>CM077012.1:79414165-80765797 GCA_039090855.1 Macrothele yani
ACTAAAATCAAAATTTGGCTTGCACACTGAAGGTTAATTTTCGAAAATTCAAAAAAACCGTTTCTTCCAGTAAGAAATAATGAATCCTTCATTAGGTGAATTTTTTCACTTTACCTGTTATTGGTTTTTACTCTTGAAAGAAAAAAAGTAAATAAATAAATAAAATAAATAAAGAAACGAAAGAGAGAAGGAAAGTAAAATAAAAAAAAGATAGACAAGTTTGTGCCTAACAACGTTTGGGTACATCTAGCGGTCGGCATCGATTAAAGCGGCATTTGCTTGGTACACAGCCCTTTTCGTTTCTCTAGTGTCTTGCGTTTTGCAGCAAATCTGGCTGATATAAGTACAGTTTTCGCAAAGTAATTTTTAATCCATAAATACATTTTGTAAATTTGAATCTTCATCTTAGTATATATATATCCGTAGAAAATTAACGGCCACATTAAATAAACAAAATATCTAATTATACACTGACGGAAAAAAATCCCAACACCAAGAAGGGTTCGTGTTAGATAAACGACAGTTGGTAGGCGGTGAGAGTACATCTGTAAGATGACGTCTATGCAAATTTCGCGCTCGGCGCATACGTGTGGCGCTAGTAGCGCCCCTCGGAACATGCAAAAGCAGGTTTGCTGTAAATACACGCTGTAACGTTCGTGAGCGTTAGTTATCGTTGAGATTCAACGTAGTGTGTTGATGTTAGTCAAGAATGCCTTTAAGAAGACGAAGAAGCCATTATCAACAGCTCACGGAGTTTGAACGAGGTCGTGTAATAGGGCTACGAGAAGGTGGATTTTCTTTCCGCAATATTGCAGAACGACTTGGCAGGAATGTAGCCACTGTGCATGATTGTTGGCAGCGGTGGTCAAGGGAAGGTACTGCCTCAAGAAGACCGGGTTCCGGCCGGCCACCTGGCATTACTGAGAGGGAAGACCGCCGTGTACGGCGTATGGCCGTGGCGCATCGTACTGCGTCTGCGGCAGCAATTCGAGCTGCAGTTGCCACCACAGTGACACAACGAACTGTTACAAATCGGTTACTTGAGGGACAGCTCCGAGCCAGATGCCCTGTAGCGTGCATACTACTTACTCCAAACCACTGCCTTTTGCGACGTCAGTGGTGTCAAGCTAGAGCTCATTGGTGGACGGAGTGGAGATCTGTTGTGTTTTCTGATGAAAGCCGGTTCTGCCTGGGTGCCAATGATGGCCGTGTGTTGGTTAGAAGGAGGCCAGGTGAGCGCCTGCAACCAACCTGCCTGCGGCCGAGACACACTGGACCTACACCTGGAGTTATGATCTAGGGAGCAATTTCCTATGACAGCAGGAGCACTCTCGTGGTTATCCCACGCACCCTGACGGCACAGTTGTACGTCGGTCTGGTGATTCAACCTGTTGTGCTGCCATTCATGAACCGCATTTCAGGGGGTGTTTTCCAACAGGATAACGCTCGCCCGCATACCGCTGTTGTAACCCAGCATGCTCTACAGAGTGTCGACATGTTGCCGTGGCCTGCTAGATCACCAGATCTTTCTCCAATCGAGCACGTATGGGACATCATTGGACGACAACTCCAGCGTCAACCCCAACTAACATTAACCGTCCCTGTATTGACCGACCAAGTGCAACAGGCGTGGAACTCCATCCCACAAACTGACATCCAGCACCTGTACGACACAATGCATGAACGTTTGCATGCTTGCATTCAACATTCTGGCGGTTACCCCGGTTATTAATGTACCAGCGTTTCACATTTAAAATGGCTCTTCTCGCGCTTACATTAAGCTGTGATCTTAAAACCTTAATCGATTGCATATGTTACCTATACAAATGTATTGCCGCCATTTCATTCCTCTACAACTATTTTTTCGTGGTGTTGGGATTTTTTTTTCCGTCAGTGTATGTTAAGTTAGTTCTTGAGACTTTTCGATAAATTGTTGTACTCATTATTGCTACTTTTTAGTGGGTTTCGCTTCCCTTCTTTACATTAGACCAAATCATTGAACATGTAATTTTACATCAGGAAATAACAGTTACTTATTATCCAGAGTACTTCCTCACGAACTGTGTTCAAAATGTCATCATCGTTTCAAGTTTTCTTTGATATTTTGAATCAATCGATTTGAACTTTTCTTTTGAAATGCATCTGGTCGAGCAACCTGAAGTTGACCATGTGAGTCTACTTGCTTCAGTAAAAACAACCAAAATTCTGAAGAAGTTTGCCCTTGGGTTTTTTTTATTGGTATGACGAAGGCTGGGAATATTAGAAGTTGGGGGAGGGGGTCTTTATTATCTGAATTCTAGCACATTTTTATTTGGAGCAATTTTAATGTTCAGGAAGGAACAATCGTTCGCCTTAGTTTTCTCCTCTTAGAATTTCCATATCAACGAAATATTCATTTATCACTTTGACAATTAAGCAGGTGACGCTATATAATCAATTTGACAAATTTAAATTTCTTAGAAATGGAACAGTATGCCTATCTTTAAATTTGACCTGAAGGATATAATAACTCAAGAGGATAATTCATGTAGCCTTCTGATATTTTTGATATAACGGAATCTGCAATTCAGTACTTTCTACTTAAATGAGTTATGACATTTATTCATTCATTTCCGTTACAGTGCTGTTCCTGGTGATCAAATTTATTATCTTTGCTAATTGGTCTACATTATTAATGTCAATGGGATCTTCATCAAAGTAGATGATTAAATCTGGTGCTGTGGTTGTCCAATCTCTTGGATATGCAGCAAATCTTAAGCAAAAGTATTGCTATCAAATTTCAGCAATCAATCACTATATTCTTCTTAATTTTTTCGGTCCTCACATTTTGCTTAAGCTGGAGTTATAGAAAGTTTTTCTGCAGCCGGATGCCCTTGATACAGGTTTCAGTTACGCTACTTTTGTTTCCATTGGATAAAACAGCCATTGTTTGTCTGAAATCTCCTCTGTATTTCAGAACTTTTTTCCCCAAAAGGAGGGTTATTTGCACTACGTCTTTCAGATGTACGCCAATGCAAGGCAAGCTTCTTTAATCATTATTGATGGCTCATCTATTATTGAAACTTTAGATGATTTTGTTTAGACGAGTCTTTAGACTGATTTTAGAGAATGATAAGTTAATCAGACCATGACTTCAAACAATATATGCAAAACTGTTATACAGATATACGTACCTCTTGATCACCTCCTGGAAGACCTAAATTAAAGCAATGTGTTTTGTCATCAACAGGCTGAACAATTTGTTCAAAACATTCTCTCTGAGGGTTTTTCAAAGCAGCCGTTCTTGTTTTTGCTTCAGAAGCGTCGGAGATTTTATGCATCTGTGCACAGGCACTTCAACGCAAACAAACACATTTTTTAAAATAGCTGATTCTTTCAATATGTGATATGTAGGAACACTCTCTTTCTCCCTCTAAATATTTTATGGATTTGAACAGCTGTTTTCGAAAAAGAAACTGAAAAACTGAAACTAGCGTGCTGCCTCATGATCGATACCATTACATTGCTTTTCTTAAATTTTATCTCTGTTAAGTTTCACTCTGAGTGTTTGTTACTTTTCCTTGCTAATCTCTTTCTTTGCTCATCCGCCAATTTTAACATTTCAGAAAATAAATTCCGCACACGTTTGATGTAAAATAAGTTTTATATTCTTATTTAAATATCGAAACAATTACTCATGAAATTTCTTATATTTAAGTTTTCTGGAATATAAGACAACTCAGAGACTTACACTGTTAAAATTTTGTGGTAGGTTGCACCAAACAATTAGTGCTACACCAGTCGTATCACATTTTTCGGTTAAAGTTTTGGTTTGCGGTGCTCGAAGCACAAAAATTAATGGTGCAATGGGTGGAACTTCCCAACTATCAGCTTGGATACCATAACATATTACGTTATTGCGTCATGTGTTTGTGCATTTCAAGCACCACACGGTGGTTTAACTTTGCTCCAAAATGTAGTGCAGTTGTGTGGCATCGCTGTTTGGCGCAACATATCACAAAAATTTTAACAGTGTATCAGAACTTTGTTTTTTCTAAATAAACATTTACCGACTGCCAAAGTTCTTGAAAAAATGTCGTTTTAAAATGAGTAAAAGAATTAAACCTGTCATTTCCGGATTTTTGGGATTATTACAAACATGGAAATTATAACGTAAGCCTTTTTCGTGTGCGAGAGTGATGTTATGCTATGTCTAAAACCATGACTAAGGAAATGTTGAACTAAATGAGAATAAGATGCACTAGTTTACGAACAGACGAAACATAAACAGAAGTCAACTTACGATAACGTTTTATTGGTCCAGCAAATTGGAGACATCCACAATATAGCCACATATAATATCGTGTCATCTAGCTTCTACACAGATCGAACATATACATACATACACTGAGTAACTGCTGTATCGTCCTGTTTATCTATCGTTTTCATCACATTCATACGTCACTCTCTCTGACCTCAAGAGTGTTGTCAACCTCATTCATGTGAGAGAGAAGATATCACGTTAAGTTTGGAAAGTGTAAAAGAGAACAAATTCAAATTTACATAAGAAAAGGAACTAAAATGAAACTTAAATTAATACACACAATTGACGTGGATTAGGAACATCAAATAGAAGTCATCGCTCTTTCCCCGCTTATAAGTGAGTCACGGAAAAATTCTCACCTGCCGCCACCGAGAATCGAACCCAGGTCTTCCAGTTACGCGTCAGACATGCTACCACTGCACCATAGCTGCCTCGAATTCTCCAGACTCACATACGACTAACTGCCAAACCGCATGGCAGGTTGCTTCTTGGAGCCCCGCACAACGCTGGGGATTCACCAAAGATGGTAAGCAGCAACTTATGGTAAGCAGCAACTTACCATCTTTGGTGAATCCCCAGCGTTGTGCGGGGCTCCAAGAAGCAACCTGCCATGCGGTTTGGCAGTTAGTCGTATGTGAGTCTGGAGAATTCGAGGCAGCTATGGTGCAGTGGTAGCATGTCTGACGCGTAACTGGAAGACCCTGGGTTCGATTCCCGGTGGCGGCCGATGAAAAAATTTTCGTGACTCACTTAATAACGTGGAAAGAGCGATGCATTCTGTTTGATGAAAGTTAAATTAGAATATACGTCACAAAATCTATACGCCTTTTTGAATTTTTTTATGTTTGAGTTTAGGCGTTTTTATGTTTTAGGTTTGAGTTTAGACATTTTTATGTTTTATGTTTGAGTTTAGACGTTTTATGTTTAGAACCTTAGTAAATTTGTATGGCAGGTTTCAACAGTTAATGAATTTTGCATTCGATGACATTGTTCCTACCATTTTGGGTCAACAATGGCGTCACAGAGTTACCCTTTCGGAGAGCACACGAAAGTAATTTTTGATCAAAGTGCTACCTATTACGTGTCACATGTACAGATTTGCGTTGCTGGTGATTTCCATTGCTGGCCCAGAACAACCGCTACAGATATTTTGACCGCAAACAAACTGAACTGCATGCTGTATTTGGTGCACTCCACTGAAAATTGCGAAGGAATGCAAAATAAGAAACACGTGGAAAGAGCGATGACTTTGTCTATTAACATTGTCTGCATGTATTTGGAAGATTTTAACTCTAACTCCCTCTCTTTGGATTTATTCGCTATAATTTAATAGCTTGTGCAGTTAAGCCCCACCAGATGGAGACATCTCAGTTGCTGAGCCCATCAGATTTGTGTAGTCAGATACTGACAGATAAACACACATAGCGCCGTGGATTGTTGGCCACCGTAGGGTAAGGCGAACGCACTCGGCTAGTTATCGAGAGATCTGGGGTATGATTCCAGCGGTGTCCGGATAACAAGTTTTCGGTTGCTGTGTGTTAATTAAAGAAAAACGTGGAATGAGCGATGACTTTGTCTATCCACAAATTTCCTTTCAATAATTGACTGGATGTAACTTTATGACGATAGAATTCGTTTTAATGATTAACGACGAAGTAACGCTATTGACAGAAATTTGAGGAACTCAAGTGCTTTATATTTGACCAAAAAATTTTCAGAACCAAAACTTGTCACGCATGCTCAGAATACTTTGCAAATATGCACTTTAACACTAATTTTTAAATACTTTATACACGTGGGCTTGGATTTTAATATAAATAAAAGTTTTAGGACAAATTTTAAATCTAGAAATTTATAGTTTTAAAATATACATGCTTAAAAAACTCAAGGGGTGGATTTTGGTGTTGTATTTCAATGGTTTAGCCTCGCGGGCTATCGTTTTACAAAATCAAAATTTTAGGACGAAGTCCACTTCTCGAAGACCAAGAAATTTGCAGACTATGTGCTATAAATACTGCGACTAGAACAACTTTTAGAAGAAAATTTTAGAGCAGCTTTGTTTCCGAAAACTTAATCACCTCGTATTTTTCATTTGCCACAGATGGGATAGGATGGGATGTTACAGTTTCCCTTCTTTATTATTTAGCGTATCTAGAACTAATGGATTTAACTGCCTTCAGTTCGGAGCCACGAATTCTTCGAACAAAGTCTAAGCATCTTTCTAGGTAGATAGAAAAAGGAAACAGCGGGAGTTCTGCACCATTCATGTTTATGGCACATATATGGACTAGGTACTATAGGATCACACATCCGTAATTGCACCACAACCACTCACCAGTGAATTGTGCAAGCTCGAATGGACTACCGATCCAGGCTGTGTGCAGATGCGGAAGCTGGTTACCTCACTGCGGGAAGGGGAGGCGATTATAGGCACCCCACTAGTTTCTTACCAGGAAATCCAACCCCCACCAGGACTATAGCCCTGACCCCCCACCGTATACCTCTCGAACACCAGGACTCCTTTAAACTCCGTACACATACTAACAGAGCTCAGGAGACGCGCTTCTTCGTACACTTTTTCAGCATTTTCCTCCATGGGCTCATATTTTATAATATTCGAAATTATCTGTTCAATGAAATAGAATTTCTCGGAAACCAAAAATTCGTAGAACTCAGTATACCCCTACTTAAGTACTAAAAATTCGAATACATTTTATTTAAGTTTTAACTTCTCGGGCTTATATTCCATCAAATTTAAAATTTGAAAGAGAGAATGCGTTCAATATTTTTGATATCGGAAGTTAATTTTTGTTGATCTACTTCTTTTATAAACACTGCCAGAGAACCTTTTTAACGGCTCAGGGACACCTGTAAACCATAACTTTTAATGATCCGCAGCCTGGAGTTTATATAAACATGGGCGCCTGCAGGAAATTTTTCAAGGGGGGTCAAGTGTAATTAATAAAGGTTTGGCTAATATGTAGAAAACAATCATTCGTGAAAATGAAAGATTAATACTATTACTATTACTACTACTTACTTACTACACTAGAACACTACTACTACTACTACTACTACTATTATTATTATTAAATGATGCTGCTCTTGAAGAAAGTGTGTGTTAGTAACAATCATGTATTATCATGTACATTGGTAGCTGTTTTGAAAATAATGAACAGTGTAGAGCAGGGCTACGCCAAGCCTTTAAGTTCAGCACACACCATCCTGAGCGGAACTTGTTTGGGCATACTACCTTACGGTTTGCTAGGTTTTCCGCTTTCACATTATTGTTTTAAAATTCCAAATTTTTAATAAAATTGGTATATTAAATTAAACGCCCCAAACTCCATCTTTCCTTGCTTGGTCCAGTTCTGTGAGTGTAAAAAAAAAGTAATAAATAAAATAAAATAAAATAAAATAAAGGGAAAAATAATTCTACAGGGAGGTCAAGTGACCCCTGTCACACCCCCATCTGTCGGTGCCCACCATGCATATAACATAAAAGATACTTCACGTTTAACTGAACATTTAGTAAAAATGATTTTTGACAATTATGTATTCAATGCAGATGAAGTACATACCTTTTAAAGCCTCTGTACTAACCTCTGGCTTTTCTATTCGGTGAGGGTTCAACTCCTCAGTTTCTAAATTCAGTTGTGTGAAAAACTGTTGCCAAGTGCTCAAGTCAGGTCTAAGGTCCGAGAACTAGAGTCATCAGCATTGGGCATGCGCCAAACGAACATGCGGCAGAAATAACTCTTTGCAGTTATACAATATATGTAGTACGCTGTATAGGCTTAGTATTACCCAGTTTCCTTGAGGGATTTGTGCGAAATGAGCATCTGCTCGTTACGAAAGAACGCTTACGTTGCGTTATTCCTGGACGATAGTATGCAATTCCTTTTGATGTGATAATAATTGGTAGATCACATTCAAAAGGTATCACTGGAATATCCCAGATGGTAGTCAAAAGATAAAGAGGTATGTAGCAACATTTCGTCAACTATAACGGCTATAAAAGTACAAGGAACCATCAGCATCGAAAGAGATGAATCCCGTGATAAGCTATGAAAGTAAAAAATAAAATCTTTGTAAATCGCAGGCATCACAGAAAACAAAACTAATAAAGCAGAAGCGTGTATTGGCAATACTGATTCGCTTAACGAACACTTTTTCCACATTTAAATGAAAACAGGGTTTTGAGAAAAGTTCCGAATTTCAATGAAACTTACCAGAAACTTTTAAAATTAGGATCAGTAATTTTTTAAATTATAATACTACAGAACCAAAAAGATATGGACAATTTTTTTTCTAAAAGGTTTTCCTCATAATTTGCCAATTAAAGAAATAGATATGCATAGCAAAAAAATTCGAAGAAATCCAATTCCATGTTTTACAAAACCGATTGATCGCCCCGTTGGCGCAGTGGTCTAAGCGATGGCTTCTGATCATTCGTCCAAAAGGGGTTCGGGTTCGTATCCCGGTATGGCGTGGATGTTGTGTTTGTCTTACGGCACTGGCTCTCTCCCTTCCCTGGAACCAGTGACCCTAAATTAGGGACGGGCAACTGCTTATAGCCCATTGAGTTGCTCACGGTGGTCGTTAAACCTCCAATAATAATAATAAAAAAAAAACGTTTGTCCACCCTTGAATAGTATTTTTTCTTAACATAAACATAATGTATATTCCAGGAGACCTCAGCAGTTCAATGATAAAATATTTTAAGTGAGTTTTTGTGTATTTTAAGTTATCAGCTTTCTCATTTTCAGATAATCTAGTGGCAAACTACATTGAAAAAACGCTACGAAATGACATTTTAAATTTAATTGTTCTTGAAAATGCTTTGAACAGGTTTCTTTTCCCAATCTATAAAAATGTTTTACGATAGGAATCTTGAATTCCTAAAGGTTTTGAAGTATTAATTCAAATGGAGAAATAAAAATTAATATATTTATTAATATTTCAAATAATAATAAATTATATTGCACTAGGGAATTATTTTGAAATAATTCCCTAGTGCAAACTAAGCAAAACATCCGGAAACTCCGAAATAAGCAAAATTAAGAATGCTCAAAATAGTATCACCCACAGAGTTTTCACTTAAAGGGAAAGAGTCGTTGTACAAAAAGTCAGTATTTTTTCAATTTTTTGCAGTCTTTACCCTCTCTGGCTTTGAACACGTTTTCAGAATTTCAAAGATTAGAAAGAAATTCTGGAAAAATTGCATAACTCAAAAAATTTCGCAGGTGTGTCAACCTTCTGTAATGCATCGGATGAAGAACGTGAGCAATGCCTCTATTCTTACCGTTATTGTTTTAGTCCAACGAGAGGAGGGATTTCAATTCTCTTTTTACTAACACTGAAGTCCATACTCCACTGGCCTCACAGGACGAATTCGATAATGGAAGAAAAGAATAGCAAAGAAACGCCCCTGCTAATCAGCTGGATCGATCATTGCTGGATTTGGATTAAAAAAATTCGAAAGAGTACCTGTTTTGTAGATGATTTATGTTATACATCTTTCGTATCATTGTGGGTGTGAAATAAAACGAGTAATTCCAGAGTACACATTTATTTACGTACAATAGATTGCATTTATTCGCGTTACTCACACACGATAAAACCGAGATACAGTCTAGTACATACTAAGTGGAATTAAATTATAACAACAAACAATAAGGTTTACTGATTCCTGACGTTGAGCGGTACTTAAGTATGCGGATTAATGAATGCTATTGTCGTAAAACTAATGAAAAAAGATATGGGAGTCATAAAAGTAAATATTTACAAACTGTGGCGAGGGCAATAGTAAGTATTTCGACTGTTTGGTTTTTCAAAAACAACATTTATTATTATTATTACTATTATTATTATTATTATTATTATTATCATTATTATCCACGTCGTTTGGAAAATAATGGCCTATTTAGAGGGTAAAAATGAAAGAGACATACCTCATTGCACACAACCTTGGTTTTTTTCGAAATATGTGCGTTCAGCAGGAGCTACACAAGAGGTATGCAACGGCCTTAATTTGGAAAGCCCGGCCCGGTCCAAGCCCGCACGTCCAAGGCCCGGTCCGTTTCAAATTTTTTAATTAAAGCCCAGCCCAGCCCGGCCCGGCCCGGCCCACATATTTCTCTTGTTTCCAAGGCTCAGGCCGGCCCGCAAAATTTTAACAATTATCAAAACACGAATTTGACACCTGGTGCACTCAGTCATTCGACTCCTGAAGAGTTTTGGTTTTCTTAATTGCTACACGTATTCTATTACAATAAACGTTAATTCAGAATATTTCTGACACTCTGTATAAGTCACGTGACCTCCGAGGTTTGTATACTCAAAATTATTGCAAGGACAATTTCCATGGCTTTCAAATTTTCCGGGTTTTCAAATTATCATTTCCTACCGCCGGGCCCGGAAATATCCTTGGGGATAAGGAGGGGGGAGGGGGCTTAATTCGAAAGGTACGAAATATACAGAATTATGAGTCCGATCGTTCTACTGGGAGAAGATTTTATGGCTTTTTAAACTGCATCTATCTCTACTGGCATATCATATCGCTGGAACCCAATATGTCTCTCGTGTGTGTGGGGGAGGGGGGGCACATTTGTGGTGCCGCTTAAGATGCGATGTTCCAGATTTTGTGCTATCGTAACTCAAAACGCTTTTGCATTTAGT
This sequence comes from Macrothele yani, assembly GCA_039090855.1. Lineage (NCBI taxonomy): Eukaryota > Metazoa > Arthropoda > Arachnida > Araneae > Macrothelidae > Macrothele > Macrothele yani. The sequence continues at coordinate 79,425,150 of CM077012.1, forward strand.
GCACTGCACAACGTTTTCCAGCCGACTAGTTTCAGAACGGGACAGCTATTTAAAATATTTCCAAATATCGCTTTTCCCCTTTACATTGTCTACAAGCACATATTCTCCGGAAGCGATTTTTTCGCAAAAATCTTTCGCTTTCTTAAACTCCATAATAAGTATTAAAGAGTATTTATCATCAACACTGAACTGAGCATATGCTAAGGGAAAACAACGACAGGCTGCCCAGCTAATCAGTGTCACAGGAGTTTTAAAAACAGAGTACAAATGGAGAAAATACGGTACAGGTTTATACACAGAAGTAAGTCTCTCCCAGCACATTTTTACCATGCCACTGAAGACAACTTGAAAGCTTTTCACACATCTAGAGAACAAAGTGCCGCCGACCAGAACAATAAAAAAGATCGTCTGCGAGCTGGTGGCTCGGTTTATATATGCCGCAGTTAATAGCAAGCCCTGAAGCATGAGAGCAGGGTAAAAGTTAGAGAAAGAGAGAGAAGGGCCCACATTCACATTGTAAAACTAAGGGAGCTGACCCACTCCAATTGTTTTGTTGGAGGGGAGGATGTCGTAAAACTTCTATTTTTTCCAACAGCGGAAATTATTCAATCTTATCCTGCTGTTGTATGTTGTGAGATTTCCAAACGAGAAAGGCACCGCACAGCGATTGTTTTGCTTATAAAAAAAAAAAAAAAAAAAAAAACCCTGCTCGGCGCGTGTCTGTTTTACATTAAAATTTGATCGTCGGGTCAAGATTTCTTGGACACTCTTGAAAAAAAATTTTTTTTTATTTTTTTAGTGGAGAAAAGTGTTTCGGTGCAGTGGGTTCGTGAACGTTCCTTTTCAAGGAAGCTAAGTCTTTTTAAAGAGGGTGTCCGAGTGCTTGGCTCAGCCCCACACCTCGACGCGATGACGGTCCCCCTACTACGGTAGGGCCAAGTAGGGGAAGCTCAGCTTAGTCACAGTAGAATTACTGTGATTGGCTAACAAAATAATTTCTTTAGGTGATACCCCTCGGGGTTATCATCCTAAATAAAGCTTTCAGCATGAGTGCTGAAAAAGATACAGAAAAGAGCACAAGTGCTCAAAAAGAGAAACAGCAAGGTATGTCTCCAATAGATCTAACGGGGACATGTTCTAAACAGCTAGTGGAACTGATGGAAAATCCGAATAATAGAATAAATATTCAAATTAGGGCAAAAATAAGATCATTATTTGCTAGGATGAGAGATTGTATCCTTAAACAATCAGAAGATATAAGTCTGTTACAGGGACGACTGGATGAAAGGCTCATGGTGGAACCACAGATGGTTACCCCTACCACTCCAACATTTGCTCAAGTGTTGAAGAAAAGAGATCCAGTGCTACCATTCAAGAAAAAAATTGGAAGTGAAGCATATAGTTCTGATATACCCTAAAGACGAGGGTCAGAACTCGGAAGAAGTGAAAAGAAAGATCCAGGGTGGTATTAAGCCATCCAACTTACATAATTAAGAGTGTAAAAAAGATAAATAAGGGTGGAGTTTTGACAGAGTGCAACACTCAACCTGACCTCACAAAATTTGTGGATGAAGTATCAACAAATCCTGCTACATCAGATTTGATAACTAAGGCACCATCAAGAAAAAAATCCAAGGATGATAGTATATAACGTAGATACAGAAATAGAGAAATGTGATGTAGAAAGGATATTAAAAGAACAAAATCCTGAAATTGAAGATGAAGGAGTAAATATTAGATTCGCCATCAATGGTAAGCAAAATAAGAGGCATTGGATTATAGAGACTAAGCCATATACTTTCAGAAAAATTATTGCAAGAGGAAAGGTAAATTTTGGCTGGTCTATCTTAACAGTCAGATAATGTTTACGTGAAGTCAGATGCTTTAAATGTAACTCATTTAGACATTTTAAGAATAAATGCATAGATACAGAGGATAAATGTGCTAACTGTTGAGACAGTGGACACAAGCATTGGGAATGCAAATCCCAGCCCTTGTGATCTAACTGCAAACGGACAAATGAGAAATTTAAATTGCGAAATGATATACATCACTCGGCTCTTGATTCTTCATGCCCTTGTCTAAAAAGAGAGTTAGCGATTCAAAGAGAACGCATACAATATGAGGTTTCTGACTTAGTATGAATACGGAATATAGAAAACAAAATTGGCTTAAAATACTTCAATTCAATGCTCATCATGCTAGGGCTGCGACAGCACAGATACAGGTTATAGCTGGAGATCATAACTCGGATATTTTAGCAATTCAGGAACCATACATTTTCGAGAAACAAATAAGGGAATTTCTCTTGAACAAAAGAATAATTGGCCTAAAGAACATAGAAGCCAGAAGTGGTATAGTGATACTAAATGATGAACTGAATGTGTTACAAATTAAGTGTAGTAGAGATGTTAATGTAATAAGGATTTCCTCAGCGGAATCTTCTCTATTACTTATCAATGTATGTTGCTCGCCATCAAAAAATATTGAATTGATACTTAGTGAGATAGAATCGGTATTGGTAAATACGGAAACTGATATTCCCTTGGTTGGAGATTTCAATGCAAAGAGCTCGCTTTGGGGCCAACAACAGGAAGATGAAATAGGCTCGGCAGTTATTGACTTCGTGTTCTCACATATGTTTAACATACTGAATGATAGTACAAGTGCACCTAATTTTCAGGGAGTAGGAGGAGAGTCATTGATAGACCTGGCGTTTGGGTTTACGGTTAATCGGGACAATCCGTTCCACTGGTGATTAATTGATGACTATACGGCGAGTGACCATTTGGGTATACAAGTCTCGGTTGCGTTCAATGTATCCTCGAGAAGATGCCCAATAGTGAGATACTCACTGGACGATTTGGATTGGTGCTATTTTAAAGAATTATTTGGAAATCGAATTGAATTTAGTAATCTATCACTATTCAATAGTGATAATATTGAAGAAACTATTGAATCAATTAATGAGATACTGGTTGAAATTTGTAAAAAGGCTACAAATAGAACATCTAAGAAAAGACAAAAATTTAATCAATGGTGGAATATGGATTTATAGGTCCTACGTACTAGAGTACGTATTGCAAGACGCACAATGCGAAGATGTGCTGGTTCAGTTGCAGAGAAACAACTATTTCAAATGGAATATAGAAGGCTCTCTGCTGAGTATAAGCTACAGATTATTGATGCAAAAAGAGTATATTCGAATATATCATATATATCAAGAGTATATTCGAATATATCATTCCAAACGGAATGGTATATGATATAGTGAGAGGGAAATATTTGGAGAGCCCAGTATTCTCGGCAATTACAAAACCAGATGGTTAAATGACTAGTTCTACTAGGGAAACTTTGATTCAATTGTTGGAGTATCACTTTCCAGTTGATAATGAATTTTCGGATACAAGAGAACAATCAAGAATTAGAAACAGAAGTAGAGTACCAACAGGAGAAGTGGATGACCCCCATTTTCGATGGAGGAATTGGATGAGGTAGTTCTGTGTTTAAATTTGAAAAAGGCTCCCGGATTAGACGGCGCTTCCCGTGCCCAGATATATTTAATCACTGAGCGAACCTCCGAGTGAGACCATGTTTCCAGGAGAGTCATCATTTTCATTTGAATCTGTTCTCCAGCACGTTGACTTTTTATTCAAACTCCTGTGCCAACAGCGCCATCTAGTCAGGAGAGTGCAATGGCATTAGGAGACACCGATTTACGTATCCCAAATCCTCCGCTAAAGGTCAACTGAAGTTATTTATTGATCAGCCTAAGAAGCTGTGGAATGATTCTCATCAATGAAATTTATGTTCGCGCAAGGTCTGCGAACTGGAAGGTATGCACATGTTTTGTACTGTGCTGTCTTTGCACGTGGGAAGAACAATATTCATTGCGTCAGCTATCCGTTTTACGCTCTTTGTCCCTTTTGAAACTGTTGTGAAAAAACTAAACGACTTTGTATCTGATTCGCATATTAGTTTACGCCTGATTCGCAGACTTAGTAGTACTGCGACTCCCTAAAATTTCACTACAAATTTATGCGAACCCATTTAAAACTCCTGATTTCAAAGGGTTACGTATGAAATAAGTAAAACTTACTGTAACGGTCGCGATTCCACCGCGGACCACCAATGTAACGACCGTGGCTGAGCAATTATTAAATTTCTTTTCCACGGTTCCACACACACACACACACACACACACACACACACACACACACACACACACACACACACACACACACACGCGCGCGCGCGCGCGCACCCACGCACCCCCCACACACACAGATGTTTTTGATGATGAGGCCTCACTTCGCCTCCTTTGCGGCATCTGGGAGAGGATGACTGTGATGACGATTCCACAAAGCTGTCCTTAGCGTTTCCAGCCCGAGTTTCATTTCTTGGCGTCGCTTCTCTTTGGAGCGATCAACTTCAACTCGCTGACTTCTGAATTTCTCCGTAGCTTCGCTTTTTACTGGGCCAACCAGTCGCAAACTTCCATGAGGCTCACAGCACAGAAATGGCTGCTTTATCACGCGGATATAAGCATTCCGCTGTCTTAATGGCAATCTGGCCTATCCGGATACCATCAAGTTGTTGTTTTCCGTTTCCTTAAAAATGCGGGAGGTATGCTGCTTCATTTTTCCCAAATCACATAGCAGCCCAAAGACATCTCGTCTTTTACATCGGAGAGCGTACAGGTAACTTAAATTTCTTCCTTATTTTCAACGCCAAGTGCGCAATCTTGCTTTCCGACTGGACCACACAAAAAGAGAGCAATTGTTCGCGAAAATGCTCTAAACAATCGACGAATTTGCGATTATTCGCGCACCCTTTTGTCCCCCATCTTCATTTAGTTCTACAAGTGGCCCGCAATGTCTCGCTTCGATCCGTTCGTTCCTCTCGTGTTTAGACTACATGTCAGCTGCGACCAGCGATTTACGACTTCAAAGCGCTAGAAACTCCCGACCACCCAGCCAGGGGGAGAATTCTTCGTCTCTTTTTTTTTCGTTCCTAACCCCCAGATAAAACTTTCCTCCGTCTTTACACTTTAACCCCAATAAAGCCTCGAACTTAATTAATTTCATACTTCCACCCCGCCCATTACTTCCCGAATTAATGTCGGGGAGGGGGTCGTAACAATATTTTACCAGACGCAAGCTAATGATATTCAGAACAGAGTTGGAAACTGGTCAAACATTTCGGACCGGGACCCGGAATGTTTGACCAGTTTCCAACTTGAACAGATTTGTTCGGGTCGGGTAGGGTCCGTAACTGGACCCTACCCGACCCGAACAAATCTGCTTTGAACTATAAATTCGAAACTCAATTTTTATATATATATATATATATATATAAACGTAAGGGATGTAAGGTCAGGTGATGCGTAACATCACAGCCTCTCCTTGTCAAATGTCAACCCCACCTTCTCGTGGTGCATCCTGTTCCCACTAAAGGGGCTCTGACGACCGCCAATAGCGGTATAACTATACCAACGGGATTAGAGGAAATTCTATCCCACACTCACCAACCCGCTTGGCCAGCGTGGTGAGTTACGGCCAAACCCCTCCAAAATGATTCCACAACTTAAATCTTGGCCCTCAGTCTCCGGCAGCTGGAATGTACCTGGCCAAGGCAGCGGCCAGTGCGACATGAAGGCAGAGGGTGCTAAGAATCCCCGGAGGACCGGACTAGGCTGCCATCTGATGCTGACCTTGGCTACTTACAATGGACGCTCCCTATCTTCTGATTCAAGGCTTCTTGAATTGGAAGAGGAACTACAAAGGATCAAGTGGGACATCGTGGGGCTAAGTGAGGTAAGGAGAAAAGGAGAAGATCTCATCGAACTGAAAAGTGGACATCTCTTCTACTATCGTGGGACAGATACTGGCAGAACTAGTGGTGTTGGATTTATAATAAACAAGAAACTGAAGGATAAAGTTGTAGAAGTTGAAAGTTCCTCTGACAGAGCTGCACGACTTGTTATCCAACTCTCGAAAAGATACCAGGCTCAGATTATTCAAACTTATGCACCCACCACAAGTCATCCTGAAGAAGAAATTGAAGAATTTTATGAGGAAATTTGTCATCTAAATAATAAAGGTAAGCAGCACTTGAAAATAATTATGGGAGATTTCAATGCAAAAATAGGGCAACGGCAACAGAATGAAACTTCAGTAGGTAAATTCGGTCACGGCAACAGAAACCAGCGTGGAAATACTCTCGTTGAGTTTGCAGAGGCAGAAGGGTTTTTCATCTTGAACTCCTTCTTCAAGAAAAAGCCACACAGGAAATGGACATGGAGACATCCAAATGGGACGACAAGTGAAATTGATTTTATTATGTGTAACAAAAAATTCGTCATAGAAGACTGCAGTGTGCTGAACAAGTTCAACACAGGTAGTGACCATAGATTGGTGAGATGTAAGATGCACCTCAACACTAAACTTGAACGTGGCAAGCTCATAAGACAAACAAAATCTATTGACATAACCAACCTTAAAAAACACCATAATGCCTTCAAGTTAGAACTGAAGAACAGGTTCTCTGCTTTAGAAGGCCTAACATCGGAAGAAGTGGACATCTCTGAAGTTAACAGAAAAGTAACCAAAGCTCTTATGGAAACAGCAACAAAATTAGCTGGGTCTAAGAACAAGTTGCATGTGAACAAATTATCAGGAAAAACCAAAATGTTGATGCAAAAAAGAAGAGAGATGAGGACAACTAAAGAAGATGTGACTTCCAAAGTGGAATATATAGAGCTATGCAAGACAGTAAGAAAAAATATCACTGAAGACGTAAGAAAATTCAACTGTGAACTAGTGAGGAAAGCAATTGAAAACAACCAAAGCCTAAAGATAGCAAAGGGACATCTCAGTAAGGGAAGAAAACAGATTATGGCACTGAGAAAAGAAGATGGTTCTGTAACAAGAAATAGAGGCGAAATTTTGACAAGAGTGAAAGATTTCTACTCCAAATTATATGAAAGGGATGATATATGCACTCCAGACATCATGAAAGATACCAGTACCAGAGTTCCTCCAGTCCTTCCAGCAGAAGTTGCACATGCAATCAAGAACATGAAGCGAGGAAAAGCTCCAGGAGAAGATGGAATTACTGTAGACATCATACAAGAAGCAAGTGGAGAAATCGAAACAGTACTCGCCCAAATTTTCACTCGATGCCTTAATGAAGGAATGATTCCTGAGGATTGGAACACCGCTACAATGATCCTGCTACATAAGAAAGGGGACATTGAGGATCTCGGAAACTACAGACCTATCAGCCTCCTATCAGTAGTTTATAAAATCTTCACTAAAGTTCTTTCACACCGCTTGAAGGTAATTCTGGACATGGCTCAACCGAGAGAACAAGCTGGATTCAGGAGTGGCTACAGCACAATAGATCATATCCACGTGCTGAGAGAACTAATTGAAAGAGCGAGGGAATATGAGCTTCCATTGTGCATGGCTTTTATCGATTATGAAAAAGCCTTTGATTCGGTGAAACCATCAGCAGTTACAATGGCTCTGAAAACCTGCGGTATTGAAGATGCATACATTAATATTATTAATAACATCTATGAAAATGCAAGTGAAAAGATTAGGCTGTTTGAAAATACAACACACGTAAAAATTGGAAAGGGAGTGAGACAAGGTGACACCATATCTCCGAAACTCTTTAATGCCACATTGGAGGGTGTTTTTCAGTCGCTGAGCTGGGAAAACAAGGGGATAAAGATTAATGGAGATTATCTAACCCACCTTCGTTTTGCTGATGACGTAGTCATTTTTGCAACTAGCCCATCAGAGCTGCAGAGTATGATCCAGGAACTTGCTGACAAGAGTAAAGAAGTGGGATTAAAAATGAACTTTCAGAAGACAAAAGTGATGTTCAATGCTTTTACAAGACATGAAGATTTATCGATTGATGGAGAAAAGCTGGAGATAACAGACACGTATGTTTATCTTGGACAGCAGATATCAAGTGAGGGTCACATTGATGAAGAAATTAATCGGCGTACAAAACTTGCCTGGAGAGCTTTTGGAAGAAACAGCATAATTTTCAAGAGCAATATGCCATTATGTCTTAAAAGAAAAGTGTTTGATCAATGCATCCTTCCAGTGCTTACGTATGGTGCAGAGACGTGGACCTTAACTAAAAGAGACATACAAAGGCTGCAGACAACTCAAAAGCAGCATGGAGAGGTGCATGCTTGGTGTAACCAGGAGAGATAAGAAGAGGAACTCGTGGATCCGAAAAATGACAAGAGTGGAAGACATCATGATCAGAGTTAAATCCCTGAAATGGCAATGGGCTGGACATACTGCCAGAAGGACAGATCATCGATGGACAGCCGAAATTTTAGATTGGATTCCAAGGGACAGGAAAAGACCCAGAAGAAGACCACATGGAAGATGGGTGGATGAAATTCGAAAGTATGTGGGAGTGACATGGAGGAGACTGGCACAAGACAGACCGTTGTGGAGGAAACTTGGGGAGACCTTCGTCCAGCAGTGGATTGATAATGGTTGACAATGATGATGATGATGATATAAACGTAATATATATATGTATTCATCCCAATAACTGCTTGATATTTAATAACCGAAATCCTTTTTTAATAATAAAATTTGGTTACTTGCTAAATTTTAGTGCCATTTTTAGTGCCACTATTTTGCGTAATCCAGAAGTAATGACTGACTATGACCGTGACCGTGAGTATATTACAAATGGGAATCATTATTTACGATTACACAAATGTATTTTTCTAAATGTATTTCGATTGTTCACTCTTTCTACGCTTTAATGGAGGTGCGCATACTTTCGTATGGTCCGTTAGATTTGTGTTTCCATAATATCTTATTATACCGTCGACATCTTTCTTTATAACTATACACTTTCCACATTTTGAACAACAAGCAAGACCAAACGACACAGAATTATTCACCGGTTCCTTAATGAGACGAAACATTTTCCAGCATTCACTCTTCCCCTTGTTGTTTTGAACAAGCACGTATTTTTTGGCCTCAACGCCTTTATCAACCTCCTTAACATTAAATCCATCCATATTAACAAATAAGGAGGGAATTTCGACATGACATGTCATTGATGTTAGCACATCAATCGAAAACTTCTGAATGCTCAATGTAAAAGATGCGATGTGAAAAGTAACTCTTAGTTATACAGTGAACTTCGAACGGAGAGAGTGAATCATCTGAGAAGCAGGCGAATGGCGTTTGCCTTTACCTTGCTTGCCCTAGACAGTCGCACTGTAAAAGAACGCAAAGGAAGCATCTTTGTACGATATGGTGATGGTGTCGGTGTGTTTGACGTCGGTCGGTGGAAACCTTCGTTGCTTTAAGAAAGGGAGGACAATATTTTTGCATGGCAAATCATTATTCACTCCGTGGGCACCAGTATCGACTACAGAATTCCACAAAGCGCATTTTTCTCCTTTCAAACATAAAACGGGAATAAAACCAGGTCAAAATCGGGTCGGGAACACCTTGACCCTACCCGTTGACTCGTTGACCCGTTTCCATCTCTGATTCAGAACTGTTAATTATATTTGAATGTCATTTTTAGACAATGTATAAACAAGAATGCGAGAATGTAAAAGAATCCTCAGCTGCGAGAATGTAAAAGAGTTTTTCCAGGCATAGAAAGAAAGTGTAAAAAGGCATTTACGTTCCTTAGCCCGTAATCTGTGGGCCAGAGAAAGTGGAAAGAGCGCAAGAATTATCGTTCTCACCGTCCCAGCTATCGAACGTAAAAGGGATTTTTGGAAGCAGTTTATAAATGAGAAGATATCGTGTTCATGCCTGGAGAACAAATAAGGTGATATTGTAAGCATTGAATTCCTTAATTCCTCCATTTTTTTCCTATGCCCAAAAGAGAAGAGTGTTGAAAATTAAGCAAAAATTAATATCAGTTATAAGGACAATTAAGGAAACCTCACTGCTGGCACATAAGCATAAACTGCGTAAACTGTCAAGAACACGAATGCTATGTAACCGAACATTCATTCACCACGCTCTTGCGGCGTAATAACGAACACTTGGTGCAGCAGTATGTGAAACGCATGCGCGCTGAAACGCCTACATTTACGATTGATTTTCGGGTTTAATGGGGAGGAGTTCTAGGCAATCTACTTTTGAATGCTACACTTACCAGCTAGCATAAAAGCCAAAAAAGATATTTTTTTAGTTTGTGTGATGCGTGCAGCGTTTAAGCCGGTAGCTTCTCTAATTTGCAATTACAGCGCAACCTGTGTTTAAAGAAGTCGCATAGTGAGGGTCCAAATATTCGTCACACAGAAACTTCTCTTTATAAAATAGGTCTTTTTCAAAATCAGTCCAGGATAAACTTTGGCCATAACTAAATTGTTAATCATTATAACATTTTAAACTTGTTTAAGTTTTCATTACTATTAAAGTTACTTTTTATTAAAAGCATTAATTTTAACAGTAATAAAGGTAAAGTGTTATTAGCATTTGCTGTAGTCTTTATTGCTACAGCATTACATTTACGTATGTACTGATTTGATTTCATTTAGTTTAGACCATTCTGAATTTTAAAATAATTTAACACCAGTGGATAAAATATTGTTAAAAAATGTGCTTACTTAAAGGATATTTAACCTTAATTTTACAAAAATTAAAACGCTGCCTTAAAGAATCTCATAGATAATCCTTCAAAGAAATCAGTAGTTTTTGTTTTTTTCTCTGAACTCTCGTGCAACATGTCTTTTCGTAATAAGTGTCACATCTAGAGAGAGAGAAGAGAGAGAGAGAGAGAGAACATCCTTTGGCACATCATCAATGAATTGAATCCCATTTCTTATCATCTAAAATACTTTGAGCACGTCCTCTTCAGTTGCTTTTGATTCACATTCGCAGTCTTCTTCTTCAGTTGGCTTTGATTCACATTCGCAGCCGTCGTCTTCAGAGTTCTGGATAAAATTCGTTAAATAGAGAAATATCCTTAAACAGAGGTTCGTTAAATAGTTTCCATTGTATTTAAATTTTTACGTTCGTTTTATGATAAAGGCCTTGTTTTTTAAACGTGATTTTTGCCGTATTATTACATAGACATTGTTTTTTTAAATGTGATCGGGAGCCATTGACATACCACACTCCATAGAGATAATAAAATAAATGATAACAGCTGACGTATGTTTTTATTGCATTCTTGAACGCTTCCAATGATTAAGTTCCAATTATTTGGAGTAAATAACGAAAATCACAAATAAACAAACATTATTACCCTGCAAGTTAAACAATGAGGTGAGAAAAGGAAATTCGTGACGACTTAAAGAGGGGTACGATTAAAAGAAACAAGCGAAAAAGGAGGGAAGTGTTTTAAAGAGTAAGAAATCTACCCTTTGAATTTCGGGAAATAATTCAAAGGGTGACAACTCAAATGATGTACATCAACTTCCATATATGGTAAATATTGCTTTTGCCGAATGGAAGTGTGAGATTTCGAAAATTACGTGCGATCCAATCTTGTAATGAACTGTCAAGAAGTGACAGGCCGATTTCCAAGAGCCCCAATCGCTGATAGTCAGAAACAGTGGCCAATAAGGAGGCGAGGAGTAGCCTCGTGTGGGGCGGGAAGAGAGGCGGAACACTGGGGTTATATAGGGTGTCTAGTCTCACTGCTCTCATTTCGGGAAGATTCAGTGTTTACCTGCCGCCTGACGAAGTTCCTGTCAATCAATTGATGCCTTTAGGGTAACTGGGAAGCAAGCGATTTCGCCGTTCCTGATATTAATAAGCCGACAACTCCGTGCACTCGATTCCCTTAGGCAAGCATGAGATCATAGACCCTCTAGATTTCCCCAGCTCATATGGGAGAAGGGTCGAAGGTCATATACATCCCTCCACGTCTCCATCACCAGAAGCTTTCGCGTTTGAAGGTCTAATTGGTTTTGCTTGGAAGTGCTGAAGGCTCGAAACTTGCATCTAAGTGGAATATCGGTACGATAGACGCGTTTCTTTGATTTGGTATTCAAGCGTTCTTTCGCCGTGCCTCAGGTTATGAGGAGATCAATGCCGAAAACGTAAATGAGCTGTCACCATATAACTGTGTTGTGTCTTGAAAGCAGAAATATTGCACTTTAATATAGTCCATTGTATGCATTAACTGATACTATTCAAAGCAGCCAGCGTCGAAACGAGGAGGCTCCTTCAACGAACACGCCACTGTTCAGTCTAGCTTTAGTTATTTGAAAAATGGAGATAATAAACTGCTAGAATATTAGCAACAGATCTCGTCAAAAAATAAATATTCAACCTGGTTCTGTGAAAGAAGTACTTCGTGTGCATTCCAGAACTTAATTTGGTGCAGCGTACATACACTTGCCGTGCTTCGTAGAATTAAAATCCATGAAAAATGATAACTAATGATTTTCTAGAGACTGATCTCAAAATTTATTGGTCTTTTAGAACAGTACTTCTCAAACCTTATTTGGTAGACCAGCAATTTTTTCCCCAGGGGGCCGGCAATTTTTTAATGTAACTAGACTCTTGTAAAATTACCAATTTGGAGAATATTGTCAAAAAAAAATATTGAAAATGTTACATATATATATATATATAATGACCCAAACATTTAAAAATTCAACCAGGAGAAAAGACAGGGATTGCAGAACATATGGCAAATATCATCCATGGCGTGGTCAAGGGCAATCACGGATAACATCTCTCACATATCTGCAGAGACCAGAAAGTATGGGTTTCTGTATCATTCAGCTTGCAAGTAAAGAAAAAATTAAGAAATTAAGGATTAAAGTTAAATCCCTTTCTACTTCACGAAGCTCCGCCCTCTGAGCCAGCCCTACCATTAGAGAAAAACCCAAACTCCGCAAAAAGAAACAGCAACGAATAAACTAACGCAGCAAACTGAATAACTATTTGCCCAACTCAAACTCAACGAGCTATACTGCCGCAAAATAATACCTGCACAAAGCATTACAAAAGAATTAAAAACGTTCATTACACCACATTTCCACAAAAAAAACAACCATGTAATAACAAAAAAATAAAGAAGAGCATTGCTAGAAAAAGTTAACGAATTTACAAAAAAATTGCTCAAATTATCCTAGTTGGAAAACAGGCCTCTAAGCCTGAAAAGCATGAGTGCAACTTCAAAAAAACGTGGTTACTAATTCAAAGAAGCACGTTCGGAGACCTCAAAAGCACTGGTAATCTGTAAAAAACACTGAACCGAATATTAAATCTCAAAAGAAGAGAGGGAATAACCCAAAAACCTAAAAAATAATTAAAATAACTCACACTCAACAAGCTACTGCTGCAAAATAATACCTGCAGAAAACATTACTAAAGAATTAAAAACGTTCATTACAGAAATATTATCCGTGATTGCCCCTGAAGACGCCATGGATGATATTTGCCACATGTTCTGCAATCTTTGTCTTTTCTCCTGGTTGAATTTTTGGATTTTTTCCTTTTTCGAATCCATGTCTGCAATATTTATTATTTTATTTATTTTTATTTTTATTTTATTTATATTAATTGCTTTTTATTTTAATTTTTGTTTTACTCTTGCTGGTCTTTATATGTTTTGAATTTTCTTTTACGTAGCCTTTGGCGCTTTAGAATTTGGAAGTCATTTTGCTATATATATATATGTCAGGTGATGCGCAACATCACAGCCTCTCCTTGACAGATGTCAACAACGCCTTCTCGTGGTGCATCCTGTTCCCACTAAAGTGGCTCTGACGACCGCCAATAGCGGTAAAACTATACCATCGGGATTAGAGCAAATGCTATCCCACACTCACCAACCCGCTTGGCCAGCGTGGTGAGTTATGGCCAAACCCCTCCAAAATGACTCCACAACTTACATCTTGGCTCCGGCAGCTGGAATGTACCTGGCCAAGGCAGCGGCCATTGCGACATGAAGGCAGCGGGTGCTAAGAATCACCGGAGGACCGGACTAGGCAGCCATTTGATGTTGACCTTGGCTACTTACAATGGACGCTTACTATCTTCTGATTCAAGGCTTCTTGAATTGGAAGAGGAACTACAAAGGATCAAGTGGGACATCGTCGGGCTAAGTGTGGTAAGAAGAAAAGGAGAAGATCTCATTGAACTGAAAAGTGGACATCTCTTCTACTATCGTGGGACAGATGCTGGCAAAACTAGTGGTGTTGGATTTATAATAAACAAGAAACTGAAGGATAAAGTTGTAGAAGTTGAAAGTTCCTCTGACAGAGCTGTACGACTCGTTATCGAATTCTCGAGAAGATACCAGGCTTAGATTATTCAAACTTATGCACCCACCACAAGTCATCCTGAAGAAGAAGTTGAAGAATTTTATGAGGAAATTCATCATCTAAATAATAAAGGTAAGCACCACTTGAAGATAATTATGGGAGATTTCAATGCAAAAATAGGGCAACGGCAACAGAATGAAACTTCAGTAGGTAAATTCGGTCATGGCAACAGAAACCAGTGTGGAAATACTCTCGTACAGTTTGCAGAGGCAGAAGAGTTTTTCATCATGAACTCCTTTTGCAAGAAAAAGGAACACAGGAAATGGACATTGAGACATCCGAATGGGAAGACAAGTGAAATTGATTTTATTATGTGAAACAAAAAATTCATCATAGAAGACTGCAGTGTGCTAAACAAGTTCAACACAGGTGGTGACCATAGATTGGTGAGATGTAAGATGCACCTCAACACTAAACTCTAACGTGGCAAGCTCATAAGACAAACAAAATGTCTTGACATAACCAACCTTAAAAAACACCGTAATACCTTCCAGTTGGAACTGAAGAACAGATTCTCTGCTTTAGAAGGCCTAACATCGGATGAAAAGGATATTTCTGAAGTTAACAGAAAAGTAACCAAAGCTCTTATGGAAACAGCAACAAAATTAGCTGGGTCTAAGAACAAGTTGCATGTGAACAAATTATCGGGGAAAATCAAAATGTTGATGCAAAAAAGAAGTAAGATGAGGACAACTAAAGAAGATGTGACTGCTAAAGTGGAATATATAGAATATGCAAGACGGTACGAAAAAGTATCACTGAAGACGTAAGGAAATTCAACTGTGAACCAGTGAGGAAAGCAATTGAAAAAAACCAAAGCCTAAATATAGCAAAGTGACATCTCAGTAAATGAAGAAAACAGATTATGGCACTGAGAAAAGAAGATGGTTCTGTAACAAGAAATAGAGGCGAAATTTTGACAAGAGTGAAAGATTTCTACTCCAAATTATATGAAAGGGATGATACATGCACTCCAGACATCATGAAAGATACCAGTACCAGAGTTCTTCCAGTCCTTCCAGCAGAAGTTGCACATGCAATCAAGAACATGAAGCGGGGTAAAGCTCCAGGAGAAGATGGAATTACTGTAGACATCATACAAGAAGCAAGTGGAGAAATTGAAACAGTACTAGCCCAAGTTTTCACTCGATGCCTTAATGAAGGGAAGATTCCTAAGGATTGGAACAACGCTACAATGATCCTGCTACATGGAAAAAATTACATTAAGGATCTCAGGAACTACAGACCTATCAGTGGTTTATAAAATCTTCACTAAAGTTATTTCACACCGCTTGAAGATAACACTGGACATGTATCAACCTAGAGAACAAGCTGGATTCAGGAGTGGCTACAGCACTATAGATCATATCCACGTACTGAGAGAACTAATTGAAAGATCGAGGGAATATGAACTTTCACTGTGCATGGCTTTTATCGATTATTAAAAGGTCTTTGATTCGGTGAAACCATCAGCAGTTACAATAGCTTTGAAATCCTGCCGTATTGAAGATGCATACATTAATATTATTAATAACATCTATGAAAATGCACGTGCAAAAATTCAGCTGTTTGAAAATACAACACGCATAAAAATTGAAAAAGGGAGGGAGACAAGGTGACACCATGTCTCCCAAGCTCCCTAATGCCACATTGGAAAATGTCTTTCAATCATTGAACTGGGAAAACAAAGGGATAAAGATTAATGGAGATTATCTAACTCATATTCGTTTTGCTGATGACGTAGTCATTTTTGCAACTACCTAATCAGAGCTGCAGAGTATGATCCAGGAACTTGCTGACAAGAGTAAAGAAGTGGGATTAAAAATGAACTTTCAGAAGACAAAAGTGATGTACAATGCTTTTACAAGAAATGAAGATTTATCGATTGATGGAGAAAAGCTGGAGATAACCGATACCTACATTTATCTTGGGCAGCAGATATCAAGTGAATGTCACATTGATGAAAAAATGAATCGGCGTATAAAACTTGCCTGGAGAGCGTTTGGAAGAAACAGCATAATTTTCAAGAGCAATGTGCCATTACGTCTTAAAAGAAAAGTGTTTGATCAATGCATCCTTCCAGTGCTTGCATATGGAGCACAGACGTGGACCTTAACTAAAAGAGACATACAAAGGCTGCAAACAACTCAAAGAATCATGGAGAGGTGCATGCTTGGTGTAACCAGGAGAGATAAGAAGAGGAACTCGTGGATCCAAAAAATGACAAGAGTGGAAGACATCATGATCAGAGTTAAATCCCTGAAATGGCAATGGGCTGGACATACTGCCAGAAGAACATTCCATCGATGGACTGCCGAAATTTTACATTGGATTCCAAGGGACCGGAAAAGACCCACAAGAAGATCACATGGGAGATGGGTGTATGAAATTCGAAAGTATGCGGGAGTAACGTGGAGGAGACTGGCACAAGACAGACCGTTGTGGAAGAGGATTGGAGAGACCTTCGTCCAGCAGTGGATTGATAATGGTTGACAATGATGATGATGATGATATGTGTGTGTGTGTGTGTGTGTGTGTGTGTGTGTGTGTGTGTGTGTGTGTGTGTGTGTGTGTGTGTGTGTGTGTTATAGCATCCTCCTCATCATTGTCAACCATTATCAATCCACTGTTGGAAGAAGGTATCCCCAAGTTTCCTCCACAACGATCTGTTTTGTGCCAGTCTCCTCTATGTCACTCCTGCATACTTTCGAATTTCATCCACCCATCTCCCATGTGGTCTTCTTCTGGGTCTCTTCCTGTCCCTTGGAAACCAATCTAAAATTTCGGCTGTCCATCGATGATCTGTCCTTCTGGCAGTATGTCCAGCCCATTGCCATTTCAGGGATTTAACTCTGATCAAGATGTCTTCCACTCTTGTCATTTTTCGGATCCACGAGTTCCTCTTCTTATCTCTCCTGGTTACACCAAGCATGTACCTCTCCATGCTTCTTTGTGCTGTCTGCAGCCTTTGTATGTCTCTTTTAGTTAAGGTCCACATCTCTGCACCATTCATAAGCACTGGAAGGATGCATTGATCAAACACTTTTCTTTTAAGACATAATGGCATATTGCTCTTGAAAATTGTGCTGTTTCTTCCAAAAGCTCTCCAGGCAAGTTTTATACGCCGATTAATTTCTTCATCAATGTGACACTCACTTGACATCTACTCTCCATGATAAACGTACGTATCTGTTATCTCCAGCTTTTCTCCATCAATCGATAAATCTTCATTTCTTGCAAAAGCATTGTACATCACTTTTGTCTTCTGAAAGTTCATTTTTAATCCCACTTCTTTACTCTTGTCAGCAAGTTCCTGGATCATACTCTGCAGCTCTGATGGGGTAGTTGCAAAAATGACTACATCATTAAAAATGTAGGGTTTGGATGCTCATTATTTAATTAAATCAATCAGCAATTTTTGGCTGAAAAAAATATGACAGAAGCGGTTTTTTTTTCTTTTGCAATTCGTATCCTGTTTTTTTTTTTTCAATATGTATTATCAAATTCGTCAGTAGCGCTTATCCTCTGGTTTACAATTTGTGATTTTTCACTACATTCCACAGAGTATTTTAAGATCTTGATGTCGTGCACCTCTTCTAAGACAGATTCGTTGTCAGATGCTTCCTCAATCAAATCTTTTTCTCCCGATATTTGTAAAGCAATGAACTTGTGCAAATCGTTACTTTACGATACCTAGATCTTCATCGACCAAGACGAAATCTTTTGCCTTTCTTCCATAGTTTAGACACATAATTTGTTCAGAAATAGCGCCTAATGCTTCTTCCTCTGCATCGGCAGCAGATGCTCCATTTTCTTTGAAAGAAGAAACAAAGTCTGTCTTTTTGAAACACTGAGCAATACATTACGATTAAATGTTTTTCCCAACTGATGATATCGCTGAGAACAAACGCAGAATCCATCCACTTCTTTGAAAAGATCGATTCTATCGAAGCTATAGACAAGTAAATTTGCAAGTAAATTTGTAACAGGGATTTTTAGGGCAAACAGTCACCCTGCTTTCATTCAAAAATAAAAGTGAAGAAAATCTTCGCAGGAAAAATTTGCAGATTTTTTTCCCTTGAACGTTCGCGTTTTTAATCATTTTATGACGATCACTGTCTGTTATTTTGGCCCCCCCCCGGTAGCGCAGTGGTCTAAGCTCTGGCTTATGACCGTTCGTCCGAGCTGGACCCGGGTTCGAATCCCGTTGAGGCATGGATGTTGTGTTTATCTTAAGGCACTGACTTTCTCCTTTCTCTGAAACTAGTGGCCCCAAATTTGGGACTAGAGACCGCATATAGACAACCGATTCGCTCATCGTTAAACACCGAAACAAACAAACTGTCCGTTATTCGGAAAGTCCGCTATTTAGAGGTAAACATGCAGAGCTGCATACACAGTCGTATTAGAATAACATGGCCACTTACCTAATAATGGGAATAACCACTCTTGGCCCGGATGACAGCGGCGAGACGGCGTAGCATGGAGGCAATGATTCTTGGAAGTTTGTCCGAGACACACGTGCCCATTCGGACAGCAGCAGAGCACGGAGGTCCCGGAGAGGACGTAGTTGTGGGTCGGCACTTCAAACCTGTCGATCAAAATAGTCCCACAAGTGCTCTATTGAATCGAGGCCGGGCGATTTCGCCGGCCAAGGGAGAACGGAAACATCGCTGTCGTGTTCTTGGAACCAGTCACGCACCCCTTAGCGACGTTGCACGGCGCCTTTTACTGTTGGTAGACACCATCACCACCAGGATAAACGTCCAACATGAAGGGATGCATGTGTCAGCGAGGATGGACAGGGAGCCATTGGCCTTCAGGAACCCATCCAGTGGTCCCAGAGGTCCCAGGCCATAATAGGAAAACATTCCCCAGACAGGCACACTGCCACCGCCGGTCTGTTCTTGATTAACCAGAGTGTCCGGGTGTTGGTTCTCGCGTGTCTTACGCCGTATCTTCCACCGCCCGTCACTTCTGTGGAGTAGATACATCGATTCGTCGGAGAAGGCAACCTTTCTTCACTCTTCCACTGTCCAATGACGGTAGTCCCATGCGAAGTGCAAGCGTCGTTGCCGATGGACCTGGGTTAACATGGGCGCCTTGACGCAGCGTCTACTCCGGAGACCCACGCGTAACAGGGTTCGCTCTACTGTTATCGGGGACACGTTTCAGGGTGCCCCAGCTTTTATTTGCGTGGTCGATTGCTGCACGGTTGCGCGCTGATTGCCCTTTACCATTCGACGGAGGCGACGTTCTCCTCTGGGGTCGATGGCCTTTGGGGCTCCACAGTTATGACGTCGGGAGTTACTCGGAGTGCCAGCAGTCCATTCTTGGTACACCCTTACAACAGCACCTCGCGAACAGCCCACGAAGTCTGCTGTTTCTGAGATGCTTCCACCCTTGGCGCGGTAGCCGATGATAATTTCTTTTTGAACGTCTGTCAAATCACTACCTCTGATCATTGTGCTCACGTGACGCACTATGGCTGTCTGTCCTGACCGGCTGCTTATATCTCCGTGTGGTCGACCTTGTCGCGTGGACTCTGTGACGTACCTGGGGGGTGGGGATACACTGTGATTCCGGAGGTGGTCATATTATTCTGATACGACCATATATACTTCGGGTCTGGGATCACAAAACTGTCAACTAAATGCAGATGTCTGCTATTCGGTTTTGTCCGTTAAGGAGGTTTTACTGTATTATTGCACAAAGCTGTCTTGCCTGTAGGCTCACGAACCAGATCCATCACTTTAAGAAACACCGATTTTAGGACATAGTAGGCGCCCGATGGAGGAAGATTTCATTATTGTTTGCAATTTTAGTAGTTGTCTTTTTACAAAGAAAAGGGAAAGACCCGAAAAAGCACTTGAGAACCCACGCATCTGAACTTTTATTCTCCAATATCAATGTTCGTAAATTAATAGGTAAAATGACAGGGAGGGGAAGAAAAATGCATTTGTAATTAGAATAGATCTTAGACAAACTAAAATTAGAACAACGGTACTCCAAAGTAATTAACTGTCCCCTTTACATTTCTTTTAATGATCACTCTAACAAATTATTCTAAAGAATTTAACGGGAAATTGTTAACCTAATTATTGGCATCTCTCATTAATAAATTCATAATTTTCGGTAAAGATAATTCCATGGAACCTGAATTTGATCGGTATACTCTTTCTGCCGTACAAAAAAAAAAAAGGTCCTCTGTCAGCAGAAATTCAGTTTGCAAAAGGAAATACCTATATTATCATTGGAAGAAAATCCAAATATTTAAAATTCCGTGCTGAACAGTAATCAAATCAAATAGCTGTAGAAGTATGGTAAAAATATACGATGCAGATCTCAAAGTTTATTTAATAAATCCTAAAATATATACATGATAAAAACGCAAGATCTTTCACGTGTGTCGCACATGCATCATCAGGCTGTGAACTGATTTGGGCCAGGTACTTGCGGGTGTACATATAGCCATCGTCAGGAGACATGTGCAGAAAATTCTGCGCAAGATACAGCAAATAAGCATTGGAAAACATATATGTGTGGTGTATCTCATGCTAAATAATAAGTGAATCATTTGCCAAAAATCTCCAAGCAGAAGGTACAGCGATAGAAGTTTCGGTGTTACAACATTTGTCACCATATGCAATGATATACAATACGTACTTTCTGAAAACAAAGCAAGTCTTTTAGTATGAGTTCGTAAAAGAATAAAAGTGTCCTTCCATAGCGGTGCAAATGAATCTTCTTGCACTAGACGGACTAGGGCTGTAGCAGATGATCGAATTCTTACGGAGTATTCATGTTCCTGGATTCGAGTCGATAAATTGCGAAGGATAGATACGATATAAGTTTTAGTAATATGTACATAATCATTACTCACTAAAGGGATGCCGTACACTCCACATTGATTTAGGATATCAGGTTTGTCTGTGTCACTACGAAATGCACTAAATAGACTACAAGTAGAATCACCAAAATCAATTCTATTTCTACGACACAAATTACGAAGGAGGGATGTAATTAGCAGGTGAAAAGAGAGTGAACCAACAATTTTTTTTTTTTTTTTGCTTTATCTTCAGGAGTAAGAGTAGTAGAGGTTACACGACGATATCTTGAAATAAGAGTGTAAACATATGATGAAGCGTAACCAAAGTGATTAGCAATGCTAAAAATTCTAGAAAGCTCTAAATAACGGGCAGCGATTGTAGACGAATGGGTATGGGCTCGTGCTACCAAACTGCGAAGGGCTGCAAGTTTATCTTTGCGGGGGGTGACATGAGTCAAAAGGAATAAAAATTGGGGTGAAAGAAGGTTTACGATAAACTGCGAGCGATAAGGAGTTAGTCAAACGGTCACGAGTAACCAGACAATCGAGAAACGGCAGAGAAAAATTACTTTCAAGGTCAATAGTGAATTGTTTTTTTTTTTTTTATTGGAGGTTTAACGACCACCGTGAGCAACTCAATGGACTATAAGCAGTCGCCCGTCCCTAATTTAGAGTCAGTGGTTCCAGGGAAGGGAGAGAGCCAGTGCCGTAAGACAAACACAACATCCATGCCTCACCGGGATTCGAACCCGGACCCCTTTCGGACGAATGATCAGAGGCCATCGCTTAGACCACTGCGCCACCGGGGCGTCCAATAGTGAATTGAATGGAGGGGAAAGTCAGAGATAGGTGATCTTTAAATAAATTCAAAAGTTCAATGGAATGTGGCCAAAGCATAAAAACATTATCTACATAACGGAATATAGCAGGGAGGTGGAAAAAATGAAGAAAGGGTAAAAGTTTCTCGGTGCTGCATGGCGAGTTCTGCAAGTACACTGGACAAAGGGGAGCCATGGGGGCTCCACTCTCCTGTCGGTAGACGACGTCTTTGAATTGAAAGTAAGTTTAGAAACAAGAACTAAAGCATCAATCACGGCCTGAATTTGAAATTGGGATGCCTGACCCCTAACGATAAGTTTTGTTCTAATGCCATCATGAATTTCATCAACGGGAACATTAGGGAAGAGTAACACTGCAGCAAAGGAAACCAGAATAAACGGGGGTAGTTTGGGATATAGCAAAGGAACGAATTCTGGAAATAGCATCGGGCGAACAAGACAAGGGATAAGGGCAACCGGTAGTGAGAATTGATAAATAAGAATAGCTTTCTCTAAAGGTCTGGTAGGACTACTGCTATGGCTAGAAACGAGGAAGCGAACAGGAAAACCAGGCTTATGAGTTTTAATTTTACCAAATAAAGCTGCAACTCTAGGACCGTTTGGTGGGTTCATGAAACTAGAAATACAAACCGGCAAGTTACCAACTATTGCGGAGTTTACTTAACGTGGTTATGGTAGCATGAGTGGGATCAGAATTAATAACCGTATGAGGGATGAGTGAAATTGCTGCAAGCATTTTTTCGTCATAATCAGGTCGGTCGAGGAGAACAATCGGAGAAGATTTGTCTGCTTAACAAATCACGAGTTCAGGGTTCATCCGAAGTAAACGCAATTGCTTCTGTTCTTCCAGCAGATGAACAGGGATCTGGTAAGTACATCGGTGGTTGAGTTGTTCGATAGCTCTAGCAATCTTTAAATGGGAATAGTCACGTTCATTTTCAGGTAAGTTATTAATAATGCCTTCAGCCTCAGCGGACATGCAAATTGGGTTTACATGTCTACGGGAATAAATACTTTGAGATCTGCGTCGTATATTTTTATCGTGCTTCGACAGCTGTTTGATTTGGCAAAAAATTAATAATATCTAGATAGTTTTGAGTTATGCAGCAGTTTACATGCACAACAGAACGATATCAATATTTAAACAAACCACACAGCTTCACAGCTCTTAACACAACGCTCGCTTTACAACGCACTCTTTCAACGCTCTCAATAATCGCTCACTTACAACAGTTTTTTCGTCGCTTTTATCTCTCGTTCTTATCAAAACAAGCATACGTCACATTCATTCAACCTCAATTGTGTTGCCAACAGTATTCGTTTGAGAGAAAAGATAGCACGTTAAGAGTGAAGTATAACAGAATAAACTCAAGATTTACATTGGGAAAGAAACTAAAAAGGAAAGTTAATTTAGAATATACGTCACACACTTTCTCAATGGCACAACAGCTTTTTTTTCTTTCGTCATTTCCGTTGGTTTCTTAAGCCATTAGAGTAGTAGGATATGATGTGTGTATCTCTCACCCCCGATAAAGTATATTTCTTATTCAAGGAATCTCCTGATCCTTGTTCCTTTAAATCATTCAGATAGAGAAAAAATTGCTCTCTTCACTAAACACTACCGAACTCCATCCCAGTCTCTAATCGACCGCCTCACAGAACTGCTGAAGACATTCGTGGAAAAGACTAGGAGTGAGGAGCAAAGAGTTAAACGGGAATACAGATCAAAACCCTATTTCCAGAAAATATTAGCAAAATATGCGAAAATCAGGTGAAGGACAACAATACTTATTTTGGCAAAAATCGCTGTTCTCCCAAGTCATCCGTCGAATACCCAGGGTGCATTACCACTGATTCTGGAAGATCCTCTTTCTTCGCTTTTGTACATGTATGCCTTCTTTTTTCCATAGTGTCCAGCATCGATAAATTGTGGATACCTTTCGATCATCTTGTTCAACAGTTTTTCGGTGAAATACTTTTCCCTCACGTGAGGTAAATACCCACGATCTCTTGAAAAGTCTGAGTTGCACACATGAACAGTTTGTTTTCATCTTTTCGGTATTACTCTGTAAATTAATTGCATTTTAACTTAAAATTCGGAAAAATCAGATTACAGATGTAAAAGGATAAGAAAAATCGCAGTACTGTCTGCTCGGGGATTTGTTCACAAATAACTTAATATCTCGTTTAACACTGAGTCAAATTTTCTGAAAAGTCAATCTTCTATTTTTACCGTATACTCAATATCACTAATAAATTACGTCAAAGTCGGACTACTCTTTAATGGTGGTAATGCTTCAATTCCCAGTAATGTACGTAACTCTGAATGGAAAACTGAAGAAAAAGTTGATGTTTATCACTTGGAAGGTCGATGGAACACGAAGAATTATGCATGAAATTTCAACTCCTTTCCAGTAAAAATACGGCTTCACTAAAAGTTTGTGACGTCAAACAGGTTTCGAAAGTTTCGGAATTCTCAAATCTTTCATTCTTATGTTTTTTCTGGGCGACACTTTCCTGGAAAAAAAGTGAGTAATGTTAACCCCGAACTCGTATTGCAGACTGGGAGGAACGGAGGCAGGAAGACTTCCTCTGAAAGAACATAAAATTCAAAGATCTGTCTGCACTGGTTCAAGAAAAGAATCTTGAAAGTGAGAGGAAAATAAAAAGTGAAGAAAAAATGTAGTCTGGACTATTGCCAAAGAAATGAAGTGTCTGGTATTTGACAGGCAATAGAGACAACTCCTTATTCCGTGAATTTGGATCGTATGGAAAAAGCCAAAGAAAAACGAGAGATGTTGATAGTCTTGAACATTAAATTTCTTTTCACTGTGTGCGCACTTTACACGGAAATAAATTTAAGGAGCAGTAATTTTAGGAAGACCGTTTTCATGATAAAGCTACAGCAAAACAATTTTAAAACTTCACGAGATCATCTGAAGCCAAAAAATTCCATATCATTTTAATTCGTATCTGAAGGTTTTGTACCTGACGAATCAGAGTTATCAATTGAACCATGAAAGGAAGATTCGGAACACACATACACTCTGTCTCTCTTCCTCTTTCTCACCTTCCTTCCCGCTTTTTTTTTTTTTTTTTTTTTTTTTTGTGGTTCAACGACCACCGTGAGCAACTCAATGGGCTATAAGCAGTCGCCCGTTCCTAATTTAGGGCCACTGGTTCCAGGGAAGGAAGAGAGCCAGCGCCATAAGACAAACACAACATCCATGCCTCACCGGGATTCGAATCCGGATCCCTTTTGGACAAATGATCAGAAGCTATCGCTTAGACCACTGCGCCACTGGGGCGGCCCCCGCCTTTTGCCTCTTTCTCTTCATACGGAAGTTGGTATACCAGTGAAAAGAACAAATGTGATTCAGAACTCCGTATACAGCTTTGGATATCATACCATAATGATATAAATAAAATTTTACTATTTTGCACTAACGGTGCAACAGATGTTCACATTGGGGATCGACAGTGAAGTATCAAAAACACACACACTTGAAATATCGAAATTACTTTAAATACGTCCACATGAAATTTAAGTGGAAGACCATACTATCGTAAGACGGGTTAGTCTACAAAGACTGTAGAAACACTAACTCCATTTGTAGGCCATGTTAATAAATTCCTGAGTAGAATAAAGCACACGCATCAAAAGCCATTGAAAACAATATCTATGGTGTGCCATGACTCTTATTGTAATTAAAAGCTTCATACATCAATTTCGTTATCTGAAAACAGTTTAGCCACCAATGTTCAACCTTGCTTAGGGGCTGATGTTACCTCATCATGACTTTCGAAAGAGAGAGAGAGTATGGAATCATGACGTTCAAAAGAGAGAGGGTATGAGGATAGGAAGCCACACCTTTATAGAGCATTGCGCATATCGTCTGCAGGAAAGATATCGGAAAGCCTAGTTGGCCAATCCATAAAGGCAATTGATTCAGTCTGAAGCATTTCTCCAATAGGCGAATTTCATTAGATAAACATTCTTGTTTTTTTTAAAGCAAGGCTGCACAAATTGCTCAATCAAACTGGTAAATATAAATATCAGTAATCTAGTATTGATACCATTGAGCTAGCCAGGGCCATAACTAGGGTGTGGCCCCTTGTCATAGGGGCTAATTATTCGAAGGCGCAGTACGGAGTTCAAGATGGTTAAATAACTAGTAACAGTAAGGTTTAAACCAGCACCAGGACAGCACGAACTTTTTAAGTAGTTTTTGAATATTTTTATTATTGTTACATGTTTGAATTCAGCATTTTAGCTGCGACATGAGCAACTGCTTTCGGCATCTTATTGAATCGATGCCACGTCGGATAGCCGCTGTACTGAGGGCGAAAAGACGACCTACGAAGTATTAGGTAGGTGTTCATAATTCAGCGATTACTCAGTGTATGTCTCCAAGAATCATCTAGCAACGATGTCTTAGTGGTATTTTTTAAATGATGTTATTCCGCCAGAAGTTAAGAGCAAGTCTCTCGGCCAGAGGATCACTGAAAAATATTAATCATTTTCTTTCTTTCTTTTGATTGGAGGTTTAACGACCACCGTAGGCAACTCAATGGGCTATAAGCAGTCGTCCGTCCCTAATTTAGGATCACTGGTTCCAGGGAAGGAGAGAGAGCCAGTGCCGTAAAACAAACACAACACCCATGCCTGACCAGGATTCGAACCTAGACCCCTTCCGGACGAATGATCAGAGGCCATCGTTTAGACCACTGCGCCACCTTTTCTTGACTGTGGAACGAAGCTGATGTAGCCACTGGTTACATTGGCGGAGAGAGCTCGTATTTTGTATTCCACGATTAGGGAAGCTTGTTCGGTGGAAAGTCGAGCTCTGACATCAGCGTAAACGATTATTGGAGAAGGTGTGAGTTATGTAGTATGTACGCGACAGAGATAAGAGGATATTTGTTTGGTCCCCGAAGTGATCTGTGTATCGAAACAGATTTTGGCGATATTGTAGGTGAATCTGTAAAATCAAAAGACTGAAAATTTAAGCTAATTTTATTTGTAGATAGCTATTTGTTTTTGTAATGTACACTGAAAACGGCAGTAAAGCTTTTTCAATACAAAAGACTATATGCATCTATAATACATTGTTTATAACAGAAATCTGTGATTATAATTTTTTTACAAGTATTCTTCTTCATGGTTAAACTTCTGTTATTATTTTAATTATTTAATGATAATTGAGTTTTTAAATTGACATTGTATTTTACATTTAAGTCGCGTTTTCATTGTATGGCCATAAGCGCCTAAAATACTAGCAACGGCTCTGGAGCTATCTATGAGAGTCCTTCCTCCGTACTCACGGATGTCATGACAGACTGCACGGATGTCAGTCACCAGCTGCTGCGGTCCATAGCATAAAACACAATCTTAGTTAGCTACAGACTTTTTCTCTTTAGTTAAAAGATATCTGAAATTGGTTTCCCGTTCTTTCTAAGTGGAAACTGATGGGTACCTGTTTGAAAACTGAAAACCGGTTTATCTGTGTGGAACGCATTGACCGATTTCTTCAGAGTAACGAGTAAATCGAGGTAGCTGAGTAAATTCAGACAACTTATTTTCCCGTAGAAAAAAATCATAAGTCATGTACTGGGAATTCGATCTTAAATATTTTCTATGCATTCTGTTTCGCCTTCTGTAAATAGCATGCTTTCGTCCTCTGTACAAAAGTTTCCATTGATGTATGGAGCTCTGAAGACAGGCAACGTGTCGGGAAGTTTTCATATGGCTGTCTGTGGAACAGATAGTGATAAGTTTAAGGTAATGTAATCCCAGAACTGCCTTGGACCAGTAATAAGGAGACGTTGAGGTGTCTTTAGTAGTCTGCTGTGGCACACATTTCATTACTTATCCGACTTCAACTTCGTCTCAAGCCAGAGTTGAAGTGGCTCAGTTTTCCTAGTGATGTACACCGAGTGATCACTAAATTATGACCACCCCCATCAGAAATAGATGCGGCCCGTCGATCAGGGGATTAGCCGACCGATGTAGCATATATAAGTTGTAAGTGGAGCAGTAGGTAGAAAAATTCGGAGTGTGATATGTAAACGGAAGGATTTATCGGACTTTGAGAAAGGGCAGATTGTAGGAACTCGGAAGGGAGATGCTGCGACGATTTCGCAAACGGCTAAACTGGTGGGTTGTTCGCGAGCCGCCGTAGTTAAAATGCATCAGCACTGGAGTGAAAATGATCAAACAATGGCTTGGAGGCAACACTTTATAGAACAGCAAAAGATTGGTGTTAAAGGTGAGTGCCGGGTACGACGACTCGTACAGACGAACAGACGCAGCACTATTCAACAGTTGACTACCCCATACAATAGAGCTCAATCCTGTACAGAATATGTCATGACATTGCGTCGCACGCTCGCTCGTATGGGCTATAACAGCAAACGAATCCGACTACATTCTCTCCATATCACGGTTCATCGGCGCAAAAGACTTGCTTGGTGCAAAGATCATGCAAGTTGGACGTCGGATGACTGAAAAAGTGACGTGTCACGTTTTTTGCTTCACTCCGTGGATGGTCTTGTACGTACTTGGCGCAAACAACGTGTGACACTCGATCCATCCTGCATTGTCCCCACAGTGCAAGCAGGTGGAGACGGTTGTATGGTGTGGGGCATGTTTACCTGGCAAGAACTTGGACCCCTGGTGCATGTGGAAGAACTTATGACTGGTGTCCACTGTCATGAATTGCTTGCTGACTCTGTATACCTGACAATATTGTATCCCCCCCCCCCACTAATAGCCGCGACAATGCGCCGAGCCACAGGTCCAGTATTGTGCAGGAATAGTTTGAGAAACACAGTTTAGACTTCCATCATATCGATTGAAGTCCGAACTCTCCCGATATCAATCCCAAAGAGCACTTGTGGGACTCTATGGAGCGGCATATCAGGCGTCTGAATACACGAATCACCTCCATGCCTGCATTGAAGGCCGCATTACACACAGCCTACTTAGTCATAATTCCGAACTGTTTCCGGCATCTTACTGAATTGATGCCATGTCGGATAGCTGCTGTACTGAGGGCGAAAGGACGACCTACGAAGTATTAAATAAGTAGTCATAATTCAGTGATCACTCACTGTATATCTCCAAGAATAATCTAACTACGGTGTCTTAGTGGTATTTTCTAAATGATGATAACGAATAACATTACGATCAAAGAAGTAATGGCAAAATTAACTTTAACAAATTAGAGTGCAGGCGAACTCTAGCTTGCGAACATATGTCTTCTTTTAATGTGTTAGTAAGTTGAATGTTCGAAAGTTGAATTTTTTATGAGATATATTGTTAAATTTTTTATGCTTTTGTGAAATAATGAACTTTATGCAAAGATAGTAAAATGCATAATTAGGAAATAATTAATTTATGTATTCTAAAGATATTGTGAAATACATAATTTGAAAAGAATTAAAAAACAGTATTTTTAATACATCCGCACGTTAGGTAATACTGCGCAGAACGGGTCACCCGGATTACCAGATCTGATAAGGCTTCTTCTTCACTTTCTTAAAGAAATTCTTAAGCGAAAGTTGAGAACTTCTTTTTTTTTCTTTTTTTTTTAACAGGGCAACTAACTCTGTATTAAACTCTCTGCAGACTGTAGATCTTCTTTTGGCGGTTGGGTCATTATCCTCTATTGCTATTAAAAGTACCCCTATTCGACTTAAAGAATCTGAAAGAAGTTTGAATCTCGACACCCTTGTGACAGGACTCATACTATTTTTGTTGTCTTCATCATCTACCTCTTCTTTGAGTCCTCTTTGCATTTACATTAGCTCAACATCTGTTAGTTCAACTGAATGACAATCAGTTAACTCCTCTACATCTGTAACGTCCAAACTCAGTATCATTTCTACGACTTACTGGGAGGTATGCTCTCCAATTTCTTCAGAATCCGGTGAACGAGACACAAACTGTGGCCTCATCTTTTTTTCGGAACATTTTTGTTGGCTTCATTTCTATCCAGTAATGATCAACATGTTTGATTACTTCAAAAAATATTGCATCCTTTCCAAAAGTCTTACTGGGTTACAGTTTAATATGTCCTGGTAGTTGTCACAGTTTAGTTAATTATACTACGCAAATTGAAGCGTTTAAAATTTGCAATTACTTCTTGCTTCATAGATTGCAATAAGCTGGTTGTTTTAGACGGCAAGAATACCACATTTACATTGGGATTACGTCGTTTAATGTTGTAGAATTACCTGGCGCATTGTCAAGGAGCAATAAAAATTTGAACGCCAAATCATTCTCCCTGCGATATTTTTCATTAGCTGAAACAAATTGATTTATTGGGTTGTCGGAAAAGTCATGACGTAATTTGGCACCCGATGGCGGTTGGACGGTTTTGGAAGTACTAGAGGCATGCGCAGCTCTGTTATCGATATGGCATTCGACAGGTGCCAGTTCTAGCTGCAGCCTAAAAGGAATAGTGAGCGATTCGGTTATTTTCCGGAGATTTGACATCAAGTTAAAGATGGAAGACCAAACTGGGCATTTTCGCCATATTTTACTGTTTTACTTCCGTAAAGGGAAGAACGCGCGTCAAGCTTGTGAAAAGTTGCGTAAAGTGTACGGTGATAATGCTCTACAAGAACGTCAGTGCCAGCGGTGGTTTGCAAAATTCCGTGCTGGTGATTTGGGCTTCAACGATGCTCCTCGGTCCGGGAGGCCAACCGAAGTTGATGACGACCAAATCAAGGCATTGATCTAGTCAAACCCACGTTACACGACACGAGAGATTGCAGACACATTGCACATCCATCATTCAAGCGTTCACGACCACCTGAAGAAGCTGGGATACGTAAGCAAGCTCGATGTGTGGGTTCCTCATGAACTCAAAGAAGCTCAATTGACGGCGCGTATAAACATCTGCGATATGCTCATTAAACGTCAGGCAAACGATCCTTTTTTGAAGCGACTGATAACTGGTGACAAAAGGTTGATAGTGCACAAAAATGTGCTGCGCAAACGGTCTTGGTCCTGACGTGCTGCTTCTCCTCAAGTGACATCCAAAGCAGACATTCATCAGCAGAAGGTTCTGGCCTCAGTGTGGTGGGATTTTAAAGGTGTCATGTTTTTTGAGCTCTTACCACGAAACCAAACAATCAATTCGAAAGTGTACTGTCGGTAATTGGACAGTTTGAACGAATCCATCATCCAGAAACGTCCAGAGCTCGTTCATCATAAAGGTGTTGTGTTCCATCACAACAATGCGAGACCACACACAAGTTTGATCACTCGCCAAAAATTATTGGAGCTTGTGTGGGATGTGTTGCTACACCCAGCATACTCGCCTGACCTTGCGCCTTCAGACTTCCACTTGTTCCGCTCTCTTCAACAGTCCTTCGGGGTATAACATTCAATTCAGATGAGGCTGTAAATCAGCACCTTGTACAGTTTTTCGCCACGAAAGACAGGTCCTATGAACGAGGCATTCTGCAGCTCACTGAAAGATGGCAAAAGGTTATCGAACAAAACGAGCATTATATCATTGATTGATCTTTGTTCTTTCTATCAATAAATGGCCTTTGCAAAACATGGCTAAAATACGTCATGACTTTTCCGACAACCCAATATAAACCACCTGTGAAACAGTGCAGATGATTTTTTTATTGGAGGTTTAACGACCACCGTGAGCAACTCAATGGGCTATAAGCAGTCGCCCGTCCCTAATTTAGGGTCACTGGTTCCAGGGAAGGGAGGGAGCCAGTGCCGTAAGACAAACACAACATCCATGCCTGACCGGGATTCGAACCCAGTCCCTTACGGACGAATGATCAGAGGCCAGCGCCTTAGACCACTGCGCCACCGGGGCGGCACAGTGCAGATGTGATCCACGCTTTTTATTATAACTCCAAATAACCGGTAATGTCGCCTTGTAACTTAATAACCGATAATGTAGCCTTGTAACTTAATAACCGATAATGTCGCCTTGTAACTTAATAACCGATAATGTCGCCTTTTAACTTAACCCTTTAACCGGCTAGAACGAATTAACTCGGGGTTAAGAAAATGGGCTGAAATCAGCTCGCAGTGATATATTCACTGTCTAAGAAGTGGACCGAGAGCGGTTGTAACGACCTGGCAACTTGAGCATAAGAAAGCTTTGATTCCCCCTTTAGCTATGTCTTTCAAGGTGGTCAATGATAAGAATGATTGACACTAATCCTTTCTGGCTGATTTCCCTTTAAAAAGGCTTCAACAATGGGGAAGAACCCAAGAAAGAAGAGAAAAGATGTTTAAGTTAGTTGTTACTACCCAGTGGTATGATGTCCATATCAATTTTTAGGAATAAAGAACTTTAAATGCCTATTACCAAGCAAGGACTATTTTGATACCAGTCACCAAGGACTATCACCAAGTAGCAGTGGGATGCATACCACTATAGATTAGTGGAATGCCTATCAACGGTGACAAGTTCATGGTCAATACTTATCACGTGAGAGGGGAAAGGAAATTGTTGCGCGGCAGCCTTCGTAAAACCGGAACGCTATGTGAATATTTCTGTTTGGAAAACCCAGAGAGTTTTGGTCGACATTTACTTCAGATCCGCTTAAAGGGTTATAACCGATAATGTCGCCACCCCAGAAAGCCTTCAGTTTTTCAAAGTGGTAAACTACAAGCGGCTTTTGTTTAAAGTATCCCGAAATTCTTCTACCAAGTAGAAGGGTTAGATTATCCTTTGAGATTTTGAATCCTATAATTTTTGTATCTTCAAATGCAATAAAAGTACGCGATGACATTTTCCCCAAGAAAAAGCCGGTCTCATCAACGTTGAAAATTTGAAGAGATCAATATAAGTCATTTTCAGTAATTTTTGATAATGTCGCAGGAAATTCTTTGGCTGCATCACCATCAACATTTGCAGGCTCTCCGGATGATGAAAGATTTTTCATATTTATAATTTTCTTGAATCTACCAAACTACGCAGAATTAGCCTTAAATTCAGCAGAATCATCAGGCATTTCTCCCAAGCGCATTTCAGTGTTTTGAAAAAGATATTCCAGTTTTATCTTGAATCGACTGAGTACTCAGGCGCTAGATTGTTAAACATCGTTCCATTTCCTCGAAGTTGATATTTCGTTTTTTCTTTTTAAATAAATACAGGCTGAACAGAGTTTGCATCGCTAGAATAACTACAAGGTTTTTGTTAATCATTGTATTGTTTCAACTAGTAGAGCGATTGACGTATTTCGAGTTGACACGACCAATTGAAGCTAGTCATTCTCCGTATTCAGATAGCTGTTTTGCTAAATCTGTTGATGTTTTTGCCACTTTTAGCACTTTCGCGTTCATACGTTACCATTGTTTTCCATATTTCGTGGGCAATAAATTTAGAATGGATATATACTCTCGTTCAACGTTAACGTGGGGAATCAGCAACTGAAGAATACATAGCTTGGCAGTTGGAAAACGAGACTGATGTTATGAGACGAGTGGTGGTTAAAGCAGCGGACTGTAAACCTGCACTGTAAAAAAATTTTGATGAATTTTTTTTTATTTTTTAAATTTGATGTTTTCCAGGGTGCCAACACAAAACCGTAAAATCTACAGTTTTATGCCGTGTTGGAGCAAAGCTATAGCTTTGCTCCAACACCGCATTTAATGAAGAAAACAGCACAGAATTTGGCTGGAGCGAGTCACAGTCCAAATAATCACGAAAACACAAAAATTTGGCTGGAACGAATGTGTTGATTGTGTTGGAGCAAAGCTGTAGCTTTGCTCCAACACGGTATAAAACTGTTGATTTTACGGTTTTGTGTTGGCACCCTGGAAAACGGTTTAAAACCGTAAAATCTACAGAATTTTTTTTTACAGTGTGATGGTTGCGAGTTCGAAATCTACTGCTGTGACCATGAATATCTATCGGGCCACGGAAAGCGCGTTAAGCCGACGGACCCGTGGTAATGTTCCCCCGTTAAAAATACAGTCATCCCCACCTTTCTCCTTTAGCCGGCTGTAATTCACCTGCTTCACGACCTTCCTAACACGGTGCTCGAACCCGCCTCTACGTCTCTTCGGCTGTCATACCTGACAAAAAGGTCTCTTCAATCTAAGCAAGTCAGGCCCAATCCCTACGAGAAAATGAGACCTGCCGAAAAACACAGAATCGAGACTTCCACACTAAACATTTTCCGTCGTACATCGTAAAATATCGGTGAACATAACGCACCGTAAAATCTTCGTAAACGCTGGATTCTGTGTTCGTTAAATGAACTGAGAGTCGCAATATTTGTTAGCCGGTGCAAAGTTCGTAAATGCGAATTATTCGTTCTTTGAAAGTTCGTTATTTGAGGTATCGTCTCTAATCTTATTTGGTTTTATGAATTGTGTGGGTATTTCGGTTTTCCCTAAATTTGGTCAGTGTGTTACAAGGAGCATATTTAATCAGCGGTGTAAAGTTGGTTCATTTCTGCTGTTTCTAGTCCACATTTTGGCATTTATTCCTAAACTTCTAGATACGTGGGTCTATTACATTCATCAAGTTTCATACTGGTTGGTGGATACGAAGGCTTGGAAATTTGTCATTGGTAGTAAAAATGGTCGTATATATAGGGTGTTTATAAATTGTTTGGTCAAACTTAGGAACTTGATTTATCGCCGATTCTGATGAGAAAAAGTCATATCAACACAGGGCCAGAAATGCTTCCCTGCAGAGACACGTTGTGGGAGTACAAAATGCAGGGCGAGGCTAATTACCTTCCTTATGTACGAAAGAATACGCACGATGCTACGGAAATCAACATAATTTGCATATCACGGCGCTGGGCATGAATGCACATGTGTAACCCAATCGCCATCTCCAGTGTACACTGGTGACAAAAAAGTTAAGGATGTTGCATGAAATGAAGGATGTATGTATTTGACTCAAGTAACACGCATTGAAATAACATCAGTGAGGCTACGTAACACAAACGATACAGACTGCGTTTACAAAAACTATTTATTGCACAATTTCTGCGCACAACAAAGTAGCACAGCAATGTACACTGAAGAGCAATTGAATAAGAGACACCTGGCGTTATGCAAATGTGGCGCTGTGGGCGGCCCTGTAAACGGAAACGACATGACGTATGCAGCTATACAACAATATAAGGAGTGATGCGACGGGAATCAGTAAGAGTCGGACGCAGTATGGGTACGACGAAGTATCTAAGCGCATTTGATCGTGGGCAAATTGTCGGGGCCCGACAAATGGGTCACTCCATCTCGGAAGTCGTGCAGGCACTGGGATTTTCACGAGCCACTGCGTCACGGGTGCACCGTGAGTACATCGAATCCGGTAAAACCATCCCTGCAAGGGCCAACTGCCGTGGACAACAGCGTGTGGATGAGCGGGGTCATCGTCCCCTAGCTCGCATTGTAACAGCGGATAGACGGACCACAGTGCAGGAAATCACTCGGCAATTTCACGCTGGTGCACAAAAACGTGTAAGCAGCCACACCATCTAGAACCATCTCCTCGCTATGGGGTACAGAAGCCGTCGTCCCACGAGGGTACCGCTGCTGACCGCACTTCACAGGGTGAAAAGATTAGCATGGGCGCGGGAACATCGCCACTGGACCCTACACATGTGGAAAAATGTTGCCTGGACTGATGAGTCGAGATTCACGTTGGTACATGCGGATGGCAGGGTACGAGTACGGCGCAAACCACATCAAGCGATGGATCCTTCTTACCAGCAGGGTACTCTTCAAGCTGATGGGGGTGGAATTCTCGTCTGGGGACTGTTTACATGGACTGAAATGGGATCCCTAGTACGTGTGACATCGTCCCTCACAGGTAAACGTCACCAGGATATCCTGGACGACCATTTGTTCCCGTTTGTGCGTCTTTAACATCCCACTGGGGATCTTATCCTGCAACAAGACAATGCATCGTGCCATCGTTCCCGAATTGTATCGGAATGGTTGGATGAACACTCCACCGACGTGACTTCTCTTCCTTAGCCAGCTAGGTCACCTGACCTCAATCCCATCGAGCACATCTGGGATGCCACCGAGAGAGATGGCCCCACACCATCAAATCTTCGTTAACTGTGGGAGCTTGTTGAGAGATCGTGGATCCGTATGGCTTCCTAACGCTTCCGGTGTATTGTCGAGTCCATGCCGAGACGAATCGCCGCCGTCATCAGGGCGAAAGGTGGTGCTACACGTTACTAGACAGGTATCTCTAATTCAATTGCTCCTCAGTGTAGGTAAAATGGTAAATTCGTAGAATGTACATGTCTTTGGATTTCAGTGCATGGTAACGCCACCACTGTGTCGAAGAACGTCTTGACAGCTACGAGGCATACTTGCAATCATATTATTGATGACTGTCTGGGGCAGCTCGTCTCATATTACAGGCAACACGTTACGGAGGTCTGTCAATGTACTGAACGTGGTCATCCAGACATTGCTGTACAGCGTGCCAGATGTTCTCAATAGTATCAAGGCCAGAAGACCTCGGAGGTAGCTGTCACGTTTCAATCCCATGATGTTCCAGCTCCTGATCCACACTCTTGGCACGGTGACTGGTTGCATTGTCATCAAGAAAACGGAATGCATGTCCAACAGCAGTGTGAAACAGTGTCACAATGTGCACAGTGATCTCGTTTCGATACACTGAGGCATTCATGTGGCTTTGACAAAAATACAAGGAAGTACGGTAATTAAAGCTCACTCTTGCCTAGAGCAGAATTGACTGCCGCTGGTAAGCGTAGACGGACTGCATATAGTGTGATTGCAATCATGTGCCGGATCTCCTCCACACGTGTCTTCGTCGAGTATCAGGATAAAGAGCTAAACGGGATTCGTCTGTGAAAAGTACATGGTGCCACTCTGTATTCCATGACGTGTACTTTTGGACCTAGGTACATCTTTGACGACAGAGAGTTGATGTCATTACTATACATCTCACTGGCCTCTTTGCTCTGAATCCGTACTCGTGAAGACAGTTTCCTACCGTTTGAGTATATACAGTGACAGAAGCAACTCGAAGTGATTGCCAGAGTTGTCGACTGGTGATACTAGGCCTTCTCCGATAATTTACTCTTAATTAGTGATCCTGCCTCCTGGTGGTTTTCCTCGGACTATTATTCATGGGTCGATCTACAATATTTCTATGCCGGTAGAAATCTTTTGTGTAGCCGTCTTGCTACTCTTAAAGCAGCAGCCACATCGATCTGCCGTACACCTACCTGTAACATGCCAACAGGCCTATTTCTGTTGTCGATGCTTAAACGTACTGTGGACATCATTTCAGGTTAATCACACACTGAAGGCAATGCATTCAGTGAAACTTCTACCAAAGCGGTGAAACAACCCATTTTCCACTTCTCGCAGGGTACTTTTATCGGAGCTCGTACGTCACTTGCTGTGTTGTCTGATGCTAATTTACATATGACGTAGCTACCCACGTTTATAACAGATCTCCAGTAGTCGCTAAAATTGCGTATCACCAGGTTTTCTCTTCGAAACCACAATATCCCTAATTTTTTTGATCAGCGTATATTGTAAACCGGCAGTGGCTCCGCTACGCATTCGTACTATCAGACGACATTATGTGCATGTGGAAGAGTAACGTGATTGTCATTGACGATTAAGTTTGTGCAACCGTGAACAGGCATACTCCTTTTGAAAACGCCGAATGGGTTGATCAAAGGCGCATCGCACGGCAGATTAGGGAAGGCCCAGGCATGTGCGTACACTGGCGTCATATGAACGGTTGCGGGATATGATGGTGGAAGAGTAGTCACAGAGGTAGGCGCATTAACGTTGTGTGGCACATTTTTCATTAGGAACAACTGTATCCTTATCACGTGCAAATAGTATCAACACTCTCAGAAGCGGATTTCTCTCTCTAATGAGCTTTGCTGAATGGCTTCTGCAAAAATGTTCCGAACCTGATGTTTTTCATGGCATGCTTTGTACGAATGAATCGTATTTCTGCCGAGATGGCATCCTAAACTTTCAGACCATGCATCACTGGGAGCGGGATAAACCTAAAAAAATCCGACTTTCTCGGCATCAGTAAAGATCCCACGCTAACGTTTGGCTGCGCATCATTAGAGACTACCTCCTCGATTCGTTGTTATTGCCACCGATGCTCAACTTCTAGCGGCACCAGCACTTCTTGAAGGAGGAGCTACTGACCTTGTTGGAAAACGTGCTATTCGCGGAAAGCCGGTCCATGTGGGTCATAAATGATGGAGAACCAAGACATTTTCGTCAGACTATTAGTGAACATCTCAATCATGCCTATGTTGGATAGTTAGAGATAGACCAATGTCATGGCCATCACGATTTTCCGATATGAATCTACTGACTCTCTTTGTACAGAGACAGCTGAAGTCCGATATTTATGATTCCCCTGAGCCTAATGAATCTACTCCGAAGAACTGTGATGGTTATAGGACAATGAGGAACACTCCGGGACTTCTGGAACATGTACAGCAATCGCTCGGCCGATGCTGTGCGACATGTATTGCTGCTCACAGAACCTATTGCGTTTGCTGTGATGTAGCTACAAGTAGTTGTTCTCCTCTGTCATTTCCCATGTACAGCCCTAATTGTAATACACTTTGTTGCAGTTTGACACGTGCTAATACTTCTGCTGTGAAGAATATGAAGTCTTCATGCTAGAAGAGTCAAAATAATTTTCCTGATATACAATCTATTGACAAAAGTCAACGCACACCTAGAAGAGAAACACAACATAGCATTTATTGACATACATTAGTAGGGTGTCGGTCCACCTTTGGCCTTAATGCATGCACTGACCCTTCAAGACAGGCTTTCGACAAGGTTTTGGAATGCAGCGATAGGTATGCGCTTCCATTCAGTACATAATGCTGCCGCTAGCTGTTGCTTTGTGGTAAGCCTTGGTTCCAAACTTCTCATGCGGTGCTCTAATTCATCCCATAGGTGCTCTATGGGATTCAGATCAGGGTTCTGTGCTGGCCAGTCTACACACGATACGGAATTATCGTCAAACCACGCCGTAACAGTCTTTGCTTTATGGCTCGGTGCATTTTCCTGCTGGTACCAGCAAGGCTCAGTTTTATAGTAATGCCACAGAGTTGGTAGGGCATAATTGTCCGGAATATCGAGGTAGACGTGCTGGTTAACAAGTTTGTCCACGATAACCAATGGGTCGGGACCATACCACGAAAAACACCCCCACACGAGTACACTGCCAGCTCCAAACTTGACCGTAAGAACCGTATAACTGTGGTAAATAGCGTTCCCCCGGCTACCGCCATACCCACACACGGCCATCAGACTGATGGATCGTGTATCTGGATTCATCAGTCCATAGAATCCGTTTCCATTGATTTACGGTCCACGATAAATGTTCTTTACACCATGCTAAACGACGAGTAGCATTCTGAGTGGAGATGAAAGACTTATGAGCAGCCGCATGACCACGGTAACCCATGGAATGAAGTTCTCTGCGAGTGGTACGTGTACATTCCGAGATTCCAGCATTTTTACTCACCTGTACACTGTGGTCTTGTGCAGTAGTACTCCGTCGATTAGCTGTAGCGACTCTCCTGAGGCTTCGACGTCCTCTATCACTGATTTTCTTTGGTCTGCCGGTATGTTTTGCTGCTTCAGGCACGTCATGTGTTTTCCACTTATTCAGTACATCCAAAACAGTTAACTTGGGTATGTATAAACGCCTCTCGTTTTCTTACCCAACAATCTTTCCTTTCTCAAAGTCAGTTCTCTCGCACCGCGACAGTTTCACTCAACCTCACAGTGCATCGCGGTCAGCTGCAGGCTTGTTTTTATGCCGTTTGCAGCAATATATATATATATATATATATATCATCATCATCATCATCATCATTGTCAACCATTATCAATCCACTGCTGGACGAAGGTCTCCCCAAGTTTCCTCCACAACGGTCTGTCTTGTGCCAGTCTCCTCCATGTCACTTCCGCATACTTTCGAATTTCAACCACCCATCTTCCATGTGGTCTTCTTCTGGGTGTTTTCCTGTCCCTTGGAATCCAATCTAAAATTTCGGCTGTCCATCGATGATCTGTCCTTCTGGCAGTATGTCCAGCCCATTGCCATTTCAGGGATTTAACTCTGATCATGATGTCTTCCACTCTTGTCATTTTTCGGATCCACGAGTTCCTCTTCTTATCTCTCCTGGTTACACCAAGCATGCACCTCTCCATGCTGCTTTGAGTTGTCTGCAGCCTTTGTATGTCTCTTTTAGTTAAGGTCCACGTCTCTGCACCATACGTAAGCACTGGAAGGATGCATTGATCAAACACTTTTCTTTTAAGACATAATGGCATATTGCTCTTGAAAATTATGCTGTTTCTTCCAAAAGCTCTCCAGGCAAGTTTTGTACGCCGATTAATTTCTTCATCAATGTGACCCTCACTTGATATCTGCTGTCCAAGATAAACGTACGTGTCTGTTATCTCCAGCTTTTCTCCATCAATCGATAAATCTTCATTTCTTGTAAAAGCATTGAACATCACTTTTGTCTTCTGAAAGTTCATTATATGCTCGTCTAACTACAGTCTTGAAAACATTGCTTTTCATCATCATCGAAGGCATTCTACCAAAGAGTACACCTTCGATTTATTCTGTTCGATCTGCACTCCTCGACTCACTACTCCTTTGATATATCCTTCTTTCACCAATACTCATTCCTACTACTTAAATCTTACTTTTTTCTCCATTTGCACGCGGAGTTAACAATAATATTTCGATTTTTACGCCCTTAGGTGTAGCACATGTACTCTCTTTTAGTTGTACTCATCTATAGACTTCTATCTCTGTTTTTTTTTGGGGGGGGGGGCTGTTTAAAAACCACCGTGGGCAACACAATGGGCTATAAGCAGTCTCCCGCCCCTAATTTAGGTCATTGGTTCCAGGGAAGGGAGTGAGCTAGTGCCATAAGACAAACACAACATCCATGCCTCATTGGGATTCGAACCCGGACTCATCTCGGACAAATGATCAGAAGCCAGCGCTGAGGCGACTGCTCTACCGGGGCGGCCCGGTATCTTCTAATGCTGCTCTTTCGTTTTCTAACATTTCTTCAACTCCTTTTTTTAGTGTTGGTGCGTAACACAATATAACCCATGTAAACAACATGGTCCACGGTGATGCTACCCTCTCTTTGCTGCTACTGCATCTGTATAATGATATCAAATGGAATATTCTTAATGTTCATCTGTGGTGCACTCCAGCTCTCACGTCAGCTTCCGCCGTGTGCTCTATATTGACATACGGGCTGGAATCTCTGCACATTTCTTTTAACAACTGCACAAATATCTCTGATACCGGTTTCTTTCTCAGAAAATTTTTATATTTGCAGCCTAGGAAACAAAACGTATGATGTCCCCGAAGCTGTAAATATCACGTACAGTGGTGCAATTCTTTCTCTGTGCTGCTCCATTAGTTTTCTAAAGGCAGATTCTTACTGCTGGTATCAAAGCGGAAATCTTGAAGGTTCATAACAACATGTATCCTATTAAAAATATTAATTTCACAAAAAGGGCAGATGATGCAGATAAATATATGATGATTACATTAACTATGCTTTAAGAGTTCAAGATTCCTACTACAAAGTAGAACATCCTTAAGGTTTACTTAGTATAAGTGTGAAGATTGAAATTTTTCTGTGGTTTTACACCCCATCAGTCAGGTTTCCATCCCATCAGTCAATGGCGCAGAAAGCATAGTTCCCAAAAAAGATAACGATTGGCACTTCACTTGGATGACCATTACAGGAAAATGACAAAAGGTTTATTTTAGGGACAAAAATATTTGTATAGTTCGGAAAGAATTCGACAGTTTGAAAATCCTCCCCTCCTCCGAAATCTGCATTCTAGTGTGCAAGTAATATCTCTGCTTTTATTGTCTTTTTTTTTTTTTTTTTATCTTCTTTTTTTTTTCTTTTGCTTTGAATGTTTGGTAGACCAGTTATCTAGCTGGTGCATTAAAAATGAGTCTAGATTAGTTTTTAATTAAATCCATACGTGCATACCAAGCAAATATAAGAAAGAAAAAACTATAGAGCCCTTACCAATTAAATATATATAGCTGAACCTTGGTTATACATTTCTTAGTTATACGTTTTTCACTTTTATACGTAATTCTGCACTATTCCGGATATTGTGCTGTACTTTCTATCGCTTTTTTAACTACGTTATACGTAATTCGTTTAATACGCTTTTTGAAATTATGTTTAAATTTGAATTTCAGATAATAAAGTAATACCGTTCTATATAATACCGTTCTTTGATTCTTTTATATGTAACCTAGTATGTTTCGACTTTGAGACAATTGAGACTGAGTTCCATACTGAAGCACTGGTCCAACATTCTTAATTATGAGGATTTTAATTCAGAATGTTGGGCAATATATTAATAATGTTGGACATTCTTAATTATGAAAGAAAGATAGAAAACTTTCTGGAAGTACATAAGACATAGGAAAAATAGAGGAAATAAAATTTCAAGTTGTGTGAAGAATAGGATAGGAGAAATGATATGGGAGAAAGATGAGGCGAATACTTCTGTGAGTTGTAAGATCATAAAAGCAGAGGCGACTCTGAGACAGAAGCAGATGACATCACAGTGAGAGATGGAAGCACTGGAGGGATCTCAAGGAAAGAGGTGTGTGTGTAAAGCTCTAAAATCTCTTCAGAATGGTAAGGATCCGGAAGTAGATGGAATAACTGCTGAGATGCTAAAATATGGTGGTGACCCTGTAATTGACTGGTTAACTGAAATTTTTCAGTTGTCCTGCGAGTTAGGAATGTTACCGCGGGATTAGAGAGGTGTTATCATTGTTCCCTTGTAAAAGGGAAAAGGTGGTCAGATTAACTGCAAGAACTATCGTGGTATTAGCTTACTGAGTGTGCCAGGGAAAGTGTTTCGAATGGTCATTATTGAAAAGGTACGAGGTCACATCAGAGAAAGTGTGGGGTGTTCAAAGTGGTTTTATGCAGGGGCGTATTTAGAGTGGGGGCTAAGGGGCCTGCCCCCCCCCACCGAAATCTGTTTCATTTTTTATCTTATCTGTCAAAACAAGGTTAAATAATCAAACTGTTCTTTCCAATATAATTGTT
Organism: Macrothele yani; assembly: GCA_039090855.1. Lineage (NCBI taxonomy): Eukaryota > Metazoa > Arthropoda > Arachnida > Araneae > Macrothelidae > Macrothele > Macrothele yani. The sequence continues at coordinate 79,468,249 of CM077012.1, forward strand.
ATATATGTATGTTAAATCAAAATTTGTGTTATGAGAAAAGTTTCTGAATCATGAATATTTACTGCTAGAAAAGTCCAACTGCTACGTACGGATTCAGTGAAAGATCATTGCGCGAAGGAAACAGAGGTCAGAGAAAGAAGGGTGGCTCATATCCGTGGTCAGGAAGACGGCTGTAGGATTTTGCGGCGCCAACTCCTAATTGACCAGACCAGGGATGGTGTCACGTGTCACCGCTCCTCTCTGCCTGGCGCCGGTCATTACTAGGGCACGTGCAGTGACACTCGACACCTCACTTCACTGCCCAGCCACCTGTTTTGATACTTTACTGATTCCGAGCTGTGCGTTGGCCATGTGGGTGGATACTTTCATTTTCAAACGGAGTGAGAAAGCGAAACTTCTGTTTCTTTTTTGTCTGTATCCTTGTAATTCAAAATCAGTACTTATTCGCTCTTTTTTGTCTGTATCCTTGTAATTCAAAATCAGTATTTATTCGAAAGTCAACAGACTTTGTTGATGAAATCGTTTCAAAAATGAAACGATTTCCTCAACAAAGTCTGTTGACTTTCTGTAACAAAAAAAGAGCTGTGGAAACTGAAACGCTAGCTGAAAACCCACTGATATTGAAGTTCCAAGCCAATGCGTTGAAAGCGGGAGTAATCCGAAAAATTATGATCTTCAACCAATACGCATGACGAATGACGGAGATGCAGATGGTAATGAAAAGTTTGAAAGCATTTCAGATTCGAACAACATAGGATTGTATGCAGGTAACAGTGAGCACTGTTACCTGCATACAATCCTTTGAGCGACGAGAAAAAAGTAGATTTTTTACATAGCATATGGAAACCTACTGCGAAATATAGATTCCTTAAAAAAATCAGTTCCAGTTGCAATAAAAATCATATGAAAACATTCTAAATTAAATGGCTAGAAGAGTATAAGTGGCTGTCATATTCACGTCTCAAAGAAGGTTCATTTTGTAAATATTGTGTTTTATTTTACGAAAACGATGTTGCTGGTAAAGGCAAACACCAGACTTCGGGTAGCCTCGTTACAAAGCCTAGTACCGATTTAAAAGATGCGAGGGAAATATTCAAAACACAAGAAAAGAATAAATATCACAAAGACGCTGTATTGGCAGCTGAAAATATTGCATCAATAATTCATAAAAAACAGGAAAGTATAATTTTACAAATGAATAAACAGAAAAAGCATGAGATAATTGACAACAAGAAAAGGTTGATTCCTTTTGTGCAAACAATTAGATTATGTGGAAGGCAGCAGATACCTCTTAGGGGAAAAGTTGATTCTGGAAGAATTTCGCTTGAGGAACCAGCAAATAATGATGATAATTTTCGCACTTTATTAAGATATCGTGCAAATTCTGGAGATGCCATTTTAAAAGAAAACTTAGAAACTAGTGGAGGTAATAGCATGTATACAAGTTCAGTAATACAGAATGAAATAATAAACATCTTTGCGGAACTTATTCAACAAAAATGTTTAGCAAAGGTAAAGTATTCAAAATTGTTGTCAGTATTGGCAGATGAAACAACTGACATTAGTCAAATAGAACAGTTTTCACTGTTTGTCAGGTATTTTGATGAAGAACTGAAATTAAGAGAAGATTTTCTGGCTTTTATACCAGTGAATAATTTAACAGGCTGTTCTCTTGCAACAACAATAATGGAAAATTTAGTGAAATTGGGTTTTGATTTGAACGATATGAGAGGGCAGGAGTATGATGGGGCTGCAGCAATGCGAAAACAGTTTCGTGGAGTGCAGGCCTGTATTAGAAAAAAATATCCCAAAGCAATATATACTCATTGCATGTTCCATTCCTTGAACTTATGTTTGTCGGATGCTAGCAAAATGCCTAGCATAAGGAACTGTATGAGAGTTATATCAGAAACCTGTTCGTTTTCCCACGCTTCTGCTAAACGTACCAGTGTTTTGAAAGAAAGTATCCAGCGACTGCTACCTGATCACAAGCAAGTTAAGATGAAAACTCTATGTGAAACTCGATGGATCCAAAGGCATGATGCCGTTCTTATGTTTAAAGAAAGTCTGCATCCTATTATATCATTCTTAGAAGCGATTGAGCAAGAAGAGTCAGCAGAATCATCTGTCAAAGCACACACTTTGCTCAACTCTATATGTCAGTTTTCATTTCTAGTGGCAACTTTTGTCCTTAGTAAAATATTGTCCATCACATACAACTTATCTGAAAACTTCCAAAACAAGCAAATCGACTTAGTCGATGCATTAGAAAAAATCAGAAGTTACAACACTGATAAATAGTATGAGAACTGAAGCAGAAAAATACTTCAGCTTAATTTATGATGCTGTAAAAACATTGGCTGTAGGCCTCAAAGTAGCAAACGTTCCACTTAGATGCAGTATACAAAAAAATGGATGCAATGTCCCATATTCAACTCCAGAAGAATATTTCCGCAGAAGTATATTTATACCCTTTGTGGATGATATAATTGAATCATTAAATGAAAGGTTTCAATCACAAAAAGAAACACTAACTTCATTGCAAAACATTCTACCAGTTTTTGCTGTGAAAAATGATTATTCCCAAATATTATCTGCAGTGAAAATTTATGAATCTGATTTAGGATATTCTGATGTAACAGAAAGCGAGCATCAATTATGGTGTCAAAAATGGGAAAGGGAAAAAGCAGACGTGCGCCCCAAAAAACGCAGTTGAAAGTTTGGCATCATGCAATAAAACTTATTTCCCAACATTTATATTTTGCTTCACATCTTCGCAATTCTTCCTGTAAATACAGCATCAGTGGAAATAAGCTTTTCCAGTCTCCATCGATTGAAATCTTATTTGAGAAACAGTACATCAAAGTCAAGACTGAATGGGCTAGCTTTATTATCTATTCATAGAGACACTCAAGTTGAAGATGAAGAAGTCATTGACAAATTCGGAAATGTACCTAGAAGAATAAATCTCAGTTTTTAAGAATTAGGTGAGTCCAATCAATTTCATTATTTCTCAAGGAGAAATTTGTTTCTGTCACTCTTTTTTTTTAATATGTAATCATCAGCTTAATTTAGGTATATATGTATGTTATATACCTAAAAAAACTATAAAGAAATACCGTTTTTTTTTTAAAAACATGTTTTTTTTCTTTTTTATCAACTTTCATTTTATTCTGGTGGATTTCAGAAAATTCCAATTTTTCGGCCCGCCCAGAAAAAAATGTCTGCATATCCCCTGGTTTTATGCCTGGTAAGAGCTGCACTAACTACATTTTTGCACTACGCATAATGGTCGCAAGGTAACCCCGTCTGTTGGTAAGAAAGTTTGTGCTGCTTTTATTGATTTAGAGAAAGCTTATGACCGAGTAAATAGGATATTTCTGTGGAAGGTACTGAATAAATATGGTATTACTGGGAATCTACTTAATAGTGTAAAAGCCATTTTTGCCGGCAGTAGAGCTTGTATACGAGTGAATAGTGATGTACCAAAATGGTTTTCTATTGGTGCGGTAGTCAGACAAGGTTGTGTGATGTTACCATGGCTGTTTAATATATTTATGGATGCGTGCATGCGTGATGCCAAAATGGACAGTACTGGTTTATGTCTTGGTAGTATCCCTGTGAGCAGATTGCTGCATGCTGAAGACACAGTCCTGTTGGCAGAGAGCGAAAGTGAGTTGAAGAGAATGTTGTCCCGGATGTACGAAGTTTGTATGAAATTCAAACTGAGTATAAATAAGGGAATACCAAAGTTATGGGTTTTGAGTGAGAAACTGTTAGTAGTAAATGCAGAATAAGTCTAAATGGCACAGTGTTTGACCAGGTGAATGTGTTTGTGCATTTAGGAAGCATGTTTGACAGAGAGAAAAAATTAGATGGTGAAATTAGTAGGCGAGTGAATTCTTCATTGAAACTCATAGCTGCTTTACGAGGATTCATCATTCTTGTGAAAGAATAATGGGTTCTCAAGAGAGTCCAGAATAGCTGTGTATGAAAGTGTAATTGTTCCAACTCTGATGCATGGCAGTGAAATATGGATACTGCAGAAGACACATGGGAGTAGTTTGTTTGCTAGAGAAAAGCGTTACTTACGAGGAGTTTGTGGCAAGACACTCTGTGATCATGTGAGGAATGAAGATGTGCTGCAGTTGTGCAATATGAGGCAAAATGTTGTCTTTAAGGTGGAGACTAATATTCTTAGATGGTTTGGCCAGGTTGAAAGAATGAGTGTTGAGATGCTTACTAAGAAAAACATTTCAGCCCAAGTGACAGGAAGGAAAGGTATAGAGGAAGGCTAAGGAAATCATGGGCGGATCAGATTCAAGAGTGTCTGCGTGACAAAAAGATTATGAGAATGAAGTACAGAAGGTCGTGTGTACGTCGTGTGATGGAAAAGTGAAATCCTAGCTGTGTGCCAAGATCGCTGTAAATGGAGACGTTTTATACGGCAATAGTAAGTAAATACTCGTAATCAGTTAACAATTTATCTGGTGGATAGTATTTCTTTACGGAGCTAACCTCTGAATCTCAGAGAACAGCTTAGTGATATGTATGTATTATTAAGGAACATCTTATACAACTTTAAAGCAGAAATTTTACAATAGTATTTAACATTTTGAAATTTTTTAAACGTTTTTTACATTTATAAGTTTTTTAAAGCCATCACCTAAAGATACACGTATAACTGAGGTTTCACTGTACATGTATACAGACGCAAAATCGGAGATATATGGATATATGAACTTAAAATATGAAATCAGTATCGCTAGCAACCCATAGAATTTATGCCAACGGTAGTTACAGAAAAATAAACAATATTCACTGGATAAACTTTAGCATGGTTCTTTTTTGTTTATTTGTTATGTTTTGCTTGGAGGTCTAACAACCACCGTATGCAACTCGATGGGCTATAAGCAGGCGCCCGTCCATAATCCAGGGAAGGGAGAGAGCCATTGTCGCAAGACAAACGGAACATCCATTCCTCACCGGGATTCGAACCAGGACCCATCTCGGACGAATGATCAGAAGTATGGTTCTTGTTGCAAGTTTACTTTCACACAAAAGTTTGCCCAGCAGGATTTATCTCAGTTACAATTTATCCATGTTCACATATTGTATTCAAACTGATTATGATGACTAAAGTATCTAAATATATCTGTAGATGACGTCTGGAAATAAAATTTTTCATCACGTTGGCTGCAATGCTTGCCATTCTTTGTCAGTATGTTCACCATTGAGGGATTAAGTGGCTTTTTTGGCGGTACTTTGGGTACACTGATCCAACATATGTAAGAATTTGAAGTACAAGCTTCTGCTCGGCGCAGTGGTCTAAGCGATGGCCTCTGATCATTCGTCCGAAAGGGGTCCGGGTTCAAATCCCGGTGAGGCACGGATCTTGTGTTTGTCTTACGGCGCTGGCTCTCTCCCTTCCCTGGAACCAGTGACCCTAAATTAGGGACGGGCGACTGCTTATAGCCCATTGAGTTGCTCACGGTAGACGCTAAACCTCCAATCAAAAAAAAAAAAAAAAGGGCACATATAATAGCACATGTATGTCATACTGACGTGCTCATTTTTGTATGATACGAAAAACAAATGATTGTAGCTGAAACGTAAAATGACATCAGTAATAGTAAAACAAAATATTTCATTCCAATTAAATTATCTTCATATGTATTGCGAGCCGAGACTTTGAAACGATTAACTTCTTCGCAATATCTGAAAATTTTTCTTTCAACGCAATATTTTGTGAAGTTCTTTTTCAATAAGGGATCCAATCAAGTTTCTACCACATATTTTACATTAAGAGACTAACGACGGAATGAAATTCAGACTTAGTCTAGGCTTTGAAATAATCAGCAATGTACACTGACGGAAAAAAAGTCCCAACACCACGAAAAAATAGTTGTAGAGAAATGAAATGGCGGCAATACATTTGTATAGGTAACATATTTAATCGATTAAGGTTTCAAGATCACAGCTTATTGTAGGCGCGAGAAGAGCCATTTTAAATGTGAAATGCTGGTACATTAGTGACCGGTGTAACCGCCAGAATGTTGAATGCAAGCACGCAAACGTTCATGCATTGTGTCGTACAGGTGCTGGATGTCAGTTTGTGGGATGGAGTTCCATGCCTGTTGCACTTGGTCGGTCAATACAGGGACGGTTAATGCTGGTTGGGGGCGACGCTGGAGTTGTCGTCCAATGCTGTCCCATATGTGCTCGATTGGTGAAAGATCTGGTGATCTAGCATGCCACGGCAACATGTCGACACTCTGTAGAGCATGTTGGGTTACAACAGCGGTATGCGGGCGAGCGTTATCCTGTTGGAAAACACCCCCTGGAATACTGTTCATGAATGGCAGCACAACAGGTTCAATCACCAGACCGACGTACAACTGTGCCGTCAGGGTGCGTGGGATAACCACGAGAGTGCTCCTGCTGTCATAAGAAATTGCTCCCCAGACCATAACTTCAGGTGTAGGTCCAGTGTGTCTCGGCCGCAGACAGGTTGGTTGCAGGCGCTCACCTGGCTTCCTTCTAACCAACACACGGCCATCACTGGCACCCAGGCAGAACCGGCTTTCATCAGAAAACACAACAGATCTCCACTCCGTCCTCCAATGAGCTCTAGCTTGAGACCACTGACGTCGCAAACGGCAGTGGTTTGGAGTAAGTGGAATGCACGCTACAGGGCGTCTGGCTCGGAGCTGTCCTTCAAGTAACCGATTTGTAAAAGTTCGTTGTGTCACTGTGGTGGCAACTGCAGCTCGAATTGCTGCCGCAGACGCGGCACGATGCGCCACTGCCATACGCCGTACACGGCGGTCTTCCCTCTCAGTAGTGCCACGTGGCCGTCGGAACCCGGTCTTCTTGAGGCAGTACCTTCCCTTGACCACCGCTGCCAACAATCATGCACAGTGTCTACATTCCTGCCAAGTCGTTCTGCAATATTGCGGAAAGAAAATCTACCTTCTCGTAGCCCTATTACACGACCTCGTTTAAACTCCGTGAGCTGTTGATAATGGCTTCTTCGTCTTCTTAAAGGCATTCTTGACTAACATCAACACCCTACGTCGAATCTCAACGATAACTAACGCTCACGAACGTTACAGCGCGTATTTACAGCAAACGTGCTTTGCATGTTCCGAGGGGCGCTACTAGCGCCACACGTATGCTGCGAGCGCGAAATTTGCATAGACGTCATCTTACAGATGTACTCTCACCGCCTACCAACTGTCGTTTATCTAACACAACTCCTTCTTGGTGTTGGGATTCTTTTTCCGTCAGTGTACTTGAATTTTACCTCCTTAAGCTTTTGCAGATCTTCAATACTGTGTTTAATTGCAAGTAATTTTTAACTACAGGTCGGATTACTGCTTCTGCTCGTCAAGGCGCAATTTGCATGATTCTGCCGTAAGATGTGTGAACCGACATTACTTTAAGCTCAATAATTGCATGCCTATTCTGTTCATAAGAAAATGAGTTTGATATTAAAGCGTCCTCATGAAAATGGACATAATTTAGAAATTTGATTAAAAAAAGATCGGGGTGATATCTCCTGATCTTCAACACATCTTACACTTCAATTCGTTCTTGTTTTCTTGGAGGAAAGAACATCTCAGATTTTAATCTGGGGAAGAATCCTTAATTGGTATTAATTCAAAGTTCTAAAAGTAAAGACAAAAATAAATTAAATCTGTAAATGTCCATACTAATACTTAAGAAGCTGTGCAGTAAAGTCCGCATCAAAACGCTGAAAAAAATCTTTTTGCTTTTCTTTGTGATATTTTTGAAGTGGTATCTAAGTATTCCTGTGGTTATTTATAACGATTTCCTGAGAATAAGCATCTCTGAAAATACAATGATTGGCTTAACTTAAAGAATTGTTGTTGATGTAATCTCCATTGAGTCAGTCAGTTTTTTTGGGGGGAAACGCAGTGCTCTTTCACCATGAATAAAATAACAACACAAATAAGCATCTTCAGATAAATTTGGCATGGGTGTCTTCCTTTTGTAAATTTGAGATCCCAACATGATTCTTGGCACTGTATGAGAAAGCAACGAATATCACTGATCACCAAACCTGAGAGCATTCTATTTCGACTTTCATTTTTTCTCTCATTCCCACCTGCTGCAAATACGCAGGATGCCCTCAGGACAGACCGTGAAACCGATTTTCTCACGCCAGCGAAACTGTATTAGATTCATGGTCTAATCTGGCTATTGTTGAGTCCGTCACGGCAAAATAAATAAATAATAAAGAGAAAACTACTTGTGCAGGGCAGGCACCCAAGTAGTGTGGACGGAAGGGCGGTTAACGCAGTCACCTTGCAAATTGAAGAAACTCCTGAGATGTAATCGGACTGTCCATTTTATAATGCCTTTTGAAACCTCGCTAAGCTCCTGTTGTTAAGAAGTGTAAAATCCACGTATCATTTAAATCCATTCGCGAGGCAAGTTACCGCAGCCAGGGGATTGAATGGGGGATGGAGAATACATGGGACGTTTAAAAGGCTAACAAGAGGGGAAAACACGTGACAGGAAGTAAGGTCTATGAGGCAGGAGGTGGGCACCGCGTATCGCAGTCGGAGTCCTGCTCTTAAATGTTTTGTTTCTGAAAGAATGTTGATGCTTTGGTACGAAACATCTTCGAACCCGCGACGTTTACATTTTCGCTTACTTCAGCTTCCCATCAATACGTACTTATTTTCAAAAATAGCATTATCGCGGAGCAGAAAAAAAACGTTTTCCTGCTCAGGTACAGTAATCACAGGCAGCAAAAAATTATTATGGAAAGAATTCCTAGTTGTCATGTTCGTCTCAAGTGCCAATGTGAGGACTGCGCATTTTCCCACGACTCATGCACAAAAGATATTCAAACGAATAAAATAGGTAAACAAATAAAGGAAATATATAAGTCAAATGGATAAATTATCTTTATCTTTTCGGTGGATGTAACGACATCAGGCCCTAATTTAGGGCTAGTTCCAGGGAGGACGTGGGCAAAGTGCACTGGGACAGGGCTCTGGCACCGTCCTATGACTTATTTGGATCTTGGGTTCGGGCTCAGCAAGGACGATTAACCTGAAGGCCGAGCCCCTGAAAGAATAACGAAATGCAAGGAATTGAAAGTACGTATCACAAATGCTCTTTCGTAGAAACATAACATAACGAACGCCTCTGTTTCGTAATAACGAATACCCAAATTTTGGGCAAATCGATTGTATGTAAAATGTGTGTTCGTTTGCCATATTCAATTCAATTCATTTATTTTGCTGAGCTAAGAGCTAGTGCTCCATAAATATCTATTGAAACAATGCTCAGCAAGGAAGCAGGGGGAAATGGCCAGCCAGGCCTGACAAGGTCCCATGCTCCCTAGGCTAGTTTTACATTGAAGTCGGTAGTTGTAGTTACAAACGAAAGTTTTGTAGTAACAATATGAAAAAAAAAAAAAAAAAAAAAAAAAGATGATGATATATGAAAAGATAATAAACATTACAGATAATACCATTGAAAAAACAATTTACATCATGATATACAAGTCATAGTATTAGTCATAGTTTCCATCCACTGTAACCATTAATTTGAGGAGCTGCAATTCATTATGAAGTTTTTTTTTTTTTTTTTAAAAGGTTAAAATTATTTAAACTAGTTAGTTCCGTCGGTAATGAGTTCCCGTAGTGTGGGCCAATGTAATTTATACTTTGCTTAATAGTCTCCGTTTTCGGATAAATAGGCCGAATATGTGATTTAGTGAGTGTGTCATGTGTGTGTATCTGTGGTATAATTTGTATGATGTCGGCGTGTAAATTATTCTTAATACGTCTGAACATAATTTTCCCGATGTTGAAGTAATATAATTGGTTAATCATAAGAATGTTGTATTTGTTTGGGAAAACTCTTGTGTCATTATATAGTGTTAGTTGTGTATTTCTATCAAATTTTAGATCTATTAATCTTATGTACTTGTTCTGAAGAATTTGAAGTTTATTGAAATTATAGTTAGTCGCCTGTCCCCACGAAAAGATAGCATAATTAATATGAGTCTGAAACATGGTACAGTATAAATAAATTAGTGTTTTATAGGTAAAGATTGTGAATACCAAGCTGATAACTCCAATGTTTTGGGAGAGTTTGAGAAGAGAGTCCACATGTTGGTTCCATCTAAAGTCTCTATGTAAGGTAACCCCTAAATAAAGTAAGGAGTTAACCTCTTCTATATTTGTATCATTGATTGATAATGTGATAGAATGAGGTTGTGAAATATTTTGTTTTGAGAAAATTAAAGATTTTGTTTTGGTAGTATTTATTGTTAATTCATTGGAATTTAGCCAATCTGAAATGTTATTAAGTTGAGTATTAACATTCATAATAGTGTCAGTCGTTGAATTAAATGAAGTTAGGATGGTTATGTCGTCTGCATAGAGGAGTAAATCAATATCACTCATTGAAATAAAAATATCGTTAATATATATACTGAAAAGTATAGGTCCCAAAATTGAACCCTGTGGAACACCAGTTGGTATGAATTGAAGGGTGGATTGCTGTTTGTTAATATGTGTATATTGTTGCCTACCTGATAAATAACTTTCAAAAAGAGAATGTGCATTGTTCCTTATTCCTATAGTGTGTAATTTGTGTAGTAAGATATTGTGATTTATGGTATCAAAAGCTTTGGATAGGTCTAAAATTAAAGCGATCATATATAAGTTGAGTTCAAAATTATGTTGGACTGTTTGTTGTAGGTATAATAAGGCTGTTTCGGTTGACTTTCCGGAATGAAAACAATGTTGATTTGGTTGGATACTTTTTAGGTTATAAATGTACGAGATCAACATCTCCAAAATTTTATCAAAAATTGATAAATTAGCTATGGGTGGTAGTTGTTTGCATCGTTTATTGTGCTTGCGGAAAGTGTTTGAGTTCAAAGTAAGATGTATACCATAAGAACAAAAGTAAATAAACAAAAGAAGTGAAGCAAAATAAGTGTAAAAAATAAAGTAAATAAATAAGAGAAGCAGACAATACAAATAAACCCAGTACAATGAAGTAAAAATAAAACAATTAAGGCAAATCAGTAAATAATTTCCTTTGCTTATATTTTAGAATAACAACGGCAAGATAACACCAGAATAATTCTGTAATGCTTATGCAAATTCCCTACGAATCATAAGGGTTAGCTGCGTACGTGCGTGAGAGATTCAGCTAAAAACAAGAAGTACTCATGAAATATGTCGTATAAAATGAGATGAAATAAATGTTTGGGATAAAATACATAATTAAAATAATTAGGTAAATTAGCTAAATAAAAGCAAATAAATTGTTGTTTCCTTTAAATATAATATGACAAAACTTATTTATTAAATTGTAAGGATATGGGAGTTCAAGTTTTTTGCGACCGATTTCCCCAGAGATATTTTAAGTAAAGCTCAAAAAAATTGGGTCACATAATGACGATTTCCCTATCTTCTTTTCTGTTTTGACTACATTTAGGAACTGAGCTGTGAGAGAAAAACCGATTTAGAATTGTTAAGTTCACATACTCTTGAAATAAAATGAATTAGTTATGATAAATTTATTTGTTTTACATAGATGTTATATGGTTCAAAGTTTCTTAAGCACATATCTTACATGCAGCTGTAACTTCGATAGTGACATCACACGTGAGGGCTCCGTTCCATAGACATCAGGATGGCGGTTCTAATAAAGTGGCCAAGCATTGTACAACGTATCTTACTAATTCATTGCTTATATGACGCATCTGTTGAAACACCTAATTCGAATGATTAAGTTTTCAAAATACTGATTTAGAGTGAAATATTATTGAGATACACTTTAACTTGACATTATATATATATCATCATCATCATCATTGTCAACCATTATCAATCCACTGCTGGACGAAGGTCTCCCCAAGTTTCCTCCACAACGGTCTGTCTTGTGCCAGTCTCCTCCATGTCACCCCTGCATACTTTCGAATTTCATCCACCCATCTCCCATGTGGTCTTCTTCGGGGTCTTTTCCTGTCCCTTGGAATCCAATCTAAAATTTCGGCTGTCCATCGATGATCTGTCCTTCTGGCAGTATGTCCAGCCCATTGCCATTTCAGGGATTTGACTCTGATCATGATGTCTTCCACTCTTGTCATTTTTCGGATCCACGAGTTCCTCTTCTTATCTCTCCTGGTTACACCAAGTATGCACCTCTCCATGATTCTTTGAGTTGTCTGCAGCCTTTGTATGTCTCTTTTAGTTAAGGTCCACGTCTCTGCACCATACGTAAGCACTGGAAGGATGCATTGATCAAACACTTTTCTTTTAAGACATAATGGCATATTGCTCTTGAAAATTATGCTGTTTCTTCCAAAAGCTCTCCAGGCAAGTTTTGTACGCCGATTAATTTCTTCATCAATATGACCCTCACTTGATATCTGCTGTCCAAGATAAACGTACGTGTCTGTTATCTCCAGCTTTTCTATATACATATATATATATATATATATATATATATATATATATATATATGATAAATAATCTGAAGCACGCCAATTTAATGAAGCTGAAAAATAAAAGATTCGATTAATTGCCTTAAAATTACGCTTCTTTGTCACGATGTTAAAGACATAATCCAATTGTTATCTACATAAATTCATTCAGGCATTTATTTATTTTTTATTGGAAATTTAACGACCACCGTGAGCAACTCAATGGGCTATAAGCAGTCGCCCGTCCCTAATTTCCCAGTGTTACTGACTGGAGTGAATGTTTGTTTGTTTTTTCACAGAGAAAGCATTGGGTTCCCAAACATATGTGACGTAAATTATTCGTAATGGTTATACTATTTCTGATATCATCAAGTCAGGACTAAAGAAAAGTCTTTTTTTAAAAAAACTCTGAAATTAAACATATTTGAAAAAGGAAAGAAGAAAAACGGACTCATAAAAGCTGGACATCTGAAAGAAATGTTCTAAACTGATATTTGTTCCTATACATCTTACCATAAATGCATAAAACATCACGTAAATTAATTTATATATAATTTCCTTTACATCCAGTTGTTCAAAGATCATTACTTTTGGCGTACAAATGCCATCAATAGCTGCTCTCTATGCAAAGAACACTTAAGAATAATCCAAAGTTGTATAGTCTTGAAGCGGGAATTGTATTCACATCTCCCAACCTCTTTCGGACTAGAGTGCAGATGACATTTGACATCTGATCGATTGATTACTTCTAATTTGCGTGCTTGTTGTCTGGACGGATGAATGGTGGCTACTATGGTGAGAGTAGGACCTTCACCAGAGCATTATGTCTAAAGATTCAGCTTTAAATATTCCAGTTGTTAGGAAACGCATTGTCGAGAGTTCTATAAAAACTAGTATGCTCGTATAGGGATCGCGAAATTCGGCTTTGGATCCAACACGATTTTTGACGTCAATCACATACAGTAGATGATAGTTTTCTGATGACACTTCGATGCCAAATACTAAATGCTCTTTGGATAGCTATATTGTATGGAAATAAAGTATAATTTAAATTCTATTATGCTACTAACTAATTAGATGGGCTGGTGATTTTTGTCCTGTTATTAGGAGGAATTATAGCTTCTACAGAAAGTCAAGAACATACACCAGGTCATTCTGTCTAATTATCAGCTTCCGATACACAGTTGTTTAGAAATGCATCGTGCTGGGAAACGTGTGATGAGAAGAAGTAGAAAGGCGCTGGTTCGATTCAGACACCAGAAACACTCTACGTTCAAGGGTTCAGAGGATTTAACCGCACGTGGATGGTAATTACCGATGAGATTTCAAGGTTAAACAAAAATGCCCTTAAGTACGTGAACTTCCATGATGGAATACTGGATGAACTAGGTTATAACGTTCGGCCACCGGTTGAAGATTTTGCAGTAACATAAGGGATTTTATCAATAATATTTTCCGTAAAGAAACTATCACCGCCCTCGTGCGGGAGCCTACAAAACATGCGAAAAATAAATGGGAAAATCTTCCACCCACTTTCTACGAATAAGAAACTAAAGCTATTATAATCCTGAAAGGACCGCTGCAGAGATTTTTTGTTTCCTTATATCCTGTCACCTAATACAAATAGTTAACACCTAGCGAAGATTTCTGGTATAAATACCCATAAAAATCATATTCTTCACACATGTCTTGCTATGAACTTCCGGTCTATGAACTTCCGGTCTATGAACTTCCGGTCTATATTGTTTCACCTTTTTGTTCAACTGATCATTTCCCTGCTGTGGATTCTTATTCTTCTCTTTCCTTAAAGATGCTTCACCCCATATGCTTTCCAATGGGCAATGTTGCGTATATCTTATATGTAAAACACAAAACGTCGGTTTGTCTAAAGCAGCAAAAACTCTCGAACGCCGAACTGTGGCATCATAATATTTGTATAGCTTATTAATACTGGAATTTCTAGGTCCACGCAACTATTTTAAGATCTCTACGTTGTTTCGTTCGCGAGTTATGAATTAACTAATAAGCTAATTAATAAAGTCAGCGTCGTTTGCTATGTCATCGTTATTTGTTCCAAATCTGAAAGCACGAGACTGCATTCATCCACAGGTGTTTCTATTCTTTGAGAACTGTGCATAAAAATGCAAAAATGAACTTTGCGAAATCTTAACGAAACGGGCTGAAATTTTAACCAAGACCATGAATTGGTAATAAGAGGAGTCCCTCAAAATTTCACCGGAGTCCGGTCAAAACTTTTTAAAATAGGCATGAAATTTTTAATTCATCGGTAAACAGAAATATATACGCAGAAACAGTTAATAAAATTTTGACGGCTAATTTAAAAAGTAATTTACCGATTCAGGCGAAATTTGGAGGTCATGTTCGTATTAACGATTTACGGTGTTTATTAAAATTTCAGCCAGTTTCATAAAATATTCGTATAGATACGTGTTTAACTTTTTTATCCCAGAGATTTGCCCCTCAAAGACGTCTGAAACTGACAGCACGTGATGCATTTGATCGTCGATAACAAATTGTTAGCGAATTTTGTTCAGTCAGTGTCCTAATGCTGTGTCTCCTGGATACGGGCAAAGCCGGGTAGTAAAGTTACATGTAGTATCTCATAAATTTTCCTAGAAGAGTGATCAAAGAATATTTATAGAAGACTTGAATCGTCGTTACAACCCACTTTTTTTTACCTTTGTTCTATCCATCTACTTCGAGGAAATCACCGATGTATTGCTATCTAGAGGATAAGCATTCATGCCTTTTGCGATATTTCTGGCAAAGCCAGGAATACTCCTCAAACCCTTCTACCGGGCCGAGATACAAAAAAAAAAAAAAAAAAATCCTAACTGGAAAGCTACTCTATCTGAACAATGGTCAGTTTTTGCTTGTCGCTGCAAAAAGTGTTAAACACAATGCGGCAATTAAGTAATGAGATTGATTTTTCCTTTTTAAAAAATCCCGGTAAAACTCAGAGGTCGGGAAGACATGGTTTTTTGATGTCTTATTAACTATGCGGTGGCAACGGCGTTAACGCGAGAATTGCGCATATGATTATTTACGCTGTGCATGACGTCATTCGATGGTGGAAGAATATTGTCACGGCTCTGTAATTCAGCAGAAAGCAAATATGCAAAAATCAGTATAACTGCATCGCAGGCAGTTTAATTGTTGCGCGATGTGTATAGTAATTATTTCTTATCTCGTGCACAAATATTCCGATGGTGTGCACGATTCAAAGGATCGGCGGGAAAATTTGGAAAATAACGAAAGGTCTAGACGCCCGATTTCAGTGCGCACGTCTGAACTCATTGAGAAAGTTCGCAAAAGGATAACAAGTTAGTAAAATCATGCAATGCATTGATTATGATACGCTTTCCAACATACCAGAAATTATTACTCAAGTTATGAGGATAATGGCTGTGGAATAAATCTCGCTCCTGTGTCCTGACCTTTGACCCCATTTCGATGATATTCAACAGAACCGGTTCAGTATACCTCAAGAATAACATACTAAAGTTTTGTCGCAATAGAAGCAGGTTTACGCAAGTTATTAGAATAATGACTATGGAATAAATCTTGCTTTTGTGCAATGACCTATGACCCAATTTCGTTGATATTCAACAGAACCGGTTCACTATACCTCCGGAACAACATGATAACGTTTTGTCGCAATCGAAACATTTTTAGGTAAGTTATGATTCACAAGACCAATGGAATGGATCCCACTCCAGTGTCCTGACCTTTGATCCCATTTCGCCCATTTTCAATAGGGTTCGTCCCCAGTGGCTTCCTACCACATACTAAAATTTCATCGAAATCGAACCATATTTACACATGTTATGACGCATAAAGGCAATGAAATGGATTCCACTTTTATGCCCTGACCTTTGACCCCATTTCGTCCATTTTCAATAGGGTTCGTCCCCAGGTGGTTCCTTACCAAATAGTAAAATTTCATCGAAATCGAACCATTTTTACGTAAGTTAAGACGCATAAGGGCAATGAAATAAATTCCGCTCTTATGCCCTGACTGACCTTTGACCCCATTCGCCCATTTTCAATAGGGTTCGTGCCCGGTGGTTCCCTACCACATACTAAAATTTCATCGAAATCGAACCATATTTACGCATGTTATGACGCATAAAGGCAATGAAATGGATCCCTCTTTTATGTCCTGACCTTTGACCCCATTCCGCCCATTTTCAATACGTTTTGTTCCCAGGTGGTTCCTTACCAAATACCAAAATTTCATCGAAATCGAACCATTTTTACGCAAGTTATGACGCATAAGGGCAATGAAATAAATCCCGCTCTTATGCTCTGCCTGACCTTTGACCCCATTCCACCCATTTTCAACAGGGTTCGTTCCCAGGTGGTTCCTTACCACATACTAAAATTTCATTGAAATCGAGCCAGTTTTACGCAAGTTATGATGCATAAAGGCAATGGAATGGATCCCGCTCTTATATCCTGATCTTTGACCTCATTTCATTTATTTTCAATAGGGATCGTCCCCAGGTGCTTCCCTACCACATACTAAAATTTCGTCGAAATCGAACCATTTCCACGTGAGTTAGCGTGCGGACAGACGGACAGACGGACAAAGCTGGAGCATATACGCTTCTTCAACCTCCGGTTGGAAAGCGTAAAAAGGTGATCGCTGTGTGACCTTGAGGACGCTGGAATGTGAGCTTAATGTTAATAAGGAGTCGGTTCGTCAAATGCTGGTGAAAGATTGGGGGCGGGGGGAGGAATGTTTGTGCTAGTTTTGTTCCGCATGCTTTATCGCACGGCCAATAATAGTATGCACGAGTGGAGTTCGCAAAGGACCTCCTGGAGACTGCAGAAATAATGCACAATTTTGTCCGAAGTATTACGGTAGGTGACGAGACAGGGTATTTTCGTTATGACCCTGAAACGAAACGTCAGAGCACTCAGTGGAAGTTACCACAGTCGCCCAAAGGAAAAAAGATTTCCTTTGGGCGACTGTGACAAGCAAAAACTGACCATTGTAAACTGACCACAAAATCAAGGCAATGCTTGTGTGTTTCTACGACAGCAAGGGAATTCTGCATCACGAAGGTACAACTATAAAAACAGAAATCCCTTGCTGGGTAAACAGAAATCCCAGCAAGAGATTTCTGCGTCACGAAGGTCATTCTTGAAGGTACAACTCTCACTGGTATTGCTTACTCATCCATTTTGGAACAATTATGGAAGGGAATTGTTCGTGTCAGACCTGAGTACAAAAACGGGCAATGACTTTTTCTTCACGTTAGCGCACACGTGCACGAAGCAGGTGCTGTATAGCAATTTATGGCACGAAAACAAGTGTGTGTACTCAATCATCCCCCTATTCTCCAGATTTGTCACCGTGTGACTACCTTTTCTAAATTAAAGTTGCCTTTAAAAGGAAAAGTTTTTCAAGACACTGAAGACATACAAAAAACTGTGACATCATCTTTTCACTCCATACCAAAACACGACCTCTACAAGTGTTTCCTTTTGTTGGCTGAACGTGCCACTTCTTGTATTAACGCAGGAGGAATGTACTTCGAATAATATATGTCCACGTAAGTTTTCCTGCTTTTCCATTTTCTTTTGAAAATTCAGTCTCAATCATTACTTGGTTGCCGCGTCCTTTAAGTGATTGGCAAAAAAGGAGAGGACAAAGGACTTTCGATCAAAAGAAGTGTAAAAAGCTCATACCCAATCTCAGGAGCGGTGGTTCATTTTGTCCCTTTCTTCAGTCTTTCTTTGACGGTTCTGTTGCAATTCACACCCAAAAAAACCCCTGATCTTGCCTCTATTTTTGCTAAGGAATGTATCCACAAGCCATACGGATAAGTCCCCAACGTTCCCACATGTTTCTATCACCACACCTCTTGCTATGTCCACCATCTTGCATCTTGAAACATAAAAGTACCCCATGTCTGGATCGGCTACTTCGTTCTGCTCTGAAATCTCGGAATCCAGGAGTAACACCCTGTTTTGGGGCATTTGATTCCCTTGTAGTGTCTCACTTTGTTCCTGAAACTAACGTCCTGTAATTTTAATAACTGTTTTAATCTGCTTACGGATAAAGCAATTGATGGGCAACTAAAGTCGCCTCAGAAGTAATCAGAAGTCATCTCAGCTT
This sequence comes from Macrothele yani, assembly GCA_039090855.1. Taxonomy (NCBI): domain Eukaryota; kingdom Metazoa; phylum Arthropoda; class Arachnida; order Araneae; family Macrothelidae; genus Macrothele; species Macrothele yani. The sequence continues at coordinate 79,486,884 of CM077012.1, forward strand.
ACTACTCAGACGACTTCTGATTACTTCTGAGGCAACATGGTGCATTAGTTATTAAAATGGTGCATTTTCCCTTAATGCAAGCACGCCCCTAAAATATTTCTGACAAAGTTTCTTCGTTTTCTGTATCAATGTCCTCCTTTCCACTATAGCTAATCCAATTCGCAGTTTTGGTGACGATAGCGCACTCGATGTAGCATATGATTTGAGTTGTTTGTCTGATGAGAATTATCATTGGCTCAAGAGAATTAGCGTGTTGCCTCCTCCTTGAACTGACTGCGGTATTGAGGCCATTTTTCGTTGAGTGAGGATAACTCGTGTAGTTTAACTTTTGCAAAACTCAGTCCCTAGTTGCAAGCAGCACAAGATATAAAAATTGTCCTTCTGTTTTTATAAATGGTATCTCTTTTATAAATAGCATTTAACAACATGTCCTTGGTCTAAATACACTGATTTCCATAAATTAAGGAGCAGCATAAAATTTGGAGTTTTGTAAAAATTCCGTAGTTAAAGTGGATGAAATTATTATAATCGACGTACTTTAACCCTTTACGTTAAAAGGAAGCCATTGAGAGCTTCTTGTCATTTCGCTTATGGATAGCAAGCAGACATGCTGCTTTAAAAATGCATATTTTACTGTTAAGACGATATTGTCTAGAAATGTTTTAAGAGAATTAAGATGAAGAACCATTGAAAGGCTTGAAACCGGATGCCTCAATGTGAATTGTTCTTCATTCCATTGGCTTTAGGCCACATTCCAAAGGACAAATTCGGCATCGAGGATGTTTAGTAATGGAAGATCTCCAGCAACAATTTCCATAATGTGATCTTTATCTACACTTAAGTGCTCGAAGAAGCGACTGCAACGTCTACCAGACTGCATTAGGATCTTATGACAGCAACAGAAAATATGGTATCTTGTTCCACGGTGGTCATGAATATGGTCTTCATGCTAGATGACTTATGGTTTTGCATCCTCCTCACCTCTCGTCATAAAAAAGAACGTCTCAGTTTGTGTCGTAGTCTTGTCAACTGACCAATAGAGTTTGTTCTTTTCATGGATACTTTCATATTTGCACTTCAGAGTGACTCCAGACAAAATCTTATCTGGAGAAACGCGCCATTATTTTTTTAGCATATTAGAAATGGAGACTTATGGTAGTGGTTGTGTCATGGTGTGGGCAGGCATATTTTTGGGTGGTCGTAGAGATCTCTTCGTGCTTCAGACTGGCTCTATGAATGCTCAGATTTATAGGGATGTGATTCTAGAATTCTTTGTTAGGTCTTATACAGGTGGAATTGGCGACAATTTTATCCTGCAGGATAATAATACACGTCTTCACCAAGTACCAGAATTGTTGACCAACATCATGAGGAGAACATGATCAACGGTATGGCGTAGCCAATTTGTTCCCCTGACCTGAGCGCTATTGACCATGCTTCGGAGGCTTTAGGCATATGTGTTGTTGACTTTCAACCCTCTTCGCCAAAACTGCAGGAGCTTTGAAGAGCCTTGGTGGAGCAATGGTCGGTTTTACCAGATCAGCTTCTGGACATGCTCATTGTGTACGTCACTGTATAGTATGTATTACTGTGAGGGGTAACGACACTCCACATGAGTCACTCTGGCTATCTTGTTTTAATCATGACGTGTGACCAGGTATGCTTACTTGATATTTGTTCTTTAATCATTAGATTTCTTATTTCGTACATACAGTACGAAAGAACATATTAAACTACACGTTTTCCTCAAATTTCGTATGAAAGTCGTTATAGTTTTAGAGGAATTTCAAAATTTGATTTTGTTCCTTAATTTTTGGAAACCAGTGTATTTCCTCCAATTTGTTTTGTTGTGGACTTATTTCTTTCGTAACTAAATTTGCTTGGAAAAGAAATACAAGAAAAATAAAGAGAAATATGTTTCTAGGTAGAGAGTGTTTCTGATCTATCTAAAAACTATACAAACCTTTAAACCACACAAAGCAAAAACTCTCCTAACCCTCCCTAAGATATCGTTCTCGCATCTCTGGTAGTGTGCCTAAAGGAACTTTTAAATTTCCTGGTGCTATGCAGAAAAGAGACCAGGCCCGTAGCCAGACAGAAAATTTGGGAGGGGAGGCTGATGATTCAGGTCGTTCAAAGGCTGTAGGGGAGTTCGGGCAAAAGTTATATAAGATGTCCAGCACTGGACTGTAGTATGAGTCGCTAGGACGAGCAAAAGGAAACGCAGGTCGGGCGCCGCACGGTCTGGCTCTCCCCTGCCTACAGCCCTGCGTAGGACCTACAATCCTTAGACAGCTGGTAAATTAGCTTCCTCTTAGCGCAGAAAAGTTTAAGGGGATGAAACACTAACACTAAAACGTCCTAGTTCGAATCATGAGTACTAGGTGAATACTAGTTTTCCTATTTTCGTAGCAAAACCTGATTTTCTTTTGCTTGTGCACTACTACGTCACTGTAGACTAAACACCACCCCTCTACTGGACATATGAAGAAATTCGGGTGTGTCATGTTGACTACTCAATAATATGCCCCAAAATATTTTGAAGCAAGTAGAAATCATGCATCCATCCTGAAAAGAACAAATGTAAAGTGAAATCAAGTAACGTAAAGTTTCGAAATGGCTTTTAACCCAGAAAGGGGCAATTATATCTATTTGAGGATTATCATTTAATGGTATACCATAATTAACTTGAATTACACGTACCATAGCTTAAACTTGTCGGGACAATATGTAACAAACATGCGTTATATTTTTATATTCTTTACCAATTGATTTCGGTACACACAACTCTTCTATCCTTTCACGATAATCTAAAGTACCACTTGAATATTCCCCAATGACTACAACGTCAGACCACACAGTTTCCGGCTAAATATTCCGTGAATGCTCCCGAGGCAGACGCTGCTGAACCTCGCAAACACGGAGATGCCTAATTACTTCCATACTGTGAATGTTTGAGTTTCATTCCATAGGGGGCGCTATATTTGCCACGTGACTTTCACGAGCTGGGAACCAATCCAAACACCGTCAGGCAAAGGCTAATTGTTGTTTATTGAATATTTCTTCTGCGGGGTAACAGTCAAAATGGGAGGACGTTAGGGGGAAACGAACTCATTTTGCTAAAAGAAAAAACTGTTTTGTGTGCTCCAGATGATGGGATAGACTACAAAATTTTGTGGTTGCTTTTGATAACGAAAAGCTGATGTTTGTTGATTAAATAAAGCAATTACTCAATAATATGACTCAAAACATTTTGAAGCAAGTAGTCAAAAAACAATTTCTTCGAAAATAAACACAAATTAACAAGCTTGTTAGAAACAATCCCGATCTAATTCTGATGAGAAAGTATTCACTGTTAGTGCTAGATAATCTGAAATCCCCAAAGGGATTTTATATCTATCCAATAACCTGCGAAGTATTTTGTGATTTCAAAGTAACTTGTAAATTTTGATCTCTGTGTGTATTTGTATCCACGGGCAAAATTGTACATCAGAGATACAAAAAACCAGACGCGCAATTAGAAACTTCTCCTGGAGGGGGTTATGAAATCGCTGAAAGCGCTATATGAGCTGTACTTGCATGTAATATCGATATGTTATTGACATCTCTGGGGGAAATAAATTTTTGAACCAACAAATCACTAGATATTTAATTGTTATCATCAAGATAAGTATCATTTTTGAGCAAATTAAAGTACAGAAATTAACAAGGTAATTAATTTATAAAAAAAAATCTGAAGTAATAATTCCATTAGCAATAATCAGATAAAATAATGCAAGCGCTTCGCCCGAAACATACTTACAATATGAAGACAATACACTGAAGAAATGTGTATCTTCTGTCTGACAGATGTTTTGTCTGAATGACTAATGGAGACTGCAAATTTTTTAATATTATTCCGTTGGCATGATTCGTTGAATGCTCAATTACTTCCAGAAAAACAGGAGATGCTGGTCATGAACTTGAAAGCATGACCACTGACTTCCACTTTGCCGGATGAATTTTAGTGCCCAGTGGAAGGTAACAGTTCTAAAATCCCTTCATCTTACCTTACCCTAGTGGGTTAAAACATACCAGCCCAGACACTTGTTAGACGGCTTCGCAAGGATAAGTTTATTAAACTTTTTGTTTCATGGGATGTACGGGCAGAGGAAAATGTCGAGTAATTGTGTCGTCTGTGCTCTAGAGTCAGATTACAGATAAGAATGATCAGGAATCCAAAGCTGTCGAATGCACGATTGAGAAGTTGAAAGACTTGCACTTAAAAATCGATATTTATTTACAAGTTAAAAGGTAGAGATACAATCAACTACAATGGCAAGCACTTTCGATGCTACTTTAGTCTCATCATCGTGCCCAGTTGCACGAAGAGAATGTTACAGGGACTTATATACAATCATGGAATAATACTACTGGTGTTACCAAACTGAAAATGGCATGTTACAAATAATTATATGTAAATTGGACTCATGTTTCTGGAGATCCAACAGGTGAAGCATCTAGCTGGTTCAACAGTGGAATCCAGGGGCGAGGTATAATTACAGGTAAGTCGTCATTGCAACTCCTGGAGGAAAACCGTGTAATGCACAAACTTTCAGCAAGCAACAAAGAATGTTTATCAGGTGCAGAGGAGATTAGTGTGGTACGACTCCAGTCTAGGTAATGTTCACTTTGCGCAACTGTGCGGGCTAAGGCAGAAGAGGTAGAACCAACACGAACTGGGTATTTGTGCTCGCTCTACCACCCGTACTTCTACCGAACGTGGAGCCTATATAGGAGGTGTCTTCAGAGTCCGGTGAATTGGAAACGACTGGAATGTTATAAACACCATGTCTATGTAATGGGTGAATCTTGTCACGGTCCTTTCGCAACAAATTGAATAAATTTTAGGTGCGTATTTAAAAGAAATGTAAAACTTTGCACAGGTATTCCCAAGAATGTTGAAAATGGTTGGGTTGTAATCAATCGTACCTACATATCGCACAGTGTGTGACTTCCGTTGTAACGCTGTGAATTGAAGACGATTCATCCTTCTGTCCAGGCAATATCGTCATAAGAGTAGCCAAACGTGGAAGCAACTGTCAAAATCCTCTGAAATTCTGCACGTTGCAGAGAAGGGTTCGAAGAGTGGCGACAGGACCGTTTGAGTAGAAATCTAAACCCAGCTAACTTATGGCTCCAAGGGTGGGAAGAGCGGCGAGGAATAAGTACGGGACACGCAGAGGGCTTCCTGTACACGGAATACTGTAAACCTGTACAACTATGCGAAAGAAGGAAGTCCAATAAAGATAGCCAAAAAAGTGCTTGCCAATGTAGTTGATTTTATCTCTACCTTTTAACTTGTAATAAATATAAATTTTTAACTTCTCGATCGTGCATTCCACAGCTTTTGATTCTTGATCAAACCATTTTGCACGAAGTCTTTTAATTATTTACAGATAAGAAGTCTGACAATATGGGAACCCAACATGTTTACAATTTTGTCTCAGAAACGCTGAGTGAAAGGAAAAGTGTTAGAGAAAAAACCCCAACTCGGGCACTGGAGGGGGGTTGTAACCCTTAAATCCCTATCTTGGTTGCGCTCCTGTAAAAATATTCCCAGCTTGAGAGCAGAACAAAATGTCCGAACGCTTGTAAGCGGTATGCTTTATATACCTGAAATAAGTATAATATTTTGTTTAAATCGCCCTATATTTTTGCATAACACTGGGACGGAGCAAGTTTTTGATGATTTGCAGAAAAATTTGCACTTACTAAATTGAATTTCAATTAAAAACGTGGTAAAAGAAATAAAAGGAAAAAAAAATAATTGGGATTCCTCTTACATACACTTTCTTTCTTTCTTTCTTGTGTGTGTGTGAGTGTGTGTGTGTGTGTGCGCGTGCGTGTGTGTATGTGTGTGTGAGCGTGCGTGTGTGTATGTGTGTGTGTGTTTTTGAAAAAGTCTATGCACGTAGAAAACATAAAAAAACTAAATTCATGGGTAGTATTATTTACATGAACATCCCACTTAGGATTCACACGCACTCTCTCACTTTTGCAGATTCAAGTGAAGTCATTGTTCCTCAATCGCATTTTTAAGTCGTTTTCGGAGTCGTTAGCTTCCTCAGAATTCTCTGTATGGAGGAATTCCACAAACGTCGGCCCACAGTTTTAGCTAATGAACTGCTGCATTAATTCCAATATGTTTGCGAGTCGTTTTAAAGATGGCATCTGGCTCTGGCATTCGCGCATGGTGGAGCTTTATATTGATGAAACATTGTAGTCCACGAGTAGAGCCTCGGTCTAATAATTCTTACACGGTAAACAAAGATGAAATAATGTAATTGTTTCAGCAGATGCTTTGGGTGCGGTACCCTTTATTTTTTTTTCAGCGTTGTATTTTGCTTAAAATAGTTAAATTAACATTTTTTTCTGTGAGCAGTAATTGAACCTTTTGTTTCATATGTTTAAACTCAGCTCAAAATCATTTGAAGCTATTTAATCCGGTTGTACTTTTAACATTTGAAACATCATCAGATCTTGTATTTTTTTTTTTTTAGCACAGATCTTGCAAACGTAAGAAGTTTCGGAGACCCAAGTGAACTGCGTAAGCGCGTGTTGATTTAACTCCACAGCTCCGCGTTTCTTTGAAAGCTACATGATAATTTTAGTTGGCTGGTGCATTCTTTTTGACTTCAACGTAGTTTTTGGTGAATCCTGTCATCATTCTTTTATCTGGTCCGACCACCTGGTAGTTTTTGTTTCTTTCAACTTCGTTTTTTTTTTTTTTTTTTTTTTCATAAATAATCCCTTCCAAAACTTAGTTTTAAATGAATTTATAGCTTTCTCCGCATTTTTCCCCAACCCCTAAACATGAATTGTTATCTCTTTGCTGTTTTGTACAAGAAATGATCAGGCTCTGTCAGAAGATGATCTATAAAAGCTTAGGCCTCAAGCTCAAACTGGGACTCATAATAATTTAACGTTCTGAGTAGTGCTTTATGGCGATTCATTTTGCATTTCTTTGTTGTACTGTGAGTGACGATATCATACTTTGAAAATTCTTTGGTTTTGTCGCCCGATTTCTAAGGAGAGAATCCCACGAGAGCGCTCTAACCTGAAAGATATCATCATCCAAGAAGAAGAAGTAGTATAGTAGAACGAGAGAATCTAGAACAGAAACATAGATAGGATGTGGGGTACTGAGTACATTTGCCATTTTGAAAATAATCCCCGAACTTAGGAAAACATGCTATACGAAGTAAATTTCTCCGTCATTTTTGGTCCACGCCGGTGATCGAACCCGAGTCCACTTATTCCGGAACAAGTCGCTCTACCAACTGAGCTACACAGATGTTCGTTCTCGCTGCTATCTGCCTTTTTTATGTCGTGTGCGTCCTGCGGGGTAGGCACGTCACATACCCTTCCCCCGAAAGAAGGCAGGGGGCATGGCCCACTGGTCACCCGTGACCATGAATCGTTGCAGGCAGCCATCCGCTGTAGAACGTGCACATGAGAACTAACTCCCAGTCAATCTAGTGTGTGAAATGCAACGTCACACACATTTATTTTTCGAAGCGCTGGAGAAGGGATTCTCTGATTTTTCCTATTTCGCGGTGTGGAAAGAACATCACACCATTGCGAGATCTTGAACGGCCGGGTCATCCGGAAAGTTCGGGCGCCATTATAATGAAGTAAATTTCTCCGTCATTTTTGGTCCACGCCGGGGATTGAACCCGAGTCGACTTATTCCGGAACAAGTCGCTCTACTAACTGAACTACGCAGACGTTCGTCATCGCTGCTATCTGCCTTTTTTATGTCGTGTGCGTCCTGCGGGGCAGGCACGTCACAATACATATACAGGGTGTTCGTAAACTGTTTTGACAAAAGAAGGGGGTGATAGTACCCAACAAGACGAACAATATTTACAATGGAACCTAGGGTCGCATTCCACTCTTAGTTCCAGAAAAGAGTAAAGTTAGATGTCCAAGTTGAACTTTCAACAGTGCAAAGAAAGAGAATTAACGACATCATAAGTTGCACAATCCCATTTATGAAGATCAGGGAGAGACTCAAAGTAGATGCTCAAAGTGGCGGCCACGGGTGCCGTTGCACAATTCACACCGGCGAATGAAATACTGGCGCATCCTCTCGAAGACTCCTGGTGTCGTGTTTATCCTGTCCGCTGCAACAACGATTCTCGCGACGAGATCTTCCACAGAGTCCACAGGCGTCTCGTACACCAATGATTTCATGTGCCCCCAGAAGAAGAAGTCCAGTGGGTTTAAGTCCGGTGAGCGTGGAGGCCATGCCACAGGTCCACCACGTCCAATCCATCGTGCGGGATATGTGGCATTCAGGAAGTGTCTACTGCACCTTGATAAGCCAATCAGCTGCAACTGTCGATGCTGCGTCTTTTCTCTGACAATTTGCATACGGTAAATGCTTGACGGTGATGTTCTGGCGATGTGCTACTTCTCCGGCACGAAAGAAATGACGTCTGAGGTGACGACTTCTGCTTTTTGGACATATTTCGAAGTTACTCTTTTCAGACACTCAGAGTGGAATGCGGCCCTAGGTTCCATTGAAAATATTGTTCATCTGGATGGGTACTATCACCCCTCTTCTTTTGTCAAAACAGTTTACGAACACCCTGTATAAGCATTCTGGTTATGTGATTCACAAGTAATTTCGCGGTGTAAGCCATTTTCATTTTTCTAGAGAATATTATCGGTGGCACTGCAGTGTTACGTCCCCCTTGTAATCCGATACTATTGACGTTCATCAAAATGAAAAGAGAGAAAAGACACTGACCTGCTTTACTGCGTTCAACAAATCCAGCTTTTTGTTGGAGCTGCAAATTAGGTCATAATAGGTATTTCTTCTCTTTCTATGCCAGGTACCCTTTTGCCAAGAAGAACCTCTGTGCCCGCCCATGGTCCAAATATTTGCTGTAACTGTTCTTGGTATAATTTCATGGCTAAATAAGCTTCAAAAATTGGATACATTTACCGTGAACAGCTTTTGATAATGTATGTACACTGAGTGCTCACTGAATCACGACCATCCCTATATGCAAAGCCAGTAACATTCGACACTGGCGTAACAAGAAAAAGGACGTGTCTGGTAGACTACCTGAAGTCGATACCCGAAGTCGAAGCTCCCGGCCATGGCGCACATTGGCCACTGAGATTTCTCAGCACACGGGCATGACATTACCAGGTAAGTGACTTAAGTCAATGACACTAAGTAGTCAACGAAAAGTATAAGCGCCAGCCAACATGCAAGTGGAAAAAGACCACATCCTCCATTCCATGCTGTATGAGTTCCGTCGCAGTAGCACCCCGCAAGTGCTGTAAGGAACATTAACAGTGAGTACCCCAATGCCGTATCACATCGTCAGTGCTGTCGTTGGTTCAAACGGTATCGAGGAGGAAATTTTGACCGGTCAGACCGTCCCAAAGCCGGAAAACCCGCAACAGTGGATATGGACATGCTGAAGACCTTAGTGGAGACCGACCCACGTGTGACTAGGCGAGAGTTGACCGCACAGCTGGGGATGACCCACACGAGCATTGTCACTTACCTGCGTCTATGCATTTACTTTGGAAGATGCACAAGAAGGAAGTTTGGGTACCCCATCAAATCACAGTTGAGCAGAATGCAAATCGAATGAGTGCATGCGTTTCCCTGGTTGCCCGTGACCAAGTTGAAAACTGGTCAAGTGCATAGCAAGGAAACCTTCATGGACTGTACTGAGGGTTCTGTATGTCTGCGCCCGGAAACAGTGGTTGGACCCAAAACAGAAGCCCATGCCGACTCCCAAAGCTGGCTTACACCGACGTAAGGCCCTACCTGTGTACTGCCATCAGCTCGACGATGTGCACACATTGCTCACGTCGAAACAACCAGCACAGCTGAACCTCAAGGGCGTCCTCCTACAGCAGAATGGAGCGAAACCTCTCACAGCACGGTTGACCTGTCACAAGATCAGGGACCTAGGTAGGGAGCTCCTACCCTGCCCAGACTATTCCCCAGACATCGCTCCAAGTGAGTACCACCTTTCCCTGTCGTTGCAGGATTTCCTGGGCGGCAGCGGTTCACCAACTGGCACGATGTCGAACGCTCACTTACTCACTTTTATGCGTCCAAGCCGTCAAAATTCTACAGGAACGGTATCCAATAGCTGCCCGGACGATGGGAGCAGGTCGTGGCAAACGATGATGACTACCTTTTGGACTGATTTCTGCTTGTATATACGGTAATTAGTACTTTTCTGTTGCCTTGCATTTGCAGACATTACTTTCTCTCCAACCCAATGCAAGAGGCTGGTAGTTCAGTTGAAAGCAAAGTTACGGTTGTGATGGGTAAAATCAAGAATTTTTGGGTGTTTAAGAAAGGACGTATTGTGAGAGCACGAAGAGTTAGTGCTTCTATTTCGGAAACGGCGGCACTTGTTTTTGGCTATTTGAGGGCATCTGTGGTTAAAGTGTACCAGGACTGGTGCCAAAATGGAGAAAGGACCAACCAGCGACGCAACTGTAAAGGGCGGGAAAGGAATATTCCATAGGTGAATGACGTGTGCGTTGCCTTGTACATGATAATCGGAGGAGCACAGCTTCACAGTTGACGGTCCAATGCAACCCAGCAGAAGCACAAGTGTTGGGAAACTGCTAGCACCAAGTTTGCAGTGATGGGTCACGGCTGGCTGAAATATGACGTTCATGGCCCGGTAGCTGTCCGTTGGGGGCAGCGCCATCAGTTGGCAGCTATTGATGGCCCTGCAGCATCGCCGTGAATTGCGGGCCACCAAGCAAGTGCCACTAGTGGCCCGTAGCTGGCAACCGATGAAACCCCAACACCAGGTGGAAGCAACGGAACTGCGCATGCGCAGAAGCAACACGTGCTGTGTCTCGTGGCACCAGTTAATTGAAGACGACGCTATCGCCATCGTGTTATTTTAGTGGATGTTAAGAAAAAAAAAAGCATATATAGAGAGGCGAATTAATTTCCTAATGAAATGCCACGTCGACGAAGATATCAGATTAAGCCATGAAATACTAGATTACAGCCATAAAATACACCCACTCCATTCCCATGAATAACAAGAAACAATTTCGGTGTAATATTTCGTTTAAACATTCACTAAACTGCTTGAAACAAAAGTCCTGGAAAAACATTAAAAAAACGTTATGTTGAAGAAAAAAAAAGGGAATTATACGCGTACAAAATTTATCAATTATTTGATTAAAAAAAAAAAGCAGCGCTATGGGGATATAATGTACTCATCCATGGGTTGAATACACAAGACTGGAGGAATTCACTTCTAAAAATAACGAGAAGTAAAATAAAACATCTTTCCTCTTTAAAACAAATGTAGCTTCGGACACCGGAAAGGAAAGATACAACGTTAAAAATGTAACAGAATGTGACATGAACGGGTAAATATATCAATTCAACAATCGCCTTTCAAGACAAGGGCAGCTCGAAACTTTGGAAAGCGTCTATAAGTTGGTACAATCGTTGAAAAAGTGAAATTCCATTAAGGTAAAAAACAAAACAAAAAAACAATCGTACGTGGAAAAAATAAATTTATGAATTATATGAAACTGACATTTATGAAAAATACCTCGCAATATTGTAAAATTAAATAGAGAACCATTCGTTACACATTCCGCAGAAAAAAGGGTCAGTTTCAAGCCATGCTCGTGAGTGCCAAGTCAGTCCAGCTGATAGAGCGCCCTCTTCCCACGCAGACAGTCCTTAATTCGTTTCGAACCAGTTCCAAACGAGCGTTTTCCCGGACCTGTCGAGAAATTTTCTCCATCGCAGAGCTGTAATTCTGAAGTTTTGTAAGGAGAGAAAAAAAGTAGTTGTAGCTTTGGGAAACTGCGGTTATCCTTTATTATTTTTATTTTTTTTTATGATTACTACTGGATAATTGGCAGACAAAATTCGGCAAGCCATCAGTTACGTCACGTGATTGCCGGCTGCCATTGCCGGGAAACTAGCGGACCACATTAGGCTAGCCATTATTTATGGCACGTGCTTGCAGGGCCGCTGAAGGGCCACTTGTGGCAGCTACTGCCTGTGATGGATAACTGATGGCCCTCTTGTGGCATATGACAACTGATGGGGATGGCAACTGTTGCCCTTTTGTTGGCCGCCCGGACATTTTAATGACAGTTTGGCAGCGGCAACATAGTGTTGGACCAGCAAGACAGTTTTCGCTGGGAATACGAGTCAACCAGAAATAGTGTTCTGCGCAGCAATGCAGCGCACGCTGGTACGCATGTGCTAAAACAGCAAACGCCTTATACACCACTCTCTTCTTCCAACAGTCGAGCAACTTAAACGGCTCTCCTGGTGCCAACAGCATGCGGATTGGAGGATAGAAAATTGGAAGCAAGTGTGCTTGCCCGATGAATCACGATATGTACTTTATTCAGCCGATGGTACAGTCCGTGTTTGGCGCCAGCAGGATGAGGCAGTGGATTCCTCATGCATGGAATTAATTATTCAAGACAATTGGGTGGTCGTACGATATGAGTCATGTTCCCTGGTCCATGTGGACCAATGTATAAATTCCGTACTACCAGGGACTGCTTGTTGCACACCCTTACAGAGGAGAATAGGTTCTTCCAGGATGATAATATCCCATGTCATCGGGCCCGAGTGATGCATAAATGGTCCGACAAACACAGTGCTTATACGAGACATCTCGAATATGCCCCAAACTCCCCTAATCTGAACCCAACTGAACATCTGCAGGTTGCTGTGGAATGCCAAATGAGTCAGCTAGACACACCACTGCGCTTCGTACCGGAACTGTGGACCGTAATACAAAATACTTGGTTTTATATCCCAATACAATATACAGACACCTTGTGAAGTCAATCCACACCGTGGCCGCCCCGGTGGCGCAGTGGTCAGAGCGATGGTTTCTGATCATTCGTCCGAAAGGGGTCCGGGTTCGAATTCAGTGAGGCATGGATGTTGTGTTTGTCTTACTGCGCTGGATCTCTCCCTTCCCTGGAACCAGTGGCCCTATATTAGAGACGGGTGACTGCTTACAGCCCATTGAGTTGCTCCCGGTGGTCGTTAAACCTCCAATCAAAAAAAAAAAAAAAATATTCCGCACCGTGTGGCGTCCGTTCTCCTGGCGAAAGTAGGGCCCACAAAGTATTAGGTAGGTGTCCATACTTCATTGCGCATTCATTGTATGTCACAAATTCAATCAACTGTATGGAATTTCCGCACATTTAGGGTAGTGCACTCAGATCATTGTTTGAAAGATCTTGATGCTGTACTACCAGAGTAGTTTCTCATGGGCAAACTACAGGCGAGCAGTAATTGCTCTCTGTGTCTTTTAGGAGGACAGTGAGAGCTCTTTCCCATATATAGGCAGGTAGTGAAAGCTCAGTGTAGCCCCCTCGCCCTCCCCAATTTCGTTAAAAAAATAAACCATGTTAGATCAGGCGCTAATAACTTTTGATCGCTTAATAACCTGATGTAGAGGGCAAATACCGCTAACAAAGAAAATTCAAGAAATTCTTTTAACTTTGTGTTTCTCAATGCTTTTTCTCGAATTTTGCAGCTTTTTCATGCTCAATGATCTTTTTACACGAGGGGATTTCATGAATTTTATTTCGCAGACTTATTTTCTGGATTATTCCTTGGCATACCTCTTATTTTCTGGATTATTCCCTGACTTATTTTTTGGGTTATTCCTAGAATTATTTCATCCTCCGTCAATACTCAATAAAATCTATGCAAGACAATATCGGATCTGGACAGATTTCCCTGGAACGTTGATTTTAACGTTGACGAAACCGCAAATAATTAACTTTGCATTTACTTATTTGTTCTCAAACTTTCGTATAACAATTCATAACAAGATATCTTCTCCGTGAATTTGGAAACAAAATATTTTGTTGATGCCCAGAGGAATGGAAAGTATAACAAATTATGAGTAATAATATATACTTTGATCGGAATGCATTTTTTAGCATTGTTCTCGACACTGAATAATAAATTTTAAGCAAAACAAAATCTTTTCATTGGCAGAAAAGGAATTGCTCCAGCGTATACTAAGGGCAATGAAAAACGTGCAATGGAATGTACGTTTAATAATTTAACAAATTTCGATGATTTCAATAATCGCATTGCATGACATAGCAAATACTATGTTTTACATTTTCATTCCTGCGTTATCTCCACATCTCACTCTCCATAATGATGCTGAATGGGGAGTAAATTCTCTCTTTGCGTAACATACTTGACACAGACACACATATACAGATCCGTAATTTTAAAGGTTGCACACGCACACGCGTCTTTTGCGGGGAAACTATGAAATAGCAATAAAAAATGCGTTGGCAGTTTCAGAATTTTACAAAACTTATGCTACGAGAGCAAATATTTAAAGGAATGCTACGGTAAACAACTGGAAGAAAACTTCTTGCATGCCATGAATGGGACTCCCCGTAGCGCAGCGGTCTAAGCTCTGGCTTCTGACCGTTCGTCCGAGCGGGCCCTTGCCCGTGCCTCGGGTAAGACACGGGGGCGCACTTGCTTACTGCACCAGCTATCTCCCCTCTAAGGCCAATCACTGAGAAGACACCACCTATCTCCCTGCACGACGAGAGCTGGTGTCTTTGCTCTCTTCCGTCTGCAAAGACACCAGTTGCCTCCCCACTGTGACGTACCACTGAGGTGATACAAGAGTCAAAACGGCAAGTTGCAGCGATAAGCCAAGTCAGTGTAATTCAGTCGGAAGGATGATTGGCTCCGGAGTGAGGAGTCGTGGGTTCAAATGCCACTACAGGCGAAAGGGCTTATTTTCATTTTTTTGTCCTAACGTAAAATGAATCTCTTGGCCAAGAGGTTCGAGGAGAATGTGTGATGCTTCTTCCGCACATCGTCTGGAATTAATAAAAAAAAATCCTTCTTCTACAGTGAGCTCTCTTTCAAGCATGATGTGCGGTGGCCCCGAAACCTGGAATTTCATGTCCATTCCTTTCTCAAGAGGGGGACCTACCACTGAGGTGACACAAGAGTCAAAACGGCAAGTTTGCAGCGAAAAGCTAAAGTCGGTGTTGTTCAGTCGGGAGAATAACTGCATACAGAGCGAGGAGATGTGGGTTCGATTCACCACTGGCAGAAAAGGTTTATTTTCACCTGGAACCAGCAGCCCCAATTTAAGGACGGGCGACTACTTATAGTAGAATTTCCTTTCCAAACAATTTGCAATCATGTATTGCACAAGAGTAAATTAATATTTTGAAGATAAATTATCGGTCATCATATTGCTTAAGTATTATTGAATGTGGAATATGCACTTCTTTAAATTTAGGATGAAAAAATTTACTATGATTATTTGATGAAGAATCTCTCTTTCCCTCATTTCTTTTTAATTTTTTTAGCCTAGAGCGACCACACCTCACAAGATAAACTTCTGGATCCAAGACACCAAAACCGAACATCAAGCTTCTCCATATTTATGGACGCAGGATTACTATTCAATCAGTTTGCTGCTGCCATATTTTGTACAGCGCCTTTTGTAATTTCATCAACAATACCGAAGACATTCAAAAAATTACGAAGAAGTGCTGACAAGAACATTAGTAAAAGACATAATAAACTAAGATTTTTTTCGTATACTTCAGATGCCTCAAAAGGGTGTCATTATCGAGTATCCTGTTTGCTACATGTGATACATATATTGTGCATGTATAGAATATATAATATATCAATTAATTTCCTTTTTGGTTCTCTGCTCTTTCTCTCGAACTGAATTCCGTGTGTCACTGTATTTTCTGGGCACTTGTTAGGAGAATCCTAACAAGAATCCTAATCCTAATCATGAATCCAAACAATTCACTATCATGAATCCTAATCCTAATCATGAATCCAAATCCTTCACTATCATGAATCATAATCCTTCTATCATGAATCCTAATCCTTTCCTTTCGCCTACAGAGAGGAACATTCACAGTCATCACAACACTTTTAATAACAGTTTCGAATGAACGAATGCAAGTTAAACTTCATATTATTAGGCACCAAAAATATGGCATCGATTATTTTTTAAACTGTGTGAATACGGGGGTTTAAACTTTTGAGACCAATTTTTCCAGTATGGAGATTTTTTTCTGTTTTTGGATTAAATTTTTAAAAAAGTTATTTTCGCATGAATCGAAGTCATGAATAACGTCCTTGTATTTCTTTCCCCACTGGCATTTTAATCACATTTACGAATAGAAACTGTGATATGAAGAAGTCAATAATAAGCTACAAATTAGTGGCAATAAAAAGATAAGTGTTTTGGGTAGATTTTTTCTAGTTTATCGTTCCTTAGGTTCTTGTTTCCTCAGTTCTTACATACAGTTTTTGTTAAGAATGCTACAATACAATGACTATGGATCTCCCAATCTTCCATTTCGGGGGGAAGGGGAGTAGGGAAAACTTTAGCGACCACCATAAACATGTAAGGCTGTAGGCAATAAGCTACCCTTCCTTTTTATAGAGCTTCTGACGCCAGGGAGGAGGGAGAGCGCGATGGGATAGAAGTGCCATTCATGGCTAATCCAGGGCCCGGGCCTAATTCAACGGATAGGCCAGAAGCTAGGGCCTTGAACAACTCGGCCACCACAGCTGCCGGATCTTCTTTTTATAGGTATAATATGTATGTAACAAATAATGTATCATATCCTGAGGCATATTCTGCCGTCTGATCTAAGTACTTAATTTTTTTGTTTGTTTGCGGTGATTTTCTGAAAACACCTATACCGTGTTCTGTTTTCAACTTGCACTTACAAGGGAAGATTTTCAACTGTCACTCTCCAAATTTGAAGAAACGTGGCCAGGAGATAGTACTAAGGGCAAAATCCAATGGGTGTATTTCCGTTTTGGCCCAAATGAACTGACAAAGGAGAACGAGTGGTCTGAAAATGGTCTTAGAGCACAAGTGGGGAAAATCATCGAACGTATCAATGAACAATCCATGGCAGTCAGAAAAATTCAACAACATGTTGTTATATCCGTGGATAAAAATTGTATACTGTGAAAGTGATGACGATTCTTTTGATAATGTTCAACGTATTTGTTTTTAGATATCAATAACAATTTTCAGTACTGTGATAACTTTGAGATCTTGCATTGTTCTCATTGTTCCAAATTACTTTGCTTCGGTCATGTGTTCAATGCCACAAATGTTCATTTACACCTGTAATAAAGGTTTTTGTTGCTTTTTGTATGACATGAGCTCATTTTGAATCATAGGGACATACCTGATACTTGGGGTTACATATCATGCACCACAACACATGTTAGATGATTTTTCCCACTTGTGCTCTAAGGCCATTTTCAAAAAACTCGTTCACCTTTGTCAGTTCATTTGGACCGAAACGGAAAAAACACCCATTGGTTTTTGCCCTTACTACTATCTGCTGGCCACGTTTTTTTTTAATTTTGGAGAGTGACAGTTGAAAGGCTTCCCTTGTTAGTGTGATATTGTATTTTCAAATTAGCAATTCCGGGAAACCTATTAGAAGCATTGATAACTGACTAACGAACAGTGCAGTAGTCTGTAGGAGGATGACACAAAGGACGATTGACACGGTGGGAAATGATACCTTCGTCTAGCAGTGGACTGATAATAGCTGAAGATTTAGGTGCATTCTGTTTGCGAGTGTATTTTATTCCCTTTCAAGTGCATATCCTTCTGTCTATATTGATTTCCTCAATTCATAGTTCTAAGAAGCAAAATGCCATTTGGCATTTAGTGTACGGAACCTCAGCTTTGTAAAAACGGGGAAATGCGCATCCCATCCAGAACCACAACAGCGATTCACTTGATATCCACTAAGATGGAGTCAGCATGGTCAGTAGATATATCGGTTTGATTTTTAACCGAACAGACTTGCATTAATTTAGAATACAAGGCTCTTCTGTTAGGATCTCTGACCACACTTCACATTTTTTAATAGTACCCTTCATTCTAATTAGTCGAAAAAAATGCTTTGCCAGTCAGTTCCTTCGGAATAAATCTGCTCGAATCGTATGTTAATACTAAATTTTAAAAGAACAGGCAACGCCATTTGTTCACCAGGAACTCTGCCCCAGAAGTACGCTAACAGGGACAAGTAGCTACCAGAGACAAAGAAGTAACATTAAGTTGACTTATGATATTTGTTTATATGGTTTGTGTACCTCTTCCCGTGAGAATCAAAAATGGAGATAAATATAATTAGATCCGTAATTCTGTCACTGATGCTTTAAAGATTTCAGTTGCGAATTGTTCTCTATCTTGTTCATGGGTTTCAATTGCTTCCCGTGAACGCTTAAGATATTATATGAAAATAGTTTACTTTTGGAAAGCATGGATACGGTCAAACCAACTTTATGGACAAACGAATTGGACTACCAACAAAAAAGATGGTTAGTACAATCAGCAGGAAGCATTTGCCACTAACTATATTTTGTTACTTTAATTTTATTTCAAGTTGGTATGATTGTATCCATGCATTTTGTCTAAAACGTTAGCTATCTCCCTTAGGTAGCTATTTTCTCTCCAAAGATAAACAATCTCATCATTTGAACCTAATACGAGTTCAGTGTTCGCCAATTTCCCATGCTTCGCTATCTTCTCTGGAACCAATAATGTGTAATTAAAGATGTTTTTTCAAAGCTTTTCGTAGTATTAGTGGGTTAAAACCATCATGGAAGAGAAATTATGATCAACCTCTAGTTCTCGTCTTGCAGTTTATTCAGCAATCTAATATAGGACGGAGTAAACTGTTTGTTAATGTAGTACATTTCTCTCCTCAGGCACAACACACTTCGCACTTATTCATCATGTGTGTCCTTTATTTATTTTGGTAGTTTAGTTGATGATTATTAAAAGTTGTCGTCATTCGCAGGCTACTTAGAACATCGCTTACGTTTCATTTATAAAATGATAGAGAGAAAAATGGATAAGCGAACTACAGTGAAGTTTATCTGAATACGATAAAATCTGTCAAAGTTCACATTCGTGGAATAAATTTATGGAACAGAATATTTCTTCTTATTCTGAAAAAGGGAGCAAGAAAAACACAACAGAAAAAGAAATCACGAAAAAAAAGTAATGCATCCTCGTTTAAAATTCAGTCGATTCATTCACACAGTACATGTGCCATTTCGCTCAAGTTAAAATTGATAAATGTAATCTTCAAGACAAGGAACGGACCTGTTTACATTCCGCTTTATCGCGGGCGGTTAAACAGTCTTCTTAAATTTGCGATATTTGGATGAATTGTTTTGGGCTCAACTTTGTATGTATATATCATCATTGTCAACCATTATCAATACACTGCTGGATGAAGGTCTCCCCAAGTTTCTTCTACAACTGTCTGTCTTGACTCACTCTCCTCCATGTTACTCCGGCATGCTTCCCAATTTCATCCATCCATCTCCCGTGTGGTCTTCTTCTGGGTCTTTTTTCTGTCCCTTGGAATCCAGTCTAAAATTTTGGTTGCCCATCTGTAGTCCGTTCTTCTGGCAACATCTCCCGCCCATTGTCATTTTAGAGATTTTACACTGGTCATGATGTCTGCCACTCTTGCCATTTTCCTTATCTACAAGTTTCTCTTCTAATCTCTCCTGGTTACACCAAGTATGCATTTCTCTATGCTTTTTTGAGTTGTCTGCAGTCTTTGTACGTCTTTTTTAGTTAAGGTCCATATCTCTGCTCCATAAGTAAGCACTGGCAGGATGCATTGATTAAACATTTTTCTTTTAAGAATAATGGCATATTGCTGCTAAAAAAATGTACCGTTTCTTCCAAAAGCTCTCCAACCAAGTTTTATGCGTCGATTAATTTCTTCAACAATGTTACCTTTGCTTGATATCTGCTGTCCAAGATAAATGTAGGTATCGGTTATCTCCAGCTTTTCCCCATCAATCGATAAATCTTCGTTTCTTGTAAAAGCATTGTACATCACTTTGGTCTTCTGAAAGCTCATTTTTAATCCCACTTCTTTACTCTTGTCAGCAAGTTCTTGGATCATACTCTGCAGCTCTGATGGAGTAGTTGTAAAAATGACATCATCATCAGCAAAATGAAGGTGAGTTAAATGATCTCCATTAATCTTTATCCCTTTTTTTCCCAGTTCAAAGATTGAAAGACATTTTGAAATGTGGCATTAAAAGCTTGGAGATACAATATATATAAACTCACGGACAATGAAACTTGCGCACCAAGAAGGAAGCATCGGATTGAACTGAAATTTTATGGACGTAATGATAGAGATAAATGATACACATGATGAGAAAAACAAAGTTGCAGGGCAATTACAGAGGGAGCTGTGACACGCAGTCCGGGCATCTTCAGTAGCGCGTCGCACCGCCTCGTGCGGGGGATACATGCTGCAATACGGTCCGGCATGGAGGCGAACAGACGCCTGATGTTGTCCTGCGGCTGACTGGCCTACATATGTTGGACGGTGTGCTCCAAATCCCGGAGAGTGCGGAACGGTGGCCGCAGTCGTTTCAGCTGGTCCCACACATGTTCGAAAGGGGACACGCCTGGGGAGCGGGCAGGCCATGGAAGTGTCTGGTCATGACATAGAAAGTCCTGGAGAACCCGAGCCGTGTGCGGGTGGGCATTATCCTGCTGGTATAGCGCACTTGGAATCCCGGCCAGGAATGGGAGCACATCGGGCAGTAGGACCTCATTTACATGCCGCTGGCTCGTCAATGATCCACGTACCACTACTAGAGCTGATTGGCTACCGTAGACAATGGCTCCCCAGACCATAATGCCTGCAGTGGGGGAGGTGTGGCGCTCGATTTCGATGTTGGGATTCTGCCGTTGACACGAGGACCTCCACACCCGGACACGATTATCATCTGTCCCCAAAACGAAGCGGCACTCATCGCTAAAGACCACACGTCGCTCTTGCCTGGACCCACTGCACACGGAGCCGGCGATGTTCCGGTGTTAATGGCAGCACACGTAAGGGGCGCGCGCTGGGATCGCAGATTCGCTTTCGCGAGGCGTCAGGAAATGGTTCGTAGGCACACCGGAGCTTCTACATCTGCCTGTATAGTGGACCGGGTCCCCGTGGATCTGTTCGTGCCTGGCCCACGATCTGTCGATTTTGTCTACCGGTGGAGCTCCTGGTCCATCCGGAGCCGTTCCGCCGTGTGACAGTGCCGTCACGTGTCCTCTGCTCCCAACACAGTCGGACGGTATGGTCAGTACGATTCACGGGATGGGCTGTACGGCGCGACGACCACCCTGCGGTTTTCAGCCACATGATCCGTCCTCTCTCAAAGTCCCTAAGTTGCGTAAATCGACGTCTACCCGCGTTCTTGTCACTCTATACTCTTGCTTGCGTCGGCCGGTGCTTTTCGCTTTCATGGGGCATCGCCTACACGCCAGTTTATGAGGCTGCCAGTTCGTGCTTGATGCGCCACCACAGAGTGTGCGGTCATTTGCACTCGCACCAAGCGTTGGTCATTTGCATACCAGCACACACTCTAGCTATTTGCAAGGCTTCGCGGTTGTAGCATGTTTTCTTCAGGGTGTGCAAATTTCATTGTCTGTGAGTGTATATATACTCGCATATGCAGAGAGAAAGAGGGAGCGTGATGCCTATATAATAACAATAATTTATTTTACAAAATCAGCAGGAAATTACTGTCCTCTAAGAAAGTAATAATATCCGAACGAAATTTTGAAGTTCACAAATCTACATATTGCACACGTACATTTTGCCCCGTGGCAGACTTCAAAATTCCTTCAGTTCAATGTACATAGTTTGTATGAAGTGAAGAAACAGGCGGGGGTTTGGATTTTAGGGGCTCGTCCAAAGAAAAGGTCTTGTAATGTCTGTTCATTCTAAAACACACTTCGTCCATTCTACATGGATTTTACACTCTGCTTGAATGAACAGTGTACGTGTTGCAGTCCTGTTGCTAACAATTTTCATTATCCTGAAGTATAAGAATCAGGCGGGGCGCTACGGGTGGTCTTCATCCACCTCCCCTCCCCAGTTTTTTGAACCCACCATTTAGCCCCCCCCCCCCCCAAAAAAAAAAAAATATATATTTAAGCCGTTAAATCTTTGGAAAATTGGATAAGGTATGTTGAATTTTTATAATTCACAGAAATTTTGTTATATGAAACGGATTTTTTGTTAAATTTAGTATGTTACTGTGAAATGGAGAGGGTCCTTTAAGCGGATGCCTAAAATGGAAGATGAAAAACACCATTTTCGTAATTATACACTGCTGGCCACCCAAAATGCAACACCAAGAAGGAAGCATCCCATTGGCCTGAAATTCGCAGCATGCATCGCCCAGGAGAGGACATGCAAACGATTAACATTGCAGGGCATATGCAAATCATGTGCGCCCGGCACGCCACCGAAAAGCACTATAAGAAGGGAGCACAGAAGGCGTGGTATGAGTAGTGGAAGTGTGTTGTGCTGCCGGACCTGTGCGTGGGAAGCTTCCTGATGCCACGTCGCAGAATACGGCAGTCATTCCAGCACGTTTCGGAGTTCGACAGAGGACGAATAGTGGCTTATTGCGACAGCGGTTTATCGTACCGAGACATCGGCGCCCGTGTGGGACGACATCCAGCCACAGTGAGACGAGTATGGATTCGGTGGGTGCAGGAGGGACGGACGGAACACCATCGAACGAGAGGACCGGCATGACCGCGGCACACCACCGAACGAGAGGACCCGCATGTTGTGCGGCGGGAATTGACGGCTCGCACCGCCACATCACGAACGCCACAACACGCGCAGGAATTAGGGTGTGTTGCGCAACAACCTGTGTCAGCACTTACCGTTCGACGTCGTCTGCAGGAGCGAGGACTTGTCGCACTGCACCCATTGCTCCGATAACCATTGACGTTACACCACCGGCGAGTGCGGCGGCAGTGGGCCGTTGAATGCCGCACCTGGACTACGGAATGGCAGGACATTGTCTTCTCCGACGAATCCCGCTTCTGCCTGCAACACCACGATGGTCGGATCCGCGTGTGGCGGCACCACGGCGAGAGACTGCATGACGCCTGCATTATGCATTGCCATACCGGTCCGTCGCCTGGCGTTATGGTTTGGGGCGCAATTGGATATGACACCCGCACCCTTCTGGTACGCATCGCCGGTACACTCAATAGCCACCGCACCATCTCCGACGTTTTGAAGCCTGTAGTCCTCCCTTACCTGCAGGACCTGCCAGCGGCCACGTTTCAACAGGACAATGCGCGCCCGCACGTGGCACGCATCGTGCAACAATTTTTCACGGCCTACCAGGTTTCACTGCTGCCGTGGCCCGCCTGTTCTCCCGATATGTCGCGCATCGAACATGTCTGGTCGCTGGTTGGCAACCGAGTGGCCCGGCAAAGCGCCACACGCGGCTACGCGTGATGAACTGTGGCAACGTGTGGAAGCAGCCTGGACCGACATACCCCAAGCCCACATCCAAAGCCTCTTTCGTTCGATGCCGCGACGTGTAGCGGCCGTTATTTCCAGCCATGGGGGCCACACGAACTATTGATGTCTGCGTGTTCTGCAAGTCGCACAGCCCTGTAAGCTCAATCGTTTCATCTTTGTATCTGTTGTTATGTGTCCAGTAAATCTGGCTTTGCTGTCTCGTGTCCTTCTTGGTGTTGCATTTTGGGTGGCCAGCAGTGTAGTTTAAAAAATGAGACAGAGAGAGATAGAGAGATTCCTTGTCAGGCTGCAAACTAAAATTCAAAAACAGCCTTATGACAGTAAACATTAAGAAAGAAGTAAAAAAAAAAAGTAAGCTAAAATTGCGAAAAGATTGTAACTTGGAGGTTCGTACCCATGGTTTCCAGAACTACATGAACTGAATGTATAACCCGAGTGATCACTGAATTATGACCTCTCCTATAGAAAGTGGTTGTGGCCAGATGGCCACGTGTTTTCCGAGAGAGCGCGATTAATCGACAAACGTAGCATATATAACGTATGAGTGGAGCAGTAGCATGTATAACGTATTCGGAGCGTGATGGGTAAACGGAAGGATTTATCGGACTTTGAGAAAGGACAGATTGTGGGAGCTCGGAGAACGGGTGCCCAGATTTCTGAAACGGCTGAACTGGTGGGTTGTTCGCAAGCCACCGTAGTTAAAGTGTATCAGGACTGCCGTGAAAATGGTCAAACAACGACCCGGAGGTAAAACTGCACAGTACACCTGAAGGCTGATGTGAGAGGTGAGCACCAGGTCCAACAACTCGTACAGGTCAACAGAAGCAGCATTGTGAAGCAGTTGACCACACAAATACAACAGAGGTCAACCCGGAACAGTAACTGTCATGACCATGCATTGCATACTCGCACGTATGTGCTATAACAGCAGACCACCCCGACGATATCCTCTCCTAACCATGGTTCATCGGGCGAAAAGACTCCTCGCCTGGTGCAAAGATCACGCACAGGGGCGGATTGGCGGTCGCAAAAGGGCCCGGGAAATTTTTTGCAAATGGGCCCGTTCAGTTGTAGTTCTGCGGTACTATTGTATCACAACTGAAAATAATTTTTTTTTATTTAAGAAACAAAACAAAAAGTCCAGTTGCTTTGGAAACAGTGGCAAGCATAGTACTGGGGGAGGAATGGGGGTAAAAAGTACACCCGCCATCCTTAAATTGAAGTGGGTGTTGCGGAACAAATTTTAATCAGCCCATGCCAAGATTTTACTGCAGAAAAGTTGTACTACAAGTTTTCTGTTGTGGACAATCACCAAAATTTCAAGATATTTAAATATCGTGGAAAACTCACTTAATCGACGTGGAAAAAACGAATAACCAGGTTTAAATAACTAGTTTAGTTGGTTATGCATGTAATTGCGCTGGAAAAGCTTCTAATTTTGGACACACTCAATATTTATATTTGTTTAAAATTTTCTGTTAAGAACGCTGAAGTAAGAACATTAAAATTAAAAAGAAAATGCTCATATGGCCTTTCCATGTTTGACAGATCGTAAAATAATCTTGATTTTCATACCTTTGAGCTTCCAGTTCTTAAATTTTCAACGTAGTGGGCTTAAATTCCAACAAATATTTGGGAGAGAGAGAGAGAGAGAGAGAGAACTGCTACTACCAAATTTATGTTGGAGTTGTACCAAAAATCCTTTCGCATAAGACATAATTTTTAAATTTAAATAAATGAAAAAGAATTCAGAACTTTTACATTGTAAAATTTCATATTTGTACTGCAATTTTTGTAATTTTTCTATTGTGGACAATCACAGTTAGAAATTTCAAGATTTTCAAATATTGTGGCGAACAGATTCTTCATTTAATGATCATATATTCGTATGTGTTTTAATTACAAAACGTGCTTTTATGCTGCGGTTATGTATTGTAAAGACACCTTACTAAATAACGCAAACAAAACGTTTTGCAACTTCATGTAAAAATGATATTTCCGTAAATGCCTTCATCTACATCATTTGTCAGTTATCACAAGGAGCGTAGGCTGCGTCGGTAGAACATTTCTGGGGGATCGTATATGAACACCCCCGCAAATAATCTTACAGTTATTTCAAAATAAGTTTTTGATATTATTATTATGTTTCACTCTGAATTCTCTGTTGTCATATAGTGGATAGTACATCCCATAATGACCATTATCTAGCATTGTTCTGCAACTTTATCAAACATGGGTGAGTATTTTCGCTACTTTAACTAAAGTAGTGAAACATTTTTAACCCTGTTCAGCCTCCACCCCAATGTTGTTAACATGCGTAGATTGTTGTGCCTCCGATTTTATGCTGATGCCGGGCCCCTCGAAACATTTCAGGATGAAATGAATTGCCAAAGAAACCATAGAAATAAATAGACATCCCTTCCCCACTCCGCAGTTGAGAAATACATCGGTTAATTGCACGGGGAGGAAAGAGTGGAAGTTTGGAAGAGGAGATTTTGTTTTAATGCCTAAACAGATTAATCATAGTTTTCGGGCTCGTTCGGGCCCGGGCTCTATCTTGCAATATAAAATTCGGGCTCGGGCGGTCTATGACTGACATACTTCGGGCTCGGGCGGTCTATGACTGACATACTTCGGGCTCGGGCTCTTAAAATTAAGCCCGAACTCAGCTCTTATGAGCACAGCACTAATGCCTCCTACAACCAACGGGAGTAAAATCAACTACCCCTCCCTTCCTTGGGGAATATATAGAACATCTTGTACACCCCGCAACATACGGTACATATATTTTCGTTCCTCAGCTACTAAGTGAACCCAGAAGTTTACAAACACACATGGCCCATCTATTGTAGTTGGGATTCTAGCAGTTGCCTGGTGAGGGTTTTTTTTCCCTAACTCAAAATAGAAGGTTTTTTTCCTCGCCTGTTATAATTACATTATGTGTATTTCGTTTATAAAAAAAAGTGTTGTGGTTCAGTTGTGTGTTTAAAATAACTGAACTGTAAACATTTTTAAGAAAGTAAAAAAAAAAAGAGACAAAATATACGGAAGGAGCCCACCGGGAAATGTCCCGGTCGGCCAATCCGCCCCGGATCATGCACGTTGGGCGTCGGATGACTGGCGGCAAAATGTGTGCTAGTTTGACGAGTTGCGTTCTTTACTCCACTCCGTGGATGACGTCGCGTACGTATTTGGCGAAAACAACATAAGGCACTCGATCCATCCTGCGTGGTGTCCACAGTGAAAGCTGTGGACACCACGAAAAAGCTGGTGGAGGCGATTGTACGGCTTGGAGCATGTTTACCTGGCAGGAATTTGGATCCTTGGTACATGTGGAATAACGCATGAATCGTGAATTATTGCTGACTCCGTACACCCAGAAATGCTGCCCTTTTTCCCGAATGGGGATGGTGACTTCCAAGATGATAAAGCGCGAAACTACACTTCCAATGTTGTGCAGAAATGGTTTGAGGAACACGGTTCAGACTTCCCGCATATCGATTGGCGCCCGAACTCCCCGATATCAATAACAAAGAACACTTATGGGACACCTTGGAACGGCATATCAGGTGTCTGGATACACGAATGACCTTCATACCTGCATTGAAGGCCGCATTACACGCAGTTTGGTTGGCCATAAATTCCAACTGGTTCCTGCATGTTATTAAATCGATGCCACTTGGGTAGCGGCTGTACTGAGGTCGAAAGGTTGACCTACGAAGTATTAGGTAGGTGGTCGTAATTCAGTGATCATTTACTGTATAAGTACAGTATATACACTACTTATAGTACGTACCTGAAAACTGCTTTTTTATGCAAGATAACATCAGCAGCGTCAAGTAAAATCTACGTATACATTGGTAAATTTTTTGCCAAGTACTACAAAATTTGTGCTCCCCGTGCGATACTTAGCCTGCCCACCCCCTTGTTCTGAATTGCTGGCGTCGCAAACAGTTGTGAGCAGCGTGGTTTCGCAGGACTTAAAAACTGGGAAACCGCTAAGTTATATGATATTATATTATATTTTTTATACATTTTATAAGAAAGATCGCCAAACTTTGAAGTTAAACCAAAATCGGACAGTGATTGCGTTTGTATTTAATGCATTTATTTTTTTATTTATTCATTTAGTTATTTTTCATATTCATTTATAATATAGATTGAAGTCATCCATAAACCTCTACGGTTAAGAAGAATCGCTTGTTTCAGATTATTGATTACCCAATAAAATCGGAAGCTAAGTCAAAAAACGGGCACGTTCCTACATCTCATCAGGAAGTCGAACACAGGTCCCAGCAAGGAAATTCTAGCACCTTAGCTTCTTAATCCTCAGGAACTATATATTTTTACGCTGCATTGTGTGTTAATGCTCTGAAAAATCTTGTAATTCTTATTTTGCATGCATTCTCATTATGAAATTTTCTGTTTGGAGTAAATGATTTTTCCAAAAGTTCCATAGCATTTTAATATTGCCATTTAATATTTTCATCTTTATAATGGATGTACTTCAGCTACCCTCCGGAAAAAAAATTACAGAATAGGGCGAAGACTAGGATATTTTAACTGAGAAACCTAGTGAATTTCATATTACTAATTTTTACTGGGAAAACAGAAAAAAAACAAAAAAAAAAACTAAATTTCTCATTTCAGAAAATTTGGAATTTTCATATTAAAACTGCGTGCTCTTTACCACATAGATTCAACTTCAAGTTCCCATTGATTTTGAAGGTCCATATGAATTAAAGACTCAACAGCTAAATATGGCATTTTGCAGAAATA
The DNA here is from genome assembly GCA_039090855.1 of Macrothele yani. Taxonomy (NCBI): domain Eukaryota; kingdom Metazoa; phylum Arthropoda; class Arachnida; order Araneae; family Macrothelidae; genus Macrothele; species Macrothele yani. The sequence continues at coordinate 79,515,102 of CM077012.1, forward strand.
ACGTAAAGGATATTTTTGAATATAATTTTTTACTACGTATTTATCCTCATTGATTTCAGTTTTTAGAGTAAATGCAAGATACATTCCTACCGGTTTTGAGATTGACGAAATAAAAAAGAGGTACTCAGTCTTGATGAAACATTCGCTTACCTTGAGATAGGAAACAAGCCCGTCAACGCGCATGCGCCTTTTAAAACACATCCGTCGGTTGATTCCCAGGTTGCGGTTAAAATGAGATTGGGACTTCCGCTCCATCCACAGCAGAGTCTGTCGTTGTGTATGAAATGTGGCCTGCCTGGAGGCGCGCACACACACTTATATACCCTCTGCTAGAGCATAGCAAGAGAAAATATTTGCCTCAGTACTCAGACCGAGCTCAGCGATTTACTGTAGAACCCGAATGTGTTGAGCTAACACATCAAACAATGAAATATGTGTTTGAGGAGATGATGTTTGCATTCGTATAACGGCTTGTTTGGGATGCCGCAGCACATGATAAGGGGTGCCCATGGATTCCCTTTCACTCAGACGACAAATATTGGCAGAATGGATGCTGCTAATAATTAAGGTCTGACACGGTATCAATGTTAAATAAATATTAACTCACTCCATTGTTAATACCGCGTTTGCTCCAGTTCGCTGCTTGCTTCCGTTTGACAAACGCTCTTGCGTTGGAGAGGACAAATTTTTAACAATATCCTTATTTGATTTCTTTTTCAACTCTGACTACAGTCAGCTAACTTGGTGTTCGTCTGTGTTTGGATTTCACAGTGAAATAACCTCGAAAGAAACACGCTAGCATATACTCAAAGCAGATATTCATGCCTTAATAAAGAGCAAGCCATTTCCTCGTCAGATTACACACCAGCATCGAAGGGAACAGTTTCAATGCTGCCTTTCCTAATTATGAAGAAATCATATTTCATCTTAAAAATTAGATTTCACTTCAAAATTTTTGTTAAAATGCATTGTTTAACAATGTAAATATTATCTGATTGATTCATAAGGCTTTTTTTTTCATTTTCTTTTCTTCCTTCCTTTTTCTTTTTTTTTTTCTTTCTTTTTATGCTTCAGGGAAAGGTTTTGAAATAAAAGTTTGATTTTATTGCTCAGAGGTAGCTAAGATGAGCTACAAACGAATGATTTTAATTTAAACAATAGAGCTTGGTTGGAACTGGATGAAGTCGTACTGTATGAATATGTTACTATAACAGAGGTCTCCCATGGGAAAAAAATAGCTGCTAGATTTTTTCTCCGGGTTTATTTTATAAAAGTCAAAATCTGACCGGAGAGGTGATCTAAGCCATGGTTTCTCACAGTTCGGCCGAGTGGGTTCGGGTCTCAGATGAGGCATAGGTGGTGTGTTTGCCTTACGTCACTGGCTCTCTCCCTTCCTAGAAGTACTGGCCCTAAATTAGGGACGGGTGAGTGGTGTAGCCCTTTTTTTTTTTTTCGGGTTTCACGACCACTGCGAGTTAATCACAGTAGTCGTTAAAATCCGCAAACAAAATAAAAATAAAAATCGGTAATTTTTTTTTCATTAGAGATTTAATGACCACAGTGAGCAACTTGATGGGCTATAACCGCAGTCGTTCATCCCGTAATTAAGGACCGCTGGGAAGGAAGAGAGCTAATACCGTAAGACAAACACGACATCCATGCCTCACTGGGATTCGAATCTGGACCTATCCTGGACGAATGACCAGAAGCCAGTGCTTAGACCACTGCGCCACTGGGGCAGCATTAACGGGTACAACGAAATCTAATTTTAAGAACATACACTGACGGAAAAAAATCCCAACACCAAGAAGGGTTTGTGTTAGATAAATGACAGTTTTTAGGCGGTGAGAGTACATCTGTAAGATGACGTCTATGCAAATTTCGCGCTCGGCGCTTACGTGTGGCGCTAGTAGCGCCCCTCGGAACATGCAAAGCAGGTTTGCTGTAAATACGCGCTGTAACGTTCGTGAGCGTTAGTTATCGTTGAGATTCAACGTAGGGTGTTGATGTTAGTCAAGAATGCCTTTAAGAAGACGAAGAAGCCATTATCAACAGCCCACGGAGTTTGAAGGAGGTCGTGTAATAGGGCTACGAGAAGGTAGATTTTCTTTCCGCAATATTGCAGAACGACTTGGCAGGAATGTAGCTACTGTGCATGATTGTTGGCAGCGGTGGTCAAGGGAAGGTACTACCTCAAGAAGACCGGGTTCCGGCCGGCCACGTGGCACTACTGAGAGGGAAGACCGCCGTGTACGGCGTATGGCCGGGCGCATCGTACCGAGTCTGCGGCAGCAATTCGAGCTGCAGTTGCCACCACAGTGACACAACAAACTGTTACAAATCGGTTACTTGAAGGACAGCCCCGAGCAAGACGCCCTGTAGCGTGTATTCCACTTACTCCAAACCACTGCCATTTGCGACATCAGTGGTGTCAAGCTAGAGCTCATTGGAGGACGGAGTGGAGATCTGTTGTGTTTTCTGATGAAAGCCGGTTCTGCCTGGGTGCCAGTGATGGCCATGTGTTGGTTAGAAGGAGGCCAGGTGAGCGCCTGCAACCAACCTGTCTGCGGCCGAGACACACTGGACCTACACCTGGAGTTATGGTCTGGGGAACAATTTCCTATGACAGCAGGAGCACTCTCGTGGTTATCCCACGCACACTGACGGCACAGTTGTACGTCGGTCTGATGATTGAACCTGTTGTGCTGCCATTCATGAACAGCATTCTAGGGGGTGTTTTCCAACAGGATAACGCTCGCCCGCATACCGCTGTTGTAACCCAACATGCTCTACAGAGTGTCGACATGTTGCCGTGGCATGCTAGATCACCAGATCTTTCACCAATCGAGCACGTATGGGACATCATTGAACGACAACTTCAGCGTCACCCTCAACCAGCAGTAACCGTCCCTGTATTGACCGACCAAGTGCAACAGGCATGGAACTCCATCCCACAAACTGACATCCAGCACCTGTACGACACAATGCATGAACGTTTGTGTGCTTGCATTCAACATTCTGGCGGTTGCACCGGTTATTAATGTACCAGCATTTCACATTTAAAATGGCTCTTCTCGCGCTTACAATAAGCTGGGATCTTGAAACCTTAATCGATTAAATATGTTACCTATACCAATGTATTGCCGCCATTTCATTCCTCTGCAACTATTTTTTCGTGGTGTTGGGATTTTTTTCCGTCAGTGTAGTTCATTACGAGTGTAACAAACTGATGGTGAAGTCTAAATTTGGGGACATTTGAGGACAAAAATAAAAAGTTCGAGGGCATATGTGCGTCCTCAAAGGCATCAGACATTTTTGAGGACAGTAAACTAAATTTGAGGATTGTCCTCAAGAATTCTGGACATCTGGTCAGCTTACCGTTACACAATCCAAGACAACGCAGTTTCTAGCAACTGAGACTAAGCAGATGCAGCTTAGAAATCTGGATATTTTTCATATTTGCTTTAGTCGAAACAATCTGATGCTTCCTCGTAGCGTCAACGACCGGTTCGCATCCAAGTACAGATATAGGTCACAAGTGCCAGGAATTCAGAGAACATCTTAGATATGAATAGGAAACGAATTACCCTGAAAAAATAATTCTTCATAAATACATGGAAGGCAGACACAAATGTCATTATGGGCACAAAGGTGGCGTATTTGTACTGTTTCACATGTTACCATCCCTTCAGAAAACTTGAAAATTTCATCGCCTTGTATCCAGATTTCTAAGCTACATCTGCTTAGCTTCAGTTGCTTGTAACTTTGTTGTAATGGATGGTGTAACGGTTAAATGCGTGAACTATAATCAGAAGGTGTAGGTTTGATTTCCGCTCCAAAGCGATAAAATTTTCAAGCTTTCTAGGAAAGGTGATAACCAGCGTCGTGGGGTAAGAACGTCATCCGGGACCCGAGAGTAACTCCGATGACTAGTCAGAAACCTGCTTAACTTGTTAAGCGTATTTCATTTAATTTTTTTAGAAAAAACACAGGTTTCCATATTTTTCTTTAAAAATTGCAAGGTGAGTCGTGAAACCCCCTTTCTAAGTATTTTTGTACTACGAAGCCTTTACTGAAAGATACAAACTGTTTGGACTCATAGAAAGGCTATGTGAAGTCCCCTATCCCTTATCTTGAATAACGGTTTCAAGGGTACAGCTTGTAGCCCTAAGGCTTATGTTGGTGGTTAAATATCGAAACATAAACAAAACAGCTGTGACGTATATTCTACAATAACTTTCATTTTTAGTTCCTTTTCCTATGTAGATTTGAGTTTGTTCTCCTTTGCACTTTCAAAACTTAACGTGATGTCTTATCTCTCACATGAATGAAGTTGGCAACACTTTTGAGGTCAGAGAGAGTGACGTATGAATGTGATAAAAACAATAGATAAAAAGAACGATACAGCAGTTGCTTAGTGGGTATGTGTGAATGGAGATGTTTGATCATTGTTAAGCCAGATTATACGACATATAATTAAGATATTATGTGCGAAGTATAAAACTAGCAGTGCTATATTGTGGATTTCATCTACTGTGCTGGACCAATAAAAGGTGAAAATCCTCCAAATACGTGGCGTCAGTGAATAAACAAAGTCATCGCTCTTTCCACGTTTCAGCAACACATAGCAACCAAAAATTTGTTATTCAGTCACCGCTGGGGATACGAATCCCAATTCTCTCGATATCTAGACAGCTCGTTAGCCTTACACTACGGTGGCCAACAATCCACGGCGCTATGTGTGTTTTTTTGTCAGCTTCTGACATCAGAAATTCGTAAGATTGGCTAGCTACTGAGACGTCTCCATCTGGTGGGCATTAACGACCTGGGGTTCGGATCCCCAGCGGTGACTGAATAACAATTTTTCGGTTGCTATATGTTGCTAAAACCTGGAAAGAGCGATGTCTTTGTTTATTCACCAATAAAAGATTTTCGTAAGTTTTACTTCTGTATATGTTTCGTTTGGCCGTAAAAGCTTAATTGGAACTATTGCATCGTATTCTCATTTAGTTCAACATTTCCTTAGTCGTGGTTTTAGACATAGCGTAACACCAATCGCGCACACGAAAAAGGGTTACGTTATAGAGCAATAAAAAAAAACCTTTACAAAGCCAAGTATAACATGCGTGTCTTCCCTGGGATTCGATCCCAAATCCATTGGAAGCGAAAAGCTAGTTCCACTAAGCAACTACACAAAAAGATTTTGAGTCTGAGACAGATCAGAACTGTCGAAGGCCTGCAATTCAATGAGCTGATGCTATATCATGGATATCTTTCTATTTTTTTGACCGGGCTCTCTATATCATTGCATGCGCACATAATCCGGTTCAGTTACTTCGAACTCTGAAAATCATAAGCAAAATTATAACCGTATGCGACTTCTTCGTATGCTATACAATAACCGCATGCGACTTCCTCGTATAATATCTTAGTTGTTAATCCAAGCATGCTTTATTTCGCATTACAGTTTCAGGAAAATCTGTTGCATTAAAGGTAATAACAGATGCAGTATATACACTGCTGGCCACCCAAAATGCAACACCAAGAAGGACACGAGATAGCAAAGCCAGATTTACTAGACACATAACAACAGATACAAAGATGAAACGATTGAGCTTACAGGCCCGTGCGACTTGCGGAACATGCAGACATCAATAGTTCGTGTGGCCCCCATGGCTGGAAATAACGGCCGCTACACGCCGCGGCATCGAACGAAAGAGGCTTTGGATGTGGACTTGGGGCATGTCGGTCCAGGCTGCTTCCACACGTTGCCACAGTTCATCAGGCGTAGCCGCGGGTGGTCCTTGCCGGGCTACTCGGTTGCCGATCAGCGACCAAACGTGTCCGATGGGCGACATATCGGGAGAACAGGCGGGCCACGGCAACAGTGACACCTGGTGGGCAGTCAAGAATTGTTGCACGATGCGTGCCACGTGCGGGCGCGCATTGTCCTGTTGAAATGTGGCCACTGGCAGGTCCTGCAGGTAAGAGAGAACTACAGGCTCCAAAACGTCGGAGATCTAGCGGTGGCTGTTGAGTGTACCGGTGATGCGTACCAGAGGAGTGAGGGTCTCATATCTAATTGCGCCCCAAACCATAACGCAAGGCGACGGACCTGTATGGCGATGCATAGTGCAGGCGCCATGCAATCTATCACCGCAGTGCCGCCGCACGCGGATCCGACCATCGTGGTGTTGCAGGCAGAAGCGGGATTCGTCGGAGAAGACAATGTGGTGCCATTCTGTAGTCCAGGTGCGGCGTTCAACGGCCCACTGCCGCCGCACTCCCCGGTGGTGTAACGTCAATAGTAATCGGAGCGACAAGTCCCCGCTCCTGCAGACAACGTCGAACGGTACGTACTGACACAGGTTGTTGCGCAACACACCCTAATTCCTGCGCTAACGTTCGTGATGTGGCGGTGCGAGCCGTCAATTCCCGCTGCATAACATGCCAGTCCTCTCGATCGGTGGTGTACCACGGCTGCGGCAATCACTCACGTCGGTCCGTCCTTCCCTCCTGCACCCACCGAAATGATACTCGCCTCACTGTGGCTGGATGTCGTCCCACACGATCAACGATGTCTCGGTACGATAAACCGCTGTCGCAATAAGCCACTATTCGTCCTCTGTCGAACTCCAAAACGTGCTGGAATGACTGCCGTATTCTGCGACGAGGCATCAGGAAGCTTCTCACGCACAGGTCCTGTAGCACAACACACTTCTAATACTTACACCCCGCCTTCTGCGCACCCTTCTTATAGTGCTTCTTGGTGGCGTGCCGGGCGCACATGATTTGCATATGCCCTGCAATGCTAATCGTTTGCATGTCCTCTCGTGGGCGACGCATGCTGCGAATTTCAGGCCAATCGGATGCTTCCTTCTTGGTGTTGCGTTTCGGGTTGCCAGCAGTGTATATAGATTTTTGGTTAGACAAAAAAATCGTAAAATTTTTCTTAACGTTCTGTATGTTCCATGGGTACTATTTTTTCATTATATTTTTCTGCTATATATTAATTTTTTAGGAGGGCAAAACACATGTAGTAAGGTATGTACTGCGTATACGTATGTTTTACCTTCTTCTCTGCATACGGGAGGGCAGATACAGTATCACTAAAGTAGCAAATTGTATTAGCAACCTACATGTAAACAAATAAATTACAGAATACCTCACAACTCCAAATTACGGAATTAATTAGAGCGTATCTCAGGTTCTGTTATATTTATAATGCGTACGAACGACGAGTTGAATATCAAAATGTAATCTTTCTTATTCGTACGCACAAGAAACAGTGCTTTTGTGATGTATCAGCTAAAAAAGATATCGGGAAGTCATACTTTTTCGCAGTTGTGTTGTTGTTATTTTTCATAAGGGAAACGTTAGAATGGTATAAGGCAAAAAATAATGCACAGGCTTCTTTTTTCACCTTCATTATTTTAATTCGTTTCAAAACTAAGATATCAATATAAAGAGTGAAAAGTTCGTCATGCCGCCCTTGACGTAACCAGTTTGATAAGATAAAAAAATCTTGAATTTTTTAGACTCGTTGGTCTGCCAAACCGTTAACCTTTTCCATCTCAGGTCAAAGCCAATGTTGCGAAATTAATTTTTAACAAAACTGATCCTTCATCTTTAAATCCAGATACTGCGACGCACTTATCTCAGGGTTGACGCACATGTCAAGACGTCAAGTAGCAGTAATAAGCCCTTGCCAGCGAAGCTTAAATGGGAAAGCATTCGGCTCTGGAGCATGTTCATGTGAATTTGGGTTTTACCAGGCATGGCTCTGAACAAAACTGTAGATATTAATTTAATAAGCCCATTTTGTAAATTTCATTGTGTAGAAATTTTGAAGATGGCAATCCGTTTTTTGGCGTAAATGTGACAAGGATGGTAAGTCAGATACTATCCGAAAACTTGAAAATTTTCATCGTCCTGGAGCGGAACTCGAACCCGCGTCTCCCAGAAAACGCCTAGGTATGCTAACCACTACACCACCCAGAACGACTAAGTTTCAAGTTTCCGATCAATTTGAATTTAACCATCACAGGATTCGCTAGTCGAAGCAACCGGCATTCATGTTTAGCGAATCTGGAGGTTAATAATCCTATCCCGTGATTGCCCGGAGAAGCAGATAAATCATGAAAGAAATACGGGATTACGCCATATAATACAAATTTTGAAGATGGCAATCCGTTTTTTGGCGTAAATGTGACAAGGATGGTAAGTCAGATACTATCCGAAAACTTGAAAATTTTCATCGTCCTGGAGCGGGACTCGAACCCGCGTCTCCCAGAAAACGCCTAGGTATGCTAACCACTACACCACCCAGAACGACCAAGTTTCAAGTTTCCGATCAATTTGAATTTAACCATCAGCGAATCCTGTGATGGTTAAATTCAAATTGATCGGAAACTTGAAACTTGGTCGTTCTGGGTGGTGTAGTGGTTAGCATACCTAGGCGTTTTCTGGGAGACGCGGGTTCGAGTCCCGCTCCAGGACGATGAAAATTTTCAAGTTTTCGGATAGTATCTGACTTACCATCCTTGTCACATTTACGCCAAAAAACGGATTGCCATCTTCAAAATTTGTATTATATGGCGTAATCCCGTATTTCTTTCATGATTCATTGTGTAGTTTGAAGCGTTTTATTTTTAAACTTCTAAAATTCAGTTTTGAGGTTCCGTAAATTTCCGTATTCCTATCGATAATGTGCTAAGTAGTTCTTGAACTCAGCCGTGCAAACAATTTATGGGTTCTCCGACTGACAATTTTTGCATGTTATAGCTGTGCATTCGAATCATCAAATGTTTTGGGAGAAAAAGAGAAAAATTTATGAGATTATACTTCTTTACCTATCTCCCAAGAATACCACGTGAAAAATGGGTGGGTGAAATTCGAAGGCATGTCGGAATGACACGGAAAAGAATTGCTCAAGACGGAGAGTTGTCCAAAGAAACTTAGGGAGACCTTCATCCGTCAGTGTGTATTAATAATGGTTGATGATGATGATTCCATCTGCTTTGTTTGCTGAGTGTTAATTCGTATTCTTATCCGTAAAATAACTTCACTGATCAGAAATTTCTTGTTCTGTGGATGTTCGAACTCTTTAATGGAAAATATTTTAAACCTTCAGTCTAATATCCTGGAAACAATTTATAAATGCAGTCTTGCAGATAAAGTTTCCAGAGTTATTTCAATTAACGCAGTGTTCGGAGAAATTCTACACTAACGCAAAAAAAAAAAAAATCTTCATCTTGTGCTGTGCAAATAAAATGGAGCAGAAGAGTGATAAGATCCCACTGATTATGTTGTGAATGAACTGGGTGAAGTTAGTGTAGCTGGAAAATTTTTAGAAAACAATTGATAACTTTTTTAAATTCTTATTAACTTTATGGTGTTTTTCACAACTGGAATTGTAAGGTTTTCAGTTCTTTCATTCCATATATTTGTGATCCTATACATAAATACTTATCTTTGTAGTTTCTTCCTTATCATTATCATCCATTTCCAATCCACAGCTGGATGAAGTTTCTCTCCAAGTCTCTTCTACAGCTCTCTGTCTAGAGAAATTTTCTTCCGTGTCACTCCTGGATGATTTCGAATTTAATCCATCCCCCTCTAACGTTGCGTTCTTCAGGATTTTTTGCAGTCCCTTGGTATCCAAGCTAGTATTTCAGTTACTCAATGACGATCAATTATTCTAATATTGGGTCGTTTCATAAGTATTGGCCGATTAGGACACAAAGAAACAAACAGCAGTAACAGACGACGAAATACATTTTATTCCAAAAACTATATACTGTGCCCAACGTGTTTTCAGTGCAAAAATGCCACGGTGGCAGAAAATGGCATCACAGTGGTCCAAGAAATCGCTAATGGCATGAATCACAGCATTCTTGTTAGCGAACCGTTTGCCCCTCAAGAAGTGGTCCAAATGGCGAAACATCTGAGAATCTGAGAGGGCCAAGTGGGGTGAATATGCAGGGTGAGAGAGGCCCTGGTACTCCAAGACGCAGATTTTTCGCATACTTCCAATAGACACATGCGGTCGTTCGCCATCCTGAAGAAGTATGGGACCCACACGATTGACGAGAGATGGTTGTTTGTTGCATAATTTCTGGTGACATTCGTCCAGCTGACGGCAGTACATGTCCGTCGTGATTGTTTGACCTCGCGGCAAAAACTCGTAATGAACCACAGTCTTGACAGTCCACCACACAGAGATCAGAACCTTCTGTGGATGCAACTCGGGTTTGGACATGCGTTTGGGTGGTTCTCGTTTATCGAACCACTGCGCTGTTAGCTTCCTGTTGTCATAGAGCACCCCATTTTTCATCAACCGTAAGTATCCGATGCAGAAAGGGAGCGCTTGCCTCACGTTTTGGGAGGGCAATTCATGTTTCCAGACGCCGTATCTGCTGCTGTTCGGTGAGTTCGTGTGGAGCCTAGGTATCCAGTTTTTTAACCTTACCCATAGCTGCCAGGTGTCTGGAAACTGTCGCTGATGATACGACAAGTTCGGCATTGAGCTCACGTACTGTGAACGTTGGTTTTTCTTCCACTTTCCGCCTTAACTATACCGTGTCACACACAACCGGACGACCGGCTCCTGGCTTATGGTCGCTGGCAACATCACCGACACGGAACTTGGAAAACAGTCTACGAGCAGTTATGTTACTCGTCGTGCTGATACTCCACGGTCTATTGACATTTGCGACCGTTTCGGATACATTCCGGCCAAGTTTGTATTTGTGCAAAATCCCTAATCTCACCGTTGCTCCATCACGTCCCCAACTGTTGAGATCTGTCTGAAATACCGTTTTGCACACGTCAGTGGCGGCGGAACTGCCCGGGCCACCAGGGCCCGGTCAATAATTTTAGCCAAGGAATATTTTTGGCATATGTGCGATTTTTTTTTTGGTATGTGCCTTAGAAAGTTGCTCTAGGTAAGTGGTCAGGTGGTCCTAATCCCTAACAAAGCTCCTTAGGCATTGTTTTTCTTCTGTTTGTTCCGGCAAGCGGGAAGGGAGGGGGTGCACCACGATTCGAAATTTCAGGCCCGGTCAACGAACTTCACTTTCCGCCGCCCCTGTCACACGTGGACTGAACAGTTTCACTTTGCAGGGGCGTTTGGTAGTTCCTCCTACGAGGCGTCCCTTGTACCCGGCTGTCCAAATTCACCTTGTCAGCATTGGTCAATAATTATGCAACGACCCAATAATATGTCCAGCCTATTGCAATTTAAGGCTTTTTATTTTGATCATTATGCCATCCACTGTTGCTATTTCTATCTTTCTTGGTTACCTGTTCCTATTTCTATCTTTCTTGGTTACACCACTGCTCCTACTTCTATCTTTCTTGGTTACACCAAGCATGCATCTCCCCATTCATTTTCGAGTTGTCAGCAGCCTTGTATGTCTCTTTTAGTTAAAGTATTTTTCTCTGTTCATAAGTGAATACTGGAAATATGTGTTGATTAAACATTTTTTTTTCAAGACATAATGATAAATTGCTATAAAAAATTGTACTGTTTCTTCCAAAAGCATTAATTTTTTCTAAGATGTGGCCCTCTCTTGACATCGTTGTCAAAGGTAGATGTTGGCAGCACCTACTTCTGAATTTTCCCCATCAACTTGTAAATATTCAGTTCTTGTAAAAGCACTGTATATTAATTTTGTTTTCGATAAGTTCATTCTTGATCCCACTTCTTTATTCTTGTCATCAAGCTCCGGGATCATACTCTTTAGCTCTGAGCGGGTACTTGTGAAAATGACTAGGCTGTTAGCAAAAGGAAGGTGGGTTTAACAATCTTTATTATTCATTATCCCCTTTTCTCCCAAGTTCAACGATTGAAAGACGTTCTACAATGTGATATTGAAGAGCTTGGGAAATACTGCGTCACCTTGTTTCACTGCCTTTCCAATTTTTATACGTATTGTGTGCTGTAACAGTCGAACCATTGCACTTGCATTTTCATGGGTGTTGTTGATAATATTAATGTATACATCTTCAAAACCGCAGGGTATCACAGACGTTATAACTGCTGATGTTTTCACGGTATCAAAATCCTTTTCGTTATCAATCAAAGCTATTGACGGGTGTTGATACATATTCGCTCTTTCAAATATTTCTGTAACAGATCAACACAAAAAATTTCGTGCCATGAGTCACAAATAGGAATATTCCGTCGTCTGAGCACGATTAACACAAATTAAAATTGTATCACGAATTAAAAGCATTTAATATATACACGTTAAAAAATGCCTTAAAATACATGAACACTTTCAGACCCTATATGGGTCCATCATCAGATGTGAGTACACTGTGGAACATCGTTCGAAGCTCATGCAAATACACTGCTGGCCACCCAAAATGCAACACCAAGAAGGACACGAGATAGCAAAGCCAGATTTACTGTACACATAACAACAGATACAAAGATGAAACGATTGAGCTTACAGGCCCGTGCGACTTGCGGAACACGCAGACATCAATAGTTCGTGTGGCCCCCATGGCTGGAAATAACCGCCGCTACACGCCGCGGCATCTAACGAAAGAAGATTTGGATGTGGGCTTGGGGTATGTCTGTCCAGGCTGCTTCCACACGTTGCCACAGTTCATCAAGCGTAGCCGCGGGTGTTGCTTGCCGGGCCACTCGGTTGCCGATCAGCGACCAGACGTGTTTGATGGGCGACATATCGGGAGAACAGGCGGGACACGGCAGCAGTGACACCTGGTGGGCCGTGAAGAATTGTTGCACGATGCGTGCCACGTGCGGGCGCGCATTGTCCTGTTGAAATGTGTCCGCTGGCAGGTCCTGCAGGAAAGGGATGACTACAGTCTTCAAAACGTCGGAGATGTAGCGGTGGCTGTTGAGTGTACCAGCGATGCGTACCAGAGGTGTGTGGGTGTCATATCCAATTGTGCCCCAAACCATAACGCCAGGCGACGGACCGGTATGGCGATGCATAATGCTGGCGCGCCGTGGTGCCGCCACATGCGGATCCGACCATCGTGGTGTTGCAGGCAGAAGCGGGATTCGTCGGAGAAGCCAATGTCGTGCCATTCCGTTGTCCAGGTGCGGCGTTCAACGGCCCACTGCCGCCTCACGCTCCAGTGGTGTAACTTCAATAGTAATCGGAGCAATGGGTGCCGTGCGACAAGTCTCCGGTCCTGCAGACGACGTCGAACGGTACGTGCTGACACCGGTTGTTGCGCAACACACCCTAATTCCTACGCTAATGTTTGTGATGTGGCGGTGCGAGCCGTCAATGCCCGCCGCACAACATGCCGGTCCTCTCGTTCGGTGGTGTGCCGCGGCTGCTCCAATCGCTCACGTCGGTGCGTCCGTCCCTCCTGCACCCACCGAAACCATTCTCCCCTCACTGTGGCTCGATGTCGTCCCACACGGGCGCCGATGTCTCGGTACGATAAGCCACTATTCGCCCTCTGTCGAACTCCGAAACGTGCTGGAATTACTGCGACGAGGCATCAGAAAGCTTCCCACGCACAGTTCCGGCAGCACAACACACTTCCACTACTTACACTCCGCCTTCTGTGCACCATTCGTATCGTGCTTCTGGGTGGCATGCCGGGCGCACATGATTTGCATATATCCTGCAATGCTAATCGTTTGCATGTCCTCTCGCAGGCGACGCAAGCTGCGAATTTCAGGCCGATCGTATGCTTCCTTCTTGGTGTTGCATTTTGAGTGGCCAGCAGTGTATATAAGGATTAGAGTTCAAACGCAAAGGGTGGAGGGTTTGCCGTAGACTAAAGGCATTATTTTTGTTGGCTGATTTTACACATTTGATGGTGAATTATTTGTCCCATCATTTTCAGTTTTATCCAGTAGGCGTTTCCAAGCTTGTGGGATACATAGAGGTGTGGAGTCATTGCAGCATAAATGGCCTTGGCCATGTATGATGAGGCTTTCCGTAAATAGCAAGGATGAATTTTTAAAGGGTGCGACTAAGACTGAGGCCTTGTTCCAGTTGGGGAAATATTCACCTCCATTCGATAATCGTGAGAGGGCTGTTGCCTCTGATATAGTTCTAATATTATATCGATGCCCCTAATTCTAGTTTCTAGGGAATGGGAGGTCAATCCTATGTATATCTTATCAGCTGCCGTAGGTGATTCTGCTTTCAAAGGAAGTTTATATATACCAAATTTCTTTGACATTTCGATGGAATCTCTGTCTTTTCTGATCATGGATAGTATATATTTCGTTTTAACACCAAAATCAATATGGTTTCTTCTGCAAATATTGTTCACAATAGGTATAATCCGGGGGTTATATCAAGTGATCCAACCTGTAACAGATGTATTATCTCTTTAATACAGTTTTGTGTATCTCTTTTAGTCTGAAAATTCGCCCGTATTTCTTGAAACAGTATCATCTTCTTTTCCGAGTGCTCTGTTTTCTGCCATTACTGAGATGACCGTTTGTTTCCTTCAGTCTTTGGTTGTTGTCAATTTCCTGCCTTCGGCGAAACTTGTTAGCACTGTCTTACATAGTTCTATATACTCCACTATGGAAGTTACATTACATTTTTTTTATTTACTTTCATCTCCCTTCTTTTTTGCGTCAGCATTTTCTTTTTTTTTTGTTCTGATATTTTTTTTAAGAGTTTTTTTAGTAACATATTTTTCTGTTGCTGTTTTTATAAGGGTCTTGGTAATTTTTTTTACTTCGGTATACTATTATTTAATTAATTTTACTTTTCCCCATATGAACCTGTTTAAAAGCCGCCTTTCCTTATCACCAATTAATCATAGAATTGATAGCGGTAATGAGATGCACAAAACCCTCTTTTCAAATCTTTTTTTTTTTTTTTTTTTTGATTGTAGGTTTAACGACCACCGTGAGCAACTCAATGGGCTATAAGCAGTCGCCCGTCCCTAATTTAGGGCTACCGGTTCCAGGGAAGGGAGAGAGCCAGTGCCGTAAGACAAACACAACATCCATGCCTCACCGGGATTCGAACCCGGACCCCGTTCGGACGAACGATCAGAGGCCATCGCTTAGACCACTGCGCCGCCGGGGCGGCTTCAAATCTTTACTGTCTGTAACAATTGCTTACGGAGAAAGGTCGTTTTCCAAACTTAAAATCATAAATAGTTGCCTTTAATTAAATATGAAATAGGAACGGCTTTCACATATAGTTATCGCTAGTATTAAAAACAAAATTCCTAGAAACTTAGACAATAATTCGGACATTGTTAAAAAGTTTGTAACAAAAAAAAAAAAAAAAAAAAAAAAAAAAAAAAAAAGGTACAAAAGTTCATTTTAGCTGAAACTACGAATGCTTGTGGGCTTTCTTGAAGCTTCAGTTTTTAGTTCATAGGAACAAATATTTTTATTTAATACAAAAACCGATTATTTCGAATTCTGCTTTTAGTTTTCTACAACTTATTTGTATGTATATACGCATATGAGAGATTTTTTGGTTCGAATAGTTAAAGAGACGCCGGTCATGTTCAATGTTATCACAATTGCCAACCCCTCACCCTCCCCCATGGAGGAAGCTATAATATGTTTATCATTGTACATGACGAAACTTTTTTTACCAGTAAACCGGACTTTTGTGTAAATTGACCGAGAGGAAGCTGACTTCTGGAATTATTCGCAGCGTCATCCAAACTAGAGTTTTACACATTTTTTTTCCCTTCAGTTTTATATGAGGCAACTGCGTTTCATAAAAACTTTTGATTTATGGGAAATATAAAATGATGTTGTTAACGGTATTTATTTCATGTAAAAATGAATAAAAATTGAAAAATATTCTCGTGCAAAGGGCAGAAAATCTGGGCTTGCACCCGGGCGGCAAATGCCCTTGATGGGGCGCCCCTGCCTATTCATCTCAGCTTTGTCATGAGTATTAGCAAAGCTGTCAATCGTCAAAAGTTGTAGGATTCAATCTTTAAAACCGATGCTTTCTTCGTGCCGGGCACTGTGTTTGCTGCTTCAAATTTAGCAACAACGAAAGCCTCTTCATCTTGCCTACAAATGGAAGAACATTCAACAACGTTTACCCAGGAGCTTTTCGAAAATAAATTTACTTGTGCTTCGAAAGAACTGTACATTACACTGATCACAACACGTTAAAAACATTTAAATATTTCAAATATTTTAAATTTTCTGTATTCACAGACAACTGATTACAGCCAATTCTGCGGGCAAAAATATAGATTTAATTCTTTTTTCTTTTTTTTTCCTTTTCGCTTCCTTCCTTTTGATTACTGGAACATATTTCAGTTAAATGTGTCCGTAAAATATATGCACTTCATAATTTCAGGAAGATTGGGACAAAACTGGCCCCGAAGCCAATTCATGTTATTTTTTTGCTAGTGAGGAATAAGAAACAAATTTTGTATAGTCAGAAAGTGAAGAAAAGCACAGATGAAGTTATCGAAGTTCTGAATTATATTCTGCAGTTACTCGAATTTTTTTCACGCTTAAAAAACGAAAATAACAAATACGCTTCAGTTCTCATGCATGCATCTTTCTGGGTATTTACAGTAAATGCGTTTCTAGAAAATTTTCTAATGAATTCTGCAATGGAAAGTAATTTGTTTTTGATTTACTAAAAATACATATCCGGAAGGATCACAATGACAAGTATATAGCATTTGTAGCTTTTGTTTTTTGTTTCCAATTTTGTACCACTTTCTTTTTCCGTTATTCAGTGACTCTTATGGGCATCCAAGAGTAGCCATTCGCTCTAAATTCTACATAAGTACCTTTAGGAAAGTGTGACAAACACAATTTCAGTACAAGACGAAATTATTTTTTGTTCAAAACGCGTTTTTAAGTCAGCGAAATCAGAAGTGTGCGTCATAACAGGTATGATATCATCTCGATAATTTTTTCTTGTTCCGGGGCTTAATGACCACCTCTTAGGATTCTAAGCAGTTTCTTATTGGTTCCAGGGAAGGGGCGGGAATGTCAGCGGTTGCACCTCATCTGGTGTTCCAACCCGGGCGATCTTCAAAGACTACCCGAAAACTAGCTTCTCTGCTCATTCGGCCACCGAAGAGGCTCTGTAGTGTTCTTATTACTTTTGGATAATTGCATGATTACAAAAACTATCTGGCGTTGAACATTTTCGTTGTATCCGAATTAATACCAATACCGGGTGTATAGTTATTGGTGTCAAAAAATTCAGGGGCGTGTTCCTATCGACATGAGGGATTTCATGTATCACAAATGCAAGCAATAAAGAAACAAACAAACAACACATAATAGTACAATTACGTGAGGCTATGTTAGTACTGTGTACTGTACAGTAAGAAAACAAAATCAAACCACGTGTGTGTTAATCCTCCAAATACGTGGCGTCAGTGAATAAACAGACATCGCTCTTTCCACGTTTTATCAACACATAGCAACCTAAAAATTGTTATCCAGTCACCGATTTATGATATCAGAAGCTGACAGAAAAACATACATAGCGCCGTTGATTGTTGGCCACCGTAGCGTAAGGTTAACGCGCTTGGCTAGATATCGAGAGATCTGGGATTCGGATCCCCGGTGGTGACCGATAACAATTATTCGGTTGTTATGTGTTAATAAAACGGGGAAAGAGCGATGTCTGTGTTTATTCACGTGTGTGTTACAAAAATTGCTCAAAATGGGCGCCTCCGGCTTCGATGCATGCGGTAAGCCTGCGTTCCATACTTTGTCGCACTCTGCTGAAAATTCCTGGAGTGTTGTTTATGTGCTCGCATCCATTCTGGATACACTCACGTAGAACTGCAATATCAGGCCCAAGAGTTGCGTACACAATGGCCTTTAAATGACCTCACAGATAAAAATCCATTGGGTTCAAATCCGGTGAACGAGCAGGTCATGGAAGGGGTCCTCCTCGATCAATCCATCTGTGAGGAAAACGGCCATCCAAATACTGACGAACACTCCGACTGAAGTGAGGCGAAGCTCCATCGTGCATGAACCACATGCGGCAAACGACGGCCAGAGGTACATCGTCCAGTAAAGGTTGCAAGTCGTTTTGGAGAAACTGCATATAAATGTCACCCGTCAGCCGCGGAGGTAAAAAATAGGGTCCTATCAAATGATCATGGGCAATTCCAGCCCACACGTTGAGGCTGAAATGTTGTTGATGTTTGTCATGGCACACTGCATGAGGGTTGTCGTTGCTCCAAATGTGATTGTTATAGTAGCTGACGACCCTAGCGTGAAACCAGCCTCATCACTGAACAAGACTAATGTCAAGAAACGCAAGACCGCAGCACACTTTTGTTGAATGCGTTGGCAGAATGTTCGTCGTGGCACAAAGTCCACCTTACCGAGTCCTTGCACCCGTTGCAGGTGATAGGGGTACAGAAGGATTTCATGGAGAATATGCCAAATAGTCATATACACTGCTGGCCACTCAAAATGCTACACGAAGAAGGAAACACCCGATTGGCCTGAAATTTGCCGCATGCGTCTCCCGCGAGAGGACATGCAAACGATTAGCATTGCAGGGCATATGCAAATCATGTGCGCCCGGCATGCCACCGAGAAACACTATAAGAAGAGTACACAGAAGGCGGGGTGTAAGTAGTGGAATTGTGTTGTGCTGCCGGACCTGTGCGTGTGAAGCTTTCTGATGCCTCGTCGCAGAATACGGCAGTCATTCCAACACGTTTCGGAGTTCGACAGAGGACGAATAGTGGCTTATCGCGACAACGGTTTATCGTAGGGACACATCGGCGCCCGTGTGGGACGACATCCAGCCCCAGTGAGGCGATTATGGATTCGGTGGGTGTAGGAAAGACGGACGGACCGACGTGAGCGATTGCGGCAGCCGCGGCACACCACCGAACGAGAGGACCGGAATGTTGTGCTGCGGGCATTGACGGCTCGTACCGCCACATCACGAATGTTAGCGCAGGAATTAGGGTGTGTTGCGCAACAACCTATGTCAGCACGTACCGTTCGACGTCGTGTGCAGGAGCGGGGACTTGTCGCACAGCGCCCATTGCTCCGATTACCATTGACGTTACACCACCGGCGAGTGCGGCGGCAGTGGGCCGTTGAACACCGCACCTGGACTACGGAATGGCACGACATTGTCTTCTCCGACGAATCCCGCTTCTGCCTGCAACACCACGATGGTCGCATTCGCGTGTGGTGACACCGCGGTGAGATACTGTATGACGCCTACATTATGAATCGCCATACCGGCCCGTCGCCTTGTGTTATGGGTTGGGGCGCAATTGGATATGACACCCGCACCCCTCTGGTACGCATCGCCGGTACACTCAACAGCCACCGCTACATCTCCTACGTTTTGGAGCCTGTAGTCCTCCCATACCTGCAGGTCTTGCCAGCGGCCACGTTTCAACAGGACAATGCGCGCCCGCACGTGGCACGCATCGTGCAACAATTCTTCACGGCCCACCAGGTGTCACTGCTGCCGTGGCCCGCCTGTTCTCCCGATATGTTGCCCATCGAACACGTCTGGTCGCTGATCGGCAACCGAGTGGCCCGGCAAGCAACACCCGCGGCTACGCCTGATGAACTGTGGCAACGTGTGGAAACAGCCTGGACAGACATACCCCAAGCCCACATCCAAATCTTCTTTCGTTCGATGCCGCGGCGTGTAGCGGCGGTTATTTCCAGCCATGGGGGCCACACGAACTACTGATGTCTGCGTGTTCCGCAAGTCGCACGGGCCTGTAAGCTCAATCGTTTCATCTTTGTATATGTTGTTATGTGTCCAGTAAATCTGGCTTTGCTATCTCGTGTCCTTCTTGGTGTTGCATTTTTTGTGGCCAGCAGTGTAGCTAACTCCTTCCCCTACGGCAATGCGTCTCGTATTATCGAATGAATTTTCTTCCAAAGTTTTTTATCCCGTAATACCTAATTTTGTCCTGTCTGGGGACACAACAGCATTCACCTGAGGAGCATCTTCATTTGAGCAACGTTTAACTTATTCTACATAGGATTTGCCATTGGCAAAGTATCAGCATCACTGGTTGTACTACAGACAAGTGTCATCACGGCTGTCTGATTTAATTTAACCCAAAATGTCAATAGTATTTAATTGAAATGAACAAAAATATAGAGAGTAAAGATAAAAAAATTATAAGTGAATTCAAAGAATACCTGAAAGAAAGTGTCTATTTTCAAAATCTTAAGATTGTCCTATTTCAACAACCGAATTCTTTACATTTACAAGATTTTTCTCCTATAAAACACAGGTGGTGAGTTCCTCTGGTTTCTGGAAACCAGCACAGTTTTATCGCAGAAAAGAAAAACGTAATAAAATAAATTTAACTGTAATTCGATGAAATCAAACATATTTCGTTTTCATAAAATAATGTTTATATACTTGGTAATGCCTTCAAAAGACTAAAAATCATACGTTGTTAATTTTCAAATTATTTGCATTCCTGGCACTGAACTAACAGTCACGTTGTAGATAGAAATGAAGTCGCGATCAGCAGGATTTTAAGAACCACGAATAATGGAGGTAACCAGATTTGAAATATGCTTTTATTCAAGGGTAAATCAGTTAGTCTTTGCTGCCAGTTTTTTTATCTTACGTATGATATTTCAGAATGTAAAAATGAAAGATCAATATTTAAGACCTTCCGAAATATTTCGGTAAGGTGGCCACATTGCAGTTACTGTTCAGGCATTTTGAAACATATCTCTCCTGTATATAAAGGAGATATGAAATAGTATGGGAACAGTGTTAGTCCGCGTTACAGTTCACTCGACTACTACGGGCATGCTTGGTTGCTTAAGCATGCCCTGAATTCTGCGGGGGCAACCAAAATAATCTTTTGGTAGCAATTTGTGTTGCAATTAGAACTTACGGAATAAGATATTTCTATCAGTTCAGGAAAATATTACTAAAACCAAAATTAATATATTCAACACACACTTTCAAAATATAATAATAATAACAATAATTTTATTGTTTTAGCTGTTACATTATACATTCATCAAATTTGTATTTACATTTGAGTGTAAAAAGTAATTATTATAACAGTCAGGGAAAGGGTCTTTATATGACCTGACTAAAGCCCTGATCTCCCTATGTAGTAGATCCAAGTCATATAAAAATTGTCAAAGAATGAAGGTAAGTAGTAGGTGGGTCATGTTAGTTGTTAGTAGGTATTAGTAGCAATTAAAAAAAGAATTGAAATGCTTTATATTAATTTAAGGGCTTTTTTTTAATAAGTTCAGCAAATATGTTTTTAGTCTTATTTTAAACAAGTTATAATTGTTAATGTATTTTAGTTCTTCAGTTAAAAAGATTCCAAAAAGTTGGTCTCTGATAGTTGACACTTCGTTTCATTTGTTGTGTTCCAGGCAAGCATGTCTTTATTTGAAATCTATTTCTAGTTTCATAGTTATGGGTATCAATATTTATATCTATGATATCTATATTGATATTTTGTTTAATCCCAAAACACATTGATGCGAAAATTGGGTCTAAATTAATTACTATTAAAAAGGGAGGACGGGCTTAATAGTCGTGGCTAAATTATGTTGATAATTAAATTAAATATTTGGCCTATTGCAAATTAAATGGGAAAATTAACTTATTTTTAATTGGGGGAGTTATTTTAATTAGGTCTTGTAACTCTCTTTGTCTGGGTGGAAACAAAGGAATTAGTGGATCATCTCTGGGGGTCCGTGAGCAGCGAGGGACCACACCAGACGGCAATTGAGAAGCACTCAGACTCCCATAAAGACGGTTTCAAGTGTGCCATTAGTGCCAAATAGCTGTTGGGAACGCGGAAAAATTATGATTACGAGGAGCGAGGGTCAAAAACGACACCATTCTTGCAGGAGAACGACGCTCCATGCGAAAGGCATGAGAGAAATCTCAAGTGTCTGGTGAAGAGGAGCATATGAGGCCCACGTGACCGAGAATAGCTGAAAAGTAGCGAAAGAAGTCAGTATTCTATCTCCATTCGCAAAAGTAAGCCGCACGTGAGACCCGTCCACAAAAAAGGAAGATACGCTATAATGCTCAGCGCTGCTGTAAGACGCTGGCATATAGAGTTCGCGGAATCTGACGCGCTTTCGTAGGAAGTATAGCTACGAAGAAGAACCAGGCTAAATTTATACTTGGTGGCTGGAGGTAAGCCCGCCAGGTGTGGTAAAATCTGGAACTTAAGAGGACGGTTCCACAACCGCCGAAAAGAGCTGTTTTATTCGCCCCCAAAGGTCCATGCGCTGATGACGGAACGTTAGGAACGTCAGGAGAGCTTCTCTTGATAGAGAGACAATTCCAGCAGATCTCGTCCGACCAATAAACAAGCATTGGTAAAACACGACTGATAAACCAGCGATACTAAAAATCGCCGTCCCTAGCCCTAGAGAGGAATTCGTTGAGCTCTCAACGAAAACGTCGCTTCCTCGTCGTAGACAGAATTTCTTAACCGAGTACGAAAGAGCGTCCCATCTTCCTTGACGGAGTGCGAAAGAAATACCCCTGTTCATCCTACAACCCCCCTGCCTGCTGGGCAAAGAGGAGTCAGCGCTGATTGCCATTTTTCACCCTCCCACGAGCGGTCGAGGAGAAACACTAAAGAAGGCTCTCTCTTTGCTGCACCGAAGAACGAAGGAGTGTACGAAAAGAAAACCAACAAATCAGTGTACCCTCTGTGACACTCAGGTGAGGAAGAAACCATCATCCACTACTGTTACGGAGGTGCAGGTGTGTGTGTGTGTGTAAGTGTTACAGCAACAGCTATTGCTAGAATTTGGATTTCAGCTCGAAATTCAACAAGACGTGAGTACTTTTTTCATTTTTGTTGTCGATCGTTATCCTATCACCGAGAGGAGGAAATAAGAACTTGAACTAATCATCATCATCATCATTGTCAACCATTATCAATCCACTGCTGGACGAAGGTCTCCCAAGTTTCCTCCACAACGGTCTGTCTTGTGCCAGTCTCCTCCATGTCACCCCTGCATACTTTCGAATTTCATCCACCCATCTCCCATGTGGTCTTCTTCTGGGTCTTTTCCTGTCCCTTGGAATCCAATCTAAAATTTCGGCTGTCCATCGATGATCTGTCCTTCTGGCAGTATGTCCAGCCCATTGCCATTTCAGGGATTTAACTCTGATCATGATGTCTTCCACTCTTGTCATTTTTCGGATCCACGAGTTCCTCTTCTTATCTCTCCTGGTTACACCAAGCATGCACCTCTCCATGCTTTTTTGAGTTGTCTGCAGCCTTTGTATGTCTCTTTTAGTTAAAGTCCACGTCTCTGCACCATACGTAAGCACTGGAAGGATGCATTGATCAAACACTTTTCTTTTAAGACATAATGGCATATTGCTCTTGAAAATTATGCTGTTTCTTCCAAAAGCTCTCCAGGCAAGTTTTGTACGCCGATTAATTTCTTCATCAATGTGACCCTCACTTGATATCTGCTGTCCAAGATAAACGTACGTGTCTGTTATCTCCAGCTTTTCTCCATCAATCGATAAATCTTCATTTCTTGTAAAAGCATTGAACATCACTTTTGTCTTCTGAAAGTTCATTTTTAATCCCACTTCTTTACTCTTGTCCAGCAAGTTCCTGGATCATACTCTGCAGCTCTGATGGGGTAGTTGCAAAAATGACTACGTCATCAGCAAAACGAAGGTGCGTTAGATAATCTCCATTAATCTTTATCCCCTTGTTTTCCCAGCTCAGCGACTGAAAAACACCCTCCAATGTGGCATTAAAGAGCTTCGGAGATATGGTGTCACCTTGTCTCACTCCCTTTCCAATTTTTACGTGTGTTGTATTTTCAAACAGCCTAATCTTTGCACTTGCATTTTCATAGATGTTATTAATAATATTAATGTATGCATCTTCAATACCGCAGGATTTCAGAGCCATTGTAACTGCTGATGGTTTCACCGAATCAAAGGCTTTTTCATAATCGATAAAAGCCATGCACAATGGAAGCTCATATTCCCTCGCTCTTTCAATTAGTTCTCTCAGCACGTGGATATGATCTATTGTGCTGTAGCCACTCCTGAATCCAGCTTGTTCTCTCGGTTGAGCCATGTCCAGTGTTACCTTCAAGCGGTGTGAAAGAACTTTAGTGAAGATTTTATAAACTACTGATAGGAGGCTGATAGGTCTGTAGTTTCCGAGATCCTCAATGTCACCTTTCTTATGTAGCAGGATCATTGTAGGTGTTCCAATCCTCAGGAATCTTTCCTTCATTAAGGCATCGAGTGAAAATTTGGGCGAGTACTGTTTCGATTTCTCCACTTGCTTCTTGTATGATGTCTACAGTAATTCCATCTTCTCCTGGAGCTTTTCCTCGCTTCATGTTCTTGATTGCATGTACCACTTCTGCTGGAAGGACTGGAGGAACTCTGGTACTGGCATCTTTCATGATGTCTGAGTGCATATATCATCCCTTTCATATAATTTGGAGTAGAAATCTTTCACTCTTGTCAAAATTTCGCCTCTATTTCTTGTTACAGAACCATCTTCTTTTCTCAGTGCCATAATCTGTTTTCTTCCCTTACTGAGATGTCCCTTTGCTATCTTTAGGCTTTGGTTGTTTTCAATTGCTTTCCTCACTAGTTCACAGTTGAATTTCCTTACGTCTTCAGTGATACTTTTTCTTACTGTCTTGCATAGCTCTATATATTCCACTTTGGAAGTCACATCTTCTTTAGTTGTCCTCATCTCTCTTCTTTTTTGCATCAACATTTTGGTTTTTCCTGATAATTTGTTCACATGCAACTTGTTCTTAGAACCAGCTAATTTTGTTGCTGTTTCCATAAGAGCTTTGGTTACTTTTCTGTTAACTTCAGAGATGTCCACTTCTTCCGATGTTAGGCCTTCTAAAGCAGAGAACCTGTTCTTCAGTTCTAACTTGAAGGTATTATGGTGTTTTTTAAGGTTGGTTATGTCAATAGATTTTGTTTGTCTTATGAGCTTGCCACGTTCAAGTTTAGTGTTGAGGTGCATCTTACATCTCACCAATCTATGGTCACTACCTGTGTTGAACTTGTTTAGCACACTGCAGTCTTCTATGACGAATTTTTTGTTACACATAATAAAATCAATTTCACTTGTCGTCCCATTTGGATGTCTCCATGTCCATTTCCTGTGTGGCTTTTTCTTGAAGAAGGAGTTCAAGATGAAAAACCCTTCTGCCTCTGCAAACTCAACGAGAGTATTTCCACGCTGGTTTCTGTTGCCATGACCGAATTTACCTACTGAAGTTTCATTCTGTTGCCGTTGCCCTATTTTTGCATTGAAATCTCCCATAATTATTTTCAAGTGCTGCTTACCTTTATTATTTAGATGACAAATTTCCTCATAAAATTCTTCAATTTCTTCTTCAGGATGACTTGTGGTGGGTGCATAAGTTTGAATAATCTGAGCCTGGTATCTTTTCGAGAGTTGGATAACAAGCCGTGCAGCTCTGTCAGAGGAACTTTCAACTTCTACAACTTTATCCTTCAGTTTCTTGTTTATTATAAATCCAACACCACTAGTTCTGCCAGTATCTGTCCCACGATAGTAGAAGAGATGTCCACTTTTCAGTTCGATGAGATCTTCTCCTTTTCTTCTTACCTCGCTTAGCCCCACGATGTCCCACTTGATCCTTTGTAGTTCCTCTTCCAATTCAAGAAGCCTTGATTCAGAAGATAGGGAGCGTCCATTGTAAGTAGCCAAGGTCAGCATCAGATGGCAGCCTAGTCCGGTCCTCCGGGGATTCTTAGCACCCTCTGCCTTCATGTCGCACTGGCCGCTGCCTTGGCCAGGTACATTCCAGCTGCCGGAGACTGAGGGCCAAGATTTAAGTTGTGGAATCATTTTGGAGGGGTTTGGCCATAACTCACCACGCTGGCCAAGCGGGTTGGTGAGTGTGGGATAGAATTTCCTCTAATCCCGATGGTATAGTTATACCGCTATGGGCGGTCGTCAGAGCCCCTTTAGTGGGAACAGGATGCACCACGAGAAGGCGGGGTTGACATTTGTCAAGGAGAGGCTGTGATGTTACGCATCACCTGACCTTACATCCCTTGAACTAATATCAGACTTTAAATTAGAACCTTGATACGCCTTTTTTTAAGGCGGAAGTCTTATTCCTAAATACAGAAGGAGATATTAGCTCCGAAGAGGAGCATAACAGTTGCTTATATCACCGCGGGCCATGCCCCAGGATAGTGTTTCCTCCTGCGAATAAGGAGGTTTAATTGATTAATCTTGCTCTATTCATTCCATAGGCTCTGGTGTGGTAAATACATCTTGCTATAAAATCTCTGTGTTTTCAGGAAACCTCGCGTTCTTGCTAATTTATACCAGCTCCCGAATTAAAAGAATCTACGGACTCGTTCTTATCAAATGGTGCCAGCGGTGATATCAATAAGTGAAGCATGTCTAAATTATACCACTCGGCACGTTCGCATCAATATTAATATGATTGTTTTATATTCAAAATGTTATGTTGATTAACATCTACTCACAAGTAATTATAAATATTTGGTATATTATTAGTATTAGTGTGTAGTTTAAGTTCTAATAATATAAAAAAAATATTCTGGAGTACTTGGAGTTTTTTTATACTAGTTTGTGTTGTGTGCCCCCAACAGGATAGACAATAGTTAAAGTGTGTAAGCGCACAAGAGTGTAGTATAACAGTTTGAGGGTTTTATAAGTTCGATTGTTAAGCACTCGGCTAACTACTCCTATGTTTCTAGAGATTTTATAAATAGTATGTTCTATAGGTAAAAACGTAGAAGTCTACGTTATTTAAAAAAAAAACATAACCATACGATGAAATAGTTCCTAAATTAAACCTTAACGGCCAGACGAAACATTTAGAAAGCAGAAGTCAAACTTACGGAAAAGA
This sequence comes from Macrothele yani, assembly GCA_039090855.1. NCBI lineage: Eukaryota > Metazoa > Arthropoda > Arachnida > Araneae > Macrothelidae > Macrothele > Macrothele yani. Next base: position 79,541,956 of record CM077012.1, read on the forward strand.
TGCTTTATTTCTTGGTGTAGCACTTCACATTATAAATCGGTATCAACATTAAACACACCACACACCAACAACGCTACTTTCCACATTAATCGCTCTCCAACACAACGCTCTCTTTAGTAACAGTTTACTCGTAGTTTTTATCTCTCGTTCTTATCATCACAGGCATACGTCACGTTCATTCAACCTCAATTATGTTGCCAACAGTATTCGTTTGAGAGAAAAGATATCACGTTAAGTGTGAAGTATAACTGGGAACAAACTCAAGATTTACATAGGGAAAGAAACTAAAAAGGAAAGTTAATTTAGAATATACGTCACAATGTCGATCCCATATTAGGTTATGCTGCAGTGTTACACCCAAATAGGTGAAATAATTCACTATGATAATTTTATTATTATTATTATTATTATTATTATTATTATAAATAGTTATATCTTGGTATTGGTTTAGATTCTGTCTTGTAAAAAACATAGCCTTAGTTTGAACTGTATTTACAATAAGTTCATTGGAGGTCAGCCAGTCGTAATATTTGCTTATTTGGTTATTATAAAGGTTGATTATTTGTGTGCTATCACCACCTGTGAACAAAATTATAATGTCTATATGTATGTTGAATAAATTATTTTAGTATAAATAGTCCTGGAATGTGATATATCAGTTATAATTTGATGCTGAATTCAGTAGAACAAACATTTTTCAAATCTATGGAGAAATGAAACAGTTATTAAGAAAATTAAGAAAACATGTGAAGGAAATCAAGAAGCTTCTCCGGTGGCCGAGTGTTATTAGATGTTGGCTACTAATCATTCGTCCGAGGTGGGGCATAGATGATACGCTTGCCCTACCGCACTTGTCCTTTTCCCTCCCCGGAACCAGCAGCCCCAAATTAGAGAGGGGTGGCTGCTTATATACTGTAGCTCCCTGAGTTGCTTACGGTGGCCGTTAACAACCCCTTCAAAAAAAATCTTTTTTTGCCAGTAATATACTTAAATTTACTCAGAAACATGAGGACTGAATGAAAAACGGGCACTATTTCAAACGTGTTCAAAAGTTTACTACTGGATAACGATTAATAACAACACATTTTTACTTATATTTTTTACTTATTTTAAAGGAAATTTGTGTATAAACACCAATCGCGATTTTTTTTTTCGTCGAGCATATCCTGCGATACACAAGAATCTACAGCTATGAAATACTGTGCAATTTTTTGATTCCATGTCTCAAAAAGTGTTATTTGTAGGCAAATGGTTCCTGTGCATATGTACATGTTTTTACCGAATGGGGAGAAAACGTATGTAGATAAGACGAGTCAACAAATGTGGTTCCAGAAATGACATAGCTGGCAGCATTTGCCAAAATAATATCCCAGAATACGCTTTTTTTTTCTCGTAAAAGAAATCGTACGTATGGGACATCGGCTAATAAATGTGTTTCCGGGATATATTTTTTTCTTTTAATTCTACTGTGACTTCTGCTGTATCTAAAGGATTGTACCACTCTTACACACAAACATATTTTGCTATAATTGAAAAACAGAAGACCCAAAAACTCAGACATATAAATGAAATTAGACAGCATGTTGGAACAATAAGGAAAGTTTTTCTGTTGTTCTTTTGATCCATGCGCCTTTTGGCCACTTCTATACCATGCACCACGAAACTCCAGTGGTCTGTTAACTTGTTACAGGGCTTGGTGCTGACTTATATTGCAGCGCCCTGTGTGGAGAGTTCGTTTGATGCTTCCTTTGCAGTAAGTTCTGTATCGGGAGTTTGACCCGTAATTCTCCAGACTGGAGCAGATAAATACAATACAAAGTGCATAAAAGTGAATCGACTGAAGCTAAAATTTGCAGTGAGAAAGATTTTTATTCAGATGTTACGGGGCATGTCTTTAAGCTTTGTCCTGATCTCCGTTATTTCTATATATTGTTACGACTGTGGGGTACGGTAACGAATTCGATTAGCGGGTTTTGCAAGAGGCGGGAACAGCATTAATTATTGGTTGAAAATTAACAGCTAGTGGTTTACCTCATTGCAAAAGAGGAGAAGAGATAAGGGTTCCTTTTCTTCGAAAAGAGAAATCTTAGCATGTTGTGGGGAACGCGATGTGTCGGCCCCCACGCGCGGCGGTCAAATTGGGTGGTCGTTTAAGTACAAGATGTTTGAGAAGAGTGTCACCAGATCGGAAAGTTATGGCGTTTGCTAATCCAAACCTTGGCAGGACAAAGAAGTGTTAGTTAAGTTATGTGTTTGCCCACATATTCCGAATGCAGAGACGTGCATTTCTTAACCTCTTCATCGTGCCGAATGCTAGCAGGAAACGATCAGCCTGACAAGAGATTTAAAACAGACCCCTAACGACAGAGCGAGGAATCTGTTAATGATGTAAACAAGCGAAAAAGAGTCGTCTGGTTCCGAGCCGTGAAGGGAACTAGGCTCGGAAAGCGGGTCGGAATTGATCCAGCTCGGAGTTAACGGCGGAAGAAAAGCTTCTGCCCGAAGATGCCAGCCAGCTATACAAAGAGCGGCCGAACTGTTGATATTACCGCGAGGAAATAGGAGGGAGGACGATACCTCTTTTCCTGGTGCTAGATTGGAAGTAAGAGAAAGCCAGCAGAAGCCCGGAGTGATTAAGGTGCACGACCGGTGAATCACCTTTGGATAGACGGACGGATCAGCTGGGACGAGCAGACGAACGGATCCTTCTATCACGTCAGCGGCTTCGTTCCACCTCGACATTGGTGCGTATAAATGCGTACCTGGTTTCATGCAGGTGAATGCCGTGCACGAGAGAAAGTGGGAGATGGGGTTCGACTCCCTCTCCGTTGGTTATAGTGCGCGCTCTGAAATGGGCGTGTCATCACACAGGTGCGCTTCGAATATAAATACATCAAACATGGATACCCGAGGAAAAACTGCATATCTGTAAGTACGGAATTTATGTATGCATTCCAGTTGTGAAATAATTGGCTCCGGTCAGCCAATAGACTCTCGTCGGCTGACAACTGTTTTAAAGCCAACAAAGAATCATTGACTTTACTTCATGTTTTATTGTAAATTGATTAAATGTATGTTGTCTCCTGCCAGTCCTGAAGTTGCATGAATAATTAATGATTGTCAGAATTTCTTAGTTTTGATTGGCGAAATTGCAGGCTAAATTCTTTTCACCTGTACATAAGATTTCGGCGATAAATAGAGCTCACAAGTAATTATTCGTAGTTCTAATGTCTACCTCCGGGGCGTCAGCCATTGCCTGACATCCTGACATCTAAATTCTTAAAGCTTACTTTTATTCGATAATCTGGCGCTCCGGAGCGTAGCAACAATATTAAAACATCGTAATCTCCTTCTCTCTCCCATATCATCAGCCCGCTTGCTTACCCGTTATCCTCCTCACGCCCTCACGCGAGATCTTTTCACCTCCGCTAAAAACCTCCTTCTTCCTCCACTTTCTGCTACAGAGTCTCTTCTGCTCTCCCTTGCTCCGATAACCGACCACCGACTAAAACTCTCCCCTGCCGAAGAAGTCCGACGGATTTCTAGAAAACCTGGCCACACTTTAGAAATACCTTCTCTCTGAAAACGCAAGATTCTTTAATTGTCTCGCTGCCCCCTCTTCTTGCTTCGCCGCTTTGCTTGCGACAGCTGAAAAGCAATAATGTTCAGTTTCATTCTTCTTACATCGACGAAACTATAAATCTAACACCCCTCTGCTGCGACGCGTAGGAAAAGAAGTACATTGACGTTTGCTTCCCAGCTTATTAAAATGGCGGGAAATGAAGGAAGATGATTACGATTCTCTAACACTAGAAATGGCTACTGAACTTCATTTCTGATAACTATGGAGTCCCGGTTACAAACTTGCATTTGTTAACTTCCATAATAATCTTGCGTGGTTAACGTAGTAAAGTAAGGATAATAATAGCTACCAGCAATAATTTTTATGCAGTCCTTTTAGATCTTTTAAAAGCCCTTTATTCTTTTCTTTCCTTAATCGCAGAAAGGTTGTCCTCAGCTTTGTAATTCATCCTCCCAGTTCCTCTGAAACCCACATTTCCTTCTCTAAATTGCTCTTCTGTCATTCCTTCGTCATCCTGCGACCTCTCGCTTTCAAATCCTCGAGTCGACTGTCCTAGCTGCAAAGGCCCAGACCCTCAAGATGCGACAAACTGGCGTCTCTAAATAAACCGTGTTCCGATGTTTCTAAATCGGGTGGCGAAGCAAAATTTTCTCACGCATCGTGGAAACAAAGGAAATGGAGCACTAAAGCGCAATTAAAGTTGCAAAATGAGATTTAATATCTTTGCTTAAAATTATAGTATTAAATATCCGTAACAAATCACTCAGTCGGTCATGAAGAAGGAAAAAACAACCTCAAGGCAAAATTCTAGAAGAAAATCCAACTGATTTTTGTCCAGAAGTTAATGGCTTACGTAGTGAATGATATCATATTTTTTCATTCCTTCGCTTTTCATACTTTTCCATACTGTCCGTAAGCATCTCGTGCTCCAGCCTGAAATATTAAATTTCAGCATTATTATTCTCTTCTGTAAATTCCCAAGGTATTTCCTATTTTTACTGCACACACACACACACACGCACGCTCACAGATCCAGAATTTTAGTAGAAAAATTGGCAGTCAAATTCGAAAAATTATCGCAAAAATACTTTGTAGTACCTACTAATACACTGGCGAAAAGTGAAAAAAGAACATCAAGAAGGAATTGGCGGATAATCATGAAATTTACATACGTTAATGGGGTCGAGTTTAGGTAGGTGTGATGTTAATTTCGGGACCAACCGGTTAGCGCTTACGCCACAGAACGGCATAATATGCAAATTATCGTCGGTGGTATTTAAGGAGTACGGCGAAGTGAATGTAATCAGTCGTCGGCGTACGGACACGTGTGAAGACCCTGAAGAAGCTGCAATGCCTGGACATCGAAGTGTACGATTTCAGCAGTTATCGGATTTTGAGCGAGGTCGTCTAGTCGGACTCCGCGAGGCCGGGTGGTCGTATCGTCGTATTATGGAGCGAATTGGACTGGAAGTATCGGTGGTGGTACGATGGTGGCGTAGGTGGTCCGAGGAACATTCCCACACGAAAAGACGTGGAACGGGAGTCACAGACGGACTGATGAGCGGACCGATCGACGCATAAGAAGAGCGGCGTTGTCAAGCAGAACATCCACTGCGAAGCAAATCCAAGCTACCGTTGCACCCGAGGTGACTGTGCGAACAATCCGCAACCGTCTACTGGATGCAGGACTACGAGCACGTGTCCTTCTGGCATGTGTACCTCTGACCCCAGCCCAGCGTCCGGAACGGCTGCAGTGGCGTCGCCAACATCTACACTGTAGAACGCAATTGCGATCTGTCGTGTTCAGCGATGAAAGCAGATTCTGCTTGGGACCCTCCGATGGCCGTATGCGTGTTCGCAGACGCACAGGGGAGCGTCTCTACCCTTCTTGTATCCACCAGCAACACACAGGGCCTACACCTGGTCTCCTGGTGTGGGGAGCGATCAGCTATCACTCCCGTGCACAACTAGTGTTTGTACCGGGTACGTTAAACAGCACCTCCTACATCAACAACATCATTCAGCCCGTTGTTGTGCCATTTGAAGGTCAGTTTCCAGCAAGATAACGCACGCCCACACACGGCACGTGCAGCGCAACATGCACTTCAGGGTGTGAGACAACTTCCATGGCCTGCACGTTCACCGGATTTGTCCCCCATTGAGCACGTGTGGGATTTTATGGGACAACGACTTATCCGGTCTCTACGGCCAGATTGAGAATGCTGGGAACTCAATACCCCAAACTTACATCCAACATCTGTACGACAGATTTCATGCCAGAATTGCACAGTGTGACGCAGTTCATGGCGGTTCAACCTCGTACTAACCATGTTACATGGAAATGTTATTTTTCAGTTTACCAGCAATTACAGCTGTATTTTGCCATAATGTTTTGATCACGTTATCCTCTGTTTTCCGTTATTATGCTGTATTAATTTCGTTGGTATCGGACGTCTCCTTCTTGGTGTTCTTTTTCACTTTCCGCCAGTGTAATTGAAATGGCCTAGTGAAATTTCCGGGAGAGGGCAAATGCCCGTCTTGTCCCCATGTGGGCTTCTATGAGTATGATAAAATTTAAAAAAACCCACACAGCATGTACCAGAAAGACACGCGTGAAGAAATAAAAAAGACTAAGAAAATCTACTGATAAATGCCCACAGTGCAAACATTTTGGAAACACAAAAAAAAATCGCGTTACCCTTAGTTATTCCTCTGGCATGGACACGAACAGAAGGAAAGCCACATTTTGGAAAGTTGTAGTACAAAATCCAGTGTTCCCACCAGCTGGAGAAATTTTTAAAACATATCAAAAGTAAAACTTTCATTTTTGTACTCAGAAACACGTATGGCATGCAATACGGCAAAACACTTCTTCGCAAGAATTTTTCATTTCCAATCCAGAAATAAAAAATCACAAACACTAAGAAAACAAAGAAAGAAATGGCATAATTGTTACCCTTAAATTAACGCTTGTATTGACTTACAATTATGAATTAAAATACTCTTTACAGAGAGTAACTTAATGTGCAGTTACGATAAGTCAACCGACACCATGACAGAAGATTAAATGGTCCTGAAGGTGTTTCTGCAAGAAAAAGGAAAAGTTTCAAGACTTCCTCTCCACCTGAGTTATGACGTGTTTGCGAAGCGCAACGTCGGGTATTGAGTACTAGTGCAACACCTGTGCCTCTCGTAGCAAGGTGCTAAAAAGTTGCATGGCCAAGTTTACCTGACGCCGTTTCTCAGCCTTTTGATGTACCGCTTTAGAGACAGGGTGAGAGCTTCCTGCTGTTTTTACTACTCTTTAGTTCTAAAACAAGTGAATGCCTTACAAGGCAAAGGGTGGAGAAATACGCCGTCTAAGATACAAGGACGACCTGTAGGCCATTTTTGTTTCCTGGCAATAGTTGTTTTCATGACTGTGCAGGTGGCCTCATGCCATACTTCGTTGGTAACCACTTTCAACACCGCAGCAATTATTCTTGCACAAACTTCTATGAAACCAATTTCCCTCCCTCTGAAGCACCTTTTTAAAATATATGCATCACTTCGAATCCTTTGAAGCATATATCAAATCTCGAATATTTTGCAATACGGCGTTAACATTTCTTTACCGAAAAATATGTTATTGTCCAAGCAAACAGGGATTACATGTCTGAAATTAATACTTTGCCGCCGAGTGAAAAACAACAACATAAACACATCTATCGGATAAAAGAAGTTTCGGCTACAGAGCAAACATTTAGTTTAAAAAAAGAAAAATAATAATTTGCACATGGCGAGAGATCTTGTGCTGAAACTAGAGTCACAAATGATTTCAGAATGAGTACTTATTTCAGCTGAACACGTTTCCTGTTTCATTTGTTAATATATTTTTCGTTAGCAATTTATTTTGACTTCTTTGCCATTTTTTCACTTTGAAATTTCAAAAGGACATTTTAGAAATGAGTATACAAGAATATATGAATATTTTGTGCATCTTCAATTTCAAGTTAACTGAAAACAAGATTGATTCTATGAACGACTCAGGTATACAGAACAGGTTGTTTAACAAGAAGGGGGCGGCTTAAATTGGTAATACTCCACAATATTCATTTACATAATAAACGGCGGTATTTTGACCGCAGACAAACAGCACGGTGTTGTGTTACATTGCAGCTATGTTTTCCTTTTTGCTAATTACTGGGGAATTGTACAGAAACAACAATCAGAAAGAGTTGGACGTGATTACTCATGAACAGAATTTTTTTTCAATTCACGATTCAGAAGCAGAAGTACGTAGCAAAATATAAACACACATTCATGTCAATTAAGGGGGAAATTTTGCACCAAGAAAATGGGAAAATATATGAAAACTTTTGGGTAATATTTACTTGTTTTCGATCCAAATAAAACTGGTTCAGCCTGTCTTCTAAAAGTGAAGGCTGGAAAAATGTAGCAAAAGCCTGGAAAAATGCAATTTTGTTCGTTCTTTTCCGTAGCAAAAGGCTGGAAAAATGCAATTTTGTTCGTCCTTTTCCAAATCCCAAAAGAATTTTTGCCGTCTAATATCTAGAAGAGACACTCCGACAAATGGTAATACACATTAAGTTACCACTTCACTGAGCATATTCCATTCCATTTAAATCGACGAATTATTGAACACGACAAAAGAAAAAATGAAGTAAACTAAATGTGGCTTATAGCTTCAGAATACAAAGAATAATTTAAAATGTGTTTTCCAGAAAGAGAGATATCGTGACAAAATAAATATGATTATGCTTATGCGCTACCTAGTGAGAATATTGTGCCTGAAAAAGTGCAAAATGCATGGATATCCAGGGTCATTCTTAGGTTTCTTCGATGCGAAAAGAATGTTCCAAGCCTACTTTCAGAAGCGGTAATATTATTGCACCAATAGGCAAAACGAATAAGCACATCATTTTTTATGCATTTATTAAAAAATGCTAAAATGAAATAAACAGCAGATTAAGATTTCTCTGGCCACCGTGCTCCTCAAATTCGCAAAACTAACTGCATGCTACCCAAGCAGGTGCATTTTTGGAAGTTTTCAATGATAGTTTTTAACGTTTATATGCAGAAAACTACTGAATGGAAGGACAAGGTTACAGATTTCTCATGTAGTGGATGGACTGAAATGAAAATGACTGAAGTTCAAGTTTAGCCTTTATGCCTGTAAGGTTATGCTTTTTGTTTTGTCCAAATGTTTAAGAGAACATTAAAAACGCCGAGTCTCGTCAAAACACTGAAAATGGTAGGCATAGACGTTTTATCGCATGGGCGTACCCTGCGTTCGCCGGGGGCCTCAGGCTCTGGAGTGGCCTCCGTCAAATACCGTTTTGACTGAGTCGCCCAAGATATGGGGCCGTGGGTGGCCTAGTGGGCAACGTTCGTGACGGCCACGGAAAGGACCTCAGGTTCGATCCCAGGCAGGTACGAACGCTCGATCCACTAAATATCCGCCGTGCGTCGGATGGGCACGTTAAGCCGTCGGACCCCGGGTACTGGCACCCCGGTAATAAATAAGGGCGTCTTCCTCCCCCTTTCTACTTCGCTTCCGTGTCACTTTCCTATCGGGCACTCTAGCCCAAATTTCCTAGCTTCCTATTTCGAAGGGTTGTTTAAGACCTGGGGTCAGACACTTTCTTCCTAAAATCCTCTACATATGATCATCGCCCAAGATATCTGTGTTACGCCATTTTCCCCACTCCGACTCACACTGCCGGGAACGCGTTTTCTGTTTCCCTTTTAATATTTGAGGAATCATAAAGCCAGTCAGTTCTTCTTATTCACAAAGGAAGGGGGAGTGTGAGTCGGTGGGCGATTCGGACAGACTGTTAATTTTCATCGATGAACGCCCTACTTCGTTTTGTTTCCCCAGAAAGTACGATTGTCCAAAGACGTTTAGTGCAATAAATGAATTATGACTGAGGCAATATCTCACACTCGATCTTCAAGCAGGGAAAGTAAAGAGAGAAAAGGGGGAGAGAGTGCTGGTTGTGTGTTGTAAAAGGGTTTTTGTAAATGGTGGACTCTCTCTCTCTCTCTCTCACTCTCTCTCTCTCTCTCTCTCTCTCTCTCTCTAGTACTTCCCTGCTGAATAGCAGTACATCGCTACTATATATTGGGTGCTTTTACTTAGAAAGCCGAACCTTTTTACTTATGATCGGTCTATATTATCTACTCACACCCATTGATTCCAGAAAGCAGAAATTTCCATTTGTACGGAACTGGTTTACACAGGTACAGCCGGAGAAACAATCTCGATGTTTGCGTCCTATCTGAATTTCAGCTGGGTTTGGGGAGGTGGTGGGAGTGAAAACAATGCTTTGCGGCAATGCTTCAAATATCGCAGTGCATTATTTCAGTCTACAGACCAGAATTAAGAGAAAAAAATGAGCTTCACGTGTTCCATGTGCAGGGTATTCCATTAATTTAGTCGGTGTGCAAGCGGCAGAATATAGCACGGATATTGTCATTTACTTTGATTTTATTCAACAGCAATATAGTTCTTTTCGCTCTTCAACACATCGTTGGGAAATTCTGATAAGAGTATTAGGTCCAAAGCGGAAGGTGGTAAAATGACTGTTTAAAACTCGTTGGTCTGCCCGTGCCGACGCAGTTGCTGCTTAAAGTGAGAGCTACGAGCAAATGAAATCAGTTTTGGATAGATTGGCTAAAGATAATACGCAGTCTGTGGATACACGGCTTGTTGCAAACAATTCAGGAAAAGAACAGGGATAAATTGGAAACTATCTTTTTAACGATTTTGTGGAGCGAAATTTTGTCACGTCTTAACACAGCCAGCAAATTTTGGCAGCGCAGGAAATAGACTTGCCTGTAGCTGCTAAATAACCTAAGTCTTTGACTTAGTGATTATTTATTGTGAATTTACTGGAAATCAGAAAAATGCAGCAATACCTAGAGCAGGGGTGGCCAAAGGGTCGATCGCGAGCTCTCGTACGGTCGATCGTTTGCAGTGAATATAATGAAGTCGAAATACAGGAGCTGCTTGACTTACGCTCATTTAGAAGCGTGTCTGCGACTGCGCCTCACTGAATATGTGCCTAATTATTTTAAATTTTGAGAGGACATGCAGTGTCATGCATCAACATCTAAGAATTAAATACTGTAAATAAAGGATCTGTAAGTAAAATTATGTAATTTGTTTAAAAAATAGTGTTTTAGAAATAAAAAATGATTTAAATATTATTTTTCTGTATTTGTTTCCAAACTTACAAAACCACACACACTAACAAAACACTCGTGATATAGGCATATTCCTATTTAAATATGCCTATGTCAGTGCGATAAACCATGGTAGATTACAATAGGGAATGATAGCTTAAGGTTCCTCAAAGTTTGGCCATCCCTGGCCTAGAGTTTCACTTGACTTTGATATATACTACGTGCTTCTCCTTAACCTCCACTGTTCAAATGTCTGGGATTAATGACATAAATATTTTCTATTTTCCCTTCTTATTTATATTATAGACTTTTTACATAAGTATAAAAGTATATATCAATTACACATGCAATTGCATTGCTAAAAATACACTGCAAGAAATGTTTATCATATTTTCTTGATATAAAAGGGAAAAGATATACCTTGCAATATTTTTAGATTTTAGATGATAAAATGAAATTACATGTGCGAGCGCCCGCGGGATGGATGGGGAGGGGGTGGGGGTGCCACGACGCGCCAGGAGCCTCAGAGGTTCTTAAAGCGTCCCTGATGGTAGAGCGTGGACACGGTCAGTAAGGAGTGGCAATTTCGTGATAATTTCAGGAATTTCCATTTTGACCACAAAAATTTATCGCCCACGTATATCAAACCCCATCCACGACAGATGTTTTCGTATAATGTTTACCAGTGGTTATTCTATGATAACCTTGGTAACTTGGTGGCAATACCGTGCTAAGTTCGTGATAGTGAACAAGTTGTCCATTTGTACGCACAACATTGCGTGAATGTAAAGAAATATAGAAATAATAGTATACATGATTACTCTAGTCAAACATGGAAGAAATACATATTTTTATTAATAAAATGCTCTCTTTTTCTATAAAGTGCCATTTTTGCATTTTAATTTCAGACTTTAAAGTGGACGTTAAGTAATTTTGCTTCCTATACTTCCAATGGAAAAACTTCTGTACACATTTTCTTTACAATTAATGCGTTCCCAAGGATGAAAATTTGAACACCGATTGAAATAGCTTCATTTTATAACTTGGAATACTTAATATTTTCTAAAACATAACCATAATTATGCAATCTAACATTAGTTTGTCTACTGACGTCATCAAAGTACAGGTCGCGCCATCTTTTTTCTGGTTTCAACACCACCAAAGGAAAAGTTATTGATTTTTAATATAATTATGGTTATGTTTTAGAAAATATTTAAGTATTCCAAGTTATAATATGAAGTTTTTTAAATCGATGTTAATATTTTCATCCTTGTGAACACACTAATTGTGAAGGAAATGTGTACAAAAGTTTTTCCATTGGAAGTATAGGAAGCAAAATTACTTGACGTCCACCTTAACAGCGGCTTCCACAGGCGTCTCACATGAACACTTCTTCATTTTCATCGTAAGAGTTTTGGCACTTCATGCGGTACCATATCATGCAAAAGCTACATTGAACCCACTGAGCTCAACTTCTTTTTTTCTTTTGGACATCCTCGTTACAGTTGTGTACACAAAATTCGTATTCCCAGTTATCGTCTCCTCTTTACATGGGCCTGTTGATAAAAACTGTACATATGAGCTATATCTTGTTACATTTTAATTACATCAACTATTAAGTATCACGTAGTTAGCACCTGTAAGTGACAAATTCGTGATACCGTGGTTACTTCGTTCTGGTTTTTAACTAAAAAACTTGTTACTTCGTGACAGGTTATTTTAAATTAAAAACCGGAACTGAAGTGTCTATTTAAAACCCAACTATCATGATTACGTTTCAGAAATCAGATATTCTAGTTTAAATTATGGAAAAAATATTTTTTAAATCATCATTAATGTCTGAAAACATTAACTCCCAAAAGTTAAGGATCATGCGTCAGTGGCTAAGCCTCTGTAAGCTGTAGAAAGCTGATAAATGACTCGCAAGTGCATTTTTAAATTGGACAGGAATCTAATCAATAACTGGGTTAAATAATGTGTGCTCGCCTTTATTTTCCTTTTTCAAATCCGCTCTTATACCTTGTATACTATATCCCATCCCAAACTTCGATTACTGCCAAACGTAGAATAACTTTCTCTGTGATATGAACAAAAAAACTTATTGACGATATCCTTCCGATTTTAGAAACCGGACATCTGCTGCCATTTATGATTAAAAGTTGAAACTAATTAACACACTAGTTACTCTACGAATAGCCGCTTACGTTCTATAACGAATTTACCTATGCCATGTAATTACCAGTGTTTACCCTACTCCTGAGAACACGACATGCTGCAGCCAAATTTCTAGCAGCTGGGTTCTTGGAGTTCTTGTGCTAATTGCACTTATGAACACAAAAAGTGCAACACTGTGATAAAGTTTATGCAGATGGTTCAAACTCGGTACAGTAATAGGGTATGTTATAATGTATTATATCTACATTAACAATGTAACAAAATAACGTGATGCTATTTTCAAGGCGTCGTGTCATTGATGCATACATGGAATCCCTAATAGTGTCCTGTGATACCACTCTTCTTCCCACAGATTCGGAGATTGTCGAACTTTTGCCAACTGTACCCGCAGGATGGGAAATATCTGTGCTAAATCTGGACGTCATCGGGGACAAAGTCCCACAGAGCATGGCTGGCAAGGGTAGGGAAAGGCAAAACACATAAGGATTTAATTTATCTTGTCATAGAGTGTGTGACGTGCCTAGGACGCACACGACATAAAGGCCGATAGCAGCGAGAACGAATGTCTGCGTAGTTGGTAGAGCGACTTGCTCGGAATAAGTGGACTCTGGTTCCGATTCCCGGCGTGGACCAAAAATGACGGAGAAACTTACTTCGTTATAATGGCGCCCGAACTTCCCGGATGACCCGGCCGTTAAAGATCTCGCAATAGTGTGATGTTCTTTCCACACCGCGAGATAGGAAAAATAAGAGAATCCCTTCTTCAGCGCTCCGAAAAATAAATGTGTGTGATGTTGCATTCCACACACCAGATTGACTGGGAGTTCTAAAGTGCACGTTCTACAGCTGATGGATGCCTGCAACGATTCATGGTCACGGCTGACCCGTGGGCCATGCCCCCGGCCTTCTTTCGAGGGGGGGGAGATGTGACGTGCCTAAGACGCATACGACATAAAGGCAGATAGCAGCGAGAACGAATGTCTGCGTAGCTCAGTTGGTAGAGAGACTTGCTCCGGAATAAGTGGACTCGGGTTCGATTCCCGGCGTGGACCAAAAATGACGGAGAAATTTACTTCGTTATAAGTGGCATTTGGGATGTGCGGGGAAAGTTTGTCTATGAGTTTTAATAATGTTACCCACGGATAGCTGTCCTGTCAACATTCCTCTGATTAACCCCAAAGGCAATGGGTGTCCTAACTCATGAAACCCTACACTGTAGCTCTGATGGTACGGATATTATGGCGTAGCAGCCATACACTTATACGCCCATCATCTACATCCAAACAGAAGTAGGACTCATCAAAGAAGACGACTTGGTGAGGTTTCTCTACCTATGTCTTCCGCTCTCAATATCAAAGTATCAGCTCCTGGAGCAGGCGGGCTATCAAAGGTAACCAATGGATCCAGCATCGTGTGCTTTACTCATTTTTTTTTTTTTTTTTTTTTTTTTTGATTGGAGGTTTAACGACCACCGTGAGTAACTCAATGGGCTATAAGCAGTCGCCCGTCCCTAATTTAGGGTCACTGGTTCCAGGGAAGGGAGAGAGAGCCAGTGCCGTAAGACAAACACAACACCCATGCCTGATCGGGAATCGAACCCGGACCCCTTACGGACGAATGATCAGATGCCAGCGCCTTAGACCACTGCGCCACCGGGGCGGCTTACTCATTTTCCACCAAATATTGGATATGTGGTGTAGAGAGCGAAGCATGTAATCCAGGAGCCACATTCAACTGGATAGGAATAAATGTAGCAATGGAGTGAGCATCTTTTTGTCCCTGGATTAAGTGATCCGATCTATTCTTCTTTTTGTACGCTCATGTAGATTAGATACATGGCGAAGGGTAGTGATATGCTTCCTAATCCGCGATGGTAAATAGCGAGTAACTGGGCTTGCAGCACGACCGATTTGTGTATTTATTTGAAGGGCTGGCAGATTCATCCTTTGCATTTCTACCAGTTCCATTCAAATGTCCATCCACTGCCGCCTGCGTTTCAATGTAATATTTACTCTGCACTAGCACATATATACTTGGACATTTTTTTTTTTTTTTTTTTTTTTTTTGGTTGAGGGTTTTAACTACCACCGTGAGCGACTCAATGGGCTATAAGCAGTCACCCGTCCCTAATTTAGGGCCACTGGTTCCAGGGAAGGGAGAGAGCCAGTGCCGTAAGACAAAAACAATATCCATGCCTCACCAGGATTCAAACCCAGACCCACTTGGACGAACAGCCATAAGCCAGCGCTTAGACCACTGTGGCCTCCGGGGCGACATACTTGAACATCAACCGACCTTCCACCAGTTGTCTTAACGTTTTGTCAGGAGAAATAAGGGCCTTTTCACAATGAGTTGTTAAGCAGCAAGACACAGAAATATGAAATACGGATTTGAAAAGGGTAAAGACACAAGCGGCGAAAGGTATGAGCTTTGAAAGTGTTCTGCCAACCTATTTAAATGCCAGGATAAGAAACCAGTCATCAGTACAAAGATATATAAAACACCAGCAACCACCACAGACGACAGAAACATGAAAACAGCAGGCAGAGATCAGTAACAGATATAAGAATGTCAGACACGGCAATTACAAAATGGTAATTCCTAGTACGATATGATAATTTGAGGACTTTAAGTAAATAGAATAAGAAAATGAGAAATCACGCATTGACGACTTTTCTTCTCTTTATACAGCTAACAGAATAAAAGGAACTTTTTAATAAGATCAAACGCAGCACTTAGGGACACGCTCAAGCATGTAGAACTGATGGAGTGTAGATGAGTAGGACATGTGGCAAGAATGGATGACGTAGCTGAACGGTAGCGATTGCTGAAGAGCGTCCCGGTGAAAGCAAAAGACGAAGGAACGTGAGGAGGAATTGAAGAAGGACGGAAACACCTGGAGAGAAAGTGCAAGAGACCGTCGATAACGTAAAAACATCGGAGAGGCTTTCGTCTAGCGGTGGACAAAAAATTTCTAGAGAGATTGGGGGTACACCATGTTCAAGTTGCTACTCTTCATCGAGATTTTTTTGGACAGTTAGCTAAGTTAGTCTAGACTTTTATTTTTGTTAAAACAGGCTTCTTTCACAGCACTTTCTCCCGAAAATTCTCCGTTAAGCGTTAAATTTGAGAAAAACAGGTAGATAAATGAATCAACGGTAGGCTGGATTATTAGTTGTAGATGTTATGAAGTGTTGATATGGGACATCGTTAGTCTCAGACGTCGTTGTTAGCGACAAAGATGATCTTTTTTTTTTTTTACTGTGTGATTGGGGGTTTAACGGCCACCGTGGGCAACTCGACAGGCTATAAGCAGTCGCCCGTCCCTAATTTAGGGCCACTGGTTCCAGGGAAGGGAAGAACCAGTGCCGTAAGATAAACACAACATCCATGCCTCACCGGGATTCGAACCCAGACTCATCTCGTGCGAATGATCAGAACCCAACGCTTAGACCACTGCGTCACCGGGGCGGCGGCAGCAACGGGTGAACCTATTAATTAAAGACAGCAGGTAGTATTTAAATATTAATACTGATATTTATTTAAGTGAATAGGGATTTAGAACAAATTGTGTTTATAATGTGTGTCTTGATTTTATATAGAGATTGGATAAATGTCGTTAAAATACAGTTAATGCAGAATACGATAACGAATTCACCAGCAGCAAGAAACAGATGCAGCGGGAGTGAGCATTGGCATCTGAAGAGGTAATAAATATTTAACAATAAATCGTCATGTTGAGAAAGATGTTCACTACATGAGAGATTGTCAGTTCCCGTACTATATAAATGCTGATTTTTGCTGACATATCCGTCTTAGAATCCTTGGTCCGTCTCCGTAATGGCACACTCTAAACATGAGAATAAAATTCGATCTCTCTCTCTCTCTCTCTCTCTCTCTCTTGTATATATACAGGGTGTTTTTAAGACGTTGGGACAAAATTTGGGAACTTGTTCTTCTGCCACATATAATAAGAGAACCTTCCGTCTCGACGACTATATGACGCTTTCCTACAGAGGTATACAAGGTGTATAATAAAGCAGCACATCAGCGCTTCACAGGCAAGCGGAGGCTTATAATGAGGTAGAACTAACGGGATTGGTGCAAGTGGCAGACGGCTGATCCAGTCATTTCGACTTTAGAGCCCAAGCGGCGAATTCAGGAACTTTGCTCACAGAACTCCGAAAATATGATAGATTGATTAAAATGTCAATTGCAAAGTTAGAGGTCATCATTCGTTTGCTACAGATCGGTCATAAAAAGTGGGGATCAACGGGCGAATTTTGGCAGTACACTCAGGAGGCAAAAGTACCCACAGGTGTTTCCAAGCGATGAAACATCATTCGACTGATGCCTAGATATGACAAGACACCTAAACGAAGGAGAGAACAAATACATCCTGACACGGGAATGTCCCTCCTTTTTCGTACGAAACTGTGATTGTGACATCAGAGCAGATCGAGTTGCAACTGACGAAAGCAACGCAGCAATTTTGTACGAGCTAGAAGAGGGAGGTTCCAGTGTCACGATGTATCCTCTCTTCTCTTTAACGGTCTTCCCATTTCTAGAAAGAAATCTAATGATATTTCATTGCTTAAAAATGTCCTTGATTAGTTTTGCTTTTCCAATGCACTACCTAAATTCGCCAGTTGACCCCTACTTTTTATGGCCGATTCGTAGAAAACATAAAATGCTATCCAGCTCTGCATTTGATAGTTTTGCACTATCTATCATATTTTTGGAGTTCAAGAAGCTAGGTTCGCGACTTCGTCGTTAAGGGGTGCTGATGTCAAGCTGATAAAATCAGCTGTGTGGCAAAAATCCCGTTTGTTCCACATTATGAGCATCCGTTCGCACGTGTGAAGCTACTGGCGCGCGACTTACTCTACACCCTAAATATTTCTTTAGAAAAGCGTTTGTGGCACTGTGTTTGTATGACTTTTTTTTTTTTAATAAGAATCGGCGGTAAAATAAGTTCCCAAAGTTTGACCAAACATTTTAGGAACATCCTTTATATATAGAAAGCAGAACGTGAAGATCGAGGACCTCAGCTACAGGATACCGTACAGCTGTGAGAATCATTCCTGCAGACACTTAAAGATCCGTGAATCATAAGCAGACATGTCGGCCCTCATCATTTTTCGTGTTATATCACATTATATGTGCGATATAGTTTAGTTTCAGTCCAGCGAAATATTCCCTGAAATAAGACAGATTTTCCCTGCGATTAACGTTTTAGCGCATCGCGCTTGAATCCGTCAAAGATACCGACGCTCATTCAAACGGTCTGTGCCACCCTGGTAGTCAAACGGTCTGAAGTGTTGGCTTCTGACCATTTGCTTAAAAGCTATCATGGTTAGAGTCTTGGGAGAGTCAAGGATGCTGTGTTTTTTTCTGGTGGCACTGATTTCCCTATCCCTGGAACAAGCGGCATTGAATTTAGGACGGGCGACTGCATATACATATATACCACGAAACAACAACAAATGGTCTGTATTGAAGAAAATAAAGGCAGCTCAGCTAAGATATCGCGTTATACAAAGACATTTGTAATGAAGTTTTCTGTTGTGGGAAAGGCATGATGAAATCCTTCCTGTGAACGCACTAAGCATTAAAAACTAATAGCATGCTATAAATGCTTTTTGGCAATACTCAAGAAACGAATAATCATCATCATTGTCAACCATTATCAATCCACTGCTGGACGAAGGTCTCCCAAAGTTTTTTCCACAACGGTCTATCTTGTACCAGTCTCCTACATGTTACTCCCGCATACTTTCGAATTTCATCCACCCATCTCCCATGTGGTCTTCTTCTGGGTCTTTTCCTGTCCCTTGGAATCCAATCTAAGATTTCGGCTGTCCATCGATGGTCTGTCCTTCTGGCAGTATGTCCAGCCCATTGCCATTTCAGAGATTTTACTCTGATCATGATGTCTTCCACTCTTGTTATTTTTCTGATCCACGAGTTCCTCTTCTTATCTCTCCTGGTTACACCAAGCATGCACCTCTCCATGCTTTTTTGAGTTGTCTGCAGTCTTTGTATGTCTCTTTTAGTTAAGGTCCACGTCTCTGCACTATATGTAAGCACTAGAAGGATGCACTGATCAAACACTTTTCTTTTAAGACATAACGGCATATTGCTCTTGAAAATTATACTGTTTTTCCAAAAGCTCTCCAGGCAAGTTTTATACGCCGATTAATTTCTTCATTAATGTAACCCTCACTTGATATCTGCTGTCCAAGATAAATGTAGGTATTGGTTATCTCCAGCTTTTCCCCATCAATCGATAAATCTTCATTTTTTGTAAAAGCATTGAACATCACTTTTGTCTTCTGAAAGTTCATTTTTAATTACACTTCTTTACTCTTGTCAGCAAGTTCTTGGATCATACTCTGCAGCTCTGGTGGGGTAGTTGTAAAAATGACTACGTCATCAGTAAAACGAAGGGGAGTTAAATAATCTCCATTAATCTTTATCCCTTTGTTTTCCCAGTTCAGTGATTGAAAGACATTTTCCAATGTGGCATTAAAGAGTTTGGGAGATTAGTGTCACCTTGTCTCACTCCCTTTCCAATTTTTATGGGTGCTGTATTCCCAAATAGCCGAATCTTTGCATTGCGTATTAAATCTGTTTATTTTTATGGCGTAATAAGCACAAAGATTCGCCAAGCTTTCGCACTCCAATGGGACGCTTTTTCAAGGCAATGGTAAACATGAAAATGATTATTTATTTTTATGTCTACCATTGCCTTGAAAAAGCCTCCCAGTGGAGTGCGAAAGCTTCGCGAATCTTTGTGCTTATTACGCCATAAAAATAAACGGATTTAATACGCTATTTGCGTTTTTTGGGTATTCACATTGTGGTGTATTAAAAATAACGTTACGTTTTGGCATTTCGCAGTTAGATGCCTGATACCGTTCTTTTTGTGTTGAACTTAAACACGGAGAGTCTAGGAACGATAATCGAGAAACATTGTCATGTGCGTATGATTTCCAACAAAATCGCACTTCCATTTTATCGGAAAGAAGGCAATTTCTTATACAGAAAACTTTTATAATCACAATAAGCTAGGTCAAGGCGATAATATTGGAGTGCGCAGTCGCGCACCTATCATTTCATTTTGAAGTTACTCAAGAAATGCCTTGGGCTAGTCCCTGAGAAATGCTGTGGCACCCGACGGTGCGCATTCAGATGAGATGGTGTTGAGACATGGGAACTGTTATTTATATATGTTGCTATGTATAGATATACACTGAAGTGCCAGAAAAACTGGTAGACGAGCTTATGCAAAATACATAGCAACGTGACCTATGCGCGTACTCGGTTGCGTCCGCCAGTGCGTATATAAAGCGATAGACATCCTTGCCAGCTGTCAGAGCTGTTTTCGGCATGAGAATGACAAGTAATAACGATTTAAGCGATTTTCAGCGCGGTGTCATGGTTGGCGCTCGGGCCATAGTATTTCGGAGGTAGAAACGAAGTTCGGATTTTCACGGACGACCATTGCAAGGGTGTACCGTGACTACAAGAATTCCGGCAAAACTTCCAACCTACGATACCAGTGTGGCCGTAAAAAGACATTGGGTGAACGTGACCATCGTCGGCTGTCAAGAATCGTTTCACGCGATAGGCGTGCAATACTCTCGCAGGTATCATCGGAATTCAATGCTGGAGCCTCAACAAGCATCAGCGTCCGGACTGTGCAACGTACCCTGCACGATATGGGATTTGGGAGCCGACGCCCAACTCGAGTTCTCTTGATGGGTGCACGACACAGAGCTATCCGCCTCACTTGGGCACGGTAACACCGCCACTGGACACTTGATGACTAGAAACAAGTAGCCTGGTCTGACGAGTCGCGTTTCCAACTGTATCGGGCAGATGGAAGGATTCATGTGTGGCGCAAACCCCATGAAGCCGTTGATCCTGCCTGTCAACAGGGAACTGTACCGGATGGTGGGGGGTCCGTAATGGTATGGGGTGTGTTTAGCTGGACTTCACTGGGACACCTGGCACGTCTACAAACGTCTGTGACCGGTCAACGCTATGTGCGCGTCCTTTCTGACGAGGTACACCCGTTCATATCCTGCATTCATGCTGATGGGTTGGGCCTGTTCCAACAGGAAAATGCACCTCCACAGAAGTGTCGGAACGCCACATTATGGTTAGAGGAGCATTCATCTGAGTTTGGGGTGTTGCCATTCCCACACAAGTCCCCAGATCTGAACGTGATAGAACACATTTGGGATGCCATGCAACGCGCTATCGAACACAGGAATCCTATACCTCGGAATACACCCGAATAGTGGAACGCTCTGCAGAAAGTATGGTGTGCATTGCCTACAGCATATTTCCAGAAGCTAGTGGAGTCCATGTCCCGTCGTATTTCTGCAGTCCTGCACTTCCGGGGGGACCTATCAAGTATTAGACTAGTGTACCAGTTTTTCTGGCACTTCAGTGTACACTGCTGTCCAAAACCTAAGGACGAACATGATATCTGACGACTACAGTGCATCATGGGTCTAAAAGATAAAAGAGCTTGCTAACATATTCAATCAACTGCGATGTGACGTATGAAGACATTCCATGATGCGCAACCAGAATACAGATTTGCTGTCAGCACGTGACAGCTTCCAAGAGTGCATATAGGTAGGTGTCGGAGTCGTGTCTGATATAAGCTCATTCTGTTCTTTATGTGTTTCAGCGATGGAGCCTGAAACAGCGTGTCTGAGGATAAAAAAAAAAAAAAGGTTGTCCGGCAGACATCATATGAATGGTTTTACCGGACGGCAAATTAGCGGCAATCTCCAAACGGCCGGACTCTGATGGATGTCATCACGGAGTGTGGAGTAGCACACAGAATAGTACCGCAACCTTTTTTAGCGTTCAGGAGACACAGAACTGCTGCCATATATTTTGGTGGAGGTCCACTGCATGAGCCAGCGGAATGACCGTTACCTGGCCATAATTCCAAAATTGGGTCGCAAAATTACTGAGAGACAGATGCATATTCATTTTCAATCAAACACAGGTCTACGAATTTGGCACCAAACTCTGCTGAAACTTCTACATACAGTACATACAGCAAGACAGAGTGTGCCCGGAAACACGTACGCTGTCTACCGTTATCCAGGGGGCATCTTACAATCCGCAGTCAGTGGTATATGTCTCACGTAGAATGATTTTTTAATTAATGAGCCAAAGCATAAAGTTCAAAGAGAGAAATGGCAATTAATCGGCAGAGAACGTAGGATTGTTTATGATGACAAGAACATCGTTGTACTGGAGAGATGTGGCTATTGCGCCATCATGGTGAGAGCCTGTGTCTTGGCGAATGGAAGTATCGAACTGTAGGTGATAAGTCAAGTGACAATTTCCGGACAGCGGCACTGCACTGATGAGATTATTAGCCACGTCAGTCTGTTCCGTGATGCTTTGGGTACTGATTTCCTTTTTATGGAGTACAACGCCAGTCCTCACCGCACGGAAGCTGTGATTGAAGTATCTGTCAGTTGAGGATATCCATCGGATAGAGTGGCCAGCGTGCTGCTCTGACCTCAATCTAATCGAATATGCCTGGAACGCCCTGGAAAAATGTGTTGCGCAAATAAATCTCCCACCAGAAACAATTCCAGCACTTACCATTGTTCTTCAGCAGGAGTGAGAAAATTTACCCCATGAGTTCCTAAACCACTTGGTACTAAACCTGACGACACACCTGTGGCAAACAAGCATTGCGATGTGGGGTAGACACGTAACCTACTGAGGACTTCGCCCTGTAGTCTGTGTACACTGTAAAAAATAAGTGGTGTGAATTCACGGAAAATTTCTGAAAATAACGTGCAGCGAAGCTGCCTGTAGGTACTTCGTGCTTTTCAGAAATTTCCGTTTTTTTAAAAAAGTAATTCCTGAAAAACACGAATACAATTTTTTTCAGTGCCCGTTTTTCTTTCACTTCCGTATTTTCACAGATTTTCCGTAAACAGAAATTCCGCTTATTTCAGAAAAATCCATTTCAGGTTTTTCCATATTTAAACTAAAATTCCGCTTATTTCAGAAAAATCCATTTCAGGTTTTTCCATATTTAAAATGAAATTCCGCTTATTTCAGAAAAAATCCATTACCGGTATTTCCATATTTAAACTGAAATTCCGCAAAACCGAAGACCCTGTACAATACCTACCGCAGATAATCCTCCCCTGACGTCAGGATCAAATCCCGTCGTTAGAACTGACTCAACAGTAACTCGTGCCTTTACCAACTCAGCCACAAACGCTCGGCAATCCGACTCACGTATATCGTAAAACGAATTCTGCGACAATTAAATTTTGTTTTTGTCATTAATGTGAGTGATTTAATCGTTTTTTTCCTGTTAGAGCTATTATTTTTTCTAAATACTCTAGGTTTGTGATATATACATACACTGAAGAGCAATTGAATTAGAGACAGCTGGCGTTATGCAAATGTGGCGCTGTGGGCGGCCCTGTAAACGGAAACGACATGACGCATGCGGCGATCCGACAATATAAGGAGTGATGAGACGTGAATCAGTAAGAGTCGGACGCAGTATGGGTAAGACGAAGGATCTAAGCGCATTAGATCGTAGGCAAATTGTCAGGCCCGACGAATGGGTCACTCCATCTCGGAAGTCGTGCAGGCACTGGGATTTTCCCGAGCCACTGTGTCACGGGTGCACCGTGAGTACATCGAATCCGGTAAAACCATCCCTGCAAGGTCCAACTGCCGTGGACAACAGCGTGTGGATAAGCCGAGGCATCGTCGGCTAGCTCGCATTGTAACAGCGGATAGATGGGCCACAGTCCAAGAAATCACTCGGCAATTTACCGCTGGCGCACAAAAACGTGTAAGCAGCCACACCATCCAGAACCATCTCCTCGCTATGGGGTACAGAAGCCATCGTCTCACGAGGGTGCCGCTGCTGACCGCACATCACAGGGTGAAAAGATTAGCATTGGCGCGGGAACATCGCCACTGGACCCTAGACATGTAGAAAGATGTTGCCTGGACTGATGAGTCGAGATTCACGTTGGTACATGCGGATGGCAGGATACGAGTACGGCGCAAACCACATGAAGCGATGGATCTTTCTTGCCAGGAGGATGCTCTTCAAGCTGGTGGGGGTTGCATTCTCGTCTGGGGACTGTTCACGTGGACTGAAATGGGACCCTTCGTACGTGTGATATCGTCCCTCACAGGTCCACGTTACCGGGATATCCTGGACGATCATTTGCTCTCGTTTGTGCGTCTTCAACATCCCACGGGGGACCTCATCCTGCAACAAGACAATGCACCGTACCATCGCTCCCGAATTGTATCCGGATGGTTGGATAAACACTCCACCGACGTGACCACGCATCCTTGGCCAGCTAGGTTACCTGACCTCGATGCCATCGAGCACACCTGGGATGCCATCGAGAGAGATGTTCGAGGCTCTGACCCCCCTCCATCAAATCTTCGTGAACTGTGGGAACTTGTTCAGTGGTCGTGGATTCGTATGGCTTCCCAACGCTTCCGGTGTCTTGTCGAGTCCATGCCGAGACGAATCGCCGTCGTCATCAGGGCTAAAGGTGGTGCTACACGTTACTAGACAAGTATCTCTAATTCAATTTCTCTTCAGTGTACATATGTGTGTGGTCCCCATGGGATATATATATATATATACGAGGTCCCAATGGGATAGTGCAAAGATTAGGCTGTTTGAAAATACAACACACGTAAAAATTGGAAAGGGAGTGAGACAAGGTGACACCATATCTCCGAAGCTCTTTAATGCCACATTGGAGGGTGTTTTTCAGTCGCTGAGCTGGGAAAACAAGGGGATAAAGATTAATGGAGATTATCTAACCCACCTTCGTTTTGCTGATGACGTAGTCATTTTTGCAACTACCCCATCAGAGCTGCAGAGTATGATCCAGGAACTTGCTGACAAGAGTAAAGAAGTGGGATTAAAAATGAACTTTCAGAAGACAAAAGTGATGTTCAATGCTTTTACAAGAAATGAAGATTTATCGATTGATGGAGAAAAGCTGGAGATAACAGACACATACGTTTATCTTGGACAACAGATATCAAGTGAGGGTCACATTGATGAAGAAATTAATCGGCGTACAAAACTTGCCTGGAGAGCTTTTGGAAGAAACAGCATAATTTTCAAGAGCAATATGCCATTATGTCTTAAAAGAAAAGTGTTTGATCAATGCATCCTTCCAGTGCTTACGTATGGTGCAGAGACGTGGACCTTAACTAAAAGAGACATACAAAGGCTGCAGACAACTCAAAAAAGCATGGAGAGGTGCATGCTTGGTGTAACCAGGAGAGATAAGAAGAGGAACTCGTGGATCCGAAAAATGACAAGAGTGGAAGACATCATGATCAGAGTTAAATCCCTGAAATGGCAATGGGCTGGACATACTGCCAGAAGGACAGATCATCGATGGACAGCCGAAATTTTAGATTGGATTCCAAGGGACAGGAAAAGACCCAGAAGAAGACCACATGGGAGATGGGTGGATGAAATTCGAAAGTATGCAGGGGTGACATGGAGGAGACTGGCACAAGACAGACCGTTGTGGAGGAAACTTGGGGAGACCTTCGTCCAGCAGTGGATTGATAATGGTTGACAATGATGATGATGATGATGATAGGGCCGCGGGTGGCCTAGTGGGCAGCGTTTGTGACTGCCACGGAAAGGACCTCAGGTTCGATCCCTGGAAAGTACAAACGCTCGATCCACTAAATATCGGCCGTGCGTCGGATGGGCACGTTAAGCCGTTGGACCCCGGGTACTGGCACCCCGGTAATAAATAAGAGCGTCCTCCTCCCCTTTTCAACTTCGCTTCCGTGTCACTTTCCTATCGGGCACTGTAGCCCAAATTTCCAGCTTCCTATTTCTAAGGATTGTTTAAGACCTTGGGTCAGACACTCCCTTCCTAAAATCCTCTACATATGACCTTTTGATCATGATCATATATATATATATATTTTCTTTTTTTTTCTGTAGGAGGAATTTTCCCAAAATTAAACGTTTTTCATCGTGATTTATCGAAACAACAAAATGCTTTGCAACTTGATTTTTTAAACTGACAATGACGTTTAGTTATCTTTAAAAAAGATGAAATGTACTTTTTATGGTATTATTTCACAAAAAAAAAAAAAAAAAAAACTAAATATAAAATTTACTCTTGATAGCTATAATTGCTTTGTCTTACGTTGTCCAAAGACTGATACACCGACATCGTAAAATCATCTGTACAATAAATACTCAGTTTCTTACAGTAACACAACATATAACAAGTAGCTGGTCCACTAAATAGGGGAAAAGAGAAGAAATATCCTGTGCCACAATAAACAAAATACATGCGATATGCTATCCACAATATCTGATCTCACTACGAACTTTAAAATTCGACAGACGATTGAAATTTAAAAGTTAATTCAAGTATTTTCACCAATCGATCCTATTACCGGTAATTTCTCGTCATACAAATACGGGAAAAAGTGTGAACGCAGATTTTCCGTTAATATACGAAAGGAATTCCTGAAAGGTTTCTGAAAATTCAGAATTTTCCGTTAACACATCTCTAAAACGGTAATTTACCGTCAATATAAGAAAGAAACTGAGGAAAGGTTTCTGAAAATTCAGAATTTTCCGTTAACACATCTCTAAAACGGTAATTTACCGTCAATATAAGAAAGAAACAGTGGAAAGGTTTCTGAAAATTCAGAATTTTCCGTTAACACATCTCTAAAACGGTAATTTACCGTCAATATAAGAAAGAAACTGAGGAAAGGTTTCTGAAAATTCAGAATTTTCCTGTGGTACGAAAATCCGTTAAATTCAGGTTTCTTTCAGTCATTTCACGGAAAAGGTTGTATCAGAAATAAGCTTCGTTAATTCACGAAAGAAATGACGGGAAGTTGTCCTTGAATTTCATAATTTTTTTTATAGTGTATGCAGGGTTTGATGGAAAAGCACACTAGATGAGAGGTGAGACTGTACCTCCTTGGTAAACATTTGGTCTCTTTTGATCTCAATAACATATTAATCATCCGTTTTTGATGTCGGGCGTTTCATTTTGCTGTTGCAATTACTATCGACACCATTTACAGCTGTAAAACCGCTATTTACAATTTTGACTGGTCAAAATACATCTAGTCCTTAAGTTTTGTACAGCGGCTAACATTGCTCTTAAATACCGATTAATGTGAATGCATATCTTTCTTAAAGAAGAATATTGAAAGTTTGGCAGCAATAACTAGCGTTATTGCTGACGTCTACTTATTGCTAAGTCAATCATGTGTGATGTCAGTGTATGACGTATGCATCCTTTCTCAATAGTTTTAAGTGTTCATATTTGATAAAGTATTTATGTTTAATTTAAATAACATAGATTTCGTTAGTTTTTACAACTTCTACAAAGTTTTGTGTGAAGATATATTTAAGATTGAACATACTTTCTCATACATAAAAAATAATTCTGCTTAATTCTTGTATGGATGCAGTGATCATGAAATGCAAATAACCGCAACGGTAAAGGTTGACGCAGAAAAAAATTCACGTAGATAAAACTTTTGGCTGCAGTGTTTCATAAATTTTCTACCTAAAAGATGCATGCAAGCATGTGTGTTCCAAATAAAATGTCTAATAATTCTGAAGACTCATAGTAACTGAAAAGTTTCAGGAAAATGAAGAAACAAATTTTTGTATGTAGTTTTGATGCAACGTATTGCAAATAGAAAGGAAACATGAATTCAGTGAATTTCCTGATTGAAAAAAAAGCTTGCATCAGGTGGCGTACAAGAGAAGTTTTTATGATCACCGGTAAGCTACTAAACTAAAGCCGACAAAGATTTTATTACCAAGGACAAACTCGTGTATCAGGGAAACACCAACCTCTGAAATTTCCTTCAGGCAGATCGTCGCACGCAATTTCCGCGCAAAAAGCTAAGAACACGGGAAACGGTAAACTCGAAAGTATTCTGTGTTACTTTTAGGAATGGTATGAAATATTAACTCAGTTTCATCAGCAGTAGCTTTAGTAACAATATCTTTGCACAGAATTATTTTCTATATCTCATAAATGAATGACAACAAAAACAGTGATTGTTTCTTTTCTGCAAAAAGTGTTACCTACTTATCTAACAGCCGTTTTTTGCTTAATTACTGGGAAACATCACATTACATTTCAGAATGCTATCTCTTTGAATAAGCACTGGGAATTATATTAAACTATAAGGACGATGTTAGGTAACCATATATATATGGAACCATTATATTAAAAATGTAAGGACGACGCCATATATATATATCATTATCATCATCATCATTGTCAACCATTACCAATCCACTGCTGGACGAAGGTCTCCCCAAGTTTCCTCCACAACGGTCTGTCTTGTGCTAGTCTCCTCCACGTCACTCCCGCACATATATATATATATATATATATATATGGGATGTAAGGTCAGGTGATGCGTAACATCACAGCCTCTCCTTGACAAATGTCAACCCCGCCTTCTCGTGGTGCATCCTGTTCCCACTAAAGGGGCTCTGACGACCGCAAATAGCGGTATAACTATACCATCGGGATCAGAGGAAATGCTATCCCACACTCACCAACCCGCTTGGCCAGCGTGGTGAGTTATGGCCAAACTTTTACCTCCAAAATGACTCTACAACTTAAATCTTGGCCCTCAGTCTCCGGCAGCTGGAATGTATACCTGGCCAAGGCAGCGGCCAGTGCGACATGAAGGCAGAGGGTGCTAAGAATCCCCGGAGGACCGGACTAGGCTGCCATTTGATGCTGACCTTGGCAACGTACAACGGACGCTCCCTATCTTCTGATTCAAGGCTTCTTGAATTGGAAGAGGAACTACAAAGGATCAAGTGGGACATCGTCGGGCTGAGTGAGGTAAGGAGAAAAGGAGAAGATCTCATTGAACTGAAAAGTGGACATCTCTTCTATTATCGTGGGACAGATACTGGCAGAACTAGTGGTGTTGGATTTATAATAAACAAGAAACTGAAGGATAAAGTGGTAGAAGTTGAAAGTTCCTCTGACAGAGCTGCACGACTCGTTATCCAACTATCGAGAAGATACCAGGCTCAGATTATTCAAACTTATGCACCCACCACAAGTCATCCTGAAGAAGAAATTGAAGAATTTTATGAGGAAATTCGTCATCTAAATAATAAAGGTAAGCAGCACTTGAAGATAATTATGGGAGATTTCAATGCAAAAATAGGGCACCGGCAACAGAATGAAACTTCAGTAGGTAAATTCGGTCACGGCAACAGAAACCAGCGTGGAAATACTCTCGTTGAGTTTGCAGAGGCAGAAGGATTTTTCATCTTGAATTCCTTTTTCAAGAAAAAGCCACACAGGAAATGGACATGGAGACATCCAATTGGGACGACAAGTGAAATTGATTTTATTATGTGTAACAAAAAATTCGTCATCGAAGACTGCAGTGTGCTAAACAAGTTCAACACAGGTAGTGACCATAGATTGGTGAGATGTAAGATGCACCTCAACACTAAACTGGAACGTGGCAAGCTCATAAGACAAACAAAATGTATTGACATAACCAACCTTAAAAAACACCATAATACTTTCAAGTTGGAACTGAAGAACAGATTCTCTGCTTTAGAAGGCCTAACATCGGAAGAAGTGGATATTTCTGAAGTTAACAGAAAAGTAACCAAAGCTCTTATGGAAACAGCAACAAAATTAGCTGGGTCTAAGAACAAGTTGCATGTAAACAAATTATCAGGAAAAACCAAAATGTTGATGCAAAAAAGAAGAGAGATGAGGACAACTAAAGAAGATGTGACTTCCAAAGTGGAATATATAGAGCTATGCAAGACAGTACGAAAAAGTATCACCGAAGACGTAAGGAAATTCAACTGTGAACTAGTAAGGAAAGCAATTGAAAACAACCAAAGCCTAAAGATAGCAAAGGGACATCTCAGTAAGGGAAGAAAACAGATTATGGCTCTGAGAAAAGAAGATGGTTCTATAACAAGAAATAGAGGCGAAATTTTGACAAGAGTGAAAGATTTCTACTCCAAACTATATGAAAGGGATGATATATGCACTCCAGACATCATGAAAGGTACCAGAGTTCTTCCAGTCCTCCCAGCAGAAGTTGCTCATGCAATCAAGAACATGAAGCGGGGGAAAGCTCCAGGAGAAGATGGAATTACTATAGACATCATACAAGAAGCAAGTGGAGAAATTGAAACAGTACTCGCCCAAATTTTTACTCGATGCCTTAATGAAGGGAAGATTCCTGAGGATT
Organism: Macrothele yani; assembly: GCA_039090855.1. Classification (NCBI taxonomy): domain Eukaryota; kingdom Metazoa; phylum Arthropoda; class Arachnida; order Araneae; family Macrothelidae; genus Macrothele; species Macrothele yani. The sequence goes on from CM077012.1 coordinate 79,572,224, forward strand.
GGAACAATGCTACAATGATCCTGCTACATAAAAAGGTGACATTGAGGATCTCAGGAACTACAGACCTATCAGCCTCCTATCAGTGGTTTATAAAATCTTCACTAAAGTTCTTTCACACCGCTTGAAGGTAACACTGGACATGGCTCAACCGAGAGAACAAGCTGGATTCAGGAGTGGCTACAGCACAATAGATCATATCCACGTACTGAGAGAACTAATTGAAAGAGCGAGGGAATATGAACTTCCATTGTGCATGGCTTTTATCGATTATGAAAAAGCCTTTGATTCGGTGAAACCATCAGCAGTTACCACGGCTCTGAAATCCTGCGGTATTGAAGATGCATACATTAATATTATTAATAACATCTATGAAAATGCAAGTGCAAAGATTCGGCTGTTTGAAAATACAACACATAAAAATTGGAAAGGGAGTGAGACAAGGTGACACCATATCTCCGAAGCTTTTTAATGCCACATTGGAAAATGTCTTTCAATCACTGAACTGGGAAAACAAAGGGATAAAGATTAATGGAGATTATCTAACCCACCTTCGTTTTGCTGATGACGTAGTCATTTTTGCAACTACCCCATCAGAGCTGCAGAGTATGATCCAGGAACTTGCTGACAAGAGTAAAGAAGTGGGATTAAAAATGAACTTTCAGAAGACAAAAGTGATGTTCAATGCTTTTACAAGAAATGAAGATTTATCGATTGATGGAGAAAAACTGGAGATAACAGATACGTACGTTTATCTTGGACAGACAGATATCAAGTGAGGGTCACATTGATGAAGAAATTAATCGGCGTACAAAACTTGCCTGGAGAGCTTTGGAAGAAACAGCATAATTTTCAAGAGCAATATGCCATTATGTCTTAAAAGAAAAGTGTTTGATCAATGCATCCTTCCAGTGCTTACGTATGGTGCAGAGACGTGGACCTTAACTAAAAGAGACATACAAAGGCTGCAGACAACTCAAAGAAGCATGGAGAGGTGCATGCTTGGTATAACCAGGAGAGATAAGAAGAGGAACTCGTGGATCCGAAAAATGACGAGAGTGGAAGACATCATGATCAGAGTTAAATCCCTGAAATGGCAATGGGCTGGACATACTGCCAGAAGGACAGACCATAGATGGACAGCCGAGATTTTAGATTGGATTCCAAGGGACAGGAAAAGACCCAGAAAAAGACCACATGGGAGATGGGTGGATGAAATTCGTAAATATGCAGGAGTGACATGGAGGAGACTGGCACAAGACAGACCGTTGTGGAGGAAACTTGGGGAGACCTTCGTCCAGCAGTGGATTGATAATGGTTGACAATGATGATGATGATGATATATATATATATATATATATATATATATTGATTGACTGTCAAAGAAAAGGGCCGTGAGCGGTCATCATGCACTGAAAACAAGTCACTGTTAATAGATCGGATATACTCACTGAATCATTTGGGACTGTGTTTAGAAACCGTTCCTTAAATAAAAGGCATCCAAAAATGCAATGAAATATGTTTCAACACATGCTGATCTTTACAAAAAAAAAAAAAACAATTAATAATGTGTTAAATGGGTTTCATTCTCAATTTATTTAACGCTGTGCGTGTTACAGTTCAAAAATTTAGTATGTTTTCTTTGCTTTTTTTTTGCGATAACTTCGAAAAAGTATTGTATTTCTGTGCCTACATTCAACAAACAGCTAGTATGAATACCAGAAAGTATGATTCTGTATTAAATACTGAGGCATTAAGTTTAAATTTCTGAAATTTACTACTGGTTTTCAGATTAAAAAATGTTCTATGGACAGCCTGTATGGTGTTCCAGTGTACATTTTTAAATCTTTCGTAGTCTTCAAAATTTATCTTTCGCTTAAAGAAACTAAAATCCAGTCCGACAAAGAAGCATATTTTATTGTGTTCATGAAAACAATCATATTCTATAAACACATATCTAAACTTGTAGATGGAGGACTTCAGAGAAAATTCATACTCCATCACCATTTAGATTTTACTCCGGTGTGTAGCACACACCCACACCCACAGCAAACTTGTGTTACCGCGAAATCCTAGGAAGTTCTGGATATCATGTCGTCACATATATGATTCATATTGTTAAATACTACAGTTTAAAGTATTATTTATATATTTACTACTATGTTGTAGAAGTTCGGGTAAACGTAGTATTAAGGCCCACTGATTAAGCTTTGCGACATCTTTTAAATCATGTATTACAGAACTTGCTTAATTTGGATGGTCACCACTTTCACTGGTTTGGGGTGTTTTCTGTTCACCTTTTTAACTCATAAAAAAAAAGCATGTCTTTCGAAAGCATTGCAAAGCTCGTATCGGTTGACAAGGGAACTTTGAACAGTCTTTTGTTTATCTTCACCATTAAATGCTACTTCAGACTGATAAGTATTTTTACGCACTTTCTCGTTAAAAAATTCTTACAAGTACTTCTCCAAAGTATATACTACCATCTTAGCCTAACTACCGCGCGGCTACTCTAATATGCGGCAGTTTAGGAACTGTATATGAAACCCAATAATCTATGCGCCTTATACTGTGGATGTAGGTAAAAATACCCCCGGAGAAAATACCCCTGAAAACTGAAAAGCGGAAAAAATGCCCCCGGAAGAAATACCCACAGAACAAACGGTTCACTGTAAACTGCCTCACAGGAACACAGATGTGTGAAAATTTACCGGCAACCCTGTCACACATCTTTCAGCAACTTGGCCACAAAAGTTTTCAAGGGGGGGGGGGGGTTGCTATAAAAATTTGCCGTTTCTGGGCCTATATTGAAAACTGAATTGGGAACTCCAAATGAATTTCGCGAAAACGTTCCACGTAAGCCAAGCGAGAATTGTACTTTAATTTGAAGAAATAAATTGCCGAGGGGCCGAGGTACACTTGAGGGGGGGCACAACCGCAACTTCCGTAATATTATATTCTGTGCCACTGGAGTCTGTCAGTGTATCCAGGAAGTTCCCTTTGAAGTGTCCGCGAGTTCCATGAGCTGGGGGGGTATTCCTCAAAATGTTGAAATGGACGTAGATCTGTAAACATTAGTACCATGCTTTATATAATGATTCTGTACACGTCCACGAATTTTCAGGAGGGTGGGGTAATCCCCCACCGCGTTTCTAAGAGCTATTCAGGGGTAACATCGAGGATACACTGACCGACTCTAGACTCGTATCCCTTTCACAGGCTTCACCAAATTTCTGGGGGAGGGGGAAAGGGCATACATGTTTACCATTAAAGACAACACGAAGCATAGAAATTGCGAGTAAATCCCTTACCTTGTACACTTGTCTGCGCTCTTAGAAACTTGCACCCCACCCTCCTGAAAATTCGTGTCGTGTACAGAATCATTATGTAAGGCATGGTTCTAATGTTTACAGCTCTACGTCCATTTTAACATTTTGGAAGAATCCCCTCCCCCCTTCCAGAGCTCACGGACCTAGCGGGCACTTCAAGGGGAACAGCTTGGATACACTGACAGACTCCAGCGGCCCAGAATCTAATATTACGGAAGTTGGGGGTGAGCCCCCCCAGTGTACCTCGGATCCTCGGCAATTTATTTCTTCAAATTAAAGTACAATTCTCGCTTGGCTTACATGGAACGTTTTCTCGAAATTCGTTTGGAGTTCCCAATTCAGTTCTCAATATAGGCCCAGAAACGGCAATCTCTATAGCCCCCCCCCCCTCCCCTCCCTTGAACTTTTGTGGCCAAGTTGCTGAAAGATGTGTGGCAGGGTTGCCGGTAAATTGCCACACCGGAACACTGCCACACATCAGTGTTCCCGTGTGGCAGTTTACAGTGAACCGTTTGCTCGGGGGGTATTTCTTCCGGGAGTATTTTTTCTGGGGGCATTTTTTCCGCTTTTCAGATTTCAGGGATATTTTCTCCGGGGGTATTTTTACCGTTTACCTTATACTGCATTGGTCGGCATCCCGAAAGAGGATGAAAATTGGCCTTATCATGGTTTGTGTTCAAAGTTTCCCCTTTTCAAAATGCGATTTACATAGCATATTTAAATATAGGGTCCAACTACCTCTATCAATCAAATGGTTATTTTAGAGATTGTTCAAAAATATAAATGTATAGGATGCAGCTACTTCTCATGACGCGAACGATTATTTCGAAGATTTTTTTAAAGATAAGTTTGTTTTATGCCCAACCACAACTGGTACATCTTCATAGATGGTATGATCTACTTCTACAGCACGTTAGATGACAACGATGCTCTGGACCCAAAGTCCTACATTCCTCAGATTTCTGCCAAACAAAGACTCAGCGTACCTTTGTTGAAAACGGTATCGTCTTTCTTTAGTACGCTATAGTGCTACAGATAAAATTCTTTTAGCTGAAAATCCTCCAGATTCCTTAAATATCCTGACAAATTACGCCACAGCAAACATAGCAGTGGACTGCAAGCTCAGGAACGTGCATCTGGGAAATAAGTCTTTTCGTTTCCAACGTCTGACATCATACTATGCCACTCTTTTAGAGTCACTTCGGGTCAAAGGGCAGTAGTGGACGCGAGACGAACAGAATGATGATCCGCTTAACTCGTGGTCAGTCGTTTTGCCATTTAAGCTTCAAAATCGCTGTCAAGACCACGTGCTCCTAAAACCAATATGTCGGGCGTGAGGATGATTGTAACAATGGTTAGTGCACACAGGTGTCCTTTTTCGTAACAATAGGTCACTTTCTTCGGGTCACGCCTCCTTGGTGGTGGGCCACTAAAGGCCTCCCACGCTGCTAGCTGGACGGACATTGTTACAAAGCGTAAGCATAGAAACCCTGATGTGCTCGACTATAGAGGGGAAACCACGAAGGGGCAAAGTTCACGAGTGGTCATGTCCAAGGGTCAGTCTGTCTTCAGCCATTTGACGTACAGCACGTGTGTCTCCCTTGCACAGCTGGAGAAAGAATGTCCACTACAACAGTGCTTATCTCTCCCACACATGACGAATATGTTCCTCCATTTCAACGGAGTTGGGGAACAATGGTAATTTCTTCTTTTTATTTAATGCAACTATGATTATTAAGAAGAAAAGCAAAACATGCACTTAAGACAGTAGTGACATATTTTAACTTTTACACGATACGTCACATTTTTAAGTTCGAAATTTCAGCCCAACAGTTTAATATAGAATGTTTATGAGAATAAACATATTTAGTGAGTGTAGTAATAACCGTAAACATACTACTTCGCCAAATAAATTAACACAAAATAATCTCTCTTTCTCTCTCCCTCTCGAATAAATTCAATTATTTTTCACTAAAACTTCTCTACTCAGAATAAATAAATATTGTACCTACACAGTTCTAATACGCTGCCACATTTTTTTAATGCTTGTAAGAATATTATTAAATCCATAAGTCAAAAAAACTGGTATTCATTTGCCTAATTCATGGAATACATCAAAGGCGATGTGGATTGCTATAGTTTCGTGAAATTTATTATCTTATTAATTTCATGTACGAAATGGTCTTTCTTCAGATGCGATTGATAATGTCTATGAAAATACACAAATTGACCAACTATCACATTCTTGTTAGAACGCGATGGTACTGATGATATATCTTGAAATGTTCTTCACTCAACAAAATGTGAATTAATTTTATTTTAATCTTAATTATAAGTATTTAGAATAAATTATCAACGTTTATTCACAATTAAACATCGATTATAGTTTCGCAGAGCGTTTGGCTCGGCATCATCAGGACGAATGAAACTGTAGTCGATGTTAATAAAACATTTAATTATGAATAAACGTTGATAATTTATTCTAAATCAACATCAAAAGTTTGTAGTACTGAATTACATATAATATTAGTTATAAGTAGTCTGGATAATGTCCAGAACTTTTGCTCAAAGAAATAATTGTGCGAAACTGAAATTATGTCTTACTGTTTTTGTTTAACTAGCCTGTCTTTTTCGTTTTTCGGGTAAGAGCAAGGGGTTAAGACCACCGTGGGCAGCTCGTTGAGCTAAAAACATTCTTCCGTCTCTAATTTAGGGCCACTGGTTCCAGGGAATAAACAGAGCTAGCGCCATCAGACAAGCACTGGTGGCGGAAAACTCCCACATTTACTTCTGCTGCTGCGCAAAGTGCAAAGGGCGGAAAACTCCCACACAGGAAAACTCCCATACCGGTAAACTCCTACACCTTCTCATGTAAGAGGATGTACACAAATTGCGTTTTGTTCCGAGATCTTGTCAAAGTGTGGGAGTTTTCCTAGCTGACCAAAACGAAATGTATGAGTTTTTCTAGGGACATAAATGCGTATGTAAGATCATAATGACACAAGGTTTATGTAGAAGCTTTCCGACTCATTAAATCTTGAGTTATGATTTTAATATTTGTCATAACATGCAATAAAAGCTAATCAACAGGGACTCAAACGAATCGATCTTCAGGTGCTGAAAAGATACCTATGCCACGGGCCATTTCAGAAGATTTTAAGTTTCAACCTAGACATTTCGTATTTGTAAACATTTTATGAAATCTAATAAAAGGCGCTCGATAGATCAATAACACAGCTCTTTGCAAGGCACTTAGGTTGCGGGACTTTTTAGAAGATTTTAAGTTACAACCTAGAGTTTTCGTACATGTGTAAACACAAATACGGAATTCATAGGTTGTAACTTAAACTCTTGTAAAAAGGCCCGCAGCCTACGCTCCTTGTAAAGAGCTGAGGAATAATCTGTTAATAGGATTTATAAAATGTTTTCAGATACGAAATATCTAGCTTATAACTTAAAATCTTCTGAAGCGGCCCACGGCCTAGGTGCCTTCTAAAGGGGCGAGAAAGAATCCGTTGAGTGTCTTTTATTTGGTTTGATAAAATGTTTACAAATACGAAATATCAAGGTTGTAATTAAAATCTTCTAAAAAGGCTCCATCTCGTAGGTATCTTGTCATCACCTGAAGGTCGATTCGTTGAGTACTTGTTGATTAGCCTTTATTTCATGTCATCACATGCAAAATATTAAAATCATAACTCCAGATTTAGTGAGTCGGAAAGCTACTACATAAACCTTGTGTCACTATGCACATTTCGTTTTGGTCAGCTAGGAAAACTCCCACACTTTGACAAGATATCGGAACGAAACGCAATTTGTGTACATCCCCTTACATTAGAAGGTGTAGGAGATTTCTGACTTTTGCACTTTGCTCAGCAGCACAAGAAAGTGTGGGAGTTTTCGCGTGTGGGAGCTTTTCTGGATCCGAAAAGCACAGCACCCAAGTCTCATCCGGAACTCGAGACCGTGCTCCTCTCGGACGAAATGTCGGAAGCCAACTTAAGTAATCGTACAGAGCGATTGCTTAAGTTGCACCTTATTATCAATTCCCACTGGAAATCAGTTAACTTCGTCAAATTGGGGCATCTTGCGTCCACAGATGTGCTGTTGTCTCATCAAAGACTGATATTTATGTAAAGGATTTTAGGAAGGAAATTTCTGACCCTAGGTCTTAAACAAACCTTAGAAGTAGGAAGCCAAGAGATTTGAGCTAGAGTTCCCGGCAGAAAAGTCACACGGAAGCGGGGTAGAAAGGGGAAGGAAGACGCCCTTATTTATAACCGGGGAGCCAGTACTCGGGGTCCGACGGCTTAACGTGCCCTTATGACGCACGGCGGATATTTAGCGGTTCGTACCAACATGATCGAGATTTTTCCGTGGCAGTCAAGAACGCTGACAACTAGGCCATCCGTATTGTTTCATCATAGCTCTAAAATATTATTTATAGTTGTATCTGGGATGTGGTGCTTGCGTTGGGCACTATAAGTAGAGGTAGGACAGTGTATATTCTATTGATTTTCACTAAAGTTTCTTTTTCCAATAATTTTTTCGATGATATTGTAAATTCAGTTTTACATAATAAAAATACTCAGGCAGAAATGGCTAAGTAAAATTGCTTGAACAAGCAATAATAACTAGCTCTTGAATTATACGTCTAAGTCGCAGTGTATTACAATGTTGAAAGAAAGTGTAATGCACTGGCTGTCTCTGGAAACGAAATCTCTGTTTCGTTCCAACTCTCTGGAAGGTTCCACGCGATTCTCCGTTCTTACTGAATAACATTCTAAACTAAGTTTGAGTGACTTTGTGTGGAGACAACCCACTTTTTCGGTACATCTTTCAGAAATAGCAAACATTTTCACTAAAAGAAAAAAGCTTGGCTTTCCGTCCATAAAAAAAAAAAAAAAAAAAAAAAAAAATATCCGGGGATATTTTTACCAGCGCAAACTGGAAGTTCGAAACAAATATATTTTTGCCATGTTTGGTTTGATTTGCTTTTGTGTCTTTACTCTTTTGTGAGAAACCTCCTCTCACCGAAGAAATTAGTTACAGCGATTCAAACGGGAGTTGTGTGGCTACTAATGTAGCAACAGAATATTCCTGTCTTAAGTTAACTTTTTCTATTTTTAGCAATCCAAATCAAGAATGGAATTTCGATATATTTCTTTTTGATCAGTTTTTGTGTCCATTTGATGAAAAACTCTTTTGCACTGAAATAATTAGTCATCAGTGAACGGCGGTTAAAACTCCAGGCATGACCTGTGTGGTCAGAAATGCAGCTATAGAATATTCCTATTTCAGGTTAACTTTCCTATGCGTTCTGTTTATAGTACTGGTTCCGAACAAGCAGCAGAACAGAGCTGGGCCAACCATAACAGGCGAGAAATCGAAAGTTAACGAGCTTATTGTTGAGCCTTCCAGCTGACGCACCTGTCCATGACAGTGAATTTCAACTATGCCTGCCGCGATTCTGGTCGTTCAACTGTGTCTTTTAGACTTGCATATTAAGGAATAGGAAGGGCTTTAATGGGAAAGTTAAGCGTTAGACAAGCAGACCGACAAATAGACGAATATGTAATGCTGACCCCTTCCTTGGGGGTTCTTTCCTCGTTCCGGACATGCGCAAAGCACGTGTCCAGGTGTCCCGGATCCTAGGTGTAATTGACGGAGCCATAAACGTCAGGACCTCAATTCAGTCGCTGAAACGGATCACGCAGCTGAGCAGGGGAAAGATGTCTAGCTCCAGCAAATTGCTCTTTCCGCACCGTTTCCTTCCGTGCAACGGGGAGAGAAAGAGAGAGCAGGTAACAAGTCAAAGGTCGTGTGCGAAAAGAGAAAACAACAATAAAAAAAATCGCTGGAACCTTTCCACAATAAACTCCGCACATAATCTCGTTTTGTTGCTTAGGAACTTCAGGAAAAAAAAAAAAAAAAAAAAAAACTTTTTCCTGTCCTCTAATTTATACAGATCACCATCGTTTTATTCTTCTGTATTACTTAACACAGATTATTAATTTCCCGTTTTTCATACAATTACAGCACAAATCTAAATAAAATAACGCTAATTTCATGCTTAGAATGCAAAAATAAGCTCTTCTTATTAACAGATGTAAGCGGAAATACAAAACCCTGATTAAGTGTCTCATTGTTAAAATCAACGCACATTTTCCTTTTGCACACAACACGAAAAGATAATGCTGTAGTACACGAGCCTTTTTGCTGATTATACATTAATTAAACTACTACATTTTTCTAAGAGTTCTCTACATCTGTGCACTAAATTTCATAGTTTCCGTATACGTACAAGAGCAAAGCAACCAAACAGGCAGTCAGAAAATACATCACAGACAGAATTTATAATTGAAATAATATGCTAAAATGTGCTCTATGATTGCCTGGTGAACTAGCTGTCCGGATTATAAAATTCCAATTATCTTGCATATATGACCTTTTTAGTATTATTTAACACACGAATTATGTATTATTTTTTCAATATTTAGTCCCACATGTGTGACGTATTTCTTTAAATTAGCCTTTCATTTTGATTTTCTGTTCTCATGTAAATTGGTGTTACTTCGTTACATTCTTTCCTAACGGCTGGTCAAATCCTCCAAATTTCCTTATACATTTTGACAACGACTGATAATGAGTCAGTTGTAAATAAAAAGCTACGCCTAAAGTGTGTGAAAGTGGTGTGAATGTAAGACGATATACTACTTGAAATAGGATCGCATGCTATCTTGATAATACGAGTGTCAAAGCTTATCTGCACGCGAATAAGTGCTGCTTCATGATTATTGATCATTGTAGATGTTATTGTAGAGTTTTTATTTACATGCAGTAACTTCGACGAATGACGAGGAAATAAAAACTATTATATTATTACGTAAGTTGTTATTTCTCAAACGAACTCTAGCAGTATTTTTATAGTTTTAAGTACTTGATATCAAAATGACTGCTTTTACGACAAATAATCTGCAAAACACAAACCTAAAACCATAAAATATTATGCATGATGCACATAAAATTTCAACTGAGTAAAAATAATTGAATTGCTATGAAAAGGTGTCCCTACGTTATATAGCATTTACAAAGAAACTGCATTTAATAATTTGGTTCAGTGTTGTTTCCGACTACAAATCATGCTCAGTGCTTTAAATACGTGTAGTAGGAAACTGTAAATACTAGGAATGATACATAAAACTAATACCGCCCAGGAACAGTAAATATTTTAATTTGGGTTATCTGCTTAACATAAAGGATTTATTGAAGTGTTGATAGAGAGGAAGCTAGTACGCGCTGAATCGCTGCGTTTTATTCCTAGACTTTTCGCAGGCTTTTTCTTAAGTTAATATGGACACGAAGATGAAAGAATCTACTGTATAACATAGCGCTCACCCAAGTGCGTAAATGCCTGTGTTCTGACTCGGACAAATCGCAAGACGCAAATGTCCAACCAACTAGAAGAAAAGAATCATTGCTAGATTTGGGTCTGGTTCATTTGTCCGACGTTTACTTCACCGAAGGGTCACTTGACCGAAAATCACTTCACCGAAAAGATTGTTTCACCGAAAGATCACTTGATTAAAACGTTCATTTCACCGAACGGTCACTTGATTGAAAGGTACATTTCACTTAATGGTCACTTGACCAAAAAGTTCATTTCACCGAAAGGTCTCTTAACCTAAAAGTTAATTTCATCGAAGAATGATTTTACCGAAAACTTTGGATTTCATTACAGGATCTGCTGAAGCATGGTGCCAGTTCGAAAGACAGGCCACTGAAACGTTAGGGGATCATACTCAAATTGCACTTTTGATTTCTTCGTGTCACAAAGAGTGCAAAGATTTAGTTTTAAGACAAAAAATAATTAATTTTAAGTCCCTACGCGTCGGCCTAGACATTTAATTTTTTTTTAATCGTGCGTGCTCATGTTCACAAGGTTTACATAAAAAGTAAATTTAATAAAGTTGCACATTTATTCAGGTAAAAAATGAATCAATTTTAGGAGCCTAGGCCTCGGCTTTGGCCTTTTTAGCAAATTTTAATCGTGCGTGCTCATTTTACATAAAAAATCAAGGTAATAATGTTGCACATTTATTCAGGCAAAAATAATCAATTTGAGTACCCTAGGCCTCGGGTTAGGCCTTTTAGCAAATTTTAATTGTGGTTTACATAGAAACCTTATGAACATTCAAATTTCCAAGATCTAAGCCTTAAAATTGATGTTTTAGGCTTGAACAAGAGTGCAACATATTTTTCTTTAAATATTATGCAACGTTTATGAATATGAGTAAGGTTAAAATCTGTTAAAATGGCCTACATCTAAGATTACGGTTAAAAAATTAATGCTTTGTGGTTGAGTAAAAGTGGAACATTATTTACTTGACTTGCTATGTAACCCTTATGAATATGAGCTTGGAAGATTCAAATTTGATAAAAACGCCCAGATCTAGGCCTTATAATTAATGTTATATTTCGAAAAATCTACTCATGGAGAGATTCATAAAAATTAAAAGTGCGTTTTTTGTACAATCCCATAAGGTTTAGGTGGCCAGTTTTTCAAAAACCTGCACCACACTCAAACAGATCCCTAACAACAAAATTCTAAGTTTTCGATAAACTGACCATTCGGTGAAATGATCTTTCGATATAATGAACTTTTAGACGAAGTAATTCTTCGGTGAAATGAACTTTTCGATGAAATAACCTTTCAATGATATGAACATTTAGGTGAAGTGACCCTTCGGTGAAATGAGCTTTTCGGCCAGGTGACCCTTCGGTGAAATGTACCTTTCGATCAAGTGATTTTCGGGGAACTCATTTTTGGTTAAGTGATCTTTCGATGAAGTGAACGATACCCGTTAAATTTTTGATCTGCTTGAGAACAGCTAAACGCCGTTTCGACTGACATGCAAGGTTTCCTGCATGCAATTTTTTCTGGCATCCGCATCGATGGGGAATAGGAGGATGGGAAAGGGAGTAGAAACTTACGATACTGTGGTTTGTGAAACTATGATCTACGTATACATATGTAATTCAACAGTCACAATGTACATCGAAGACTAGCTACATTTTCCAAATTTTGGATTTGTGGCTCCGGGAAAAGACAAAAGCCAGAACGAAAGAACAATCACAAAATTTCTATTTCACAAGGTACTTGAAAGAGTCTTACACCCTCGTCTATAGGGAAACTAACGCCCTTATTACTCAACTACCAGACGACATTCTGGGAGACTCACACTACACTAAAGATATTGCCTACAAGCAGTCACAAGAAATCAGTAGATCTTCAAGAATCGCGGTCAATATTGCAACATTTTGAAAAAAAAAAAAAAAAAAAAAAAGTAAAGGGAAGTGAAATGAAAAGAAAATTGACGTGATAATAATTTTTGCCATCAAAACGGTTACTTAGATAAGTATCCTTGCTTTCATTGTGGCAAGCCTAAACGAACCCTCAGTAATCTTAAAATCATAACTATGTTACTAAAATAAAAACACACCGAGCGTATTTTTATAATGTCTTTCGAAAACATGTCTCTCCGTCTGTGGACGTGATACGTTCCCATCTATTAGTCAAAAATAAATTTTCTTTTGTTTTAGAAAACCAGGATCATGAAAGTAACGACTCTCGAAATTTCCACTTTCTCTGATCCGCAGTTTTCCCTTATAGTTTCCATAAATTTATTTTTGCATTTTGTGCGATTCCTCCCAACCCCCCTTATCGTTTTGATTCCTGGGAATAGAAAAATTATTTTTGCATTGAGAAGAAGAAACTGTAAATGAATTCTACCTTAATGGTGTACAATTTCTTTCTTTTTCACTGAGTGGCGTAAACATGCATTTCTCCGAAGTTGCTCACCCTTGGAAATTTTAGCATACTAGATTGAAACTTTTGTCAAAAGACGTGAACTTTAATTGGGAATTCGGCGACATCATTCTCCATACGATTTTGGAATGAGTGCCTACAAATAGTTTGCGGTTATCGATAAAAACTTGTATTTATAAAGAAAAAAGAAAACCTGAGTTATTTAAGGAATCGGGCACAAGGACTTATGCAGTTAATATAATTTGAAGCACAAGGACTTATGCAGTTAATATAATTTAAAGCACAAGGACATATGCAATTTAATATATTAAACCAGTTGTAAACTTCGGTAATAATTCAGAAAACTGAATGAAACAAAAAAAGAGAACATACTTGAATAGCGTTTATTTGGAATACCATTAGCATTCCAGATAAGTGGAATACATGATAATCGTTGAGGGTTGAATAAAGATAACTGAGTGTGAAATGGGTTAAGCGCCTCTCCGTAAGCAGCTGAGATGTTGTGATCTTCGTAAATGTATGAAATAAAACTGGTTACCCACGCTGCTCAAGTAAGTAAGCAACAGCCAGCTAACTACAGTCATTTTAATTTTCAGTTTGCTGTCTACATTCCTTGAAAAAAAATCTGGTTATTGTGCGAAAGCTTAAAAACTTTTATTTCTGTTCCACGCCAATAAATTTGGATTGCTACTATAGTTATACTATTTTAACTACAGTCATTTTTGCCGCCAAAGAAAGTTCATTAATTTCTCCGTTTGCAGTTTAGTTTTACTAGTGTCCAAAAATGGCTTTGGCATAATCCAAAGAGAATGTGATGTCAAAGAGAAGATGGCTTTAATTATTATGTTCGGAATTCTGCAGAGAAGCTTTCTGCACATTGCAATGAACCCAAACTGCAGGTCCTGAAATATTGAGTTGTTGCATAAGTTCATGCCGTTTGTTTTCACCGTACTACAGGAATGTATTACCTCAGAAGGGAAAACGGAATCAATCAACTATGCATTTCCCCCATTGTTTACGACGGTGTCCCAACGTCTGGATAGGTCTGCAATGCCATTCTTGAAAAAACGTGCAGGTTTTGCTGCGATGAAATAATCAAGGAAATTCTAGAGGTCAGCATCATTGTTGAACTTTCTGCCACGGAGTGCATTCGACAGAGATCGGAACAGGTGATAGTCTGAAGGGGCGACATCTGGGGAATAAGCCGGATATGAAAGGATCTTCCATTTCATGTCCTGAATGGCCATTTTGGTCATGTTTTCATTGTCAGGGTGGGCGTTATCATGTTGGAGAAGGACACCATGGCGCTGATGTGGCCGTTTCTGCTGAATTGCTCCCTCCACACGGCGGAGTTGCTCACAATAGAGAGCAGCGTTGATGATCCGATTCCTCGGCAGCATTTCTCAGTAAATAATGCCTTCCATGTCCCACCAGACACACAACATGATCTTCGCAGGATGGAGGTCATGTTTTGGACGTGGTGTGGGCGTCTTGTTTGGGCTTAACCATTCCATCCGATGCCTGAAATTCCCACACAGGCACCACTTTTCCTCTCCAGTAACAATACGTGACAGAAAAGGGTTGTGCTGCTGAGATCATTCGCGATAACGGGCAAGCAAGAAACCACATATGGCAACACGCTGATTTTTGTTGCTCTCGGTGTAAATGTGAGGCACCCCAAGACCCCAATTTCTGGACCTTTCCCATACGTTCCAGGTGTCGCACCACGGTGGCCTGATCACAGTCCATCTCAGTGGCTAATTTGCGTGTGGTTTGACGCTGATCCAAATGGATGAGATGGTTCAAACCATCCTCATTAAAGTGAGATGGACGACCTGAGCGTGGAGAGTCGCTGAGGTCAAAATTGCCACCTCGGAACCGCTCAATCCATTTGCAGGCTGTCCTCGGGGGCATAGCATTTTCCCCATACACAGCACAAATGTGTCGAGTAGCCTCGGCGGCTGTGTATCCCTTTTTAAACTCATAGAGAAGCAGATGTCGGAAATGTTCATTCCTCACTTCTTGACACTCCATACTTCCGGACCCGAAAACCAAAAAACCATTAGCCATAATCCCAGAACGCAATATGATTCAGATGCACGATATTACTGGCTACATTTTGATATAAAACTGGCCATCTTCACCGTCATTACTAAACTAGGAAACACACGTGAAATAAAACGGCATGAACTTACGCATCAACCCAATATATCGTGTTCTTGTTTTTTCCACCGTCCAAACTCCAAAGATGGCTGCAGTTAAACGACTATTCTATGCTCTCCTCTACTGTATGGATAAACGGCTTTACTTTGTAGATTTATAAAGATAAGAAAATTTTCAGTGACTTCCGATCCTCTAATTGCCTTGCTCAATTGTTTCAGCCCTTGGCCACTTCTCATCAATCCATCTATTTCAGCAGCTGTCAGCTTTTAGTTAGGAGCAGTGATGAAGTAAAAAAAAAAAAGAAAAGTAGTCAAATCAAATCAAATCATATGTCGAGGAGTTTAGAAGGGAGTGTCTGACCCCGGGTCTTAAACAACCCTTAGAAGTGTCTCGTATTTGGAAACTAGGAGATTTGTGCTAGAGTGCCCGATAGGAAAGTGACACGGAAGCGAGGTAAAAAGGGGTAGGAAGACGCCCTTATTTATTACCCGGGGTCCGACGGCTTAACGTTCCCATCCGATGCACGGCGGATATTTAGTGGTTCAAGCGCTCGTACCTGCCTGGGATCAAACCTGAGGTTTCTCCGTTGCAGTCACGAACGCTGACCACTAGGTCATCCGCGGCCGAAAAGAAAAGTGCCTCAACGATGAGAGGATTAAGTGAGAAAAACCCAGAAGAACCCTCAAAATTTTCAAACTCAAATTAAAATTCCATTTCCTTTAATCATTATTATCTTTGTTAAACTTTGGTTGCTAAATATTGTTATTAATTTGGAAATCAGATGCTAAGAACGTGAATATCAGATGCTAAGAAAATTAAGTTTTCATTAAGTACTGATCTTCAATTCTGTACGTTACAAACGCTCAGTGTGAATAAGACCAATCAGTCACAGTGAATGCATTGACGTATACGCGGCTTTCGTATAATTACGGGGTGGGAGTCGTGGGTATCATTTGCGAAGTTTCTTGTTCGTTTTGGAGTTTAACGACCACCGCCAGCATACAGTCGCCTATCAATGCTGAGTTCGGGCTTACTTTGAAGAGGGTCAGACACACACTTGCTAAAAGCCTGGGATCAGACACTCACTTCCAAAAGGCCTGCCTGAGCACGAAGATCAGATCATATGTAGAGGATTTTAGGAAGTGAGTGTCTGACCCCAGGTCTTAAACAACCCTTAGAAATAGGAAGCTAGGAGATTTGGGCTAGAGTGCCCGATGGGAAAGTTACACGTAAACGAGGTAGAAAGGGGGAGGAAGACGCCCTTATTTATTACCAGTGCCTGTGGCCCGACGGCTTAACGTGCCCATCCGACGCACGGCGGATATTAGTGGATCGAGCGTTCGTACCTGCCTGGGATCAAACCCGAGGTCTTCCCTGAGCACGAAGTGTGTCGAGCTCGAATTTTATATCGCAAAAGAGAGCCCTGCCGATACGAACCCAAAAATTACGACTAATTTGTTTAGATATTAATGTAGAAATGATCTCTTCCAGATTTTCCCTGGCCTCTCCTTCTGCAATTAAAAAATGTCTTTCTCAACTGGGGACTGGGAAAATGATATCTGTTTCTATAATATAGCCGCCAATTTTTTTTTACCATTTGTTTCTCCCTGAAATGCTTCGGGCGATCAAGCGCCAGGCAAATTCGGGCTGCGCTGCAATCCACCTACGTTGCTTAATAAAATTAGCAGGAAGCAGCGGAGTTAAGGGAAGGGCGAAATTTCGACGGCGGGGTACTTAGTATCTACAGTTCTTGAAGAAGATTTTCCTTCTCCGCAGAAATCCCCTAAAGCGTGGCCTATGGCATTTGCTCCCCAAGCCCAGAATAAATAGTCTTGTCTAGTCTCCACTCACCAACCAAACGCAGTTGTCGAAGAATTTTCTTTACCACCTAGGAAGTGTAATAAAAGTCCCGTATAAAAACACAGTTAAAAAAACCCGGGCCAATTCCCAAACCGTAGTGACTATTATGCAGCCCGAGCCAGGTCCGGGTTGGCCTGTGACTGTCTCAGCACTGTTGCTCATCCCCGATTTGTGGCCATGGTTCTGGGAAGGGCCAGCACCCATGCCCTCATCCGGGATTAGGGTCCATTTCGATAGATAGGTCAGCGCCCATCCCCTCATCCGGGACTAAAGTCCAGCTCGATCAATAGGTTACACCCCTGACAACTCGGCCACGGGAGCGCCCTTTTGTGGTGCCTCATAAGGAATCAGAGAACAGACTCAGGGTGTTCATTTATTCGAGTGTGTGGCGAGTTTTGTAGAAATGCCCTTCTCAACGTAAGTCACTTGTAATTCTCCATACATACGTGTTTAAGTTTTCTTTGTTTATTTTCTCTCTAGCAGAGCAGTCTTAACCTAAGGAAAAGCCACCTTCTGTAGCATTTTTTTTTCTGAAGACTGCCATCTTGATCAAGGAGTTCCCATTGTTCTTACACTAGAACCCTTGGGTTCGTGAGAGGCCGTCCTACTGCATGATCCGAGGGTTTAGACTTATCCTTTCAACGCTAACATTCTGTTAAGATACAAGTATGCTGGAACATAAAACGTTGCATTCCCTATTTTTGTATACATGATCAATTAAAAAATTTCCGTTGGGCTGCTTTTCTTACCATCTTAACCACGAAAAGAGTCTCATCTCTACCCAGAGAAAAAGTGCCTTATCGCTGCTAATGCAAGCAAAAGCTCTTCTACATCACTGGTTAGGAATACAGGGTATTGTGGTTCATTAGGCAGTCATGTAGGTGGATGCCGTTCTGTCTGAAACGGTTCAACGTTTTAATGATCTTCAGTAATGAATAAGTTGCTCCAAAATCAGACCATTTCTTAAAGAAGCAAGAGTAAATCAGTGTAGTCAACCAAATTTCAAAGAACATGTTTTGTGAGATTTTAAGGTCTGTAAAATATTCTGATGATAGCGATAATTTTTCATGATTAAATTTGGATTTGTTGGCATATCCCCTTAGTGTAAGCGAAACTATTTTTAAAATGAATTTTGGAGACTTAGCGTGACACTTTGAAGATTGATTAAGCACATCTTCTTGCTCCCAGGATTGTAGGAATCTAAAACTGCCTCGGCGGGTACATACACTTAAAGAATTTCTGGTACTCCTCTCGAAGTGGTAAAACCATGTCCTGTTCAGTCATTCCTTGAGGCATGTGAGCTTATCTCATGTATTTTTTATAATGTAGTCTCTTTCTTCTTTTTAATATGTAAATCTATTCGAAACTGCCTCTGCATAGAGATAATGGGAACCTGCTTGGCAGAAGCACAGATGGTGTTCGATTGTTTTTTTATGACGAAATATAAAAGATAGCATATCAAGGTGGTGAAAGGAAACACAAAATCACGCAAAATGGTTATATATGACATAAAAATGCCACAATTGCGCTACAAAAAAGGCACTTAAGGCACAGAAAAATTAAAAAACTGAAAGCTGGACTAAAAAAAATTAAGGAAAAAAGCCGCGAATAAGTGAAAATTCGTCAAGAAATAAACAGTGAAAAATGTGTGAAAGATAATGAAGAACATATTGATAATGATTTACAAGAAATCTGAAGGAAACACAACGAAACAGACAAAGAAAGGATAGAGAGGCTAGATGGTGGAACGTACAAGGGCAGGAAGAAAAAGCCGCACTCTGCAATAACCCTTAGAATTTCCACCCACAGTGTAAGTTCAGAACAAAAACGAAAGCTTTTGGTGCGTGGAGGAAATCAATAGACAGAGACACATGGCATAGTTATGAAGCTGAAAAATATGAAGATAAAATAACAATGGTTCGGCGAAATAAAAAGTCTGGTAAGAAATATCGAAAAATGCTGAAGATAGGATAGGTGGAATATCAGTTTACAGAATAGTTAAACATAAAAGCGGAACAGCTAAAGACTAGTATCATTAACCTCATTTGAGGAAAAATAGCAATACTCTAATGCAGGGTGCAGAAATTTAAGAAGGATGGAAAGAGTACTACGATTAGCTATTGAACATAAAAAATTATGAAGAACTGTTGGAAGATCAAAAAACAGCAGTAAGCCCAGAAAAAGAAATCTCAAAAGAAAAACTGAATGAAGCCTTTTCAGGATGGAAAATGGAAAATCAGCAGGACCCTCAAAAATGGCGAAATAGCGAAAACTTTGAGAAATTGAGGGGTAAGAAAAACATTGGAATTATACACAACAGGATTTGGAGTAAGGAACAAATTTCGGAGGATTAGAAAAGACGTGTGGTGTATCCATTTTTAAACAAAAACAAAATGGAAGAAAGAAATTCATTTTGCTTCAAAACCCAGTATCGAGTGAAGCCACCTCAGCAACAATAAAAGCCTCTACACTAGAGGTCTGCACGGGCCTAATTTGGTGAGCCCGGCCCGGCCCGGCCCAATCCCGTGCGTTTAAGGCCCAGCCCGGCCCGGCTCGGGCCCGTCAATTGCCGCTCTTATTTCGGCCCGGCCCGTGATGTGCCATTTGGCATTATTTTGGCTTTCTACTGTATTTTATTAAAATGGAAAAATTAAATAATGAAATGAGATATTATTGAAAATATTTAGTTGAATGTAGGCCTAAAAATATTAACTACATTTTGACAATTATCGAAAAATATAACCTTTAAAAAGAAAGAAAAAGGAAGACTAAGCGCGTTCAGAATCTGCCTTTCTCTGAACTAGTAAGTGATAACACTACAAAAGTCAATCCCTATACAGATTAGGGATAGGAGAAAAAATCCGTGTCGTCCCACTCTCTCGTACAAACACATACACACACCTTCACCCCACTGCAAACATCCTCAGTCCCGAACTCTACACAACACACACAAATTCACTCGGGATCCAATCTGTTTGCTGTCAACAAGCCCCAAAACGGTTTTTCCATCTTAATACCTACAGACTAGTAAAAACACCTTGAGTGCCTCTCCTTGCCTTTCTGATTACGCCCTGGGCTATGTCATGGAAGTAAGTAAAGCCAAATGAAGAGGGTGAGTAGGAACAGTTAAACACACCAGGAAATCGGGGAACACGACTTTTTTCTTTCTTTACCATTGCGATAAAAAGAATGGGTCGACTTGGCTCGGCCTGGCCAGGCCCATCGGTTTGTTCTCTAAACTAAAAATAGGCCCGACCCGGCCCGTGCATACCTCTACTCTACACGGCGTAGCATGGAATTGAAGATATTTTTGATATCGTCCTGAAGAATAGGATGCCAGGCTGCTTCTATGCGAGACCAGAGTTCATTTGTAGTGACTGCACTGTTAAAACTTTTGTGGTAGGTTGCATCAAAAAGTGGTGCGACACCAGCTGCACTCCTTTCTGAGAAAAGATACACCAGTGTGTGGTACAAACAAAATCCAACAACATTGTGAAAACTGGCACCATAACGTAGTACAAAGTTGCACCACGTTGTTGGATTTTGTTTGCAACACACGACGGTGTATCTTTTCTCAGAAAGGAGTGCAGCTGGTGTAGCACCACTTTTTATGCAACCTACCACAAATTTTTTAACAGTGTGGTTGAGGCCCCTGATGGGCCAGTCGCTTAGCTACCTTGTCCTAGATATGTTCTATCGGGAAACGTGCAGACCAGAGAAGAAGCGCTATCTGCCGTGCATGGAAGAGGTCTTGGACATTCCGGGGCACATGTAGCCGAGCATTGTCCTACTGGAATATAGCTTGAGGACAACTCTGAAGGAAAGGTATCACCTCAGCCTGTAAAACATCCTTGATGTATCGCTGGGTGTTGAGGGTTCCCTCAATTCGTATCAGGCGAGATCGCGAATGGAACCCAATGGTGCCTCAAACTGTGACGCTTGTAGTCGTGCAGGTATGAAGCTGCAAAATGCACGCTACATGGTGCCATGCACCACGATATCTTCGGACACATATGCGACCAGCATGCAGCATCAAGTTGAATCGTTACTCGCCAGTAAACTCTACTTGTTGCAAATCAGCCCGACAATATATGTGTTCGAAACCCCATTGCAGCCTGAAGCGTCTGTGGTTGAGCATCACAGAAATGCATAGCCATGGGGCTGCTAGCGACCAGTCCTCTGTTAAGCAGACGACGTCTAACTGTGCTGGAGGACAAAGCCTGACCTGTGACAGTGCTCAACTGCTGCGCTAACACAGTAGATGTCGCTGTGTGATCGGTCAGTATGATGCCGTTGAGGTCTATCATCCCGTGCATTCGTGCAATTTTGCGGTCCATTTCCCGTATTTCTGGGCGTCCAAGCCTCATCTGTCCACTGACACCACGTTCACATCACTGAATTGGAGTTTCGTTCCATACGAGCGGCAATTCCGCCTTAGGAAGATCCAGCTTCTCTCATTCCAACAATCCTTCCTCGCTCA
Source organism: Macrothele yani (assembly GCA_039090855.1). Classification (NCBI taxonomy): domain Eukaryota; kingdom Metazoa; phylum Arthropoda; class Arachnida; order Araneae; family Macrothelidae; genus Macrothele; species Macrothele yani. Next base: position 79,593,882 of record CM077012.1, read on the forward strand.
AAGTCCACCTGGTGTTAATAGCACGGCCTTCTTCGGCGACGGGTCATAGTGAGACACAAGAAACTCCCTTTTGACTCAATGTTGTTTCGTCATAGATTGCAACATCTTTTTTGAGCTAGTTCTTCATACCTAAGACCGGACAGTTCACAGAGCGCTCCGCCAAAACTGCATGCGCATTTTTACTGACATTTTAATCATTTGCATGTTTCAACCTGTTGTACATATCCTGTAAATTTCAAGCTACTACCAGCAGTCCTTCGTGGTGTTGCAATTTTCACAAACGGTAGTGTAGTAAAAACAAACAATACAGTTGAGTTTTATGGAGGGTAAAGTAGCCACAGTTACAGATGTTGGTAATGATATGATTGCAAGAAAAGTTTTCGGAAATGAACAAAATCCTCTACCACATATTTGTAGATCTGCAAAAAGCGTGTGATAGAGTGACACATGAAGTCCTATACTAGACGGTCAGTAAGAAAAGAATGTAAAGCTGGCGTGTTTTTTAAAACAAAGCGCAGAAACAACTTCTAAATCTAGAAGTGGCGAGACAAAATATTTTGACATAAAGATTGGACTTCACCAAGGATCAGCTCTGAGCTCTTTTAGTTTCTTACCTGTCTTGCCTGCGCTGAGTGTTGCTCACCATGGAACATTTTGTCTGTTGATGATATAATCTTTACAAAAAAATCATCTGGAGAAGGCCAAAAGAGTTTTGTAGATCAGCAAATGACTCTTGAAAAGACTACTCTAAATATAAGTGAGGCGAAAACAGAGATGATGGCCAGTTTAAGAGATGAACAAGAAGATTAGTTAGGGCGATAGATAGGGTGTACGGCTGATAGAACAGTTTAAATAGTTGTACTCAAATTTGCAAAAAGGATGGCAGTTGTCAGAAAGAAGTAAGAGAAAGAATTAGAGCAGGAGATAATAGAAGTAGTGAGATATTAAAGTTAACTTTAACAACAAAGCTCCAATAAAAATGAAATCGAAGATTTCCAGGACAGCTGTAAAATCTGCTCTTTTATGTGGATCAGAAATGTGAGCAACCAGGAAAAAATGAGCTGGAAAGGACAGAAATTACAATGTTAGATGGATGCAAGGACTGCCAAGGAAAGCACATGGGAGGTATAAGGACATAAAGAGAGAACCTATGGATTAAAAAAATTAGAGTGAAGTTAAGACTGTCATCTAAGGTTGGTTGGAAGTGTCTGGAAAACAGAAGACGAAAATCCAATTCGAAAAGCCATAGAGATGAAGGCGATAGGAAATAAAAGTGGGAAAACCGAGTAAATTATGGTGAGAAGAAGAGTGGTGGACATGAGGGAAGTAAAGGCAAAAAAGAGGGCATCCAGGGTAAAAATAACTTAAGATTAAGACTTGTTCGGGCTGTGTAACATTGAATAGTATGGGACTATTCCTACCGAAAGAAGAAGATCGATGTTTTAACATTAATTAACGAAACTTAAGGGGAAATCAGGTGGTACTCTCTTCGGCTACAGCTTTTCTTCCTATCTGTTGATACGTTCTTCATATGTTTTTATAGTTACACATCTTCCTTAGATGCTCATTTACAAACGCTGAAACATGTTCAGCTAACAAATGCAACATAAAGGCTTCATTACTTGTTATTAAGGAAAACGCACTTGAAACAGCGTGGGCAAAATGCCTTTTCTTACATTTATCGTCGTATTGTCAACTGAACTGTATTCCTTGTGTAGTTTCCTGCGTTCAAATTTTATAAATTTAGTGTTTTCACAAAGTAAGCTAAAGTTTCATCACGTTATCCCCAATGCTTCCCGAATCATTTTGTTTACTTCCTAAAAATTTTGTAATAATATTTCGTTTACAACTGAAATATACATATCATTACCTTAACAAATTCTCGTACATCGTAGATTTGTATCAATGATAGTGAATGGAATATCTAAAGAACAAAAAAGTGAATCCAGGGGTGCATTTTCTTTAATTCTATACCGCTTCAAGTGCGAAATCTTTACACAAACGCGAAATTGATTGTTCTGAATGGAGAATTTGTACTCCTTACCATAAGTAATTCAGAAAAATTTTCCGCTGCGCTAACACAAACTTCATTCTGGAATTATGCATAGGTTCTACGACCATGATTTAAACGATTTCAGCCATCAAGTCAGCCTGATAATTTTGGAAGTTCGCAATTTATCGAAACGTCCCCGAGAACCAAATGTACATCAGATAGAAAATTGTGGAACCTCTTGTTTAACATGATTCCTCAATGCATGTGGCACAACAGCCATTTAGTTCTCACCCCTTAAGGATCAGTAATCACAACATCTTTCCATCACCTTCGTGCTGTTATTACCATGGCGATTGAAACAAGAAAAACAAAAAAAAAACAATGGAGAAACACGTTTTTAGCCTGGTGCATTGCAGCAGTTTATGTATTTGTGTGTGCGTGCATGCGATAGCGTACTTTTTTCATGTGTGATATTGTCAAAAAGAAACGCTGCAGCTCTAACGATTTTAGTCCTGTAATGGATTCAGTTGTAGAGCAATACATCAAATATTCGAAAGAAACGCAAAGCTCATGTAATCAGACAAGTCACTGCTTTCAAATTTAGAAATAAGATATCGGGAAAAAGATTATATGAAAGCTTTGCTTTCCATGTAATTTAATAATCCATGTAAGAGAACACAGAGAAGAAAACGCGTGGCATCTCAGCTTTTAATACTCTTTCGCTTCAAAATCAGTTTCTTCGGAATAAGCTGTTTTCTCTCATTCCCTCTCACCCCCCCCCCCCTTTGCGACGGTGCGAAATATTTTCTCGTCTTGCATATATCTCTTTCGGCTGTCGTTGACGGGAAACTGATTTTCGCCGAGACAACTTTGTCCATGCTGCATATTGACAGAAATGTCGATTGAATTTTTCTCGAGCCTGTAAATTGATTACTCCGAAGGGCCTCAGAAAAGCAAGAGCAGGAGAGGCAACCGAAATTCATTGTCCTCTGTGATTTCTGCAGCTGGAAAACAAGAGCAAAAAGTAACACCAGGGAAAAAAAGAAAATAAATCTTAGGAGGCGCAACCCAGATTTTTAACACAGGTGGTTCAAGAAGTTTTTTAGGTATTTATTCATGACTTCCTTTTTTCCTTTTTGTTTATTTTGATTTTACAACAGTTGTGAAATAACATTATTCCTTACCAGTTATTTCTCCGGTTAATTCCGGTTATTGAGATCCACGATTACTATCTGACTTTTCTTGTCTTAATAAATATTTAGAGCTATGTGGAGCAGATGTCATCGGGATAGTGAAGCCCTATTGTATTCTAGTTATACTATTGATGTTTGAATAGCTGTTGTATCTATGATAAAACACTTCTCCGACTGCTACGGCTTTGAGATATTACGTAAAATCTCTTCATGCTGAGGTCATTAATTACAACCCGCATTTAGTTTCTGACCTACCTTGATTCCTTTCTTTGCTCTAATCTTTTTTAGAGCATTACGTTACGAAAAACATTTTTTCCTTTAACACTATGTCCAAAAAAGTCTTTTCATCATCAACAACAACAACAGTTCCTAGTTTGCTGCTGGATGAAAGTCTCCACAACTTTCTTCCACAACTGTCTTGAGTCTCCTACATGTCACTTAAACATGCTTCCGGATTCCATCTATTCATCTCCTTCGTGGTCTTCTTCAGGATCTTTTTCTTTTCCTTGGTATCCAGTCTAAAATATCAGTTGTTCAACGGTGGTCAGGTTTTCTGGATATATGTCCAGCCAGTTGCCATTTCAAGGGTTTTACTTTGATCATGATGTCTTCTACTCTTGTCGTTTTCCTGATCCCTGAGTTTCTCTTCCTATCTTTCCTGATTTCACCCAGCATGCACCTCTTCAGGATTTTTTTAAATTGTATGCAGTCTCAGTATGTCATGTTTAGTTAAGATCCATGTTTCTGATCTATAAGTAAGAATTGGGAGTATAGATTGATTAAACACTTTTCTTTTACGAGTAAATTTCAGTTGAAAATTATGCTGTTTCTTCCAACTTCCTTGGAGAACATTTGGAAGAAACAGTACAATTTTCAATTGCAATTTACCATTATGTCTTAAAAGAAAATGTTTCATCAGTTTACACTTGCAGTTCTTATTTGTAGATCAGAGACATGGACCTTAACTGAAAATAACATATAGAGGATGCAGACAGCTCAAAGAGGCGTAGAGAGGTGCATGCTTGGTGAAACAATGTAAGACAGGAAGAAGAACTAATGGACCAGAAAAATGACAAGAGTGGAAGACATAAGGATCAAAGTTAAATTGATGTCCAAAATTACGTCCAGTTTCTGCAAAATCTCATTAATTGTTTTCATTCTAGATTGGAAATACGCAGCTCATTTCAAGTGTTTTCTCTTTCTTTTTGTCAAATTTTTTGGTTCTCCATATTTCTAACCAGTAACTGGAAACTGAGAAAATAACTGAATCTATGGGATAGTAAACTGAATCTATGGGACAGTAACCTGAATCTATGCCAGCAACTCGATGAATAGCCAACTGCCTACAGCGTCTAGGCAAGAATGATTGGAAGAAGACGGTCTAAAGTGGCAATATAGTTCTGTTTTTTTGCAACAGATTTACGATCTCATAGAGAGAGAGAGAGAGAGAGAGAGAGAGAGAGAGAGAGAGAGAGAGAGATTATCCTTTATCTGGGCTACTAGGTCCAGGAAATGGGGGGCAACAAAAGTCGTATATCAAACATACCATTTTTACGTTACCAGACTTTAGAACCCAAGCCTGATAGAATATGAAATTGGCTGGAAGCAGCACCACTCCCTTCGACTGCAGCTTTATAATTGAAAAATGAATATGACCCGCCGTGACGCTTAAATACATTCTCGAGTACGCTGGACATTCCGGAATGATGAGTGAATGCCGAGTCGTACCAAGAAAGCATTCCCCAAAGGAGTGCACCACCACCGCCAACTCGGACCACCAGCAGGATGCAGTCGAGGCCCATTTCTTTGTCAGTTCTCTTCCATACTCTCGTTTTGTTCGTAGTGAAAGAAGTGCAGCGCGATTCATCTGACGACATTGCACGTTTCCAATCCTCCATTGACCAGTATCGCCACTCACCATAACACCACTACAATCAGAGACGCCTGTAGGAGTATCGTCTCACGAACGGTACTCCTACAGACGGCGGTACAAGTACATTTATCCATTCGTTGGAGCTTCCTATACGCACTGTGATGGTGATATTGGTTCCTTTTTCTGAAGGCTGTTGTTGTAGTCTGCAAATGGCACATTTCGATTACTGAGTACAGCACAGGTCATACATACCTCCAGTGCATTTCGAAACACATATATATCCATCGCGTTGGTGGTTTTGTACAGCCGTAGCCAGTGGTTCTAATATTGGAGACATCGTATGCGTCGATACCGGGTCAACTCCGCAAACTGTTCCTATGTGTTTTCTCGCAGCACAAACACCAGCTATCAATCCTCTAGTCAAGTGTCTGATGTCGCCTACTTTTCCCATTGTACACGATACCGATAACATCCAGGTAAGGGCTGACAAGCGATAAGAGATCATTACTGCTGCACTGTTTCATTTGCATATGACGATGGTCTTGTGAATGTCAGGCGTAAGATTTTCTGGAGTTTTGGGAAAGCAGTGCGTGTAAGATGGATATGATTTACACTGAAGAGCAATTGAATTAGAGATACCTGTCTAGTAACGTGGAGCGCCACCTTTCGCCCTGATGACGGCGGCGATTCGTCTCGGCATGGACTCCACAAGACACCGGAAGCGTTGAGAAGCCATACGGATCCACGACCACCTGAACAAGCTCCCACAGTTCACGAAGATTTGATGGAGGGGGTCAGAGACTCGAACATATCTCTCGGTGGCATCCCAGATGTGCTCGATGGGATTGAGGTCAGGTGACCTAGCTGGCCAAGGAAGCGAGGTCACGTCGGTGGAGTGTTCATCCAACCATTCGGATACAATTCGGGAGCTATGGCACGGTGCATTGTCTTGTTGCAGGATGAGATCCCCAGTGGGGTGTTGAAGACGCACAAACGGGAGCAAATGGTCGTCCAGGATATCCCGGTAACGCTGACCTGTGAGGTACGATGTCACACGTACCAGGGGTTTCATTTCAGTCCACGTAAACAGTCCCCAGACGAGAATGCCACCCCCACTAGCTTGAAGAGTACACTGCTGGCAAGAAGGATCCATCGTTTCATGTGGTTTGCGCCGTACTCGTATCCTACCATCCGCATGTACCAACGCGAATCTAGACTCATCAGTCCAGGCAACATTTTTGCACATGTCTAGGGTCCAGTGGCGATGTTCCGGCACCCATGCTAATATTTGCACCCTGTGATGTGCGGTCAGCAGCGGTACCCTCGTGGGACGATGGCTTCTGTACCCCATAGCGAGGAGATGGTTCTGGATGGTGTGGCTGTTTACACATTTTTGTGTACCAGCGTTAAATTGCCGAGTGATTTCTTACAATGCAGCCCGTCTATCCGCTGCTACAATGCATGCTAGCCGACGATGACCCCGCTCATTCACACGCTGTTGTCCACGGCAGTTGGCTCTCGCAGGGATGGTTTTACCGGATTCGATGTACTCACGGGCACCCGTGACACAATGGCTCGTGAAGATCCCAGTGCCTGCACGACTTCCGAGATGGAGTGACCCATTCGTCGGGCCCCGACGGTTTGTCCACGATCCAATGCGCTTAGATCCTTCGTCTTACCCATCCTGCGTCCGACCCTTACTGATTCCCGTCGCATCACTCCTTATATTGTCGGATTGCTGCATACGTCAAGTCGTTTCCGTTTACAGGGCCGCCCACAGCGCCACATTTGCATAACGCCAGCTGTCTTTAATTCAATTGCTCTTCAGCGTATGATTTTATAATGATTTTTCAGATTTAATGTGGATATTTCTTTTTGTACCTTTCTGAACATCATCTCCACAAAGTTCTAGTCTGCCTAGCATGGTTTGCGTCCTTCTAAGCCAGATTTTTGTTTTTAAAGTGTGTTCATTTTTACCTGTTTAAGCATTTTGTTTCTTTCGGTCCATGTCTTCTCACAGCTTCTAGAGATGCTATAAATGCTTACCCGTTTTCAATGCATGAATCGTACCAGGTGCATTCAAGTTATAAGACTTGGTAATTTTCTCTTCACAAACTGTTTGAATGATAGATGCTAAGCGTCTTTCATTTTTCAACATAGAAATTTTCATCCAGGTTTAACATCTTCTGCTCCTAACCGATAAAGCTGCAGTGAAGCATTCTTTGGAGATGTCGGGACTTCCAAAAGTCACTTGGTGCAATTAGTGGCGAATTCGACGGATGTGAGATAGGCCCAGTCTAGTTTTCACTAGAAAATCTTTTACTGTAATGGAACCATGAGGCAAATCATTGCCGTTTGCTCAGTTTGATATCTTCATGTAAATTCGTATGTATAGAACCAAAAGATATGCCAAAAGCTTCGTTTAGTGCTAATCTTCTATCATCCGTAACCAATATCTTAGTTTAGGAAATGTTAGATACAGGAAGACTGTTTCTCGGTCTCAATTCACATGCCTCATTCTGACATAATTTCCTATCGTTTACGCACCTCGCTACACCAATTTTGCACATCTGTGAAACCTTCGAAACACAGTTCTTTATTTTTCGACGAATTCGACTTAACATCTGTGACGTACCTGCCCGCAGGACGCACACGACATAAAGGCAGAGAGCAGTCAGAACGAACGTCCGCGTAGCTCAATTGGTAGAGTGACTTATTCCGGAATGAGGGAACCTGGATTCGAGCCCCGGCGTGGACAAAAATGACGGAGAAATTTACTTCGTTATACGTCTTTTAATTGAGATTTAAATATCCATTCATCGCATGTTGTTCTTAATCAGAGTGACGTCGCATTCAGGTTATGAAACATGCCACGGCTACAGAGAGCACTACGGTTAATTCGATGTGTGCATCTTGCTGCCATCTGTGACAGAAACTCAAAGCAAATTAATGAAAATTTAAAAAGCAATACCAATGATATCCGTCGAAATATAGGATGTTCGTAAACTGTTTTGACAAAAGAAGAGGGGTGATAGTACCCATCAAGACGAACAATATTTACAATGGAACCTAGGGACGCATTTCCACTCTGAGTGTCAGAAAAGAGTAACTTCGAAATACGTCCAGCAAGCACAAGTCGTTCCCCTCAGACGTCATTTCTTTCGTGCCGGAAAAGTAGCGCATCGCCAGAACATCACCGTCAAGCATTTACCGTATGCAAATTTACAGAGAAAAGACGCAGCATCGACAGTTGCAGCTGATTGGCTTATCAAGGTGCAGTAGACACTACCTGAATGCCACATATCCCGCACGATAGATTGGACGTAGCGGACCTGTGGCATGGCCTCCACGCTCACCGGACTTAAACCCACTGGACTTCTTCTTCTGGGGGCACATGAAATCATTGGTGTACGAGACGCCTGTGGACTCCGTGGAAGATCTCGTCGCGAGAATCGTTGTTGCAGCGGACAGGATGAACACGACACCAGGAGTCTTCGAGAGGGTGCGCCAGTATTTCATTCGCCGGTGCGAATTGTGCAACGGCACCCGTGGCCGCCACTTTGAGCATCTACTTTGAGTCTGTCCCTGATCTCCATAAATAGGATTGTGCAACTTATGATGTCGTTAATTATCTTTCTTTGCACTGTTGAAAGTTCAACTTGGACATCTGACTTTACTCTTTTCTGACACTCAGAGTGAAATGCGACCCTAGGTTCCATTGTAAATATTGTTCATCTTGATGGGTACTATCACCCCTCTTCTTTTGTCAAAACAGTTTACGAACTCCCTGTAATTGTGTGAGAAATAAAAAAATATGACCAGCTAACAACATGAACGCACCTGATATTTCCCAATTCAGAGTCCCCCGATCTTTGCTTCTTGTTTTTCTTTTTTCTTTCCTTTTTTTTTTTTTTTTTTTTTTTTTGCGAGGGAGGGGGTTAACGATCAACGTGAGCAACTCGATTGGCTATAAGCAGTCGCCCGTCCCTAATTTAGGGTCATTGAATCCAGAAAACGGAGAAAGCCAGTGCCGTAAGACACATACAGCATCCATGCTGCACCGGCATTCAAACCCGTACGCATCTCGGACAAATGGAAAAAGCCAGCACCTAGATCACAGCGCCACTTGGGCGGCCTCTTTGTTTCTATCTTCAAAATTCCGTAACAAAAAATTACATATAAAAAATCTTCATGCACTGCCGTTTGAACATCTTGCGGAATAATAAAAGCATAGAAACCACGACACCAAGAAGTTAATAAGTGAATTCCAAGAAACTGAATACATATACCACATGAGTATACACGGTGGTATCAGAATAATATGACCACCCCCGGAATCAGAGTGTACCCGCCCAGTGGCGCCACTGAGTGCTGGGGAAACGGTCGACCACACGGTGATGTAAGCGTCCGGCCAGGACAGATCAGCCATAGTGCGAACGTGAGCACAATGTGCATAGGTAGTGATTTGACGGACGTTCATAAAGGTATGATCATCGGCTACCACACCAAGGAAGGAAGCATCTCAGAAACAGCAGACTTCGCGAGCTGTTCGCGAGGTGCTGTAGTAAGGGTGTATCGAGAATGGATCGCTAGCACACCAAGACCCCACAGGAGAACGTCACCTACGTCAACTGGTAAAGAGAAATTGACGAGCAACAGTCCAGCAATTGACCGCGCAAATGAACGTTGGGGCGCCCAGGTACATGTCCCCGATAACAGTAGAGCGAACTCTGTTACGCATGGATCTCCGGAGTCAACGCTGCGTCAAAGCGCTCATGTTAACCCAGGTCCATCGGCAACGATGCTTGCAGTTCGTATGGGACTACCGCCATTGGACTGTAGAAGAGTGGAACAGGGTTGCTTTCTCCAACGAATCGAGGTTTGTACTCCACAGAAGTGACGGGCGGTAGCGGATACGGCGTGAGACACACGAGAGTCAACACCTGGACACGCTTGTAGATCAAGTACAGGCCGGCAGCGTGCACGTCTGAGGATGTTTTCCTGGTATGACCTGGTACCACTGGTTGGGTCCTTGAACGCCAATGGCTACCTGCCCATCCTCACTGACCACATGTATCCCTTCATGTTGAACGTTTACCCTGATGGTAATGGTGTCTATCAACAGACAATGCGCCCTGTCACGTCGCTCCGTGACTGGTTCCAGGAACACGGCAGCGATGTCTCCGTTCTCCTTTGGCTGGCGAATTCGCCACACATCAACCCCATAGAGAACTTGTAGAACTATTTGGATCGATAGGTTCGACGTGCTGACCCACAACCACGTCATCTCCGGGACCTCCGTGCTCTTCTGCAGTCCGAATTGGCACTGTGCCTCGGGCAACTTTCCAGGGCGTCGTTGCGTCCATGCCACGACGTCTCGTCGCTGTCATCCGGGCCAAGGGTGGTTATTCCCATTATTAGGTAGGTGATCATATTATTTTGATACAACTGTGTAAATCAAGCGATCACAGACGAATACAGAAGTATGCTGAATACTAGTCTTCATTCATATATCAATGTACTTATCTTTAGCAATAGTTGGTATGGACTTACAGAAGGTTACATTCATAGTCTGGGTATTTCGCAGACATAGAATTGTCCTCATGGGAACAGGAAAATTCCGGCGATCGCGAAAACTATGATACGGTTTTTACGCCATGCCAACAATCATCGTTAATCCGTTAGTGCATGCATGAATTTCACGAGGATGACTTATAATCATTTCCAGAATTCGATAGGCGTACAAGACATATGTGTTTGCTACACACGATGCCGCCTCACAGATTTATTTTAGTAACAGGTACGTTATGTATTCATATGATGCACTTTTAGGATGATGCGGTGTAAAGAAAGTAGTAAGGTTTTGCTTGACACTTTCGTACTTCTGGTTTCACGGAGATTTTCTGTAAGACAGCTCACTACAGCCAAGCTGTTCCGTCCAATTCCACACAACTGCGTGTTTTGGCTCTCCTTTACCATTACGGTACCAACAGTACTGTGTGTTTCAAACCAAACTGCCAGGCGACCATACCTATTTGTCGAAAATGTCTAGGGCACATTCTTAGTTTGCCTCCGTTTGTAAGTTTTGCTCGCTCGGTGTTCTCCAAATGATGGTACACATTATTCAGTCGAGACACAAGAATATTCAATTTCTCCCACATCGAAATCGCACTTTTTTTGTTTGGGACTTTAACGACCAACATGAGCACCGCAATGGGCTATAAAGCAGTCGTCCGTTCCTAATTAACCCTTTAACGAACATGACGACCAAAACGCCAGTGAATGCAAATGGCCATAGCCACCCAAAACGCCTGTCTAGGGTGAGTCACATTTCTTACCCTTGCCTGTTCTTCAAATTTTCTAGACTTATGAGAGATCTGCAGGAGTCACCCTCAGTCACTATTGTTGTTATTAAACAAAGAAGTGAACAAACAGAAAATTTCGGACGCTATGGTATTTGGAGTGATAAAAGATTTTTGGGTCATGATCGTTAAAGGGTTAAAGGCCACTGGTTCCAAGGAAGGGAAAGAACCAGAGCCTTAAGACAAACACACCACTCATGCCTCATGCGGGGTTAAAACCCGAATTCATTTCCGACGAATGATTACAGGAAAGCGCTTCGTGCCGCTCATCCATCGAGGTGGCTAAAACGCACTTCGAAGCATCTCAAAATCCATCATCGACATTTCTCGTCTGCGTTTTTAACAACAACCTTACCATCCAGTTTCCAACTGGAATTTAATGCGTAATTATGATTATTCGAATATCAGAGGCCTCCTCGGTGGTGCAGGGGTCTAAGCGTTGGGTTTTGACCATTTGTCCAGCATCGAGTCCTATATGAGTCATGGGTGGTCTTTCAACACTGATGCTTTCCCTTCCTTAGAACCAATGGCTCCAAATTATGGACGAGTGACTGCTTATAGGCCGCAGAGTTGCTCACGGTGGTTGTTAAACTGCGAATTGAAAAAAAAATCATAGGGCAATATTTGATGCAATTTAAAATCCGTGTCTTTCATCTATCGAGATTTCAAAACTTCCATTCTATGTATATTACAATTTACAAAGAAACAAAAAGAAACTTACGAATGCCATTTCCATTCTCTCATTCTAATCATAAATAGCTCTACTTTTCTTATTTTCGGGGTTTAACGACCACCGCGGTTAACTCTATAGTCCCTAAGCGGACACCAATAAATAATATGGGACACTACTTTAACTAAAGCGAAACAGCCAGCGCCTCATAAGGCAAGCACAGCTCTCATACCTCATTCGAGGCTCGAGCCCAGGCCAGTCTCGGGCAAACGGTCAGAATCCAGCGCTTCGACTATTGAGCCACCGAGGAAGTTAGCTCTACCTGCCGCTTTCAGCCTCTGAATATCTTTTCAGTTTACCTTTTCAGCGGTCGATGCATCTGAGCCAAATGGTCCCATGATTTTCTTCGCTCTCCAAACAGAAATGTTCATATAACGGCCGGGTTTTACAAAAGCTTCGGAAAAACAATTCCTTTCTCCTAACTCAGCAGTGCCGACCCTGTTATTTGTGATAAGGTATCCTTTCTAGTCCTTTATTCTTTCCTCCATAACCCAAAGCATAATGGGGATGGGCTATTCCCTCTGACAAGGTCATCATGTCAATAGGTAGAAACAAGTAACTCAAACAACTTCCCTCTCCTTTCCTAGGTACGTCTCTCTCTCTCTCTCTCTCTCTCTCTCTCTCTCTCTCTCTCTCTCTCTCTCTCTCTCTCTCTCTCTCTCTCTCTCTCTCTCTCTCTCTCTCTCTCTCTCTCTCTCTCTCTCTCTCTCTTTCTCTCTCTCTCTCTCTCGTCATTGTTATTACCATTTCAACAGCTAATCAGTCAGAAAAGATTAGTGTCATTAATCCCCCTGAATATCCACATTGGATAATAAATCTAAGGGGAAAGCACCGCTTTCTGATGTGCAGGTTTACTCATTCCAATCGCGTTCGGCGCGCTTCCTAGACAGCGAACATACACTCTTTCACAACAAACAAAAAAACGAAGTACCCCGAGAAAGTCGTTCGCTCCTCATGAAATTCCTCATGCAAGTACCTCAGGGGAAGAATATGCAAATGATTAAAAAACAACGATCAATAAATAAATAGTGGCCCGCCACAGTGCATGGGAACTGTGCATAGAGAAGGGTATATCAAGAGCAAACCTCGCAGGCAGGGACAGTTGTGACAGCGGATTGCGGTTGCATTAACCTTCACAGACTGTGAGGATGCTTCGACGTCAGATTCGTGCACAATATGAGCAGTTGAGCGAGTTTTGAGAGAGAATGTATAATTGGGCTGAGAGAAGCCGGATGGTCAGGTCACCGTATCGCCAGGTATTTGGGTCGGAGCGACGCGGCAATCGGACGATGCTGGCGGCAACGGGGCGAGGACGGCAGAACCCAGCGGCAGTCAAGCAATGGACGGAGGAGGGCAAAAACAGAACGCGAGGGTCGAGCGATTACGAGAGTCGTCGAATTCGCCGCTCTCAACAATCCGTGGCCATTTTCTGTCGTCTGCAGGTACAGAAGTGGCCACCTGGACCGTTACCAGACGACTTGCGGCACGGGGACTACATTCGATGTTGCCACTCCACCGCCGACCCCTGACCAGCGAGCATCGCCGGCTGGTCACGACACCACTATCCTACGTTGATCGGGTCCGCTCAACGTTGGATAATGGTGTCGTGTTGTCTTCAGCGGTGGATCACGGTTTTCACTTGGTGCCGATGACCAGCGCATATACGTGTCTGCAGACGATCCGGTCAGCGCACGGATCCTGCCTTTACCCTGGAATGGCACACGGCTCACACACCGGGAGTGACTGTGTGGGGAGCCATTTCCTACTGTAGCCGGATACTCTTGATAGTCGTCCGTACCACCCTCACGGTTTAATGGTACGTCGACGACATTCTACGACCTGGTGTGTTGCCTCTCCTGTCGCAGCGCCACCGAACAATTTTTCCACAGGATAATGCCCAGACGCACATGGTAAGGCTCTCTCACGCCTGCTTCCGTAGTGTCGACACCCTTCCCTGGCCAGCCCAATCGCCCGACCTCTCACCGATCGACCATGTTTGGGGCATGATGAGACGCCTCCTACCTCCATCCCGGAATGTCGGTGAGATGGCCCGCAATTTGGATACCATCTGGCATACTATATCTCACGACAGTATCCGTGGACTGCATGCGTCTATGCCACCCGGGTAACCGCTTGTACCCGAGCCAGAGGTGGCGCTACAACGTATTGACTTGTTCCACTCGTGTAGCAAACGCAACTGCCCTGGAATTGCAATAATTTCCTTTCCTTACATATACATTGCACATCTAAGTTCTTCGTTTCTGAGTGCTTCTTTTTTCTCTTTTTTTTTAAAATCAAATAGGGTATTTGTTCGAGCTGATTTCAGCCCATTTTTCTAACCTAGAGTTTATTCATTCCATCCGGTCAGAGGGTTAAATCCCATATCTGAAAAATGTGAGTCAGAAATTTTAAAACGCACTTATTCATTGCCTTTTGTTACTTTTTACTGAGAATCACGTTATTTCTTTCAAGGTAATGCAATTAAATTTTATGTGCCTTTTAATTCCTTTCTTACTGTTTCTTCAACCATTTATTCTGGCCAATGTAGATATTAGTGTAAAACACTTCTACTTTACCTACATCTATCTCCAAATCTTCTTTTCTGGAAGAATTATTGAACACAAGTCTTGTTGTCCATAAATTTTTCTTTGATATTTCTGTCGTCGAGAGGTTAGGGTACTGAATTCTCGGACCGTTACATAAATAAAGTTTTGCTGCACCCAAAGCTCACATATCTTGGTTTCTCGTAAGCTAGCCTTACTCTCTGGAGGGTTAGGTAGCACCTTACCCAGGCCCACGTGGGCCAGCTTGTATTTAAAACCATACTTAATCTTATTTCTTTGCTCTTTACTGAATTATGACTTTCAGTTCCGAAGATTTTAAAGAGTGCCATCCTCTAAACAAAAATGAGTTTCTAAATCGCTGTTATTCACTTTCTGGAAGAAATTATTCTTCCAGTAACAAAAAAGAAACTTGAGACGTACGGTTTTGCCATGACTTACGTGTTTTCTAATATTTATAACTTTTGTGTTCTTAAACGAATTATTGTGCCAGCACTTTTACATATGTTTTCAAAGATTTTCATACAAAATGTATTTAGCACTGTAATACACTGAAGAAAAATTTAATTAGAGACAGCTGGCGTTATGCAAATGTGGTGCTGCGTGCGGCCCTGTAAACGGAAACGCAATGACGTATGCAGTGATCTCACAATATAAGGAGTGATGCGACGGGAATCAGGAAGAGTCGGACGCAGTATGGGTAAGACGAAGGATCTAAGCGCATTTGATCGTGGGCAAATTGTCGGGCCTGACGAATGGGTCACTCCATCTCGGAAGTCGTGCAGGCACTGTGATTTTCACGAGCCACTGTGTCACGGGTGAACCGTGAGTACATCAAATCCGGTAAAATCATCCCTGCAAAAGCCAACTACCGTGGACAACTGCGTGTGGATGAGCGGGGTCATCGTCGGCTAGCTCGCATTGTAACAGCGGATAGACGGGCCACAGTGCAAAAAATCACTCGGCAATTTAACGCTGGTGCCCTAAAACGTGAAAGCAGCCACACCATCCAGAACCATGTCCTCGCTATGGGATACAGAAGCCATCGTCCCACGAGGGTACCGCTGCTGACCGCACATACAGGGTGAAAAGATTAGCATGGGCGCGGGAACATCGCCACTGGACCCTAGACATGTGGGAAAATGTTGCCTGGACTGATCAGTCGAGATTCACGTTGGTACATTCGGATGGCAGGATACGAGTACGGCGCAAACCACATCAAGCGATGGATCCTTCTTGCCAGCAGGGTACTCTTCAAGCTAGTGGGGGTGGTATTCTCGTCTGGGGACTGTTTACGTGGACTGAAATGCGACCCCTGGTACGTGTGGCATCGTCCCTCACAGGTCAAGGTTACCTGGAAATCTGGGATACCATCGAGAGAGATGTTCGAGGCTCTGACCCCCCTCTATTAAATCTTCGTGAACTGTGGGAGCTTGTTCAGGGGTCGTGGATCCGCATGGCTTCCCAACTCTTCCGGTGTCCTGTCGAGTCCATGCCGAGACAAATCGCCGCCGTCATCAGGGCGAAAGGTGGTGCTCCACGTTACTAGACAGGTATCTCTAATTCAATTGCTCTTCAGTGTATTTCCTTAGAATTGCTCATGTTTCTTCAAGAAGCGGAACGCCTTCTCAGAGGCTGTAGACAATGCAGCCTCATATCGCGG
This sequence comes from Macrothele yani, assembly GCA_039090855.1. Taxonomy (NCBI): domain Eukaryota; kingdom Metazoa; phylum Arthropoda; class Arachnida; order Araneae; family Macrothelidae; genus Macrothele; species Macrothele yani. The sequence goes on from CM077012.1 coordinate 79,610,257, forward strand.
TTTGGCTGTGTTTAGTGTTTTATGAAAGTGACGTGGCGCTACTTTAGAAAGTAGCTGTGGAACTAGTCTGGCTGAGAGTTTGCGAAACGCTTTGTTCTTTTGTATTTTACCATTACAATATTGTTCCAGTTCTCAAGCATTATTCCTTTGTTAGCGTAGTTAGTAAGCAGAGCAGCAAGTGTATGTTTTAGAGATTCCAGATGTTATTGATTCTCCCTAGTTGTTCTTGGTCGTCCTATGTTATCCAGTCATTTCTTTTTCCAAGCCTTGAATTTCCATTACAGCTTTTCTTTCCAATAAATCGTTTACTTTTCTTATGTCTTTTAAAATTTATTTATATACAGTTGTCCGTGGTTCTACAAATTAATTTAATGTTTCTTCACCAGTGTTCGCAGATGTTTTTTATTTCGTCGGAAGCACACTGAGATGCCAGTTTATTTGGCACACCTACCTAGTAGCTTGTTGCGCTGCCCTTGTCCTACAGAACATCCCAAATTCGTCGAGGCAGGGAACATACCAGATTCTGGAAGTGCTGCGCAGCAATGTTGTACCAGACCGAAATGGTTCAGTGGAGTAGTTGCTGAAAATTAGACGGCCGCACAGTCTCGCATCGCTCCACCTCATTCAAGAGATGCTCAATAGCTCGTTGGCATGCTCCTGGATCCATTCGGTGACAATACGAGCCTTGTGAGTGGGTGGGTTACTCTACTGGACGTGTCCATCTGCTTGCTGATAAACGGATGAACCTTTGAGATGAAGGTATGAATTACATCGGCAACGATGTTCAGATATACTGTGGCGTTCAGATGTTCTTCTGTGGGTATCATGGAGGGCGTCTACTGTGTGCCAGGAAAACATTCCCCAGGCCAGTACATTGTCGCCATCGGCCTGAACTGTTAACTCCAGACAAAATGGCACTATGGCCTCGTGTGTCTTGCGCCGAATTTGGATCCTGCCATTCGCAGGATGCAGGATGAACCTTGATTTGTCTTTCCACACGACCTTTTTTGCAGTCCTCCAGTGGCAATGCTTCCGCGCCCAGTAGAAGCGCCCTGTTGTGTTCTAAACTGCAAAGATCAGCACTCAATATGGCCACCGGCTGCTGTAGTCCATTCTCAACGTGGTCCAATACGTGGGGCATTCAGAGATGACCCTAGATCCAACATTTTTGAATTCTGCAATGATGAGTCTACTTGTGATCCGTCTGTTTGATTGCACGATTCTCGACAGTCTCCTTTGACCACTCTGATCGACTTCTGTTTTCCTGCACAGGACTGCGCATTGTTGGAAGTTTTTTACGTGTCGCAGAACTCATCGTAATACCCCTGTACGATCCAGAGTGAAAAGCCCAGGAAGATGTTCTCGACGAGCTGCTCTGCCTGATTTACGATGAGCTGCTCTGCCTGATTTATGATGAGCTGCTCTGCCTGATTTATGATGAGCTGCTCTGCCTGATTTATGATGAGCTGCTCTGCCTGATTTATGCTGCACAGCGCATTCAAGTGACGTCTTGCGTTTTAGAATGAGCCATTTGGCAGGTGTACCTAGCAGACTGGCATCTCAGCATATGTTATTTGCACCGTTATTCAGTCTTGATTTCTGCAACTTTTATGACAGCTTCCAAACGAGTTATGTACTTATTTTGTCGATTTCTAAAGTGTCAGTTTTAAAGAACGATGTGCTGCTTGCATATGCCACTTGGCCCTTTGAGATATGCCACGCCAGTGCTTTGCTTGCCTTCTGAAAGCTTGCTATTCTTCGCAATAGATCGGTTATTGCTGATTGCATCAAACTTGTTAAATACACGAGTCCTCGATGACAAATTTCTTGTTGAGTAAGATTAAACCTCACTTTGCTGATGATTATGTGCCTCCATGTTTATTTACTAATCAGTTTCTTTCCGAAATGTGAAAAGAGTTTACGATAAAAAGCATTTTAGCTTTTGACGACTTAACAAGAATATTTTCAGATGTTCAATTTTTCATGTCGTTCCTCTCGCTAAAGTCAGATATGTTCACTGAAATGTCACTCCATCGTAGTTCCTCAGTTTTCCCATTAAAATTTCCGATGTTTTTCGACTTCATTCCCCATTTTTACGTAAATGTCGTTACTCATAACATGCTTAGGTGGTTCATTTTCATCCTTGCTCATCCGTGTCATCACTGATGTTTAGGAAGATGACTTGTTGATTGTACACTGAGTTGAATTCCCTGCATTTGGCACGGGCTTTTTTCTGTATCATCCTTTTATTTAGTCTTGAGACATCTCATTTTGATTTTTCCTAGGCGTTTTAACGCAAGAAATAAATACGAGGAAGCCATTTGTCTGGTATAGGCAGCCAAAGAAAGCATCACACTGTAATATAAGTTGAAGGTTCTCACTACCATTTGCTTTCGCGTGACTAAGGCATGGCCTATGTAAGGAACAGTCCAGGCGAAGTCAGTTTTTTGTTTTAATTCTGAAATCATTTTGAAGAAGACTAACGTAACCATGGGTGTAGTCGAGGCCTGGCGGGGCCTGGCGCCGCCAGGCTAGGTTTTACCTAACAGAATCGTATTTTTTTCATTATACTGTATTTATTCAATCGTCGCCCATTGAACATCGAAATCGACAGTTTTTTTAACCCAAATAATCTTAACTGAGTATTCTTCTCTCTCCCTCTCTCTCTCCCCCTCCCCTCTCTTTCCCTCACCTCTTTCTCCCCCTCTCCTCTCTTGTTCCCCTCTCCTCCTCCCTCTCTCTTTCTCTCACCTCTTTCTCCCCCTCCCTCTCTCTTTCTCTCACCTCTTTCTCCCCCCTCCCTCTCTCTTTCTCTCACCTTTTTCTCCCCCTCTCCCTCTCTTTCTCCCCTCTCCTCTTCCCTCTCTCTTTCTCTCACCTCTTTCTCCCCCTCCCTCTCTCTTTCTCTCACCTCTTTCTCCCCTCCCTCTCTCTTTCTCTCCCCTCTTTCTCCCCCTCCCTCTCTCTTTCTCTCACCTCTTGCTCTCCTCTCCCCCCTCTCCCCTATCTTGCTTCCCTCTTTCCTCCCCCCTCTCGCTTTATCTTTCTCACTCCCACTCTCTCTCTCTCTCTCTCTCTCTCTCTCTCTCTCTCTCTCTCTCTCTCTCTCTCTCTTTCTCTCTCTTTCTCTCTCTCCCTCTCTCTCTTCCCCGTCTATCTTTATCTCTCCCTCTCTCTCTTACTCTTTCTCTCTCCCTCTCTCTCTTGCTCTTTCTCTCCCCCTCTTTCTCTCTTACTCTCTCTCCCTCTCTCTCTGTTCCTCTCTCTCTCTCTCTCTCTCTCTCTACTTTTTTTTTCCATGGTGGCTATTTTGTTTACCGAAACCACCTCAGAAATAACCAGCAAATTGGGTACCAGAAACAATATATATATATATATATCATCATCATCATCATCATTGTCAACCATTATCAATCCACTGCTGGACGAAGGTCTCTGCAAGCCTCTTCCACAAAGGTCTGTCTTGTGCCAGTCTCCTCCATGTTACTCCCGCATACTTTCGAATTTCATCCACCCATCTCCCATGTGGTCTTCTTCTGGGTCTTTTCCTGTCCCTTGGAATCCAATCTAAAATTTCGACTGTCCATAGATGGTCTGTTCTTCTGGCAGTATGTCCAGCCCATTGCCATTTCAGGGATTTTACTCTGATCATGATGTCTTCCACTCTTGTCATTTCTCGGATCCACGAGTTCCTCTTCTTATCTCTCCTGGTTACACCAAGCATGCACCTCTCCATGCTTCTTTGAGTTGTCTGCAGTCTTTGTATGTCTCTTTTAGTTAAGGTCCACGTCTCTGCACTATATGTAAGCACTGGAAGGATGCACTGATCAAACACTTTTCTTTTAAGACATAACGGCATATTGCTCTTGAAAATTATACTGTTTCTTCCAAATGCTCTCCAGGCAAGTTTTATACACCGATTAATTTCTTCATCAATGTGACCCTCACTTGATATCTGCTGTACAAGATAAACGTACGTATCTGTTATCTCCAGCTTTTCTCCATCAATCGATAAATCTTCATTTCTTGCAAAAACGTTGTACATCACTTTTGTCTTCTGAAAGTTCATTTTTAATCCCACTTCTTTACTGTTGTCCGCAAGTTCCTGGATCATACTCTGCAACTCTGATGGGGTAGTTGCAAAAATAACTACGTCATCAGCAAAACGAAGGTGAGTTAGATTATCTCCATTAATCTTTATCCCTTTGTTTTCCCAGTTCAGTGATTGAAAGACATTTTCCAATGTAGCATTAAAGAGCTTCGGAGATATGGTGTCACCTTGTCTCACTCCTTTCCAATTTTTATGTGTGTTGTATTTTCAAACAGCCGAATCTTTGCACTTGCATTTTCATAGATGTTATTAATAATATTAATGTATGCATCTCCAATACCGCAGGATTTCAGAGCCATTGTAACTGCTGATGGTTTCACCGAATCAAACGCTTTTTCATAATCGATAAAAGCCATGCACAATGGAAGTTCATATTCCCTCGCTCTTTCAATTAGTTCTCTCAGTACGTGGATATGATCTATAGTGATGTAGCCGCTCCTGAATCCAGCTTTCAAAAGTTTGTTGCCTCCCCCTCCCCCCTTCCGCATACCTGGTGGAGTCGATAACGCCTGATCCGGTCTTCTGAGTGCCAAGCCATTCTTTTTTCAGGACCGCAACACTGAACGTAACTCGCCCAGAAATAGCGATACAGTTACGCATCTTGTTATTACTCTGATAGACTCTATTGTTATTTTTCTAATAGACTCTATTAAGTGAGAGCACAGTATATATGATTTGCATCGGCTTGTATTTCACACATATTTCGGAGAGTTTTGTAGTTTTGCGTACCAGTGTTATTAAATTGTTCCAAAAACACAACCGGGTATTCCCATAATTACTAAAGTAGTGTGTTTAATGACGCGATGCACAAAAGTTAAGGAACACCAATGTCAACGAATAAAGAAAATTAAAGAACATTTGAAAGAATGTTTTTAGGGAAAACTTCACTTAAGATAAGTTGAGTTTGACAATATCTGTCTATAAGCAATTACAACCTAACAAAAACTATTAAAAAATTGCATACACATATGAAGCTAATTTCTTAAAAAAAAAAAAAACAGTTTTGTGAGAAACGTACTGACTTATCACTCGGCATCAGTTATTAATTAAGTTGCAAGAGTACGGGAGCTTAGACTTAGGAGTCCATTTTGTCCTGGATAAGATTTCATTTTCTGATAAAACTCGAAAAAAAGAAAAGGTTGTCCCCAGCCACGCTTTCACAAGTATAAAATTTGCGCGCATGTTGACTTCCCTGTCATTATTTCTATTTTAATCAGCTTTGGAACGAAATCTGTAGGACACAGAAATTTTGTAGTACACTTAAATCATCCTTGTTTTTAACATGTGACGAACTAATAAAGTTAAATTGGAGTGTATTGTGGGGATTTTGTGTAGTTCAGCATTTCCTTACATGCAACTGTTATTTTAATAATTGCACGTCCTGCCAATGTTCTTTTTCACGAACAAAATTTGAGGGCTGTTTTACAATAATCGCATGGCAGTGTACGTTACTACGTTGAATAAAATGTTGTTTCTGAAATTTCACCTGTGTTGAGAATCTACCTTTTTTTACGGAAGTTCTTCAAGACGGCATCGAATGAAAATACCCAGAGGATTTCGCAGACTGGATTCAGGTAGTTATAGCACGTCCATTGATCTAAATATTAGGAACATGTATTCAGACATTAACATGTATGCCTCAAATCCAATCACCCGAAGATACGTATGTCGAAACCCCACGAACTCCTCCCCTAAGACAATTTTGCGTGCGCCGTATGTCGCCGCCCCATGTACTCAGCTGGTATGCCGGTTGTGCCCAAGGTCCGAGATGTTTGTTAAGTCAAATACACTGTGTGTTTGGATCTTTATGTTACACTTGGACCTCAAGCCTTTAAATACAATTATTCGCTAATAATTGCATTATTGCTAATTCGCCCTTGAGCATACTCATGATATATTTCTCAGTATTTCCCGCAATATTTTTTTTGGGGGGGGGGTGCCACTAGTCTTTCCTTGTTTTGTGGATGCTTCAAACGTTATAACATTGAACCTTTCGCCGGTGGTGAGATTCGAACCTAAGTTTTCCTACTGCGGAGCAGTTGTTCTCCCAACTGAACTACTCCGGCACACTTATCGCTGCGACATTGCCAATTTGACTCATGTGTCACTTCAGTAGAGCGCCTTCCACGTCATGTTACGTAATGCGTTACTTCCTCCCTTCCCGCCCCGCTCGAGAAGCGGTGGACACGAAATCTGAGATTTCGTGTCAGGCGACAAACATGCTTGAAGGACCACCTCACTGAAGAATTAATTTCATTTGATTACGTGCGTGAAGTGGAAGAATCATCGCACTTATTTATCAAACTTAACTTGGTTGGCTATAAGTAGTCACCATATAACCTTTCGCTGGTGGTGGGATTCGTGCTCGACAGCGGATGTTGTGCCAACTGAACTACGCCGGCAGGCTTACCACTGCAACATTGCCGATTTTACTTATCTAGTACGTCGTCTATGTCATGACACGTAGTACGTTACAACGTATTACGGAAATCCGAAGAACGTAAGGTGAATAGTTAGTGAATGGTGTCATTTGTATTTCATATTCAGCACACAGTTATTTCTGTATTCAATTTATTTTAGTATATTCTTTGGAGCAGCGCTCGAACACTACCCAAACTTCTTAAGAATGCTGTTCCTTAAAATCAGGGACGTCGCCAAGGGGGTGCGAGGGTGGGCACCCTGCTGCCCAACCAGCTCTAAAATGGGCCATTTTTCAGTATATTTAACTTTAAAATACAATCTGTAATTCTCCAAGTAATAAGTCTTGTGTTTTATTTCATGTAGCCCCATGTATTTTCTCCTAGGAAGAGCGTTGTTTACGTCTCCAAAAAAAGGTTATCAAAATAGCTTCCGAAGGGCCATGAAAATTCAGTTGTTCTTAGTTTAAGCCTCTTTCATGTTTGTATGGCCCGGAGGCTAATGAGGAGGGTGGATAGGAATTCATTAAGGAGGTCACTACTAATCGCTCTGTTTGTTTTCTTTACAAATTAGGGGATTCTAACACGGAAAGTGGAGTCTAAAGCTACACTAGCGCCCCGGGACAGTGAAAGTACAAAAGTGGCTGACAATTGCTTTGTAGGAGAGGAGTGAAAGGCAAAGTCGCTGGCTGGAAGGAAGGAAGTTAAGGAGATGGGAGGTATTGTGCCTGCGTGGGACGCCATTAAAATTTGATTTAGATAAACAAAAACGGCTTTTTCTTTTAAATAAGTTGTTCAAGCACATTACTATCTTCGTAAGCAAAAATGGAAAATTTAGAAAAGCAATTTAAGACAACGTATTCAAAGCAAGTAAAGAGTTGAAGGCGACATTTTACCAACACTTGCATCTTACACCAGTGGCGTAACTAGTCAGATCCGTGTGTGTATGTGTGTCCAGGTGGAGTGGTCATGATTGCACGAATGCTTTTATAGCCGGTAGTGAAAAGCATTGAAGCCGCCCCGGTGGCGCAGTGGTCTTAGCGTTGGCTTATGACCATTCGTCCGAGAAGAGTCCGATGTTGTGTTCATCGGATGTTGTGTTCATCTTACAGCACTGGATCTCTCCCTTCCCTGGAACCAGTGACTCTAAGGTAGGGACGAGCGTGCTTATTGCCCACTGAGTTGCTCACGGTGGTCGTTAAACCTTCAATCAAAAGAAAAAAAAAAGCATTAAAGATTCTTTCTTTCAGTGTTTCGTAAAAAAAAAAAGTTGCTACCAAGCTTGACACACCAAAAATAATGCTCGCCCATCCCGATTTGAAAGTCTAGTGACGTCCCTGCTTAAAATATGTGTCCGAAGTACTATGAGTATTCGCCAAGTACATAGGGTTGTGAGAAAGGAATGTTTTCACATCTGCCATGAATATATGTTGACTTTGAATTTTAAAATGCATATTCAGAGATTTTACCAAGACAAAAGATTTGCATGCTTCTCAGATGCAGTATGACACGAACAATTTTGAGATTTTCATTAAAGGAGATGTTGAAAGCATTTTATTTATTCCACGATTCTTGTTTTGCACTTCCAGTCGTCTGTCTTTGTTAACGTAGTAACTGTTCAACTGACGCAAACAATCTTCTTTCGAAATTGTTGGAAGAATGCTGTTAGTGGGACTCTTCTGTTTATATTAATAAAACAAATTTTCAAGCACAAATCCCAATGCTGAAGGTTTTTTTACTTCTTCGAATTAACGACAAGCCCGTCCCTAATTTGAGGCCACTAGTTCCAGAGAGCGCTGAGAGCTAGAATCGTAGAACAGGCTCACCACCCCCTTCCCACTAGGTACTCCGGCTGTGGCCCAGCCTTAGCGATGAGCCAGAAGTCCACGCCTCTAGCCACTCGGGCACCGGGGCTGCTAGATGGAGACTAAGAACTTTTAAATAAATATAGTGGGCAAACTTAAATACTTGGGATTGATTGAAGATGGATTGTCTCAAATAAGGTAATAGAAATGAGTGATGAAGGGAGAAAAGCCGCCCCGGTGGCGCAGTGGTCTAAGCGATGGCCTCTGATCATTCGTCCGAACGGGGTCCGAGTTCGAATCCCGGTGAGGCATGGATGTTGTGTTTGTCTTACGGCACTGGCTCTTTCCCTTCCCTGGAACCAGTGACCCTAAATTAGGGACGGGCGACTGCTTATAGCCTATTGAGTTGCTCACGGTGGTCGTTAAACCTCCAACCAAAAAAAAAAAGAAGGGAGAAAATAATTCAAATGTTAAATTCCCTTCTCCATAGTAATAAAAAAAAGCATCAGAATATATATATATATATATATATATACATTTTTTTAAGCTGTTGCGCATACCGTTAAAATTCATGCAGCGGAGACAGACCGAATGCCCATGTCAATCAAAGGAAATTACATGCTATTGAGATGGTGCCGAGCGTCAAGAAAATCAAAGTTAAAGAAAATAATAAATGAAGATTTCAGAGCATTAATGGAAGTGTTTATCATTTTAGTTGAAATTACCGGGAAGAAATAACTAAGACGTTATGGTTGTTAAGTGCGTGAAGGTTGAAGAAAACCGACTGAAGTGATTCTGGAATTAGTACTAGAGGGAAAAAGAGGAAAATCAAAATTTTCGGGGGGGGGGGGGTTGCAATGGAACAACCAAACTTGGAAAACGAAAACGAAAATGATTGGAGAAGAAACTCGCAACATTTTTAAGACATTGTTTTGAGGTATAGAAATCATCGAACAAAGAAGCAATAGAAACAGAAATGTTAAGCGTTTCGTGAAGTAATCGGTCACCTTATTTGGAAAATTTTGGGGATTTTCAATTAACGTTGCTGCTTTTAACAATATAATTGCAAATTCTCTCTAACAATTAGAAATACGTTTTAACTTATTTTACTTTCAATCTCGTGTAACTTTCGCCTTCCTAGCAGAGCAGAGGGAGGTGTTTTCTGTTAAAATGAAAGGAAAACATTTCTGTTTGTTCTTCTTAGCGGAAGGCGCTACTGCCAAAGATCGATTGGCAGTTTCATTATAAAATCCCAAACTGTAAAACCTATTTCAACAATTGAATATTTCTTCTCTGCGTCACCTGAAAATATTCTTTCTATCCCGAAGTGGAAGACCGATTGTCCTTTTTCGTTATTTCCCGAAATATGCTTTAGTTATTCTCTTTTCACATGGCGCTGTATATTTCTGTTACGTGTTTAACATGCATTTCCATGGATCATTTGATTGAATTTCACACGTAATCTGGGGATATGTCATTTATTCCACGAAAAATTGATTGTAAACAGTCTCATGAGTACGCACGATCAGCTGGAAAAACTTTCAACAGCGATCCAGTAGTACTCTCAAAAGTAGGAAGTTTCTTTGTTTCAATTTAATCAGAAACGTTCTTCTGTGATATTGAATTCTTATCCCCTTGTGGAAAGCAAAAGTTGTATTTATTTATTACTGCGTAAAAAAGTCCTCTCTGAAGCCGCTTTTCTTTCGATGCTGCTGAAAACAGATATATTAACAGGAGGCAAACAGGGTTGTAATTGAAGTGTAGTTAATTTCCTGTGTCCTGCTCTCCGCTTTTAGAGGAGGTCTAATTAGTTAAGTGTCTAATCAGCGTCGTCCTTCGTCTGCTTTCAGTTAGTGTCTCGCGAAGAAGCCTCCGTGTGAGTGATTCCCCAAGCCTCCTCGATCCCGCCCCGGATATGTCTAGGCGGTGCCAAAGGCGTGTGCTCATTGGCCCAGGAGTGTTGACGTCACGGCGCGTGCCGCCTGGGAGGCGTAACCCACAGCGCTCTCCCGTAATCATTTGGACAGGAGAACCAGATGGATTTGCATGGTGACAATCCAGAGGGGCGTACTCCAGCTAGATAGCAGAGAGAGCTGGTTTGTGTGCCTTTCATATTTACCCAAGGCCGACACTCCACGGTCGGGAGTTGAGTTAGTTCTCATCCGCGGAACCTCTGGACTTTCGTGCGTGCGCTAGAATCAAGTGTTTACCTGCGTAGCAGTGGTCAGGAGTTTTCTACACGTGGTCGGGCCGGAGGTCACTGGGCCTACGTCGCCAACCATAGCTGCCAAAAAAAAAGAAAAAAAAAATATTTCTTTGCATTATTTTGTATTTTCTGCCGATTGAGTCGCCGAGTTCGAATCAGTGAGTGTTCGACAACAAAAATGGACGGTGATTTTGTAGCGTAGTCGGGAAGGCCTCCAAGTAAACAAATCGAATCGTGATCTCTTCAATCGACCGAAAATGATGTTAACGCACAAAAGTTACCCGGACTCGAGCTGCAGCATGGGTTCCATGCAGCCCATGAGTGCTATGAGTAACAGTTACAGTATGAATAGTGCAACGGCTTCGTCAATGACCATGGCTGGCATGAATGTTAATTATTCGCCTCAGACTTTTACGACAAATATGATGTCTGCCACAGCTATGGGTGGCATGGGACCTACTGCTGGCATGGGGATGGGGGTAGGTGGTACGGCTAACGCATGCATGACCCCTACGATGACTGCCATGACTCCTCTAGGAAGTATGAACTCTTTGAATCAAAGTATGAACGGTATGACCTCTCCAGCTTGCATGGGATCAATGACTGGACTCGGTTCCATGAACGCTCCCCTCGTCGCTGCTGCAGCGGTGGGACGGGATTTTGCCGGTCATGCTGCGGCTGACGGATCGGCCAGTGCAGCGACGGCTGCTCTCCAGCGAGCTCGTGCCGATAAAACGTACCGTCGAAGTTATTCGCATGCCAAACCACCCTATTCGTACATTTCTCTTATTACCATGGCCATTCAAAACAGTCCTAGCAAAATGTTAACACTGAGCGAAATATACCAGTTCATTATGGACCTCTTTCCTTATTACAGGCAAAATCAACAGCGATGGCAGAATTCAATTAGGCATAGTCTCAGTTTCAATGATTGCTTCGTTAAGGTACCCAGGACTCCAGATAAACCAGGGAAAGGAAGCTTCTGGACTCTTCATCCTGATTCGGGGAACATGTTCGAAAATGGGTGCTACCTTCGCAGACAAAAGAGGTTCAAATGTGAGAAAAAAGAAGCTGTGAGGCAAGCCGCCAAAACGCAACAGACCCCTTCACACAGTAATGGGACTTCTTCGCCAGCGAGCAAAAGTGGAGGGAACAGTGACCACAGCAGTCGAATGTCACCGCAGCAGCAACAACATGCCCATCAGCAGCACGCCGCACAACAACATCATCTTCAACAGCAACAACATCACCATGTGCCAACGAGAGGAACACCCAACAACAGTAACGGTAGCCCTCATCCTTTGAACCCGTTATCCAGTCCAGGAGCTTACGTTCATCAGCTACCACATACACCTCATCCTCCCAACTCGCATATGGTGGACGCTTGTAAAGCTGAAGATCCATCGTGCTGCAGTCCTCCAATCAATGGTCAGTCTGTAAGTATGGCTCATCATTCTGTTGAACATCAGTTGGCAGCAATTCATCCAAGAAACCTTACGGAGGCAGCTGTTCTTCATTCTGGTATGCTGACTTCAGGACAACTCAAGTCTGACCCTCATTTCAATCCTTCCAACCATCCTTTCTCCATCAACAACATCATTGCCAGTGAAAACAAAGCAGACATGAAACTGTACGATATGGTGCAGTATGGGGCGTATGCTCCACTCTCACCTGTAGCGCCCAGTCATACTCTCTCCAACGAAGCCTCATATTACCACTCTTCACTGTATTCAGCCCACCAGTCGACTACTTCTGGCATGTAGGTAGTACACAAATTAAGAACTGTACTTATTTGTAAATGAGAAGATGGTATGAAAGAATGGATGTGTGCGTTGCCTGAAGTGTAAATACATAATTATCTATATATAGAATACAATATAATAAGTATTCCAAAGAGCTGTCCTTCCCAGAAAATTAATTTTGGCTTTACATTATTTAAATATTCTAAATCTAGGCTTTTAAAACTAGGTATTTAAGATACAGTTTTTCAATTTCATGAGAAATGTGTAATTTTTATATATATTGTCGACCAAATTATTTACTGTGTCCTTAGAAATTGCACATTTCTCACACCACAGTGTTGTATAGATACAGCATCACACGCATTTATTTGTTAAAAAAATATTTAGTGCCGAATAACATTTTTTCCTTTTTCTAGAGAAAAAGTTTATAGTATTTTCATTCACAAGGCATTTAAGTTGCAAAAGTTTTTTCATAAATTTTTCAAGTTTAAAAGTTTATAAACGCAAAGGTTTTCTATTATATCAGAATATAAGTATCACTCATAAGAATTTAGGGAAATGTTTAATCGCAAACTAAAATTTAATAATTAAGTTCATTTTAGTTTTTTTAAATACAGTTTACATTGCTATTTATTTGGAATGTTTCAGTTTTGAATGCTTTTACTCACATTGCAGTTTTACTTATTGTTTTATTTTAATATGTAGTTATTTTATGTTTCTGTTTGGTCTCACATACCTTATTTCTATAAGTCCAACCTCTGCTAAATTATTAATTGCAGAACATTCTAGAAACTGAATGACATGCAGTTCATTAACAGGTATGCAAACAATGAAAAATGTTAATTAGTATGACCGCTAACACAAACATTTAGATGAATCTAATTTTGCATAAGCAAATTATTTTAGGTTGTTAGTTTATGTGCTACTTTTATATGTTTTCACTTTTGCCAAGAGGGTATATTTTGAGATCTGATCAGAAAGTAACTGTTTAATGGTATTCTTTCTTAACAACTGCTTTTCTACACTAAGGAAGATGAAAAAACTGAAAGGGAAAAAGCATGTATTACAAATTTTATAATCCTCAGAAAATATTGATAACATCTAGCTACCTTTCAGGTATGAAACATCAAAATATTAAGATGCGCTTTTATGAGTGGGGAATTATGTTAGTTTTTAAAGCAGCTGTTATGTTTTTGTTTTAAAATGGGTGGAAGCCGTGGAATTAAAAATTCAGTAAACAATTTTCGAAAAAATGCCAATGCAAAATACAAACTAAAGAAAAAAATGACAGAACAACAGAGCAGTATGAATATAATAAGGAATTTTGAAAGATATGATCTTTATTTACTAGTGTGGAAACTAAAATAAAAAAGACAGAAAGAAAACTGAAATTCTGAAGTCAAAATCAACTTCTATGAATATAATTTGTTTGAAGTTTACCATTTCTTTAAATTTATTTGATCTAATGTTTTTAAAACTAAAATGACTCAAATGCGTTAAACCGCTGCAGAGGTAATTTTTTTCCTTTTCTTTAATATTCCTTTTTGTTCTTAGCCATCATCGAAGGCAACATTAATGAAATCCTAGTAGGTTTCCTTTTTGCAAACAGTGCGCGTCCTGAAACAAAATACAGCCCAAGTAAAATTGAATTGTTCTCCAGTTAACTGAGAGTTTAGGGTGTGAACCTCTCACGCCAACGACGTTGATCCGAGTTTCCTGTAGGGTGTCAGACACGTCTTTATTCCTCTGTTCTGGCTGTTTTCGTACCCGTCCGTATTCCTTAATTAGAAATGGATGACACTTTGATTTAAATAACTTATGACAATAGTTAGTAGCTATCGCTTCAAAACAATTACGCCGCTTACTGCATTGATAACATTTACATTTCTTAAAAATTATTTCGATGTTTGTTTCTCGAATTCAGTAAAACTTTCCGTAGGAAAGGCAATTGTATTTCCAATGAACAGTTCTTTCAAAATCATAAAAAAAAAATTCAGTTAATTTGATTCAACAATTTGGTATATGGTACGTAGCAGTTTTTATAACGGAAGTACTTGCGTTCAGATATAACACATCATTCTGAAAACGTTACAACCACAGAATAATTCTTTTTACAATATATTTCTTTCTTGGTATAAGCAAGCATTTAGAATTGTATATGCAAAAATGCAACGTGACAGATATGAAAGTGCTTACTTTTGCGGATGGACAGACACATGCCTCTTTTAAACACAAGTTTTGATTTCCTAAAAAATAAAAAAATTAACATTAAAAATTTTGAGATTTCTTTGGGAAATCTAAAAAAATATATCTTTTAAAATATGTAATAGGTGTAAACAGCCCTTACGCAATACGTAAGGCAAAGTGTAGAGCCTCACATTAGAAATATTTCAGCGCATCATTTACGGATGAAAATTTGTCCAATGTTTTAAAATCCATTTATAAAAGCAGTAGTATTTAATACAAATTAAGTCCTTTCTTCAAATATTTTCTCTTTTTTGCCCTTATAAATGTTGTATTGAGGAGCTTTATCTCTAAGGAAATGGTATCGTCAAGAACTGCGGTTAACTGATAGAATATATGATAGGAATCCGAAAAAAAAAAAAAAAAACCTCATTAAAAAGTGTAAGACTAGTAAAAATATGCCTCACAGAATTTGTATTTTATTTTCTCTTTAATGGGGAAAAAAACTGTTACTGCATTTCTGTTTCCATATAAGTTTTTCTGCAATAAATAAAGGCAAAAGTACAAGGGGAAAATGTAAAAAGAAAAAAAAAAAGAGCTAGAAATGTGAACAGCTTACAGTAAGTACTCCTAAAGAGAATTCCCGAGAAAGTAGTGGCCGTTAACTACACAGTATTTTTAGCTCAGCTTTTGTGCGTGAGAAGCCATATTTAAGATGAATTACTAATCCGTAATAACAGTTTAATGAAAAAACTGCTTCTAAGAAATGGTGGGTTTTTTTTTTTTTTTGCTGACTTTGTAAAAATCACCGAAATAGGAACAGTCATTTATTATTTTGAAAATGCCTGGGCCTCGTCGTGATAGGATGCTACCTTAAACCACGGGATTCTTGGGTTCAAAGTACACTAACTCATCAAAAAGTCGTCATGCACACATACTTGACTAGTTAATAAATACATTTAGACAGCACCTGAATTCTACCTGTCTAGTTTTTAACAAAATCAGCGGAATTATTTTATAAGTCGGAAATAAATTTTGGATGTTCTGCCTTTCACTTTCGTTTAATTAAAAAACTAATAGCAACTGATGGCTGTTGATAAATGTACTTGTTATAGAGAAACTTTGTCACGTTCAGATAACCTTCAGAACTTATAAAACTTACTGAGTTTCCGTATATACCTCTCCATATGATGCGCAAAGGCAAATAAGAAAGGTTTTGTCAAAAAAAAAAAAAAAATATGTGACTGATTGCATTATTAGGAACATTTCAGGTCATGTAATTGAAGGATAAATCTCTGATGTATTTTAATAATCATTTCCGGCAGGTGGCAAAAACTGCCCTGCTGTACTCTCTCCTGCTGTGTCCACGCCAGAGAAACAACGCAATGATTCTCCGGGACAAGCAGGAGAGATGCCATGTTAGCAATATTGTAACAAAAAGGAAAACCTCACTACCTGCTGTAAAAAAAAAAAAAAAAAGGAAAACGAATTAATGTTTAATATTTTCCTTGTATTTGAATATTCTGAAATGTCCTTAGCACAACGAAATATGTCAGAATTGAAAAAAAATGGCAAAGGCATTTTGAATTTTTTTTTCGTATAGCGTGGGAGTAATGTTTAACTTTTGAATGTCAGTGCCCGTTGCCAAAGTTTTATTCGCCACTTTTCAACCTATAACAAAAGGTGCATGCATGTATAAGAGAGACAATACGAATAACTCTCTAAATAGGCATCGATTGGTACTTTAAAACATGATCGGAATCCTAAAAATGAGAGGACAGGAGAAAAGAAAGTAAAAGAAAAATTTTCTAAAGGCAAATGTTCGCGTTCCTGAGGGGGATACCACTTTTCAGCTCCACGGAAAAGGATAATCGTACCAAAATAAAATTTAGTTCTTAGAAGCAAAGGCAGTCGTACTAATAAGTAGCTCAGGAGAACTGGATTTCTATTAATATCGAATTCTCCGCTACAGTTCCAGGTGCAGTTTTTCCTCCCGATAAGAATACCTACAGTTTCTTGTACCACCAAAGGTTCTCAAAAGCTGCTTTTTTTTGCATGCTGGATTATAAGGGAAAGTACATACACAGCAGTTCATTGCAGCACTTTTGGTTTGTTGGAGGTTTAACTACCGCCGTGCGCACTTCAGTGGACTATAAAGCAGTCGCCCGTCATTAGACATTTCCTCCGGGATAGAGCGGGGGAGCGGAGTCATTGCCACAAGAAAAACGCACCATCCGTGCCTCTCGCTGTATTCGTGCCCAGACCCATCTCGGAAAACGGTCAGAGGCTAGCGTCTCATACCACTCGGCTACCAGACCGGCTGCCGTACTTCAAACTTTTAGCGCTTTTAAATTCAGAAGGTTCAATAAATGCTTTTCTAGCGCAACTTACCAGGGCATACTTCTCAGTGATGTAGTTCTAAGGACAAAAACAGTTGAAACAAATCCCCCGCGCGCGGGGGAAACGGACCTCCCAAATTTTCAAAAGCATTTTCAAATTTGATTTGTTTTTTCCATTTAATATGTTTATTGAATTTCGATTACTAATAATTGTTATCAATTTTTATCAAAGTTTCCAAATTTTGGGCAATTTTAAGTAACAGAAAAGATGTCACGTGGAACTCAGATGAGAAGAATAATATTATTTGTTTTTTAAATGCTGCTCTGCCATTCTATTCGACTCCAAATAGTCAGTGTAAACAATTGGAATCAGTCACTGTGAATGCACAAGAATTATACGCAGCTTTTGCTAAGGTTATGGTATGGGAGTTGCTGATATCTTTTGCGTGTTTTTTTTTTTTTTTTTTTTTCGGGGGTTGACGATCACATTGAGCATCTAAGGCCTTTGGCAGTCACCAATACCTGATAGGATCAGCGGCTCCATGATGGGGAGCCCGACTCTAACGATTAGCCAGAAGGCAGTGCCTCAGACCATTCGGGCACGGGAGCATCCATTGTTGTTATTCCATAAAGAATCCGACAATGGATTCAGGGGATTATTTTTCTTGTAGGCGATGGCGAGTTTAGTAGAAATTCCCTTCCCAACCAGAAGACACTTCTTACTCTATCTAGACGCATGTTTAATTTTGCTATGTTGATTTTCCTCTGAGTAGAGCAGTCTTAACCTAAGGAGAAGCCACAGTTTATAGCACATTAAAAAAACAAAAAAACTGTCGTCTTCACAAAAATGTTCCCATACTCTTTACACCAGAAATTTTGTGTTCGTAAGAAGCCCTACTGCGTGATCCAAGATTTTACTCTCTTCTTTGCAATGTTAATATTCGGCTAAGATACCAGTATACTTGAATACAAATAAAGTACAGTATTCCCCATTTTTGCATGCATGACAACGTAAAAACACTGCTTTGCCCTGCTTTTCTTTCCAGCTATCCAAGAAAAATGCCTTAGTACCGCTAAGGCACTACACCACTGGTGCTTCTAAAGCATATTCTAAATTTCTTAAGGTTTTTCCATCTTTAATAAACAGCTCTGTTGTGAAAGTAAAGGCGCATAACAGTTTGTACACATGGGTTCTTTTTCGACCTCAAATCACAAAATTGATAAAAAATTATAACAACGGGAGAACGAAAAAGTAAGACAGAAAAAAAAAATAGAAACATAAAAAAGTAGAAAAAAGAAAGGGTTTATCATCTGATATGGCTCTGTTTACAGCAGTCTGAAATTTGTAAATTCTAATGTCTTTTGACAGATGTATTTACACCAAGGCACTTTTGACCTCTAGAACTGGCAAACTATTAAAAATTCAGGAGATGCTTTGTTTGCGAAACACTTCAGTACTTATGAAAATGTAAATTTTTTTTATTGTGGACTTCAAAACTTGAGTGAAACATATTAAATTAAAAACCATGAAATTCGTTCTCAAATACAGAATCAGGTAGCATTATCTGTGAAACAAGTTAGTAAAATTATGCAATGCATTGATTATGATATGCTTTCCAACATACCAGAAATCGCGCGCAGACAAACCCTCCTCCCTACCCTGACTATTGATTCGTTCAGTATACCTCCGGAACAACATACTAAAGTTTTGTCGCAATAGAATCATTTTTAATCAAGTTATGAGGATAATGGCTGTGGAATAAATCTCGTTCCTGTGCCCTGACCTTTGACCCCATTTCGAACCGGTTCAGTATACCTCCAGAACATGATAAAGTTTTGTCGTAAGTTATGATGCATAAGTGCAATGAAGCATTTTTACGTAAGTTATGACACATAAATGCGATGGAATGACCATTAACCCCATTTCGCCCATTTTCGATAGGGTTTGTCCCCATGTTGTCACCTACCACATACTAAAATTTCATCAAAATCGAACCATTTTTACGCGAGTTATCGCGCGGGCGGACGTTCGGACGAACACACAGACAGACGGACAAAGCTGGAACATATACGCTTCTTCAACCTACGGTTGGAAAGCGTAAAAAAGAAGTAAAAGGAAGAAAACAAAAAAGTGTTTTCGTTAGACCAGCCCAAGGATGGGAAAAGTTAATGTGTCGGGTATTCATGGATACTCAATTAAGCCAAACTTTACTTCAGAGGTATCTCGGAAATCAAAGTTTGGAAAAGAATTTATAAACTCAAATGTCTTCTAGAAGGTTTCACTTATGGCAAGTCATGATAGATTAACAGATTTTATTTACCGAGTGGTTAGAATGCTATGTCCTCACCTCGGCGAACTATGTTTGAGCACCAGCTAAGTAATGAAAGTTGCGTTATCTCTTAGATTCTGCTTCCTGTCGTTTCCCTTAGAGCCAGCAACCCCAAACAGATAAAGGGTGACCTCTTATCCTACAATACTCTAAAGGGTATCTTGCCAACATTGTCACTAATATGTGCATGTGCAGTTACTTGGTATGCCGCACACTGAGATTTCTGGCTTGTCAAGTAGCTCCGAGCGTGGTCTCATCAAGTTGCTTTCAGCAAGACGCACTGCGTTTTTTTTTTTTTTTTTTTTTCTTCTTACCTTTTCTGCATATTGTAATTTTTAGACATTT
Source organism: Macrothele yani (assembly GCA_039090855.1). Classification (NCBI taxonomy): domain Eukaryota; kingdom Metazoa; phylum Arthropoda; class Arachnida; order Araneae; family Macrothelidae; genus Macrothele; species Macrothele yani. The sequence goes on from CM077012.1 coordinate 79,629,736, forward strand.
CTCATCCTTTTTATTTTTCATTGTGTTGCTAGCATATAAATTTGGAAACACTCTTCGTTTTCATAAAATATTAAGGCAAATGAAATGAAAAGGCTTATGTTCAGTGCTTGACTTAGATTCTACTATTCAAGTTTTTTGTCACAGAAATAAGGAAAACTTTGTTCAGTTCAATTCTTGAAAAATCAAAACTCTTCTTGTTAGCAGCTAAATAAGTAAAAAGTTTCGTCCTTTTTACATGCCGAGGGAAGGAACACTTCTCTATCTCTTCAAGACCTGAATATTTCTCCCAACTTGTCTTACTGTGGTCACATTTATTCCCATGCTAAATTGCCTGGGGGAAAAAAAAGCAGGAAAAAAAAAACATGCTACTTTTGCTCCGAATAAATTTTGAAACTATGTAAGTTACAAGTTCGTTCGATTCTAGGGAACTGATCCCACATACGGAAGGGGTAGTGTCTGAGATCAATCATAAAACTCCTTGATGCTGTGCAGAAAAGATACTGAATATCCTTTAGTCCCCTTTTCGGAAGCCTTACAGTGTAATTTCTGTATATTGTATACAGACACTCATCGCTTACCAGAATTATTAACACTTGTTTCCCGTCCAATGACTTTCTAACGTATTGCAAGGAAAGTGTCTATCCAACACCCGTATTGTGTCCAGCTGAGCATGTATAGCACATATACTTTGCTCTTGTAGGAAATTACAGTTGCTTAAACAAAAGGGGGAAATTACTTTTGACTGTTTCTAAGGTTAACAGAATATATATATTTTTTGGTAATATAAATAAATGGTCTGCACATCAAAAATTCGGACATTCGATTTAAATTAAGAAATGTAGACATTTACTTTTGAAGCATGCCGTCTTCATTGATTTCCGCCTTTTAATCTCCTATATAACGGAAGTGTGAAACTAAAGCTGTTCGCTATAGAATGATAGCAAATTGAAACATTTCTCGATGTATTTCACCGGGTTTCGCAATTTTTCTGCAGCCGTACATCTAGAAACTTTGCATGAAATCCCCGAACCAAACTCGAAGGACTACCTTCAAAACATCACAGAATTTTCATTTTAGAATGTTGGGCACATAAATAAAGATATACGTATACATGCGTACGCAAAGAAGTTATTCTTTTATGGTTGCTTAGGGTTGAATGACTTCCGTCATAGTATTTCTTCGAATTGCTGGGAGTCTCCTGCACTAATTTCGGGCCATTGGTTTCAGGGGCGAGGTCGTACCAGAGTCTGGAGAGCGCCCTGGGCTCACCTAATTAGGGTACCAATTTTCACAAGAAAACCTGTTAAAACCGCCGAAGCGGTAGGCAGCAGATCGGCGCTGACCCCGAAATTAAAGCATAAGACCTCTCGAGCTAAAGAATGCAAAGCTCATTGTATTAACGACGACTCCTTCTGATGAGAAATGCATTCGTATATATTGCGTCTGAAGTAAATACTCATATTCTAAAATACAGCACATCTCAGCGCTGGTACACATAATGGAATCTTACAGATCGCAGTTTTTTTTAATGCAGACTGCCATTGTATTTTATTCTGTTCCAGTCAACTCTGCTTTCGTTTTTCATTCCATGATGCAATATCTCATTTATTTGAAACATTTTCAAAGCTAAAATTAACCTTTATTTAATTATTTTTATGAAAGAGAACTGCTAATGAAATGCAAATCCTTACGATCACTTTTTTGTACTCATATAACTTATTAGCTCAAAATTTAAGGATATGAATGCTAAGGAAAGATAGTTAAGAGCAGGAAAGAAATACCAAAATGTCTATGAAATAAGAAGAATGAATGAGTTGACAAAGTGATTAATACGGCACACACTTGTTGTTGAGTTTTAAATCAGACGAACTTCTGGTTTTTAATCAGACGAACTTCTCTTTCCTGCACTGCATCGAAAAGGTTGGGAGGTAAATTTCACTGCGTTATCCCAGATGCGTGAAAAACGTTCTACGGTTTAGCAAACCCACGAATCGAAAACTGTCATTCAGCGTAAGAGAAAACCTAGTTTTTTTTGTGGCTTTTTTTAAAGCAGATTTAGCAGTAAGAGAAATGGAACTGTGCAAAGAGAAGTGGAAAGAAATCCAAATTTAGAAAAGACAGAGAAGTACTCCGCGTCAAAGGGCGGAGTGGTATGAAAACAAGAAGAATTGTCCTCTTTTATTGCTGTTATTTCCTAAGTGTCCAGTTAGCTGATCTTTCATTTGTTGCTGGCATATTAATTTTTCAGCGTCAATTTACCCAGAAATGAGGTATTATGAATTTAATAATCTGTTTCCTAAAAAATAATTGTTCCGATCTACTGTTCTACAATAAAATTAAACACAAAAATGGTTACCCATATTTCTTCCATAATTAAATGCGAGAGCTTAAATTTTGGATTTATATTTGTATAAATTCAAATTTATATATATATTTGGATTATATTTGCATAATTCCAAAATATATAGTTTTATATAGCACTTACGTTATTGACTGAAAGTCAAAAACAACCCTTACTTTTCTTGTAGATTTTTTACTATCACATTAATTTCTGTTTGCAAAATTCTGACCACCATGCAAATTTATCCAAAATTTACCGTAAGTTTTCATCCCGTGTTAGACCTAATTTCTGCGGAGCTTCTTCCCCTGTCTAATGATTGTCCCACGATTTTGTTATTTTTTTTATTTTGGATTTTATGTTTGTATTTTCATCTAGGATCCTACTCTGATTGCTGTTTCAAAGAAAAAAATAGTTTAACATTTTCAAGAAAGTGCCCCCAGAACCTCAGCATTTAAACAGCGCGAAATCTCTGGAATATCAGTAACTCATTATTTTGCATCAACATTCATATTATACAATTTCATCAATTTCTGTGTGGTCGCATTATATTTTTTGATAAAATATATAGCTGTACTGTTCCTAGCTGAAGAGTCATAATACTTAAAGCTGAATGCTGTTTCACAAATGAATCTTAACGTCGGGTCCGTTCCCTATCGCTTCCTTGGAGTTATGATTTATTTCTGATTAAGTACTTGAGTTTTTACTCTTAGATATATCATCATAAAGACATTCGGCATTGTGGCATTGAAGAGCGAGGGAGATATGGTGTCACTTTTTGTTCCACTACCTTTTCCAATTTTTATAAGTTTTTTATTTTCTGAAAAAGTCGAGCCATTCAACTTGCACTTTCATAGATGTTATTTATTTACCTAGGTATCTTCAATACCACAGGATTTTATTGACATTATAACTTTTCGTGGTTTTACGGAATCAAAAGCAGTTTCATAATCAATATAATCCGTGCATAATGGAAGTTCATGTTGATTCGCTCTTTCAGTTAGTTCTCTCAATGCATGGATACGATCTACAATACTGTTAACACTTGTGAATTCAGATCGTTCTCTTTGTTGAGCTATGTCCAGTATTTCCTTTAAGTGATGTGGCAGTACCTTAGCGCTATGATATTAGAATTACGGCTAGAAAAAAATAAAATGAGATTAAATTTCCATTGATAAAACTAATTGAAACAATTTTAATAAAATACTGAATCGAAGATGGTATCAATGTGAAATGGTTTTACATAATTTTCGTTTTAGTATATATTTCTGCAGTATTCAAATGGGTTTATAGGATAATTTCTTAAGATTCATTTGTACAACGGTTTATACCGTGATGCTGTTTAGTAGATTTTTATATTTGCGTCATGCATTCAATATTGTAATGTTATGAACTTTTTTTTTATTTTTTTTTACTTTTGGGAAAAAATAAATTAACTTAATAACTTAATAACGATCATGCCCGAGAATTCGACAATTTTTGTATTTTATTAACCTTTTTGAAGTCTTCGTAACTTCTTCCAGTTTCTCTTCTTTTAATTTTCAACGTAGGAGGTATATATCACTTTCGACGTTAGAGTAACACGTGTATCACGAAAATAACGAGAGCTGATGACATCATGATCAAGGTGAAATCCCTAAAATCGCAATAGACTGGACATATTACTAAAATAACTGCCCACCTTTGGGCAACCGAAATACTAGACTGGATTCCAAGGGAAAAGACCCAGAAGAATACCATCTGAAAGATGGGTGGAAGAAATTCGGAAGCATGTCGAAGTGATAGGGATAGATAATGTTTGATGATGATGATCATATATATATATATATATATATATATATATATATATATATATATATATATATTTCTATAAAGAAGATACCTAAGCAAAAAAATTTTCCCTAGTCTTCAGTTTTGCTCTTAAGTATATATATATATATATATACACACATAAAAAAAACACACAGGGCGATTTAGGTGTTTTTGTGTTCTTCGGAATTTTCCTAAAGGTCAGAAGAAACACAAGGAAAAGGAAAAGGGGAAACTCTAATTCCAGGATGTCTTTTGTTCATGCACATCGGTTGAAGTGTTGAGAAACTTGAACACCATTTTTGATATTTCGAATATATGCCGGTGTTTAAACCCGTTGCGAAAAACGTGGGAGCATTTCTGAATATTAATATGCTGCGTTTAGGAAAGGCAAGATGTTGGTAAATTTTTTTCCAAGGACAGTTTTGAATAGAAGTGAATGAGTATACAGAAGTTGACATTTACTAACTGGAATATCATATTTAGTAAGTGACATCTTCAAAGTTAAAGCACCACATTTCGAAGAGGGTATGAATGTACGTACCAGAGGGGTAGAAATATTTTATACTGAGTCATGTATTAATCTACATATATATAGAACCGAAATGAAGAATTTTTTTAACAAACCGATTTTTGAAAATTTTATTACGTTTAACTACGTAGGTTTTTTTTTTTTTTTTTTTTTTTTATTGAAGTGCAAGTCTTTACGGAGTTGTTTGCTTTCCGAGCTTTCTATAATCGTAAAATTCAGTTACTTTAATAAGGGATTTTAATGCCCTGTTATGAAATCAACTGCGAGTTCCAGCAATTATTCACTCATTAAATTCAACTATATGGCATTTTCTAATAAAGTAATAGAGACCACTGGCCAAATGATCAAACCTTTCGAATGTGCACTTAGACCGTCATCAAGCAAGCAGAGTATTTTCAGAACATCGTACAGAAGTTTCACGAGAGGGTTTTAAATGATTATTCTAAACTTTAAAATGTAAATCAGCTTTACGTCATTACTTGGAGACTTTTAGTTGCATATAAAGCATTAAAAACACACAGCCTCCAGCATGAAATGCAAAAGGATTAACAGTAATAGATCGATTGTTTCGAAATGGAATACTACAATGAGGATTTCTCCAAAGCTGTGCGTGCAACATAAATTGCTAGTTTTAACAGATTTTAAATACTGGAAAATATAACAAATTAACAAACGTTTGTACAGTCAAATCATAATGCACTTCTACTTCACCGGAGTTGCATGGTTTTAGACCGTTGACTTAACGATAAAGATTTCAAAATGATTTAACTGAACAGTATTATTCAATCATGACATAACAAGACTTTTGGATACTTTTCTTCTTCCTTTTATCTAGTTGTTAAATAGAGCTCAATAACTTCGATCGATTTGATTTTGAAACAAAAATTAACGTGGAAGTCAGCTATTAAAAAAGAATTTTCCTAAACTACAGGAACTGCTACTGAACTTTGAAGATTAAGTAATTTACTTTCATAGAAGCCTTTCGGAATAAAGTACGACGTTTCGTAATCATATTATAAGCACTTAATATTTCATTGCAACTTGCAGTGAAACTTCCAAAAGGCATTACTGATAAAACCCTCCCTAAATAACTTGACATACATTCTGTCTGCGTAGTTCAGTTGGGAGAGCGACTTACTCCGGAGTGAGGGGACGCCGATTGGATGTCGCGGACAAACTTGTGTCTTCACATTGGCGCCAGATTTTGGAAAATAGATTCACTGGCCGTTGGGTTCTTCGAAAAATGTGAGATCGTTGTTCCACACATTGTTTGAAATTAATGAAAAATTCCTACTTCGCTTCAAAGAAAAAAAAAATAAATAAGAAGGAGATGATGGGACGTACATTCTGTCTGCGTAGCTCAGTCGGGAGAGCGACTTACTCCGGAGTGAGGGGACACGGATAAACTTGTGTTTTGACAGAACTTCCACTTGTATTAGTATTCTTTGAAATTCAGATATATGTAAGGAGCAAGATGTGAAATTAGTAAATGCGCTAAGAGCACCACGCTTTTTTTCTTCATGTATTAATCGAATCGAGTTGAAGCAAAATGTCGAATTGCAGTGGACAGTTTTAATAATGACAACACATATAATTAATTTCCCAAAGAAAATATATTTTGCATTAACAGGGATTGTTTTATTATTTTGGCGTCGGGAAAACTTCTAGCACTCCATCTTTTTCATTGTCTTTTACACGGTCTCGAAGGTGGTACTCTCCTAGGCCGGCTAAGAACAGGTCTTCTTTCCTCTTCAAATGAGGGAGATATAGATGAAACTCTGCATGGGCTGAAAAGAGGGACGCTGCTTTCTCGCAACTAACGGAGATTCTAGTAGTCTTCTAGTTTACTGGCTGTCCTTGATGTTTTTCCAGTTCGTTTGTTTTCTGTATTTTTGGTGGGTCTAAATTTGGGTAAGCTTTACTTTTTTCTTTGCATTTTGCTAAGGTTTTTTTTGTATTTTTTTTTTTTCAGACTTTCTGAGTCCTCTATTCTTTCTATTTTTGGTGAAGACAGCCTTGCGCTATCTTTTCTGCTGAGCCCGCTTTATTTAAAAAAAAAAAAAAAAAAAAAACATTGGAGAGAGGGAAGGGGGATTTTTAATGGATGACTGGGTGCGAGGAGATTTTCATATTTTATTTCAAAGTCCATCTTTCACAGCCGTACATCTAGAAACTTTGCATGAAATCCCCGAACCAAACTCGAAGGACTACCTTCAAAACATCACAGAATTTTCATTTTAGAATGTTGTGCACATTAATAAAGACATACGTATACATGCGTACGCAAAGAAGTTATTATTTTATGATTCGCAGCAACCGTTTCCACAAGTCGGAGTAGATAGTTTTTCGTACTTACGTAGCGCGCAATTAAAATTATAAAACCATGTGTACAAAGAAATGGAATACTACAATTGATCGAAGTTATTGAGCTCTATTTAACAACTAGATATTTCACAGTTTCATAGAGTACAATAAACAGCTTTAGAAGGGCATGCGTGGGGTGGCGGAGAATCTCCGTGGACTCTAACTATATGCTTGTAAATATTGATCGACGCACTTCTTTCTTCTGATAGAAATTCAACTAACTCCCGTGTTTCACATTAGGAAGATTCCCCGTCATACCTCCTAGACAAATTGAGTTGCTGAACTCCAACGACTGATTTACCCAGTGACTGCCATAGAACGATGCAATACTGACGAACACTTTCACGCTCCGTGCGTTATCGCATACTTAATATTGAACCTTCTTACAGTTAATGTGTGAGCTACAATCCCAAACTGATTACTCAATCAAGAAAGTAACGAACTCTTCGAATTCACCGAGGAGAAATAGAAAGTAAAAGACATTTTCAAAGAAGTCAATTTTGGAAGCTTAAGGTTCAGTTTGGAAATTTAGTTTTACTATCGTGGTAATTAATATTGGCCGCATCTCCACACTGTAAAAAAAAACTGTATGGTACGTTACACACACAAAAAAAAGGGGGCAGCTAAGCTAAGTGGCGCACATAAGGGGAGGGTCCGCCGGGTCATGACCCCTCTTCCAAAAATGCTCTTGTCCTTCATTCATCAGATGAAGGTAACAAATGTTCTTTTCTATGCATTATTCCGACAACAGATACATTAAAAAAGTCTTTGTACACATGGTTTTATAATTTTAATATTTTCCTTATGACTAATTATTTATCTGAACGTCTTTGTTCTAGTTTTCGTAATGCTCGTTTTCTGCATTCTGTACGTCTTAAAGTCTTACAGTGATATTATCAAATTTGCTTTTCTTATTCAAAAGAGTAATTTGTTCTTCACCTGTGTGCGCATCAGTGTTGATTTATGCCAATATTCATTAAAAATACATACATTCATATATATACATATATAATTAACTATGGATTTCTTGTTGGACCCCCGCTACTTTTGAGAATATACTGTGTGTGTACTATTGGTCTAGCTGCCTCAATAATTTGGAGAAAGTTATGCCAGAAACCCCCAAAAGTGTTTCACACTTTTTTTGAAGAAGTCTGAGATATTGTGCTAGGCTGATTCTCTGGAACGTTCCATAGTAAACCTGAAAATTTGTCGGAAAAGTTGTAAGCCTTACAAAATAAAGAAATATCCGGAAGTGTGATGCTTTAAGTCGTGTTTAGCATATCTGCTAGCTCCTTTTTTTTTTTTTTTTTTTTTTTTTTTTATCGAACCTTAAACCTTGATTTGTTGAATAATTTGTTCTTCAGCTTAAAAATATGGAGTGCGTCGAAATAAGTTCTCCGGGAAATAAAATTCAATTCAATTTTATGGAAACTGAAAAGAAGAAAGAACAAGTCCCAAAGTAGTAAATAATGATTCCTTGTTGTCCTTAACGTTAGCTCTGACTTAGGAACGAAAAGATAAACATTACCATTAGTGTTCTTACAATCCTGCTCATGTTTTTTTTATTTTTAAATGTGCTCCTCGCATAAAAGAAACTGATTTACAATAATTCTTAAAGACTGTATAGTGAAATTCCGAAGCATTGCAGAAATCTGCAGTAAACTTTCACGTGTCCCTAAGTAAACAAAAAACTAATACGACCAAAATTCTTAAAAGCTACACTAAACTGTGTGAAACATTTTAGGCTGAGCATAGCCTTTCGTCAAATAAACTGAAATTCTGTGAAAAGATCGTAGCTCTGAAACAACGCACAAATTCTGAAGAACACTGCTCGAGCTCCTTACACCAAATGCATTAATAATAACAAAATTCCGAAACATTACATCGACTTCAAAAACATTACGCAGTTCCTAGAAACCAAATCCATACGCCGTTCAAGCTCCAAAGCTTTACACACTTTCAGAAAAAATTGCACATGCGCATTGCACAAAGTGCGCTTATTCTGGAATGTTACCCTGATTTTCAAAAACATATTATACAAAAGCTTAAGTTTTTCCATATTCCACAGAACTTTTCAAAAAAATGTGTGTACTTATTCAGAAATTTCCCAAAACTTTACACAGATTTCTGGCCGAGCATTTATTCTCTGTTAGATCTGCCTCTTTTATAATTAATATCTTTTCAACAGTAAATTAAAAATAGTTTCCTTATCCCAATATTTTTTTCCAACTGTCCACTGCATTTCTCTGCAACAATAAAATCTCTTTGAGGACACAGGGAAAACATGGTTTTATTATCATCGATAAATATTACCAGATGGCTTTTTATAAATAAATGGACCATCGACATCTCAAAGAAGTGCTTCGCATTTCTGTATTTCTTTTTTTTTTTTTCCCCTTTCTTTTCTTTTGCGGTTTTACCAACTGCGGCGTATCTAAAGTTACAGAGGGTCGCGAGTCTCTGATGTGGGCCGCTGGCTCGGGGATACCTTGGGGCAGGCACAGCGATCATGCTCCACCGGGGGCACTAGCTCAATCCCAGCTTGCATGATTAGCCCAAAGCTCGCGTCTCTGACCACTCGGCCAGCAAGTCGACAGGAATTTCTTAGGTTTAGAATGGTGAATACAATTTCAGCACTTTTTCTTCTCTTTGAAGTATGTGAAATGAATGTTTAAAAATTTTCCTGAGTATCATCTGATAAAATATTTAGACTTACGGGAAAATTAGATGAACAGAGTAAAAGAGAAAACTTCAGTAAACTTTAAAAATGTCGGTTTGCAGAACGAAAAGGTCTCAGATATGTTTTCCTATTATGATCTGCACTGAAAGCGAAAAAGCAAGGATAAATAAGATATGAGTGTCATGTAGAACATCGAAACCAGAGCTTTCCTGAAATACGTAGAAAAAAAAATATATCAGTGTCACGTATATGATCTTCTGGGGTGTGTTACTCCTTCGCTTAAATCAAGTTTTTAATTAACTAAGTCTAGAAAAATTAGCTATTTAACAACTATTGCTGAAGTTATGATTACAACGTGCAACTCCTTTCCGAAATCATTTGTCTGTTGAAGTTTTCCGAAATTATTTCTCTATTTCTAAAGTTATGATAAATGTTCTCCTGTTTAACTCTTCTTTAGTAACTTCAATCTGGATACCCTTAATTCCCAATTTTAAGAACTGGGAACGATTTTCTTAATTTGTCACTTTTGCATTTCTAATCCCCCATCCCCACTCTTTACATTAATTTTTCTTTCGTAATTTCCAGACTTCTACATTACATTTCTCTAAGTACAACAGGAAAGCATTTTTTTAGGAATGATCTGACATCACATCATCTCAGCACCGTTACTTTCTCCATTACATTCATTACTTATTTCAAATTAAGATTTACCTCTTGCACGTAAGAACCTAATTGCCGTAATTATAGGAGCAAAAAATGATTTGGATTTAATTTCGAATTTCAACGAAAGCTTGAGCACATACTTTGAAATTTTACAGAAAATTGAAGATTTAGAAAATTTTCCTAAGAAAATTAAGTTTTTATTTAAACGTTTTGCTCTCAATCATACGTAAACTCTTGAGCTGAAATTCAAGGGATTCATTTTCGCTAGCTGTCAGTGAACGTTTGTATTAAGCGAAAAAAGAAAAAGAAACAGAGTGATGCAGTATGTGCTTTGAAAACAAGTTTTTCTTGAGTCATTTTATCGACAAATTAAGAATTCAATGCTTAAAAAAGTAAGTAGCCAGAAGTTTAAGCAAGTGAAAAAATGTTAAGCTCGTCTTTTGCTACTGAAAAGCTTTCGAGCGATGCGAAGGGACGTAGTTTACTGAGCTCTCGTTGCGGAAACTGTTCATATTTGATAGTAAAATGACTAATTACAGCATATTTTACTAGATGAATAATCTACCAGGCATTTTTCTGCTAACTTTATTTTCTTGTCGTTTTTATCCGGTGTTTTACTTAACTTATTTATCTTCAATTTTTTTTTTTTTTGCTCCTCGTGACGGAGAAGTAAAGAAAATATGCTGCTTTAATGAACAGTTTGAAAAACGCATATGGTGCAGGAGCTCTTAATATTGCTCGTATGATCACGTTTCGTGCGAAAAGAAATTTTGCATTTCTTAATGAAGGTGACATGGTTTTTCATTTGTTGTCTAAGCACCATATATATATCATAATCTACATCCTTGCTTCCTCAGATGTGAAATTCGCTGCAATTGACAGTAATTTCCTGCCGAATGCTTATTTAGAGTTAATTTCAGCGATAATTTGGGTCTGGATTCAATGCTCATTCAGAACTGACTTCAACACACCAGTCCCAAATGTCGGACTTAGATTGGCAAATAGTTACTGAGAAAGAAAGAAAACAATGTGATGATGATGATTTGAACATTCGATTTGCCTGAAAAGCATTTTAAACGATAGAGGTTATATTTCTAAAAATTATTAAAAATGCAATCAGATGCAACCCTTTTATTCGATAAATGGACTTACGACCCCGCTAGTACAGCAAGTTTCAAAATTCATTGTCAAGTATCACGCCCGTTGCATTTCCAATGTTATTCGTACTCAAACGTTAATACGCAGTTTAATTGCTTTAGTTTAACAATCGTCTATGTACACTGAAGAGCAATTGAATTAGAGATACCTGTCTAGTAACGTGCAGCACCACCTTTCGCCCTGATGACGGCGGTGATTCGTATCGGCATGGACTCGACAAGACACCGGAAGCGTTAGGAAGCCATACGGATCCACGACCCCTGAAAAAGCACCCACAGTTCACGATGATTTGATGGAGGGAGGGGGTGGGGTCAGAGCCCCGAACATCTCTCTCGATGGCATCCTAGATGTGCTCGACTGGATGGAGGTCAGGTGACCTAGCTGGCCAAGGAAGCGAGGTCACGTCGGTGGAGTGTTCATCCAACCATTCGGATACAATTCGGGAGCGATAGCACGCTACATTGTCTTGTTGCAGGATGAGGTCCCCAGTGGGATGTTGGAGACGCACAAACGGGAGCAAATGGTCTTCCAAGATATCCCGGTAACGTTGACCTGTAAGGGACGATGTCACACATACCAAGGTCCAATTTCAGTCCACGTAAACAGTCCCCAGACGAAAATGCCACCCCCATCAGCTTGAAGAGTACCCTGCTGGCAAGAAGGATCCACCGCTTCACGTGGTTTGCGCCGTACTCGTATCCTGCCATCCGCATGTACCAACGTGAATCTCGACTCATCAGTCCAGGCAACATTTTCCCACATGTCTAGGGTCCAGTGGCGATGTTCCCGCACCCATGCTAATCTTTGCACCCTGTGATTGCGGTCAGCAGTGGTACCCTCGTGGGACGATGGCTTCTGTACCCCATAGCGAGGAGATGATTCTGGATGGTGTGGCTGCTTACACGTTTTTGTGCACCAGCGTTAAATTGCTGAGTGATTTCTTGCACTGTGGCCCGTCTATCCGCTGTTACAATACGAGCTAGCCGCCAATGACCCCGCTCATCCACACGCTGTTGTCAGCAGCAGTTGGCCCTTGCAGGGATGGTTTTACCGGATTCGATGAACTCACGGTGCGCCCGTGATACAGTGGCTCGTGAAAATCCTAGTGCCTGCACGACTTCCGAGATGGAGTGACCCATTCTTCGGGCCCCGACAGTTTGCCCTCGATCAAATGCGCTTAGATCCTTCGTCTTACCCATACTGCGTCCGACTCTTAGTGATTCCCGTCGCATCACTCCTTATATTGTCGGATCGCTGCATACGTCATGTCGTTTCCGTTTACAGGGCCGCCCACAGCGCCACATTTGCATAACGCCAGCTGTCTGTAATTCAATTGCTCTTTAGTGTAAACTAGTTTGCTCTTCCTACTCTTATGGTTCATTGAGCCAAAGACACCCACAGTGCGGACGCTTTTGAAAAAAATCTACATTTTAAAATTTCTATTTGCCTTTTTTATTGCACTTCTAATTATTTCAATCCAATACCCTGAATGTTATTACCGGAAGCTGAACTAACCTGCACTTTGCTTCCCCGTGGCCGAATAGTCAGAAGCGAAGGTCTCTGGCTTGTCGTCGGAGCTGGGTTCGAGTCCTGTCCTAGGCCTCGGTCTCCCCCCCCCCCCGGCAACTGAAACCACTGACCCCAAATAAGGGTAGGGCGACTATTCATGTTCATTAGAACTGCTCAAGGTTGTCGTTAAACTCCGCAATAAAGAACCCGCACTTTTGCACAGCCGACAGTTGAGTTTGATACAGCATCCGAAAAAATTACAAATCTTACTACTCCAGTGAAAAATGATCCAAAAAGGGCATATAGTTCGGAAAGCAAAAATAAAAAATAAAAAGTACGCTGATCATACCTTCAGTTAACAAAAGGGTTATCTCAAAAACTAAAGTCGAATAAGCTTCGATAAAAATGCTGTTTCATCCTTGGCAGTGAGTGAGTTTCGGTTATCAGATGTATCTGTAGCAACCAGACAAAACATATTGGCAAAAATATTCTGTAGCAACTTCTTTTTAAAACAATTTGTTGCGACGGAAAATGGAAAGACAATGCTCAAATACAGAATAGTAGCACTGCAACAATTTCAAAAACTGATAAATTATTTTTCACCGACTCTGTGGCAAATAGGAATGTGCCCATTATTTCTATGAAAGCTACAACAATACCTTGCAAACGAATATGAATATTTTACTCCGATATTGTAGAATTCGTGTTTTATAGACACCCCGCAGAATATTTTTATCCAGTTTAACAGGATGTACAGTATATCAAAATGTAAACTAGAGTATTCTATGCCGGTTTTATAGTACTAATTTCCCGTGGGAATGCACTAGAATAATTCATCTTGATCTGGTAAAAATTGTTCCCATGAAACAAAAGTAGAATAATCGCAAAGTAATTTGTAGTTGCGTCACACAGAAGATGTTCAACAAAATAGAGTCAGCATAACGTACAAATGAGAGCTTATCAAGATGGGCTTAGTGCCATCACTGAAATTGTTCTCTGTCCCGTTGATATGTTCGTGTGCATAGAGTTAAGAAGTAAAATGGTTTTTCATAATGTTGCTAGGCTACTCGAATCAGCTTACAAGCCTTATTGTCTTGTAACCGACTGTTTTTGCTACTGAAATAAATAATTATTTTAATTCCATTTTTTCCCCATACAAACAGCGTAAATTAACTACGTGGGTTTTTCAGGAATAATGTTATTATGTTTAACTTGATTTGAGATAAAATGCCTATTTACGAATAAGGTCTTCCTTCAGCGCTAAGGATACATTTGTGAAAACAGCTTTATACCCAAAACGTTATTGAAAAAAATAGCAAAATAGGTTATTCACCAAGGTAGCCAAAATAAACTTTGGAGTTATCCACTCTCTCAGAAGCTAGAAAACCGATCATCCTCGTCGAACGACTAAATCGAAAATTTCTTTTCCGATCAAATAAAAGTTCTTTTATCATTTGGAAATTAAATAACATTCCGGAAACAATATATAGACTTATTTATTCGTCCTTTCTAAAAAAAGAAAAAATATGAGATAGAGAACGCGTAGAGAAAGAAATTCTTGCGAACAAAATGACGCTTAGTTTTATGTTTAAATAAAGAGAAGCACATTAAATTTTTTAGGAGGGCCCAGGATATCCTAGTGGTCAACCGTGACTGATGCCACGGAAAAGTCTCAGATTCGATCCCTGGCAGGTACGAGCGCTCGAACCACTAAATATCCGCCGTGCGTCGGATGGGCACGTTAAGCCGTCGGACCCCGAGAACTGGCTTCCCGGTTATAAAGAAAGGCGTCTACCTCGCTTCCATGGGACTTTCCTGTTGAACACACGAGCCTAAATCTTCTAGGCTCCTACTTCTACGGGTTGCTTAAGACCTGAAATCAAACACTCCCTTCCTAAAACCCTCTCTCAAAATCTCAAAACTTTTAGGTAAACAACCCAGCTTTCAAAGACAGGGCAGAACTATGATAACACACAGGCTAATAATGTACATTGAGAAAAACTAGGAATATTAGTCGCTGTGGTTATGCCCATACGCACATCCTATTGACTGTTGTTATTTTTTTGAATGGGGGGAATGTAATAAACACCATAAGCAATTCTGAGGACTATAAGCAGTTGCCCCTTCCTAATTTGGGGCCACTGGTTCCAGGAAAAGGGCGGAGCTAGCGCCATCAGGCAAATACCCCCCCCCCCGCGCCTGGTCAGGGATTCGCGTCTGGCCCGATCTCGGAAGAATGGTCAGAAGCCAGCTCCTCAGACCACTCCGCAATCATGAGTGACTGACTCTTATTAGTATAGTTAACCGCTCTCTATTTAATTTTTATTGAGAAGTGTTCTGTATTCCCTCTGATGTTTTATCTGTGTGCATTTTTGACGAACATTTTGAAACAAACGTGCTCCTCCAGTTAGTCTTCTCCCCTTTTTCTGTGAATTTGTATACCATTTTAAGGAGAAGAGGACTCTCCTCAGTCAAAGGTTTTGGTTTATGCAAGTGACAAAATCCACCAGTTCTGAAAGTTCTTTTCGCAATGTATTCCGATCTTTTCTCTTTATTGAAATATGGCCAACTGTTATTCCTAATTCTAAAAATAGGTTGTAGCTTTTCATCTGAGCTCCTAAATGGTGATGCCTTTATAGAATGGCAAATGGATCCGAAACTTTTTGCTGTTCTGAAATGATGCTTTTTATCGGCTTTAGGTTTGACGCATGAAAAAGTATTCATCATATCATCCGCATATCGAACATTTGTTTCCAAAACCCATGGTTTTTAGCTTCAAGGCATAGGAATTTACCTGGAAGCACGTTTTTCAAGTAGCAGTTTATCATTCAAAATTTCGACTCGGACATTATACATAATCAAACATCAACAGCTTAAACATTCTTCTTCACCGTCCTAAATCTTAATCTTGGGAATATAAATTTATATGCATTTAATTGTCTTGATAATGACTGTGAGTAGTTCGTTTGTGACGTTACTCACAAATCATATCCATAAGAAACATAAGAGTATGAGTCATAAGCACAAAATTGAAGAACATGCCATGCGATTTAAAATTAGGTTTCCCTTCCTGAAAAGTTGCTGTTAAAAATATTACGAACACAGCGAACGCCCAGGATTCACAATTAAAGCCAAGCTAAAGAAGTTTATTTTTCTTTGAAGCGAGGGAAATTCCGTGTGTGCCTTCCTGATGGTCTGCAGAAGTCGGAACCGTGGTGCGCTGCGTCTGTCGCTCCGACTTATTGCGAAAGCTAAAATTTTTTATGGAAAAATGAAAAAACACATTTTCAATACTCTTAATAATGTTGGCTGTGATAAATTTAGTTTAAAATTAACAGAGAGAGTCGTTTTTTGAATTACAAAGAAAGCATGTCGGAATATTTTGACTCCTACCTTTACCTGTGTTTCTAAATATTTTTTGCCGTTTCAAAGGATAGCCGAAAGGTCCTTCTTCACAATTTCTTTTGAATTTTCGCGGAACGCTATCACATAGTACATTGCGCGCTACGTAAGTGCGAAAAACTATCTACTCCGACTTGTGGAAACGGTTGCTGCGAATCTGGGAAACCTTTATCAAGTTTTCCTTCGAGGTAGAGAGTTCGTTGTCTTTTTATGTTTTTCATATTTCTTTCAATCGCTGAAATAAGTTGATCTGAATCACTTTGTATTCATATCTTCATTAGAGTCAAATGGAATGAATGAAGGTGTCGCAAAAAATCAAGAGCTAAAAAAGTTTAAAATAAAAGGCTGTAAAAAACGAGATATATATATATTTTTAATTTTAAGAATTGCAAAAACGTCATGAATAGAAGTAGATTCTATATCAGGAATCAAAAAACCCTGAACTTTCTGAGAGTGTTTAGAAATTTTACATCCATTGTCTGTGTGTTTTTCTTATACTCAGTTGCAAACAAAAATTGATATAACTCGAACTGATGCAATTCAAATTGCATGGATTGATTTGTTTTTCGACATGTACAAAATCGAAAAATGTTAAAATCATATACAACACATTTATCCCCTTTTATTTACCTCTTTCATTTCTAAAACTGTTTTTTGAGATTCGGGGAAATTACTAGAAAATTAAAGTTAGGACTCTCAAATTTATTATAAAGAGAAATAGAAAAGATATTTTAGGGAACAAAGATTTTTTCACGTTTGCGTGATTTTATCTTCGAAATGAGATTTCTGTGAATTCTTGTTCCTACATATCTTTATTTGAATTAATTTTAATGAATAGCCCTTTTAAGTCTTTTAAAGTGAAAAAAAAAAAAAAAGAAGAATTTTACATTTGTGTCACGCTTAATTCACAAAAAGCTGTTACTCTAGCACAAATATTTAAAAAAATTGTCGATCACATAGTTCTCATGTAATTTTTATTAGCCTCTATTGCTGTAAATGAATGTATCAGAAGCTTTCTTTTTGACGGGTTCGCATTGAGGTATTAAAAAATAATTCAGCAATTTATGATTCCATACTTTTGGGGAGTAACTTAATCAGAGACCGTTTGCAAAACCGAGCGAAATTCCTCAGAGACAAAAACTTCATTTTTCAAACAAAATGTTAGCTTGACACCTAAGACGAGTAATAGCGCTGATTTATTTTATCTGACTAACTATTTCCTTCAGGGAAGTTTTTCAGTACACTTTTTGATAATTGCATTTTTGGAAACGTCATGTCAAAAATTGCGCCTGAACTTATTTTGATTCTTTCACCATTTCAGCCTGTTCTGAGCAACATATTTATATCAAAAAGTAACGAATAACAATTGCGCGATTATTAACCCTTTAAATATATTCAAAGTACGAGCATAGCGTTTTTTGCATGATAACAAAGCAATTTTCGACGTAAATAAATTAGAGCAGGTGCATGAAGTTTGGAAGATGGTAAATGATAAAACTAAGTCACTGACATACGATTAATACTAACGCTGATAATATGTAAAAAAAAAAAATATTTTCTGTATTGAAATAATTGGCAGCTGTTATCATTTCTTTATTATTGCACTATGGTAAAAAATATTCTTATTACTAATTTTTTTCCCTTAAGTTCCAGTTTTTTAGCAGACGGATTTCCCGAGCATTCGTACATGCTTTTTTTCTTTTTTTTTTCTTTTTTTTTTTTGCAAGGTTTGATTTGATTTTCATTGCTAAGTAAAGTTTCATTCGTTAACCTCCTTGCTTTCAACCACCTGTAAAAGTTTTTTTTAATCCGAAAAAAGCTGTAACAACAGAAAAAATAACGGCGAATGAAATAAATTTATGAATCAGGAGAAATTCGTTTCCATTAAATAACTATAAATTAAACAAAATTTGTAAAATACAGAGAATTAAATATTTCATACACTAAATTAATGCGTTCGCTATCATTTGTCTCGATTTCATTAAGTTCTGGGTATGAGATATAGCAAGTAATACGAAAATGTTTTAAATTCTGAATCATGAGTGACGTAGAAATTAAATTTGCTTCATGAATCCTTGGTATCTTTGAGTTACTACGAAAACGAGTGAAAGAAACATTTTTGTTTGTAAATGTATCAGCATTAATTCGAAACAAAATTCATGCAGCACTTTCAAATAGAAGCACTTGTGAGGTAAACAAGTACAGTTTATTGTCAAATGCATTTTTCGTTAGGTCTCTCGCATGATTAGCTAAGCAACTACTATAATGAAATTATTATCCAGGATATTGTAATAAAAATGCTACAAAGAAACAAATACTCCTTGCAATAACTTTTGCTATTTTGAACGACTATGTATTCAGCAGGAGTACAGTAGTCCAGTAGACTAGTTATCTAGTTGGGCTCTTAAATTGCTCGCTGATGAATGAATGTTTGCTCGGTGATCTGTTTTATTCTGTGCATATTATTCTGATCAATGAATAATTTCCAAAATTGTTTGTGTCTTGATCACAGATCATCAGTTACCCATAAGTTCTCGCTTCGTCGTTATTCCCGTTTCTTCTACCCATCTCTAATGCAGTTGCTTTTTTACTTAAATTGTTCTTATTTTTGCGGGGGAGAGGGGTATTTTTCTATGTCTCGGAGGCCAGCGTTTTGGTACGTTCTCTGAAATATGACATTTGTGAATCTTTGTTTGTCGCCTTTTCTCTTTTTTGTGTTTGCTCCAAGAATGAAACTTTCTTGAGTCTTTGAAAAGTTAAAGAGTCCCTTCCTTTTAGTTCGGATTCGAATTTATGATACATCAATGAGAGCCATAAGGAAGCTCTGTTTGAAAAATGTGACAAATGCACCGTCTTGAAAGTGCACACGATATATTTTTAAGAGTTTAGTGGAAAGCTGTGCAATCCTGAAAGACTTTCAATCCTCTGAACATTAAGGAATGCAACACCACGAGTAGTCAACTAATTTTCAGTGCACATATATTTTGAAAGAAGGCTGCAACGCAATCACTAGGGGATGCACTTCCGTAAGGGTGTTTATAATTATTTTATGACTTCTGTTATATTTTCTCACATAAAAAATGCTGTGAATTCCCACAGTGACAACCTTTGCTAGAAAAAATAGTTTTTTGTTTTTTTTTCTGTTTTTCATTTTCATTTTGATACTTCTACGTGTTATTTGTGGTCACGGGACAGTGTTCAAACTATTTTGTCTTACGCAATGAAATTACACTTACTGTGAAATTGGTCAAAACTTTTGTTAGATCGAAAAATATTATGAACATTTAATACAAATAGTTCAGAAAGCTGGTCAGAAATTACGGTGCCGTCCCGGTGGCGCAGTGGTCTAAGCGGTGGCTCATGACCGTTTGTCCGAGAGAGTCTGGGTTCGAGGCCCGGTGAGACATGGATGCTGTGTTTGTCTTACGGTACTGGCTCTCTCCCTTACCTGGAACCAGTTACCCTGAATTAGGGACGGGAGACTGCTTATAGCCCATTGAGTTGCTCACGGTAGTCGTTAAACCCCCAAACAAACATAAACCCATGGTGTCTTGCTCGTTCTTTTGAACCACATTTGCTAAATAATTATTTATTGTCGGATTCACGCTGTCTTGAATTTCGCTGAACTGGTGGACAAGTAATAACACAAGTCTCAACGTGCGCGAAACTTTCTCAATTGTTTCGTCTTGTCAAGATGCTAGATAGCTCTGGCTCAAGATGCTGGTCGGAGGCCCAGGACAAAAGAGAAAACTTTCATCTATTTTTTTTTCTTTCAGAAATTTTTTTGATTAGCGAAATGTCAAAGCAAAATCAATCCGCACAACTGTAGTCTTGTAAAGTAGTTGTTGAAAATTAAGTGCATTTTAAAGTTAATGTGACTACGTTGGTAAATAATGACTTTATATTTGTCGTGAAATAATCCTGTCATTAGCTCCTAGATTAACATACACTGTAAAAAATTAGTGGTGTGAATTCACGAAAAATTTCTGAAAATAACGTGCAGCAAAGTTGCAGATAGGTGTCCGTGTTTTTCAGAAATTTCCGTTTTTAAAAGTGCCCGTTTATTTTAACTTGCGTATTTTCACAGATTTTCCGTAGACAGAAATCCCGTTTATTTCAGAAAAAATCTATTTCAGGTTTTTCCGTATTTAAATTGAAATTCCGTAAACACGACGAGCCTGCACTTCTCAGTCGTTACCCAGATAATCTTTCCGATGAGGTCATGATCGAACCCCCGAAGTTTAAGTTGACTCAACAGGTAACTCGCGCCTTTAACCACTGAACCACAAATGCTCGGAAGTCGGGCTCACGTACATTCTAAAACAAATTCCGCAACGATGAAATTTTGTTTTGTCATTAATGCGAGTGATTTAGCCATCATTTTATTTTTTGTTGGAGCTTGTTGTTTTTCTGAATAGGTTTGTAATACTTATTTTTTTTTTTCTGTAGGAGGACTTAAGCATTTTTCATCGTGATTTTTCGAAGCAAAAAAATGCTTTGCAACTTGATTTTTTTAAACTGATAATGACTTTCAGTTATCTTTAAAACAGGGGAAATGTACTTTTTAATAGTATTATTTCACACACACACACACACGCACACACACACAAACTAAATATAAAACTTACTCGTGTTAGCTATAATGGTTTTAGTCTTAAATTGTCCAAAGACTGATACACAGACACCGTATAATCAATCATCTTTACAATAAGTACCTGATTTCTTACAGTAACACAATATATAATAAGTAGCTGGTGCACCAAATAGGGGAAAGTATAAAATATCCTGTGCCACAAAAAACAAAATCCATGCGATATGCTATCCACAACATCCGATCTCCCTACGGAACTTCAAAGTTCGACAGACGATTGAAATTTAAAAGTTAATCAAACCTCAAGTATTCTCACCAATCGCTCCTATTGCCTGTAATTTCTCGTCATACGGATACGGAAAAAGTGAGAACGGAGATTTTCCGTCAATATACGAAAGGAATTGCGGAAAGGTTTCTGAAAATTCAGAATTTTCCGTTAACACATCTCTAAAACGGTAATTTACCGTCAATATAAGAAAGAAACAGTGGAAAGGTTTCTGAAAATTCAGAATTTTCCCGTGGTACGAAAAATCTGTGAAATTCAGGTTTCTTTCCGTCATTTCACGGAAAAGGTTGTATCAGAAACATGCTTCGTTAATTCACGAAAGAAATGACGGAAAGTTGCCGTGAATTTCAGAATTTTTTTTTTACAGTTTAGGATTGTCACCCAAGTCAAAATAAATAGTTTATCACGTTTCTTAAATTTATTTATTGTTTTAATTTTCAACGCTTCGGTCCACTATTTGTCAACTGCTCAGTTGCTAATACTACATTGATAAGATCTCCTCTCTTGTTAGAAAGGGATTATTTTACCTTTTGGATCACAGTCAAGTTTCTGTTTGAAATTCTCTTAACTGCAGCAGGACACTGGACTTGAAAGACAACAGATAATCATACAAATGACTTTTGTGAAATGCTGCGCGACATTCATACTCACGCATCCGTATATTCAAGGAAGCGCGATTCTGAATGATTTTTTACGAAACTTCTTGCGTAATGAACCTGTATGACTCAGCCACAACGTGTCGACTGACTACTTGGTCAAAAGACATTGAACGTTTAGACTTTTCGTTGGAAAAACAGTAGACAAAATTTCAGCAACTGGTTAACTGTAGTGCGAAATCCTTCTCTTCTTTGATTCCGTTTATTTCTTCAGTCATTCTTTTTTGGGAGGGACATAAAGAAAAAGAAACATCATTTTGAAAACGTTGAAATATAATAATTATTTCATTACTTCTGGACTTATAAATTTTGCTGTCGGTGTAGTACGTTTGACAACAAAATATGTTTTTTATTCTGGTTCGACTGAAAAGCCTGATGCCGCGTTTGGATATCTACCTTCTTTTGCGGTTTAATCAAGTCTCCCCGTTTGACTCGGGTCTCTATCTTTTCTCCCACAAGAGAAATACTTTTTCCGCAATTCGTGAAACTAGCAGCTTGGAACACATTCGTCAAATTTCCAATAATAATGCATACAGGGACTGATGTACATCAAACTTACCCGCCCAATTTTTGGTGTTCCCGTGAAATCCTACGTATATGTTTTGGGTGTAATTATCAGTAACCCACCATTTTCAATTAGAGTAAATATCGACACGCAATAATGAATGCAGCATATTTGTCATACTTGGGATTCGAACTTAAGCCCAGTAACATGCTCTCATCAAGTGAATGCGTTTTGTGAAAAAGGAACGTTATGAATGTCATTTCTTACAGTCAAGTCAATGTCATTGATATTTACACTGTAAAGAAATGATTAATACGCAGAAATATTCTTTCTATTTCTTTATTATCTGCTATAAAATGATAGTTGCTACACGAAAAACAACTCATATATAATTAATTTATATTATAGAAGAACGTTAGGCGGTAGAGTGTTTCAAGATGTTTATTACATCATGAAACATAAATAAAAGTGAATTTAACGAGCACCTTTTACTGCAAAGAAATTAGAAATACACATCAGATATTACAAAGCAGAAAACAATATTTCCTGAATTAATAATTTATGTCACTTCCATTTGCCTTAATTAGCGAATAAATTCTGTTTAGCATTGCTGTTACCAAGTCTTGAAACATTCAAACGTTGATTTTGTCCCAACAGCGATATATTGCAACTTGCAATTATCTTAATGAAGAATATTGCCTGTTTTTCTCATATACAAGTCTGATAAGTAACGACAAGACATTTTCAATCGGGTTTAAGTCTGGGTTCCGAGACGGCAAGTCCATTGCATCTCTTTTTTCATTTGTAAACTACTGTTTCGTGGAATTAGAAGCATGGCAAGGTCGCTTCATCTTTTTGGAAAATCCAATTGCTTCCACCTAATATGTGTCTAAATGGAATTAAATGTCCGAACAGCATAACTTGGTAAATCCTGAAAGGCCACCCGACAGCGCAGTGGTCTAAACGATGGCTTCTGATCATTCGTCCGAGATGGGTCCGGGTTCGAATCCCGAGGCATGGATGTTGTGTTCGTCTTACGGCGCTGGCCCTTTCCCTTCCTTGAAACCAGTGACCCTGCATTAGGGACGGGGCGACTGCTTATAGCCCATTGAGTTGCCAATCGTGGTCGTTAAACCTCTAATAAAAAACATCACGGTGATCGATAATGGCAATGTCCGATTTACAGCCATAACCGAACGCCGCACACACCACCTCCTTCCATTTCTCTGCTGAAAAATTCTTTTGGCTTCTTCCTAAATCATGCCACTAACATTTATTTCAATTGTGGCTATATAAATTGAAATTTCTCTCATCTGAGAACACAACACTTTTCCATTTTTGAGAGCATGTCATTATGTTTTTGGCCCAGTTCAATCTTCTGCATTTATGTTAGCCACTGAGTAAAAGGCTTTGCCTTCATTTTAATGTGCTCATAATTTTTATTTTGTTTTAGAGTTTTTGCGATTATCGTATGAGACACTCTTTTAGGCAAAGATCGAGCAATTGGTCTAGTAGACAAACCAACAGTTGCTAAATGAAAAACAAGTCGTTTACCTCTTGCACTCTCTGGGTTTATCTTATTCCTTGCAACATTTTCAACGGCTCCTAAAGATCTTCCGATTAACTTGGCGATTTCTCTACACGATTTGTCTTGTCCAAGATAAAATAATACTTTTCTTCCGTCTTCCTCACGTAACTCTATACCCCTCGGCATGTTAACGCAGAATGTAGTAGACGGCTGTTTACTTGCAACAAAAGGAATGAGGAGGATCTGCGTAGTATAAGTAACGTAAGCTACGTAAGCAAAATTTGCATGTGTCGTTCTTTAAATCTGTTTTCTGAATTGTATTCATAATTGTTTTTCAGTAATTCTGGACTGAATTTTCTATTTTTAAAAATTAAGTAGATTTTTTAGCCTTATTTGCTTTCAGTTATTGAACATTCGTTTGCTAATTAAAATAAAGAAATCCCGCACTGTTTTTTGGTTCTACTAACGACCCTTCTATTCATCGGTCGAAAAATGTTACTGTATTTATAATTTCTTTACACAGTGTATTTGTGCCATTCGCACTCATATCCTTACAATGTGTTCTCTCTGATTGCCCACTACAGGTGCTGATAGCGCATAAATGTTCCTAAGTTTGTTGAAAAGCTTTTCGTTACCAATTGAGAAATATACATATCTATTTTTTATTTCATATCGAGTAGTCAAATTTGAACTTACTCAGATTTGCAAAGAAATAAGAACAGAGATGGAGAAAAAGAAAGCAGGCATCCAGGTTGAATGCTTAAAGAGAACAATAAAAAGCGAAAACCTAGTTTTCATTTGCCATATTTGTTTCTTTTAATCCCAAGAAAGTAAAACCAAATCTCTGATACTTTTTCCTAGCGTGACATATCTATTGTAAGAGTTACACGCATTCTTGTGCCTTTAAAAGGAAATTAAATTGCCCAGTATGCCACAGTATTGCACTTTGTGCTGAGAAAAATAACTTTAAACTTTATTGCTGCATACCATTTCATCATAAAATAATAAGAATAATGTGCAAACTTGCCTTATTCCATTCAAGCATAAATTAAATTTGCATGAGCTCATTTAAATTAGTTTCTCAGAGAGATGCGCACAAAGTGCACGTATGTAAGAAACTATTATTTTGTAAATTTGTGCTTTTTAGGTCTCGCACCTGACAGCTCTGCTCTAAAAAAATGAAATAAAGAAATAAAAATTCTTGGAAAGCTGAGATGGGCTGATGCAGAATTAGGCGTGGCCGGTTTAAGGAACATTGATCCTTGCTTGACCCGCACACATATTATATCTAAGAAGAAACGGCTTCCGTTCATTCAGCTCGAGCTTGTGTTTGGCAGTAAAAAGCTGTCTTTATTTTAGCACTAGCTGTCATAAATATACTAGCAATATCACCTAGAAACGTCGCTCTTTCTTTGATAATTGAAATTATGCCACATCTGTTGAAACTTTTGTTTGCAGTCTATTCATACGTCAGGATATGTCCTTACACTTTTTTCTGTAGTGATTGGTAATATTTTGAGGTTACGCTTTGGGTTTTGGACATGTTAATGAAGAGAAACAGTTTATGTCTGTTACACAAAGAACAGTGTCAGTTAGGGAAATTTGTTGAATGTCAGTGCTTTCCACTCTGGTTGCTATTTCTTGACAAATTTACTTATCTAATCATTTGGTATTTCCTTCGAAACTTGAAAAAGAAAACAAAAACGTTAGTACATTTACTTGAAATCTGCAAAATTAAGATGAACGTCTAGTGATTTTGCTTCCTATGCTTCCAATGGGCAAACTTCTGTACACATTTTTTTCACAATTAATGCGTTCCCAAGGATGAAAATATGAACATCGATTAAAATGACTTCATATTATAACTTGGAATATTTAATATTTTCTAAAACATAACCATAATTTTATTAAAAATCAATAACTTTTCCTTTGGTGGTGTTGAAGCCAGAAAAAAGATGGCGCGACCTGTATATTGATGACGTCACTAGACAAACAAATGTTGGATTGCTTAATTATGGTTACGTTTTAGAAAATACTAATTATTCCAAGTTATAATATGAAGTTATTTTAATCGATGTTAAAATGTTCATCCTTGGGAACGCCTTAATTGTGAAGAAAATGTGTACAGAAGTTTGCCCATTTAAAGTATAGGAAGCAAAATCACTAGACGTCCACCTTAAGAGACATCGTACAGAAAATATGATTCAACTTTTATTTTGTTGGAATAGTGGAATGCCATCATATTGCTCACAAAAATAATGACTCAAATGTACATTTTACGTGCCTTTCCCTTTGGGGGAAGAGACAAAATTGCCATGCAAATTTAATATTCATAAACGTCTGCTGTAGTAGTTTGTTTTCGCAGGCTTCTGACGATTCGTTCGAGATGTGTACGGGTTCAAATGCCGATGAGGCATTGATGTTGTGTTTGTCTTACGACACTGGATTTCTTTCTTCCCTGGACTCAGTGGCCCTACATGAAAGATGGGCAACTGCTTATAGCCCATCGAGTTGCTCACGGTGGTTGTTAAGCCTCCAAACAAAACAAAAATAAAAAAGTTGTTGTTTTATACAGTAGGAAAGCTTTTGCTGGCAAGCCAAAATGGTAGGAATTTTACTACAAAAAAAAAAAAAAAAAAAAAAAAACAGGATTGAGACGATTTTAGCCAGATTTTCGTTGAAATCTTGGAGAAATAAATTCGTGTGGTCAGGACTCTAGAATTGTTTGACAATGTAGGTGGTATTTCACTTTATCTACTGATCTATGTGAGTGAATAAAAGGCATTTGGTTTTGTTAAACCCTTAACCGTCTAATCCTCGTAAACCAAATCTTGCTCCAAATCAGCCGCAACTTGCGGGCACATTGCGTTCAAGTTTTCTGCGCTCCCCAAGCAGAAATGTTCATACAGGAGCCGGGGTTTAAGAAATCTGCTTGTTTCCACGGCAAAACAACTCCGCTCCCACCCTCATCTCGACCGTATACCTGTCACAGGTGCTAAGGGCTGCTTTCAAGTCTTCTATTCTCTGCGCTGACCCATGATGGGGAAGGGCAGTCCCTCTGACACCTACATCATGGAATTCAAACATGTCCTCTCCTTTCTTAAATTAGTCTTCAGTGTTTTCGCGCTTTAGTAGGTATTCAGTTACAAAAGATTGCTACTCAATCACTCTCCTAAGTGACGCTTTGAATGACAAAGCAAAGCGGAATTAAATAACAAATGATCTGTTCTTGAAGGTCACTGATTCTAGTGGCATTAGGACCACTAGACACATCCCGAATGAATTCACTTCTACTGCATTCGGCCCATTTCTTAGACAGCGAATATTTTCGTTCGAGCTAATTTCATTATATCTTGCTAACCCCGAGTTAATTCGTTCCAGTCGGTTAAAGGGTTAAAAAACTAAATTTTCCGTTGTCTTAAAAACATATAGAGAATTATGGACTTTTTTTTTATAGAGAATACTTTTGCTCTCTCAGGTTCGGTACGTCAGATTGTTCCTGTAATTTGGAGATTTTAGTAAGTGTGTATACAGATAGGCATGCTTCTGATGCAGGATATTTGGTTGGCTTTGTGTAAATCAAAAGTCCTTCAAAACAGTCCCCAAACAAATGTTCTTTTAAAAGACCATGGATTATTTTTACTTTCAGCCTGAAAATAGGGGATGTTTTCCTGCTGCAGAAGGATTTGTCTTCTCATTACCTTTTTCAAGGCCGGTGGCGCAGTGGTCTAAGCGATGGCCTCTGATCATTCGTCCGAAAGGGGTCCGGGCTCGAATCCCGTGAGGCACGGATGTTGTGTTTGTCTTACGGCACTGGCTCTCTCTCTTCCCTGGAACCAGTGACCCTAAATTAGGGATGGGTGACCGCTTATAGCCCATTGAGTTGCTCACAGTGGTCGTTAAACCTCCAATCAAAAAAAAAAAAAGTAAAAATCATCCGATTGAAAATATGTGCATTTGAGTTTCCACCTTACAGATTTAGTTTTAAGGGTGAATTCCAGCAAGATTTATATAAAGACATTGTTTAACACTGAAAGGTTCCGTCTGAAAATTACCTCATTGCAGTTTTTAATATTGTCTCTATTTGTTTGTTTTTTAACCACAAGCAAAAATAGAGTGATGAAGTGCAATATCTGCAAGTTCTCATGTTTTTGAAGCTTGGTGGGGGGACGAATGCTCCTCACAAGTTTTTACGGTGCAAATATATCTATATATCTCTTTCTTCTTTTATAGTATTTCGATTATACAATTTAAAATGTCATAGCTATCGGAACCCAAGTAATGGCACTTTAAATTAGCATTTCCCTAGAACGATCACAGAGCGAATTTTTGCTAACTAATTTGAGCAGCGTAGTACATAGCGCATTAAGTAGGCTTTATGGTTTTTACATCAGTTTGCTTCCAATCCGCTTCGGGATAATAGTTCTTCAACAGTTTGTTTCCAATTCGCTTCGGGATGATGGTTTTCAACAGATTTTGGATTTCAGTTGGGTAGCGTAATGCTTTTCTGAAAACGGAACAACAACACACAATTATTTAGTGGAAAGGCTTAAACTTCTAAATCAGTTGACTCGTTTCTCTTATATTTGCGTTAGGGTTCGACACTACGGTTTATCGGTACATCGTGAGTACTTTGTCATGGTTTTCCCGGAACAACCGCATGATTTCCGGAGCTAGTACCGGAAATCAGTGGTGAATCCACTCAGTCGCTTTTCTCCTAATCCGAGGTGTTCTTTTTTCAAGATTTTTTGCGAACAATTGCATTATTATTGGGGAAGAGGGTGTGTGGGGGGGGGAGGGGAGTAGTTTCGTACAGAAATCAGCTTTAATCCCTCCAGTCTCTTCTCTCGTTAGTTGATGCGTGTGTTTTTCCAGAATTTTCCACGCACAATTACGTACTTATCGAGAATAAGTTCTGCCGACAAGTCAGTCCTAAAGGCATCCACCCTGTCCCCCACCCTTTTTTTTCTAAGTCGAAGTGCTCCTACCCGGATTTTCCGTGATAATCGGAAGTTCGTTCGATAGCGAAGACAGAGTGGAATGCACGCAGTTCCCTTTCCTTCTAACATTAGTCCGTTTCTGTAGTATTTTTCCAGGAAAACCAATGTTTATTGGGAATTAGTTGTGCAGCAGTGTCGGCCCTGGACGAACTTAACAATTTTTTACCTATCGGAGATGCCGTTTCCCTCCAGTCACAAGAACCAAGTGTCCCGAATGAATGAACGTGAAGCAAATCACATGATGACGTGTTTTAAAATTTTGGATTTCCTTCCGAGGATTGAAGTTGTAATTAATTGATTATACATGAAAAGGCGCATAACATTTCACGAAAATTGTTTATTTGAATGTTACTACTGTATTGGGTATATAACATAGTTAACCTCTTCATTCTTCCTTCTTTAATCTTTTCATTCTTCCTTCCTTTTTGATTTAATTTAGTTTTGCTCTCACCCCATCGGCAAATGTATTTTCACGAGTTCAAAATTTTCTTATGCATGACATGAAACATTAAATGAAACTAAAATTCCTTTTTTCGAACAGCATTTTTCTAAAGGAAATGAAACCCATACGCGCTTTGCTATTGCAGTGCTCCTGATTTTTCTTCATAACTAAGGCAATGGTAGATACTTTGTATTTTCGATTAAATTTGTGAATACAGTTCAACTCAACTGCATAGTTATTACCTCATGTGGCACTCGGAACTTGAATCCAAAATTTCCCGCAAATAAAGTTAGCATAGTAACTGCTTGGCCGCCAAACTACATCAACAATGTAAAATACCTTTATAAAAAAAAAAAAAAAAACATGTGGGAATATATGCAGCAATGTTGAAGTGCAAGATCCGCCGGTTTTTCAGTTGGTAGGAGGTTCGAGTCCCGGAGCTGATCCTTTTTGTATATAAACATTGTCTTCTGGTACTTTTCAATAAACATGGCTTTTGCGCCATATATATAAATTGCATGTTTAGTATAAACTAATGAATGAAGAGCTCTTTCTTTGTGTTAAATTCATCAATATATATTGTTTTATCGTTCTTTGTATCACTGCCGATAACCGTGATCACAGGTGTAATATACTTGCAATTACATACAATTACATACAATTATGACCCAAAATAATTACTATTTATACATGACTGTCAAAGTATGTTCACAGTTTTCTGGTGGGTTTGTAATTAATAACGAAAATTTGTAAATTTCTAACTTATGAAAGAAATGTAATGCAGAAAACAAAACTAGTATTCGGTACATGTTTTCTCCCCTTCCCCGTTGCTTCCTAGCTCATTCAGATAATAACTGGTTTTGTAGTAGACGTATGGCGTAAAGTTTTGCACGGATTATCAGGGTGTTATGCAAAACGCGAAAGATTTATTACCTAATGAAAATACTAAACGTATTAACTTATAATTGTTGAAAAAGTAGCTATAGTCACGTTATGTTTCTTCCCATAAGTATGCTGGAGTTTCATCGGTATACAGTTGCATACTTTGAAAAAAAATTCTCATTTTCTCTGTGAGCATATTTTTTCATCTGAGATGCTTCTAATATTCCTTGGTTTTAGCAATGCAGAGGATGGAAATGTCAAACTTTGATTCGCTTTTTTAAAACTGTTGTTAAAGTTTCAAATAAAATGAAATTGCATTTCTTAATATACCCTCTTACAACGCAAAAGGATTTGTGTTAACTAGAGAAACCTGTTTCGCTTTTCAAAGCGAGATGCAAATATTTTAATGAAACAGATGTCTAACAATTTTAAATTTCTATGAGAATGGCATTCATTCTGGTTAAACTGAGAAAAAAGAGGAGAATGCGATCTTACAAACACTTGTACGGTGTGTTTCTTCATTAATTCATATACACAACGACTTTAAATAATGACTATAGTAATAAAATGTCATTTTTTAAAGTGGCTACAGTCTCTATAGCACTGAAACATTAACATTATTATCTGGTAAAACTTATTTAGAGTTCGGTCTCTTGTATCCTGAGTGATTCAAAACGAGAATTGTATTCAATTCAATTTAAAACGATTGGGTCGTATTTTTCTTAAAGTTCTTGAAATGCACAATTCTTCAAAAATAATTTATGATAAATGTGAATTTGATGTGTTTATGAGACATAATATTCTGTGTCTTTTTTAATTAGGTTCAATGATTACTGAAAAACGTAAATAGTCGAAGTCAAATATCAGGCAAATCACAGAATGAGCTAGATTTCGATCTTCAGGGAATAATCTGCTGATGGACCTGAAGCCACTGCTTTAAAAACGAAAGTTCACGGAAACTATGTGAAAACACAAGTTTGTCCGCGACGGGCATCCAAGCAGTGTCCCTTCACTCCGGAGTAAGTCGCTCTCCCAACTCAGCTACGCGGACAGAATGTCTCGCTGCAGATTTGTCGTCTTGACACATGTTTTCACCTCTGTAGTACGTCACATCATCTCCCTCTTAAATTTCTTTCTTTCTTTGTTTTTTTTTTTTTTTTTTTACTTTGAAGCGAAGTAGGAATTTTTCATCAATTTCAAACAATGTGTGGAACAAACATCACACATTTCTCGAAGAATCCAACGGCCAGTAGATCCAATTTCCACAAGCTGGCGCCAATGTGAAAACACAAGTTTGTCCGCGACGGGCATCTAAACAGTGTCCCCTTACTCCGGAGAATGTCGCTCTCCCAACTGAGCTACGCGGACAGAATGTCTGGTGGCAGATTTGTCGTCTTGACACATGTTTTTACCGCTGTTGTACGTCACAGCTACTATTTGGAAGTAGTTTATGCTCATTATCTGTTTCTCTGGGGGGGGAAACAACTATCACAGCATTCATAATGCTGATCCAAGCAAGAACATACCTATTAAAATTTCTTTAGAGAACTTACCATAGATAAAATTATGGCATGTTTGCAGCGTGTTGGATCTTTACCTGTATAATCCCAAATTAAGTTTAAGTAAGCTTGTTTTTACCATGGCCACTTCTGGTTGCTTTTCTGGTAACCTCAGAATAAAAGAATGAGAAGTAACCCATAAACCTTTATAAAGTATCCACCTTGATTCCAAAGTAAATGTCCAAGAAAACTTGAGGAAAGAGCGAACTGTTTCCAGCGACCTGATATGTTTGTTCTCTTTCACCAATTGAGCCATAGATATTAACCACAATCAAGTTTCCTCGTATGGTTTCCTTATAAGGCAGTGCAGTAGCATTACGAAAGTGTAATGAAAAGGATTTTGATACACCGATAAAATGTTACTTCTCTAAATTTATTAAGAACAAAGGAGAAACGTGGACATTGTCTGAATGAAATTATTTATACGAAGTTTTTCTTAAGCACAATGTTGACAAATAGCTCTATGAAAACAACTAAATACTGAGTCGTTTTCTTCATACGTTTCTAATGCTTACGCTTAAAAGAAGACGTCATTTACTTTATTAATTTTGACTGATTTTTTGTCGATTTTGAATTTATCTCTAACATATTCATAATGAAGAAAAGCTGGCTCTTTATTCCCATTGATCATGTTGACTGGCATTGGAAAAAGAAATGTTACTTTTTTACTCTATCAGTGCTGTTAAGAGCGGAGGCGGTTTTTTGGAAATTCATACACGCAATAAAATCAAGTAATACAGGTAAACAGTTTGCGAAGAAACAAGGTTCTTGAAGACTTATGGACTTAGGTGATGGAGACATATAACTTCCATTTTAAGCTGTGCTGGATTAATCATTGCAAGATTGGCTTTCTGCGTCAGCTTCACGATAGAAGGTACATAGTGTGGAGTCATGTGCTTCCAAACAAATTTAGTCAACTCACATAAGTCAATATAACGAATTTTCAGATTTTTCGGATGAGTTTTTAATACCAACACCATATTAATGCAATTCGTCTGCGCTGAGGATCAGTGGCCGCCTAGAACTCCAGTTGGCTTTATTTAAACGTTTGCGAGTGTTCATTAAGAAAGCAGTAGGCCTGTCTCTATGCCCAATAAATCTTTTCTTTCCCGACTTTATCTTTCGCTTAATAAAAAGAATCGTTTAGAGTAACAATCATTTTCTTTATATTATTACTTTTTGCATCTTTTTTTTAGTTTCCGATTTAAATGACCCCTATTAGCATCTAAAACTATAGGGAGTTATGGTTTCAGGTCGGTGGGGACAAACGCAGCAACCACGCTTCGTCCGAGACTCAAGCCCCAACCCAACTCCGATAGTTAGCCAAAAGCCACAGCTTTTCACAACTCGGTCAGCGGAGCGACTTCTGGCTTCTTATTCTATTCCAAAAGTTCCCAGGTTGCTATGACAACATTGAGTCACCGTGGCTTAACCTTGACCATCAGGTAGAATTGCTGTCTCCGATACCGCAGAGATTGCCATCAGCTCAACCAGCAAAAGTGTTCTTTCCATTTTCAGCTGTACAGCAGTGCTAAGAACATTTTCTAGATTTCCGCATTGCACCAAGGCTGGTATCTGCAAAAATGAAAAACAAACAAAAAAAAAACCCGCATAAGTATTTCCAATTTTAAAGCGAAGTTTTAGGATCTTTTTTGCGACGTGAGAATTTTAATACAAGTGGCATAATTTTGAAAGAATGAGCAAGTACACCACCAGGTCACTTTATTAGAGCCATCATCGTAATAGTATATGAAAGGGAACGCCCTTGAGTGGTGTGATATTGAAATTACAGTTCCGGGTAAGAACTACGCTTAAGAAATGAAACCAAAATGTTCGCATAACATTAAAATTTATCGTCACTTATTTATCACATTTAAATGATCTCTATCTAGAAAATACAAAAGCAATTCACTTAGCTAAGGAGGTTGTCTTCCTGAACTTGATTAGCATAGGCGAAAAGATAGTGAAGTCGTTATCTACATGAATTCAATACCTGACTAGTGCAAAATATTTTTTTTTTATGTTTCACTCGAGATCTAAAGGAAATCTCACTCCTGGACGACCTGGTGTCAGAAGCTGGAGTTCTCATGTTCTTGGAATTTTACAATTTAACAAGTAATTGCTTTCATATTTCAGCGATAGTTTTACGGACATTTCTTCTATCAAAACTACTATTTAAAATGTAATGCTGATTATGAAGGATTTTTCCTGCTGACAAAATTCTACGATTCAGCATTTTGGGTCTAATCTGTTAAAAAAAAAAACCCCGACTGATTCATATACTAATTTGTTGGCCCAAATCATTGTCGAAAATTTTCTAATCACATCTGTACGAGATATGATTTCACTTTCAGTCTCATTAAATGCTCTTTTATTCAATTTTAAGAAATGTTAATAACCCATTTTTGACTTCACATGCTCTGAATTTTGGTTCGTCTTTGCGTCGTCAGAATGGGGGCTCAGTTTAAAAGTAGGTAGTAGCATTTGGAATTTGGCAAAGGTAGCACGTTCTTATCTCATTCTTAACGACCATGGCAGTAGTGTTTTGAAATACTTCCTTTAAACAATAACGATAAGAGGAAGCTAGTTTCCTGGGAATACTTCACTGGTCTCCTCACAATAAAATGTTCAGCTGTTGAGAAGTACGTATGTATTAAGCTTATGTTTATCCGATCAGCCAGTCTTAAAAATGAAGCAAAATGTAGATTTCTCAAATTATAAATATAAATAGTAAAGAGCTAGGAAAGTCTTCCTAAAAAGGATTTAGATCACAAAATACTGAGATTATCTGATGTTTTTCTTAAAGAATGAGTGTTTTCATGAGCTTCCCGTGAAACTGCTGATAAAACAGTTTCGTGCTTTTCAAAATTTCAGTCATCTTCTAGGTTTCCGTTACACACATCCTTTCACATTGCAAACATTGCAAGTATACTCATTACATGTGCATTTTGTTTTTTCATTGACAATTTAGTCCTAAATGTTTCAAATTTATGTTCACAAGTCGCAAAAATCGATACGGGGACAATTGTTCAACTATTATTTCGCTGACAATATGAGCTAAGCTTAAACAGATGAACAGGAAAAGTTTTTGAGATATATATTCATAAGTTTCAGAATTAATTCGCAACCGATCCAGATATCGAATTTAAACATAAAAGTTACTAAAACTAATTTACTTTGGTTTTACAAAAATATATTTGTGTTAAACTAGTTCTATATGAGGCAATGCGTTCATCGTGATTCAGATTACATTTCAGATAATAATAATAATAATAATAATAATAATAATAATAATAATAATAATAATAAACGCAGTGTATGATTAACAAAATCAATGGAAATTTTGAACTGAATATTTCTTAAAATTTCGGGGTACGTCCATTTCATAAGCAGTAAAACTAAATTCAAAAAGACACAGGATATTTCCAGAATTTTTGTTTTATTAGATGCCTTTACAAAAGCAGTTTGTGTAGAATGAATGCGTATGGATGCTTCTATATTGTGCGTATTATGAAAACATGAAAGTTTAAAAATCTCAAATATCACTTAAATTGTTTTTACGATTACAATGTTTTAAAGATGTACAATAATATTAGTTTGGTCATATTTATCCAACGAAAAATATGAGAAATAAATTGTTTGAAAAATATCTTATGTAAAAAGCGAGAGAGAGAGAGAGAAAGAATAAACACTGAAATCTTGTATTATTACAATATAAAATTCTAAATCGGGGAAAGCTGTAAATATGAACAGTTATATACATATATATATATATTGTGCAAAACAATTCCTTAAAGCAAATAAAATCGGTTTTATTCTTGAGTAAATATGTACAAAGTTATAGGAAAGATGAAATATAGTGGCACTTTAAGGGAAACTTATTTGTTTATAGTGAAATGTATAAAAACTGAGTTTGAAACTGGAAGTGCATTTAGTTTATAAGATTTTATTAAAAATCAAACCGTTTTTTACCTGTTGCAAAGTTTTTTTTTTTTCAATGAAGCAGTATCACAGTATCTTTCTGTTTTGCTTTTAAAGTTTTACAAATGCATTCCTAAATCACTTCACACACACACACACGCACACAGCTTGAATAAAACGAATATCTTTTTTATGTAATTTGTTTCATATATGAAGCATTCTGACTGTAACACTATCAAGTTAACTCATTTACTTCTCCGCATCGCATCGGTGCTTAAAGTTACCGTACCATCAGGCATGATATTTAAAATGCGTTAGATTACTAAAAGTTGATGAAAAAAACATATATTGTGTGAAATCATTGAAATGAAAATGAAATTTGTGTTTTGCGAGTTTGTATTATTGCCGTCAAAATGCTTCATAATTTACCTATAGTCGGATATCTTTACAGATTAATGTTTAAAGGTCTGTTACATTGCAAAATATTCAGTCTTGTATCATGTAATGTTTTATATTTTATACATCATGCAGTACATTAAGATTTAAGATAACAAAAACAGAATGGATCTGACAAAAATTCATTAGCATTTCATATACAAAAAATTAGAAATTCTCAAAAGGACAAACATTATTTTTATGGATTTTTAATGAGATATTGATTTATGGAAAAGGAGGTGACTGGTTTAATTCTTATGACCCATAACTAAAACTGTCTCAGAATTCATTGATATTTCTCATTGTTTCGTTTATCAGGAAAAAATGTAAATTTCGTAGCTCAATGGCTATCACATTACATACTCAGTGGCAAAGATAGAGCTGCAAAATAGCATTAAAAAGATTTTATTCACTATAAATCAGTAAATCAGTACAGTGTAGTCACTGGTGAAGTGCAGCTAAAATGCATTACAGAATAAAATCCCCTCCAAAATATTTAAAACACCCAGCTTCAGTATCTGTTCTAACTAATCAAAGATATTTTGTGAACTCAACAATACGCTCCATTTCTTCGTTTCTAAGACTTTTAACGTACGTTAGAAAAATGTAGAAACTTTGGATTCTTTTTAGTCGTGATAAAGCAAATAACTGCTAAGTCATTGCTTAAATTACTTCATTCGTTCTTAAAATATTTCCAGATACATTTTCCAAGTTTGGCTATATTCCAAGAATGTTTTTATATTGAAAATATAATCTTATGTCGCAAAATTTGCTTTTATTATGATCTTATTTTATTGATAAAAATGTTCAGCTTGCCATTTTTTGTATCTTCGTAAACATTTCCTGCTTTTTAACATTCAGCGGCTCTCCCTTCCTCCGGGATTCGTGCTCGTACCCAAAATATCCGCCAACTCTCTGACATAGTGATATTCATTAATCATCTGTGGCTTTGATATATTATTTTTACTCCACTAGTTTCAAAACTGGGATATTTTGCAATTTTCCTTCTTTGAAGCCAACAAAAACAGTTTAACTCACTTAACGTAATTTTCTGTTCAACATTGAGGCAAAAATTGCTTTAGATGTTGAAAAATATTTTGTAGTCACTTTTTTTTTTTTTTTTTTTTTTTTTTTATCCTATGAGCATTTAGTGCTAGGAAGTGCAGTTTAACCACGATTTTGGGTCACTAACTGCAGAAAAGGAAGAAATCCAGAACAATAGAATAAATACAACACAAATTTGAACTCAGACCCTCTGCAAGTGGGTTTAATTTCTTGACTCATTGGCTCCCTATGGACTTTGAAAAGCAAGATAGCATGTTAGTTGTGGAAATTTTTATTATCTGGTTCTCAGTAATTAATTGTTCAGTGTTAGATCAGCGTTCCCGGTTTATTTTCGGTAAAGACGTTTTTTTCATCTTTTTATTTGCCCCATTTTTTTCCCTTTTGAGGTTGCAAAAGTGGTTATCCTGGGAGTTTATAATTAAACCGTTACCGAAAGCGTATTTCCTTTTCAATGCAAATACTTGTTAAAAAATAGCACTCAGATCAGATGGAAAACAAATTAATACACGCATTTTCATTTTCTACTGTGATAAAATTGATATCATCATTTTGTGCTTTCTATATCTCTTATACAATCTTTCTCTAGTCTCGAAAATAAAAACACTTTATATGCATAGGTGGAATTATTGGAAGATTAAATCACAGCTCTTTTACTTCTTCCAATAATCTTTCCTGCACGTCGAAAGAGTAGTTTCTACTTTCGTGAATACAGTAAGATTCTAGTAATGCACAATATATAGATATTTGATTTTTATAGCATTACAAGACTGTACAAACATTGCAAGAAAATGTATTATTCTTCCATCTTAAAAAAGGAAGAAAAAAGAACTTTGGGCAGCAGTGACTGTCATTTTTAACTGAAGTTTGAAGAATAACTTGAGGGACGAAGCTTTACAATCGATCTTTGAGTTTGCGTTTTATGGTAATAGGTTGCATATCGTAGTTAAATTTTGGTGGCATCGACAGATTTTGCTAACTAGAGTAGCATTTCTTTAGGAACAATATGACATCACGTTAACGCATTTGATTTCTACATCGTTAATTGGATTCCTCGGGCGATCTGCAGCTTTCTAAACATACGTTTCCGTTATAGCTATTGAGAAATGGGTAATAACATTTTTGATTCACAGTATTCATATATTAGTCCATTAAGAAGAGTGGCAATTAAAAACAATGCTAGATTACCCCTTTGACTTCAAAAATCATGACTGAATTTTACCTCGAATTGAGAACTATATTGTAGTTTAAGAGGTTTATTATTCACCTTGTAAATCATTAGCAGAAACTACACACAGCACAACATAAATGAAATCTACGTTTCCGTTTTCTCTCCCCTCCTTCTTTTCCTTATAGATCGTAACTAATTTGCAGAATCGACTTGATCATCTAACATTTATTTTCAACAAAAAAGTTCTTATGGTTTGGTGAATATAACAAATACTAGCGAAGTTGATGATTTCAGTGATTCTGCTTTTAATCACTCTGTCCTGTTTCTTTTTTAGAAATGATTTTTTCTTCTGTTTCATTGAGGTAGTTATGA
This sequence comes from Macrothele yani, assembly GCA_039090855.1. Classification (NCBI taxonomy): domain Eukaryota; kingdom Metazoa; phylum Arthropoda; class Arachnida; order Araneae; family Macrothelidae; genus Macrothele; species Macrothele yani. The sequence goes on from CM077012.1 coordinate 79,668,601, forward strand.
GGGGATTTGCAGTTGCACCCTGAGCAAAAGCAAGATAATTTCACAAAGTGTGTCTTATGAGCAATGTAAAAAAAAAAAAAAAAAAAAAAATGTCGTGTGTAATAAATAAAGATTACTTGGAAGCCTTAATTCATATCTCTAGATTTTAAGGCAAATTAAAAGATAATCACTTGACCGTAAAAACTAGCTGCACAGGTAAGTCAAGTTTTCAGTTCTTTTAGAATATCTGTATGTTGTAGGATATGAGAAGTATTATATAGTAACCTTTGTTTTATGTTGTTTTCATAAGTTTAATAAGGTAAGATAACAGATTTACACTTGACTTAAACAAAAGAACGGAAAACCGCGATGTAGCCACTAACATTGCAACATCACGAAAACTTCGCATTTGAAATTGCAAGGTTTGTTAAAAGAGTTCAGTTTATCTCATGTTCACTGCTATTTTTTGTGATTCATGTAAAGACAAACTTCGAGTTCTGTTCTGCTTCAGTGCTCATTATTACATCTTTACTTTCTCATTTAACTTTTCGAATATTATGTCCTCAGTCGTGGTGCTACAGTTTTAAGCTTATTGACATTGAAAGTAAATGATTTATTTTAAATCTTGATTGAGATATTAGTGAAGTGTTCTATGGTCATTTAAAAAAGTGAACAAAATTGTACTGATATAAGTTTAAGCATCGATTTTTATGTTACTCATTCAACATCCTTTGTTTAAAGAGAACCTAAAACAAGACAAATAATTGTACATAAACTGAGACACATGCTATTGTTTGGTCGTTTATTGATTTATGCAATTTAGTGTCGAACTTCAGCGAGTTACTAAATTGACTCTTTATTACTGAACTTTGATGAAAAATAAAAGTGATTTGTCATTACGGGTCAAGGACCTGTGTCCTTGTCACAATGTCGTGGAGAACAAGATCCCCGAAAGACTGAAAAGTGTGTGCTTGTCTCTGTGGTTGTGTACAATGCAAAGACAGAAGAAGGAAACACGTGCATTAACCTTCCTTCCATTCGATAGCTCAAAAAATCGGAAAGATTGATTAAAATATTGGAAATGTCTCAGACAAACTTCGATGTTTTGTTGGTAAGTGTTTGGTCTATTCAGTTTTTCCTTTTCTGCTGATATACTGTGTAACAAGCAGACATGATGAGATGTAAGCGAATCACAGTGAGTTTGCAGCAGACAAGGTAAGTGAAGCATTTAGTTAGCCACAATGATTACACTTTGAGCTGCAAACGTGAATTCCCAATACTTGAAAGGAAGCTGCATAATTCTTCAATTATGTGGCTTGTTATGTTTAAACGGTAAGTTATAGATTTAAAGAGACAGCTGCATTAATTACAAGATGTGCGTGTTTCTGTCATTAAACTGCATCTTTTCTGAAAAAGTTTCACGCACTCTACGGGACACTCAGGTACTTCAAAAAGTTTCTTTTTATATATTGTAGTCACAGAGTAGATATCCAAAGGAAACATAAGAACATAAAGAAAACGACTATAGGAATATAATCAAAATATCTTAAAGTATACAAGAAAGATAGTTTACCCGAAACTATAAAAACGTTGAAGACGCTTTCTAGGGAGGAAATGCTCATAAACAGCTATAACTATTTAATCTGTTCCAGCAGCATCGTTAGTGCATAGTTTCGATATCATTTAAGAAGTAGAACACGTAATACAGTATTATTCGTGATGTAGAACTTACGTTTAAAAATGAGTCACTGAAGCACATTGCAATATTTTCCTGCCGTAAGGAGAGTCAGTAGAATCAAAGTTCACATCTGTTGCCTAAAACATACGCTCTGTAGAAGTATTTGCTTACGAGCACGTGAGCCTAGGTCGACCATCTTAATTTTTTAAATAGTGAATGAAGGCAGTTTTTTAGACCTGGTGCCAATTATTTAGAGTGTACGCTCCGCAAAACCGTCGCTGTCAAAAACCTTTGTCTGGTGTCTTATTTTTAAATCTCAAAATTCCTGTAAAAGCTTCTATATTTATTTGAAAAAAAAAAAAAAAAAACATTTTGTAAATAATCCTCAACAGATCAATAGGGAATACTTATGTGGAAAAATAAACATACCTTTTACACAAATAATGTTGTAATTAGTACACAGGATGGAAAAAAGTTGTTCACAGTCCTTAGCCTGTTGAAACCCATTCTTCCAACTGTTTCAGGGTTAAGATGTTCGTAATCCGCAAAATCGCTAATTTGAAATAGGTCAAGTTCCAACCATTTAGCATAAATGAAAATGTGCTATACATATATACATGTAATTTATCATATTATGATAAATCATGGCCTTGGAAAATTCACTTTACGATTTTTAAAATTATCTTATTGCATTCAATTTTGCAGTTTCCCACATTTTATGTTTCTTTTCTGCATTTAAACTATTACATTTTTAAAACTTAGGTGCAACTGTAAAACTACTTGCGATGTGTTTTCTTAAATCATTTGGTTAGAAAAATCGAAGCTTTTTTCTATGTATTGTAAAAAACTTGAAAACAGTAAAATGATTCTAATGTTCGATTTATTATTCTAATTTTAAAACGTCGGCAACAACTGTTTTCCATTTAAAAACTTTTACTTTCTTGAGAGCGGTTTTTCGTTGAGGCTTTTGTGAAAAGTTTTCTAGACGGAATTAATTGATGTTCTCTCCTTAACAGTTAATTAAAGAAAATGCCAATAAAACACTTTCTTTTTAAAAAAAATACTGAAGGAAAAGCTTTTTCGTATTTATTTAGAGGCCTTCCTCAAACGGTTTGAAATTTAAAAACAATTCCTGAAATTATTTCGATCTAAACTATTGTTAACAATTTGCCGTCTAAATATTTTTTGCGTAATTTAAATGCAACGTCTTCTTTAGGTAACTTCTGTAATAATGCGCCCACACTAAATCTTTCGATAGCAAGTAGCAGCAACCCAAAATGATTTCTGTGTTCTAGTAACTTTTCTTACCTATTGGATGACGCTACGAAAACATTATTTTCAATTTAGCTATACTGTTTGTGGAGAGCTTCGCGGATTGCAAATTTCCTCTTCGGATCAAAAAGAATTTGTTCAAACCAAAAAAATTCTTAGGTGCAGAAAAAGCCCAGTAAATTTGTGGTAACGCTATCTTTTAAAATATACCAGAACTAATAGAAGAGATCTTTACGAGTAGTTGAAGAAAAGTTTACTTTTAATAAAAATATATCAAATGGAGTTTCTCTGATATGTAAATTGCTATTGTTTATTAGAAAAGCACCATTGGTAAAATGTGCTTATTTTAACCGGTTTCAATCAAGTTTTAATCGTGTCCAATAAAAACAGCTTTTACTATAAAAGCTTGCTATTTAGAGAAACAACAGGCTTTCAATATAAACTCAATGTCAGAAAAAAACTGAGTGGTTTTTACATTAGTTTTTCGATCTCAAATGTTGAAGCCCTTAGAATAACGATAAAAGGTTTCGAAAGTTAAGTTTTAAGGACCATATGTCTTATATTTTTCAATTCCACTGCGTAACTTTATTCATCGATTAAATAGTTCTACTAAATTTTATGAAGCAACTTTTTTACTGTGGTGGTTTGTCATTATGTTCAGGTATCTAAAGAACACATATTTAGCAGCTCTAAGTGCGATCACGTGGCAATACAGACGGTTTGATCGTTGGAAATTCAATAATCAAACTTACATGCTATCTTCCAGACATCTGGAGTTCTGTCATTTTAGTGGACGTTTTGACCTGAAGTATTTATTGTTCCAATCATTGGATGCCACACGAAATTTCGGGGACATTGTGAACCCTAAGGAGTTCAGAGAAGAAGAACATGTGCACACATTAATTAAATAAAAGAGAATCGTACTATTTTTAACACATGTAACGACTTGATTTTCATTTTATTATTCGTTCTTGTAATAAGCATGTATTCGATGTATTGTAAACACTTAAAATGGAACGCAGTGCTTGCTGAATTGTAAGGTTGGCTGCTTGTAGCAGGAAACCGTAGTTGAACAACGTTGCGCTAGTATTATAGTAACTCAAGCGCTCAATCGTACTCCAATAAGCTTTTATAATTTTTTTCCATTTGTAGCGCTTGTGGTAAATTAATATAACGCTCCACCTCATGACAAAATTTAAACATCTTATTTCATGTGTAGTTAACTGAAATGAACTTACATAAAAGAGAAGAACACATATATATCAAATTATTGACAAAGATGTTTAATTTTGAAATCACTAGTTTTTTTATGTAAAAATATCAAATAAGCTCCAGATAGGAAATTTTTCAAGTTCAGTGACGCAGAAAACTTTCGAACTCTTCCTGAACAGTTTTCCTTTTAATAAAAATTTCTAAATCTTGTGAGTCTTTGTGTTACAGGGATTTCATAATAAAACACAAGACAGCAAGGAAACGATTTGGTTTAAAAGAAAATATAACGCTTTTCGCGATGTGATTGGTGAGGGACAACTTTTTCAACAACGGTTCTCGACTTTTCGACTGCGGATTGCAAGCAGTTGTAGCAGCCAACCCACAGAAGCAGTCTTGTATATATTACTTGTTCATTAGTTGCAATAAACAGTTTAGTGACACATTTAGTATTCGTTTTTGCAATGAATCAACATTTTCTCTGTCTGTCTTTTACTAACAACTGAAGAAACGGTAAGACCTAAGTATTATTCAGGCTAATAACAGCACACAAGTGTCAGCATCAAGGTAAGTTTACATGAACGTTTCGTGCATTTAATGTACAAACTCAGCTGTCTTTTTTTTGGGTAAACGTCATATTATGCCCCTGAAAAGAAATGCTTACAGGTGGTTCAAGTTTTTTACAGTAACAATTACGTTTAATGTTGAATCATACAGAATTTATATAAAACCACTCCTAATTGTATTCTCCTATTTGTCATTTTTCAAGAATACGGAAACTTAGATGTACTAGAACACTCTCATGGATATTCTTCTTAAATTGGATTGAAATGTGTAAAGATTGGAAAGCCAATGTCTGTATGAAATCAATAAAAGTGAAAACGTATGCTGAGACATCGTTTTAAAGTTTCACTCGAACTCAAGGGATAATATATTTTTCCTTCAGAAATTACTCTCAGCAACTAAAAAAGTAACTGATATAATATTTCGGTCTTCAGATAGATTATAGGAACGACTAGTCATAGTGCTTCAGGAAAAGATGGCTCCCAAGAATGCATCTTTCACTAAACGTGCATGGTTCTTAATCATTAAAATATCAATTTTCAATCAGATTTGAGTGACCTGTTTCTTCCTCAATGGCAGAAAAAAAAATGCACATAATTTTTTGAATTGCGAACTTAACGTTTACTTGTAATCTCCACTTCTCCGAGTGCTGCCTATATTGTATACTTATTTGTAAATAGCATTGTCCGTGATTTCGTGATTATGACTGAATAAAGTACATGCGATTATCTGAGAGAGAGCATTTGTTGATTTACATTAGTTCAACAATTTGCTTTAGCCTATGGTCAAAATTGTGGGAACTGTAATTCTATTAAATTAGCAAATCTGAGAAGTTCTGTTTTTCAAACAACTCAGGCGACTTTTATATGCCGTTTTGTTTATTAACTCCACATTTCTCGTTTGCTGTTTCCGTTTTGTTTGCAAAGCCGATGAAAGATGCACTAACCTTCATTCGAAGTTAAATGCTGTTTTAACATAGATTTACTTAACTAAGTCCTTAAGAAAATAATAACGAGGGAAAGAAAAGCGAAAAAGCATGCTTCGACTGTTTATCTTTTCAGCGATTTTTTCAAAGATAACATACATAAAAATTTGGACGATGGTAAAAAATCAGTACATGATTAGAATCCACGTTGCATAAAAAAAGCTTATATCGTGGCTGCATGAAAAAAATAGCGGTTGCATAAAAACCTTATATCTAAGGTTTTTATGCAACCGCCTTGCTTGGTTATGCTAAAGCCTTACCCTGGTTATAGGTCAAGTTCAACTTATCTTTTTTCATACTTTCTCGTGAAACTATTATTTAAAAATGTTGCCAGACCTATGATTACTCCTCACCTTAGATATAATGTGAAGAGTGTACCTAATTAAGTTGCCACTCAGAGTACAGACTCAGTGTCGGGTCAACTTAATAAAGCCAGTACTCCCTGCTACTTCGGAGAAACATATTTTCTTTGGAATACTGTTGTAAAAAAAGCCTAAACCACACAACTGAGTTAAACTTTAAGAACAATGAAGTTCAAAAGCATAAGATCAATTCTACATCATATAAGCTATATATTTTGATCAAATTAAAATGAAACATCGTTGCTATTTTTGAATAATATCCTTCAGTGTTTTAAAGTCTGCTTGAGTAACGCATTCAATGTTTTCACTAAAAACGAAAAAATCAAAGTAATTCCTTCACGAATATTAATATATTTATTGCACATGGTTGAGCTTTCAGTATTTTTTAAATTAAAAAAAAAAAACGTTTTCGTTTCTGACAGTGAAGAAGAAGAAAAGGCAATCTAAATTAGTGAAAAGTCCGAATTGTAGAATAGAATTTCGTGTTTAAAAGCTGTAACTAATTAAACAAAAAGCTTATTCGCCATCCAGTACAGAGCATTAACTTTACAAAAGTAGAAGTTAAATTTCTGTGATTTTTTATTTACATTTCACTTTATTCCTAATATATGACTACAAAAACAGAACAAAACATGGTGAAATTAATGTATTATTTGTGATGATCATAGGAACTTCAACTCAGTTTAAATCATCTTAGCCCACATAAACTTATTAACTTATTCCTAATCACATTTTCCTGTACTTAGATTAGTCATACACAGTATGCGATAGCGTAACAAGAAAAAATGCTATGTTCCTTTTCGAATAAAAATGCTCGACCCGATTAAATAAAAATGAAATATCTAAAATTCTAATTAAACACAACAAAAAAAGAGCATCGTACTTGAAGGAAATAAACGGTTCTTAATGAGTTACCGGTTAATACAAGCAAATTCCTCAAATACAGGCGATGCCTCTTTAAAACAGCCTGCCGTTTTTGAGGAAATTACAAATTCTCCGTTAATGAAGGTACTATTGCATTGTCGCTTTCCGTTTATATTAAAGAGTAAAATTAATTTTCAGATTCCTCGTGAGAATCATGCAATTTAAGAAAAGAATCGAAGCAGCTTGAACTTCATATAATTTAATTTTTTTCATGTTTTCACTTCCCCTGCGTCGACAGTTTCGTCCTTTCTTAATGCTTCGGCGCGTAGTACTCAGTTTCAAATTTCTTTAAGCCTAGAAACATTATCGACACACCTTAAATCAACTTCCTTTTTTACCACTCTTGTGTAGCCTGTTTTAACAATGATCAAGAATTTGCTTCATTTTTTCGTGCATTTACTATTGCTCTCCGCTTTACTTCATTTCTGTTCCCATTTCTGCGGTAAATAGCATTTTTGATATGTTTAACACTGAGCGATGTGCTTTCTCTTGTTGCGTCCTACTGAGCGTCAGGAAATTTTTTTACAAAAGTGCAGTGTTCCAGCTCAACATTGTGATTGAAATCAGTGACTAGCCAGTGCTAATTATAAAAGGTCCCAGCTGGTAAAGATTTACTGTCACTGATGCTTAATCTAGAACGATTGAGACATGCCCTTTTAAATTGAACTTTTCTTTGGGTCAAAACTTCCGCAAGTAGATGTCATTACAAAAATTAATGCCTACTATGAGCTTCTACCATTTGTACTTTGTATGTCTGAAAGCAAAAAACTTAAAAAGAGGTAAAGAGAGGCACAAAGGCAGTTGTGGAAGAGAGGGACATTTGCCCCCGAGTGCTAGTCTATGGGGATCCCAAAAGGCTGGAATGCGCCACCGGAAGTAGTTCTATGGTATCAAAACATACACTTTTCACATGTAGTTGAATGTTCATTACCTTTTTTTGCAGTTTACCAACTACCATGAGCAACTCGAAGGGCTGTGATTCTCTAATTTAGAATAGAGGTCTGCACGGGCCTTAATTTGGAAAGCCCGGTCCGTCCCCAGACCGCAAGTCCAAGGCCTGGCCCTTACTCGGCCCGTTTAATTTTTAAAAATTAAAGCCCGGCCCGTTTAATTTTTAAAAATTAAAGCCCGGCCCGTTTAATTTTTAAAAATTAAAGCCCGGCCCGTTTAATTTTTAAAAATTAAAGCCCGGCCCGTATTTTCTCCTGTTTCCAAGGCCCTAGCCGGCCCGTAAAATTTCAACAATTACCAAAACACGAATTTGACACCTGGTGCACTCGGTCATTCGACTCTTGAAAAGTTTTCGTTTTCTTAATTGCTACACGTATTCTATTACAATAAACGTTAATTCAGAATATTTCTGAAACTCTGTATAAGTCACGTGACGTCCGAGGCTTGTATACTCAAAAATATTGCATGAAAAGGACAATTTCCATGCCTTTCAAATTTTCTGGGTTTTCAAATTATCATTCCCTACCGCAGGAACCGGAAATATCCTTGGGGATAAGGAGGGGGTGGGGTGTTAATTCGAAAAGTACGAAATATCCAGAATTATGAGTCCGATCGTTCTACTGGGAGAAGATTTTATGGCTTTATAAACTGCACCTATCTCTACTGGCATATCATATCGCTGGAACCCAATATATCTCTCGTGTGCGTGTGGGGAGCACGTTTGTGCCGCTTAAGATGCGATGTCCCAGACTTTGTGCTATCGTAACTCAAAAAGTTTTTGCATTTAGTGCACTGCACAACGTTTACCGCCCGACTAGTTTCAAAACGGGACAGTAATTTAAATTTTTTCCAAATATCGCTTTTCCCCTTTACATTGTCTACAAGCACATATTCTCCGGAAGCAATTTTTTCGCGAAAATCTTTCGCTTTCTTAAACTCCATAATAAGTGTGAAAGAGTATTTATCAGCAACACTGAACTGAGCATATGCTAAGGGAAAACAACGACAGACTGCCCAGCTCATCAGTGTCACAGAAGTTTTGAAAACGGCTGCCTGAGAGTACAAATGGGAAAAATATGGCACATATTTATACACAGAAGTAAGTTTCTCCCAGCCCATTTCTCCCGTGCCATTTAAGACAACTTAAAAGCTTTTCACACATCTAGAGAACAAAGTGCCACCGACCAGAAAAATGAAAAAAAGATCGTCGGCGAGAGGGTGGCTCGGTTTATAAATGCTGCAATAGCCTGCCTTGAAGCATGAGAGGAGGGTGGAAGTTAGAGAGAGAGAGAGAGAGAGAAGGGACCACATTCACATTGAAAAACTAAGGGAGCTGACCCACTCCAATCGTTTTGTAGGAGGGGAGAATGTCGTAAAACTTCTATTTTTTCCATCAGCGGAAATTATTCAATCTTATCCTGCTGCTGTATGTTGGGAATTTTCCAAACGAGAAATGCACCGTACAGCGATTGTTTTGCTCATAAAAAAAAAAAAAAAAACTTGCTCGGCCCGTGTCTGTTTTACATTAAATATTGAAGGCCCACCCGGCCCGGGCTCGTGCAGACCTCTAATTTAGAGTCTTAATTCTTAACCGTCCCTAATTTAGAACAACTGCTTTCCGGATGGGGAACGAGCCAACGCCTTCAGAGAAATACACCACTCATTCCTCAAGCTGGGCTCTAACTCGGATCCGTCTCGGTCAGAATTCAGCCATCGAGGTGGTGATACATTTTTAATTTTTTTTTTTTTAATTTGCCAGTTTGTTTGGGGCTATGCATTTTTGGTGTTCCTTGATTCCGCCTGGCACTGATTCATATAACATAATTTTTTTTCCGCTGGCTAATTTAGGTAAAAGGTAATGTTTTTAAGAGTATTATGATATGAATTTAAATTTTCTTTGAATAAACTCTCAGAATATGTTCATTAAAGAAACGGAACAAACTTTGCTTGGGTATGTGCTCACCGATTATCATGTTACTTCCCTAAATCTCTTTCTCAATAAACTACGTTGTTCTTTTTTCTAAGGAACGCAAATTATGTACCTTGTCACTGAGCGCCAGTCACCCTCGCTACACCACTGGAGGTAAGTACCGCGAAAATTTCAGGATTTACAACAGCATTGTAGAAGCAATATTCAGTTGCACGACATTTTAAAAATGTGCATAAAGGCAAGAACAGAATTGATGTATTTATTTTGTTAATACATAAGAATATCGATTGTCATTTCAGTAAAGTAAAAATGCAAAGATTCTACGAGTGGTGAAATGTAATGGGTCATCTTTGCTCCATATAAGGATTTACTGTAAGTTAGAGATGAAAATTCATTATTCCAATGTAGTGCATTTAAAAGGAAACTGGAATAGCTACCATTCCTATATTTTTAAAGAGTGTTTTGCTTTGGAGACGCACATCACAAATGTTTGGAAGTACATCTGAATATTTTTAAACGAACTGCTCGCATGAGACGCACAGTTAATTCAGAATTCGCTGTCGTAGGAGAAATCCCTGAGTGCTAAAAGAGAAATAACAGCAAGTAACAATACCATTTGTTTAATGCACAAAATTTAGAATTCTGAAAATATTTTTCAGATTTGAGCCGGGTGCAACATGTGTAATTTCACAAGGCAGAAACTTCAAAAACGTAAACATTTACTCGTTTGTGCGGACAACGCGCAATAAGCACGAGTGATAACTGAAGCAAAAGATTAAAAGATTTGTGTTTTGATCAAACGGTTTCTTTAAAACGATTAATGAATATTAATAAGATTTTGATACAAAAGTTGCTTTTAGTCATGAAAAGAATTTTTAAGTTAAATTCAATTATCTTAAGATTTCATTTCAAGAAATGGCTTACCAAACACTAATAACTTGAGTAAGAATTCTTTTAAGACAGGAAAAATTTGCAACCATATTTTGAATCGATAGAATGTAATTGTTGCACCAGGGACCTGTTGATTTTATCATCTAGTCTCGGATTTCGGAGTCTATTGTGACTTTTAAGGCTGCTGATAAATAACTAGTTGTGTGAATATATATCTTCTACTTCTCTGCATTTAAATTTTACTTTCTTGCTTTTAATCATATCGTTTTATTTTTATATTACTTGTATTCTTTACTTCATTTAATATAAAGCCACCCGGAAATAACTGAAAATTGTTAAATCACCAGAAATGTTATTCGAAAGCTATTGTATAATTTTTTTCAGCAACTACTTCCTTTCTCCAAAGCTAAAAAAAATTGAATTTCATTAACAACCAATGAAATGTATTTACTCACACATACAGTCAGTGGTTGCTTTATAGTTACACTGTTATCATATGCTAGAGAGAACAATCACTACAGTTTTAATAACAGTTGCAATAGGAAGTTCGGGTCGAGAAATGGACTCAAGATAATTTGATTTGAGGTCCAAATGACCATCAAAAGCACCGAAATATATTTTTTAAAATTTTATTTCAGGGTTTAGCGACCACCGTGGGCAATTCTAAAGGCTATAACAGTCGTCCGTCCCTGATTTGGTGCCACTTGTTCCGGGGAAGGGGAGAACCGGTGCCAAAAAGGCATGCGCGCATACCATGCATCATCCAGGGCTCAAGTCTGGACACCACATTCGTACGTGCACTCAAAATCCAGCGCACAGCCCACTACGCCACTGGGGCGGCCGTTAGTACACTATATTACCAAAAGTATTCAGACACCACAATGTTTCGGGACAAATGGCTTTATTATCGCAATTAATAGTTAATCGGTCCACCTTTTGCTTGTACGACAGGGTCAACACGTCGAGAAACACCATCAACTAATTTCCGGTAGGTCTCGACAAGAATGGCTTGCCATTCGTCCTGAAAAGCTGCTGCCGGAGTGGAGAGAGATTGATTTCGTATCTGTCGCTCCTGTTCATCCCAGAGATGTTCTATGGGATTAAGATCAGGACTCTGAGAACGCCAGTCTAACAATTCCACCTCATTTTCAAGAAACCAGTCCTGCACACTCCGCGCAGTGTGGAAGGGAGCTCCATCGTGTTGGAAGAGACAACGGCCGTTTTCATAATACTGCCACATCGTTGGTAGGGCAAAATTATCTAGAACGCCGAGGCACACTTCAGAGTTCATGATTTGCGGTATAATAACCCCCAAAGGGCCGAGTCCTATTTGCGAAAAACGATTCCATACCATGATTTAGCCTTCGCCGAACCTAACAGTTGGAGGAACACAGTCCGATGAAAATCGTTCGCCGGGCAATCGCGAAATCCAAATGCGCTCATCAAATTGGAAAAGTGAAAAGCGTGACTCATCACTCCAAAGAACAGCTTTCCAGTCGCCTACAGTCCAGAAACGACGGGAGACTCACTACTTCAAACGGCGCTTCGCATTCACGATAGTGATGTATGGCTTGGGTGCCACCGCTCTACCATAATAACCCACACTGCGCAACTCTCTGCGCATAGTTATGGTACTAATCGAGCCATTACAAGCATTTCCTACTTCACCAGCGATGGAAACGGCAGAGGAAGAAAGGGATTTCTTAACATTTCTTACCATGACTCATGTTCTGTCCGTGTTCCTGAACGGTTTTTTTTTCTTTCTTTCTTTTTTTTTTTTTTTTTTTTGCTCTAGTTGCACAGTCGTGCTTCCCTCTCTGCACATCACTTACAGTTGATTATGGCACGTTTAGTTTAGCTGCAGTGCTCCGTATGGAAATATTACTCAAGTGACATTCTATGACCAACCTATGCTGGAACTCGGAAAGTTCACGTCCACGTGGTATATCCCCATCAAAGTGACTGATTACACGGCAGAACATCTCAGCTTTATACACTGAAGAGCAATTGAATTCGAGATACCTGTCAAGTAACGTGTAGCACCATCTTTCGCGCTGATGACGGCGGCGATTCATCTCGGCATGGACTCCACAAGACACCGGAAGCGTTGGGAAGCCATACGGATCCACTCATCTCTCTCGATGGCATCCCGGATGTGCGTGATGGGATTGAGGTCAGGTGACCTAGCTGGCCAAGGAAGCAAGCTCACGTCGGTGGAGTGTTCATCCAACCGTTCGGATACAATTCGGGAGCGATGGCACGGTGCATTGTCTTGTTGCAGAATGAGGTCCCCAGTGGGATGTTGAAGACACAGAAACGGGAGCAAATGGTTGTCCAGGATATCCCGGTAACGTTGACCTGTGAGGGACGATGTCACACGTACCAAGGGTCCCATTTTAGTCCACGTAAATAGTCCCCAGATGAGAATGCCACCCCCACCAGCTTGAAGAGTACCCTGCTGGCAGGAAGGATCCATCCCTGCATGTGGTTTGCGCCGTACTCGTATCCTGCCATCCACATGTACCAACGGAACCTCGACACATCAGTCCAGCAACATTTTTCCACGTGTCTAGTGTCCAGGGGCGATGTTCCCGCGCCCATGCTAATCTTTGCACATTGTGACGTGCGGTCAGCAGCGGTACCCTTGTGGGACGATGGCTTCTGTACCTCATAGCGAGGAGATGGTTCTGGATGGTGTGGCTCCTTACATGTTCTTGTACACCCGCGTTAAATTGCCGAGTGATTTCTTGCACTGTGGCCCGTCCATCCGCTGTTCCAATGCGAGCTAGCCGACGATGACCCCGCTCATGTACACGCTGTTGTCCACGGCAGTTGACCTTTGCAGGGATGGTTTTACCGGATTCGATGTACTCACGGTGCACCCGTGACACAGTAGCTCGTGAAAATCCCAGTGCCTGCACGACTTCCGAGATGGAGTGACCCATTCGTCGGGCCCCGACAATTTGCGCATGATCAAATGCACTTAGATCCTTCGTCTTACCCATACTGCGTCCGACTCTTACTGATTCCCGTCGTTTCACTCCTTATAGTGTCGGATCGCTGCATACGTCATGTCGTTTCCGTTTACAGGGCCGCCCACAGCGCCACATTTGCACAACGTCAGCTGTCTCTAAATCAGTTGTTCTTCAGTGTATATGTACCTCCCCATTCACAGAGCACCTTCCTGTTCAACCGGTTTTTGCACTTATGAAATTATTCAGTAGTGTCTGAATACTTTTGATAATATAGTGTATTCGATCTGTTATTTTTTAAATTGCACGAATACAAGAGGTCAGACTTTTGGCACTGGTTCTTGTAGGACAGATGTCTCCTCATGATTTAGAAAGTATCTTAAAAAACTCTCACTCCGGTGTTGTTGTGGTCAGAGGCACTCGCTTTTGGCAAATAGTCCAAACTGAGCCCTGACTCGAGTCTCTGCAACTGTTATTTCAATAGATATCCCACCAGGGAATTCTCTTTTCCATAGATATAATACCAACATCATTATTAGTGCTCTGTCTCTTGACAGGTCCAACGGTAACTCAGCAAGTTCTCTTCCTCCAGTTTCCTCTGTCCCTTGCTTCCTCCTTCAATTCTTGATAGCTTCATGTGCTTGTTACATCATTAAGCATCATTAGTCGTCTCCTTCCTCTTGGTCGCTTTCCTTCAATTTTCCCTTCTATCGTTCTTTTAAAAAGGCTGTCTCCTCTTAACGCATGCCCTATCCAGTTATTCTCTTTTTTTCTTTTTTTGATTGAAGGTTTAACGACCACCGTAAGCAACTTAGTGGGCTATAAGCAGTCGCCCGTCCCTAATTTAGGGTAACTGGTTCCAGGAAAGGGTGAGAGCCAGCGCCGTAAGACAAACACAGCATCCATGGCTCACAGGATTCGAACCCGGACCCATCTCGGACCACTGCACCAATCTTGGACCACAGAAGCCATCGCTTGGACCACTGCGCCACAGGGGCAGCTATTTTCTTTTTTCTTATGGTCTTTAGTAAATTCTTTTCTTCTTCAACTCTTTGCAATACTTCATCATTGGTAATTTTTTCAATCCACTTTATTTTTTCCATTCTTCTCCATAACCACATTTCAAATGCCTCCAACATTTTAGCTTCTTTCTTCCCAATTGTCCACATTTCCGCCTCATATAAAGTTATACCCAAATATAGCCATAAAAGGTCCCAATAGCCATAAAAAGGTAGTCGATTACCGTATATAAAAATTGATAAACCCAAGCTTCTGCTCATAGGTCACATCTATAAGTGTCACATTCGAAGCTTTTAATGGAAACGTAGAACATCAATAGACTGAAACTGGGGAATGAAGTCTCGTTGTGCCGAATATGCCACGGTCAGGAAGAAAACTAACAATCCCTTAATCCTTCGATTGTGCAATTCTCGGCTTCTGAGCTGGTACACAAGTGCATTAGTATGGATGTTCCTATAATGCATTGATCACTGGTAGCATTAGTCATAATCATACGACGACGCATTAAATTTCATTGCTCATTGTTTTTGTCATGACGAATTTAGATCTGTTACAGTTTGTTGCATTAATTTCGGACAAATCAGTTTTGCAAAATTAAATATCTTTACAGCAAAAGATGTCTCCCTGAATCCATGTGATTTACAGATTTAAAACTCATTTCTTGTACCAAGGAAACTCCGAGGAACAGCACAGTTTCTTTGCCCCTGTGCTTATATCTGTAACGTCAAAATTTTTACGGAGAAGAGCATTTCCGAAAAACCATGAAATCTGTTTTCTTAAAACTCGGTGCACATGCTACTGGAGCACCAAATGTGAAAACTTGAGTTTTCGTTTTTCAAAGTTTTAGTTCTATGGGCTTATATTTCACAAAATTCCAAATGTATTACCGTTTCACTCTCCCAAAGAAGCAATCACGGATGTGTAGTTCATCAATATTTTATTGAAATCTTTTCTAACAGCCTCAGGTGGTATTTTATTGCATTTCAGCAGTTTCTATAGGCATTTTCTGAAGGGAATTTCAGAGCCTGTTTTGCAATGCGTTCACCAATAGTAATTACTCAGTAGTTTTTAAACACGTGTTGAATGTTAAAAAAAGAGAGTGTTATATAAAAGGATGGAAACTGAGGCTTTACAAGATAACTGGTAATTTCAGAAATAAATTACGAAGTTATACGCAGAGCACCTGTAATTCAGTTTTAAACAATGCAAATAACAATGGCGTATTTGCATCTTTTCGCAAAGCACCACGTTCCTAAAAGAATTCTTAGGCTAAGTTATGTTTTAGAGTTTAATTTTTTTCAAATTTAACAAATCTCCAATTGATATAGGACACAAGGATATGAATTAGCAATTTCTAATTTAGAGTACTTTCTGGAGGAAAGAGTGTGAACCAGGACTTATGAACAAGCACTACACCGATGCTTCACCCGAGGTCTGAAACCAGTCACTTAGTTCAAAAAGCTTGCATCATAATCATTAATCAAACTGACGATTCTTTCGACGCATGTATTTGAATGTTAAATTTGGTATTACACAAAATTTCGGAGTATCTATTGATTTTTGCTCTTTCCAAAAACATATCCGCAGATTTTTCGGAGGAAACTTCGCAACAGACAAAAAATATGATAGAGTTGAAACACGCTATATGATTTCCGTACTAAGAATGTTGATAGGACAACAGTGTGGGAAGTTGCTGTATTAATTATTAACCTACTATAGTGTCTCCTCATAGACTGTTTTCTTCGGAAGAGGCGCACAGTGTGGCATATTGTAATGGATGCATTTAACTATCGGCCCTTGAAGAAATTCTGGATCTTGATTCGTCGTCCTGTTTAAATGCATTGTGAGGTAAAGTGTGATTATAATTCGTCTTCACATCTGGTAGAGATGAAGAAAAACAGCTAAATATGAAATCATATTCATCAACAGGATATTGCTTGAAAAACAACAAATACATCAGGAACTCATCATTTATGCACATGAACAACATGTGCGTCACTGCAAAGCTGGCGAATCATAGTCTTTTGTTGACAGAGGACGTACTCAATTTTGTAATTTGAAACCACAGGATCTTGACAATTTAACTAGTCAAGATACCTTCATGTGAAAATAATCGAAAATAATACAGGGAATCTAATCCTTGTTTATTTCGCTTATCCTTCAGGGGGTTGCAGTGGTTTTCTACGGAAAGGAGTGATAAGCAAGAACGCTTTCCCTGATCTTTGACCTCTCTACAATCGAACCCTTACTGATATCATCTTTCTGGAACATGCGTTCTCGGAAGATAAAAACAAGGAATGTCTTCTAAGCAGTACAAATGAAGTTCCTTCGCTGCTAAAAAGCATAAATACTACTTCATTTCATTGCTGCCATTTCGCAATGTGCTTATTTAGTGTCACCTTTAACCAAGGAAATGATGTGTGAACGCTCAGAAGAGTGTTTAACGTATCCGGTATCCCAAAAGAAAAAACTGGAACATTGATTTTCCTACAAACTGTAACACTTCGCGTTCCTCAGTGCTCTCTTCTTTCTTTTTTTTTTTTTTTGATTGGAGGTTAACGACCATCGTGAGCAGCTCAGTGGGCTATAAGTAGTCGCCCGTCCCTAATTTAGGGCCACTGGTTCCAGGGCAGGGTGAGAGCCAGTGCCGTAAGACAAAAACAACATCCATACCTTACGGGATTCGAACCCGGACCATCTCGGACTAGTGATCAGAAGCCATCGCTTAGAACACTGCGCCACTGGGGCGGCCTTCTGTGCTTTCAAAATTTTCGATAGCATCGGTCTGTTTTTGTATTCAATAAAAAACCTTCGTTCCAATTATTTCTCAGTGCTGCTTTCTAAATGTGAGAATTTACTCCCTAGTTGTCACGAGCTTTTCTTTCGAAATGTGTTTCATTCATTTGAACTGCTTACTTCCTAAATTAAAGTATTTATTATACAATTTAACTTTTGATTGAATTATAAAAATATAAGGGATCCCTTAGAAAGAAGTACATAAATACATATACATGTATACAGTATATAAATTAAAAGATTTAAATGAAAACACTCTTACATCACCCGAGATTGTTAAATTATTACTTTAGGGCAGCACTCTTTTTGTTTCTATTCCGTATTTGGTTTATTCTCAATCACCTTCAGTGCTAAAAATCCAGTTTTGCAAAACGAAGAATGGAATCTAGATAACGATGTCCTTCTTCCGAAGAAACAATCTGTTGGGATGAATAATTGGTAGACAAATTGATAAATTTCCTTGGTTCAGAAATAAGTGAAACAAATTCAGAAAACATATTGAAATTCCAGATCCAGTCAAATTCTGCAAAGCGATGTCCTGGATATAGTGGGATAACTGTTCTCTCGAGGAAAATTATACAGAGTTCATTATTCAAGACGTTTTCATCTGTTTTTTTTTATAACCTTACCACAGTGAAACCTTCGAATGCTGGGAATGCACAATAACATCAGTTTTCTAAATAAGAAAGTTTTTCTGTGTAACAACTTTCGTTTAAAAGACATCTCTCACAGAGTTGTAGGATTTTCATCTGAGATCATGTCACGAAATATTCAAAGAGTTCAAGCATGTGAAGTAGGCGTTGTAACGAAGTAAATTTCCCCGTCATTTTTTGGTCCACGCCGGGGATCGCAGCCGAGTCCTCTTACTCCGGAACAAGTCGCTCTACCAACTGAGCTACGCAGACGTTTGTTCTCGTTGCTATCTGCCGTGTGCGTCCTGTGGGGCAGGCACGTCACATCTCCCCACCCCCGAAAAAAGGCCGGGGGCATAGCCCACGGGTCCACCGGGACCATGTACCGTTGTAGCCAACCATACGCTGAAGAACGTGCACTTGAGAACTCCCAGTCAATCTGGTGTGTGGAATGCAACATCACACACATTTATTTTTCGAAGCGCTGGAGAAGGGATTCTCTTATTTTTCGTGTCTCGCGGTGTGGAAAGAACATCACACCATTGCGAAATCTTCAACGGCTGGGTCATCCGGGAAGTTCGGGCGCCATTATAACGAAGTAAATTTCTCCGTCATTTTTGTTCCTCGCCGTGGATCGAACCTGAGTCCTCTTATTCCGGAACAAGTCACTCTACCAACTGAGCTACGCAGACGTTCGTTCTCGCTGCTATCTGCCTTTATGTCGTGTACGTCCTGCGGGGCAGGCACGTCACAGCGTGTTTGTTACATTTTTTATGAAAAGGAAATTACTTATAGTCGTTTTAATGACTTCATGTTGTTTAAACGAGCTTTTATGTTAAAGAAAGGAATTTTCTATACAGGTATCGTACAGCTTCGCGTACCTCAAGTAGATTGGAAGGTTCACTTTTAGAAACCACTGGTTCACTCAGTTTCAAAACCAGGTTTTTTTTTCTGTTGTATTGTTCTTGAATATCAGTCACATCCAACACATAATCGCCACACCCAGCAGCTAACTAATGGTTGGAATTTATCAGATTACGTACACTAGGACAGTAGTTCTCTTGCTCCTGCGAGGAGAAAGGGACAAATGTAACATTCATGTCATACGGGTTTCGAACACATGCCCAATAGTAGAAGTCTGCACGTGCCTAATTTGGTGAGCCCGGCCCGGCCCAAGCCCGTTAGTTTAAGGCCCAGCCCGGCCCGACTCGTTTCAAATATTACACACTCGGCCCATCCCGGCCCGGGCCCGTCAATTGCAGCTCTTATTTAGGCCCGGCCCGCCCGTGATGTGCCATTTGGCATTATTTCGTCTTTCTATTGAATTTTATTAAAATGGGAAAATTAAATAATGAAATGAGATATTATTGAAAATATTTAGTTGAATGTAGGCCTACAAGTATTAACTAAATTTTGACAATTATCGAAAAATATTACCTTTAAAGAGAGAGAAAAACGAAGACTAAGCGCATTCAAAATCTCCCTTTCTCCGAACTAGTAACCGGTAACACTACAAAAGACAATCCCTATACTGATTAAGGATAGGAGAAAAACTCGATGTCGTCCCACTCTCTCATACAAACACGCACATACACACCCCGTTCCCCACTCTACACAACACACACACACACACTCGGTCGGGGTCGAATCTTTTGTTGCCAGCAAGCCTCAAAGTGGTTTTACCATCTTAATACCAACAGAATGGTAAAAACACTCTGAGAGACTCTTCTTGCCCTTCTGATTACGCCCTGGGCTATGTCATGGAAGTAAGTAAAGCCAGTAAAACAGTTCAATACACCAGGAAATCGGGGAACACGACTTTTTTCTTTCTTTACCATTGCAATAAAAAAAATGATCGACTTGGCCCGGCCTGTTGTTTTGTTCTCTAAATTAAAAAAAAATAGGCCCGGCCCGTTGTTTTGTTCTCTAAATTAAAAAACGGCCAGACCCGTGCAGACCTCTACCCAATAGTACGGCGTGGAGACAGTAGCTGTAGACCACCGGACAAAGAATGAGTGCGTATCAATCACGGCTTAGTTTGGGCTCAATTTTTAGAGCCCGAATTTTACATTGCAAGATAGATTCCGGGCCCGAACGAGCCCGAAAACTATGACTAACCTACTCAGGCATCAATACAAAAATTATCCTCTTCCAGACTTCCCATCCGTCCTCTCCTTGCAATTAACCGATGTCTTTCTCAATTGGGAACTGGAAAAAGGGGCATTTATCTGCTTCTATAGTATAGCATTTCTTTGACTGTTTTGTTCCTCCTGATATGCTTCGGATCGTTTTGATATGCTTCGAAAGTTCGGACCGTGCTGTGATGTACGTACGTTACTCAATGGAATTAGCATGGAACTGCCGTGTGGAGGTAAGGAGTAATTTTTCGTCGGTGTGGTATCTAACATACAGTGCCTATAATTCTTAAAGAAGCTTTTCAGTCTCTGTAGAAATCCACTAATGAGTGGCCTATGGTATTTGCGACCCAAACCCGGAATAAGCAAATCTTTTGAGTTCCCACTCCCAGCCTAGACCCAGTTGCCGAAGAAAAGCATGTTTGAAACAACAAAATAATTTTGTTAAGCTGTTTTGTCGATTTATTTTGTTGCTACACAAAATTATTTCGTTGTCTGTATTTTTGTTAATTCAACTTAATGTTTTATCCCGATAACAATACATATTGTTGGATCAAACAAATTCCCAAAAATCGACCTAGGCATTTTGTCAAATGAACAAAACGTTGTGTCATGATAACAATAAACTTGTTGAATCAACAATAATTTTCAGTAAACTACATTTGTAAATTTAACAAACATTTTTGTTTGACTGCATATCGGCAAAAAGTTTTGGTTGATTCAACAATTTTTTTGCTGAATTAACAAAACGTTTTTCTCAATGTACCAACTGGAAAGTGCAAGGAAAGTCTCGTATGCTAAATCATGCAAAATCACATTTAAAAAGAAAAGAAAAATCTCTCTTTATCTCCTTCTCAGAGCCCGAGCCCATACCGCAGTGAATATTATGCAGCCCGAGCCCGGTTCGTCCCGTGTCAGCACTGGTAGCAACATGCGCAATTAGCATTTAATGGGAACAACTGGTCTGTTGGTTGTTTCGGAAGTGGCTTCATCCCGACCCAAACTAACTCCATTTTTTATTATTAGTTGTTTATCATTACTTTTCTTCTTCTTCTTCTTCTTCTTCTTTTTTGTTTTTTTTGTTCTGCTTCTTCGTCTTTTTCACGTATGCCTACACGGATGTTTCAAGCTTGGCCACAATGCAGATTTCTGGCACTTAATCAGACAGAACAGTTATTTACCACTACTTTACAGTTCACAGGGTGGCTAGCTGTTAGTCTTCCGCAGATGAATAACTGGCTGTTAAAAAAATCAAGAAAAGAGCAAACTATCTGGATCAGTTAAAGAGAAAGAATTATTAATGCTTTTCGTACTCTAATCTTACCGTTTTAAATAACTCAATGATAAGCAGTCTCCCGTCTCTAATTTAGCTTCACTGGTTGCAGGGAAGGGAGAGAGCCAGTGCCGTAAAACAAACACAACATCCATGCTTCACCGGATTCGAATTCGGACCCATCTTGGACGAACCGTCAGAAGCTAGCGATATAATTTTTGAAGAACTATAATTAAAAATGTCTCTTTCGGATATCTATTCCAACTGCTTAGTCATTATATAAAATATAAATTTATGCACAAAGCGGTAACTCATATGTACTCTCTGATATTATATCTACGGAAATCCACAATCAAACACTTTAAATAACATTTTCGCGAAAATGAATGTTCTAGGACAACTCAAACTTGACGTAATACATAGTGCAATCAAAAAGTTCCGAGACTAGGTACGTAGCGCGCCAACAGATGACAGAACGTGGATGCGCAAGCAGCGGTCGAGGGCAGTGACCTTCATGAGTCATTGTACCAAGTAGCGTCGTTCTGTGAACATTGGGAGCTGTGCTACACGATATTTGGTGACCACGCGCAGAAAACAGCTACGATTTCGGTATGGACTGCAAACTAAAACACGAAATCGATTTTTTTACCAACGATAAGGATTTCCCACTAATCTTTTCTAAAAGTTTTAAGAAAAGATGTTGTCCATCCGTGCTTTCGCATATATTAAAACCATGTATGCAATCAAAAGTGGTTAGAGGGGACACATTGAACGGAAGGAAATTAGAAGGAAATTGAACCCCCTTTTGAACGGAAGGAAATTTGAATTTTCGAAATTTTTAACTTGGCTAAAATGCACATTATATATCATTTTTTATTTATTTGCTGTTAATTTTGTAGTTATCCTAATAGCTTTTGGAACCCTTGACCTAAACTTTTTCACTCCATTGAATCGATAATGGTAAAGCGGTAATAAGGTGCCTCTGTCTTTTTAAATTTCTGCAAGCCCCACTGCATGCAAAGATTTTATTGCGTTTCCTGCATTTTAATCAAATTCAAAAACATAACCTCTGCGACAGGGAAATATATTTCACTGTATTTCAGTTCGCATATTTTTAAAATGTGACGAATAAATGGTGATAAATTTGAATATTTTACATACACTTTGATTTAACACTCCTTAAGCATGCTCCTTACGTGCAGATTTTACGTCAACCCCACCTGTAAGTGATCCTTTCCGTAGACAGAATATGAAGCGAAACTAATAAAGTAGCTCTTTGGCTCATTTTTAATATGTTCAGCGTTTCACCCAACACCCATAGCAAAGAATTTTACCAGTGTTTAGGTTCTCAGAATATCTATGCCCACAACAATACCAAAAATGTCAGTTTTTAAGCAGTAATACGAAATCAAAGCATAAATTCAAATTAAAATACTGATGCTATGAGCTGAATTTAATTGGCTGTGTTGATGTTACCTAGCTTAAATTTAATTTATAGAACTGATGCTAGAAATTTGGTGTTTGGTTCATAATACAAAGAATTACAAACATTTTAAATTACTGATTTTCAGTGATTAAAAGTGTTTGAAATTATATATTAAAGGCTTACAACCATTCATATATATGCTCGCGATACATATATGTTCAGATAAGGACAGTTTGGAAAAATAACTTTATTTCCTTAAACGTGTTGCAGTACAGCGAGGATACAACCCTTTCATTATAGACAAGGCTCTGACAAAATTCCGGAAACCGAAGCCCATCTCCACATTAACTCCTGTAATGCGCCCATTGCGAGAGAATTTTGCCATTATTCCATTTTTCGGTGACAAAATTACAAATTCAAAATTACAAAAAATCTCAAAACCTGTAATTTTAAGGTGATTTTTAAACCCACAAACAAAATGAGATTTTTAGGATCAAAGGACTGTGTTGAAGACAAAAACTCGTGGGGAATTTATCAAATTCCATGTGAATGTGGCGCTTCGTATATAGGACAGACCCGTAGACACGCCTTGCGTTTTCGATTGAAGGAGCACAAGACCTACATTCGGAATTGTGACCTAAAGAAGTCATCGATGGCTAAACACTGTTACAAAAAGGACCACAAATTTCTCTTTAAAGAAGCAAAACTTATTGACAAACCAGATTCAACCTCCAAACTTGATATTTTGGAAGCTTTCCTTATATATCAGAAGTCTTCGCAACCTGTTAATGACATGGCATCCACGCCATTTCTATTAAACGCGTGGAAGCATCTACCCAAAACACGTGACTGTAAACACCATTTATGATTTCATATATAATTTGAATATTTGCGTGCCATTCGTCCTGATGAAGCTAGGTCAATACCCAGCGAAACCATGGTCAGCTTGAGAAAATAAACATTTGTGACAACTACGTTGTATTATCTTAATCTATGCATTCATATTAACCCTGAAAAACTGAAGTTAATTATGTTGCTCATTTTGGGTTACAATTGACAAAAAAAAATATAAAAAAAATGACTTTGTAAGAATAGAATTTTAAAAACGAACATGCAACCCAAAAAGTTTTAAAACTGAGATAAATTAAGTAGGATTGTGATTAAATATGTTGATAATTAATGGATCTGAAGGAACTTCAGCAACTTGAAGTTTCTAGTTTTTGTAGCTTTAGGCACATTTGCGGAATCCATTGGTATCAGACTATTCCAGAATACGTTAAAAAACAATAAGCAATTTGAAGATATGACTGTCCTTGTTTTAGACTCTGAACGCACTTAATCTTTTTTAAAATTGATGAATTCGATATCATAATGTCATTAGTACTCATATAGCAAAAGGTAACGATTGGTTTCTCAGTGTCACATAACTGAGCAGACCAAGATTTATAACTGTCTTGCCGATCACTTTCTCAGTTCATGAGAACATTTTCTTTACACGGCTAAAATACAATATGACGCTCTGGAACTCCTTTTTCAAATAGTACCCCGTGTGTAACGAAAACAGAGAATTAAAGAAATTAAAATGCTTTCTTTTATCTTTTTTTCACCATATTAGCACATAACTGGATCCTTGGAATGGCAGTGGCGAATTTTTGTGTTTCAACATTACCAACAGAATAGCATGTAACGAAGTCTGATATGTGAAAGAGATTAGAGTTCTTTTAACTGAGACATCCATTATTATTAAAACGCAGTTCTCTGTCAAACTAGCCTTCTGCATGGCCATTAACAAATCTCAGAGACAGACTCTTCACAAGTTTCGACTATATGTATTGAATTATGTGTTCAACAGCAATCAATTATATGCTGCCTTTTCGATATTTAGATGGTCAGAGAGTGTTAAATGTGTTGGAAAACTAAGAACATGTAAAGCTCATTAAAGAAACGATTATATGCAAAACATACTGTTTATAAAGAGCTTTTTTCTTAAAACACCTATGTTTTTGGGTATAATTTCATCTTTAACAAGTTAAAAGTGGTAGACGAAAGTGAAGCTGGCTAACGACAATATCTATTTTAGTCCTTTCCATTCGCTCAATCTAAAAAAATAAATGCTTTTAAATGATCTCTTACTTCTTCATCCTGAATACAAGTAATGTATGTTTCAAGAGAAATTTAGAGCAAATACGGTAAGAATACAGTGGAATCGCGATTTAAAATTTCCCAAATCTAACAATTTCCAGCACTGAGTGCTACATTTTGAAATCCTCAAATTATGTATATGTGTACAAGGAGACCCCGGATTACGAACGAGTTCCATTCTTAATGTAAGTCAAATTTGTGTTGTTTGTCTGTAAGCCAAATTTGCACGTAGTCGGAACAGTTAGATACGGTTCGTATCGAACGTCAGTTAGTCAGATCTTAGTATATAGTGTTAGTCAGATCTTAATATATAGTGTTAGTCAGATCTTAGTATAACAGTCTTACTATTTAGTGTTCTTTCCTATGCATAAAAAACATTAAAGAAACACTTTCAGATACACTAAATATTTTAAACATAATAATAATAATAATAATAATAATAATAACACCAGAAACTATCGGAAGCATATCCTGAAGGACACTTTAGTAGAAAACGACACATGCCGGCAATGCTATCAAGCGCCTGAGGCCATCCAACATATCAGAGCAGGGTGCAGAGTCCTCACACAGAGTACCCGAATACTCACAATCAAGTCGCCAAGATCGTCCATCAGAAATTGGCAAGAAAGCACCACCTCATTACAACTGAGCCAGTATGAGCCAACAACGTTCCTAGAGAACAACACCCACAAGATGTACTGGGACAAATCGATCAGAACAGATAAGACCATCCCTCACAATTGCCCAGATATCGTCCTGGTCGACAAGGAGAAGAAGTTAACATACCTCACGGACATAGCCGTGCCCAACATATGCAGCATACAGAAGACGCACGGAGAGAACCTGTCAAAGTGTAACGACCGAAGATACGAAGTCAAGTGTAACACATGGAGAACGTCACCACTGTCCCCATAGTAATATCAGACAAGAACTGTACCTAAGACCATTCACAGCCCTATTCAAATACTAGACCTTCAGCCTAACACCTACAAGGAACTACAGAAGGCAGCTATCTTGGACATTTGTAGTATAACAAAGAAGTCCGTGGACAACAAAAACAGTGCCACTTCTCAGACTTGGTACATCGTACCCGTCCCGGAAGGAAGAGGACCCCCGTCCCGGAAGGAAGAGGACCCCCCCGTCCCCCCAGAAAGGGGTGGAATTTTCTCTTTATGTAATTTTTCAAAACAAAAAGATAATAAATTTAACTTCAGTATTTAAACAGAGGGAGAGAGAGAGAGAGAGAGAGAGAGAGACAGAGAGAGAGAGAGAGAGAGAATGTGTGTGTGTGTGTAGGATAAAAAAACATTAAAGAAACACAAATAGACGATGACATCGCTCTGTCCACGTTATTATAACCAGCGCATAGCAACTGAAAAATTGTTCATCAGCATTATCTCCGCGTCTTTCTAATTTTTTCACCATTAAAAAAACACTTTTGAAACAGTTTAGATAACAGTTATAGACAAGTACTGATTAAAGGCTAACACTTACTCTCGCTCCTATTGACGTCTTGCATACCAAAAGGGGAATTCTTTATTAAAAATTACAATTACTTTAATTGTATAATGAGCCGACGAACCCCCCACGAGCTGACGAACCGCTGTAAACGCGCAATGTTTTGATGCGGCTAGCAAAGTACCGCCTGTTTGTTATTACAAACCATTGTATGTAACTCGAATTTTTTTAATATAATAGGATTGACAGGGATTTTAGAATGGATTGTACGTAAGTCGGACGTTCGTAACCCGGGGACAGCCTGTATTTTCATGTATTTCAGCATTTAACGATTTTCCGGATTTAACGTTCATTTTTTATGGTCCTTCCAAAAACGTTAGAACGTAATTCAACTCTACATCACTTTTTTATGAAAAAGTTTAAAAACCATACTTATCAGTAATATATAATATTTAGACATTCGTATATGCCTTAGAAATTTGGGTCTCGACACATCTAACGATTCCTGTGTCTCGCTCCCTCTGTATGTGCGAATGTCCAGGAACATTTTGGTCAGTCTGTAATGACGAGTCCCGACAGTTTCCTAGGCCACGATCTCAATAACAGAACTTCAGCGTAGGAAGGGAAGCACTTCAGATTCGTAATTCTGCCACGATATCGGTTACTCTGGCTAATCACACGAAGGTTAGTGAGGAATCTTTTTGTATATTTTTCCGAAAAAAAGGGGGAGCAACCAAGCCTGAGAGGTTATCATTTGAGATACTAGATACAGCAGAGATTCCTGCACATGTGCACAATAACCACACATTTGATGTCGTTGGATATTGATAGCTCACTTGTCCCTGTTATGTCTGCTGCGATCACAAGACAGAAAATGCGAAAATGCCCTGCTGTCCAAAATGCCGGGATGACTACTTCATTTAGGGAGTTACGGATCTCAGCTGACTTTCGTCTTAGCAATTCTAACAATTTAAAAAACAAAAAAGATAACGCGATGTATGGTTTTTCACATTCTCGCTTAGCTGTTTAGTTGGGAACACAGCAGGTGAAGGAAACGTGTGACCAAATGTCTAACTTCCATTTCACGGAAAAAAGAGCTACTATTATGTTGTTCAACGATTGTACTGACAACGAGCTTACTTTAGTGATAATTTTCTTTCATGTATCCCTCGTTTTTCTGCTTATCATAAACCGTTCTTTTTCTGGATTTTTTGTATATGAAATAAATAATATGTGTATCATAATACGATGGTTTGCAATTACCGTATACATCTGCTGTATATACAGTACATCGCTTTGCTGTGATTTTGGGAGTTACGTGGACACGTACTTTGCACGAGGCCAGAGCTTCTAAAACCGAAGCAAAGGTAGGAATAAACTACATGAATAAAGACTTATTTTTAGTCCGACCATAAAGTTTGTTCACACTGAACAAGGCAGCGAATATATAATGCAGTTTTACTACATACTCACAAAACTATTCTTGATATTTTACAGTATGAAGGATTCTGAAATTCCAGGTAGGTGAATCTTACTGAACTTATATTTTGACTGGTTCAGCACAAGTGCAATTCAATTTTTTCGCTCCAAATTACTGAATTTTAGCTGACATTAAAAACATCTGCTTAAAATAACATTTTATTATACGTGTGAATCTTATTTTCATCTTTTCTGTGTTATTCAGGCTCATTGCAGATCTTGAGGGTGTTCGCTTCAGTGGCATCAGAGTTTAAACGGAAGTTCCATGGTTCGTTTTCTCAGAAAGTCACTGATGACTTGCTTTCATTGCTTTGTTGCAAAGTACAATCAATGGCCAACAGCGGTTGAGAAGCACCACTGACCTTCTTGAGAGCTACTCCACTGATGTCTTATTCAGAATGTCCTTGACGTCCAGCAAACTTCAATACTGATTTAACATTTGACTGCTAAAACAACAACATATTATCAGAATACCGTTTGGAAACGGAATTCTAAAATGTTTGAAACGAAAGTGGTTCATTATTAAAGAAGCGGTGAATGCTAAATAGTTTCCATGCGTTATAGTTATAATAAAACTGATTTTTTTCTACAAAAATGGCATCTTATATAGACAGAACGCAACGTTGATTTATTTTATAAACAAAGTGTTCATCTTCCTAACTTTCCCTTCCCCCGGGAGGTATCTAAAATAAGCTAGAAACTCACCCGGTCTATTCTATAGAGAGATGTGCGGAAAATGTCCTGTAAGTTCTAAGCCTTAGTATAATGCAATATGAATGTTATATTGCTTTATCCTACGGCAGTTTTAAAATGACGAGAATGTATGAAATGTTGGAATTCATCCCATTTATTTGTTACGTTAGATGGTAATGGCAGAGAACGTTACAAATGTGAAGAAAAATTAGCAGTAATTGAAATTCTAATGAAAGAAAAAAATACATTCGGCCTATATCCTCGCATGGTTGTACTCTGTGGAGATTCTGCGCTATCCTGTGTCATCTTGGAACTCTTCATCGTCTGTCTGAGACGTTTTCCATGGTTTCAGAGACAGGCGACGACGAGGCGATCGAATAGTTCGAGTTTATGCGAATTCTGCACCCTCGTATGCCTTATTGGGGTTCTTCGTCCAATTCCTTGAAACCGTGGGAACCCGTTTCAGAGACACAAGATGAAGAAATACCTCCAGGATGCTACAGAAAGATGCAATGGTGAGTCACTGTATGGTTAGAGTCTACGGAGTTTGCGCACCTTTCTGTAGCTCTTAATCGTAGTTCTCCGAAACTGTGGAGCACATTACAAACACATACTATGAGAACTAGTAGAAAGAATATTCAGAAAGTGACAATAGAAGATGAGGGAACCATAAGGCTCGAAGTACGTAGGCTGTGCGCAATCACATGTCTTCAGAGAGCTCTTAATCATAGTCTCTTTAACAGTGGAACACGTTTAAGAGACATGATAAATAAACAGCTTCGGGAAGCCACAGAGGAAGATCATGATTAACAGAGCGCATTACTAAAGTTTACGGAGATCGTGCAACATCCTATGTCATCCTTAGAGATCACAGCAGTCCTTTTAACCGTGGTACACGTTTCAGAGTGGTATTACGAAGAAAGATCACCATGATGCCACACAATGAGACGTTGATTAGGCAAGCGTAAAGTTAGAATCTACGCAGATCCTGAATCATTCTAAGTCTTTCTGGAGCTCTTCATCGTACTCTCTAAACCGTGACATGCGTTTCAGAGACAGATTTTGGTGAAAGATATCTAGAAAACCATTGAGGCAGACGATGATGAGGCGAACTTACGGTTAAAGTGTACGGAGGCTGTGGACCATCCTAAACATTCTGGAGCTCTTCGTTCTTGTCTCCAAAACAATATAGCGTATTTTTGTGAGTGATAGTGAAGAAATAGTTTCAAGAAGCCACAGAGGAAAGCAGTGAGGCTGTAAGCGTATGTTTAGAGTTTATGCAGATTATACGTCACCGTATGCCTTCCTGGAGCTTTTCACTATAGTTTCTGGAACCGTACAGCACGTTTCAAAGACAGACGATGAAAAATATCTAAGGTGGATATTTGGAGACTTTAGAATTCATTCGTTTCCAAGAATAGGAGGAAATATTCAACAACAGGTCTGTTTGTCGTCAGTAGAGGTCTGCTCGGGCCTTAATTTGTAAATCCCGGCCCAAGCCCGCACGTCCAAGGCCCGGTCCGTTTTAAAAATTTTTATCAAAGCCCGGCCCGGACGGTATATTTCTCCTGTTTCCAAGGTTCGGGCCGGCCCATAAAATTTCAACAATTACTAAAACACGAATTTGACACCGGGTGCACTCGGTCATTCGACAACTGAAGAGTTTTTGTTTTCTTAATTGCTACACGTATTCTATTACAATGCACGTTAATTCGGAATATTTCTGTGACTCTGTATAAGTCACGTGACGTCTGAGGAGGGGGGGGGCTTTATACTCAAAACTTTTGCATGTAAACGATAATTTCCATGCCTTTCAAATTTTCTGGGTTTTCAAATTATCAATGCCTACCGCCGTACCCGGAATATTCTTGGGGATAAGAAGTGGGGTGTTAATTCGAAAAGTACGAAATATCCAGAATTATAAGTCCGATCGTTCTACTTTACATTGTCTGCAAGCACAAATTCTCCGCAAGCGATTTTTTCGCGAAAATCTTTCGCTGTCCTAAACTCCATAATAAGTATGGAAAAGTATTTATCGGCAACACTGAACTGATCATATGCTAGGGAAAGCAACGACAGACTGCCCAGCTAACCAGTTTTACAGAAATTTTGAAAACATCTGGGCAGGGATACCTAAGGGTTCATTTACCATGACTCCTTGAGAGTACAAATGGGAAAGATACGGCACAGATTTATACACAGAAGTAAGTTTCTCCCAGCCCATTTCTCCTGTGCCATTTGAGACAACTTAAAAGCTTTTCACACATCTAGAGAACAAAGTGCCGCCCACCAGAACAGTAAAAAAGATCGTCTGCAAGCGAGTGGCTCGGTTTATAAATTCTGCAGTTAATAACCTGCCTTGAAGCATTCACATACACGATAACAGGATCACATTCGCATTGTAAAACTAAGGGAGCTGACCCACTCCAATTGTTTTGTAGGAGGGGAGAATGTTATAAAACTTCTGTTTCTTCCATCAGCGGAAATTATTCACTCTTATCCTGCTGCTGTATGTTGTGAGATTTCCAAACGAGAAAGGCACCGTACAGCGATTGTTTTGCTCATAAAAAAAAAAAACCCTGCTCGGCCCGTGTCTGTTTTACATTAAATATTGAAGGCCCGGCTCGTTTTCTGAACTTAGAAATGAGCAAAGGGCCAGGCCCGTGCAGATTTCTAGTCGTCAGAATAGAATATGTGAAGACGTCTATAAAATACTATCTATCAGGTTGTCAACGGTCGTTAGTAGGCGTTGTAAAGCAACATTTCCAAGCAATCGAACGTAGTACGTTGCCTAAATGCTTTTATTATTTTATTGTCCGAAAATTGTGATAGGAGGAAGCAATAAGGCTGCATAATGATTTTTCCTCTCTTCTTGGTGACAAAGGAACGCTGGAAAAAAGCATAACCAATGTCCCGTGCTGATGGGGTCAAGAGGGAGAACAGTCCGGTACGCTGGAGAAGAGAGGTCAGAAGTTTTTGGAGGGAGCGAGACACAAACAATCGCTTCTCTTGTGAGAAGGCCAGAAGTAAAGAAGAAAGATAATGAGGAAATGAAACAGTGAAGACATCGGCAGAACGCAGAGATGAAAATGGAAAATAGAGTGATAGAAATCAATTGTAAACATGCATGAAAATAATTCCGGGAAACCAATATAATGAGTTTTAACTAATAATAAATACGCTGATACTGTAACTTTCTCATCTATTTCTCCGTTATATATTGTCACGACTTTTGCCCCCTTATTTTTTTAATATAATGGGCGTGGCTAATCAGACCGATTAATGATTTGATTAATTAATGCGTTGGTTCTGATTGGGTTTTGAACAAAGAAAAGAGAAGTTCCAAAGCAAAGCATGGACCACCCAAAATGTTTTGCTACTGCGTTCGGAATCCCGAAGGCGACGAAAACAGTCGTAATTCAGTCGATGTGTTGGGGTTCTAGACTAAACAAGGGGGTCGGGAACGCCATTAGCAGGACAGATTTATGGCAGAAGTTGCAGTTTGGGTCAAGAAATTGTCGTGTAAGTGTAATACTGAGGGACCGACGAATGCATTTTTGAGTGCTCCAAATATTTTCGTGTCCTAGTGTGCATGGGGGAAGAGAAAAGCGAGGGGCTCTACCGAATGGCCGAAATCACCCGAAGAAAGAAATAAGCACTTGTTTCCCGATTCACGAGAGAAAAAGTAGCTGTACGTTTGGCTCCGATTAAAGTGCGGATCAGAAGAAGTTTGCTTGATACAACAACAGGAAAAGTGGCGGATGGCCAACCTTGGCCTAACATCGCAAGAAGTGGCGAGTTAATAAGTACAAGCGATTTGCTAGTGTCCATGTTATAACGGAGCGACAAGTGACCAGGAGTCAACAATCGTTCCCGGTTGCATCTGAAAGTTCCATGATTCGGCGATTATCGGGTCGCACCGACGTTGACCGACGCTTCGTTCCTTCCAAGGAGAACATCACACGGTTGTCTCTAGTGGTACCCCCACGCTGCAGCAGCCGGACCAGTGAAAGTGCATGCGCGTCTCTGTGTGTTTAAAAACGGCATAAAGCCGTATCTTACTCCGTTTGATATCAAGTATGTGGTGTCAGCTATTAAACTAACCGGAACGAAGGTGCTTTGAATTATTATCAGAAGAAGACTAGTAGGTGACAGTACTTTGATTTCTAAGCGCCGCTTATTTGTCGTGCGGAACTTTGTTCTCAAAAGATATAAACATATATTCAATAGACCCAAAACAAGACGTTTGAGTGACTGTCTCGAAATCGTTCGATGCCAAGTGTGGTCGTAGTGATTTGCCAAATGCCATTATTCGGCGTAATTCATCAGCATATATAAATTATGTAAATATGACTGTCTAAATTAAAGTGCATTTATGTGCCGGCAATTCTAGCAGTTGATTCGTGGATGTTCTTGTAATTAGTAAAAGTAAGTTTAAGTAAGTGCACGCCCCATTACAGCAGTCTTCGCGAGAAAACGTACCCAGTCCTTTTATTTTGAAGAATAACCGCTCGCAATTCATTAACGTACAACATTGGTGGTCCGCGGTGAAATCGCGACAACAACAGTATTTATTTACAACGAGCTGAAATTACGCTTAAATATCGAACCCGAGCGGGAAGTAAAGTTCCGCTTACAACAGCAAGCTTACACTACAGTATCCTGGAACTCTTCATCGCAGTCTCGGAAAGCGTGGAATGGAGGCACGGAATCACTCCAGAAGATACAAAGGAGCTATGATTTTCAGGTCATGATAAAGCTGATTGTAGTCAAAGGTCAGCAGATGTGCTAAGTGTTTCTAAGTTACTGGTAACTATAACGGGAAGTGAATGTATAAACTGGTGCAGGTATACATACAAAGTTCACAGTTTTCCTCGAAAATTATTCCGGAAATTTTAAGATCGCAATTTCATGAAAAAAGGAAATGAAGAGAATGTCATCTGTGATATTTCAAAAGCCCAATTCCGCAGGAAAAATTAAGAAACGAAATCAGAAAGAAAGAAAAAAAAAGCGAAAGTAAAAAGGATGTCTGAAAATCGTATTTTGGTTTACTTTCAAGTATTCCTGAACTGTGAAATTTCTAAAATATTTTATCTACTCATTATTTTAACGAGTGTTCTGAAATGCAATCAAAGCGGTATAGAAACAGCCCAACTGTTGCTTGTGTGGATTAATTCACTGTCTTACGTCTATGAAATGGCTTTGCGTCTGTGACCTTTTTATGGGTTTCATTTGAATTCTTTTGGAGGAAATAATTCTACGTATTCTAGCTTGCATGGCCTTGCAATCTGACAAATAATGCTGAATTTTGCGTCAGAGAGATTTTTTCATGTTTAACCTGCAATAATGAAGTTATTCGTGGCTACATTATTCAGCCACGGGTTTAAATCCGTCCTTTTCAGCATGAAAAATAGAAATGAATTCTACATATTAAATTCTGGGAAAATCCGTTTTGAATGAGTAGCTGCGACCCATAGCAATTTTAAATTTCTTTGCTTTCCAAGCGTCTGCATGACAGAGTGATAATGACTTCTAAGGTAGTAATTATCACCTTAGAAGTCAGGTAGTAATGTTTATCTAGAACTCGTTAGATATCGGGAAAATCCTTTGGTTATCAGTTCTATGAGAAACCCATATCCCGATTTCCTTATGTACTAAACCAGGATATGTTACGTCTTTGGCTCCTTTTGTCAGCAGATATCAGAAGCCACCCGTGGCGTCTTCTCAGGACACAGTGTTACAGGACTGTTCACTGAGTTTGTTTCCTCCGCTTCGTTGGACCACCTCTTGTAAAGAATTTCGAAGTTGCGGGGTTTTACTTGTACTTTTTTACCGATGTGAAACGAAGAAATAAAATCCCCCTAAAATTGGGCGTCATTCTTTTGCAATTAAGAACAAATTTATTCAGTTAATTACGGGGAAAGGTCTTCAGAGCTAGTTATGCTTTTTTAACATACACTGCTGGCCACCCAAAATGCAACACCAAAAGGAAGCATCCGATTGGTCTGAAATTCGCAGCATGCGTCGCCAGCGAGAGGGCATGCAAACGATTAGCATCGAAGGGCATGTGCAAATCATGTGGGCCCGGCACGACACCGAGAAGCACTATAAGAAGGCTGCACAGAAGGCGGGGTGTAAGTAGTGGAAGTGTGTTGTGCTGCCGGTCCTGCGCGTGGGAAGCTTCCTGATGCCTCGTCGCAGAATACGGCAGTCATTCCAGCACGTTTCGCAGTTCGACAGAGGATGAATAGTGGCTTATCGCGACAGCGGTTTATCGTACCGAGACATCGGCGCCCGTGTGGGACGACATCCAGCCACAGTGAGGCGAGTATGGATTCGGTGGGTGCAGGAGGGACGGACGGACCGACGTGAGCGATTGCCGCAGCCGCGGCACACCACCCATCAAGAGGACCGGCATGTTGTGCGGCGGGCATTGATGGCTCGCACCGCCCCATCACGCACGTTAGCGCAGTAATTAGGGTGTGTTGCGCAACAATCTGTGTCAGCACGTACCATTCGACGTCGTCTGCAGGAGTGGAGACTTGTCGCACGGCGCCCATTGCTGCGATTACCATTGACGTTACACCACCGGCGAGTGCAGCGGCAGTGGGCCGTTGAACGCCGCACCTGGACTACGGAATGGCACGACATTGTCTTCTCCGACGAATCTTGCTTCTGCCTGCAACACCACAATGGTCGGATTCGCGTGTGGCGGCACCGCGGCGAGAGACTGTATGACGCCTGCATTATGCATCGCAATATCGGTCCGTCGCCTGGCGTTATGGTTTGGAGCGCAATTGGATATGACACCCTCACCCCTCTGGTACGCATCGCTGGTACACTCAACAGCCACTGCTGCGTTTCCGACGTTTTGGAGCCTGTAGTCCTCCCTTACCTGCAGGACCTGCCAGCGGCCACGTTTCAACAGGACAATACGTGCCCGCACGTGGCACGCATCGTGCAACATTTTTTTACGGATCACCAGGTGTCACTGCTGCCGTGGCCTGCTTGTTCTCCCGATATGTCGCCCATCAAACACGTCTGGTCACTGATTGACAACCGAGTGGCCCGGCAAGCACCACCCGCGGCTACGCCTGATGAACTGTGGCAACGTGTGGAAGCAGCCTGGACCGACATACCCCAAGCCCACACCCAAAGCCTCTTTTGTTTGATGCCGCGGCGTGTAGCGGACGTTATTGCCAGCCATGGGGGCTACACGAACTATTGAAGTCTGTGTGTTCCGCCAGTCGCACGGGCCTGTAAGCTCAATAGTTTCATGTGTCCTTCTTGGTGTTGCATTTTGGGTGGCCAGCTGTGTATTTTGCATTATTAACTGGAGGATCCGTTTCTGCTTATTATTGTATTGGGCTTCTTTCTCAGTTGTCTCGCAGCAAAGTTTTCTTTCCCGACTTTACCTCTGTTTCAAATCGCTTAGCTCGGCACGAATAGAGCTTCCTCCGTCCGACCTAGTACGGAGGATCGCCCTTTTCGATATGGACATTCTAAAAATCTCTATTTTACCTCCTTTCTCTTCTTTATTCGCGGACGCCGAAGATACTGTCCCTCGCACGGAGAAGATCTTACCTCCAACTTCTTCCTTTAAACACCAGATCCCAATCACTTCCTGTTTTTTTGTCCCTCTTCTCAGAAAGTGTGCAAGTTACTTTTATTGCGTTCTCATACTTGGTCAGCCCGATGCCAACATTGCACTCTCACACCCCTTCGTTAACAATTCGCTTTGCTGCGCATTTTCTGTTGTTGACCCCCTGGCCTATCGACTGATCTTCGACCCACCGTGAAAACTGCCTCCATTAAACTGAAGATGTGATAACTGCTTAATACCCTTCCTACCTTGTCCACTCCTTGTCCGCTTATTCCCTTTTCATGACCGTAGCCAAGGGGAGGGATCTTAGGGACCGGCCCCCCTCCGAAATCCCAATCAATTTTTTCGAAATTGAACTTCAACAAATAATGCTTTTGTTTTTTCATTTGGCCTAATACGTCCATTGTGGAGAACATTCTCTTCCTTTGGCTCTAGGGGGATTCTTGTACAATTTCATGTACGTATATGAAACTGTATAGGCACAATTCAGTCTGTTGGAACCTTTTTTAGCTCATCTGCGAAAAATAACGATGTTCTCAAAGGTTTCATCAAACAAGTATTACCAGCTTCCAGGCACACGACATTAATATCAATGTGCGAAACACTTTGGGTTTACAAGCATGAAGCTTTATTGAGATTCCGAGAAATCTACGTTGTAATAGTTCTATCGTTACAAAATTTGCAAGATATAAAAAATCGCAAATCCTCCCAAAAAGCTCATCAGCTATTATGTGTTATTACCCAAGGCCAGTTTGTAGTCAAACTTTGCACACTTGACTTTGTATTTTCGTGGACATTACCGCTGTCGAAAACTCTTCAAAACGTTGACTGCGATTTGACGACATCTCTGGAACGTTTTGTTCTCGTGGTAACTTTCCTCCACCATCTAAGAAGTAACGCCATCGATAAATTCAGTGTTACTTTTAATGCAGCGTCAAAATTGATCACATAAGTTGATAGAGTTATCACAATGCCAAGGGTTACATCCAGGATGATTCAAAGAGGGAATATTTCATCAGGAACTCCAGAAGAATATTTCCGGAAGAATCTTTTCGTGCCATTTGTTGACCACATGCGAACGCAAATTAATGATCGATTCGAGACTCACAAGACATTAGTCATAACGCTTCAAATATTTCTACCTCGTCATGTTATGTTAAACTGTGAAAAAGAGCTAACGACTTGTAAATGATTTTATGAAAACATACACGCAGAGAGCAGTACTCTCATAGTCCGTTTGGCAAAACAAATGGATCAACATAGATGTTAATTCAAGACCTGGTAACGCAATGGAGGCCATTTTACAATGCAATTCAAATCTTTTCCCAGCTCACGCACCTTGTTACAGATTCTTGCTATAATTCCGATTTTCACAGCTACGCCAGAAAGGACATTTTCAATACAAAGACGATTGAAGGCATATTTAAGAAACTCAACGGGAAAAAACAGACTAACACTTTTAGCAACTAATTGCAATACTGAGGTGTAACCGGACGAAATTTTAAATCGGTGTATTAAATCTTCAAGGCGCGCTAATTTTCTATAAGGTGAGTGAAAATGTAAACCTTATTTGTTCTTCTTAATGTAAAAATTTCTTGAATTTGCTGATTTGTACAAATTGTATTATACCTGTGTTAAATGCTTTAATTTTCGTCTTAAAATTTAAAACTTTCAATCGATACATACTGTAATTGTTATTGATTGTATCAAAACATTGGTTCAACATAATTTTTAAATCATTAAAAACAGTTATCTAAAGGAATGACCTCCCGTTGTGTTTGATTTATGTTTATTGTAAATTTACAGGAGGCAATTTTACAAGTAACGCAAATTTATGAAGAACATTTTACAAATACTAATCCCAAAAATGGGTGGGGGAAGGAAGGGTTGGTATAGTTTTTTGAATTGTGAACTAAAAAATTTTAGTTTCTATTCAATTATCAAAAGAAATGAATACTTCACCGATAAAAAACATTTTGGTCCTCTCCCGAAAAAAATTCCTGACTACGGCCTTGCCTTTCAGGGTAATAAAACTTTAATTTGTACTTTACGAATTCCTTAGATCACACAGTTAAGAAACGGAAGACAGTGTCCTGCTTCTTTAACGTAGCTGGTAGAAAACTGGGGAAGGGGGGGGCAGTTTTCAAATTCCCTGTAACATTTATGGATCAAAGGACTACAGACAACTCAAAAGAAATGAAGAGAGGAAGTGTGTACCTGAAGTAACAAGAAAGAAGTTCTGAGAGAAAGCAAGAAAAGCAGAAGCAACACTTGTATAAAAATGTGTTGAAAAATAGAAATAGTCAGCCACGGTTCCAGAAATTCTATACAAGAGTGGCCTTGGGGCTGCAGTCAGGTCGAAAGGGGGCTACAGGATTTAAATTGAAGCAAAATTGAGTTGAAATTCGTACGTAATAACTTAATGGTCAATGTATAGCTGTCTCACCGTACGATAAAACACCATGTTTCCAAGTTGGAAACATTAAAACATTTATATATATTTACAAATTAAAAACCTAGTTGAAAGCTAGTACTTTCGGAGATATCAAGTCTCCATCTATACAGGCTCCAGCGCCACAAGACAAGACCGTGTATCAGACATATATATGCACTCCCCCCCCCCCCCCCCCCTACTCACAATGCATCACTCACTCCACCGTCGGCATATGGCGTTCGCCGACGCTGGGGTACAAATAAAAGTGAAAAAATAATATAGGTGTAATAAAAACCACTTATAATCAAAATAGGGAACAAAAACTAAACTAAAGAAAAAGAAAGTAAAATAAGACAAGTTCATTTACGAAATCAGGGTCCTTCATCAGTGTGGAACTCATGTGAAGTGGCCAGTCTTCTCCAAGGGCTAGGGACATATGCAGGAAGTTCCAAATTACAGCAAGAGTCACTATGGTGAATTATGCACAGACTTTCTGCAAGAAAGATAGTAGATTTTTTGACATCAGAGTTCAAAATTGTAGTACCATTCCAATCTGGGAAATAGCCCTCTTGGTTTACTGCTATGGTAAGAGCCATATTTATGGTTCCTGATCAGAGGGTGTATCGGTGTTCCCTCAGTCTGACCGATAAGGTCCTAAGAGTAGAACTTATGTATTTTTTCGTAGTCAAATCAGGATCAGGGTGGGTTAAGGGTATACAATATACACCATGTTTTAGAAGAGGGGCGATCCTGTCTCTGTCCTTTTTGATCAGTGAAAAGATATTTCTAGTTTTCACTCCGAAGTTTAAATGGTGTCTATGACACGCTTTTTTGAGGATAGGTACAATATTAGGATTGTACACCATAAATATTGCTCACAAGTTTGTCCACGCCGGGCAATCCGGATCCTCTCACTCCGGAGTAAGTCGCTCTCCCAACTGAGCTACGCGGACATGTGCTCTCACTGCTTTATCTC
This sequence comes from Macrothele yani, assembly GCA_039090855.1. Taxonomy (NCBI): domain Eukaryota; kingdom Metazoa; phylum Arthropoda; class Arachnida; order Araneae; family Macrothelidae; genus Macrothele; species Macrothele yani. The sequence continues at coordinate 79,708,385 of CM077012.1, forward strand.
ATGTGCGTCCTGCGGTGCATGCACGTCACAGTCCCTTTTAAGCTGATTTTGGCTTTAAGGGACCCTACCTTCTTAAGCTTTCCTACGAATTCTGACAATTCTTATGCTCCCTTCTGGTACACAACTTTTCTTTTCAGCTGCCACTAACGGAATTCTACTTGCTGTGCAAAGGTCACCACAAGAAGCGTAAGTTACCCAAGGCAAAAGCAATGACAGTCAAATTAAAGGATTTACTTGCTTTGCAAAGAGCTGGTCTAGAAGAGTAAGTTACCCAAGGCAAAAGCAATGACAGAAGGACTGCTTGCAAGCGTAGGATACATCAGCGATAGCAGCTACACAGTCGAGTCACATTATTGTGACCACCTCCTACTTTTGACGTCAACAGCACGTAGCCAATGAAAGAAGGCACGTGTAGTGAGCTGGCTTGGAGGGTATATAAGGTGTGCTTTAGCCATTCTGAAAACATATCACTCGTTACTGTCATGGGTAAAAGGAGTGATTTATCAGATTTGCAAAAGGGGATGATTATTATCGGCTTTCGGGCCAAGGGTGGCAGTATTTCTGAAACACCGCAGTTTGTGAACTGTTCGCGTGCTTCTGTGGTTAAAGTCTATCGTGATTGGAGAAATAGTACCATTACGAATAAGCGACGTGGAAACTGCGGAGCACCACGTGCCATTGATGTGAGAGATGAACGTCGGCTGCGAAGGTGCGTGAGGGCCGATCGACACGCTACAGTGGAGCAACTCACTGGCTGAATGAACCAGGAGGCTCCCGGAAGTGTACCTAAAACGACAGTTCAGCGAACCTTGCTGCGTATGGGGCTCCGATGCAGACGTATGTTCACTGCACCTATGCTAACGAAGGTACATCCGCAAGAAGCTTACATTTGCACGGCAGTATCGGTATTAGACCTCCGCTGAATTGCGAAGGATTACCTTCTCCTATGAGTCATGTTTGGTGCTTCATCGAACGGATGGAAGTTGGCGTATAAGGCGAGAAACATCGGAGAACTAACACTCTTCAAACATTGCTGGAAGAACACAAGCTGCTGGGGACATCGTTATGGTCTGTGGAATGTTTTCGTGGCATTCTCTGGGTCCACTCATACCTGTGGAAGGCACTATGGACCGAATTCGAATTCGCAGACCACGTACACCAATACATGCTGATTGTCTTCCCTGGGCCGGATGGGATCTTCCAGAACGACAATGCGACGTGTCACACAGCTAAAAATGTCGGAGGGTGGTTGGAAGAGCCCAATGAAGACTTCAAATTACTTTCCTGGCCCCCTAATTTCCCAGACTTAAACCTAATTGAGCATCTGTGAGAACACCTCGATCGTGTTGTTCGCTCTATGAATCCTCTACCACGCTCCATCAAGCAGCTTTCAGATGCACTGCAGCCACGTCAAACAGAAATAATCTCTCTTTCCACGTTGATAAGTGAGTCTCGGAAAAATTTTCATCTGCCGCAACCGGGATTCGAAAGCAGTGTCTTCCAGTTACGCGCCGGACATGCACCACAGCGGCCTCGAATTCTCGAGATTCACAAATTCTCCGGCGCGTAACTGGAAGACCTTGGGTTCAATTCCCAGTAGCGGCCGATGAGAATTTTTGCGGGACTCACTTATTAACGTGAAAAGAGCGATGATTTCTATTTGGTGTTCCTGATCGACGTCGAGTTTTTGAATTAATGGCTCCATATACCTATGAACACCTTCCAGCACCTTATTGAGTTACTCCCAGCCCGTCTAGCTGCTGTCCGCGCTGCACACGGTGGTTACTCAATATATTAGCTGGTGGTCACAGTAATGTAACTCGACCGTGTATAATGAAACTTATCCATAACATCTACACACCAAACACGGATGTCGTAGTTAAAAGAGCAAGACACTACATGTCATATAATGAAACCCATATAGAAAGCCTTATAATTAATAAAAACCACCAGACACTGATTAAACAAAAGAACCAATCATGGCCACTTATTACAAAGCTAAGAATTATAAGTTAAGAAGTTGTTAGTCAACGTAGGTTTTAACCAATTTAGCATTCAGCCTTAGGCAATGCACATATTCTACCGCTAAATTTTCATTGCTTTTCTTTAATGCTTTCCTCTCTGGACATCTGTTCATTCCTCCTTTCAAGACGGTTGGACCTATGGCGGCACGTCTTTTCCCGTCTTCCAAGGCCCCTAGGGTCTCGTGTGTTTGCGACTAAATCTTTTGAGGGAATCGGTAACCAGGAGGAGATTTTCAAAATTATTGAAGTGTGTGCTTCAAAAATTTCAACCTTCGGTTCTTGACTGATTATTATTATACTGGCGTCTTGCAAACAATGCATGCCATCATTAAAGTATGACAACTTTTTACACTATTGTACAAAATGAGAAGCGTCAAGGATAGGTAGCCAGGTGATAGGTACTTCATTAGTAGGGACAATTTCGCTGCCCCCAAAAAGCAAATCCAAAACAAATAAATAAATAAATAAAACTCGATAGACCAATGAAATTTCAAAATTCTGATGATCCAGGGATGAAGGTCAGCAGCTATTAATCGAAATAGACTGAATATAAAAGAAAAGTAACACAAAACTGCCTGGATATACAAGAAAAAGTGTGTGTCAGCAAAATCTCACTACGATACTAAGTTTGAAAGTACGTATTCTCCATCTTTGTTCATGGGAATAAAGGATGTGTTATCACTAAAGTACCGCGTAAGCTTGGTCTGACTCCCAGCAGGAAGTTGCTTGCCGTTATCTGCAGTATCAACGGCAATTGACAATTCTCAACGGGGTTTAATCGTGGGACAAAAAGAGTAGAACATAAAAGGCGGGCAGCGATGTTCTGCCGAGTGGGAGGCCTGTTGTCACATGATCGGGTAGGTTGATCGCTAACACCCCCTGACCCTCCCACTCGGTAGGGGTCCCTACCGCATCCCTCAAACGCGTGCTGAAAGAACGCGGCACAGTTTAAATTGCTACCGTCAAAATCACTTGTGTCAAAAGAGACTCCGGCCTCCATAATTTCTTGGCTTCATTTCATTTCGATTGGAGAAAGTTAAATTCCAGTAAAAAAGGCATGTCACTTTATAAAGGCCATGAATTTTTTACATCATTTCAGTCAGAGGCGCACCTTCAAAATCTAAAACAGGATTTTCCAGAAGTGCAAATGATAAATTAGTCAGAAAGTAAATACAACCATATACAGTAGATAGAATGCTGTGGGTACAATTCCGCATTTGAGGGTCGTTAGTTTGTGTTACGAAAACCTGATGGTGTATAGCAAAATCGGCATTGCTCTACTACCAGCATTTCTCCAGTTATGCGAACTTGAAGATTTTCTCCTAATTTTTGTTTTGGTAAAATTTCTCTATGTCCGGATTTTAAAAGAGAATTACTCTAACAGAACTTGTCTTGTTTTTACTGTGCCCTTAACCAGAGATGGAGATATATCCTGCGCGAACGCGACTGAACCTTATGTTAAATTACAGTTACGCGTTACTCACCTGTACATAGATCATTTTCTCAGTTGGTTAGGCCAATATACTGATCCTGTTAAATACTCACAGTATAACTTCGAGCCCTTCATCTCCTATGCAAAATGCGATGTTTAATATATGTCACATTATACATTAGGCCAGTTTCTTTGCTGGATACGAAACAACTAAAGCAATAGTAATACATTCACTAACGAGGTAAGCTATATTGGTTCGCGTAATCCAGTAAATTATAAAATATCTAAATATTATTTATATTAATAACATTTAAACATCAAAACGCATAATTATAATCTGTTATTCATGTGTAGATGGAGCAGTAGCGTTTCCGATTATTAAAAATCATAAAAAACATTTATGTGAATTAGAAAATTTTCTACCATCCTAAGAATATTCACAGTGCATGCAGCCGTCCAGCTGGACGAGTGGGTGTAAGGCGTGGGCCTCTGACAGTTTTTTCGAAATGGGCCCCGAACGAGGCATAGGTGGTGCTCTACCTTCTCGGTAACCAGTGATAGAGGTCTGCACGGGCCTTAATTTGGAAAGCCCGGCCCGGCCCGTACCTGGTCCGCTTCAAATTTTTTAATTAAGGCCCGGTCCGTATATTTCTTCTGTTTCCAAGGCCCGGGCCGGCCCGTAAAATTTCAACAATTACTAAAACACAAATTTGACACCTGGTGCACTCGGTCATTCGACACCTGAAGAGTTTTCGTTTTCTTAATTGCTACACCTATTCTATTACACTAAACGTTAATTCAGGATATTTCCGAGACTCTGTATAAGTCACGTGACGTCCGAGGAGGGGGTGGGGATTGTATACTCAAAAATATTGCATGAAAAGGACAATTTCCATGCCTTTCAAATTATCATTCCTTACCGCCGGACCCGGAAATATCCTTGGGAATAAGGAGAGGGGTGTGGGTAGGGGGTTAATTCGAAAAGTACGAAATATCTAGAATTATGAGTCCGGTCGTTCTACTGGGAGAAGATTTTATGGCTTTATAAACGGCACCTATCTCTACTGGCATATCATATCGCTGGAACCCAATACGTCTCTCGTGTGTGTGTGTGTGTGTGTGTGTGTGGAGCACATTCGTGCCACTTAAGATGCGAGGTTCCAGACTTTGTGCCATTGTAACTCAAAATGTTTTTGCATTTAGTGCACTGCACAACATTTACCGGCCGACTAGTTTCAAAACGGGACAGTAATTTAACATATTTCCAAATATCGCCTTTCCCCTTTACATTGTCAACAAGCACATATTCTCCGGAAGCGATTTTTTCGCGAAAATCTTTCGCTTTCTTAAACTCCATAATAAGCATGGAAGAGTATTTATCAGCAACACTAAACTGAGCATATGCTAAGGGAAAACAACGACAGACTGCCCAGCCAACCAGTGTCACAGAAGTTTTGAAAACGGCTGCCTGATAGAACAAATGGGGAAAATACGGCACAGATTTATACACAGAAGTAAGTTTCTCCCAGCACATTTCTTCCGTGCCATTTAAGACAACTTAAAAGCTTTTCACACAGCTAGAGAACAAAGTGCCGTTGACCAGAACAATAAAAAAGATCGTCTGTGAGCGGGTGGCTCGGTTTAGAAATGCTGCAGTTAATAGCCTGCCCTGAAGCATGAGAGGAGGTTGGAAGTTAGAGAGAGAGAGAGAGAAAAGGGACCTCATTCACATTAAAAAACTAAGGGAGCTGACCCACTCCAATTGTTTTGTAGGAGGGGAGAATGTCGTAAAACTTCTATTTTTTTTCAACAGCGGAAATTATTCAATCTTATCCTGCTGCTGTATGTTGCGAGTTTTCCAAACGAGAAAGACATCGTACAGCGATTGTTTTGCTCATAAAAAAAAAAAAAAACTTGCTCGGCCCGTGTCTGTTTTACATTAAATATTGAAGGCCCAGCCCGTTTTCCCAACTTAGAAATGAGCAAAGGCCCGGCCGGTGGAGACCTCTAACCAGTGGCCCCAAATTAGGGACTGGCGACTGCTTATAACCCTTGGAACTGCTCATAGTTGTCGATAAACCCAGTAAAAGAACACGGTTCATGCGACATTTCACAAAGGCATTCCGATTTATTTTGACAGTGAGTCACAAAATTACTGTAGCATGTATTTCAAATGTAAATTTTGTTCTGTCAAGTATAGAGTGCAATTCATTTTACTTATATAAATGCTGAGTCTCTTTTCCTTCAGACTTGAATTTGCGCTAAGACTGTTTACAGTTAGTGAAGCTATTGACCAACATGGTTTTGAAACCCACGGAACGTGAGAGCCGATGATCATTTAGTAAAGAAGAGTAAAAAAGAAAGGATGAAACCTCTCTTGTTAGATACATTTGAGTCAAGAGAAAAATGCCTGTTAGATTGAGTCATTTCCCCCATGATTAAGTCATTCGTACTACATGTATGCATGAAAGCATTCCTAATAGCATGGTTTTTTTTTTCTTGTTGAAAAGAAACATCGTGGAAATTAATTAATGTGAACATTGAATGATCAGCGCACTCGAACGGAAATCAGGAAATAAAAGTTCAATTCCCTCTTTAGGACAAGACAGCTCTCAGTTTCTCTGAGGATGGATGACAGTCAATGACGGCATTAAAGAAGCAATTTACTTTGTGTGATAATTATATACTTAGGAAATTAAACGCCTGCTAATTTCCAGGATGTTTCTATTTAATCCAGCTGATGTCTTACTTGCTTGTTGTTAGGGATAGCTGTTTTGAGGATGAGGGAGCTTTCTCTAGCGAGTTCTGATTGTTGATTGAGTTTCAGATGCTTTATTTCGCTTTGCATTGCGTTGCTTATGGGGAAATTATGATAGCATGATTGGAGGGAAATCGGGAGATATTGGTTTGGTTCCCGCTCCAGGGTGCTTCAGAATTTCAATTTTCTGAACAGTTCGCCGCATGTATGAATGTACTTATACTTCTATGATAAATAATAATAGGTTTTGGATACATGATTTATTTTCCCCCAAAACATTAATGCCCCCTCTGACCAATATTGGAAACCTAAAAAGTTGGCCTTCATGATTCGAAAAACGAGATATCTCATAGATCTAGACAAAGGGATAAACCATTAAGCCTGGTATGTAAAATATTCCTAATTGGTGTAGCTTCATTAACGTTTAAATCAGCTTTCCTGGTGGCGCAGTGGTCTAAGCAATGGCTTCTTGCCATTCGTCCGAGATGTGTCCGGATTTGAATCCCGGTGAGGCATGAATGTTGCGTTTGTCTTACTGCACTGGTTCTCAGTGGCAGAACTAGCACAACCTGTGCTAGTTCTGCCACTGAGAACCAGTGCTCCCAACCCCCACCCCCGCAAGATTTACTTTAGCACCCCTAAGCACAGTAATTTTCCCAGGATTTCGAACACGAGGGAGGATGCGTTTTTCGCGGTGTGTGTGTGGTGGTTGGGTTTAGGAAATCAGGGAGAGTGTCTGCAAAAGTAATGGTGGTACCTAGAGCCCTGAAGTTTTAACTTTTTAAGTAATAGATTTGACAATACGTGTAATTGCTTTGTCCAAAACTAAAATAAATCACTTAAAGAAATCACCCTCTTACACATGGCAGATCTGCGGCTGCTGTGAATAAATGTTGATGCCTGTCGTGCACGGAATCCTAGGTAACTGACTGCTTTTCCACATCCTCCACGGGGTATCCCCTGTGGCCTCGCGCTTTTCCTCAGCAGCGCATAGAGATGACGATTGGAGAGCAATCGTATTATTTACAACCCATTACAGAGCAATCGTATTACAACCCGTACCCAAAGAGCCGAACACTTTCAATCTGTAGGACATTCAGTGTTTTAAAACTGAAACTAGGCATTTATTTAGGCAAAGCTAAATATATCTTAAAACAAAATATGAATCTTTGGGTTAATTATTGTGCGTGTTCGAATTTTTTCATAAAACTATAACTGGCAGATGCTGTACGCCCCTTCGTTACCTGCGCCCCCGGCAGCCCCCGCAACTGCGGGGACTGTTGGGGTGGTAGTTACGCCACTGCTGATTCTCTTCCTTCCCAAGAACCAGTGGCTCTAAATTAGGAACAGGCGACTGCTTGTAGCCCAGTGAGTTGCTCACAGTAGTTGTTAAACCCCAATTAAAACAAGAAAAACATCTAAATTTTGATAAATCTGAAACGCAAACATTATACTTTCTATCTTCAAATCTCTCACTTGGTGAGTTCTCTTAGACTGCCATTCTTTCTGGCCAGTACGCACAGAAGTATTTTCTATCGTCCGAAGTGCGAGGGGGCCCTCAATGAATCTCATGCTGAACATACCTCTGCTCTTACTGTATTTCGCAAAACTACAGAATTAAATTTCATGACAGAGTGACTAATCATCTTAGGGGGTCCGGGGCCTAGCCTCGCATGAGGTAGAATTATGTGTTCGTTCTACTGCGTTGGTCCTCTACCTTCCCTGTAACCAGTAGCAATAAATTAGGGATAGGGGACTGCTCGTAGCCTAAGATGCTCGCGGTAGGCTTTAAACACCGAAACCGAAAGAAAATAGAATAGTAAAAAAACAAATGTAACGTACCAGGAGATGTGACGTACCTGCCATAAGGACGCACACGACACAAAGGCAGGTAGGAATCAGAATAAAACGTCCGCGTAGCTCAATTGGTAGAGTGACTTATTCCGGAATGAGGGGATCCGGGTTCGAATCCTGGCGTGGACAGAAATGACGGAGAAATTTACTTCGTTATAATGGCGCCCGAACTATCCGGATGACACGACCGTTCAAAATCTCGCAATGGTGTGGATGTTATTTCCACACCGCGAGATAGGAAAAATAAGAGAATCCCTTCTCCAGCACTTCAAAAAAAAAAAAAATAAGCGGGAGATGATGTAACGTACCAGGAGATGTGACGTACCTGCCAGAAGTACGCACACGACATAAAGGCAGATAATAATCAGAATAAAACGTCCGCGTAGCTCAATTGGTAGAGCAACTTATTCCGGAATGAGGGGATCCGGGTTCGAATCCTGGCGTGGACAGAAATGACGGAGAAATTTACTTCGTTATAGAAAAGATAAAAGAAAAACAAAATTTCAATACAACTTTCTTTCAGTTCTCTTCGAAAAAAAAATATCATGCATTGCAAGCCATGCCACCCTCTGATTCTTCCTCTCGTTCTTTCTTTACCTTATCGTTTCTAAAGCATACTTCACGGATGCAAAACACTCAGCTGAAAAGCTTCAGGATGACATAATGTGGTGCACAGTCACCATGGACACTAACCGTACGCTCGCCGCATAATCGTTTCACTTTGATTTTTCATCTTTCTTCGTCGCCTCTTTCTGGAAAGTATTTCATGGTTTCAGAAACTAAGATGAAAAGCCCAGGGTGGCGTGGGTTGGAGCTAATCTCCATATACTCTAACAATATGCCCGCCTCCTCATGGTCTCCTACTGAGGCTTTCTGGAGCTCTTTCTTCAACGTCTGTCTCTAAAAGGTATTCCGCGGTTACAGAGACGAAGAGCTACAGGATGTCATCGGATGGTGTGCAATCTCTATAGTCTTTTCCCACATGCTCTCCTTCTGCTCATCGTCTCCTTCTGCGGATTCCTGGAGCTCTTTATACACTGGTGTGCAAAAATTAAGGACGAAGAGGAGAAATTAGCATAACATCGGAACGAGCAGGCAGAACGGACTGAAAGACCACTCAGGAGATAGACTAGGGTCCGGTACGGTAGGGCATGCGCATATATGCAGCATGACCCACCTTATACCATTCCGACCCCCCCTACGGGGGGGAGTGTCGGAAGGGTATAAAGCACACGGGCGGTGTACGCTCAGCAATTCGGTGAAAGCTATTGCACGGTGTACATCCGTTTGAGCGACGTCGAGTTGCTGCCACCGTGTGATATGACCTACAGGCAATCCAGTAGACGACATCTGGATGACTTTACCCGAGGTCGCGTCATTGGGAAGTTGGAAGAAGGTCGAAGTGTGACTAGTGTGGCCGAGGAGTTCGGGATAGCTCACAGCATCGTTTCGCGAGCTTGGAGAGCATTTCAAACGACAGGAACAGCTGTCCGAGAGTTTAGCAGTGGTCGTTCACGAGCAACAACGGCAGCGGACGACCGGTATATTGTCCTACAGGCGAGAAGAGACATACGGCAGACAGCGGGAGAAATCGCAAGGCACATATAACAGACAACTGGACGTCATTTTACCGTGGCCAGGTGGCTGCACGAAGGTGGTCTGTTTGCACGACGACCAGTACGGTGTGTACCATTAACGCCTGCTCATCGGAGACGGCAGTTCCTGTTGTGCCAGGAACAAAAGAACTGGACACATCAGCAATGGGGTCGAGTTCTCTTTACGGATGAGAGCCGATTTAGTCTGACGAGCGATTCTGGACGTATACACATCTGGAGAGAGCCGGGAACACGCAATCACACCTCCAACATTATCGAAAAGGACCGGTTTGGAGGTGGCGGAGTTCTCGTTTGGGGCGGTATCATGCTTGTTAGCCGCACTGACCTCCACATCTTCCAAGGAGGTTCAGTCACTGGTTTCCGCCATTGTACCGAGGTTCTCCTGCCTCACGTGCGTCTGTTTAGAGGTGCTGTGGGTCCAGAGTTCCTTTTCATGGACGACAACGCTACACTTCATCGTACAGTGGCTGTCGCAGAGGTGTTGCAGAGTGAATATATTCAACGCATGGATTGGCCCGCAAGGTCCCCGAACCTAAATCCAATCGAACACGTGTGGGACCTTCTCGGGAGACGCTTGGCAGCACGTCACCAGCCGCCAGCAACGATTCCGCAGCTGCGATTGGCGCTACAAGAGGAATGGGCCGCGATGCCTCAACAGCTCCTTGACAACCTCGTCCTCAGCATGGACAGACGTTGTAAATCCTGCAACGCAGTCAGGGGTGATCATATCTCCTACCAAAGACTGGATTTTTCTTGGCAGCCGCCTGTCACATGGACGTTTCTGTCTTCTGTCCAGTTGTGCTCGAAGCTACGTTTTCAATAAAGTGCCTTTGAATCCTTTGGATTCCTCGTTTGGACGGTTTTTCTCACTTGTCCCATATTCTTACATCTTGGGGATCTTTTGGTACGATTTGAGTCGATGCGGAGCACTTCTGCACGACGTTACATTCGAAAAACCGTCTCGTCCTTAATTTTTGCACGCCAGTGTACGATGTCTATCTGTGGAACATGTTGCACAGCTTCAGGATTATATTACAAGGTCGTTGTCGTCCGTTTATAAGCCCCGTTCGGGTTCGATATTTAAGCCAAATTACAGCTTGTTGTGAAAGTTATGAAGAAAGCATATCGCAAGGAAAGTATCGAAGGCAGTTGCGGTAGGAAAGAGGTATTTTTTTACTATATGATTCTCGTTATTGGTTTATCCTGTAATTGTACTATTATATAATTCTCGTTATTTATCCAGTGGTTCTAGGAATCGACAGCTCCGTAAGTCAAGCGCAGCGCACATGCCTCATCCGGGACTCAAACACTCGCCCATCTTGAATGAATGATCTAAACCCAGCGCCTTTAACCACTCGCCCGTCTTGAATGAATGATCTAAACCCTGCACCTTTAACCACTCGACCATCTTGAATGAATGATCTAAACCCAGCACCTTTAACCACTCGCCCATCTTGAATGAATGATCTAAACCCAGCATCTTTAACCACTAGCCCATCTTGAATGAATGATCTAAACCCACACCTTTAACCACTCGACCATCTTGAATGAATGATCTAAACCCAGCGCCTTTAACCACTCGTCCATCTTGAATGAATGATCTAAACCCAGCGCCTTTAACCATTCGCCCGTCTTGAATGAATGATCTAAACCCAGCACCTTTAACCACTCGCCCATCTTGAATGAATGATCTAAACCCAGCACCTTTAACCACTCGCCGATCTTGAATGAATAATCTAAACCCAGCATCTTTAACCACTAGCCCATCTTGAATGAATGATCTAAACCCACACCTTTAACCACTCGACCATCTTGAATGAATGATCTAAACCCAGCGCCTTTAACCACTCGCCCATCTTGAATGAATGATCTAAACCCAGCACCTTTAACCACTCGCCCATCTTGAATGAATGATCTAAACCCAGCACCTTTAACCACTCGACCATCTTGAATGAATGATCTAAACCCAGCGCCTTTAACCACTCGCCGATCTTGAATGAATGATCTAAACCCAGCATCTTTAACCACTAGCCCATCTTGAATGAATGATCTAAACCCAGCGCTTTTAACCACTCGCCCACACTGATGGGTTTCTATTATAACCTTGGGTTTCATGCTTAGCTGTAATCAGTCACGGGAAATATAGAATATATTAACTTCATTCTCTTCCTAAGTGGGATTTATTGAAGTAAGACAGAAATAATAACGGAAATGTAGGAAAGTGTTTAGATTTCTTCCAATATAATGCAGACTGATCCTTCTTATCTCACGTGTTAGTAAAATGACAAAGCAAAGAATATCCGACCTCCCGCAGTGATGAAGTTAACCCATGCTGTTGCTAATTAGGCCTGAAGATGCAGTCGTCGCGGCTGTGAAAGATCTTGTCTTTTAGCTGATTTTAATTGTAAATAAAATCTGTTTATCTCTGCAGTTTAACTCGGCTAAAGTGTTTGTGAAACGTGCTTCTGACTGCTATTGCTTCAACGTTTTTTTTACTTCAATTACTCAGCAAGAGATTTTATTGATATGACCATGTCTCAGTTACTTTCGGTTCACGCTTTCGCTATCAACTCGAAGTAACTGGTTTACAGTCACGTTGCCAACTACATGTACTCTCCCCATGTTTTTCGGTTTTCCTCATTCGTTAAATTGCAAATATGGTCAGCCTGAAAAGTCTTCAGACCTCTATGCCTCTTTGTATGAAGTTTTGATTCTATGGTGCTGCAGTCAAGAGAAAATGATTTTGACCAAAAACACCGTTCGGATTCTAAACTGATGGGACCAAACCACAAATATATGCATGGCAATTTTCATATTTTTGATAGTATTTGATACTTTGCCTGTTTTCGGTAATTGATTGGTTCAGGTTCCAGAGAAATCAGTTCCTTTTCCAGATTCCATTTCACATGAGGGAAAGATTGTATTTCACGGAAAAGATAAGTTATAATGAAGTAAATTTCTCCGTCATTTTTGGTCCACGCCGGGAATCGAACCCGAGTCCACTTATTCCGGAACAAGTCGCTCTACTTTTGAGCTACGCAAACGTTCGTTCTTGCTGCTCTCTGCCTTTATGTCGTGTGCGTCCTGCGGGGCAGGCACGTCACATCTCTCCCCCCCCGAAAGAGGGCCGGGGACATGGCCCACGGGCCAGCCGTGACCATGAATCGTTGCAGGCAGCCATCCGCTGTAGAACGTGCACTTGAGAACTCTCTGTCAATCTGGTGTGTGGAATGCAACGTCACACACATTTTATTTTTCGAACAGCTGGAGAAGGGATTCTCTTATTTTTCCTTCTATCGCGGTGTGGAAAGAACATCACATCATTGCGAGATCTTAAACAGCCGGGTCGTCCGGGAAGTTCGGGGGCCATTATAAGGAAGTAAATTTCTCCGTCATTTTTGGTTCATGCCGGGGATCGAACCAGAGTTCACTTATTCCGGAACAAGTCGCTCTACCAAATGAGCTACGCAGACGTTCGTCCTTGCTGCTATCCGCCTTTATGTCGTGTGCGTCCTGCGGGGCAGGCACGTCACAAAGTACACTACTTTTTTGTGAAAATTTCAACACCATGAAGGACTACTGGTATTAGATTGAAACTTACCGGACAACAGGCTGTGACATGCAAATCATTAAATGTCAGTGATCATTGGTCGCTAGCAGTCCATTGCTGTGTATTCTTTTGACCCTGAACCATAGACGCCTCAGGCTGCAATGGGGTCTCAAACACAGACATTGGAGCGGTGATTGGCCACAGGTCGTGTTTTCTGACGAGTCACGATTCAACTTAATCCATCATGACGGTCGCATATGTGTACGAAGACATCGTGGTGAATGGCACCCGCCGCCACGGTGGCGCAGTGGTGTAAGCGATGGCTTCTGATCATTCGTCAGAGATGGGTCCGGGTTCGAATCCCGGTGAGGCATGGAAGTTGTGTTTGTCTTACGGCACTAGCTCTTTCCCTTCCCTGGAACCAGTGGCCCTAAATTAGGGACGGGTTGCTGCTTATAGCCCACTGAGTTGCTCAAGGTGGTCGTCAAACCTTCAATCAAAAGAAGAAAAATAAAAGAACGGCACCTTGCAGCGAGCATTTTGCAGCTTCATACTGGCCCAACTACAAGCTTCATGGTTTGGGGCGTAATTAAGTTTAATTCGCGATCTCGCATGATAGGAATCGAGGGAACCCTCAACAGCCAACGATATATCAGGGATATTTTAGAGGCAGAGGTGATGATACCTTTGCTTCAGACTTGTCTTCGCGCTATATTCGACCACATATGGCTCAGAATGTCGAAGACCTCTTCCAAGCATGGCAGTTACCACTTCTTCCCTGGCCTGTTCGTTCGCCGGATATCTCTCCAATCGAACATGTCTAAGATATGGTAGCTAATCGACTGGCCCGTCCAGCGCCTCCGTCAGTCACCATAAATGAACTCTGGTCTTTCACAGAAGCAGCCTGGCAGGCTATTTTCCAGGACGATATCAAAAAATTGTTCCATTAAATGGAAGAGGTTTTTAATATCGTCCTAGGATAGAGCCTGCTTAGTATCGTGTGATGCCGCTCTAGGCGGCTTCGAAACGAAAAATCTTGTACACTGAAAAGCAATTGAATTAGAGCTACCTGTCTAGTAACGTGAAGCACCACCTTTCGCCCTGATGACGGCGGCGATTCGTCTCGGCATGGACTCGACAAGACACCGGAAGCGTTGGGAAACCGTACGGATCCACGACCCCTGAACAAGCTCCCACAGTTCACGAAGATTTGATGGAGGGAGTTCATCTCTCTGGATGGCATCCCAGATGTGCTCGATGGGATTGAGGTCAGGTGACCTAGCTGGCCAAGGAAGCGAGGTCACGTCGGTGGAGTGTTCATCCAACCATTCGGATACAATTCGCGAGCTTCATTGTCTTGTTGCAGGATGAGGTCCCCAGTGGCATGTTGAAGACGCACAAACGGGAGCAAATGGTCGTCCAGGATATCTCGGCAACGTTAACCTGTGAGGGACGATGCCACACGTACCAGGGGTCCCATTTCAGTCCACGTAAACAGTCTCTAGACAAGAATGCCACCCCCACCAGCTTGAAGAGTACCCTGCTGGCAAGAAGGATCCAGCGCTTCATGCGGTTTGCGCCGTATTTGTATCCTGCGATCCGCATGTTCCAACGTGAATCTCGACTCATCAGTCCAGGCAACATTTTTTCACATGTCTAGGGTCCAGTGGCAATGTTCCCGCGCCCATGCGAATCTTTGCACCCTGTGGTGTGCGGTCAGCAGCGGTACCCTCGTGGGACGATGGCTTCTGTACCCCATAACGAGGAGATGGTTCCGTATGGTGTGGATGTTTACACGTTTTTGTGCACCAGCGTTAAATTGCCGAGTGATTTCTTGCACTGCGACCCGTCTATTCGCTGTTACAATGCAAGCTAGCCGACGATGACCCCGCTAATCTACACGCTGTTGTCCACGGCAATTGGCCCTTGCAGGTATTCTTTTACCGGATTCGATGTACTCACGGTGCACCCGTGACACAGTGGCTCGTGAAAATCCCAGTGCCTGCACAACTTCCGAGATGGAGTGACCCATTTGTCGGGCTCCAACGATTTGCCCACAATCAAATACGCTTAGATCCTTCGTCTTACCCATCCTGCGTCCGACTCTTACTGATTCCCGTCGCATCACTCCTTATATTGTCGGATCGCTGCATACGTCATGTCGTTTCCGTTTACAGGGTCGCCCACAGCGCCACATTTGCATAACGCCAGCTGTCTCTAATTCAATTGCTCTTCAGTGTATAGCTCTACAAATGTAATCAGTTATCTCTTGTAAAATGTGGAATCTTTGATGCAAATTTCATTTGAATAGCGTGATTCTTTCCTGGTGTTGCAATTTTCACAAACAGTAGTGCATAAATGTAAAATCCATTTCTTACCCAAGAAATTTTCTGGTTCTTATT
Organism: Macrothele yani; assembly: GCA_039090855.1. NCBI lineage: Eukaryota > Metazoa > Arthropoda > Arachnida > Araneae > Macrothelidae > Macrothele > Macrothele yani. The sequence continues at coordinate 79,724,021 of CM077012.1, forward strand.
TGACTTTCCCTGCAAACAAAAATATCTGTCTTTATCCTATATCAAGTCAAGTTTGCTGTGAAACTTGACAGTGACAGTAATTTGTGCAGTGGGTGCTATAAAACTTGAAGACACGTGTTATACACAACTAAAGAACCAGTTTATAGTTTTCGACATATTCTATAATTTCCCGAAACCTGTCTGTTTATTATTTACACCATTTTTTTTACAAGATAGAAAAATAAATTCGAGTGTCAGAAATGAATTCACTACTGAATCGGCTGAAAAGTACTTTGTCTTCATATTTTTGGAAGCTAGAAACATCTTTCAAAATCTTGTCATTGTGATAAATACCGATCACTCAATGATTAAACAACTGCCAGATTAATTCCAGGATTTCAATTCCATGCGAGACTTAGAATCTGTTATTATTTTATTGTTCTGCGAAATTCGTCTTAAAGGTGCTCGTAGTTGCTGCAAAACAATGAAACAAAGCCCCCAACAAAAGCAATGACAATGCCGACTCATTTTAAATACGAAATGCCATATAGATTTACAGTACTTGTACAGTATCAGCGTAGGTAATACAAGAAATGAAATTTCAAGTTTTAGTGACTTGAATGCAAAATGGCTTTCCTACATAACAAGTGACCGGAATGAAATATATATTTTTTTCTTTTCCTGCTTTTTATTTTCTTTTTCTGAGACTAGTTATGAATATGGAATTTCGAAATTCAAGTGACTTTTCGCTCTTCTTTGAGCGATGTGACGTGTTGCAAACAGTCTTTAGTCGAAATTCAAGGTAATTGCGAAGCTACCGTAAGAAAGTTCGAAATCCCATAATACCATTCTTCGCGAGCTTAAAAAAATGATCTTAACGTGATTTCAGATGTGCAGTTGGGTTTCTCTTTGTGGAGTTCTTGTAGATAGAACTTGCCCCATTTAGGAAATTTTGCGACAGCGTCCGACATGAAAGGAAAGGAAGAAATGAAAAGAGGGATGAGCCAGTAGTTGTGCGAGGGAAAAGGAATGTATAGGATAGGGGGTTAGTTAGTCGACGTCAGCTGTTGAACCTTGTGTGTGCTTTGAACAATAGAGTGGGAGAGACTTCCTGACCGTTCATTGTTCCAGCAGAGCAATAGGTGGAAGAAGAGAAGCCCCAGTCAGAGTTTAGAGACCAATCTGCTGCTCAGAGGCCCACAAAGACTCACACGTCGCCATGGCTCTTCAAAGCAGGTGCTAACCGACGTTACCCGAAAAAGCCATATTTGCTCATTGGTTTAGTCTGCTGCAATCATTTAGAATTGTCTGCCATCTCGCTTTGTGGTTATGTTGACAGACCGTGTGGCCTTTACTTTTAACCCTGCCTTCGCCACATAGAGAAAGTACGACCCAAACTCAAGGGGAAGCTGCTCAGGGGGCTCAAAGAAGGGACGGTGGGGGAAACCGTGACGGCGATCTGACAACCGAGAGCTAACAGAACCAAGTAAGTGCTAATGGTTTCAGTTTCACCCTCTGTCAACGGCGATTAGTGAGCCCTGTTATTTCGCTGAGAGGAACAATATTCCTTTAATTTTTCGGTAGATTTTCCGACACACAAACAATAAAGCGGCGATATGATATATCCCATACTTCAGAAAAAAAAATATTTCTATTTATCTAAAAAAGTAGCATTACTGGAGTTCTCAGTCCTATTTCGTAAGTTCTACCAAAATAAATTAAAACTCTAAATAAGCAGGTTAATAAATAAATAAATAAGAAGAAAAACTGCAAAAGAAAACGTAAAAAAAAAAAACCGCTTGAGTTGAATTTACTTCGACGAAGCTGGAAATAAACGTTACTGAAAACTCATTTTACTCCTGAAAAAAAAAATGAAAGATCAAAATAAATGGTCAAAATTTAAGTTGCTTTCTTATTTTTCTAAACATCACAGGAATTAACAAAGAAATAATCGTCAATTCTCGCGGAAATCTTTATGCCATAAAATGAAGGTAATAAAATAATGTAAGCCCTTCTTATAAGCACGCCGGGCAAAAAATTATTCGCCCCTAACTGAAATGACAGTAAGAAGTTACCTATTGCACAGAGGGCCCCGTGATAGCATTATTGGGAGATAAATCATTTCTGTCTCGTGCAGTGGTGAAGAGCAACGTGTGTGTTGAATTTAGTCTGCAATATGGATCTACTACCGACGTTACTGAGAAGCTTATTGAGCGGGTCTACAAAGAGTGGTGTAGTTCGCAGTCAGCTGAAAATCGGCGACGTAACTGTGGCTGGAAAACGATTCTCACCAACAAGGACAGCCGCCATGTTTCACGCCTAGTAACTGCAAATCGGTTTCAAACCATGCAACAATTGCTCCAAACAGTCAATGAAAGTCCACTCCAATCAATTTCTGAAAGGATATTGCGACGAGAACTGTATGCCTTGGACATCTGGAGCAGAGTACCACGGAAGAGGCCTATTTTAACAGCAAGTCACAAAATAGCACATTATCAATGGGCTCAGAAGCACCAAAACTTTATTGTGGGGGATTGGAAACAAGTAATTTAGTCTGATGAGTCTCGTTTTTGTTTGTACTCCAATGATAGAAGGCCACGAGTGCGTGGCAGGCCCAATGAAGCCTTTAATCCTGCTTGTGTTGAAGGTATTGCTCGAGCTGGAGGGGGTTCTGGGGATGTTTTTCGTACCATGAAATGGGCCCTCTGTTTTCAGTGATGATGAATTTGAACCAGCATGCGTGCCTCCGCATTCTGAATGGCGAAGTGTTACCCTTTGCCCTACATCTTCAGGAGCAGCATCACATTGCCACTCCTGTCTTCCAAGACGATAATTATTGTCGTGTGTACAGCGCTAAAACTGTGGCTGAGTGGCACGACGAACAATCAGCAACACTGTCTCACCTCGACTGGCCCTCCAAATCCCCAGATTGAAATCCTATTGAAAATATGTGGAATCACTTTGGAACAGAAGGTGAAACGCCCGAATAGACACCCACGTACTTTGGCGGAACTTCGGGACCAAAACGACGCACGAGTGGCTGTAAATCGATGTTCAATACATCCACAACCTCCACGAGTCTCTACCACACCGGATTGATGCTGTTATTACGGCAATAACGCCGTCACACGTTATTAGGTAAGTTCTGAGAGGAGTGACTAATTTTTTGTCCGGTGTGCTAATCATGCAGCTGTGGAGGCAACTTAATGGGAAAAATATTGGTTCCAGTACAAATTTCTAGTAATGCAGAATCCTTTCAATGATTTAAATCTTCTGCCGAACAAAAGCACTGAAAAAAGTAGGGAACACTGATAATGAAGATTAATTCCTCTCACAAACTGGAAAAAAAGATTGTTGTGTTTTATTATTTCTCTTTTTATCGGAAGACAGTTGTAAATCTTATACCATCCATGCTTTTTATAACAGTTACTGCTGACTGTAGTTGCTTGAAAAAACAATTAAGCACTTAAACAGGACAGACAAGGATGTGAGGTCTAAATCAGCGCATTCTTCCTACATAGCAAAATTCTCTGCTCGCTATCTGATCTCTGCAGGTTATTCTGGTGTATCATTTTGGGGAGAATGATTCAAGAAACTATGCAAAGCGCTGATTATTTTTCGATGCAAAGAAAAATAATGCTTATAATAAATTAAGTCTTACAACTTTGCACTCGCAATTTTTGATCAAATGCAAATCTTATAGGGCGTGCAGGAAGATATAATTTTTGAGGGTGTGTATGTGACTTTGAAAATAAACCATTTAAAACAACTATGTAGGTTCCAAAGCACTTTTTATTATCATGGGTGTTAGGAATACACGTTGAATGAAAAAACGATTTCATCTAGGCGGTATGTGTGCATAGGTAATGAATTAAAACATTCTTCAGATGAGGAAGAATTTTAATTTTCCCGACAGCCCAGTGAGCGCAGTGAAACGATATCATGCTCTGTAAAAACATATCTGGTATGTTACAACAAAAGCGGTGCTGCGCCCTCCTTTGGGACAAAGGTAAACCATTGTTTGGTGCATGAAACACGCAAAAAACATGACGCGATTATGCAACGTGTTATGGTATTCAACATTATTCGCGCGAAGTTGTACACATTTCACCATGTTCTTGTGTGTTTCACGCAACACACAAAGGGATTTCTTAGCCCCTCCCCCAAAAAAATTGGTACAGCTGGAATAGCATCACTGTTCGGTGCAACGTAATATAAAAATTCTCTAACAATGTATATTCGTGGTTGAGGCATAAAAAGGAGCAAAACAAGGGAGAGAAAAATGAGAAGAAAAAAAGGAGACGAAGATTAGCCGATGATGTTTTGTAAATAACACAGTGATTTTTAGATACTTTCTTTCATAAAAATGGTGACGTAGGGCTATCCTAGTTCGTCAGTGCAAGCGCTGTTTAGAAGAGGTAACGATGCTGTAAAAATGACATGAATGGTAAGTCAGATAATATCCGAAAATTTTGTCGTTCTGGATGGGGAATCGAACTCGTGTCTCCCGGTTTTCGCCCGAGTATACTAACCACTACCCCACCCAGAACCACAAAGTCCCAAGTTTCCGATTAATTTGAATATAACCATCACAGGATTCGCTAATCGAAGCAACCGGCATCATATATAGCGAATTTGGAGGATTAGAATTCATTCCCGATTCATGAATGAAATTGAGAATATTAATGAAATACGGGATTACACCATTGGGTAATCCCGTATTTCATTCATTCATTCATTCATTGGTAGAGATGCTCTTTCGCTTTGCCAGATCAATGCAGCTAAATGTCGCTTTACCGGAGAGTCAAAACCTTTACCATCGTTTTGGCATATTGTGTTGAAACTTCTCAGAGCCGGCCTTACTACTTCGGCGGCCCTAGGCAAAGATTTATTTCTGCGGCCTCTAATAGTATTTTTAACTGAAAAACGTGCATGATGCTTAATTGTTAAAATATCAGTTTTCAATTATATTTGAGTAAAGAATTTTTCCCTCAATGACAGGGAACTTAAATTTAAAAAAAATGCACAACATTTTTATTGAATATATAAACTTAAAGCTTACCTGAAATTTTCTGAGCTTCTCCGAATGCTGCCTACAGTATGCTTATTTGTAAATGTCATTGTAGCTTGCTGTTTCGTAATTATTCCTGCATAAACTTTGGGCACATAACTTAAGGTTTAACGTTAATCACACTGTTTACGACCGTTGTAGAAAACTCAAACGAGAAAAAAATGTTTTCCTAGAGTGTAATAATTTTTATAATTTGCCAAAATTACATTAGCCAAACGATCTGCTGTAGTCAAAATTGTGGGAATTGTAATCCGGTAAAATTAGCAAATCTCAGACCTTCTGCTTTGCATTCAACTCCAGAAACTTCTGTCTGGCGTTTTGTTCACTGCCTACACATTCCTCCTTTGTTATTACCGTTTTATATGTAAAGCCGGCGGAAAAGAAACTAAACTTCAGTGCAAAACATAAAGAAGGGGAACAGCTGTTTTTATATAGATTCATTTAGCGGCATCCCCCCAAAAAACTAGTGGGACAAGTGAAAAGGCGTACTTCGACTGTTTATCGTTTTAATGATTTTATTTTTTTTTTAAAGATAATAAAGATTAAAAATAGGATAATGACGGAAAATCGATATATGATTAAAATCCGCGGCCCCTAGAATTGGTGGCCCTACGCAGCCGCCTTGATCGCCTATGCCAAAGGCCGGCCCTGAACATTTCTCAACGACATATGTGTCACACCTATGAAAGCGAATTATAAGCTATTATTTCACAGGAAAAAAAGACTGCTGAGGGAATCACTTCTTTACTGAAAGCTTACCTTCCGAGTACATTTGCGAATGGTGGCTTACCCTTCATTCTCTATTTCTCTGTCTTTGTTATCAGAGCAAAATAAAAATTCCCATATGCGTAAAAAGATCAGGCGTGTATTAGCCTTCTGTCTAAGCCGCATGCCTCAAATCGGCCGTTTCCGCCCATGGAAAGCGGTTGTACATGAGCTCACTGGTCTCAGAATTTAGCAACCAGTTCCCAAAATTTCTGTTATGGAGATTTATTACTAGAATTTTAGGCAAATATATTAAATCTCATTTCGCAACTTTCATTTCGCTTTAGTACTCCATTTCCTTAGTTTCCACGATGCGTGAAGAAATTTTGCTTCGTCACCCGATTTAGAAAATCGGAAGCACAGTTTATTTAGAGACACCAGTTTGTCGCATCTTAAGGATCTGGGCCTTTGTATTTCGTAGACGCATTGGTATTGTCCAGCTCATTTGAGCTTTTGCCTTCTTAATTTCAATGCAGCCGACTGAAAGCGCACGCCCTCTTAATTTCAACCTTAAAGTTTTGTGAAGCCGACGCCGGCGTTTCCCAGGGTTTTTGTGTAGGAAAGGGGGTCAGTTTGCGTGTAAACCAGGGCGAGCTAAGGACAGTAGACACGGGAATTTGGAAAGCGAGCGGTCGCAGGCAGAGCAGGCGAGGAAACGCCTTAAGTGTTAGGAAACAGGTCTTAAGCTAGCCGGGGTAATGGAGGTTTTTCTCCACGTGCGTGGGATAGAGAGGAACAGGGAGGAAGAACTGCAAAGCTAAGCACAACCTTCTGCATTAAGCAAAGAAAAGAATAAAGTGTTTTAAGAGATCTAAAAGGATTGTATTGATTTGTGTCTTCCAGGCACAAATTTGGCTCTTTGGGTTTGACTAGCGTCAAAACCTCACGAGAATTTTCCTTTTAAAATGTAGCCCATTAGTATATTTCATTTTAGATGTTGTTCGCGTGAATATTCTAAATACGTTTGAACCCTTTGCTGCTCAAGGAACCTCTTACATTTCCATTAAAAGTTGATCAAAGTTTGTTGCTGTGATGCATTTAATTTTGAGGATATTGATATGCGTCACAAGTGATGGGCGCAGAGCTATCGTAACCGATCACATGCGGTTGCTATTGAAGGGCCGCCCTGGTGTTTGAGTGGGTAGAGGCGCTGGTTTCTGACTAATCATTTTCAGAGCTGGGCTCGGTCTCGAGTCCTGGATGAGAAATTGGTGGTGCGCCTCTCTTGCGGCCGTGCTCCTCCCTCTTTCTCTGAAACAATAACCACAAATTAGGGTTGGATGACTGCTTATATTCCTTAAAGTTGCTCACGATGGTCGTTAAATCCCGAGACAGAAAATAAGAGAAACACTGTTGAAGGACTATCTTCACTGACAGCGATGCAGGTGGAAAACAGTATGTACATCTCACAATAATTCATTCCCAAATCTTCTTATAAGAAGGTCAAACATTTTGTCTAACCAAGAGTATCGTGGGTGTCTAGCCAGTGTATAAACTATACAGGATGTTTCAACTATCTTTGGCAACTTGTTCTACCGCTGATTCTGGTGAAAACAATATCATATAAACATACGGCCGGAAACGCTTTTCTAGATATAGGCCCTAGATACGCGTGTTAAACTGCAAGTCAGACACTGAGAACGTAACGAGGTTGTATTCCATACGTAGGAAATGATCGAGGAGAATAAGTACTTATGGGTACATAACAGCAAATGTGCGAAATAGGCTTCGTAAGTAGCAATACTTTCCGCTCAGCGTTAGCTGAACGATTTCCATTTAAGTTCTAGAAGCCCTGAGTAGTCCTAATTATCATATAACCATTCACGATTCTTTGGCGGAGAGTCTGCTCGTTAGACACCGGCGTAGTATAAACGTCGGCCTTCGATTATCCCCATACAAAGCAATCCAATGGATTCATATCGGGACATCAGGGTGGGCATTAAATTGGCCCACCTCTACCTATACCGCGCCCAGGATAATGTGTTTTTGCTCTGTGATGCATCAACCACATGTACTGTTTGCGTGTTGCTAATGGCCCGTCTTTCAACAACACCGGTAGTGTTTCTTCCAAGAAGAGCTGGTACCGTTGAGTGTCGGTGGGAAGAACAGAAAACCGATAAGGTAAGTATTCAACGATGTCGATCCAAACACGCACAAGGAATTTTTGCTGATGCAGAGATTGCCTTATTTCATTTAGATTGTCCCGCGCTAGGTCATGCATGTTGGGAAAGTTAACAATGCCATCTCAGGCATGGGCGCCGAGAGGGAGGGGGTCACAGGGGTCACTTGACCGCCCTGTAGAATTATTTTTCCCTTTATTTTATTTTATTTTATTTTATTTATTACTTTTTTTTTACACTCACAGAACTGGACCACAAGGAAAGATGGAGTTTGGGACGTTTAATTTAATATCCCAATTTTATCGGAAATTTGGAATTGGAAAACGATAGCGTGAAAGCGGAAAACCTAGCAAACCGTAAGGTAGTATGCCCAAACAGGTTCCGCTAGGGTGGTGTGTGCTGAACTTAAAAGGCTTGTCGTGGCTCTGCTTAACACTGTTCATTATTTTGAAAATAGTTATTAATGTACATGATAATACATGATTATTACTAACATACACTTTTTTCAAGAGCAGCATCAATTAATAATAATAATAATAATAGTAATAGTGTTCTAGTGTAGTAAGTAAGTAATAGTAATAGTATTAATCTTTCATTTTCACGAATTACTGGTTTCTACGTATTAGCCAAACCTTAATTAATTACACTTGACCCCCCTTGAAGAATTTCCTGCTGGCGCCCATGATCTCAGGTGAACTGCAATTTATCCGCAAAAAAAAAAAAAAAAAAAGCACACACACTGGAAAAACCAGTGTAACGTACTACAGAGGTGAAAACATGTGTCAAGAGAACTAATCTGCAGAGAGACATTCTGTCCGCGTAGCTCAGTTGGGAGAGCGACTTACTCCGGAGTGAGGGGACACGGACAAACTTGTGTTTTCACATTGGCGCCCGATTGTGGTAAATGGATCCAATGGCCGTTGGGCTCTTCGAAAAATGTGAGATGTTTCTTCCACACATTGTTTGGAATTAATGAAAAATTCCTACTTCATTTCAAAGAAAAAAATTAAGAGTGAAAGCGTGTTTCAAGACGACAAATCTACAGCGAGACATTCTGTTCGCGTAGCTCAGTTGAGAGAGCGACTTACTCCGGAGTGAGAGGGCATGGACAAGGTTTGGTATAATTTGATGAAAACCTTTAGCAAAGCTGCCGGGGGGGGGGGGGTCAGATCTACTAGTAAAAATGCGCGTACCTGTTGCACGTGGTAAAGATACAGTTGATCCTGATGATAGATGCGGCCACCTTCGCGGCTACTTTTTTGTGCTCGTTCCGTGTTTTTCCGCCGCTATGTCCAGCACTCGTTCTCCTGAGGCAGATGTATCCTCACGTCTGGTTCGTCCCCGATCTGCAGTTCAAGGCGCCATTGATCCCATTTTTCGTAGATGCTGATGGACGGCGGAAAAAATATAGCCTTGACGGTATTTCTTCTTTGCGGAAATGCTATCCTGAAGAGGAGCTGTCCTTTTATAATTCCATTCGCTCGCACGTGCGTGAAATAGATGCCAGCCCATTCGACATTGGTAAACCAAATACTCATGTTCACAGTTGCACAAAAGTAATCGGCAATAACAACCCCAACAATTTTTTTCACTTAGACGTAACGTCGTCGAATACGAGTGATTAGCGAGATGACTGTCGATTAACTTTAAGTAGCCTTATCGCACATTGGAGATGCCCGATTTTATCACATATTTGTATTCATGCCCAGCGCAGAGGGACGTGAAAATGATGTTCATTTCCATAGCATCGTGCCTACCGGGGAGTTTTTCGTACAAAGAGTAAGCAATTAGCCTCGTGCCGCTTCCTTATTCCGACAACGTGCTATATCTCTGCAGGGAAGCATTTCGGGCACTATGTTTATATGACTTCTTTCCATCACAGTTGAGGTGGAACAAGTTCCCAAAGTTTAGTCAAACATTTTCGAACACCCTGTATAGTAGATTAAATTTTGCTTAATAATGTAGCAATATTATTTTGGGAAATGAACCTTATGACGCAGAAATCACGAAGTAATTTACAGTGTTAAAAATTTTGTGGTAGGTTGCACCAAAAAGGGGTACTACACCACCTGCACCACTTTCTGAGAAAACATAGACCATTGTGTGGCGCAAACAAAACCAACAGAATGGTGTAACCGTGCAGTATAATATGATGCAACCTTATACCATAATGTGGTGCAGCCTTGGATCATAAATTGGTGCAAAGTTGCACCTCGTTGTTGGGTTTTCTTCACATCACAGAATGGTGTATTTTTTCTCAGAAAGTGGTGCAGATGGTGTAGTGCCCCTTTTTGGTGCAGCCAACCACAAAACTTTTGTCAGTGTAGATTACTTCTTGATTTCGCCGCCCCGGTGGCGCAGTGGTCTAAGAGATGGCCTATGATCATTCGTCCGACAGGGGTCCGGGTTCGAATCCCGGCGAGGCATGGATGTTGTGTTTGTCTTATGGCACTGGCTCTCTCCCTTCCCTGGAACCAGTGACCCTAAATTAGGGACGGGCGACTGCTTATAGCCCATTGAGTTGCTCACGGTGGTTGTTAACCCCCCAATAAAAAAAAAAAAAAAAAAAACTTCTTGATTTCCGCAACATAAGGTTCATTTACCCAAAATAGCACTGCTACATTATTAAGCAAAATTTAGGCTACTATACAGGGTGTTTCGAAAATGTTTGACCAGACTTTGGTAACTTGTTCCACCCCGATTGTGATGGAAAAAAGTCATATAAACATAGTTCCTGAAATGCTTTCCTACAGAGATATTACAGGTTGTCAGAATAAGAAAGCGACGCAAGGCTGTAGCCGAGTTATTTGGGAATTGAACCTTATGTCGTAGAAATCACAAAGTAATCTACACTGTTAAAAATGTTGCGGTAGGTTGCACCAAAAAAGGGGTACTGCACCAGTTACACAACTTTCTGAGGAAACATACACCATTCTGTGATGCAAACGAAACCCAACAACGTGGTGCAACTTTGCACTAAGTTATGATACAAGGTTGCACCACATTATGACAAAATGTTGCATAATATTACGGCGAAAGGTTGCACCATTCTGTTGGTTTTGTGTGCTCTATTTTGTTGGTTTGTTTGCACCACACAATGGTGTATACTTTCGTCGAAAGTAGTGCAGCTGGTGTAGTGCCACTTTTTTGGTGCAACCTACCACAAAATTTTTAGAAGTTACTTAGCTATTCTCTTTACATCCCTTTATGATTTTTTTAAAACAGAGATTTTGTGCTATATTTATAAATTGTAACGTTTCTATTTACTTAACTGATTTACGGAAAAGAAAGTTCAGTTCCTTTTCTGTTTAAGTTTCTTTTTTTTTTTTTTTTACACATCCGGACAAAGATTTTAATCGGCATTGCTTACGTTAACACAAGGTAACAATCTCAAGATTAATACCAAGGGCCAAGTAATGATGCAATCTGGACATGTTGCATGACATTTGGAACTATTTCTATATGTGAACTACTTTCTCAGAAAATATGGAGCTGGAAGGCAGATGAAATTTTCATTTGTTGCTTACATGTCAGTTTGATACAATGTTTACAACACGAACTTCGGTGGAAAAGCAATTTTCACACACGCAATACAACTTCCTATAACTTTTATTCGACTGAACTGTTTCTAACCACAGATTATTAAACTCGACCTTTGTGAGCTCTAAAATATGCGTTCAGAGCTATACTAACAAACGGAAGTGCTATTTAGTTACTTGGGGTATTTGGTTACTCTATATAATACCTAACATTAGAAACTCCAATAATCTGTTGAAGCACCACACACACACACACATACACACACGTGTATATTTTCATTAAAGAATTATTATAGGAATTACTCCTATAATTTTAAGATTTTAAGAAATCAGTGCAATACTTTGTTTCATTCCAACACCTAAAGAGTATAATGATTATTAACCTGTAGAGTAAACGCACTATTTCAAAACATCTATAAAATATATGCGTTTTCCTACAAAGCATTTCCAACTACAAGATTCTCATTTTGGCTAACAAAGTGCTGAGATGTTTTTACTGCATTTGGTATGTCCAGTTTTTCATCAGTTGAAGGATAGTTCGGCAGTTTTCAAATGAAAAAATAAAAGATAAAACGGCAATTCAATTTGATGTTACAGTTATTCAGTTACCCATTAGAATATTCGATAACGGAGAGGTTATCGAATGATGGCATGTCATGCAGTAAAAGAAGAGACACAGCGAAAGCACACACACACACACACACACACACACATTATTTCCGATCTCAAACGTCTCAACTCTAAGAAGAATGACAAAAGAATTAGCTAGGGTACAATGATGGAGGCTCAGACCTCCTAGCATGCCCAGCCCAGTTTACTGCCTCATCGAGAAAGTCCTATTCCCATGCTGTTTGTCACCTTACCCAGCTTAGTATGAAGACAAAACTAACCGCGCAACGTTATAATTGGTCCTACTTTTATAAAATTGAATTAACTCAAACTTTTAACAGGGTATTGACATCGTGTTGTTGCACCCTACGCGTTTTTGAAAGAGGGTGGAAATAATTAGCAACGAGCGAATGTTGAACCTTACCACAAACAACAGAGAAAGAACAGCTGTATGGTACCTAACATCGGTCGATGATAAAATTTGTTAAGACTCGCGTTTCTTGCTTCTCGTACTTTTATGCCTAAGGTTGAATTCGGAAGGAAGGATACAGCAATCCTACCTGATTCCTGCCCGAGGGGATCTAGGGAGAGTGTTTCTAGGTCCTCTTACATCTGGATTTCTGTTCGAATCATTAGACAGCATAAAAGGTGCATTATTCATTGGTACTCTAGTGGTCTAGGGGTCGTGTTTTCTCGTACTTCGAGGATTGAATAGGTACCCCGTGTAAAATGTGAATGTTGTGTTCGTTCTTACGGCTCTGGTTCTTTCCCTTCCCTGAAAGCAGAAGCCCTAAATTAGAGATGGTTGACTAATCCTGACAAAATACTGGACCTGAGTTCTTCTTCTTCCTTTTTTTGTGCTTTTTTTTTTTTTTTTTTTTTTTTTTAATTGGAGGTTTAACGACCACCGTGAGCAACTCAAATGGGCTATAAGCAGTCGCCCGTCCCTAATTTAGGGTCACTGGTTCCAGGGAAGGGAGAGAGCCAGTGCCGTAAGACAAACACAACATCCATGCCTCACCGGGATTCGAACCCGGACCCCTACGGACGAATGATCAGAGGCCAACGCCTTAGACCACTGCGCCACCGGGGCGGCTTTGTGCTTTCCAACCGTAGATTGAAGAAGCGTATATGCTCCAGCTTTGTCCGTCAGTCCGTCTGTCTGTTCGCACGATAACTCGCGTAAAAACGGTTCAATTTCGATGAAATTTTAGTATGTAGTAGGGATCAACCTGGGGACGAACCCTATTAAAAATGGGCGAAATGGGGTCAAAGGTCAGGACATAGGAGAGGGATCCATTCCATTGATCTTATGCGTCATAACTTACGTAAAAATGCTTCGATTGCGACAAAACTTTATTATGTTGTTCCAGAGGTATACTGAACCAGTTCTGTTGAATATCATCGAAATGAGTCAAAGGTCAGGGCACAGGAACAAGATTTATTCCACAGCCATTATCCTCATAACTTGGCAAAAAATGCTTCTATTGCGACAAAACTTTAATATGTTGTTCCGGAGGTATACTAAACCAATTCTATTTAATATCATCGAAATGGGGTCAAAGGTCAGGGCACAGGAGCGAGATTTATTCCACATCCGTTATCCTCATAACTTGAGTAATGATTTCTGGTATGTTGGAAAGCATATCATAATCAATGCATTGCATGATTTTACTAACTTGTTTTTTCTTTCTTTTTGGGGCTTAACGACCACATGAGCAACTCGATGGGCTACAAGTAGTCGCCCGTCCCTATTTTAATGTAAATGATTCCAGGGAACGGAAAGAGCCAGTACCGTTAGACAAACACAACATTCATGCTACACCGGGTGGGATTCGAGCCTGCATCCTTCGCGAACGAATGGTCAGATGCCAACGGTTAGACCACTGCGCCACCGGGGCTGCGGAATTGAGTTCTCTTGGTTTTTATAGTTAGGGTTGCATCAAAAATGTGTTTTTTTCTTTTCCTTATCAATTTCATTCATCATTTATAGTTTGAAGGAAGTTATACGCGTGGCTGTAAAATAAATAAATTCTGACATGCTAAGCAACACATGTATGGCGGCACCACACCGTTCAATAAAATGTCTGCATGCCTACAGAGTTTATTTAGCTTAAGTAAAACCTTTCAGGATTTCCTTCTCTTGTAAAGTATATCGTTTATTTTTTTAGTGATTATTTTTAGTGCTCTTGTTTCAGAATCAGGAAAGTCAATCTAAAACACCATGTCTATATGCATGTATGTAAGTAAGCATGCATGACTATCGAATATGCTGCTGCAGAAGCCAGAGAATATTTTCATTTGAACAATGAGGAGTTATTTACTTACGCTTAGTTACACTTTGTAGCTTTATCAGTTTGAAGAGCAGACGTGTGGTTTACGCGTATAGTCTTCTTGTGTAGATAGAATCCACTATCAACATCAACAGTCGCGGGAAAACATTTGATACAATGCTGCCAAATCCATTGATGGAACTTCTAATCTTGCCTAATACATATATACATATCAGGGTGAATGCTATTGACTTAAACCTTCTTCTCACTGTTCTTTAAATATTGTTTTTAGTTGATAATGTGATCGACTGGATGATATGATGAGTAAATTGCTGAAATGTCGCAGATGCCCTTAAGATTCTGAGATGATAGGTGATGTTTATTCAGTCAGACATTTACCCATTCATCCAAACAAGTTTTAGCGGTTTTCTTTCGGGTGTCTCATGAAATCGAAATCAGTTACAATTAAAAGATATTGTTTTGCGAAGGTCGGTCACCTTCAGAGACACACTGAGAATAAGCAATGTTTTGTGTCTTTTTATTTGAACACAGCCCGTACAAGAGGAAAAGGATCACGAGATACAAGACAGATGTATATTTCCTTTTTAATCGCTTCTTAAGAAGGAAAGCCAGTGAGTATCAGCCAAATTACAAAATTGTTAAGCTTTCTTTGCAATTTCTGCTAAATTAATAAAATACTTTTATGCATAAATCTTACAAATTGCACGAAACCAATGGGTAACCAATGTTTTTTCCCTTTTGGCAAATTTATTTATTTCAGTTTATTTCAATACTTTGGCATTTGTATACCTATCGCTCTCAGGTTTTCCACATAGATTATCACTGCTTGTCTCACAAAACACATACAAGTTTCCCGCGCTACCTGAAAGTAGAACGTTCCTCTGAAACCTTTCGTAAGGCGAAATGGTGTAAAGCGAAGAAGAAATTACCATTCATTTATATGCGGGAAATTGTGGAGCGTTCCCACATCCAAAAATATAACCTACCAAATGATATATAAAACCTAAAATAAAACGAACTTTTAGTAAAGCATGAATGATATGATAAATACACATTTTATCCATTACTGAATGCCAACTAGAAAAGACCACTTTGCTACTATTAGAACCAATAGTAACTTCGGCAGCTTTCAAGATTCTTTCCCTCTGCGTTTAAATAGAACGAATGGTGGAAGCGGGCAAGATCAACGCACACACAATGTCTTTATTTCGTTCACCACGATCGAAACGCTTAATTACATCCAGTTGTATACCAAACGTAACAACCTTACGAACTCTCTCTTAGGATTTTCTGATACTTTAGGACACATCTTGCTAACGGATGATCAAAATAAATCGAGATAAAGCACAAATACTCACAGACACAGTTCAAAGCGATACCGGCTTGATGTTGAGCGTAGTTCCCAAGGAAGGAGCTTGAAGGCGCCACTCTCGCTGTTCGGGTGCGCACTGCCTTTGTAACGGCTCGCTGCAAAATAAACTCTGAACGCTATTATTTGCTTTCCGCCTTTTTTTCGTGAAAGCAAAATCCTCTTCGGATTTCTTTCGCTTAGCGGAAACAGATCCTAATGTAGGTCTTTCCTAAAAGCGAAGTGGCGTAAAGCGAACTTTCGAAACGCGGGGGCCGTCCCCGTGGCGTAGTGGTCTAAGCGATGGCTTCTGATCATTCGTTGGAAAGGGGTCCGGGTTCGAATCCCGGTGAGGCATGGATGTTGTGTTTGTCTTACGGCACTGGCTCTGTCCCTTCCCTGAAACCAGTGGCCCTAAATTAAGGACGGGCGACTGCCTATTGTGTTGCTCACGGTAGTCGTTAAACCTCCAATAAAAAAAAAGCGGGGGGATACCTGTATTTAAATTTTAGTTACATTCACAGAAATATTCCTTTTCCTAAAACTCTCATTGTTTTTCATGCACTGTTTTGGGAAGAAAGAAGATATCAGGATATTTCAGTCATGAGATCACGTGACGACATATGTTATACTGCTTTAAACACTCAAGGATTTTGACGTAATGTATGGGCACGAGGTCAGGCTCTTTATATTTTTCGCCAGTGAAGATTTAACACACGAAGCGGTTTGGCAACACTTTTGCAAAAGGTAACTCCATTCCGTTTTTAAAAAGCGCTAAAGGTATTTGTTGTCGTAATGAATGTCTCAGGGTCAAAGTCAAAGCGTATTTGCCAGAATCAGTGTTTCCAGATAGATAGTTGCACGTTGTAATAAAGGAAATATAGATGGGGATGCCTTAAGATTTAATGTCCTATGAATTACGTTCTGCTTATGACTAATCACAAAATATTTAGACGGAAATTCTGTGGTTAGAGAAGTTTCGTATAATAATAATGCTGCATTTAGACTTTGAAATTACAGAGTTTTTTTTAATGATACCATAATTAAAATTTTGAATATTTTTTTGCTAAACAAAATAATACCTAAATTCCTTTTCCAGCACGTTTAACTGAATAATCAAAATCACGAGCCATTCCAACGGGCTAAATTTGCCAGTTATTTCTAAATAAAGTCCTTTGTTTTAAATTAAGTGTTCAACGTGATACTAATAAAATTGATTGTAATTTCAGAAAGCGTTGAAACAAAGTTTTCGTCGACATTTAACTTAAAGTAAGGAAGCGCGAAAAATGGACACCTTGAATTTGAAATGTACTTTTCACGTTTTATTGAATTAATTTTAAACTTCTGGTTGCATTGCTTACCCATCACTTCGTTTAGTTTTCAGAATTCAACTAAAAAAGCAAGAAAATCAATAACTTATTTTGTGAATAAATCATGTCAATCATTGTTAAAACAAAAGAATAACTAAATTGAAGTGAAAAAAAAGTGAAAAAACAACAACAACAAGGCAAATTCATTTATTCCATTTCGAGATGTATCAGTCTTTGCTCAAAAGCAAACGTGAAGAGCATGAAGGAAAAGGTCTGGAAACTTTTATAACAGTTTTGGATTTTTTTAAATATGTTTGTGACACCATTTAACATGCACTTCAAAACAAGAAATCGAATTTTTTTGAAGATTTGATTAATATTTTGCAGTATTATTAGAACAAGTCAGTCTGATACCTTGAACGAAAGGAAAATTTTATTATTTCTATGACTGCCCATGGGCTGTAGATGTTACACATGACCATAAAATGAAGCTGAAAATACACACGCTTCACTCATAGGGAAACACATGGGAAATACTGAATAATATGTCCTGCATAATTGTGTCAGAAGAAAACATTTTTTGAGAATTGTTTACAAAAGAAAAATTTACAGTGGAATATCAATAAACTTAAATACCATACTGAGGTACATTGAAAAAATTAAGAAAATTCAATTTTTGATTAATCAGAAATAGTAATTTTTATTTTGTCAGAAATATTACTAAATGTAAAGAAACGATTTTTTTATTGGTGGATAATTGAATTTCATACGGTTTTTGTCACTCTGTCGGAAACAAACTCGTACATGCTTTAGTCAGAAAAGTTTTCATACTACAGATGACAGTGAGTTTTGACATTCATTATATATACACACTCTGTAAAGAAATTCTAAATAGAGTGACGTTTTTCGATCGGCGAATAGAAGGTAGAACAAAAAAAGAAACAGTGAAAACAGTGCTGGCTTTCTTTATTTTAATCAGGAAACGAGTTTGCAATAACTGAAAACAAATAAGGCCAAAAAAAAATTACTTAATTTTAGAAAATAGAAGATTCAGTCCATAATCACTGTATAGCAATTATGAATTCAAATTAGAAAACAGAGTTAAAGAACGACATATGCAAATTTTGCTTACTTTACTTATACTACACAGATCCTCCTCATTCCTTTTGTTTCAAGCAAACATCTATATAGCACAGCCCTGCAATTTAACTTAAGACCTACACTAAGCCACCGTCTTCTATTCCTAAAAGACGGTGGCTTGAGCCTACGTTAAATTGCAAGGCTGCGCAGTCTTATACAGGCACAGAGTAACATGCCGAGGGGCCAGAAAAGTGTTATTTTATCTTGGTCAAAACAAATCTTAGAGATAAACTGCCAAGTTAATCAGAATATCTTTAGGAGCCATGCAAAATGTTACAAGGAATAAGGACAAACCGAGTAAAACAAAAAGAACAGACGGAAGCCATCACTGAGTGCAAGAAGGGAACGACATGTTTTTCATTTAGCAACAATATGTCTACAAGACATATAGCTCGACTTTTGCCCCAAAAAAGTGTCTCATGCGACAGTCGAAAAAACTCTGAAACAAAACAAAAATTCTGCCTGCATTAAAATGGACGCAAAGCATTTACACACTGGTGGACATAAACGCAGAAGATTGGCCTGGGCCAAAACGTAATGACATGGTCTGAAAAATTGAAAAGTGTGTGTTCTCAGATTAGAAAACAAAATTTAATTTAGATGGCCCCGCTGGAAATAAATATTACTGGCATGATTTACGGAAGAAGACCGAATAATTTTTTAGTAGACAAATGGGAGGAGGTGGTGTGATGGTGTCGGCGGCGTTCGGCAACGGAGGAAAATCGGACATTGCCATTATCGATCACCGTATGTCATCCAGGAGTTACCAACATTTAATTTTATTTGGACCCTCACTAGGTGGAAATATTGGACTTTCCAACAAGGTAATGCGCCCTGCCATGTTTCTACTTCCACTACACAGTGGTTTACAAATGAAAATATAGATGTAATGGACTAGCCGTCTCGGAGCACAGACCTGAATCCGATGGGAAATGTCTGGTTGTTAATTGTCAGGCTTGTGTATATGAAAAAAGCCAGCAATATTCTTCATCAACAGAACTGCAAGTCGCAATATATCGCTATTGGGACAAAATCAACGATTGCACTTTACAAGACTTGGTAACGGCAATGCTAAACAGAATTTATTCGCTAATTAAGGCAAATGGAAGTGACATAAATTATTAATTCAGGAAATATCGGTTTCTGCTTTGTAATATCTGATGTGTATTTATAATTTCTTTATAGCAAAATGTGCTCGTTAGCTTTACTTTTACTTATGTTTAATGACGCAATAAACATCTTGATACACTATAGCACCTAACATTCTTATATAATGCAAATTAATTATATACGAGATATTTTTTGTGTAGCAACCATCATTCTATAACAGATAATCAAGAATTAGCAGGAATATTTCTATGTATTTATAATTTCTTTACACGGTTTAGTTATGTATTTTTGCTTCTTTGTTGGTTCATCATTTGACAGTGATTATTCAGTTTCTCTGGAGAAAAAATTGTAAACACAAATGCACCGAATCGCTGAAAAATAACTTTCATTAACTGCCATAGAATCAAGAGTGTGGAAAAAATCAGAATTTTTTTAATCATGTTATTTTCTTGGAAGAAGGCAAAGAAATATAATATACTGTATACAAACTAATTGACATATGACTGGAAGTAATTTTAGAGCTGGGACGAAATCTGATGTACATCTTCTAGTGGCTGCCGTGATAGCCGTAGCAGACAGCTGTCGTATTATTCTTATGACTAACAACAATTAACATATGAAAATGATGAAATCAGCAAAGCCAATGCTCCTCCAACCAAGGCTGAAATGAGAGACGGACTTGGAATTTTGCTGCTCAAGGAAGAAATACAGAAAAGCTTCATTAGGATATAAATGCAAAAATTTCATTAAAGAAATACTACGAAAAATTACGCAATCAACAATAAAATGAATTTTCATTTCTTCCTTGCTCTCTGGTTGCTTTTTGATTTCTTTAACTGAATTAAAATACGTCAATAAATGTAAAAAATCAGTTTCAAAACTTTTATGGGATGATTTTGGAGACCTGTGTGAATAAACAGTACTGTAATTGCTGAATTTGAGTTTAAATTCGGTAATTGTTATGAAAATATCACCCTTCCAAAGTAATAACATGAATCTGCGTCTACCGTACACATCTAATACACTAAGGATTTCTATATAGTTTCAGTCACATGTTTCATGTACGTGGCAAATACTCAGCTGCATGAGGCTTCACTGAACATGACGCTGCAATCGTACGTTGGACTTCTTGTAGCATGTGTTTTTCGTAACTAGTACAGCTTAACTGCGAATGGTCATGGGTTTTAACGGCATAATTCAACCTAGTTTCCTCAGCACAATTGACGCTGCAGTCCTTCTTCAAATTTCCGACTCAGGTACGTGATCTCTTTTTATAATACTGTTTTACAACCAGCCTATCCTTTATCGGCCTTCGTGAGACAATGGCCGGTGAACAATAGGCAACAGCCTATTCTTCACCGGTCGGAAGCCAGCTTCTTCCAAGAAGCTGGCTTCTGACCTTTCGCTCAAGTTGGGACTGGGTTCGTGTCCCGGATGAGGCACTGATGCTCTAATTGTCCGATGGCACAGGCTCTGTCCCTTCCTGAAATCAGTGCCCCTAAATCAGGGAGGAGCGACTGCTCATAACTCATCGTGGTTGCCAAATTACATAGCAAACAAACAAACAAAACTAGGTCGTTACCCAACAGTTGTTAAAAGTGCAATTATCGTGCCTACAAGACTAGAGTTGTACTTCAGACTTTCCGTTTAACTCAAGCACATGATTTTATAAGCTTGATAGCCATTTTTCTTAATACAAGAAGGAGTACCTTGCTCACTACGAGGAAGAAATGACACAACTGCGGAGAAAAGAAAACAACGATCTAGAACACAACGAACACGACGTACAGAAATATGAGCAAATTAAATAGCAGGGTAAAAAGGAAACGGCAAACTTAAATAGCAATAGCGAGAGAGAGAGACGAAATGGGACAGAGCTACCAAACTTGCTATGACTGGAATGCTCACAATACGTATAATAAGGCATAAGTAAATGTAGAAAGGGACACATGGCATAAATTTTATCGGTGCAGCAAACACAGACACGGTATTCGACCAACGAATCCCACTTATTCCATCGTATACAGGGTGTTTCAAAACTAATGGAACAAACTTTAAGGGGTGATAGAACACACAGAAACAAGCACTTTTCGTCATAGAATGCATGGTCGCAAGTTACGCGGTTAGGCGCTGGAGGGCTCTTTCCGTTTCCCCACACGCGCTTCCTTTCACAACGCAAAGACCCATATCTTTTACCGGAACGTCTGGATGACAGGACGTACCTTATTTTCCTTTCAACAAGTCTTGCCTGAATTGATCCAGCATGTACCATCAGCCGTCCGCGGTAAAATGGTGTTCCATCATGATGGAGCACCAGCTCAATCCAGCACTCAGGTGCGTGATTACTTGAACAACACATTTCCAGGTCAATGAATTGGCCGAGGTGGACCCATCGTTTGGTCCCCACGATCACCAGATCTGTCCCCTCTGGATTTCTTTTTATGGGGACATCTTAAGTCCGTAATGTACGACACTCCCATTGATTCCAATGAGGAACTAGTACTTTCAGTCGCTGCTGCAGCTGTCCGCGAAATGCCTGGTATTTTACACAACATAAGGGCATCTTTACGTCAACGATGCGAAGCGTGTACCAGGAGTGGCTGTAGCCCTTTTGAGCAGCTTTTGTAAATGTAATTAATTTCAGTATTTACTTATTAATGTTTGCAAATTTGATGTAATTTTGTGATGTCACGTTTTGTTTTTCATTTTGTTTGCAATAAAGCTTTGTTTGGATTTGTTGTGCCATTCCTGTCTTTGCGTTGCGAAAGACGGCGTGTGTGGGGAAACGGAAAGTGCCCTCCAGCGCCAAACCGCGTAACTTGCGACCATGCATTATATTACGAAAAGTGCTTGTTTCAGTGTGTTCTATCACCCCTTAAAGTTTGTTCCATTAGTTTTGAAACACCCTGTATAATTTTACCATTCACTTTCAAATGAAAGCAATTCTCATTGGATTGGATTGTGTTTAACGACCACCGTGAGCAACTCAGTGGGCTATAAGCAGTCGCCCGTCCCTAATTTAGGGCCACTAGTTCCAATGAAGGGAGAGAGCCAGTGCCGTAAGACAAACACAACATCCTTGCCTCACCGGGATTCGAACAAGAACTTATCTCAGACGAATGGTCATAAGCCATCGCTTAGACTACTGCGCCACCGGGGCGGTGAAAGAAATTCTCGACCTAACTGGCTTTCTTCAATGCCAATCAATTGCTCAAAGGGCAAAACGTTTGATAAAATATGCCACCCTCCGCACCGGTCTGTAGAAGTTTGTATTTTGTTATGCCAGCTATATTACTGCCCTATCGAGAGTGATGGCATTTTGAGTCTCACAAGGTAGTGTTCAAAGAAATCTCCAAAAGCGATAAATTCGACCGTCTATTGAAGTGCGGGTAAATCACAGTTTCGCGTTCCTTACACTTTGATACAATAGCAGTGAGAGTCCAATAAGCTTCTTAACGGAAATCAACACAGCGCAAATTGAAAAAAATGAAATCTCGCACCTCATTGCATATATGTTAATCTTTCTCCGCAGTGGAAAGATCATCTGAAAGGACTTCGCTTTATCATAGATGAAAAAATGAATACTGTTTGCCCAGCAACACGGACGATAATTTTATGGTGACGTAATAAACCAGTTCACAGCACATAGTAACAAGTGCCTGAATATATTTGAAGATTATATCGAAAACTACTGTGTAAAATGACATTTGTTTTTGTACACCCTATTCGAAGCGTTATTTTTATGATCAACTTATGCATTATTTTTATACAGAAATATACTGCTAAAAATATTAGGGAGTGTTGCGGTAGCGACGGTCAACAAACAGACACACTAAACCCCGAATCATCCATGAAATGAACTGAGCACCACTCTTTACGGTCCCAACCACAATAGTCTTCATCCAACGCTGTGCTGCCTCTCCGGTGATGTGCAGAGAGGGTCATGCACACCATCAGTCACCGGGCATATAGTCATCTTTGGTGGAGCCGAATGCCTTATGATTTGTGTGGTGGGTACGTGCCATTCTCTGGCCAGGTTCGATCCTGGACAGGTACGAACGTTCGAACCACTGAATACCCGCCGTGCGTCGGATGGGCACGTTAAGCCGTCGGACCCCGGACACTGCCCCCCCCCCCCAGTAATAAATAAGGGCGTCTTCCTCCCCATTTCTACCTCGCTTCGGTGTCACTTTCCTATCGGGCATTCTAGCCCAAATATCCTAGCTTCCTATTTCTAAGGGTTGTTTAAGACCTGGGGTCAGACACTCCCTTCCTAAAATCCTCTACATCTGATCTGATCTGATCTGCCGTTCTGTGGCAGCAGTTAACAGTTCAATTACATTTCTTCAGCGACTCTTACGAGCCAGTACACTCAAATACCTGCCATCTTGTATGCTATTGTTGATGTCGAGTGACCTTGCCCTAGTTTTCTTCATACTGATCCAGTCTCCTAAAAACGCACCCACAGTATTCTAATGACGCTTCGAAATACTCTAACAGTTTCTTCCACTATCTCCCATGTCTAGCAAGCTTCCAGCCTTCCGATTGCTCTCGAAGCTGTTGATTCTGGTAAATCGCCCTACTAAGACATTGTTCAACTGAAGCACACCTGCAGCTGTAACTTCCTACTGAATGACAACGTCTTAGCGAGCGGATACTTATTACCGCTTTTGGTTTGCGCTACCGCAAATTGAGCAAATACGTCAGTGCTGCCTACTTGCATGTTCTTACCCAATCTTGTTGTTGACTTGTGATGTTCAGTGGTTAACCTTTCATCAGAGACTCTGCAACTTGCCTGCACCGCAGGACGCATATGAGATAAAGGCAGATAGCAGCGAGAGCATACGTCCGCGTAGCTCAGTTGGGAGAGCGACTTATTCCGGAATGAGGGAACACGGGTTCGATGCCCGGCGTGCACAAAAATGACGGAGAAATTTACTTCGTTGTAACTAGCAGAACGTCAATTTTTCCGTCTCTTCATGCTGACATTGCGGTATCCAATAATTTATTTGGGCAGTGTAATTTCTCAAGTAGGAATCGAGAAAGATTAACGAAAGCTTACTTGTTTATTTACTTACTGAATCATGTATTTATGTATTCACTCATGTTCTCTTTTGGGTAATGTGATTTCCGGATAGTAACAATTTGTGCAAGTTACTTTTCTCAGATGATCTTTAGACGACTTATGTACCATATCCAAAACCTGAAGTTGAATCGTCATACCTTCTGTATGATATCTAAATTTGTGTTACCTACTTTTATTTAGCATTTTTCATTGTTCAGGCGTCTCCTTCGGAGTTTTAATTATAACGGGCCACTACTTCTCAATAATGTATCTAGACTTCTTCTCAGGTGAATTTTAGCCAGCCAATCAGGTGTTCATATGTCTTGAAAGTTTTGCATCTGAAACGTTTTCCTCAGGTAATATCTTTCACGATTAACATATGGAAGCAGTTTGCGTCATCTGCTATTACAGCTGCAACTGTTGCTGTTTCTCATTTATATTTGCTTTTGAATATTGTGAACCATTGTTTGCACATGCTTACACACTTTACACATGTTTACCATTGCTTTACACATTGTGAAACATTGTTTTTGTCCCTCACAATGGATCGCATAAAAAGTGACCTGAAGTTAGAATTTTAATTTTTTTCCTTTTATTTTTCGCAAATTGATGACATAACACTTTTACACTTTTACATTGTCAGTTCCTTTTAATAATTTCTAGGCAATCGTTTTGCCACAGTTATGCTTCATTCGAACAGGAACCCATTTTTTGTCTCATCATTCTGGTTGTCCATCCAGTGTTTGATTTGTAAAGTATAAATGATTTATGAAAAAAAATAGAGGAAGAAACGAAAAGAATACTAAACTCTCATGAAATGATAAAAATAAACCAAATTCTCTAAATTTTTTCGATTATTGTTGAATTGCAGTTCCTGATCGCCCAACTAGTATGGAAAAAAAATACTAATTTATCTAGTTTACTCTTCTGGTCCGTTTCTGTGGATCCACGCAATCAAACCCAGGAGTTACTCGTGTCGTATTAGGAGTCTTTCGATCCCTCTTCTTCGGATATTTTTTAGTTATGCTGTAATCAGGCATTCTTCTTCGCTGGAGCTCGGTGGTAGCTTTTTTCCCTTCATGGTCAATTGTCAAAATCCCCTTTCTTCCTGTTTGAAAACCAAGAGCCCTTATATTCTTGCCAACAAAGCTCTTTTCTCCCACACAAAATATTGCAAAAACACCATTACTGGCAACAAAACAAGGAATAGAAAGAAATCGAACGTTTTCAAAACAAGGAATAGAAAGAAATCGAACGTTTTCAAAACAAGGAATAGAAAGAAATCGAACGAGCTTCTCATAATCACTTTCCAAGTGATGAACCATATTTTCGTCTTCAACGGTACTACGCCTCCCCACCCTTTTTTTTTATGCCCTTCTGAATTAGCGTTTGGTCGAAAATGAACAGCATATATTGTATCTCTCTCCCTGGACCCTTCGCACCAACAAGCCTTGTGGCCACATGACGGAGAAGCACTGCCAGAGCTATTCCTCCTGATTCACGTCGAGAAGTCATTCCTTTTGAGTTCCGTCATTTAAAATTTGCTTTACAAAGAGTGTAATGCAAGAACAGATACTGTAAAATATTTATGCTGATAATGAAATACCAAAGCAATTTCAAATAAGCACCAAAAATAAAACTTGAAAGTATTTACAGCAACGTTCTTGATTTCGGCTAGCTACTGCATTCTCAGGCATTCGCTTCATTTAAATACTCTTTCAGTTCCACAACATTTTTTTTATTCATTTTTTAATTTCAGCGTGGTTTACCACTGCTCATTTGAAATTGATATCGGAATTCTGTCTCATGCTGTTACGTAGTTCATACGCAAAATCCTATACCATGTTAATAACAAAAATGTGTGTGTGTGTGTGTGTGTATGTGGGTGTGCCGCGCGAGCGACTTTCTAATTATTATAAGAATCTGTATGCGATGTATTAAAATTGTGGAAGTATGGGATGCTCCAGCGAGAGAAATGCAGTTTCTTTGTAATCGGCAGAAAGCATCACTCATCTGGCAATCTGTCAGAAGACATAAGCGTGGGAAATAGTTTTCGTTTCGGAGCGAGCGAATACCTTTCTCCGTCCTGCGATACAGATATCAATAAAAAACAAGCGGAGGCAAAAAAGAAGTTTGAAAAACAGTAGAAAGGCACGCGATTCTCTCTTGACCATGAAAGATAAAGACAAAAGGAATATCTAGGTATTTTTAGGTAATCTACCGGAAGATCGTAATTCAAATGTTAAACGGCAAAAAATAGAGTGTAGTTGACGGTAATACATATGCACATAGCTCATCGTTTTCAAGGAAGTGCCGTGAAACATTTGGAACAATGTGAAGAATATCACAGCTACATACAGTAAAAGTACTTTATATTAAAGCCATAACTGGTTTTCGTTGGGAAGCCTCCCAGTTAATCTTCTTCTTAAACAAAAGGGTAACCGCGAACCTTACTACACTGCTGGCCACCCAAAATGCAACACCAAGAAGGACACGAGATAGCAAAGCCAGATGTACTGGACACATAACAACAGATACAAAGATGAAACGATTGAGCTTACAGGCTCGTGCGACTTGCGGAACACTCAGACATCAATAGTTCATGTGGCCCCTATTGCTGGCAATAACGGCGACTACACGCCGCGGTATCGAACGAAAGAGGCTTTGGATGTGGGCTTGGGGTATGTCGGTCCAGGCTGCTTCCACACGTTGACACACAGTTCATCTGGCGTAGCCGCGGGTGATGCTTGCCGGGCCACTCAGTTAACGATCAGCGACCAGACGTGTTTGATGGGCGACATATCGGAGAACAGGCGGGCCACGGCAGCAGTGACACCTGGTGGGCCGTGAAGAATTGTTGCAAGATGCGTGCCACGTGCGGGCGCGTTGTCCTGTTGAAACGTGGCCGCTGGAAGGTCCTGCAGGTAAGGGAGGACTACAGGCTCCAAAACGTCAGAGATGTAGCGGTGGCTGTTTAGTGTACCGGCGATGCGTACCAGAGGGGTGCGGATGTCATATCCAATTGTGCCCCAAACAATAACGCCAGGCAACGGACTGCTATGGCGATGCATAATGCAGGCGTCATACAGGCTCTCGCCGCGGTACCGCCACACGCGGATCCGACAATCGTGGTGTTGCAGGCCGAAGCGAGATTCGTCGGAGAAGACAATGTCGTGCCATTCCGTAGTCCAGGTGCGGCGTTCAACGGCAGACTGCCGCCGCACTCGCCGGTGGTGTAAAGTCAATGGTAATCGGAGCAATGGGTGCCGCTGTGCGACAAGTCCCCGCTCCTGCAGACGACGTCAAACGATACGTGCTGACATAGGTTGCTGCGCAACACACCCTAATTCCTGCCCTAACGTTCGTGATGTGACGGTGTGAGCCGTCAATGCCCGCCGCACAACATGCCGGTCCTGTGGTTCGGTGGTGTATCGCGGCTGCGGCAATCGCTCACGTCGGTCCGTCCGTCCCTCCTCTACCCACCGCATCCATGCTCGCCTCACTGTAACTGGATGTCGTCCCACACGGGCGCCGATGTCTCTGTACGATAAACTGCTGTCGCGATAAGCCACTATTCGTCCTCTGTCGAACTCCGAAACGTGCTGGAATGACTGCCGTATTCTGCGACGAGGCATCAGGAAGCTTCCCACGCGCAGGACCGGTAGCACAACACACTTCCACTACTTACACCCCGCCTCCTGTGCACCCTTCTTGTAGTGCTTCTCGGTGGCGTGCCGGGCGCACATGATTTGCATATGCCCAGCAATGCTAATCGTTTGCATGTCGTCTCGCGAGCGACGCATGCTGCGAATTTCAGGCCAATCGGATGCTTCCTTCTTGGTGTTGTATTTTGGATGTCCAGCAGTGTATTTAGCGATAATTAAACAATAAAGGAGCGAAAATTTCCCGCTAAAGGTTCATGTTTTTAAAGCAAAAAGAAAATGCTGTACACTAAATGAGCACTTACTCAACTCACGTGGGGCAAAATAACAAATCACATGGAACCAGCCTTTGGAGAAAAACAACTTCTGCGAAACTAGAACATAGCTAGATAGCCAGGGGCGCAAAAAATTTTAGGGCGGTAGGAATGACCGAATTTCATACGTTTGAAGATCGTGTTACAATTTCTCAAAGAGAACTTTGTTCTTTCTTGGCTAGTTTTCATTTTTCTTAGGAAGCACGAAGTTCCATGACCTCAGAGTCCAAGGAGTCCCTTATATGTATTTGTTTTTCCTTTTTTGGAGTTTAAGGACGACCACGAGCAACTCTAAAAGCTATAAGCAGTCTCCCGTCCCATATTTAACTCAGCTAAAGGCTGTAAAATAAGCACACCATCCATAGAAGCACATGTCTCATATTTAACTTAGCTAGTGCTGTAAGACAAGCACACCATCCATACCTCATCGGGAATCCACTCAGACGAACGGTCAGAAGACAGCATTTGGCCAACTACACCACCCGGGAGGATCCGGCGCCTCTGTGAGTGGCTTTAGGTCTAATTCATAGCGAAAAGTTTGAGCGAATTTGTAAAACGAATTTCAGACATATAATAGTAATAATAAAAAGGCTGTTTTAAGTTCAGACGATTAGGGTATTTGCTGCTTTCTGGGATTCATATTTTTCCTTTTAAGTAGTGTGAATTGCCGAATTTTCTAGTCTCCAGGAAAAGTATACGGAGATGTAAGCCTAATTAATTTAATACTTGCATTTTCCGTGATTCTTGGAGCTCAGCTTTGCTAAGTGGTGGAAATGTAAAATGCCTGATTATCGCAGCTGAAAAAGATACATTGGATAATCTTATTTTTAGATTGGACATATAAGAATGACCAAGATTTTCGAATTTTTACCTCAGTACACAATTTTTCTTTAGGCTGGAGCAGTGAACATATACCCTGACCTACCATTAATATACGGACACCTGCATGTCTACAAATAATAATTACTTACAGAAAATTTCATATTGTTTGCTAGAACCCTTGAAGGGCATATTTTTTACGAATACTCTTTCACAGTTTTTCGTAAACGTCGGCCGATATGTTCCGCCATTTGACTTTCAAAGCAGATATCATTTGAGCTTTCTTTGCCGGGAGATTTCTTCAGGCCGTACAGTTCGTCCCAGAGATTCTCTACAGGGTTCAGGTTAGTACTCTGGAAAGGCCGGTCCAAATGCTATACTCAAATCAATCTGTAACTACGCGAGTAGTACGACATTTTTGCGTTATCCTGCTAATAAAAGTATATCCGTTCCAGAAAGTACTGTTGCGACGATCGCAGTGCAGTACTTTGACGTCCAGGATGTCAAGGTCGAGTTGGGCATTCATGGTTTTGTTGAAACTGAAAAATGAGCGGAATCCGAACAGCGGAAACCAGGTATATACCATCACGCTGCCTCCACCAACCTTTATTGCGGTACGATACAGTCCGGCAGGTACCTTTTTGGCGGCATCCACCGCACCCAGGAGCGACCATCAGACTGGGAGGTTGTTTACCGTGTCTCGTCAGTCTAAAGCACAGTTTTTTCACTGGTGTACAGTGCAAGATCGTTTTCCATTGGTATACAGTTCAACATATTAAGTGACGAGGGAGGATGTACCTAATAAACTGGCACATAAAAGTATATACATACGTATGTACCGGGAAGTATCAAATTATTAGGAACACCGAATACCAAACATAAACGTGCAATTCTCTCTTCCCTGCGGAATTATGACGCTGAGGCAAGGGATATCACCTCACTGCAAGGGATTCACACGTTTACAAACGTGGGCAGCTGCACTGGGATAAAGACTGGTGAATTGAGCTACTTGAAAGAGACATCATAGTGGGCGATAGTGGAACATGTGCAAGTACCTCAAAAACGGTAATCCTTCTTGACTGTGGAAGAACAACATCATCAATGGTGTACAATGCGTGCTGCTATAACAACAAAACGAGCAGTCAGATGTCTTCCTATGGGAGGAAACGACTGATCGATGTTCCAGGTCAAAGGCGGAGGGAGAGATTATACGAGGGAACATACCAGCTCCATTGCGTCAAGTAACTGCGCATTATAACAACGATATCAACAAGATAATTTCAGCATATATTGGCGCGAAAGATCTATAACAGTAGACGTCCCCTTCGTGTACCTGTCGTTTCTGCTAAAAACTAACAGATTCGTCTGCAATGGTCACGGGAGCACCAAGATTGGACACTTCAGAGCTGGAAAAAGGTAGCCTGGTCCGATGAATTACCTTTTTAATTAATAAGCGCTGGTAGACTGGTCAGAATATAGCGTTATCACCATGAACCAATGGAGACCAACTGCTTAGCGTTGTTCTCCATGGTGGAGTCAGTGTATTGGTCTGGTGTCAGTTTTGAGGTATCACAACATCACTACGGACCAGGCACACCCATATATTTACATGGTGTTTTCTGACGAACAGAACTACTTCCAAGAGGACAATGCGGCATGAAACAATGCAACGCTCGGATTCTCATACCTGGTTCCAGGAGCACGATAGTGACTTCAAATTTGTAAAATGCTCCAACAGTCACCAGAACTTAACCTAACTGAGCACCTGCGGGATGAGATTGAAAAAGCCATTTGTAACAGAGATCCTCCTCCAGCTAACATGCAGCAAGTGACGAACGCATCAGATCCGGTTTGCTGAACAGAGCTGAAGAACGATATCAACACCCCTTTGAATACATGCTACATCGAAACGCTACTTTTTTGAAGTCCAGAGGCCTCCCATCACGTTGTAAAGTAGGTTCCTAATAATTTTATACTGCAGTGTATACGTAGTACCGCTGGAAGTAATTTTGCCGAATTTTGCATTTTGCTTGAATAAAAGAACTAATATGAGACATTGGACAGTGATGTTCTGGATGGCTAACCTTTCGTATTTCCAGTGTTTTATTTAGAAATTTAACAAATTAACTCTTGGATATGAAAAACAGATCTTGGTCTTTTCGTTGATAAGTTAATAATAGTCGCAATCGGTTAGATACAAAAAAAAAAAAAAAAAAAAAAAAAACTCTAACCAAATGTATAAAACATCGACAAACTGCAATGTTTTATACAACATTTGCTCCTGAACTGAGAAACAGCATGTTTCTGTGGACACATACCTGATAGTTCGGATATTTCGTCGTTGGTTTGGGACATGTCCCCTGTAGTACTTCTAACACGGAGAATCTTATTGAAAACTGTGAAACTTCCTTAAACGGCCTTTGGCCCCTTTCTCATGGAATGACCCTGCATACACTCTCATGAGCCATAACATTTTGAACACTTACCTAATAACGTGTTTGACTGCCTTTCACAGCGACAGCAGCTTGCACCTGACTTGCATCGACTCCATTAGACTGCAGACGGCGTCCTCAGGTATTCTGTTCCAGCTGGACAGAGTACTCTTCTAGATTTTGGCAAAGGAGCAAGGCACTGGATGGATCGGGAAAATGCTGCATTCCACTGCGTCTAAGACATTTTAAATGGGACTCAAGTCGTAGGGATTTGGTGGCCAGGAGAACACACGAAATTCTTAGACATGGTCTTCCATTCATTCTTAAAGAGTGCACGCCGTGTGATACGGGGTGTTTTCTTGCTGAAAGAGTCCAGTGCCGTTATTATACACGGTCATCACGTAGGGAGACACTTGGTCCGAAACAATGGCTAGGTAGGATCTGGAAGTGTGGGTGTTGTTCAACGGGATAAGAGGGCCCATTACAGCAATAACCTTAGCATGACACGCAGCCGCAGTCCTGTTTCCACACAACCGTGCAGACTGATTGCAGTTTTCCACCTGCATGATGTTGAGTACCTACCTCTCCAATGCATTGTTTGAGTTAGAACCTAGACCCGTTGCTCCGGGAGACCCTTTTCCAGTCACGATTCTCCTGTGTCCACTGCAAGTAGCGGTGTCGAAGACCATCGGTCAACATGGGCTCATGAATGGGCCATCAACGTCATAGGCCCATTGTTAGCAGGATTTTACTCTCCCGCATTGGGTTCGATTTGTATTTCAACTCACTTATATAATAATACGGAAAAAATACACTTGTGACTTTCCCTGGTTTTTATTATCAGCTAAAGCCTAATGTTATACTAGCTAGGATAATAATAGGCCTTTGTCCTGGAATTGTCATAGTTATGCAGTTAATTATTTTATTTATTAATTTACAAATACTTTAGTTTCCCTTTCTTCAACTGATTATCCCTTTGGGATTTCTTCTTCTTTAATGCAGTTAAGTACTTTCACGCATCCCATCACGGGAGCCCTTCTAATCTTACCTTCCTCTCTCTCCTCTCTCTCCTCTCTCTCTCTCTCTCTCTCTCTCTCTCTCTCTCTCTCTCTCTGTTAAGCCTCAGCCGTCCTCTATAGACTCTTTCTTCTCAACAAATAGCTTCCCTTTGCTTTCAAGGAAACGGCTAGCGACGCCATAAGAGTTGTAAACTAGTTACGCAGTTTGAGATCATTTGCGCTCTTCGAGCTATCGTGGATTATTGGTATTATAAAACTCTTAGCTGAAAGAGCTCCGGCGGATTATTGGTATTATAAAACTCTTAGCTGAAAGAGCTCCTCTGGCGTACAGGGCTCGATTGCTCTGGGAAATGCTACTAATGATTACACTGTCCAACACACATTTTGGTACCTTAAAATTAGGTCTATTCTTGGATACATTTGGGGCGGTAATTCCAAAAATGGAATCAGTTTTGCCCTACCAGCTATAGTTTTGGAGATACGGCATAGCCACCTATGTGCAGATTCAACCGGTCGTCCGTCAAGATTCGGGATCTCTTATCGTATAATCTGCTATTTTTGATAATATTTTGACAAATATTTATGCTATTAATATTACATACTATTAAAACAATCATATATTACTATATCAGTTTATTTCAAACCATTCGCTCTAAATGTGTTGAAATAAATATATTACTAAATGACTTTGATAGACTCATTTTTCTCAGAAGGCCTTTGATATCATAGCAGAACACCATGTTGTTGTCCTTAGAGAAGAAGGGCAGCAAATCATTTTCTCTGCTACGGTAAAATATAACGTTGGTTCCAGAATGAAGTGAATTATTTTCATTCAACCTGGAGACCAGCAATTCAGAAGACTCCTTCGAGAGTTCAGATCCCTGATGAGGTCACTCAGTTCATGTTGGTTAAAACGTTGAGCACTTGATGAAGTTCCTAGAAAATCACAGTAACGTTCTACATTTCTAAGATATTGTATGTCATAAGACATGCGTGCTTCATCATCATCTGGGAGCTCTGGTAGGCCTCCCCGCTGGCGCAGTGGTCTAAGTGCTCTCTTATGATCATTTGTTGGAGAAGGGTTTGGGTTCGAATCCCGGTGAGACATGGATGTGGTGTTTGTCTTACGGCACTGGCTCTCTCCCTTCCCTGGAGCCTGTGACCCTAAATCAGGGACGGGCGATTGCTTATAGCCCATTGAGTTGCTCAAGGTGGTCGTTACACATTCAACCAAAAAAAAAAAAAAAAAAAAGCTCTAACAGGTGGAACACCTAATTTGAGTGTGGATGAGGTCGTATTGGCGGAATCTAGGTTATAATATGTCCAGTAGCTTTGATTATTTCGATTGGTGCCCTTAATGTTGACAAGGCAAAAATAACAGTAATCATGGTTTTTTGGTTCCCTCCAAACCATTGGTACTCCAAATTTCAAGCAACTCTTATTTCCGTTTGTGAATCGCCGCAAATGCTCCTTGCAAGTTTTGCTTACGGTATGGGGAGCCCACGATTTATCTTGGTCTCCAAGCTAGACACCAAAATAACCAAGATATGCCCTCTTCACAAACTCAGAAATAGGTTTCCTAATGTTTTTTAAGGGTGTACTCGCCACAAATGTAGCAAAAGACACCTGGATGATTCAAGCAGCTTTTTCGTGCGGAAGCCATGTCAATCTTCAAACATCGATATAGCCCACAGTACATTCGCTAGTTGTATAAGTGTTCACGAACTCACAATTAGATTAACAAACCCTGGCTTTACAATCATACATTAGAATATTACATTCACATTGTAACGTATATTCTATTTTAACTTTCCTTTTGAGTTTCTTTTTCTATGTAAATTTGAGTTCGTTCTCTTAGACATTTTCGAACCTTAATGTTATGTCTTTTCCCTCAAACGAGAATGATGTTGGCAACACCCTGAGGTCGGAACAAGTGACGTATGTATGGCCGGATAAGAACGACAGATAAAAAGGCAATGCAGTGGTTGTTTAAGGGGATTGATGTTATTGATAACAGACGTGCTGTTATACTGCGATTGGATGCTAAATCACTGTTACTGTATTGAGTACGCCGATAAACCGGATGTGAGAGTGGAGTACAAACCATGCAAGCAAAATAAATGTATTTGCAAGTACAACAGTTGACCTCTTTCTTGTAATGAGTATGAGTACTTTCTGATATTACATCAGCACACATAACGTAATTACTGACGGAAGGACTAAGTTACAGCGGAAAGACAAATTACGTTATAACATATATTGAAATTATTGTAATTTCAGTTACCTTAATTCCCGGAGCAACAAAACACAGACTCCGTCCACATTTATCCGATTACACTCGCTATCTTCCTATTTCTGTTCTTGTCGAGCTTTATTTCATGGAATCGTTGCCAAAGTTGCCATACCTACGTGCGTCAGGGAACCACAGTGCACCTTTATCGCAATGAACAATCGCTAATTAAAAGTATACACTTTATTATATTTTTGCACATAAGTATCTGAGGTGGGTATTCCGTATGACCCTAACTACAGCTGATACGGCAAAACCAATGCCATTTTTGGAATCAACGCCTCATATGAACCCAAAAATAGGTATAACTTCCAAAACATCAGAAAAAAATCTTGCCGATCTGTGTTATAGTGTTGCTCATGTGTTTTCGATGAACTTTTAAAATGCTCTTTCCTGCCGACTGTAAGATGGCAAAAAAGAGATCACTATTGCACTATATTCTCGATAATAAGTATTTCCCAGTATAAACGTAACACCATCGTCAAGAGCATCCGCTGTATCGCGTGCTTAAAAACGTTTCTGTGTGAGCCTGGGTTGTAGTCCGCCGTTGATGGAGTATAACGAAGTAAATTTCTCCGTCATTTTTGTCCACGCCGGGGCTCGAACCCGGGTTCCCTCATTACGGAATAAGTCGCTTTACCAATTGAGCTACGCGGACGTTCGTTCTGACTGCTATCTGCCTTTATGTCGTGTGCGTCCTGTTGGGTAGGCACGTCACAGGGGGTATTACCGCATCAGTCATCGATTGGAAACTTGAGGACGTAAATTTGCTAATTAATTGAGATCGTCTAAATGTGGCAACAATGACATTGGTTTTCCTAGATTCGGCGACCCAGTCTCATCGTTGGGACCCGTACACGTTTTGTTTCCTACGAGCTCGTACGAGGTTCTTGCAAGAACTCATATGCCACAATGAAGTTTGAACTAATATTACGATGTCATATTCATTTATTCTCGGTACCTCCGGTAGAAGAGAATGGTTTGCCTAAAATTTAACATGCATCAGACACTCATACCAATTTGCAGAGCAGCAAGCAAAGAAAGACATTTTTGTTTAAAAATTAACTGTAAAATGTATTGTGACATTTGCTTAACTTATTTACAAGTTAATGGAGATAAGTCATACTAAATCGCATCACTTCAACCATGGTTAAGTTAAGCCTAAAGTTCATAGAACCGTTCCATACCAATCCGACTCGTGAGCGGTGAGCAATATTACTGCATCCTCAGTTTTCATATTACTTTACTTAAACATGCAAGGGATTGAAATATTCGGAGGATGTATTACTTCGAGTCGTCTGCTTGTCTTCTCACTTTCGATGATGGTGCTTCCGAATGCTCACGACAATTCGTCAGTCAACAGCTTACGTCCTTCGTCCACTTCTTCGGGCTGGTATCCTCCATAGATAAAACACAGCCAGGGTTTCTTTAAGAGCTCTCTACGCTCCATCTCACACAGGCACCGTCACCTTGTCTCTCTTAACATCTTACCCCTAACATTCTGTACCTAAAATGTTGCACTTTTCCCCTAACAATTGTGCAATTTTACTCCTAGCCTTCTGTACTTGTTGCATTTTTTGCTCCTTTCTCACGCCGATTGCTCCAAGTTTTACTTTTTTATTTTCTCCATTGTTTTCGCTTCTCCAGTTCTCCTAGGCCTGTCGTTACCTCCTAGAGTGGTCACCATTGCTTCTATTGGTTCCAGGGTGTTTCCTTTGACCACTCGTGATTTTTCCTCCGGGAACGCTGACCGCTGGTTACTTCGAGCAGATGTTCTTCTGACTAACTGAACATCTGCCGAACTAGGCCCTTAAAAAATTTATTTGGCTAAAACTCTCACCCTGTTTCGGAGTTCTGTTATCGAGGTATTCTCGAATACAGTTCTAAGCCTTTAGGCACAATCAAATGTACGTACAGAACGCCTGAGTTATGTTCCCCAACACAGAGACTGGATGACAGTTATTACATAACTGTTACTTCTTGACCAGATCTAGGTAGGGCATCTTTCGTAGACTCGCGCAGCTTGGCCGACGATGTATTGGTAGCTAAGGCTGTCGCAGCCGATACCTAAGTTCTACCGCCGTACGTGTTGTTCTTTTCAAATGCTTGGCATGAAAACCCCTTTTATTTCGTTTTCAGAACTTTGCAACTAGCCTGGCGTCTGTGCTCCGTTTCAACATTCCTACGCTGAGGAAGATCGAGATCCAGAATATATATATATATATATATATATAATGCTACCTGCTGCGGGTTAATAATACTCCCTGTAAACCCAATCAGGAATTATTCTAATTAAACTAATTAATTAAGTAATTACACTCATCGTCCAAAAGTACTTGCACCCAGAAGGAAGCCACCGACAAGAACGAAACTTGGTGGATAAGTTTGACATAGTAAGACATGCAAATGATTCAAGCCTCACGCTTGGCCGCGCATGTGATGATCATATGTAGATAATTTTAGGAAGGGAGTGTCTGACCCCAGGTCTTAAACAACCCTTAGAAATATGAAGCTTGGAGATTTGGGCTAAAGTGCCCGATAGGAAAGTGACACGGAAGTAAGGTAGAAGGGGAGAGAAAGACACCTTTATTTATTACGGGGGAGCCAGTACCCGGGGCCCGACGCACGGCGGGGAGCCGCTCTGTGCCTAACCGACTATATAAGGTCGTCCCGTTGCGCATGCTTGCCGTTCTGACTCGTGCTGTTGTGTTGTTTGCATCTTTTGCAAGGGAAGTATGCTTCGGAGAAAAGTTCCGTAGCAATTCGAGCAGTTGGAGGAGTTCGACAGATGCAGTATCGTCGGGCTCCGGGAAGCGTGGTGGTCTTATCGCCGTATTACGCGCCATACGGTAGTGCGGATACCCCCATAGCATGCTGTTAGCGGCAGTGCATAGAACAAGGCACGCAGCAGCGACAGGAAGGGTCTGGCCAACCTAGACGAACCACGGAGAGAGAGGACGGACGGATTGTCCAACATGCGCGGAGTTACCCAAGCATTGGTGCCCTCCATGCATCGTCCGATTAGTTCCAGCACCAT
Source organism: Macrothele yani (assembly GCA_039090855.1). Lineage (NCBI taxonomy): Eukaryota > Metazoa > Arthropoda > Arachnida > Araneae > Macrothelidae > Macrothele > Macrothele yani. Next base: position 79,761,944 of record CM077012.1, read on the forward strand.
TCCCAGATGGCCGCCCCGGTGGCGCAGTGGTCTAAGCGATGGCCTCTGATCATTCGTCCGAACGGGGTCAGGGTTCGAATCCCGGTGAGGCATGGATGTTATGTTTGTCTTACGGCACTGGCTCTCTCCCTTCCCTGGAACCAGTGACCCTAAATTATGGACGGGCGACTGCTTATAGCCCATTGAGTTGCTCACGGTGGTCGTTAAACCTCCAATCAAAAAAAAAAAAAATTATCAGATGCTGCACGACGTAGGACTGCACTCACGCAGACAGTTACAACGACTGCCCTTAACACCATTGCATCGTCGCCAAAGAGTGCATTGGTGCCGTGCCAGACTGTCACGGAGCCACTCAGAATGGCAGCGGGTGATCTTGAGTGGCGAGTCCCGCTTTTGTCTTGGAGGAGACGACCAACGAATCCGTGCGTGGAGGCACCGTGATCAGTGCCTAGATGAACGGTTTGTTGTGGAGCGTCACACGTCCAGAAGGCCTGGTGTCATGGTGTGGGGTGCAATTGCCTACGATGCCAGATCACCTTTGGTGTTCAGTACAGGCACTTTGACAGCCCAACGTTGCATTAATGAGGTCCTGCAACCATTGGCCCTACATTTTGTTAACGCTCACTACGGTGCGATTTTCCAACAGGACTACGCTCGTCCGCATACTGTTGCTGTCTCGAGAGCTTGCATTCAATGCACTAACACTCTTCCATGGCCAGCCGCATCGCCAGACCCATCGCCGATTGAAAATGTGTGGGATGCTATTGGACGCGCTATCCACACTCCACCCCTACTGCACAATCTGCAAGAACTGCGTGAGAAGATTCAAGCTGCATGTGTTGGCATATCGCGGGACACCATTAGGAACTAGTACAACTCCATGCCGAGACGTTTAGCATGCTGTGTGAGCAAACATGACGGCCCGACACCATACTGAGAGACACTACTTATTGGCGTGTAGTTCAATAAATATTTTCCATATAGCCTCAATGTTTAATCATTTATTGTTTCTGGTAACCTTTACCTTTCTCCCGAATAGCATTGCAATCCGACGCGTCCTTTGTGGTGCATTTATTTTTTTGACGATGAGTGTGGAAAGTGTCCGAGAAGGACTCATACGTTTCAAACATGTTCCACGAGGAAATAAAGGGAGAATACAGTTTCTTCCAAACAAACAAACAAAACTCAAGAAGTTTATTCCACTTCAACATGAGAAAGAATGGCTACATTTCAAGGAAATAAAGAAAGCTAGCGCAATAAAATTTTCACCACAGGATTAAGCGCAACTCGATGGTTTATAACCCCGCCCTAATATAGGACCTCAGGGAATGGATAGAGCTAGTTCCGTAAGACAAACACAACATCCATGCCTTGCCGGGATCCGAACCCGGACCCCACTCGAACGAATGGTCAGAAATCATCGCTTAGACAATTGCGCTACTGGCCCGGCAGCAAGAGTTCAGTTTTCACCACACGACAGCAGCACTCTTGGGAGTTTTACATGCTACCAAATCCAAAAAGCGCGCATGCGCGCTTGTACACACACACACACACACACGCACATCATAGAATTTTCCTGTCTCACTGATATTTTATGATTCAAGTATATACCTTTCCAAATTAACATTTGCGGAACATAACAGTCGCACTAGGCTTCATGTACTGTGTTTCATCGCATGGGATAGAATAAGAAACAGAAAACACTTGGTTCTTTCTAATACAAAATTTGTTTAATATATTTCAGGTTTTGCTTGTTCTGTTTCACCAGTGTAGGAAAACAAAACATACCTCTTTTCATATGCAGGATTTTCCTCAGGATATGAAATCAGACGTGATTAATGATTCTACACTGAAACTGGATAAACAGAGTGCGTGAGCGTAATTTTATCTAATATGCTGGCTAACTGAGCTGCGTAGTTTTTATTAAGAACTAATTAAGGATCTTGTTACCTAGTATATGTGCGCAATCTAATTTCAAATACCTTTCATAGATTAATACTTTTGTTTCACCAGTAGAAACAATCTTAAAAGTTTGGAGCCGCGAATCCTTTGATCTCGAAATCATATGGGAATTTCTAAAGGCAAAAGATGGAAACGGAACACTTTAAAGATGGCTAGGTTATCTGATCCTTTCATTACATTTCCTTTCGAAAACAATTAACAAATTAAGCCAAACGAAAATCACTTAAGCGATTGTCATAAAGAAAAACATTTCAGTCCCTCTGAACAATTTCAAGAAAATACAGAGAATAAAATAAAACTAAATCACTAAAGGAGGTTTAATTTCCTCTCGTGTTTTTCGCAAATCGCGGGGATTCGACAACCAAGAAAATACATTTGCTCCTAGACAATTTAATGTTTACTTTTGCCTTCCTGATCTGATTTTCCGAAAATCAAATATGAATAATTAATTTATTGGTGCGTGATTCTTGTACTGAGGACAGCAAATAAGTTTTCGCCCCTCCTTCGTAGTTTCCTCATTTAGCATAGCAAAGAAGTGATTACAGGCAGCATTTTAGAAAACGCATTTTTTATTGCTTCAAAATGACATTAATTTCTTCATGCTCTACAAGTGGCCAAATAGATTGTGAATTAATGATAGCTCTTCCAGCACAGAAAGAAAAACATTCTAAATATTTATCATTCAAATAAAAACTTCCGACTTACTCAAAAGAACGATAAAAGAGATTACATCCTTTACATTTAGCTTCAAGCTATTTTAGGGAATATTCTAACAGTTAGCATTGAGCCATTACATTTTTCATTGCTTCGCGAAAGGCAGAGTTTAATCATTTTTATAAATATGGAAACGCAAAACAGTTCTTCTTGAAACGTCAAGAATTTCTCAAAAATTGTGAATACAAACAAAAATCATTTTGTTTTTGTTTTCGGAGAGAAATAAAGATAGGTGTGCTCATATTGCTAAAAAGATAATAATAAATAAAGCTGCTATATTTTTTCACGACATAGAAACACCGGAATAAGCTTTCTCTTACGTGGTCAGCTTCTCAGAATACTTGGAAAGATGCATTGTCCTGGAGAGGGAATCAAATCCGTATCTTCAGATTTTCGTCCGAGCACGCTACCGTCGCAAAACCCCTGTTCTCAGCAGTTGGGATGTGGTACGAAATGTCAAACTTTCAGAATGTCGACAAGGTCAAAATATCGACAACCCAAATGTCGGTAGTTACAATGTCATAATTTTTTACCTTTTTTATGCAAATATTTGTTTTTCGCAATAATTTTATCTTATTTCAGTTTTTAGGGGTGTTTCGTGGGTTTCGGCTAGCAGGCCGCACGGAGAACATGGCCACATGAAAAACTGAATTACTTTTATCGATATACACTGAAGTGCCAGAAAAACTGGTACACCAGTCTGATACCTGGTAGGTCCCCCACGGGAGCGCAGGAGTGCAGAAATACGACGGGGCATGGACTCCACTAGCTTCTGGAAAATATGCTGTAGACAATGCACACCATTCTTCCTGCAGAGCGTTCCACAATTTGGGTGTGTTCCGAAGTCTCGGATTCCTGTGTTCGATAGCGCGTTGCATGGCATCCCAAATGTGTTCTATCACGTTCATATCTGGGGATTTGGGTGGGAATGGCAACACCTCAAACTCAAATGAATGCTCCTCTAACCATAACGTGGCGTCGCGACACTTGTGTGGAGGTGTATTGTCCTGTTGGAACAGGCCCAACCCATCAGCATGAATGCAGGACATGAACGGGTGTACCTCGTCAGAAAGGATGCGCACATACCATTGGTCAGTCACAGACGTTTGTAGACGTAAAAGGGGTCCCAGTGAAGTCCAGCTAAACACACTCCATACCATTACGGACCCCCCTCCCAGCCGGTACAGTTCCGTGTTGATAGGTGGGATCCATGGCTTCATGGGGTTTGCGCCTCACACGAATCCTTCCGTCTTCCCGATACAGTTGGATACGCGACTCGTCAGACTAGTCTACTTGTTTCCGGTCATCAAGTGTCCAGTGGCGGTGTTGTCGTGCCCAAGCGAGGCGCATAGCTCTGTGTCGTGCACCCATCAAGCGGACTCGAGTTGGGCGTCGGCTCCCAAAGTCCATATCGTGCCGGGTACGTTGCACAGTCCGGACGCTGATGCTTGTTGAGGCTCCAGAATTCAATTCCGATGATACCTGCGAGTGTGTTGCACGCCTATCGCGTGAAACTATTCTTGACAGCCGACGATGGTCACGTTCACCCAGTGTCTTTTTATGGCCAAACTGGTATCGTAGGTTGGAGGTTGTGCCGGAATTCTTGTAGTCACGGTATACCCTTGCAATGGTCGTCCGTGAAAATCAGAACTTCGTTTCTACCTCCGAAATACTATGGCCCATCTCACGAGCGCCAACTATGACACCGCGTTGAAAATCGCTTAAATCGTTATTACTTGTCCTTCTCATGCCGAAAACAGCTCTGACAGCTGGCAAGGATGTCTATCACTTTTTATACGCACTGGCGGAAGTACGCGCATAGGTGACGTTGCTATGTATATTGCATAAGCTCGTCTGTACCAGTTTTTCTGGCACTTTAGTGTATGTGTGTATATATATATATATATATATAAGGTCAGGTGATGCGTAACATCACAGCCTCTCCTTGACAAATGTCAACCCCGCCTTCTCGTGGTGCATCCTGTTCCCACTAAAGGGGCTCTGACGACCGCCAATAGCGGTATAACTATACCATCGGGATTAGAGGAAATTCTATCCCACACTCACCAACCCGCTTGGCCAGCGTGGTGAGTTATGGCCAAACCCCTCCAAAATGACTCCACAACTTAAATCTTGGCCCTCAGTCTCCGGCAGCTGGAATGTACCTGGCCAAGGCAGCGGCCAGTGCGACATGAAGGCAGAGGGTGCTAAGAATCCCCGGAGGACCGGACTAGGCTGCCATCTGATGCTGACCTTGGCAACGTACAATGGACGCTCCCTATCTTCTGATTCAAGGCTTCTTGAATTGGAAGAGGAACTACAAAGGATCAAGTGGGACATCGTGGGGCTAAGTGAGGTAAGGAGAAAAGGAGAAGATCTCATCGAACTGAAAAGTGGACATCTCTTCTACTATCGTGGGACAGATACTGGCAGAACTAGTGGTGTTGGATTGATAATAAACAAGAAACTGAAGGATAAAGTTGTAGAGGTTGAAAGTTCCTTTGACAGAGCTGCACGGCTTGTTATCCAACTCTCGAAAAGATACCAGGCTCAGATTATTCAAACTTATGCACCCACCACAAGTCATCCTGAAGAAGAAATTGAAGAATTTTATGAGGAAATTTGTCATCTAAATAATAAAGGTAAGCAGCTCTTGAAAATAATTATGGGAGATTTCAATGCAAAAATAGGGCAACGGCAGCAGAATGAAACTTCAGTAGGTAAATTCGGTCACGGCAACAGAAACGAGCGTGGAAATACTCTCGTTGAGTTTGCAGAGGCAGAAGGGTTTTTCATCTTGAGCTCCTTCTTCAAGAAAAAGCCACACAGGAAATGGACATGGAGACATCCAAATGGGACGACAATTGAAATTGATTTTATTATGTGTAACAAAAAATTCGTCATAGAAGACTGCAGTGTGCTAAACAAGTTCAACACAGGTAGTGACCATAGATTGGTGAGATGTAAGATGCACCTCAACACTAAACTTGAACGTGGCAAGCTCATAAGACAAACAAAATCTATTGACATAACCAACCTTAAAAAACACCATAATACCTTCAAGTTGGAACTGAAGAACAGGTTTTCTGCTTTAGAAGGCCTAACATCGGAAGAAGTGGACATCTCTGAAGTTAACAGAAAAGTAACCAAAGCTCTTATGGAAACAGCAACAAAATTAGCTGGGTCTAAGAACAAGTTGCATGTAAATAAATTATCAGGAAAAACCAAAATGTTGATGCAAAAAAGAAGAGAGATGAGGACAACTAAAGAAGATGTGACTTCCAAAGTGAAATATATAGAGCTATGCAAGACAGTACGAAAAAGTATCACTGAAGACGTAAGAAAATTCAACTGTGAACTAGTGAGGAAAGCAATTGAAAACAACCAAAGCCTAAAGATAGCAAAGGGACATCTCAGTAAGGGAAGAAAACAGATTATGGCACTGAGAAAAGAAGATGGTTCTGTAACAAGAAATAGAGGCGAAATTTTGACAAGAGTGAAAGATTTCTACTCCAAATTATATGAAAGGGATGATACATGCACTCCAGACATCATGAAAGATACCAGTACCAGAGTTCCTCCAGTCCTTCCAGCAGAAGTTGCACATGCAATCAAGAACATGAAGCGGGGGAAAGCTCCAGGAGAAGATGGAATTACTGTAGACATCATACAAGAAGCAAGTGGAGAAATCGAAACAATACTCGCCCAGATTTTCACTCGATGCCTTAATGAAGGAAAGATTCCTGAGGATTGGAACAATGATCCTGCTACATAAGAAAAGTGACATTGAGGATCTCGGAAACTACAGACCTATCAGCCTCCTATCAGTAGTTTATAAAATCTTCACTAAAGTTCTTTCACACCGCTTGAAGGTAACACTGGACATGGCTCAACCGAGAGAACAAGCTGGATTCAGGAGTGGCTACAGCACAATAGATCATATCCATGTGCTGAGGGAACTAATTGAAAGAGCGAGGGAATATGAACTTCCATTGTGCATGACTTTTATCGATTATGAAAAAGCCTTTGATTCGGTGAAACCATTAGCAGTTACAATGGCTCTGAAATCCTGCGGTATTGAAGATGCATACATTAATATTATTAATAACATCTATGAAAATGCAAGTGCAAAGATTAGGCTGTTTGAAAATACAACACACATAAAAATTGGAAAGGGAGTGAGACAAGGTGACACCATATCTCCGAAGCTCTTTAATGCCACATTGGAGGGTGTTTTTCAATCACTGAGCTGGGAAAACAAGGGGATAAAGATTAATGGAGATTATCTAACCCACCTTCGTTTTGCTGATGACGTAGTCATTTTTGCAACTAGCCCATCAGAGCTGCAGAGTATGATCCAGGAACTTGCTGACAAGAGTAAAGAAGTGGGATTAAAAATGAACTTTCAGAAGACAAAAGTTATGTTCAATGCTTTTACAAGAAATGAAGATTTATCGATTGATGGAAAAAAGCTGGAGATAACAGAAACGTACGTTTATCTTGGACAGCAGATATCAAGTGAGGGCCACATTGGTGAAGAAATTAATCGGCGTACAAAACTTGCCTGGAGAGCTTTTGGAAGAAACAGCATAATTTTCAAGAGCAATATGCCATTATGTCTTAAAAGAAAAGTGTTTGATCAATGCATCCTTCCAGTGCTTACGTATGGTGCAGAGACGTGGACCTTAACTAAAAGAGACATACAAAGGCTGCAGACAACTCAAAAAAGCATGGAGAGGTGCATGCTTGGTGTAACCAGGAGAGATAAGAAGAGGAACTCGTGGATCCGAAAAATGACAAGAGTGGAAGACATCATGATCAGAGTTAAATCCCTGAAATGGCAATGGGCTGGACATACTGCCAGAAGGACAGATCATTGATGGACAGCCGAAATTTTAGATTGGATTCCAAGGGACAGGAAAAGACCCAGAAGAAGACCACATGGGAGATGGGTGGATGAAATTCGAAAGTATGCAGGGGTGACATGGAGGAGACTGGCACAAGACAGACCGTTGTGGAGGAAACTTGGGGAGACCTTCGTCCAGCAGTGGATTGATAATGGTTGACAATGATGATGACGATGATATATTTTATATTTATTTATATATAATAAAAACACTAATTATAAAGCCCTTGGCTTGCGTCTTTCTTTTTTCAATTTGTAATTTTTTAATTCGCCGCCGTGTTCATTTTCACAATTTTGACATTATAAGTCAAATTAATAATGTTGCACTTTTACGCCACCACAAAACATTAATTTCAAGGCCCTAGGCCCGGTCTTTCTACAATTTTTAATTCACCGTGCTTATATTCATAATATTTCCATAACAAGTTAAGAGTACAGTATTGTGGTTTTACTCAGACACAAAACACGAATTACACTGCTGGCCACCCAAAATGCAACACCAAGAAGGAAGATTCCGATTGGCCTGCAATTCGCAGCATGCGTCGCCCGCGAGAAGACATTTTAACGATTAGCATTGCTGGGCATATGCAAATCATGTGCTCCCGGCACGCCACCGAGAAGCACTATAAGAAGGGTGCACAGAAGGCGGGGTGTAAGTGGTGAAAGTTTGTTGTGCTGCCGGACCTGTGCGTGGGAAGCTTCCTGATGCCACGTCGCAAAATACGTCAGTCATTCCAGCACGTTTCGGAGTTCGACAGAAGAAGAATAGTTGCTTATCGCCACAGCGGTTTATCATACGTAGACATCGGCGCCCGTGTGGGACGACATCCAGCCACAGTGAGGCGAGTATGGATTCGGTGGGTACAGAAGGGACGGATGGACTGACTTGAGCGATTGTTGCAGCCGCGGCACACCACCGAACGAGAGGACCGGCATATTGTGCGGCGGGCATTGACGGCTCGCACCGCCACATCACGAACGTTAGCGCAGGAATTAGGGAGTGTTGCGCAACAACCTGTGTCAGCACGTACCGTTCGACGTCGTATGCAGGAACGGGGACTTGTCGCACAGCGCCCATTACTCCGATTACCATTGACGTTACACCACCGGCGAGTGCAGCGGCAGTCGGCCGTTGAACGCCGCACCTGAACTACGAAATGGCACGACATTGTCTTCTGCGACGAATCTCGCTTCTGCCTGAAACACCACGATGGTCGTATCCGCGTGTGGCGGTACCGCGGCGAGAGACTGTATGACGCCTGCATTATGCATCGCCATAGCAGCCCGTCGACTGGTGTTATGCTTTGGGGCGCAATTGGATATGACACCCACACCCCTCTGGTACGCATCGCCGGTACACACAACAGCCACCGCTACATCTCCGACGTTTTGGAGCCTGTTGTCCTCCCTTACCTGCAGGACTTGCCAGAGGCCACGTTTCAACAGGACAATGCGCGCCCGCACGTGGCACGCTTCGTGCAACAATTCTTCACGGCCCACCATATGTCACTGCTGCCGTGGCTCGCCTGTTCTCCCGATATATCGCCCATCGAACACGTCTGGTCGCTGATCGGCAAGCGAGTGGCCCGGAAAGCACCACCCGCGGCTACGCCTGATAAACTGTGGCAACGTGTGGAAGCATCCTGGAACGACATACCCTAAGCCCGCATCCAAAGCCTCTTTTGTTCGATGCCGCGGCGTGTAGCGGCCGTTATTGCCAGCCATGGGGGCCACACGAACTATTGATGTCTGCGTGTTCCGCAAGTCGCACGGGACTGTAAGCTCAATCGTTTCATCTTTGTATCTGTTGTTTTGTGTTCAGTAAATCTGGTTTTGCTATCTCGTGTTCTTTTTGGTGTTGCATTTTGGGTGGCCAGCAGTGTAATAAGCCCTAGTCCTAGGTTTTTCGAGTAGCCTTCAATCCACAGAGCTCATTTTGATAAAGTTGCTGTAAAAAATCAAGTTAATTGTGTTGCACTTTTACTCAAACAGAAAACATTAATTGGTAGGCCTTAGGGCTTAAGTCGCGGTCTTTTTAGCACTTTTTAATTCGCCGTGATCATATTCACAAAGTTCGCATTGACAAGTCAAGTTAATAACATTGCCCTTATTAAAAGCTTCTAAACAAGCCTAGGAATAAAGACTTAATTAAAGCTGTGTGCTCGAATAAAAGTGCAAAACAATTAACTGGACTTTTTATGTCAACTTTATGAATACGAGCATGGCAGATTGAAAACTGCCGAAAAAGGCTACTAGGCCTATGGCCTGTCAACTAATGTTTTGTACCTAAGTAAAAGCGCAGTGTTTTTAGCTTGACTTATTATGGTAACGTTATAAATACGAGAACGAATGATTAAAAATTGCTAAAAAGTCCTAAGCCCACGGCCTTGTAATTAATATTTTATGATCCAGTACAAGCGCGACATTATTAACTTAACGTTTTTTCAGGGCCTGATTACCGAACGGGATAGCAAGGCCCAGACCTTGCGCCCCCTGTTTAACTGGGCTCCCTTTTTAAAAGCTGTTTCTAGAAATGCCCTATTGTTGAACTTCTCATTGCATTATTATAAATAAATTTTTAAGAGATTCCACCTCTTCCTGAGGGTTTTCTTTCCTTCCTTCCGGAACAGGTACGTCGTGGCAAGTCTGGGAAATGGTGTTTCTTTCTCTCAGTTCTCCAGGAACTTCCTTACTATACTACAAGTGTTCAGGATAGCTGCCTTCTGTAGTTTAATGTAGGTGTTTGGTTGAAGGTCTAGTGTCTATATCGAGCTGTGAATAGTCTTAGGTACAACTTCTGTGGCTGATATTACTATGGGGACGATGGTGACGTTCTCCATATGCCACATTTCTTTGACTTTGTATCGTAGGTCGTTATACTTTGACAGCTTCTCTCCGTGCGTCTTCTGGATGTTACACGTGTTGGGCACGGCTATGTCAATGAGGTATGTTGACTTCTCCTTGTCGACCAGGACGATGTCGGGCCGATTGTGGGGGATGATCTTATCTGTTCTGATCGATCTGTCCCAGTATATCTTGTGGGTGTTGTTCTCTATATAGAAGCGTTGTTGGCTCATACTTGTAGTAGGAGACAGGCTCAGTTGTAATGAGGTGGTGCTTTCTTGCCAATTTCTGATGGGCAATCTTGGCGACTTGATTGTGCCTGTTCGTGTACTCTCTCTGTGTGAGGACTCTGCACCCTGCTGTGATATCTTGAATTTCATATCACAGCAGGGTGCAGAGTCTTCACAATTATTATTGTTAATGTGAAGACAATATTTTATATGATATTTTGTTGTACCCTCTTGTCGGGGTAAATCTCCAATGCTTTCACTAAAAAAGCAATCTTAATTTTCACAAGACCCTTTATTACTCTTCTCTGAAATTTCTGCAGCACTTCGAGATCAAAATTAATTTTCCTTTCAAATCCTAAGATTTCAAAATATTGTTATTGCATGTATATACATATATAGTCGTTCATATCACGTCACAACTCCAACGCTATACATTGGGGAAAGACTTGTTTCGATGGATCCTCGCCGTTTCCCTGGGGAAGCCTCCCCCCACTACCGGGTTTTCTTAGTCAAGCCCTAATTCTTATGTAACCCTTATGAATATGAGCACGGCAGATACAAAATGGCAGAATATGCCCTGGTTTAGGGTTTTATAATCACTGTATTGTCTTTGGGTGAAAACGTAACATTTCACTGCTCCGAAAGCCTCTGTTCTCAATCGGAGTGGGGTCACGTCAGGGCCGTAGCCAGGGGAGGGCCAGGACTGGATGAGCCCAACCTGTGTTTCCTTTTGCCTGTCCTAGCGATTGACACAACAGTATAGTTCCCGACCTCTTTCACACCTTTTGCCCGACCTTTTTCACATCTTTTGCCCGACCTTTTTCACATCTTTTGCCCGACCACTTTATATCCTTCGCCCGATCTCAATCATCAGCCGCCCCTCCCAACTTGCTTGTCTGGCTACGGGCCTGTGTCACGTGCATGTTGCCAAGGCAACTATTTATCACTGACAATGTCTTTGCAATTTCACCCATCCGAAAAAAGAGAAACAAAATCACTCCACCACAGCATTTTGTGAATACAGCATGACGTATCATAATTCAGTAATTTCAATAATTTAGCTGTTGGCTTTATAAAATATCCAAAGTCTGGGGAATTTGTTCTGTTATATGGAAATATTTAAACTTTAATTAAATTGTAACTTCGGTTATTTTGGTGGGTGAACGGCAGCTTGAGAAATTTACCCTCAGTTAAAAAGGCACTCAACAGATCTTGAAAAGTCATTCTTTCACGTACTGGGACCTCCCACGAACAAAAGGACACCCCCACCCCCGTTGTTGGACACCACTCTCCCTCACAGAGAGCCCGCCATGCAAAATTTGTCGGTAAGCAATTAAAGGCATTCAGCTTCTTACGTCAAGGGCACAGAGAGTGAAAGGGATTTGAACGCGGCAGTCATAAACGGAAGGTCTTGGAGATTTCAGCGGAGAACGGGCAATCAGGTATGTAGCCACGTAGGGATAAGAACAGATTTGGCGGGAAAAACGTAGAGAAAGCCGTCCATAATATCCATTTCCCTCTGAAGTATTTACTATTCATTCAGACCAACTAATATTCCAATTTCCCTCAATCTGAAGAATAAAGATATGTGCGGTCGAGATCATTTGTCATTACATTCAATTTGCTCAACTACTTATTTATTTGCTTCCCTGCTCCAATGACAGGAACCTGCAACCAACAACGATTCTATTGATAAGTTGGCGTCCACCACAACGCTTAAAAATGAAACAAGCCAACAGTTTCCCCAAATGAAAGTACAATTTTCACATGAAAATCAAGAAAGTCCTTTTTCCATTGTTATAAGGGGAACTTTTCTATTTTGATGGGATTTCCAATTCAGTTCTCATTTTAAAATTGACAACGATATTTGTTGCGCACCTCAGATTTACACACACACACACACACAATTTTTCTTTTATATAGGTGAAGTGGTCAAGAAAGGGATATTTTTATACGCCCCCCCCCCCTAAAATATATGTGGCCCTTGTCCGTGCGCTATGTTGTCTTAAACTCGTGTTTCGTATATGCGAAAGAACCTGTTAGTTTAGACATGCCCTTTTCATTCAACGGGTCTTCGAGAAATTTGACACATAACAGGGTTTGTCTGGCTGAAAAGATATCCACGAAAATTAATATTTTGGTTTGTAACGTATACTCTATATTCACTTTCCTTTTGATTTTACTATCTCTGGTTATTTTATTTTACTATGTAAATTATCTTCTTACTGAACGAAATATTATTTCACCCGCTGAATGAGATCTGGCAATGAGTGTAAGTCATGACGTGGTGGTAGCCAGTATAAATAGGCGCGTTCAACGATAGCCAAAGAGAGCTTTTGTTGTTATAGGGAGAGCGTTTGTTGTTGTATAGCCAGAGCGTTTGTTGTTGGATAGGGAGAGCTTCGTTCTATGTGATTAGGTTGATTCTTTATTATTGTTATTTGAGTAGCTGTGTGTGATGATTCCAGTAGAAGGTCATAATAAATGGTTTACGTAAGTACGTCTTTCTCAGTTCATAGTACTGTCAGACCTCTGTCTGGCTGTTAGGTTTATTTCAATTAATATTACTAGTAACAACCAGCATAACACTTTATTCATCTTAATTACTGCTACAACATTACTACCAGTCACAAGTTTGTTCAATACTATTACTACACTACTAGCAGGAGACTTTATTCATGTTCTTAATTAACTAGTAACAACAACCATTTGAATTCACTATTTGAAGTTTAGTACAAGCATATAATTCAGTAGCAGAAGCATTATACTTAGCTTAGTTGAAAGCTTTATTCATTATCATTAGCTTAGCTGGTACAAAAGGTTATTCATTATAATTAGCTTAGCGGAAAGCAAATAAAGCTAATTAATTATAGGTTCAACTCGTAATTTTGGAACCAAAATGGCAGAAATGGGTCACGTACCTACACTACAAGAGGGTGTAGAAGATGCGAAAATAACGGGACGCAATGTTCCAGAGACACTGTTTTCAAAAGGATCTTCACGAAATTTAATACTAAATTTGGGTTCCACATTGAGAGGATAAGTGGGGAGCTATTCAATAGCCGCGGGATTAAGTAAGGTGCAGAAGAGCAGGAAATTTCAGGACCACTAGCGAAATAATGAAGGCAATTATGATCCCCTTTTTGAGGAGGTATTCCCATGTGAAATCTCATTATTGGTGTTGGCTTGGCAGCGGCTGATTCTGTTACTCTCGCGTATGTCACTGCGAAAATCAAGGAAAGGCCAAAAACATGTGTTGTAAGGGTTGCGTTTAAAAGTAAAGGCCAATTGCTTATCTGTTTGTCCGTTTAAGAAAAAACGAATTTCAACAGCACCATTCTACTTAACAAATAAATAAATAAAAAACTCTCCAAAAGCTTAACATCCAGGGATCCTGTAAACTCATATACCTGTGCATTATGAAAAAATAAAAAATGATGTCTAAACTTGACTGCTTCTTGTCAAAAACGCGATAGAAGAGCAAAGATCTTCAAAACTTAGTAAAAATGTCAATACTACGATAAAATAAAAGTGAAGAAAAAGGAAATATCTACATTTCACAGATACTATGGACATTTCGAACCTGTCGACATTTTTACTGTCGATGTTTTGACAGTCGGCATTACAACCACCGCCGAGCAGTTGCACAATCATGGTTATCTGCAATGTTTATCGAAACTGGCATTTTGCTCAGTGAATTTTATCAGACAGGAATGCTTAAGTGATTCAGTTGTTAAAATGATGGCACAATGCCAAAATGAGCATAGGATTAATCCGAAAATGAAGGAACATAGGGAATCATTTATAACGCAGAATTGGTTTGTAAGACTACTACACACCAACACAACACTGTTTTCGAACCAGGTATCGCATCTTGACATACACTCTCATGCAGGGTAAATACACTCTTTGTGCCAAGAAAAAAAAAGAACAAGAAGAAAGCGAAGCACCCCGAGAAAGTCGTTTGACCCTGATGAAACTCGGCATGCAAGTACCACAGGGCCAAATATGCAAATGATTAAATAATAACAACCAATGATGAAATAGTGGCTGGCCACGGTGCATGGGAACCGCGCATCCAGGAGGGTATGTCAAGAACAAAGCTTGCACGCAGGGACAATTCTGACAGCGGATTACGGTTACATTAACCACCACGGACTGTGAGGATGCCTCGACGTCGGATCCGTGCACAGTCCGAACAGTTGAGCGAGTCTTGAGAGAGAATGTATACATCAAACAGAAGTCTTCGCTCTTTCCACGTTTACGAGTCACGGAAAAATTCTCATTGGCCGCCACCGCGCATCGAACCCGGGTCTTCCAGTTACGCGCCGGATATGCTTCCACTGCACCACAGCGGCCTCGAATTCCTCCAGACTCAAATACGACAAACTGCCAAGCCACTTGGCAGGTTGCTTCTTGGAGCCCCGCACAATACTGAGGATTCACCAAAGATGGTAAGCAGTAACTGAACAAATAACTAAAAGGCGAATGAATAATTAATACATACATTTGACGTGGACTAGGAACATCAAACAGAAGTCATCGCCTTTCGATGACTTCTGTTTGATGTTCCTAGTCCACGTCAAATGTCTGTATTAAGAGAATGTATAGTTGAGCTAAGAGAAGCCGGATGGTCAAGTCGCCCTATCGTCAGGCATTTGAGTCAGAGATACGCTGCACTCGGGCGATATTGGCGCCAATGTGTTGAGCAGAGAACAATTCAGCGGCACGCGGGCAGTGGACTGCCGACGGCAACGACGTAACACGAGGATCGAGCGATTGTGAGAGCCATACAAACAGATCCAAATCCGTCGCTCTCAACCATCCGTTACCATGTTGCGTCTTCTGCAGGTACGGAAGTGGCCATCCGAACCATTGCCAGACGACTTGTGGCACTGGAACTACATTCAAGGAGGCAACTCCGCCGCTTACCACTGACCAGTGAGCATCGAAGGCAGCGGTTGCAGTGGTGTCGTGCCCGATCAACGTGGGATAGTATCCAGTGACGTCGTGTTGTTTTCAGCAGTGAGTCACGGTTTGCACTTGTCGCCCATGATCAGTGCATACGTGTCTGGAGACGAGCAGGCCAGCAGAGGGATCCCGCCTTTACCGTGGAACGGCACACGGCTCACACACCTGGAGTGACCGTCTGGTGAGCCATTTCCTACGATAGTAATACACCCCACCCTCATAGCTCAAGGGTAAGTCGACGACATTCTACGATCTGTTATGCTGCCACTCCTGTCGCAGCATCACCAAGCAATTTTTCAACAGGATAATGCCTGGCCACACATGGCATCGCTCTCCGAAGCATGCCTCCGTAATGTCTACACCTTTCCATGGCTAGCTCGTTCGCTCGACCTCTCACCGATCGAACGTGTCTGAGACACGATGGGACGCCACCCACGAACATCCCGGAATGTCAGCGAACTTGCCCGCAATTCAGTGGCGCACACACGGGGAGGGTCAGCAGAGTCCGGACCTCTCGCAAGAAGGCTCGAGTCCTTAAAACAAATAATTTTCTTTTAAAATACATTCCGACTTCGTCTAAAATTAAAAAAAAAAAAAAAAAAAAGATTCTGCGCATGGCTTTATAAATTTGGTATTTTCGTTATGATCAAAAAAAAATTTTTCTGTTCGTCTTAATTTTAGTTTTCGTAATGATCGTTATATCTTATGCTCAATGATTACTGAATTTATCTTACTTCTTCAGAGAATTTTTTTCATCTGTGTGTTCATCTGTGTTGATTTATGCTGACAGTCATTAAGAACGTACAACATTCATACACTATATTATCAAGAGTATTCTGAACCTACCAAATATTTACATAACTGCAAAGAACGGTTGCGCAAGAAGGTGCGCGCTGTGTGAGTGGGAAGGTACATATACTACGTATGAAGCTGAGATGATTTGTCGTGTAATTAGTAACTTTGAACAGATAGCCGCATGGACGTGAACTTTACGAGTTCCAACGTGGGCTGCTCATAGGATGTCATTTTAGCAACGTTTCCATTCGGAGCATTGCAGCTGAGCTAAACATATCTAACTCGACTGTAAGTGAGGTCGTGAAGAGATGGAAGGAGGACGGTGTAACGAGAGTAAAAAAAATATTCGGTAAAGCCGCACAAGCTGATGGAACGTGACAGAAAAGCCATGGTAAGAGATGTTAAAAAATTCCGTTCTTCCTCTGCCTCTTCCATCGCTGCTTAAGTAGGAAATGCTTGTAACGGATCGGTTAGTACCATAACTATCCGCAGAGAGTTGCACAGGTTATTATTCTGTAACCTGGACTGTTGGCGACTGGAAAGATGTTCTTTGGAGTGATAAATCAGGCTTTTAAATCTTCCAATCTGGTCGACGCGTTTAGATTTGGCGATAGCCCGGCGAACGATTTTCATCGGACTATTCTTCCAACTGTTAAGTTTGGCGGAGGTTCCATCAAGGTATGGAGTTGTTTTTCGTGGATGGGACTCTGCCCATTGGGTATTATACCACAAACCATGAACCCTGAAGTGTACCTCGACATTCAGGATAATTCTGCGCTACCAACAATATGGCAATATTATGGAAATGACCGTTGTCTCTTCGAACACGATCCGTCTCCCTACCACACTGCACGGCGTGTGCAGGACTGGTTTCTTCAAAATGAGGGGATATTGTTAGACTGGCCTGCTTGGAGTCTTGATCTGAATCACATAGAACACCTCTGGGATTAACTGGAGTGACGAATATGAAATCGACCACAACGACCGTTTTTGCTCTCCAGTCGGGCAGCATATTTACAGGAAGAATGGCAAGCTAGTCCTGTCGAGACCTACCGAAAATTCATTGATAGTATGCCTCCCCGTGTTGCCGATGTCGTACAAGAAAAGGTGGACAGACCAACTATTTATTGCGATAATAATGCCCATTTGTCCCAAAACATTGTGGTGTCCGAATACTTTTGATAATATAGTGTATATATCATCATCATCATCATCATTGTCAACCATTATCAATCCACTGCTGGACGAAGGTCTCCCCAACTTTCCTCCACAACGGTCTGTCTTGTGCCAGTCTCCTCCATGTCACTCCCGCATACTTTCGAATTTCATCCACCCATCTTCCATGTGGTCTTCTTCTGGGTCTTTTCCTGTCCCTTGGAATCCAATCTAAAATATCGGCTGTCCATCGATGGTCTGTTCTTCTGGCAGTATGTCCAGCCCATTGCCATTTCAGGGATTTAACTCTGATCATGATGTCTTCCACTCTTGTCATTTTTCGGATCCACGTGTTCCTCTTCTTATCTCTCCTGGTTACACCAAGCATGCACCTCTGCATGCTTCTTTGAGTTGTCTGCAGCCTTTGTATGTCTCTTTTAGCTAAGGTCCACGTCTCTGCACCATACGTAAGCACTGGAAGGATGCATTGATCAAACACTTTTCTTTTAAGACATAATGGCATATTGCTCTTGAAAATTATGCTGTTTCTTCCAAAAGCTCTCCAGGCAAGTTTTGTATGCCGATTAATTTCTTCACCAATGTGAACCTCACTTGATATCTGCTGTCCAAGATAAACGTACGTGTGTGTTATCTCCAGCTTTTCTCCATCAATCGATAAATCTTCATTTCTTGTAAAAGCATTGTACATCACTTTTGTCTTCTGAAAGTTCATTTTTAATCCCACTTCTTTACTCTTGTCAGCAAGTTCCTGGATCATACTCTGTAGCTCTGATGGGGTAGTTGCAAAAATGACTATGTCATCAGCAAAACGAAGGTGGGTTAGATAATCTCCATTAATCTTTATCCCTTTGTTTTCCCAGTTCAGTGATTGAAAGACATTTTCCAATGTGGCATTAAAGAACTTCGGAGATATGGTGTCACCTTGTCTCACTCCTTTTCCAATTTTTATGTGTGTTGTATTTTCAAACAGCCGAATCTTTGCACTTGCATTTTCATAGATGTTATTAATAATATCAATGTATGCATCTTCAATACCGCAGGATTTCAGAGCCATTGCAACTGCTGATGGTTTCACCGAATCAAAGGCTTTTTCATAATCGATAAAAGCCATGCACAATGGAAGTTCATATTCCCTCGCTCTTTCAATTAGTTCTCTCAGTACGTGGATATGATCTATTGTGCTGTAGCCACTCCTGAATCCAGCTTGTTCTCTCGGTTGAGCCATGTCCAGTGTCACCTTCAAGCGGTGTGAAAGAACTTTAGTGAAGATTTTATAAACCACTGATAGGAGGCTGATAGGTCTGTAGCTCCTGAGATCCTCAATGTCACCTTTTTTATGTAGCAAGATCATTGTAGAGTTGTTCCAATCCTCAGGAATTTTCCCTTCATTAAGGCATCGAGTGAAAATTTGGGCGAGTACTGTTTCGATTTCTCCACTTGCTTCTTGTATGATGTCTACAGTAATTCCATCTTCTCCTGGAGCTTTCCCCCGCTTCATGTTCTTGATTGCATGTGCAACTTCTGCTGGAAGGACTGAAAGAACTCTGGTACTGGTACCTTTCATGATGTCTGGAGTACATGTATCATCCCTTTCATATAATTTGGAGTAGAAATCTTTCACTCTTGTCAAAATTTCGCCTCTATTTCTTGTTACAGAACCATCTTCTTTTCTCAGTGTCATAATCTGTTTTCTTCCCTTACTGAGATGTCCCTTTGCTATCTTTAGGCTTTGGTTGTTTTCAATTGCTTTCCTTACTAGTTCACAGTTGAATTTCCTTACGTCTTCAGTGATACTTTTTCGTACTGTCTTGCATAGCTCTATGTATTCCACTTTGGAAGTCACATCTTCTTTAGTTGTCCTCATCACTCTTCTTTTTTGCATCAACATTTTGGTTTTTCCTGATAATTTGTTCACATGCAATTTGTTCTTACACCCAGCTAATTTTGTTGCTGTTTCCATAAGAGCTTTGGTTATTTTTTTTTTTTTTTGGTTACTTTTCTGTTAACTTCAGAAGTGTATATATATATATACATATATATATAATATATATATATATATATATTATATTGCAACCTTCGTTTTAAATTCTAAAGTTTTTCCTTAGTCTTCAGTTTTGCTCTTAAGTATATATATTATATATATATATACATATACTGCTCGTGTATTTTATAATATTCCTCATGTATTCTGGAGAGTTAATTCTGCTCTTCTGGAGAGTTAATTCTGCTCTTTCTGATCATACAGATCCACAGTCTTAAGTTTATATATTTTTTTTCTCTGGTTAAAATCTCCGCGCGTTGGTTTCTTGCTGTATGAGGAGGCCATCAGCCCCACCCACACTGCCCCCCAGCGTCTAGGGAGTGGCGGAAGAGGTCAGCCATGTTCTTCTCTTGTGAGGAGAAAAGTTTTTGTCACACAAGAGGTAAGTAAGCTCTCTTCCTGGTTTTTGGGTTCTAGGTTTTATAAGTTCAATGTTTGTACTTCATGTACTTTTTCTCTGTCGTTTTTTAGCTTTTCAGCTTTTAGGCATTGGTTAGTCTGTTAACATTTTTGCGGGTTTTAACTCTTTCTTTTCTTTGTAACTTTGAGCGTCTTTTGGAGTCCCTAGGAACAGAAGATGGCTAAGCTTGTTCCTTTTCTATGCGCTGTCTATGCGCTGTTTTTTCAAAGTAGTTAAGTTCTTAATAACTAATTAATTATGCACTTAAAGCACTGCTGAAATACTTTGTACATATTGCAACTAACTGTTTAAGGTATATAACTTTCACAAAGTTTTCTTTAGTTAATTATTATCTTTAACTTATTCTCGTTTTCGTGCTGTCATAAGTTGTAGAGTAGGGGGTTTTAGACTCAAGTTTTCTTTCAAAATTCTGTTCGTTAAAAATTAATTTTTCCTTTTTTAATTGCAATGTAAAAATTTGGATTTCTTTTGCATTGATTTTCAGGTTTAAATTCTCTCTCAAACGAACTTGGAGTTTCGTTATGGCTGAAAATCATTTCTAATTATTATGTCACTCTCACAGCTTGAGTTCTCTTTAATCTTCTTCTCTCTGTTTAATAGTAACAGATGAAGAGCATGGGTCGGGCCAGGAAGGTTAATGGATGCAAGCGAAATTGTTAACCAGTGCTAGGTCATGCAACTCTACGGAGGACATGACATATATATATTTTTTAAACTATTTTAGGTGGGAATGTTACTTGCATCTATGGCCTTGCAGAAACCCATTTCCAACTAGGTCTTTGTGGAAGTGAGAAAATGCAGAGTTTTTGCTGGTCCTTGATAAAGCCAAGGCTCAGTATTCTCGACACCTTCTACATTCAGTTGTTTTATTTTATTTTTTAAATTTTCTCCTTTTACTCACACAGGTAGATACATAACCTTTTCTATGTTGTACTAGGTGTGAGTCAAAATTATATTTGTATTTTTTTGCTTAGGTATCTTCTTTATAGAATATATATATATATATATATATATATATATATATATATATATATATATATATATATATATATATATATATATATATATATATATATATATATATATATATATATATATATATATCATCATCATCATCATCATCATTGTCAACCATTATCAATCCACTGCTGGACGAAGGTCTCCCCAAGTTTCCTCCACAACGGTCTGTCTTGTGCCAGTCTCCTCCATGTCACTCCCGCATACTTTCGAATTTCATCCACCCATCTCCCATGTGGTCTTCTTCTGGGTCTTTTCCTGTCCCTTGGAATCCAATCTAAAATTTCGGCTGTCCATCGATGGTCTGTCCTTCTGGCAGTATGTCCAGCCCATTGCCATTTCAGGGATTTAACTCTGATCATGATGTCTTCCACTCTTGTCATTTTTCGGATCCACGTGTTCCTCTTCTTATCTCTCCTGGTTACACCAAGCATGCACCTCTCCATGCTTTTTTGAGTTGTCTGCAGCCTTTGTATGTCTCTTTTAGCTAAGGTCCACGTCTCTGCACCATACGTAAGCACTGGAAGGATGCATTGATCAAACACTTTTCTTTTAAGACATAATGGCATATTGCTCTTGAAAATTATGCTGTTTCTTCCAAAAGCTCTCCAGGCAAGTTTTGTACGCCGATTAATTTCTTCACCAATGTGACCCTCACTTGATATCTGCTGTCCAAGATAAACGTACGTGTCTGTTATCTCCAGCTTTTCTCCATCAATTGATAAATCTTCATTTCTTGTAAAAGCATTGTACATCACTTTTGTCTTCTGAAAGTTCATTTTTAATCCCACTTCTTTACTCTTGTCAGCAAGTTCCTGGATCATACTCTGTAGCTCTGATGGGGTAGTTGCAAAAATGACTATGTCATCAGCAAAACGAAGGTGGGTTAGATAATCTCCATTAATCTTTATCCCTTTGTTTTCCCAGTTCAGTGATTGAAAGACATTTTCCAATGTGGCATTAAAGAGCTTCGGAGATATGGTGTCACCTTGTCTCACTCCTTTTCCAATTTTTATGTGTGTTGTATTTTCAAACAGCCGAATCTTTGCACTTGCATTTTCATAGATGTTATTAATAATATTAATGTATGCATCTTCAATACCGCAGGATTTCAGAGCCATTGCAACTGCTGATGGTTTCACCGAATCAAAGGCTTTTTCATAATCGATAAAAGCCATGCACAATGGAAGTTCATATTCCCTCGCTCTTTCAATTAGTTCTCTCAGTACGTGGATATGATCTATTGTGCTGTAGTCACTCCTGAATCCAGCTTGTTCTCTCGGTTGAGCCATGTCCAGTGTCACCTTCAAGCGGTGTGAAAGAACTTTAGTGAAGATTTTATAAACCACTGATAGGAGGCTGATAGGTCTGTAGTTCCCGAGATCCTCAATGTCACCTTTTTTATGTAGCAAGATCATTGTAGCGTTGTTCCAATCCTCAGGAATTTTCCCTTCATTAAGGCATCGAGTGAAAATTTGGGCGAGTACTGTTTCGATTTCTCCACTTGCTTCTTGTATGATGTCTACAGTAATTCCATCTTCTCCTGGAGCTTTTCCCCGCTTCATGTTCTTGATTGCATGTGCAACTTCTGCTGGAAGGACTGGAAGAACTCTGGTACTGGTACCTTTCATGATGTCTGGAGTACATGTATCATCCCTTTCATATAATTTGGAGTAAAAATCTTTCACTCTTGTCATAATTTCGCCTCTATTTCTTGTTACAGAACCATCTTCTTTTCTCAGTGCCATAATCTGTTTTTTCCCCTTACTGAGATGTCCCTTTGCTATCTTTAGGCTTTGGTTGTTTTCAATTGCTTTCCTTACCAGTTCACAGTTGAATTTCCTTACGTCTTCAGTGATACTTTTTCGTACTGTCTTGCATAGCTCTATATATTCCACTTTGGAAGTCACATCTTCTTTAGTTGTCCTCATCACTCTTCTTTTTTGCATCAACATTTTGGTTTTTCCTGATAATTTGTTCACATGCAATTTGTTCTTAGACCCAGCTAATTTTGTTGCTGTTTCCATAAGAGCTTTGGTTACTTTTCTGTTAATTTCAGAAATATCCACTTCTTCCGATGTAAGGCCTTCTAAAGCAGAGAATCTGTTCTTCAGTTCCAATTTGAAGGTATTATGGTGTTTTTTAAGGTTGGTTATGTCAATACATTTTGTTTGTCTTATGAGCTTGCTACGTTCGAGTTTAGTGTTGAGGTGCATCTTACATCTCACCAATCTATGGTCACTGCCTGTGTTGAACTTGTTTAGCACACTGCAGTCTTCTATGACGAATTTTTTGTTACACATAATAAAATCAATTTCACTTGTCGTCCCATTTGGATGTCTCCATGTCCATTTCCTGTGTGATATATATATATATATATATATATACTATAAAGATACCCTTAGTCTTCAGTTTTGCTCTTAAGTATATATATATATATATATATATATACTTAAGAGCAAAACTGAAGACTAAGGAAAAAATTTTAGAATTTAAAACGAAGGGTAAATGTTACTTACATCTATGGCCTTGCAGAAACCCATTTCCAACTAGGTCTTTGTGGAAGTGAGAAAATGCAGAGTTTTTGCTGGTCCTTGATAAAGCCAAGGCTCAGTATTCTCGACACCTTCTACATTCAGTTGTTTTATTTTATTTTTTTTCTTTTCTCCTTTTACTCACACAGGTAGATACATAACCTTTTCTATGTTGTACTAGGTGTGAGTCAAAATTATATATGTATTTTTTTGCTTAGGTATCTTTATAGTATATATATATATATATGTATTTAACTTAGCCGTGGTCAGAATAAGATTTACATGTATGTATATAAAAAAATATAATACATTTTGCTTGCCCAGTAGATTTCTTGTTGGACCCCACCCTTGATGAAATTATGTGTGCGCCACTGCCGCAATTTGGACACCATCCGGCATGGTATACCTAAGGACAGATTCCATGAACTGTATGTGTCTATGACACGCCGGGTAATCGCTTGTATCCGAGCCAGAGGTGGCGCTACAATGTACTGAAGTGTTTCATTCGTGTAGCTGTTTTATCTGAATAAATGGCCCAACTGCTCCGGAATTGCAATCGTTTCATTTCCCAAAGACGTACACTGCATATTTCAATTTTCATCTCGACTGGACGATTCCTTCTGGGTGCTTCGATTATTTTGGAGGCAGTTTTATTTCTCGATGGAGGCAGTTTTATTTCTCCAAAGATTAAAGGGTGATGTTTCTTGCCGTCGAGCAAAAAATGCACTTATTCTCAAATATCAAGTATTCAATACAACTCATAGTAAAAGGAAATTAAGATATTGCGTCCACTGAAAGACCACATCCTGCTCTTTTTCTACAATACTATGGTATGCACTGAGTGGTCAGAAATCATGAGATACCTACCTAGCAATGGGTAAGCCCATCTTTCATCTAGACAAGGACAGTCACACTTCGTGGCATTGAGTCCATTACGTCACAAAAGCTTTCCACAGGTGCTGAGATCTCTACCCATGCATGCTGCACAGCTGTCCATAATTCCGTTGCATTCATAAATAGAGGATCCAAAGCTCGATCGGATCGTTCAGAAATATATCTAGACGTACCAGTGCTCCCAACGTGTGCCAGTTAAACACGCTCCAGCCCATAACCGAGCCTATAGTAGCTTGAACATTTTCTTTGTTTACATGCCGGGTCCATCTATTGATGTGGTCCACATTCGCACCTTTCCGTCTGCGCCGGGTCCACATTCGCACCTTTCCGTCTGCGCGAAATAAGTGGAAACGGAACTCATCGGACCAGAACATCCGTGTCTAATGATTCAAGCTCTAGTACCGATGCTCTTTCTCCCAGTTAAGGCGTACAGTCCGTGATGTGCCATTAACAATGGGACTCTGGTGAGTCGACAGCTCCCATAACCTACTGTGGATAATGATCGCCAAATGGTTTTAGTGGATACTTTTCTGGCAACTCCCTCGTTGAAGTAGGTGGTGATTTGTCCTACTGTCAATCTCCTGTTGTTGCAGTTATGCGAAAGAGATGTTAACGGCCACGTTCATCCACCACCTTTTTGCACCCGCAGTGCTGCCCACGATGAGATGTTATTCTAGAAATAGCGTATTCTCGATATACTCTTGATACTGTCGAACTTGGAGTCTACAATTCGTGTACCACCTCCGTAATAGAGTAATTCATTCGTTGGCCACCTACTATCATCCCTCTTTAAAACTCCGTTAACTCACGTCGTTTATCCATACTGACATCGAATTACCGTCTGCGTGAATGTAGCGATGTCCTCTTACCTATATACACTGTAGCTACAATGGTTTGTTCACTAACAAGAGGGTTGGCAGCGTCCTGTTCCCCCAGAAATCAGATAACCTATGGTTTCTCTCCTCTCTGTGTATAGCAAGGAGCTGGCATCTGAATCCTGTAGCCAGGTCATGGATTCACCGGATCATACGTTTCTTCTTTGAACTTCCTCGGTCAGCATATTGTTCTGTACAATCACGTCCAGTTTTCCCGAAGGCTATTTTTGTTCATGTGAGAGTTGTGAGCTAGAATGCGAGCTTTTTCTGATTTATTTTTGTCCCCATGATTATCTTATGCTCAAACATACTGCACTGAATCACTTGTGTTCGATCAGCTTTTATTTGGATCTCATGCCCAAACTGAAAAGGGGTTTGTCACTTCCCTATGTAATAACTGCAAATGTCTTGCAAACTATAATACTGCCAAAAATGTGTTTATCTTTTATAAATATTTTGGTTGGTGCGAATGAAAAGTCCGGCAAAGGACCACCACACGTGGACGGCGAGAACGGAAAAGTAGAACAACTTACCTAGGCAAAATAATCCTCCTCGGCCATCGACACATAGTTGCCATCTGCCCGGCAAGGCCATGGTCCCGGAACGAAAAAAGTCTTGTGGCTGGGAACCGAAGAAGTAATCAACTGCACGTTGAACATCGTTGTCTGTCGTGAACTGTTTCCCGGACAGGAAGTGATCCAGACGGCGAAACAGATGATAGTCTGTCGGAGATAAGTCCGGGTAATAGGCAGGATGAGGTAGTGCTTCATAGCCCAAGGCACTTAGTAACAGACATGGTGTTCTCCTGGAGCAGAAGAACACCATGTCTGTTGACCAAAGCCGGTTGTTTTTGCAGCAATTTCCGATGCATTTGGTGTAATTCAGCACAATAACATAATGCAGTGATAGTTTGGCCTCTTACCAAGAAACTCCGATGAATTATTCCGGCTGTGGACCACTACGCAAGGAGCATCATCTTTTTGGTGTGTAGAGGTGGCTTAGGATGCCGTCCAGCAGGTTGTGCCTTGCTTAACCATTGTGCAGATCGTTTCCGATTATCATAGAGAACCCACTTCTCGTCGCAGGTGACGATTCGATGCAGTACAGGTTTCTGTTTATTCCTGGCAAGCAGCGACGTGCAAACTTCCAACCGTCTGCGGAAGCCACATGTCCAGCTCTTTGTCCTTACCCAGCGCACCCAGACGCCAATCAACTGTCGTGTGGTGGACACCTACCTCTGCCGCTATCTCACGACACGTTTTTCGGGGGTCCGCTTCAACCACACATAACAGAACATCGTCAGAAACAGCAACACGTCGGTGAACACGTGCTTCGTTTTGCAGGTCCGTATCTCCGCTTCAACCACACGTAACAGAACATCGTCAGAAACAGCAACAGGTCGGTGACCACGTGCTTCGTTTTGCAGGTCCGTATCTCCGCTTCAACCACACGTAACAGAGCATAGTCAGAAACAGCAACAGGTCGGTGACCACGTGCTTCGTTTTGCAGGTCCGTATCTCCGCTTCAACCACACGTAACAGAACATCGTCAGAAACAGCAACAGGTCGGTGAACACGTGCTTCGTTTTGCAGGTCCGTATCTCCTCTTCAACCACACGTAACAGAGCATAGTCAGAAACAGCAACAGGTCGGTGACCACGTGCTTCGTTTTGCAGGTCCGTATCTCCTCTTCAACCACACGTAACAGAGCATAGTCAGAAACAGCAACAGGTCGGTGACCACGTGCTTCGTTTTGCAGGTCCGTATCTCCGCTTCAACCACACGTAACAGAGCATAGTCAGAAACAGCAACAGGTCGGTGACCACGTGCTTCATTTTGCAGGTCCGTATCTCCGCTTCAACCACACGTAACAGAACATCGTCAGAAACAGCAACAGGTCGGTGACCACGTGCTTCGTTTTGCAGGTCCGTATCTCCTCTTCAACCACACGTAACAGAGCATAGTCAGAAACAGCAACAGGTCGGTGACCACGTGCTTCGTTTTGCAGGTCCGTATCTCCGCTTCAACCACACGTAACAGAGCATAGTCAGAAACAGCAACAGGTCGGTGACCACGTGCTTCGTTTTGCAGGTCCGTATCTCCGCTTCAACCACACGTAACAGAACATCATCAGAAACAGCAACAGGTCGGTGACCACGTGCTTCGTTTTGCAGGTCCGTATCTCCTCTTCAACCACACGTAACAGAGCATAGTCAGAAACAGCAACAGGTCGGTGACCACGTGCTTCGTTTTGCAGGTCCGTATCTCCGCTTCAACCACACGTAACAGAACATCGTCAGAAACAGCAACAGGTCGGTGACCACGTGCTTCGTTTTGCAGGTCCGTATCTCCGCTTCAACCACACGTAACAGAGCATAGTCAGAAACAGCAACAGGTCGGTGACCACGTGCTTCTTTTTGCAGGTCCGTATCTCCGCTTCAACCACACGTAACAGAACATCGTCAGAAACAGCAACAGGTCGGTGACCACGTGCTTCTTTTGCAGGTCCGTATCTCCGCTTCAACCACACGTAACAGACCATCGTCAGAAACAGCAACAGGTCGGTGACCACGTGCTTCGTTTTGCAGGTCCGTATCTCCGCTTCAACCACACGTAACAGACCAGCGTCAGAAACAGCAATAGGTCGGTGACCACGTGCTTCGTTTTGCAGGTCCGTATCTCCGCTTCAACCACACGTAACAGAACATCGTCAGAAACAGCAACAGGTCGGTGACCACGTGCTTCGTTTTGCAGGTCCGTATCTCCGCTTCAACCACACGTAACAGAGCATAGTCAGAAACAGCAACAGGTCGGTGACCACGTGCTTCGTTTTGCAGGTCCGTATCTCCGCTTCAACCACACGTAACAGAGCATCGTCAGAAACAGCAACAGGTCGGTGACCACGTGCTTCGTTTTGCAGGTCCGTATCTCCGCTTCAACCACACGTAACAGAGCATAGTCAGAAACAGCAACAGGTCGGTGATCACGCGCTTCGTTTTGCAGGTCCGTATCTCCGCTTCAACCACACGTAACAGAACATCGTCAGAAACAGCAACAGGTCGGTGACCACGTGCTTCGTTTTGCAGGTCCGTATCTCCGCTTCAACCACACGTAACAGAACATCGTCAGAAACAGCAACAGGTCGGTGACCACGTGCTTCGTTTTGCAGGTCCGTATCTCCGCTTCAACCACACGTAACAGAACATCGTCAGAAACAGCAACAGGTCGGTGACCACGTGCTTCGTTTTGCAGGTCCGTATCTCCGCTTCAACCACACGTAACAGAGCATAGTCAGAAACAGCAACAGGTCGGTGACCACGTGCTTCGTTTTGCAGGTCCGTATCTCCTCTTCAACCACACGTAACAGAACATCGTCAGAAACAGCAACAGGTCGGTGACCACGTGCTTCGTTTTGCAGGTCCGTATCTCCTCTTCAACCTCACGTAACAGAACATCGTCAGAAACAGCAACAGGTCGGTGACCACGTGCTTCGTTTTGCAGGTCCGTATCTCCGCTTCAACCACACGTAACAGAGCATAGTCAGAAACAGCAACAGGTCGGTGACCACGTGCTTCGTTTTGCAGGTCCGTATCTCCGCTTCAACCACACGTAACAGAGCATAGTCAGAAACAGCAACAGGTCGGTGACCACGTGCTTCGTTTTGCAGGTCCGTATCTCCGCTTCAACCACACGTAACAGAACATCGTCAGAAACAGCAACAGGTCGGTGACCACGTGCTTCGTTTTGCAGGTCCGTATCTCCGCTTCAACCACACGTAACAGACCATCGTCAGAAACAGCAACAGGTCGGTGACCACGTGCTTCGTTTTGCAGGTCCGTATCTCCGCTTCAACCGCACGTAACAGAACATTGTCAGAAACAGCAACAGGTCGGTGACCACGTGCTTCGTTTTGCAGGTCCGTATCTCCGCTTCAACCACACGTAACAGAACATCGTCAGAAACAGCAACAGGTCGGTGACCACGTGCTTCGTTTTGCAGGTCCGTATCTCCGCTTCAACCACACGTAACAGAACATCGTCAGAAACAGCAACAGGTCGGTGACCACGTGCTTCGTTTTGCAGGTCCGTATCTCCGCTTCAACCACACGTAACAGAACATCGTCAGAAACAGCAACAGGTCGGTGACCACGTGCTTCGTTTTGCAGGTCCGTATCTCCGCTTCAACCACACGTAACAGAACATCGTCAGAAACAGCAACAGGTCGGTGACCACGTGCTTCGTTTTGCAGGTCCGTATCTCCGCTTCAACCACACGTAACAGAACATCGTCAGAAACAGCAATAGGTCGGTGACCACGTGCTTCGTTTTGCAGGTCCGTATCTCCGCTTCAACCACACGTAACAGAACATCGTCAGAAACAGCAACAGGTCGGTGACCACGTGCTTCGTTTTGCAGGTCCGTATCTCCGCTTCAACCACACGTAACAGAGCATAGTCAGAAACAGCAACAGGTCGGTGACCACGTGCTTCGTTTTGCAGGTCCGTATCTCCGCTTCAACCACACGTAACAGAACATCGTCAGAAACAGCAACAGGTCGGTGACCACGTGCTTCGTTTTGCAGGTCCGTATCTCCGCTTCAACCACACGTAACAGAACATCGTCAGAAACAGCAACAGGTCGGTGACCACGTGCTTCGTTTTGCAGGTCCGTATCTCCGCTTCAACCACACGTAACAGAACATCGTCAGAAACAGCAACAGGTCGGTGACCACGTGCTTCGTTTTGCAGGTCCGTATCTCCGCTTCAACCACACGTAACAGAACATCGTCAGAAACAGCAACAGGTCGGTGACCACGTGCTTCGTTTTGCAGGTCCGTATCTCCGCTTCAACCACACGTAACAGAACATCGTCAGAAACAGCAACAGGTCGGTGACCACGTGCTTCGTTTTGCAGGTCCGTATCTCCGCTTCAACCACACGTAACAGAGCATAGTCAGAAACAGCAACAGGTCGGTGACCACGTGCTTCGTTTTGCAGGTCCGTATCTCCGCTTCAACCACACGTAACAGAGCATAGTCAGAAACAGCAACAGGTCGGTGACCACGTGCTTCGTTTTGCAGGTCCGTATCTCCTCTTCAACCTCACGTAACAGAGCATAGTCAGAAACAGCAACAGGTCGGTGACCACGTGCTTCGTTTTGCAGGTCCGTATCTCCGCTTCAACCACACGTAACAGAACATCGTCAGAAACAGCAACAGGTCGGTGACCACGTGCTTCGATTTGCAGGTCCGTATCTCCGCTTCGAAACTTCACAAACGCTTTGTTAACGTTTCGAGCGGCAATTCCTGCAGAGTGAATGGCCCAGTTTAAATTCGTACAGCAAGATGACTCTCAAATCCGGGGTCTGCATGTTTCCTTTGCAAGCCACGTTACGTCCAAACAAACCACGTCTGCTCCTTGTTCTTCACACACGTGCTAGCTGTTTACAGTAACTCTGTGACGTAATACCCACAACTCCTGTGATGGTTGGTTCCATTCCGCTGTGGTGGGAGCCTGTCTCCACGGCTCGTTCGCGCCGGACATTGCATTCACACCAACCCAATGCATGCAAATTAGCGAGTGGCATTAACACATTCAACACAGAAATGTTCACTCTCTTGAGAGAAAAATATTTTAATGAAGAAGCTACACTGTAAAATATAAGTGGTGTGGATTCACGGAAAATTTCTGGAAATAACCTGCAGCAAATTTACCGGTGAACGTCTGTCTCTTAATGAAATCTCCCTTTTGAAAAGTTCCTGTTTTTTTTTAACTTCCGCGTTTTCACATATTTTCAACGAAGTCTTAATATCGTTTATTTCAGAAAAATCCGTTTCAATTATTTTCGTATTTATACAGAAATTTCGCAAATGTGAATATGCTGAATTTTTCAAACCGTACGCCAAGGAATCCTTTTCGCGCCGGTGGCTAGGTTAGAACTAAGGTCGATTGGGTAAGGTCTACAGAAGCCGCACGTTTTAACCACTAAGCCAGAAAGTCTTACGAGCCGCATGCATGTTCAAGATAAAACTAATTGCGCGATGATGAATCACTTTTTTTACGCTTTCCAACCATAGGTTGAAGAAGCGTACATGCTCCAGCTTTATCCGTCTGTCTGTCCGCACGATAACTTGCGTAAAAATGGTTCGATTTTGATGAAAATTTATTTAGTATGTGGTAAGGGATAACCTGGGGACGAACCCCATTGAAAATGAGCGAAATGAGGTCAAAGGTCAAGACATAGGAGCGGGATCCACTCCATCGCCCTTATGCGTCATAAGTTACGTAAAAATGCTCCGATTGCGACAAAACTTCATCATGTTGTTCTGGAGGTATACTGAACCGGTTTTGTTGAATATCATCAAAATGGAGTCAAAGGCCAGGGCACAGAAGCGAGATTTATTCCGCAGCCATTATCCTCCTAACTTAAGTAATGATTTTTGGTATGTTGGAAAGCGTATCATAATCAATGCATTGCATGATTTTACTAACTTGTTTTTCTTTTTCATTAATGCGAGTGATTTAGTTATTTTATTTTCTGTTGGAGCTTTTTATTTTACGGAATGCGTTTCTAATAATTTCATTTTTTCTGTAGGAGGACTTATGACAAATTAAGTATTTTTTTTCAACGTGATATTTCGAAGCAGCAGAATGCTTTGGAACTCGAGACTCTTTTTTTTTTTTTTTTTTTTTTGTTGACAATAACTTTCAAATTATTTTTAAGAAAAGGTTGAATGTACTGTTTTACAGTATTATTTCACAAAACTTGTAAATATGAAATTTTCTCTTGATAGTTACAACAGCTTTCGTTTTAAGGGGCCCACAGGCTGATACATAGACATCATATATTCGTCTGTACAGTAATTTAAGTACCCGGTTTCTTACGGTAGCACAATATACAATAGCTGGCACAAAATGGGGGAGAGGGAAAGGAATATTAATATTTCATGCGATATGCTATATACAATATCCAACCTCCCTACAGTGCTTCAAGATCAGATCCTCAGGCTGACAATTGAAATTTAATAGTAAATCAAATCAAACCTCAAATATTTTCGCGAATCTCTCTTATTACCGAAATATTTTCATCATACGAATAAGGAAAAAGTGAGAACGGAGTTTTTGCCTTACTGTACGAAAGGAAGTGTGGAAACGTTTCTGAAAACTTAGAATTTTCCTGGCGTACGAAAAATCCGTGAAATTCAGGTTTCTTTCCGTCATTTCACGGAAAAAGTTGTATCAGAAATACGCTTCATTAATTTACGAAAGGAACCACGGAGATTGTCTCGAGAATTTTAGAATTTTTTAACAGTGCACCGGGCACTTATCGCGAACAGTACTCAAGGTGGATAGATATATTTTAATTTAATACTCAACATATTTTAATTTAATTTTCACTCATTTCATCTAAAGGCACTCAACATATTTTAATTTATTTTTCACTCAGTTCATCTAAAGGCACAATAAACGAACTACAATGTGTTTCAGCTGTTTTCTCTAAGCCTATCAGTAAGTTGTTTCGAATAAATGCACGAGAGAAACACATTGCCTTCAATTCCTAAATTTTTAAATAAAGAAAGCAAAATCCTAAACATGTACTCATATTATGCTGAAACTGCATGTTGCCATCCATATTAATGCAGACTAACAAAAATACAGTTTTTCACTTTTAATATCTGTTTTAATTCAATGTATTTTATTAGCGATCATTCAGTTTTTTTTAATAATTTCTGAACACCAGTTTCCTTATATTTTTAGGCTTTTGAAGCCCACATAAGCTCGTCTAATTTTTTCGGGACGGTTTACGGGCACTTTAGACCGGCGGATCAGTAGCATCCCCGGGGAGCCAGCAGGCGAAAATTTGCTAATTGAGATTGGAAACAAAGCGCAGGTGGCACGGTAGGTTCGCGTGCAGAGCGCGCCTGCGTCTCAGTTCAATTTCGATTCAACGAACATAAAGAGTTCTTTTCAGAACTTTTGCTGCCGCCGGTGTACAGTCCGCCCCGTCGTCTTCGGGCTGGTCCCCCACTCAACATTAGCGGACCAAGTGCGGGACCAGACGAGCAGAATCCATCCTGCTCAGGTCTCCTGAACCCGGAAACGGGGGACGGGGACACAGAGATTTCAGTGAGCGCAGCCATGAATGAGTATCTAGAGTTGTTCCAGGAATTGAATAATTTATTGGACAGCCCGAACACTAGAGTGTCTCACAATGTGAGGGGCCAGATCAGACCGATACTGGATCGAATGCTAGAGACCCACACCAGACAACTGGCGAAAATTCAGCTACTGAAGGGCAAGTTGGAAGAAAGGGAGAAGCGTGTGGTGGACCAGTTACCGGCTCAACGGCAGCATACCTACGCCGATGATGCAACCGAAGCAAAGGCCAAGCCAGGAGGGCCAAGGACCATGTCGAAGCACAGTTTCCTGGTTTATCCAAGGAACCAGGGAATGCCTTCCAATGAAGTGAAACATGCGATCGGATCTCAAACCCTTTGCCCTGGGAGGGGGAATCCAGAGTGTGAAAAAAGTGCATAATGGTGGCGTCTTGGTTGCCTGCACTAAGGCCAAGGGGGCTTGAATCAATGACACAAGCGTTTAGTGAAGACAAAGAGCTCTCAGAGGAGTTCGTGCTGAGAAGACCATACAGAAAGCTTCCCAGACTTATCGTTTACGGGACGGAAGAGGACAAACGAAATGCAGGACTTTTTAGTCGAGAAAAATGAGTTGAAATACCCCGAGCACTGTACGGTACTCTTCCCCATCAAGAGGAAGGGAAAGTTAATCCACCGGGTGGTCAAACTGGCCCCAGGGGATTTTAAAACCTTGCTCAAAAAGGGCAAAGTGAACCTGTACTGGTCGGTTCACCCTTGCCGGGAGTTTCTCAGGAATACCCGTCGCTTCAAATGCAACGGGTTTGGACACCATCAAGCCAAGTGTCCAGCAGTCTGCCAGTCCTGTGCCCGCTGTGGGCAAGCAGGCCATATGCACTGGGGATGCCAGAACGAAGCGAAATGCCCAAACTGCCATAGTGACAACTCAGGATACCACCTCAAAATTTCAACCTCCCATTCCAGCCTGGACCGGGATCGTCCGTGTCTCAGACGAGAAATCGAAAGACTAAAGGAATGGATTGACTGTGGCTAACATCGTCGCCAGTGGAGCAAGTGAAGGGACTGTGTACCCCAATGAATTGTTCAACGCAGAAGGTGCGTTTATTGCCTGTGATTTGCCGAAAAAAGGGGTCTTGTACTGATGGGTATTTCCATACTTTTGATTTTTCTTTGTACTTGGGTTAGTGTGATTAAAGGCATCGGCTCATAAAAAAATTGGACGCGTGGCGAACCGATCTCCCAGAGGTCTTTCAATAGATACACGGTCCATCGTGTGCGACCTCTCCAGGTTCGCGCTACCTGTCTGGGTGTCCGAATCTGCGGTCCCGGGATTGGGATTATTACCTCAGCGTTTACCGTTGGGAAACATGCATAGTGAGTTCTACCTATCCCTGCAAAGTCCGCATTTGGACGGGGCAGGACTAAGACTCATCAACTGATCTTACTGGTACATTATGATTTGAGCTAAAATGTTAAATTGATTACATTTGTTTGCTGATCATTACACAAAATGATATTTTTACTTCAGAACATTTAGGAATTTTTTTCGAAATAGTGTTATTCTGAGGTTAACATATGAAATATAGGACAAAAACAACAGAGTTACAGATTTTGAAATTAGCGTTATTTTACTGACCTGAGTATCACCGGCGATGATGCTGTATCGGATGTCCTGTGCCTGAAAACATATTGCCAAAGTGAAGTGTCTCTACATAACATAAAGTTCATGTGAGCAATTTTTCTACGAAAATGGCGCAAAGCATGCTGGTTCTCCAAACGTTCAGCGGTTTTGAAGCGAAATTATTTTGAAACGGTGGACTGGATAGTTGGGAACAGGAGTTAAACCAGTTACTTTGCGTCTTAGGTAAACATAAAGTTATACTACAAAATACTGAGTTACTGTATGCAATTCCTTTAGTTGGAGGTCTTGTATTAATACTTAAGGTTCTGTACACTGCCATTTTCGAAGAAAATAGTTTCCGTTCCCTATGTGGCGTTGAAGAAAATCAATTGAAACAGCTGACGGAACAGACTTGAAAGGTTTTTTCAATCCAAATGCAAAACGGTGAACCATTTTCTTACGACGACGGCGATTGACATAAAGGCCTGTATTACAGAGTTTTGGTTTAAGAACACCGTCTGGTTGGCGAAAATGTATCAGAAATAGATGTTTTGTGATTAGGGGCAACAAAGCTGAAATAAATATGGTCTGGGAAAAGGAAACACACACACACACACACAACACAACAAACTGTGTGTGGGTGTGGGTGTGCGCGTGGGTGTGTGCGTATGCGCGTGCGCGTGGGTGTGGGTGTGTTTTAATATTTATTTAGTCCTATTTGCTCTGAGAAAATGGACCTCAAGCATATATGACCTAGCTAGGAAAACAAATGTGGAATAAGGCACGAGTACAAAAAGATCTGGTAATAGACATTATATGTCGGAAGAAACAAACCTGTGAAAGAAATCGTGTACTCAAGAAAAACAACCGGGAAATGGATATTTTCTGCTCAGTGAAAACCATCCTATAATATATATGTAATATACTGTATCATAGGAAAGACGATTTTGCAGCAGATATCATGTGGCCCCAACCTGAATTGGCATTATTTGTTCATGTAAAATTATTATGTAATAAATGTTTAGAAAGAAAACGTATGTCGTGTTGCCGGAAATAACTCTGAAGGAGCTCGTTGTCATTCAACTAACCTGCGAATTAATTAAACAACTTCACATGCTGCTTGGAATTTGATGCACGACTAAAGGAAATTGACAGATTTCTCATGGCTGACCTTTCTCGCTATGCTAACCATCTGTATGGCACGCAGTTCAAAGAAATTCTTCACTTCTTAAATCAACATTCCTTTGAGTTGACACCACGTCTTATCAGGAAACAATGTCTATACCAGAACAGCAGAATAAAAGCCACAGACCTCCGAAACCTGTTATGTACTGCATAACAGTAACATAGTTTGCTGATGAAGCCTATCTACAGCGAACACTACAACATGTTAAAGAAATAACATCTGCGCGAAATAGTGGAAAGCACATGTTTCGCTATGGTGTCAGAACTTCCTTTTTCTTATTTTTTTTTTTTTTTTTTTTTTTGTGCAATTTTATGGAAATGCGAAAAAAGAAAAAAAAATGCCACTGTGTTAATAAACAGCTAGTAATAATGTTTTTTGTTTTCTCTGAACTCAACGAATGCATAACTGGATCAATTTCTCCTGCACGTATTTCTTTTCATATTTATCCCATGGATGACGTTCTTTCAGCGCAGGAACCTTGCTTGCACTGCAAAATCTCGTTAACTTGCACATTTGTCTACATTTTCGACTGTGCTCTACTTCATACCTTAACTGAATTAGCTTTAAGCCGTACTTTTAAATAACGAAAATCTAGTTCATAAGCTATTAATACATTATTAATGACTTCAGATTGTATAATTAGCTTTGCGGGCAGCATCTGATGGTGATCCTTTTACAAACCTCCGTCTCTAGCCATATAGCTTTTGTAATCGAGAAATGTGATAGAACGGACTATGGCATAGTTTCAAGGTGACTTAAGCAGGCATGGTGTAACGGAAGAGGATGCTTAAAGTCATGGGCAGTATTTCAGAAATAGGCTAGAGGAACTAACATAACCTAATTTTAACAGGCAGTTAAAAACATTCGTTAGTTCCACATCTAGGTATTTGTAGCATGCGAATAGATGTTGAAGATGAAGATAACGTTACACCACATACTGCTTTATAGTAACCCATAAGCCACAGAAAAACTTCATCATTAACTGGTCGTAACTAATCAGAAACTGACTGATCCAGGCTAAATACTATATATTGATCGGGACATGTTTGATTTCAATGGACTTC
The DNA here is from genome assembly GCA_039090855.1 of Macrothele yani. Lineage (NCBI taxonomy): Eukaryota > Metazoa > Arthropoda > Arachnida > Araneae > Macrothelidae > Macrothele > Macrothele yani. The sequence continues at coordinate 79,799,305 of CM077012.1, forward strand.
TATAAAGACAGCTTCAAGAAAGACAGTGCATTGAGATCAACAGTGTAGTAAAACTGAGCAAAAATATTTGTGTAATTTTAGGATATTTGAAATTTTGGGCTGTTGTTTATTACGGGAAGGAATATGAGTTGTTTCCAGTTACATCATTGTCTGTGGTACTGGACAAATAGTTTCCGAGCTCTGTTTCCTGTTCTTAATTACGGTAAATGAGACATTCCCAATTGACACCAAATATCTCTCTTAAAAAAATTATGCAGCAAACGTGTGGAATAAGTTAACGAAACAAAGGTTGTTTTTTTTATGCAGTATGGAGGAAGGGAATATGTAGTGTAACTATGCACGGCAAAAACGCAGGTAATCTAGGATCATTAGAGACAATTGGGGGAGGGGGCAAAGAATGGAAAAAAAAGTTTCTCTTCTGGATCCCCTTCTGACTTCTCGCACTCAGAACCCCTTGGTCACATGCGAACTCAATAGATAACTGATCGAAGTGGAGAGGAGGGAGAACTAGTTTTACCTTAATAGTCCATTAAACGGCCAGTTCACGTGGCCTGCTGTGTTGGCGGTCATGCGACCGGAAGTAGAAAAGTGACCACTTTCCGTCTCGCCACGTGCCGTTGCAGCGCGTGCGGGTAGGGAAGCTGTAGGGGTGAACGAGAACGGAGTCAGTCGGCCATGTCCAGTGTCACAGCCAACCTGATATTATTGATTCCGGTCACTGTCCCTACTGGGTTTGCCGAAACTTCCCACCCACCCACTACGTTTTCTGTGCAGTTAGCTCAGCAGCGTCCGTTTTTTGTTTTTGTTTTTTGAAGTAAATGATTTCAGTCGATTAAGAAAGTTATCAGCAATTTTTCATTCACAAACTGTAACTGTTAAAATAATCACTCCGTTATTGCGTTTTGATAATTTAAATGATTTTTGGTTTCCAGAAACGCACTACTTTCGCTGTCTTTTATTACATGATAAGCGCAGTCAGATATTTGTTTAAACTCTTTTTCCCGTATTGTTTCTGAGGCTCTTCTATATTAAAAGGTTTTTTTTTCTTTTTTTTTTTTCATATGATGCACTTAGGTTGGGTTTATGTGTATATGCATATACCTTAGAACAGTGGCGTCGCCAGCAGCTCAGAACTGGGAGGCGGGGGCTGTAAGAGAAGCTAAACATCATACGGGGGGGGGGGGGGGCTGAAATTTTTAAGAACCACAGATAACAACCTCCATGCCTTTAACAAGTTACCATTTCCTCGCAATTTTGCTTACCTACGCCATTTTTTAAACTTTTTTTCTTTAACATTTGCAGTCATAAGGAATTTATTAGGAATTTCAGTTTGTAAACTGAGGAATATTTCTTTCTCTCTCTTATCTCATCTTTTTAGGCTAATTACAAAAATGATGTTTTTTCTACTGTTGTCTTAGACATACACTTATAGAATCCCCTCCATTTAACAGAGCAGCACATAAATTTAACAAACAAGTAGTTTTAATATAACAAAATGTTTTGAATCCGAAAAATTCCCATATGTTTATTTAAGTTTCCTAAAATCTTAAACGATGCATTCGCTTGTGCTCAAAGTGCTTACATATTTTGGGGGGCTAAAGGGTGGGCTCAAAGAAAATTCGGGTGGGCCTAGCCTCCCCGTAGCTCCAGGTCTGCCTTGAAATAATGAAATATAGCTGCTTCTAAAATTGGGGACGGCATGTCCGATGGCAGATACACAAAGCAAAAACAAAATAATGCGTGTTTTGTTTTGCGCACTTACGTTTGTCCGAAGACATGCTAATGAATTTCTCCGCCACTGACTAAGACGTCTTAGTAATTAGACCCAACTGAGTGATCTTCATAACTGTGTATCACAATGAGGTTTTATTCATTCGATGTTCTTGATGCATACTTTACGGCAACGAAGATATAAAGTACTCGCTTTTGTGTTTTTCAATGTCTGAATTGATCTTGACTGAGTCTGGGAAGCGTTTAAAGTTCCGAACCGTTTGCTTTTCTTATTCCTATATTTTAAACACCGAAAGAAACAAAAGTCTATGAAGCACAGTGTCTTTTCGCTGCAGCAGTTTTCTAAAGTTTCACATCATTTTCCCTATTCTCGTTGATGGCATTGTAACATATTATTTCATCAGTTGCTCTGGCATTGAGTAACAAAACATAAAATCAAGAGAACTTTCCTTCTCACGCTAATAAATAATAGTAAAGATCAACAGCCTGGGAAAAAGGTTCAAGGAAAACCTTGCAGGTATTCAGCCTTTTGTTTTTACTTTAGGAAGATGGAAGAAAGCGCTTCCTTTCTGTCGTTCTAAAACTTTCATCATCGCTGCTATTTTTTAGCAAGCTATCGAAGTTGTAGTGCACAAAACAATTTCCATTTAGGAGAGAGGCGTACATCGCTTGTTAAAAAATTACTGAAAATATTTCCTTTATCATCTGGAGTTACATTTGTGATAATATTCTCTACATAAAGATTGCATAGATTACTAGGAGAAGAAATTTCCCTGAAATGCGTCGGTTAGTACAAACAGAAGTCGCAAGCAATTCAATTTTATTGAATTGCTTTTTCCAAGATGAAAAAATGTTTTTAAAATTCTCGATTGAGTTAGTTACACATTGGGTTGTGTGCATAGTGGAGTTTTCTGTTCTGCCAGAAATCTTAACTTTATTTAAGTCGAGATTTTTGACAGAGCAGATATGTTTTCGGTTAAGTCACTTGTAACGTATACTCTATATTCACTTTCCTTTTGATTTTACTATCTCTGGTTATTTTATTTTACTATGTAAATTATCTTCCTACTGAACGAAATATTATTTCACCCGCTGAATGAGATCTGGCAATGAGTGTAAGTCATGACGTGGTGGTAGCTAGTATATAGGCGCGTTCATCGAGACCTGTGGTGGAGGTTGGAGAAGTTGTGTTTTTGTTGATGTGTTGGCGTTGCGAGGTGTTGTTATGAGAGTGTGTGTACTATAAGAGGAAAGTTTATTCATTATTATGTACAAGATATATGAGTGCCTTAGTTGACCACGAGTCTTGGGAATAAACAAGTTTGTCAGTAAGTTCAGTCTTTCTCAATTCTTAGTTTTGTCAGACCTCTGTCTGGCTGTTAGGTTTATGACTTTGATTACTTAATATAAATAACCAGCGTTGAGACTTTGTTTAAGTTCATAATTAACGAGTAACAACACCCTTTTGGGAATTCATTATTTTGAAGCTTAGAGCATTATTCATTCATAATAATTAGCTTAGCAAAAAGATTATAAAGCTAATTCATTATACACTGAACGTGTGATTCTGTAACACATTTTTTGATATACAGAAGTTTGAGAAGTGACTTAAACTCTTATCGCTCTTCTACTCATCCAACAAAAAAAAACAAAAAAAACAGGAGAAACAGGCAAGGGCCGTTTCTTCTGTTTTTTTTTTATTTTTTTTTCTCTCTCTCTCTCTTTTTCTCTATTTTTTTTTAACATGTCTTAAAATGTTCATGCACTTGGTGCTTCTCCTGATATCCGATTTCTCCAAGGTTACATAAACGCATAATGTTAATTATTAACTGGTTAATAAGTAACGCTGTTAACTTGTTGTTTCTTGAGGTTGTTAAGAAATAAGCAGTGCGCTAAAATATTACATACAATGCTTCTGTACCTTTTAAAAGTTATTTATTTCTCTCTTTGATTTCGAGGTTGATTGTCCGTAGGCTTTTGTCTAACTTACTATCCTTTTCTCCAAGCAATATATTTCTATTCCCTATGACATCTACTTCCGACGATTCTCTCGTCTTTCTCCCGCTTCACGGGGAAAACTTGAATCCTCCTGCTACCTTAAAAGGTCGTGCCCGAAAGACCAACCCCCCTGGTCATCTCATGACCGCGCGCACCTAACCCCTCGCGTCGACTGACCTGCTCATGCCTTTGTTCCCAGGCAAGTTCACCCCCTTCGCTTCAACATGCACTGCGGCCTCTCCCAAGGAATAAAGGCGGCATAAAACTCAAACCTCAAAGCTGAGATTAAACGTTTCCCACGTTCCTTTCGGTTACTTTTGATCATACGTGCCGAAAAGTGCTAATTACATTTGACAACACCAAGTGCGGCTACGAAGCACAAAGCCAAGTTTTGAAATGGCTTTCTCCAGTGTGACATCTTTGTAAAGCAAACTCTAAAGATGAGACAGCTTGGCAGCCTTCTGAAAATCCGTACTTCTTGACAACGTGAAGTAAATGAAACTTTCTCAGGCTCGCAGACAAAGGGAAAAGGGAACACGAGGCAAAGGAAAATGTTGCGAATGAGATTTGATATTTTTGCCTAAAACTCTTGCATTAAATCTCCGTGACAATATTGTCACAGTGCTGTTTTATCTCTTTTCTTATATTACCGAAATAGGTTTGAATCAGAAGATTGACAGGTTCCTTGAGCACTGTACACATTAATAGAGTACTATTAGATCATTTAACAGAAGAGAGTTGACATTTGATAAAATTCTTTATTGTCGTGATTTTGCTTAATTTAATTATTACTCCTGGTCACCTGTGATTAGACCATCTCTCATGTTCTATAACTCCTCGCTATTCATTCATGGTTACAGCTCGTACGCGGATACAACCTCCCCTCACAAAATATTACTCCTTCCCTTTCACGTCTCCACTTCGCTCTACACACGTCATCATTCCTACCCTCGGAGTCTCGTTCTCCTATTGTCTTCCGCACTACTTCCAAAAAACGAGCCTGAAGCCTCTGTCCGAACACCTTCTTCCTATTCCGTCTCCATTCCTAATCACCTCCCCGAAGGACACGTCTTCCTTAAGAACGGAAGTCCTTCCTAATGAGTCGCTTTAAAACTCTAAAAAAACGCCTTCTTCTATAATAGCTATCCATACACGAAATCCTGTGTTTTGTCCACCCAGGAAGTTCGCCGATAACTAATCGTTTCCGGTGACTTACTGGCTCTCCCAAATCGAACTCAAAAATCATGTCTTTAGAAGTTTCCCACGATTACTTTTAAAACATGCTAAAACTGCAAGGATTCTTAATTACTTACATATTCATTAAAATTCAACAATTAAAAGATATTTACATTGCATTACATTTCATGAAATAAACATTCCCGTTCCATTACGCTATTATTAAAGGTTATTTACAATTACCACCTTTACAATATTTCCCACTTGCAAAAAAAATAAAAAAATAAAACATGAGACGGATGAAATTCGTGACATGTTGTGCTCAATACCTATCTCCTGCCTTACTTAACTGGATGCTAAACTAAGCTTAGGACAACCTCGTGAAATACACAAATTCAATAAATTTTCACAACAGGGCTCAAACTTACCTACATGCGAAGGCTTACACACACACACACACACACACACACACACACACACATTTTCGAATGTTTCCATTTTCATTTCGTTCTATATCTACATTGCTTTCTTAACATGCTGTTATTTTAAATTGAACCGCGTCTAACTGATTTTGTTCAATGTAAATGGGTCCCTTTTACTAAAGTCCTTTAAGTTAATCGCTCATGAAGTTTATGGGTTTCCTTCAAAATCACGTTCAATTTAACAAGTTTTATGCACAAACCGTAAATCTCTTACTAGATTTTTATTCAAGTTAGCAAACTTGTTACATCTCGGAAATACAGGGTGATTCATAAAGAAGTATACAGTTTCAACGCACTATAAAACAAGAACAATGTAAGATATTTTATGTCACCTGTAACAGAATTGTAGGGGAATGTTTCAAGTTTTTTTTAGAGACAGTCACAGATGTTCTATGTGTGCACCCTTAGTCACACATCGAGCCGGTAATCCATTTCCGCCCAAACGCGAGGTAAGATATCTGAATCAAGTGCAGTGAGATTTTACAACATCTGCATTTTGTATGTAATCATTTTCAGCTTCTTTCTCAAAATTCTCCAGGAAGTGGGCTGTAAAATCTGCACTTCACGACTCACCCTCCGCGTTGATATTCCCGGGCTTCGTTGAATGGCGGTGCAAACACTATCGACGACTTCTTCCGATACACGCGGTCGTCCAGGACTTTTAAGTTTTCACAAACAGCCCGTAGTTTCAAATTTTTATGCCAATTGTAGATGAATTTTCTGGTTGGAGGTTCTTTTCCGAATCGTGATCGAAAATGCCGTTGCACAACAGTTATAGATTCCGTCTTGCTCAATTCAAGAACACAAAACGCCTTCTCCACTGCAGACGCTGCTATTTTGACTGACTAGTCACGTGACACGCGCGCTATCGCCTATATGTCACTTCCCTTAGTAGCGGGACACAAACTTTATGAGTACATCTACCTAAAGGTTCGCAGTTGTGGTCCATGTCTTCAACTGTTACTGTTTTACAGCATCTGGAAACTGTATACTTCTTTATGAATCACCCTGTATATTCAAATCCTGAATTTTAGGATCACACGGCAACTTACTTTGGTTCACTGTATGTAAAAGACATTTGACCGATTTCGTTTAAAATCACTTCGAATAAATTTCTCATTTTCTTGTGAAATGCCGCAGATTCAAATATTATTCTCAGACCATTAAAAAGTTAGTCAATGAAAATTGGTTAACAATATCGATTATACTTGACCGATTTCTCTAAAAGTATGAAGCATTTTTAATATATTTATTTGATAATACGTAAGGGCCAATTTCGGAGTTCAGCATTCAACCAAAGTTCTCGAGATAACGGTCTGACGCATTTCAATTTCATTCGGACCTTGTTTGATCGATTTGTGCTGCATTAAATGCAGGTTAGTCATTGGAAAGTCAAGTTTTTTAATAATCGTATAGCAGACCGTATACGTAGAATGATAGGAAGAAATTTTAACTCTTTCAGCTGCTGTCATTGTTATATTGTTGTGCAAAAGAAATTTGAGCTGAAATGCACATTGTTAAATGAAAATACCATTTCAAGCTCATACTAACTGTCATACCATTCCAAGCGCATACTAACTGCCTTCTGCCAAGCACGGGCGGTAACTTTGTAGGCGGTCTAACAATGCTTCGAGTATATTGTCTTTTCCTCAGTCGGCATATTTGATAGTTTTCTTTGCCCTAGGTTTTTATCGTTGCAAAAACATTTTGCAAAACTTTTAATTATGAAACCATATCGAAAGAACCGCGCAACAGCCATTATGCAGGTAGAACAAACAGAAAAAATAACGATGGGTAATTTGTTCAGAAACGAAATTATGGATTTTGGAAGACTCCCATTATTATTATTATTATTATTTACTACCCCATAAGCATATAAACCTGTAAAAACACATCATTTCCTTATTTATGTTCTGTGTCTCCCAGAAAGCTAGAACTCTAATGTAAGAACGAATACACCATCCATGTCTTAAATGGGATTCAAACTGAGACTCTGCAGTTACCGAAGCATCTTTCCTAGCCACTAATCACTTGAATGACAATTGTTTGTTGATAGATTTTACAGTGAAGAACACTGTGCGAAGTGACTTCTAAAAGCAACTACATCAAAGTTTTTAATGGAAGTTGTTCTCATCCATATCTTTTGAGAATATTTAAATTTTGTATCTATGTTTTAATCACATGAGGAAACATAATTCATTTGAAAACCATAGGGTTGATGCTTGTACCCTATCTGATTGATATAATTGTTGTAACACATTCGAAAAGTGAGAATTTCTTTTAACTTGGCAATGCTGCGCATTCGGTTTTACAACTTTCCAGACGTACTGTGTAGATGAGGAAGCAAAAAAACATCGCCAGTAAGATTTTCTTTAGGGCTCAAGTTTTATTAGCGAATATTTGACCCATTGCGAATTACCTGTATAAACACTCGGTACAGAGCATTATGTATTTACTTACAGAGGACATTATAGACTTTTCATTCCCATGGAAACGTGGCTTGCCTTTCGAAACACTGCCTTAAAATAATATCACCAGTAAAATAGATCTCCGCCTTGCAATTTAATTCGCAGTCACCGTTGAAGTAGAGTTCTCTTGTGTCCCTAATCGATAGGGTGGCAATTAACTCTAAAGGACTACCGCTCAGTATTCTTTCCCACGTTCTTTGCCGGATAGTATTGACCCGGGAGACCGTGTGCCGCGAACAGGTAGCAGTGTCAGGGAAGTTGGAACGGGGAGAGCTGAGCATGGGAAACTTAACCCCCGCCCCCAAACAATTCACTGGTAAGCCTGCCACTCATGTTGCGGTGTGGGGAGTGATTGTGTTAGAGAGCGAAGTGGTGATGTCCATGCAAGCGGAACTCCAATGCCATTCTCATCATCAAACTGAACAGTGCCGGAGTTCCACTAAGGAAGCATTTGAACGTTTTTCAACAAAGTTTCATAATTCACATCCTAATTTTTTTATAGCAAAAAGGTTGTAAAAACAGCAGTAGTTCCGTAGAATAGAAATCATTATCCGCACGAAGTCAAAGTTCACTCTTATGTCACGCAAAAGTGCGGATGATGACAAAAATTTTCTTTGTGTAGATAAACTACTTATATTCTTTCCAAAGAATGTCCTAACTGCCCTCCATTTCTTCATTCTCCTTCATCTCCCCCTCCTGTCTTAAGCTTTATTACAGGAAGCGTACAATAAGACAACTACATTCTACTTGTCAGCTTTGTTAGAACCACTATGTAGGAATGTCTGCGTGAAGGACTGTTCACAGATGGTGTAATTATTGAGGATTTTACCCAAAATTGGTTCCCTTGTTAGGCAAATTCTGTGCTTAAGTTTGATTGGAATTGGGGAAAACGACAAAGTAGTTGTCTGTATGAATTTAATATATGTGCAAGCATGGGCAGATAATATCTGTTTAAAAGCTATCCAAAATCATGGGAGAAAATCCTGTCGCAAAGAAATTTGCCTCAAAAGTTTGAGCTGTCGTATTCTTGCTGTTCAGTAAATAATTGAAACAATGTGTAGGTATTTTAGGTAATCTATGTCAAGTAAAATGTATTTCTTGCGCATTCTTTATTGAAGATGTATACATTCTTTCTTGCAAATATCTTATTTAAAACGTTACGTCAGCAGTAAGTTTTGCTTTTTATTGACGTAATATGAAGGTTCACATAATTAAATTACCATTCAATGTACGTACGCTATAGATTGGTGATTGCATTCAAGGTGGTAAAATTTTCAAATGTTTAAAGTTCGACATGCATGTAAGGAAAATACATCTTAAATAAATGCAGAAACAAATACAGTGAAACTTGTGTTGGCGGTCACTCGCATTCGGCGGGCACCTGCCAAAGATGTCAGTTTTGTCTGGCATGAATGTTATTAATAATAGAAACAATACATAACAGACCTCTATTTGGCGGGCAGCCATACTTCAAACGCATAAGGTATATATTACATATACCTGCATTTCGCGGTCACCAATATGGGAAACTCATAGAAAAATCTTGTTTAGGAAGTTCTAGAAAGGTAAGAAAAAGGCTGTGAGAGAGAGGAGAGAGTGAGTTTAAAAACATGAAATACTTTTTCTTTATTTGTCACCGCCCTTCACGAGATTGTAAATGGTGGATGGTCCTTGTGATCTGGCAAGCTTTTAGAATTTTGTTTGCAGATGGTACGGTTTTCTGTTAACTAGAGCACGCACGATCAATCTTTGTCCGCCGCCCCGGTGGCGCAGTGGTCTAAGGCGCTGGCCTCTGATCATTCGTCCGTAAGGGGTCCGGGTTCGAATCCCAGTCAGGCATGGATGTTGTGTTTGTCTTACGGCACTGGCTCTCTCCCTTCCCTGGAACCAGTGACCCTAAATTAGGGACGGGCGACTGCTTATAGCCCATTGAGTTGCTCACGGTGGTCGTTAAACCTCCAATCAAAAAAAAAAAAAAAAACAATCTTTGTCCTAAATTAGAGCGTGAAGCCCACGGAAGAGTTTATTTCCCCCGTTCCAACAAAGCTAGCCTTCTCACATAACGACAGTATTCTTTGAGCAGGCTTGATGTACCACTGTAGATGGCAAAAGAAAACATTGCTGACCTTAAGTAAGAAAAAGAAAGGGGAGCGTGGAATGTCTTCAAACTCAACCGCAGTAGTGCTGCTATTTCTTTCGGAATCTCCTTTCCTTCTATTTACTCCGGTGGAACATGTGGTTGGTGCGTCCGATTTGCGACAACTTATGTATCCTCCGAACACCTTAACCTATTTCTCAGTCTTCTGATCAGATCAGATCATATGTAGAGGATTTTAGGAAGGAGTGTCTGACTCCAGGTCTTAAACAACCCTTAGAAATAGGAAACTAGGGGATTTGGGCTAGAGTGCCCGATAGGAAAGTCACACGGAAACAAAGTAGAACGGGGGAGGAAGACGCTCTTATTTATTAACCCAGTATCCGGGGTCCGACGGCTTAACGTGCCCATCCGTCGCACGGCGGATATTTAGTGGTTCGAGCGTTCGTATCTGCCTATGATCGAACCAGAGGTTCTACCGTGGCAGTCACGAACGTTGACCACTAGGCCATCTGCGGCCCCCTAGTCTTCTGGTTCATAGTGAGAGATTTAATGAATAACATTTCTAAATAATAAAGTGGTAGATAAGGAAGAAAGAAAAAATACTTCACAGCAGGCTGTATAAAAAAACTGTAAGTAGTTTTCATTTTATGTTCAAGTGAAGAGAAAAGATAGTTTGGAAAATTGAACCACTTTATTTGGAGGTCACCTGTCAAGACTGTCAGTTTGTCACAGAACCGTTAATGACCTTGCAAGACAGATTTCAGATTATTATCAATCGTAAATTACTTTTAAAATACAAGTAAACCGAAAATTTAGTGAACCGGAATTCACTGATTCAGTTTGGAAAGCCCGGCTCATACCCGAACATTACAGTCCAGAGAAGGATATGCATTTTACAAAGGAAACCTGCAGATAGAACAATATGTGTATCTATTGAACAATATGTATATCAAAAACAGTGTAGGGTAAAGCGAAATTCTTGGTGTGAGAGTTGGAGTGCTTGAGGTCTTTCGCATTTAGCATCGTTGTGGAAGTAGGAAAGATCAGCACGGGTTTAAGTTTGGAGAAGCCGGCCCATGCCCACGAACCATTTCCCGACGCCTCGCGGAAGCAAATCTGCGATCCCAGCGCTCCTTAGGTGTATCGCCGGCTCCCTTTGCAGTGGTACCAGGCCATAGAGACGTAGAACGCCACGGGCTGGCGACGTAGGGTGTTTAGCGATGAGTGCCGCTTCATTTTGGGGACAGATGATAATCGTATCCGGGTGTGGAGGTCCCCGGGTCAACGGCACAATCCCAACATTGCTATCGAGCGCCACACCTCCCCCACTGCAGGCATTATGGTTTGGGGAGCCATAGCCTACTATAACCGATTAGCTCTAGTAGTGGTACGGCGATCATTGATGGGCCAGCGGTATGTAGATGAGATCCTACGGCCCCATATGCTCCCATTCCTGGTCGGGATTCCAGATGCGCTATACCAGCAGCAGGATAATGCCCTCCCGCACACGGCTCGGGTTGCCCAAGACTGCCTACTTCATAACCAGACACTTCGATGGCCTGCCCGCTCCCAGGACATGCCCCCTACCGGGCATGTGTGGGACCAGTTGGAACGACAGCTGCCGCCGTGCCGCACTATCTGGGATTTGGAGCACACCGTCCAACACGTGTGGACCAGTCTGCCGCATGACGACATCACGCGTCTGTTCGCCTCCATGCCGGACCGTATTGCAGCATGTATCGTCGCACGAGACGGTGTGACGCGTTATTGAAGATGGCAGGACCGCATGCCGCAGATCCCTCTGTAATTGTCCTGCAGCTCTGTTTCTGCCATCTTGTGTACCCTTCATCTGTATCAATCTGTCCATAAAATGTCAGTTCAATCCGATGCTTCTTTCTTGGTGCGCAAATTTCCTTGTCAGTGAGTGTAGTTTAATTTTCAAGAGCAATATACCATTATGCCTTAAAAGAAAAGGGCACCCTTCCAGTTCTTACGCACGTAGCGGAGACTTGGACTTTAAACAAAAAGTCCTGTTCATGCAAAAGCTGCAGACAACTTAAAGAAGTACAGTATGTCGAGATGCATGCTTGTTGTAACCAGGAAAAGTAAGAAGAGAAACTTGCTTGTGGATCAAGAAAATGACAAGAGAGTGGAAGACATTATAATCAGAGTAAAATTCCTGAAATGGCAGTGGGCTGGACATATTGCCAGAAGAACGGATCGCTGATGGACAACCGAAAGTTTTCACTGGTTACCAAAAAAAAAAAAAAAAGGAAAAGACCCAGAAGAAAAACACGCAGGAGGTAGGTGGATGAATTTCGAAAGCATGCCGGAGTGAGACCGTTGTGGCAGACAGTTGGGGAGACCATCATCCAGCAGTGAATTGATAATGGTTGATAGCGTTGCATGAGGAAAAGAAATGTAGTCTCCAGTAACTGAAAACTAATTTTCTAATTTGAACAATGGTTTTCTTCGGGACGGAGTTAGTAAAATTGGAAATTATGCGATTGTTCTTTCTTTTATCACAATGCATAGAATTGTGTTTTTAAGATAAAAAAGAGAATGAATAAAACTTCATTGAGATCGGGAGTTTTTTTTCGATTAGTTTCGTTTTCATGAGACACGTTAATTCCATTATTCCAAAAGAGTTATTGTACAATAATGATGCAACACACTATCAAGTTAGTTGAGACACACTATAACCTACCCCCACTCCCTTTAATAAAATATAATATTCAAAATCCAATTCACTGCGCGAATGTGTTTCTACATTTCAACTACGAGAACTCAGTGGGTACGAGCAAAGATATGCAGAACATGTTCATTCCTGCAATTTGAAGAGAAAGCTATGGAGTGCATTAAAATTCTTCAGGAATTATTATTTATTTAAATTGGCGTAACTCATATTGGTAATTACAATATTGAACAGCGACAAAAACTGGAAAAGGCATCTAGCATCTAAAAACAGCATCTGGCTACCTTAAATGTTATGTTCGCTCCTTCCCAAATGGAATTCATTTTTGTAGAACCATATTTGTGTGTGTGTGTGTGTGTGTGTGTGTGTGTGTGTGTGTGTGTGTGTGTGTGTGTGTGTTTTCATTATTCTTACTATTAGTTCACTTCTCACCATTGCTCTACATAGAATTTAATCAATGACAAACGTCGAAAAGAAGTTTTTCCTTTCTCTAATACATATTTCAGTGTGTATTCCACTTTTTTTAACCTCACGTCACTGCTCTTTAAATTCACTTTTAATTTTTAACATTTTGCTTTTAAAAAAAGATTTTGTAGCATGACTTTGATGGTTCATCTATATTTCTACCCTTTCACACATGCACATAGTGTCTCCATTTACAGCAGCCAGGAAACAGAAATCATCCTGTAAGACATAAAGGATGCATGACAGTGATTTTTCAGTTTCCTTTGTGTGCCGATCCCTTAGTCGATCTCTAAGTCTAAGTAATAATAAGGCTTTACCTAAAAGTCTAATTCGCAAAATATCTTTTACTTTTCGTGTAGTGGTTGGTGACACATATCCCCAATGATTTTTAGTTCAATTTCTCGTTCTCGTAAAGTCGAATCAATGTTTTGAATATGTTTCTGAAAAAAATATAGCCACTAGGTGGCATTAACGAATATATGTATTTCGTCACGAAATCCTGTTTTCAGAAGACGGATTGAAAAAGCAGGAAGGAGGATGAGGCCACAGGTACAATAGAACATCCCTATAATTTTCCAGTTCCTCTTGGCTGAGAGTTCTGCTGCTAGATGGCAGTGGCATTTAGCACAGACGAATAAAATGTGCAAAACCGTCTGTCTGTGCACACAGTATATCGTTTCTTTGGTATTGCTACGGAAGTTTCCAGATGATTGTGTTCACTTGTCGAAGATCGCCGATTTGTGTTTCCATTGGCATAGGACATGATCATTACACCCGAGAGCAATTCAATTTCATGACATTTTTTATCTTCATTCTTTTTCTTATCATAATCATTTTTTAAATGTTTTGTAGAAGGGTTTACTGAAGTTCCTTATTATGTCTTTATATGGTGCAATGTTTTTGAAAACAAGGAAGTAAGTTCTTCAAGAAATTTCGAGAAATAGCATACATAAAAAGTGAATGACCAGGTACACGAAACAAAAAGAAAAAAGGAAAAGGTAGAGCAGTAAATTTCACTGCCTTTCTTACTAATGTGCCAACCTTGTGTTTATCGTCTTCTGCTTCCTATTCTGGTAGGTGAATGGTTGGAATGGTATCTTGTTTGTCCTAGGGTTTTTAGTTCGAGTTCAGAGTTTACAGTTTGGCTTTGTTCTTCAGTTCGATCGAGTAAGTTTTGTTAGGACCTCGTACTTTTCTTGAGCTTTCGATGATCGTAAGTGGTTGTTAAACTACATATTCATGTCTTTTTTAGCACGTCTTTTGTAAAAAAAGATCGGGCTTATGTTACCGGTTTGTCCGTCCGTCTGTACCCACGATATCTCTGCAACTATTAGTCCGATTTGAAAAATTCTTTTTGCATTGGGAAGCTCGAAATATGCGAACGATGATCCTTCATTTCGTTTTTTTTTGTTTTTTTATGATGTACAATTTCGCCGCTAGAGGGCGTAAATGCAGATGATGTCGAATTCAAAAATGCGTTTTATTCCACATATTTGCTTCTAAACATCCGATTGAAAAAATCCTTTTATCCTTCGATTCCATTTATGTCGAAGAGTATTTTAGATATAGTTACTTTTTCAAATTACGCATAGATTTTCCGCTAGGGGCGTAAAAGTAAATTACATTTTTTCCTGATAACTCTCTTCTAAAACTCCGATTTGAAATTTTTTTCTTCAGCGGATACACCTCCTGATGGAAAATCTCTTGCATATAAATTCAAATTTTGTGTAAAGAATACTTTGGCCACCAGGGGGCGTAAGTGTTAATTTTTGCTTCTGATGTATTTGCCATAAAATCTGAGACTTTAAAATATCGATTGAAAAAATTCTTTCGTGGACTGATGCACCTCACATCGATACATCTTTTCGGAATATTTTCTTCTTAAAATATTCCATAGTTTCTCCGCCAGGGAGCGTAGATGTATATTTTATTTTTGTCAATATCTCTACTTCTAGGAATCCGATTTGAAAAATTCCTTCTTTGTTGGATAGTGTTTCCGATGCGAAATGTTTTTCCTATAAATTCAAAATTTTTTCAAGTAAACCATAGACTTTCCGCTAGAGGGTACAATGGTAAATTCCGTTTTTTGGCGTTATTTCTGCTTCTGAAACTCCGATTTGAAAAATTATTTCTGTATCGCAAACAAGACCTGATGGAAAACATTTTTCACACAATTTCTAATGTTTGGTAAAGAATGATTTGGCCACCAGGGGGCACAAGCGTTAATTTCTGATTCTGATGTATTTGTAGCAAAATCTGGGCTCCTGAAAACTCGACTGTTTTTTTTTCTTGGACCGATACCACTCATATGGAATATCCTTTTGAGAATACTTTCTTCCTAAAGTAATGCATGGTTTTCCCACCAGGGTACGTAAAGTCACATCTTATATTGTCGATATCTCTGTTTCTAAGAGTCCGATTTAAAAAATTCCTTCTGTGTTGGAGAGCGTTTCCGGTGCGAAATGTTTCTCATATAAATTCATGTTTTTCTTAAAGCACAAGTCTGCAACCAGAGGGCGTAAGCTCTCGATACTGTCTACAGCAATATCTGAGGGATTAAAAACCCGATTGAAAAACTTCTTTCTTCCGTCAGATACTATTGTTTTCCGTACCGGTTCCATTGACTTTGAATAGCTTTGATAAATTTAATTTGCGTCAGAACGGATTCAAAAGACGTGCTTATTACACCCGAAAATTCGGTGTCATCTTTCTTGTTTAGATGGGAAAGGAAAGAAAACGGGGTAAAATAGTATTCATCATGGTCTAACACCAATACTGTTACCACCTTCTCATGTTATATATTGTAAGGAATGTTCCTGTAAGAAGCGGATTAGAATGCAAAATTCGTAATTGCAGTTTTCAAGCGTTTAGAATTATTTTAGCGAAATTCTGTTGTAGCGCTATAGCATCTCTGAGTGAGCTATGAAACAAAGAACTTGTGAATTTCACGGTTACCCTGTCAGAGAAGATAAGTTTTTCCCCAATACTTAGTGCCGATTTTGGGACGCACGACGTCTTCTAGTTTCATGCCAAACCCCGTGGGTAAGGTAATTCCAATTTGGTCTAGCCGCTGGGCTAAGCGTAGATAAAAAGTTGCGAATTTTGCTCAAAGCTTTTGGTCATAAAAATGTGCATTTTCAAGTACACTATGTGCACAAAAGTAATTGGACACCCCCACGCAGGCGCAATGGTGTGTTCTTGCAGCAGGCATGTAGTCGATATGGTATAAAAAAAGGCAACGGGAGAACGCTCAGATAAAATAGCTAGCAGGAGAGAACTCTCCGAATTTGAAAAGGGCGCTATAATAGGCTGCTCAATTTTAGATATGAGCATAAGAAGCACTTCTAATGTCATACAGGTCGCTAAATCGATATTCTAATACGCTGCTCAATTGGAGGTATGAACATAAGAAGCACTTCTGATATCATACACGTCCCTAACTCAATACTCACACCTGTCGATGTAACGTGAATATTCGCAAGTGTCGATCCTTTTTCGTGTACACTGACAATGGCACGATGTTCTGTTAGAAGTTAAAATTTTATCCCGTGGCCCGGTTACTCTGGGAGCCGAGACAGTGGCGTACCGGAAAATCTTGGGGCAGCCCGCAAAAATTTCTTCGAGGCCCTTTTGCGAAAACCTATTAGCACTCAATTACTTAATTTTTTTAATTCAATATCATTAACTATGTTTTACAGGCATTTAAATATTGGGTTGGAAAGAAAGTTATGTCCGATGACGAGGAACCCGAAGTCGAAGCCTCGGCCACGAAGCATTTTGGCCACTGAGATTGCGCAGCACGCAGGCATGACATCAGCAGGTAGGTGGCTGAAGTCAGTGGCAGTTAGCCGTCAAAAGGCGAGAGTGTAAGCGCAAGCCAACATGGAAGTGGATAAGGAGCTCATCCGCAATTGCATGCCGTATGGTTTCCCTTCGGTAGCACTCCCGCAAATGCTGTAACATTACCAGTGTGCACCCCAATGCCATATTACATTGTCAGTGTGAAATTGGTTCCAACAGTTTCGAGAGGTAAATTTTGACCTGTCAGACGTCCCAAAGCTGGAAGACCCGCAGCAGTGGATATGGATATATTGAAGACCTTAGTGGAGAGCGACCGGCGGGTGACCACACGGAAGTTGGCCGAACAGTTGAACTCACAAGAGGGTTATCACGCACCTGCGTCAACTTGAGAAGGTGCACAAAATGGGAGTTTTGGTACCTCATCAACTCATAGTTGAGCAGAAAGCAAATCGCATGAGGACATGCGTTTTCCTGCTTGCACGTGACCAAGTTGAACAGTTCTTGGACGGAATTGTAACAGGTGGCGCAAAGTTGGTTCTGTATGACAATGTCAGCGCACAGAAGCAGAGGTTAAATCCAAAACAGAAGCCCATGCCGACATTCAAAGCAGGCTTACACATACGTAAGGTCTTTCGGGGGAATATGCGAGGAATCGTGTTTTTCGAGCTGCTGCCAGACAACACCACTATCACCATCAATGTGTACTGCCGTCAGTTCGAAGATCTGCAGATATCGCTCACGCCAAAACGGCCTGCAATGCTGAACCGCAAGGGCGTCCTCCTACAGCAGGATGGAGCGAGACCTCACAGAGCACGAGTGACCTGTCACAAGATCAGGGACTTGGGCTGAGAGCTACTGCTGCACACTGTCTATTTCCCAGACATTGCCCCAAGCGAATACCACCTTTTCCGGTCGTTGCAGCATTTCGTGGAGGACAGTTGTTCACCAACCGGGACGATGTCGAACGCGCACTTACTCACTTCTTTGCGTCCAAACCGCCACAATTCCACAGGGACGGTGTCCAACAGCTGCCCAAAAGATCGGAGCAGGTCGTGGCAAACGACGGTGACTACAGTTTGGAATGATTTGTACTTGTATATACAGTAGGGATGTAAGGTCAGGTGATGCGTAACATCACAGCCTCTCCTTGACAAATGTCAACCCCGCCTTCTCGTGGTGCATCCTGTTCCCACTAAAGGGGCTCTGACGACCGCCCATAGCGGTATAACTATACCATCGGGATCAGAGGAAATGCTGTCCCACACTCACCAACCTGCTTGGCCAGCGTGGTGAGTTATGGCCAAACCCCTCCAAAATGATTCCACAACTTAAATCTTGGCCCTCAGTCTCCGGCAGCTGGAATGTACCTGGCCAAGGCAGCGGCCAGTGCGACATGAAGGCAGAGGGTGCTAAGAATCCCCGGAGGACCGGACTAGGCTGCCATCTGATGCTGACCTTGGCTACTTACAATGGACGCTCCCTATCTTCTGATTCAAGGCTTCTTGAATTGGAAGAGGAACTACAAAGGATCAAGTGGGACATCGTGGGGCTAAGTGAGGTAAGGAGAAAAGGAGAAGATCTCATCGAACTGAAAAGTGGACATCTCTTCTACTATCGTGGGACAGATACTGGCAGAACTAGTGGTGTTGGATTTATAATAAACAAGAAACTGAAGGATAAAGTTGTAGAAGTTGAAAGTTCCTCTGACAGAGCTGCACGACTTGTAATCCAACCCTCGAAAAGATACCAGGCTCAGATTATTCAAACTTATGCACCCACCACAAGTCATCCTGAAGAAGAAATTGAAGAATTTTATGAGGAAATTTGTCATCTAAATAATAAAGGTAAGCAGCACTTGAAAATAATTATGGGAGATTTCAATGCAAAAATAGGGCAACGGCAACAGAATGAAACTTCGGTAGGTAAATTCGGTCATGGCAACAGAAACCAGCGTGGAAATACTCTCGTTGAGTTTGCAGAGGCAGAAGGGTTTTTCATCTTGAACTCCTTCTTCAAGAAAAAGCCACACAGGAAATGGACATGGAGACATCCAAATGGGACGACAAGTGAAATTGATTTTATTATGTGTAACAAAAAATTCGTCATAGAAGACTGCAGTGTGCTAAACAAGTTCAACACAGGTAGTGACCATAGATTGGTGAGATGTAAGATGCACCTCAACACTAAACTTGAACGTGGCAAGCTCATAGGACAAACAAAATCTATTGACATAACCAACCTTAAAAAACACCATAATACCTTCAAGTTAGAACTGAAGAACAGGTTCTCTGCTTTAGAAGGCCTAACATCGGAAGAAGTGGACATCTCTGAAGTTAACAGAAAAGTAACCAAAGCTCTTATGGAAACAGCAACAAAATTAGCTGGGTCTAAGAACAAGTTGCATGTGAACAAATTATCAGGAAAAACCAAAATGTTGATGCAAAAAAGAAGAGAGATGAGGACAACTAAAGAAGATGTGACTTCCAAAGTGGAATATATAGAGCTATGCAAGACAGTAAGAAAAAGTATCACTGAAGATGTAAGGAAATTCAACTGTGAACTAGTGAGGAAAGCAATTGAAAACAACCAAAGCCTAAAGATAGCAAAGGGACATCTCAGTAAGGGAAGAAAACAGATTATGGCACTGAGAAAAGAAGATGGTTCTGTAACAAGAAATAGAGGCGAAATTTTGACAAGAGTGAAAGATTTCTACTCCAAATTATATGAAAGGGATGATATATGCACTCCAGACATCATGAAAGATACCAGTACTAGAGTTCCTCCAGTCCTTCCAGCAGAAGTTGCACATGCAATCAAGAACATGAAGCGAGGAAAAGCTCCAGGAGAAGATGGAATTACTGTAGACATCATACAAGAAGCAAGTGGAGAAATCGAAACAGTACTCGCCCAAATTTTCACTCGATGCCTTAATGAAGGAAAGATTCCTGAGGATTGGAACACCGCTACAATGATCCTGCTACATAAGAAAGGTGACATTGAGGATCTCGGAAACTACAGACCTATCAGCCTCCTATCAGTAGTTTATAAAATCTTCACTAAAGTTCTTTCACACCGCTTGAAGGTAACACTGGACATGGCTCAACCGAGAGAACAAGCTGGATTCAGGAGTGGCTACAGCACAATAGATCATATCCACGTGCTGAGAGAACTAATTGAAAGAGCGAGGGAATATGAACTTCCATTGTGCATGGCTTTTATCGATTATGAAAAAGCCTTTGATTCGGTGAAACCATCAGCAGTTACAATGGCTCTGAAAACCTGCGGTATTGAAGATGCATACATTAATATTATTAATAACATCTATGAAAATGCAAGTGCAAAGATTAGGCTGTTTGAAAATACAACACACGTAAAAATTGGAAAGGGAGTGAGACAAGGTGACACCATATCTCCGAAGCTCTTTAATGCCACATTGGAGGGTGTTTTTCAGTCACTGAGCTGGGAAAACAAGGGGATAAAGATTAATGGAGATTATCTAACCCACCTTCGTTTTGCTGATGACGTAGTCATTTTTGCAACTACCCCATCAGAGCTGCAGAGTATGATCCAGGAACTTGCTGACAAGAGTAAAGAAGTGGGATTAAAAATGAACTTTCAGAAGACAAAAGTGATGTTCAATGCTTTTACAAGAAATGAAGATTTATCGATTGATGGAGAAAAGCTGGAGATAACAGACTCGTACGTTTATCTTGGACAGCAGATATCAAGTGAGGGTCACATTGATGAAGAAATTAATCGGCGTACAAAACTTGCCTGGAGAGCTTTTGGAAGAAACAGCATAATTTTCAAGAGCAATATGCCATTATGTCTTAAAAGAAAAGTGTTTGATCAATGCATCCTTCCAGTGCTTACGTATGGTGCGGAGACGTGGACCTTAACTAAAAGAGACATACAAAGGCTGCAGACAACTCAAAGAAGCATGGAGAGGTGCATGCTTGGTGTAACCAGGAGAGATAAGAAGAGGAACTCGTGGATCCGAAAAATGACAAGAGTGGAAGACATCATGATCAGAGTTAAATCCCTGAAATGGCAATGGGCTGGACATACTGCCAGAAGGACAGATCATCGATGGACAGCTGAAATTTTAGATTGGATTCCAAGGGACGGGAAAAGACCCAGAAGAAGACCACATGGGAGATGGGTGGATGAAATTCGAAAGTATGCAGGGGTGACATGGAGGAGACTGGCACAAGACAGACCGTTGTGGAGGAAACTTGGGGAGACCTTCGTCCAGCAGTGGATTGATAATGGTTGACAATGATGATGATGATGATGATACAGTAATTAGCACTTTTCTGTTGCCTTGCATTTGCAGACATTACTCTCTTTGCAACCCAATAATTAAAATTATTTGAGACCTACAGGTATTTTTCGTAAAACCAAAATTATTGCAATAGTTTTATACCGATACAAAGTGCAACAAAACAATTACACCAACGATGAACATATCATATAAATTTTATTCTTTTAGATAACTAAGACCAGCCTCTTTAAAGTGCCTCACGATCGCACACACAAAACACATGCCGTTTGGCAGTGTCTCACTTTTTCCGATTTATACGAAAACACAGAACATAAGTAAGCAAATAAATAAGTGCCGCCCCGGTGGCGTAGTGGTCTAAGAGATGGCCTCTGATCATTCGTCCGAAAGGGGTATGGGTTCGAATCCCGGTGAGGCATGGGAGTTGTGTTTGTCTTAAGGCCCTGGCTCTCACCCTTCCCTGGAACCAGTGGCCCTAAATTTGGGACCGGCGAGTGCTTATAGCCCATTGAGTTGCTCACGGTGGTCGTTAAACCCCCAATCAAGAAAAAAAAGTGACAAGTAGGAATTGTGGCACAAGAAAGTAAAACTGCTTAAATTATTTACTCTTGAATATAAAAAACACATTTAATATAATGCCACAATGTTTTGCACATAGTAAAATTTTTCCCCTTCACTCTGTTATAAAAACAACAACATACGTCTCTGCTTTTTCCCGCGAAGAATACCTTTCAGTTCATATATTCTGAAGCATGCGTAATTACCTGCAAATTACTGTAATGCATATCACCTTGTCCTCATTGGTAAGAACTATTCATTAATTGAACTAACATTCTCTTATTAATATTCATGTATAGAAACTATTGTTATGAACTTTTACATTCTCTTGTTAATATTCATGTATAGAAACTATTGCTATGTCTGTGAAAAGGGGCTTCAGGCCCTTTGAAATAACTGCTTTCCTGTCGTCCAGTTTTTATAAATTTAAACCGCGAGAAAAACAACAACCAAACATTGCTTTTCTTTTTAATACTTCTTTCAAAACTGGAGGAGAAAATGTCGGGCTATTTCTTTATTCATATAACATTTTTCGCAAAATATTCTTTAAAATCGTTTTGCAGAGGCTAGACGCCCTCTTAGCCGTGAAGACACCCGCAATGCAGGGCGGGGTCTATCAGTATGTCCCCGAGCCGAGGAGTTTCATATATACAGGCAATTCAACGTTGGTGGACAACCCGTGATATCCCATAAAGTTTTTGCCTTTTTCTTTTCATATAAATGATATATACATACAGATGCTGTGATAATCTTATCTTTCTGCTGTTTTTGTCTTCCGTTATCTTTTGTACTCTTTATGCGCAGATATAAAGCTTTTTCCTGCAGCAAGAATTTCATTTCTATGTTTAAGGAAGAAAAAGTGGTTATGTGGGAACCACTCACTGTACCCATAGCAGAACATCAATGAAACGGAGATGATGGTTTCGCAAAGTAAATAAATTAAAAACAAAGCAACTAGCGGAGAAGATGCTTCTTTGCGTTTTGAAATGAAAAATAATTGATTTACTTATTGTGCTTTTTCTTTTCCCAGGTTTAATGACCCCCACGGAATTTTCAGTTTATAAGGAGTCACCCACCTCTTATTTACAGCGCTGGTTCTTGGAATGGGAGCGAACTAAAGACGGAATTACAAACATAATATCCATGCCTTCCTCAGGGACGCGTATCCGCGCCATAAAGCACTCGACCATTGGGCGACCTACTTAAAATTTCCCAAAAATTCAAGCAGAACGTTTGCATCCGTCAGTTCTTTTTTTATGTAATGTTCGGCTTCTTTCTCTCTAATTAATACCATAAGACTAACCATTGGTATTCTCTTAATAAACTCATATGTTCACGTTTTTTGTGTTTGCGTCGTTTCTGTTGTACACGTTCTCTCTTTTCTATTCTCTTGCTTTGTCTGACGTCTTAATAATCCTACGTG
This sequence comes from Macrothele yani, assembly GCA_039090855.1. NCBI lineage: Eukaryota > Metazoa > Arthropoda > Arachnida > Araneae > Macrothelidae > Macrothele > Macrothele yani. Next base: position 79,822,482 of record CM077012.1, read on the forward strand.
GTCTCGTAAGTGATTGTTGGTGTGTGACACCGATAATTTCATTTTACCACTGTAATGTATTTAATTTAGTTTCAACCTTTATCTTTTGCTCGCCACTTTTAATCTCAATATGTGTGAATTCCCTTTGCATGTCTTTTTTAAAGCTTTGTTTTGACATTTGAGAGTCCGCTTTTTCCTTGCTTTATCCTCGACATTTCTGTAGTTGACGCTCCATGTCCGTTCTAAACTCTTGCTTCTGAAAATTCCAAAAATACCCCACAGGATGCCCGAGATACGCTATCGTCATTTTTTTTCAAATACTCCGGGCGATGCTCCCAAGCAAGGAGAAAACTTTCACTTTAAGAAGAGCTGAAAAGCTTTGGGCATTCTCACTTCCTCACGATCCCCAAACAGCTTTTTTCTCTATCCCATGACATCAAAGAAGATAAATGTTTAAGCCACCTAGCAGAAAAATGTATATCCGGGAAAACTGAAGAATACTTGGGATATCTATCCGATACACTAAGAATCCTTTTAGTGCACCTTCTGACAGCGAAGATATAATTTACATGTCGAGGGCGGATGCATACGCATGCCATTTATGTATGTGACACACGCACAGAATGCACAATTTCTTTCATTCACAGCACTCAACCACGTACCTGCCCTATCCTACCTTGGTAATGCTGCCATCCGAGACCCCCTTGCGGGTTATAAGTAGGGCAAATACCTTCCGGCTGTGTAGTGTACACGTGACTGTGATGAGGGTGAACATGGCTACCTGAGCGAGTTCGATCGTGGATAGATAATATGTGCGAGAAAGACAGGGTGCTCCATCTTCGCGACTGCAAAATGTCAGGGACTTCGTAGTGCGACAGTCGCAACTGTAAAACAGGAACACGCGACAATAGGTAAAACCGAAAGCCCCGGTGGGGTCTCCGCACACCCCGATTGGTGGGTAAGTGTCGACATTTGGATTATGTAAAGGATGCAGTCAGGAACCAATTACGTGAGAGGTGAGAAATATAAAAAAGCAAAACAGCTTGTCATAGCTAAGATTAGTTATTCTCATCTGGGAGTGTGGACCACTGTATTGGAGAAATATTTGTGGATAAATCACGTGTAAGGAGTGAGAATGCATCGACGACGTCATCGGGAATCTACCAGCACACGAACACCTTTAACAGACGCTTCATCATGGGGCTATGTACGACTGTTTGGTTCCTGAGTCGCATCGCTGCAAAAATGCATCGGGATGAACCACCTGTCGGCCGAATATGGCGACAGTGGCTGGAGGAAGGTAGCGTGTGTCTCCATAGTGCGACTGGTGCACGCAAACGGACGTCCAAACGCGAGGCTGCTACGGCTTTCCGTCGAAATCTGTGGCAAGCCATAAAATCCCCACAATCCACAATGGACAAGATTCAACGGGGTGTACAGGAGGGCAAAGACATTACCATAGTGACACTGACTGTGGATCACAGATTAGCCCCTCGCCACTCATTGTGACGACTGCCACTCACCTCAGCACATCGCAGTGCAAGGTTGCAGTGGTGCCGTGTCAGACATGCGTGATAGTACGAATGAAACCGTGTCGCATTCATCGAAAAGTCCCGCTCCTGTCTCAGCGCCGACGATTACGGATTGAGAATCTGGAGATGACCTAGTCACCGTGCTGGTCTTACTGCCATCCGTGATTGTCAAACAGATCGTCAGCCTGGTGTCAATGGTCGGGGCGTTATCAGTTTCAACAGCAGTTCATCGTGCGTACGCATAATTGGTGAGATGACAGTACGACGATGCATAGATGAGGTGCGGTAATCCGTTCTGTTGCCGTATCTGCGTGGTATCCCTGACGTCCAGTTTCAATAAGATGACGCAAGCCCGATCACTGCCAAAATAAGCTGACAGTGTGTACAGTGTATCCAGATACTGCCATAGCCAGCGCGATCCTGATACTTCTTCCCAATAGGAAATGTGTGGGATTCTTGGCAAATGACTTAACACCTCTGCACGACACCATTGCAATGTCAATAAATTTTGGACACAGGTCAACGACGCATGGTCAGCGAAACCCCAGGATATTATTCAGGAACTTTTTCCACACTAATACATGTCGTTGTTGCCGAATGTATAACCCAGTATGGAGATCATATGACAAACTGATTCAGGCCGATATATATTGTCTACTCGCTCATCGCACTAGTATAATCTCTCAGAAATTAAACCACTTCTTTCCTACCTATTTTTCTACATTTGTGGTAAGTTTCGCCTCATTTTGTACATTCCTTCATGGTGTGTGTTTGGCATTTTTCATTACAAGCAGTGTACGTCGTATATGAATCACGGTAGCCTGGTTTAGTAATAATTATTTTTGTTTTGGTGTTTAACGACCACCATGAGCAACTCTAAGGTGTTTCCCGTCCCTAATTTAGGAGCACTGGTACCAGATAGGAGCGGAGCCAATATCACTAGACACGCAACAGGCATGCCTCACCAGAAGCCAGGGCCTCAGGTCAATCGACATCGAGGCTGCACATTGCAAATCAGTCGAGGTCAGTTAAAAATACACTGAAGTAACAAATTATTAAAAACACCCAATAAAAATCCGACATGTACTGTCCTCCCTAATGCAGCTATGACGTTCAGATAGCATCATAAACAGCTCATACTGCAAAGGATTCAGACGTGTACAAAGCGTATATAGCGACAATATTGAAAAAAACCCCTCGAGATTTAAGCGAGTTTGAAAGAGGCATTCTAGTTGGCGCTAGCCTGGCAGGTGCAACACCTCAGAAACGGCAAACTTTCTCGGCTATGCAAAAACAAATGTATCGAAGGTGCAAACAATAAAACAAGCAGTCAACGGCATTCCCGCGAGCGTAAACGACTGGTCTACGTTCGAAGGTAACAACAACTGGACAGGACTGTACGAAGAAACAGTCGAGCTCTATTGCATCAAATAATCACAGAGTACAGCAACTGTATCTAGAAGAGAATTTCACCATACACAGCCCAGTCACACTTCGGCACAAATGGGAAATAACAGTATAGACATCACCTTTTCGTACCACTTGTCTCTTCTAAAAACCGGCCAATTCGTCTACAGTGAGCACAGGAGTCCCAAAAGTGGACCTTTGAGGACTGGAGAAAGATTACTTTGTCCACTGAATCAAGTTTTCGGTTAATATACGCCGATGGAAGGGACACACCACCTCCAGCAGCACAAATCGATGTATCCCAGCTGCTTATGGTTAACTGAAGAAGCTGGTGGAGGCAGTGTAATGGTTTGGGGTCTATTTTCATGGCTGGCATTGGATTTTTTATTACATCTGGAACAGCATTCTGATTCCACAAGGTGTCTTAATATCTTTGCGGACGCTTCATGCTCAAAGTGCTTTCTGAAGGACAGGGCTACTTCCAGCAATGTCAATGTGCCATGCCACAAGACTCGGGTCGTCACACAGTCGTTCCAGAAGGAAGACAGCGACTTCAAGGTGCTAAAGGCTACAATGGATCCCACAGTCCCCAGAACTTAAACCAATTGAATACCTGCGGGATGGGATTTAGAGAGCCATTCGCAACAGTAATCCTTCTCCAGCGTACGTTCAGCAATTTTCGGACGGCATCATATCAGCTTGGCTGTGCATACTTTAAGAATGATAGCAGCATCCCTTTGAATGCATGCCACATCAAATCGAGGCGTTTTAGGAGGCCAAGAGCGGCCCAACACATTATTAGGTAGGTGCTCCTAATAACTTGCTACTTCCGTGCATATCGTATGAGAAGTACGTTTACCCAGTTTAGTTTTAAATCGAAGCCTGATAACTAGTGTTTTATCCAATGAATCTATAGCCTTTTTTTTTTTTTTTTTTTTTTTTTTGAGTTTGTAAAATGTTAACAACAGTTTTATAACTAGCTTATAACTAGCAATAATCCAAAGTGATGTCGTTAACTTTTTGTTTAGACAATTAACAAGTCTTCGATTTCATAGCAATTGTTTGGTCCAATTTTCAGTAAATAGAAACTGTCTCCCGATTTTGATTAAAATGTCTTTTTTTCTCCTTTTGGTCATGCTAGGTCTTAGGAAATCCAATGAGAATATAATCCTGTCGGCCATTTTCAGTTTAAAGCCACTGATTCTGAAGAAGGGGAGAACCACCAGCACCAGAAGGAAACCCCAATAATCAACTGGGCAACCCTTTTAAGTAGTCGTATCTCTTCTAAGAAGGAGTATATCAATCGATTTTAGACAAAATCATGAATGCTGTGCTCTACCTAAACGTTCTAGACAACTATACACTATTACCGTTGAGGAAAGTACTGTGGAGAATGCCTCTAACTGTAGCAAGACAACGCACCATGTCAGACTGTGCACTTGCTCTGTTCCAGATTAATTTGAGAATATGGACTTTGAAAAGTTAGACTGGCCAGTTAAGAGTCCTGACATGAACCCTGGAAGGAATCTCTCTGACGAATTGGATCGTTGGGTGCGTGAAAGAAGAGATCGTCCAAATAACAACTCTAAATTGATCGCTGCTTTTATGGCCGAATGGAGGAACATAGTGGCGGACATATACAAAAAAAAAAAAAAAAAAAAGAATGGTGTAGAGTATTCCACGAAGAACTGAGACGGTCATACGGTCAACGTTTTTAGCACATAATACAAATTTTCTGTAAATAAAGATCCCTTCTAGGCATGCAGGTGTACCAATATTAATGATAGGACAGTGTACACTTCTGCTGTGGCTGGATGGTTAGAATTATAAACCGCGGATAAAATATAAAGTAGAAATATTGACAAAACTGTTTGTGTGTGTGCAATTTCGAAACGGTCTGGACAACAAGCACGAAACCTTTTGTATTGGTTATGTATGAACATTGGATTTATTGTAGATCAGCCAAAAGAAATAGGAAAAAAAAAATAATCACCCAGTTTTCATTTGCCACGGTAAAACTTTACCACCAAAACAAACACACTGCATTTCGTCCTCGGGTGTAGCAACAAAGCAAAGATGTTTTGTCACGCATCATTTAAGGCCTTGTGCGTGATGGTGAATACTTGAGTCGTGTTACGCCGTGACATCTTTCAGAAGATTCATACCGAAACAAATTTTATATAGGTTCACCATGATCTACCTTTTTACTTAAACTGCCTTTTGTGCGTGAATGCGTGGGTGGCGCAAATTATTTGTCTTGAAAGATTTTAAAACACAAAGAAATTAAGAATTTCGACAAAAATCATAAACATACAAAATGCTTGAACATTCCATATATACATACATAGGGAGTGGGAAACATAATGGGAGCTCCTGCTGTAAAATTACTACTTCATGCAATGACCAATTTACTTATTTATTAGCATACAAAGATGGACTTTTTTTCATTTTTGTTACAGGTAATATATTAGGCGCACAAATAAGTTTTAAAGCGTTTTAAGACAATGTAACATGTAATTTGAGAGAAAACAACAATACCTTAACGAATCAAAATATGCGCCGTCATTATCAATCACCTTCCGCCATCGGTTGGACAGCTGACGGATTCCAGCCATGAAAAATACTTCGTCGTGTGACGCGATGAAGTCGTCAACCCATTTTTGCACTTCGTCACATGTCCGGAACCGTACAGCAGACAAACCATGTTGCATCGATCGGAACAAATGATAGTCTGAAGGGGATATGTCAGGACTATACGCCGGGTGCTCCAAAACTTCCCAGCCAAAGCGTCAATAACGTTTCCTTGACCGATTTCACGACATGCGGCCCAGCGTTGTCATGCAGTAATTTCACGGGACGCAATCCTTTGCCTGTGAAAGTTTTTATTTCATATTGCCCTTTTATATTAACAAAGAAACATTATTAAAGAATATTCGATTGCTATTTTCACACACAGCGGTTATATTGAAACCAATCTTCATATTTCTTTCCTTCTGGTGTCCCCAAAATCTGTTCCGTATCAAATGAAAAGTTCTATAAGATTGAAAATATGCCAAAGTAGCTTCTGTTAAATTAATTTGCGTGTTTGTGGCCCTTGAGGCAATGGATGCAAATCATACAGAAGTATAAGATGCTGTAAATATAATGAAAAAAATCTTACAGTGGATAAAGTGATTCCAAATATACAAGTCTGTCATCTTTCTTAGCAGTTTCATCAGTGTAAAAGTAATCCCTTTCTCAAAAGAAGATTTCCAAATTCAAGTAATTTTTTTAATATAAAATAGAAACTAATATTTCTTTTATTTATTTGCGATGGTTTCGGAAAGCAGTGGTACGCTTTCTGGAAACACTCAGAGCTTTTTGGTCTTGAGGGTAACTACTTCTAGGCCTGTGGGTACCTTAAAACTCGTCTTCAACTTTACAGTGCCTTAATCACTGGTCGTTCAAACATTCTGTTTTTCTAAAGAACTTACGAATGTAAATGTGCACTATCGTACTGACATTCATATAGAAAGAATGAAAAAATGTGTGCTTTTAGTGCGCAAAACAAGGTAGTTTGTTCTAAAACTGAACTTTCACTGTAATAGCGAGAACTTTCTATCATAATGTGCCTTCTCTGCTGCTCAGTTTAGTGTGTTTATATTTACCATTTCTGCTGCAAAAGGGTTTCTTTTAACATAGTGCATCATTGACAGTATCAGATTGATATATCAATATGCACTCCTGTAGAAAGTGTGTTGTTATACCCAATCGACCCACATTATTGTGACAATCTCCTACTTTTGACGTCAACAGCTTGTAGCCAATGAAAAAGGCAGGTGTCGTGAGCTGGCTTCGAAGGTATATAAGGTGTGCTGTAGGCATTCTGAAAACATATCACTCGTTGCTGTCATGGATAATAAGAGCGATTTATCAGATTTGTAAAAAGGAATGATTATCGGCTTTCGGGCCAAGGGTGGCAGTATTTCTGAAACAGCGCAGTTTGTGAACTGTTCGCGTGATGCTGTGGTTAAAGTGTATCGTGATTGGAGAGATGGCACTATTGCGAATAAGCGATGTGGAAACTGCGGAGCACCACGTGCCATTGATGTGAGAGGTGAATGTCGGCTGCGAAGGTACGTGAGGGCCGATCGACACGCTACAGTGGAGCAACTCACTGGCCAAATGAACCATGGGGCTACCGGAAGTGTGTCTAAAACGACAGTTCAGCGAACCCTGCTGCGTATGGAGTTCCGATGCAGACGGATGTTCACTGCACCTATGCTAACGAAGGTGCATCGGCAGAAAAGGCTTACATTAGCACGGCAGTATCGGAATTGGACCTCCGCTGATTAACAAAGGATTGCCTTTTCCGATGAGGCGCGTTTTCTGCTTCATCAAACGGATGGACGTTGGCGTATAAGGTGAGAAACATCGGAGAACAAACACTCTTCAACCATTGCTGGAAGAACACAAGCTGGTGAGGGCAGCGTTATGATCTGGGGAATGTTTTCGTGGCATTCCCTTGATCCACTCATACCTGTGCAAGGCACTATGGACCGAATTCGTTATGAATCCATTCCTGCAGACCACGTAACCCATACATGCTGATTGCTTTCCCTGGGGCTGATGGGATCTTCCAGCACGAGAATGCGACGTGTCACACAGCTAAAAATGTCCGAGAGTGGTTGGAAGAGCACGATGAAGACTTCAAAGTACTTCCCTGGTCTCTTAATTTCCCAGACTTAAATCGAATTCCGCATCTGTGGGACCACCTCGGTCGTGTTGTTCGCTCTATGGATCCTCCACCATGCACCCTCCAGCAGCTGTCAGATGCACTGCAGTCAGCATGGCTCTACGTACCTCTGAACACCTTTGAGCACCTTATTGAGTCACTCCCAGCCTGTCTAGCAGCTGTCCACGCCGCACACGGCGGTTACTCTGGATATTAGCTGGTGGTCACAATAATGTGACTTGACCGTGTATTATCGAAAGAACATCAGGTCCTGTTTTTTCAATCCATTACACTGATTTTACACAATTTACATAAGTCTGGTCTTGTGCAGATTCACTGAATTCGACCAGTTATTTGGGGAACAATCTGTGAGCTGGGAGACAGTTCATTTTAAACCACAAATCTTTTAAGACCAACTGGTACTGCAATTGTATCCGAATGGATGGAGTTCCTATGGCTGCATCCGCTTGTACACAGCATTTGACAGTTCTTCATATTTAAATAGGTCCTGTTTTTCTATAACAATATTATGCACTATGATCTCATACAAACTATTTTACTTGCAATGGCATCCTGATTTAAAGTACCTCAAAGGTGACCTAAATTTAAACGTTAAAATGGCAAAACTATATATGCCACCCATTTCCGATTTATAAAAATTAAGAACGATTTCATGCATTTTTTGAAGTTTCAATGCAACCTTTCAAATGTGTGTTGTCTTACTTTTTTATAAATGTGAAAAAAGCCTACAATGATAAGCTTTAGTGTATAATAAATAAAAACATGTAATGCAGAAAAATAAAATTTTCAAGATTCATGAGCATTCTTGTTCTTATAACTGAATTCTACCTTTTCTCCACAGCACGAGAACCGGCAAAATGTTTGCTCTTTTTAAAACCATTTCAAACTATGTTTTTTAGATATCCACTCAGCAAAAAGCTTTCTTTGTTGTTGAAAAAATAATGATGAAGTACCACATCATTAGTGATGAACATTTTAACGGTTTCTAAACAGATCAAAATTCTTGACCTCAGACAACCTGCGTGAAATGCTGGAAACCCTGGAGTGAGGGAATGTTACATCGGGTTTCGCCATTTGTAAAGGCTAAAGCTCGATTCATTTCAACGGATACTGATTCTCAAACGGATTTGATGATACACACACGGTTCAAAAGTGTGAAAATGGGTAGTATAAGTACGAGAAAAAAGCAAGTTAAATTTCATTGATTTGCCTTCTGTGACTCTCCAGGACTAACTTCCAAGCCGCAATCTCAGAACAAGAACTAAGCTTTCGATAGTGTATTGTCTTAAGTTTCAGCATGCTGTTGAAACTGGATTACACACGTTTGAAACAATGTGTGTGAAATAGAAAATAGTTAAATTTTTTGGATGGTATCAACGCAAGAAATAAACTGAGGAAGCCTTTGATGTGCTATTTTATAGATTTTGGTAACACCACTGTTTTCATACTTGACAAACATGTGAGAGTACAGGGTTCAAAGGAAAGTCCTTATTCAGGGCAATAACTTCAGAAGAAAGGGTCCGAGTGGTAAGTAAAATAGGTCTATGTATAAGAAAGGGACGATGGCCGATCGAATGAAAATGATTGGAGCGCCCCTAGTGGCAAAGGTAAGAAGTTATGAATCCTAACTCGCCAACAACGCGAGATCGAAACATAAGTCCAATTACAAAGTTGTAGCGCAGCGCCGAATTAGTAGGAAACGATATAGTGTACGCACGAATTACGTACATGCACGACTCGAAATGCTGATAAAGTGCACGCGGCCCCTGGATGGTTGCGCAATGCAAAATACCACCCAAGATGCAGATTGATTCAAATGCATATGTAAATTTTGATAGTAACGTAGCTGCCGGCGGCATATCTCCTGTAACCATCATTTTACAGGATTATGAATAAGCCTGTATAGCTTCTGTGTCGTGTCATTTCCTATCTGTCTGTTTCTACACACTTTGCTGATTTCGAATTAACAGCATTTCGAGCCGTCTATGTACGCAATTCGTGCGAACCTTATGTCGTTTCCTACTAATTTAACGCTGCGCTACAGCTTTGTAAGTGGACTTTCGTTTCGATATCGCGCTGTTGGTGAGTTAGGTTTCCTGACTTCTTACCTTTGCCACTAGGGGCGCTCCAATCCCATTCATTCGATCGGCCATTGTCCCTTTCCTATACATAGACCTAACCTGTGTACCCCTAGGACACTTCCTTCCAGAGTTATTTCCCTGAATAAGGACTTTCCTCTGAACCCTGTATATTATCAGTATTAGTTTGTGAATGCTTTCGCTGTAAAATAAATAAGATTTACATTTTACTAAATTAGTACAAGTTTGAACTGAAATTCCGAACCTCGCATTTTTTGAACAGTATTTCTTCGTAAGAGAAATGTTATAGGATGAACACTCCCAGATCTGCAAAATCTTGACTTAGTAAGCGTCGTTTCTGTGTGTCTTATCGTACAAAACGTGGTGATAAGGTTATCATTCCCGGTTGCAGTTTCTGCTTTCCAAGTGATGCCTTAATCACATTTAGACGGAAGGAGTGCTGGGCTCATAAAGGGCGCAGAAGGAAGCGGATCAAGAGCGGTACTAGCTGCTGCTTATCACTAATCGCCCCCACTTGTTAGGAACGAGAGGTAACTCATATCACCTAGGACTTAGCGAAGGTCAAAGTCCCATGGCACTAAACGCAGCTCAACGAATTTTGCTGATAAACGACATTAATGGTGACAACTAACTTCCTGTGCCAGAACTAAAATGAATCAGCAAGCTTTTCTTATCCTTCTTGTCGCTTTCAACACCGCAAACAATTTAGGGCTATTTTCCTGGACCCTTTTAAAATCCTTTGCCGAAAACAACAGTCTTGTGATACAACGACCTGGTTTTCATGTTGCGCTACACAGACCATCTATCATTTTTACAGCCGTCCTGAATTTTGGTTGTAAATATCTATAATTCGCCAGTTCTCTTTCTCTTTTTTCGACTAAAAGACTTGCTTTTTTAATCTTCTAGAAAAGATACCTTTGATTCAAAGACTTAGGTTTTAACGCAGGACACACATTTTAAGGAATACAGTGGTGCTTTTAAGTGAAATATGAAGAGTCACTTTTCTGCTGCATTTGGAACACTAGCGACTAAAAGCACCAAGTAATAATAATAAAAAAAAACATACGAAAAAGAATAAAATGATGTAAAAACATCTGAGCAAACGAAACTCCAATACAAAAAGAAGAAAACAAACTCAAGTGAATAAAAAAATATTAACCACCCAAATTCAACACATATGAATTGGTCGAATAACAAATTAGGATAGCCAGGTCACACTTTTAAAATCCCTTGCCCAAAGGTCTGACCTGGTTGTCCTAATTTTAAAAAAAGGGCTAAGCATTATGTATTGTGACACTGAAATCAACTGACTAAATATCGAAAAGAGATGAGATAAAATCATGTAAAGAAAAGGTGCAATTTTTATATGAGCAGAATGAGAATACAAAACATTAAAATTCATCTCTTCCTTCGGGGAGATATGGAACCATCAAAACAACAGGTCGTTGTATTACAAGACTCTTGGCATGATTGGCCTAAGAACGTCATAGAAAAAAATGAAGCCGCCCCGATGGCCCAGTAGTACGGTGCGCTAGCCTCCAAATATTCGCCTGAGATGGGTACGGGCTCGAATCCCAGATCAAGCATGGGTGGGGTACCTGCCCCACTGTACTGGCTCTCCTCCTTCCCTGGAACCAGCGGCCTCAAATAAGGAACAGGGTGACTGCTTAAAACGTATTTAGTTGCCCACAATGGTCGTTAAACCCCAAAAGAAAAAAAGAATAAAACAACTAATGAGAAGTCAATAAACACACAGGAGTCATATGTTTTACTAGGCACATCAACAAAAGAAGAATTTCTAGTTATATTACAACAAAGTAACCAATAAAGAACAGCACGCCAATTATTTTTCTCTTTGTTTAGAAGATATTCAATGAGGTCTGAGGTCCCATCGTATAACTTACAGAAAAAAGAAAAAAAAGGCTGCAGCTTTAACTGGTGTACATTGAGAAACAACTATGTTATTTTGAAGAGCGTATTTCTCCAAAACAAAATGTTTAAAGTGTCCTCTCTGATGTGCCTTATTTATTGGAAACGTGAACTCCAAGGACACTGTACAGAGCCTATGACAAATTGAAACATGGGAAGATGCATTCATGGAGTAACCAGAGAAGGCAGGGAAAAAAAACCACAACAAGTAAATAATTCAAAAAACAGAATTTGCCGACACCACCACGGGTACAGAGTTCCTTAACTGACAACGGCCTCAACATATTACTAAATCAAACTATCACTCTGGTAAATTAAATCCCTACCTTATTATGATCTCGTATTTTACCGTGCAAAGTTATATAACTACAAGCTCATTATGGAAAGGGACGTACCTGTAGAAATGTTTGTTGATTTATATGAAATTGATAAAAAGTTCTGTGCAGTGAGTTCAAAATCATCCTTGCTGATGTCATAAAAAGTGCCTTTTTGGTTCCTCAAGTACGATCTTTGAGAGTGGACCAATTGGTTTTGATGACTATAGATATGCAAAGTGTTCCTTGTATCGAATCCAGCATGTCGATTCATCTGTATAAAAATTGCTTAAAATACCATTTTACGAAAGGTGTAAGTTCATATATTGTGAATCATTACCTTATACACTGAAGAGCAATTGAATTAGAGACAGCTGGCGTTATGCAAATGTGGCGCTGTGGGCGGCCCTGTAAACAGAAACGACATGACGTATGCAACGATCCGACAATATAAGGAGTGATGCGACGGGAATCAGTAAGAGTCGGACGCAGTATGGGTAAGACGAAGGATCTCAACGCATTTGATCGTAGGCAAATTGTCGGGACCCGACGAATGGGTCATTCCATCTCCGAAGTCGTGCAGGCACTGGGATTTTCATGAGCCACTGTATCACGGGTGCACCGTGAGTACATCGAATCCGGTAAAACCATCCCTGCAAGGGCCAACTGCCGTGGACAACAGCGCGTATATGAGGCTAGCTCGCATTGTAACAGCGGATAGACGGGTCACAGTGTAAGAAATCACTCGGCAATTTAACGCTGGTGCACAAAAACGCGTAAGCAGCCACACCGTCCAGAACCATCTCCTCGCTATGGGGTACACAAGCCATCGTCCCTCGAGGGTACCGCTGCTGACCGCACATCACAGGGTGCAAATATTAGCATGGGCGCGGGAACATCGCCACTGGACCCTAGACATGTGGGAAAATGTTGCCTGGACTGATGAGTCGAGATTCAAGTTGGTACATGCGGGTGGCAGGATACGAGTACGGCGCAAACCACATGAAGCGATGGATCCTTCTTGCCAGCAGGGTGGGGGTAGCATTCTCGTCTGGGAACTGTTTACGTGGACTGAAATGGGAACCCTGGTACGTGTGACATCATCCCTCACAATTCAATGTTACCGGGATATCCTCGATGACCATTTGCTCCCTTTTGTGCGTCTTCAACATCCCACTGGGGACCTCATCCTGCAACAAGACAATGCACCGTGCCATCGCTCCCGAATTGTATCCGAATGGTGGGATGAATACTCCACCGACGTGACCTCGCTTCTTTGGCCCGCTAGGTCACCTGACCTCAATCCCATGGAACACATCTGGGATGCCATCGAGAGAGATGACCTCCCTCCATCAAATCTTGAACTGTGGGAGCTTGTTGAGGGGTCGTAGATCCGTTTGGCTTCCCAACGCTTCCGGTGTCCTGTGGAGTCCATGCCGAGACAAATCGCCGCCGTCATCAGGGCGAAAGGTGGTGCTACACGTTACTAGACAGGTATCCCTAATTTATTTGCTCTTAAGAGTACTTTCAAATGAAATTTATGTAACTGCCACTATTACCATTATTCGGGAGGAATGTATTTTATTTATGAAAACGTTGCCGATTCGGAATTAGCAGCGTCTGAGATACTACCATTTCGAACCTCCTCCCATTTCAAACTTCATGTATATCTTAGGAAAAATTTCATTTCAGAAATTTGTGTTATACTGTAATTAGGTTTATCTTAAGTAGCAGTGATTGTTGGTAGAAAAGGATTGACAGATAGAAACGCATCCAACATGTTCACTATCCGTGACTTACACTGGAGTCTAACCCCTCGTCCTTGGATCTTCCATTCGTGAATATGCAACGAAAAAGTAGAGAATAAAGGACAAGTGGACATAAAACACAACTCGTGATGTGTTTTATGGATATGCGAGCTACCATGTGGTTTGCATCCACCGAAGCATTGGTGTGAATCGAAATTTTATTTTAATGCTTGTAGATACATTCATGTTCATAAAAAACAGAACACCTGAAAGAAGTTACGGCCTTGAGTTTTACAGAATATACTAATTAGGCAATATTGCAGACACTGGTCTGCATGGAATTTGATGTTTACAATTGAAATAGTGCTTCTATGCCTATTTTCCCTGCTGATTTCAGAAATATATTCCATTTCTTTCTATCACGTCAGGATTTTATAATATGAGCTGTACTTATTTCTACAAAGTTAGTAAATATGCATTTATGAGAGAGATAATATTTTGGCAATAATTTCCAAATATGCAATAGATGGCACCATGCTTAGTCACATGACCAGTTAATCTTAACTTTTGCTTCCAGTTACTTTGTTAAAACCATTATGTAAACCTTTCAGTTTCATTGTTAAGGCCACTATGTTAACAACTGAAATGCAGAGAATTTAGTGGATGATTGTCCGCAGAAATGGCTTCCCATGAATTTTGTTACGCAAAGTATTACAGATTTTGTGAAAACAGTATACTTTGCCTATTTTAAAATTATATTAGGAAATCATGACACACCATGATTTCCCCTCACAAAGTATGTTGCACTAGTAGTGAATGTTTAAGACTTTGGAAAAATTGTAAGCAAACAAGTATGCCATTTATACTTCTTAGGTATGGAGAAAGCTTAAAAATTATATATGTAGATGACCGTTATTTATCTTGATAAAAGCTACCGAATACAGTGCAAAACATTAAAAAAGATACTGTGCTTACCTCGGCAATTAAACCAGTGCTTCATGGAGATGATCTTTTCCACCAATTGGATTGGAGAATGTAACTGCAGATAACAGTAAACAGAAGAATTGGAAGTCTACTGCCTGAGGTTAGTAATATCACTCCACAAGTGCTACACAGCCCGAACTTAATGATTTTGTGCAAGATCTTAACTTATCGTAAAAAAAAAAAGTGTTGAGCTCCTTGGTTCTCAACTCAAATTAAACATATTTTTATCACCAGGAACTCAGTTTTCAGGATACAGGCATCATGAACGAAAGTTAGCTCAATGTTTTTCTGAGGAGGAATCTTTGGTATATACATGTAATATTATAACATAACCAGAATAATGAAATACTTTGATGTTGTTTACACCCCTGCTGAAAGGCATTTGTTCATTGAATCTTCTAAGAGAAGCTTAAAAGGTGTTTTGTTACATAACGGAAATGTATGTGCATCAATATCTCAGTGGCACAATCTGCGCATTTGAAATAATCATGTGAGTATCTTAGGTTTATATTTATTAGGGTGAAATATGAGAAATATGGGTGGTTTTTGTGTGAAGATTTTAAAGTGGTTGGTTTATTGCTTGGACAAGCTGACTACACGCAAATTCCTTGTTGTTGTTTTTTTTGTGCAAGAGGGAGAGTCGGGCCAAAAGCAAGCCCTTGGAAATGAGGAATATGACATCCACAATGTGCGTTTACTGCCTGGTTCTATAAATATATTACACGAACCATTGGTTGATCCCACAAAAGTGTTACTCCCGTTTTTACACCTGAAAATGCGTTTAATGAAGCAGTTCGTTAAAGCGTTGGACGGAGAGAGAGAGACGGTTTTAAATTTATTTGCGAGAAATTCCCATTCATTATGTATGAAAATTTTAAAGAGGGCCAATTTCAAAAACTGATGATGAGTAGACAATTTGAGTAACATTGAATGCACATGAGAAATAAACGTGGATGAAAATTTGTTAAAATGCAAATATCTTCGATCCCAGTTTGTGAAAAATTCTGACATGATACAAAAAAAAATATTTACATTTTTGAAATCAGTGTGAAAAAATTATTAGGAATCAGCTATTACATTGAAAACATCAGAAAACTGATTTCAAAATGCAGACCAGTGTAGTTAGTAAAAAACGAATATCGAAGAAAATGAAATGTATTTTCTTATTAACATTGATAACAAGTTATGTATTTTGAAGGAAATTCAGTTTTAAAAAAATTAGCATGATATGAAAGTATAATAATAAAGTAACCTTATTGATTTGTCTTTACCTTTCAAGGCAGTATTTTAATTAACTTCAGATTTGATGGAAATATTTATAAAATAAGTAAAAACAATTCAAATGAGCGAAAAGCAAACCCTTTTTTATAAAACTAATGCCTTAGTGGGATCATTGTTCTTACTTCTGCTTGCTTAGTTTCTCTGTAAGAGAACTGTATTTCGTAACTTAAATTTTACGGAGGCTCCTGAATGTGTAGTAGTGAGGTCGTTTTAATGTGTATTCAAAACTTTCTTTATGTGGGAAAATATTTGTTTACAGGTATAAGTGGATCCAAAACCCGAAACTAATGCAAATGCGCATTTCTTAAAAGAAAAAAAAATGAATTTTTCAGGAAGAGTTGTCCAGAAATATAGGAAAATAGCTGATCTATCTGGGAAACTTCCACCAAGAATTTTCCGCAGTTGCCCGCAACTCTGACGCTTTAAATTCAACATGCTGAATTTCAAAACCATCAGCACCCGTCCATCCAAAGAGAGTTAGGTCGAACTGTGTCTTACAAAAATCAATTCCGTCAGACTTGATATGGAAAGAAAACATTGACCAGTGGTTTCAAAATATTAACAACCTTCTGCAAACTCTTCAACTGATGCCTCGATTTAGTTCCGTATTTCTTTTGTGCTAACAGGAGAGTAAATTGAGCGTTCACTTACGTTGGGAAGTACTTTTAGGTCTCTATAGTGATTTCACAACAAAACGCATTCAGTTTTGTCATAAATTTTCACAGTATCCATAAAGATGAAGAACTGTTTGTCCTTCTCCCTGTAAACGCAAATCCAAGTATTTCAGATTTACTGCCATGTCGGCCAGGAAGAATGTGAGGGGATGCTTCCGCCTACCTCAAAGCCGCTCTTTCATCTCACCTTCAGCAGCGAAAGTGGTAAACAAATATATTTTGTATGTAAAGTAGGTTTGTTTTAAAGAAAGAAAACAAGATACAAAACATTAAATATAGCCTGAAAAATATGACTTCTTATCATAGCTTATATTTTTTATTTTTCTATGCTCTGTGCCTGGAACTTGTCAGGTGCCATTTGTGATGTACCTGACTCAGAGGTAATGCAAATATCAAAACGCAATTAACAACGAAAAGCCTTTGTCAGCGTAGCTTAATTGGGAAAGCATCAAGTCAGTACGGCTACCAAGCATGATACCGCCCCAAACGAGAACTCCGCCACCTCCAAACCGGTCCCTTTCGATGATGTTGGAGGTGTGATTGCGTGTTCCCTGCTCTCTCCAGATGTGTATACGTCCAGAATAGCTCGTCAGACTAAATCGGCTCTCATCCGTAAAGAGAACTCGACCCCATTGCTGATGTGTTCAGTTCTTGTGTTGCTGGCATCACAGAAACCGCCATCTCCGATGAGCAAGCGTTAATGGCACAAACCGTACTGGTCGTCGTGCAAATATACCACCTTTGTGCAGCCTTCTGACCACGGTAAAACGCGATAACGGACGTCTAGTTGTCTGTTGCATATGCCTTGCGATTTCTCCCGCTGTTTGCCGTATGTCTCTTCTCGCCTGTAGGACAATATACCGGTCGTCCGCCGCCGTGGTTGCTCGTGGACGACCACTGCTAAGCTCTCGGACAGCTGTTCCTGTCGTTTGAAATGCTCTCCAAGCTCGTGAAACGATGCTGTTAGTGATCCCGAACGCCTCGGCCACACTAGTCACACTTCGACCTTCTTCCAACTTTCCAATGACGCGACCTGGGGTAAAGTCATCCGGATGTCGTCTACTGGATTGCCTGTTGGCCATATCACATGGTGGCAGCAACTCGACGTCGTTCAAACCGATGTACACCGTGCAATAGCTTTCCCCGGATTGCTGAGCGCACACCACCCGTGTGCTTTATACACTTCCGACACCCCCCTACCTAAGTCATGCTGCATATATGCGCATGCCCTACCGTACCAGACCCTAGTCTATCTCCTGAGTGGTCTTTCGGTCCGTTCTGCCTGCTCGTTCAGCTGTTATGCTAATTTCTCCTCTTCGTCCTCAATTTTTGCACACCAGTGTATTTATAAGAAAAGAAAGCTGCCTTTTACTTATTCGAATATTCCCTGTGCTATGCGCCCAGTGCTTCACGGGGAAGGACTTCCTCTGCTGGACCAACCACATTCTTATACTCTGGATGATGAAGAAAGTAAGGCCATTGAATATCTGTCAGCTGCAAAAGCATCTATATCAAGATATCCTGATTTCTTGCCCATTGAAGAGTTTGTACAGCCACATGAAATTATCCAGAGTGAATTAGATTGTCTAGTGAGAGACCTGAAATTGACAAAAGTAAAGCAGAGCTGTTGAGGTTCAGACTGTATAGCAGGGGAATCTTGTAGAAAAGAATGTGCATGTGTCTGCATTTTGTGCTAGACGAAAAGATCTGCTTCCATTTTTCGAAATGACAGATAACCTCATTGCTTGCGTTGATATAGTGGATCTTTGTCCTAGTTGAGCTTAAAAGCTGTGCTGCTCTATAATGGCAAACTTTTTACCATCTGTTCCACTCGGGTATGCAGTCCACATGAAAGAAACGTACAACAACATGGAACAAATGTTACACACCGTCAACTATGACAAATATAGGTGGTAGCAAATTTTTTGGAACTGAAGGCCAAACAAGCTGAATTTCAAAATAATTGTGGTGCCCTGAAGGTCAAAATAAGCTTGCTGTGGGGGTGAAGTAGTGGATTGCAAAATATTGGATCGTGTAAGAGCTCAACGGCGGACATAGTAGGATGTAAGCCGGTATTGCTTATTTGCATGAGAGAAGATATGCTTTATGAAACGCACGAAGGCGCGAAGGAACCAGATAAAACATACCGATTTTCATAAGTGTGTCAGTGTTACATAGCTGTTTGTCCAAGAAATCATAACATTGAGAAGTGCATACGCTATGGAATCTGTGTGTAGCAGACTTTCAATTAACCTACCCATGAAAATAGATTAATATGTGTGAGAGAGGGAAACAAGCTCCTGTCTCCTATGGTTCAACTCCAGCACCAAATCTTAGTCAAATATCCAATGAGAGAGAGAGAGAGAGTATTTCATATAAAGTTGACCACAGCTTTTTTGGACTTGAGATTAAAACGTTGGGGAAAGGAAGAACTTTATAGGTATGCTATAGAAGGGAGATAACGAGTGTATTGACGATGACAGTCCTACCATTGAGAAAAACGAACGGTCTAATGAACAGCCAGCTATTAACGAAATTGTCTACACGCTGAAACAACGCTGACCAGTTCTGCAGAACGCTGACTTCAGTGTTTGCAGGAACAATTCCTAAAAGCTTCTGATGGGAAGATGAATTCGTTGTCCAAGGGCAATTAGTGAGAAAACCCCATCTCCACATCGACTTTATTTTAAATACACCTAATTGTGAATACTAAAGAGACGCATATAGCGTATTAAATCCGTTTGTCTTTGTGGTGTAGTCAGTAATAAGATTCGCCAAGCTTTCGCACTCCACTAGGAGGCTTTTTCAAGGCAATGGTAGACATAAAAATGCAGGGAATTGAAACACGTAAAGAACGAAGATGATTTTTGAAAATAACGTGGGGGGACACCACGAGTATATTTCCTGAATTTTTTATCACGCAATTATGCGGTGCGTCGCGATGTGTTTCCATCTTTTAAAGAAAAACAGTCGAAATCCTATCCAGCAAACTGGCATGCAATGATGTTATCTATACTGAGCTACCAATGGTTTGGCATGCATTATTAAAAGATGGAAACACATCGCGACGCACCGTATACTTGCGTGATAAAAGATTCATGTAATATGCTCGTGGTGTCACCCACGTTATTTTCAAAAATCACCTTCGTTCTTTACGTGTTCCAATCCCTTGCATTTTTATGTCTCCCATTGCCTTGAAAAAGCCTCCCAGTGGAGTGCAAAAGCGTGGCGAATCTTTGTACTGGCTACACCACAAAAATAAACGGATTTAATACGCTATATGAGTCTCTTGATTATCCACATCAAAGTCCCTGACTTTAGATTTATTCAAACATGAGCTAGATGCCACAGCATATGCAGAATATTCAGAAATTGTGTACAATGTTCGTTAGTACGGGAAAACAAGGTTGAATTATCTGCTTACGAGGAGGCGATGACACTATGATGATGGTAGTACGGCCCAGTGGTAATCATCCTGTGACGAAAAACTCGGCGCATATGGTGGAAGAAAGGCTCGAAAGAAATCGTTAACAGCTGTCAAGACAATAGTTACAATACACAGTGCGGTAATTAAGTATAATGAGACTGATTGTTTTTAAACATGGTTTTTTGATAAGCCATTTATGACTATGACCGCAATATGCGTGAGAAATGCGGACACGATTATTTATGCTGTGAATGACGTTATTCGGTGAAATAACATTGTCACAGCTCTATCATAGAGCAGAGAGTAAATATCTGGTTGTGTTTGAAAATCGGGAAAAATGTACCCGAGACAGTTGTATTACTGCGTGATGTGTATGGGGTTAATTGCCTATCTCGTGCACAAATATTCCGATTGTATGCACGTTTCAAGGATGGGCGGGGAGATTTTAAAAATGACGAAAGGCTCGGACGTCCGATTTCAGTGCGCACATCTGAACTCCTTGGGACAGTTCGTGAAAGTATAACAAGTTAGTAAAATCATGCGATGCGTTGATTATGATACGCTTTCCAACATACCAGAAGTCATTACTCAAGTCATCAGGATAATGGCTGTGGAATAAATCTCGCTCCTGTGTCCTGACCTTTGACCCCATTTCGATGACATTAAAGAGAATTGGTTCAGTATACCTCCGGAACAATATAGTAAAGTTTTGTCGCAATAGAAGCACTTCTAGGCAAGTTATGAAGATAATGGTTGTGTAATAAATCTAGCTCCTGTGTCCTGACCTTTGACCCCATTTCGATGAGATTAAACAGAATCTGTTCACTGTACCTCCGGAGCAACATGATGAAGATTTGTTGCAATTGAAGCATTTTTACGTAAGTTATGACGCATGAGGGCAATGGAATGGATCCCGCTCCCATGTCCTGACCTTTGACCCCATTTCGCCCATTTTCAATAGGGTTTGTCCCCAGGTGGTCCCCTATCACATACTAAAATTTCATCGAAAGCTGGAACATATACGCTTCTTCAACCTACGGTTAGAAAGCCTGAAAAAGTGATCGTTGTGTGACCTTAAAGATGCTGGGATGTGAGCTCCGTGTTAATAACGAGACGATTCGTCAAATTTTTGTGCAAGATTTGAAAAAAATAAGATTGTGCTCGTTTTGCCTAGCATGCTTTGTCAGACGACCAGAAACATACACGAGTGGAGAACGCAAAAGACAACCTGGAGACTGCAGAGTGGCTGGTGACGAGACATGGCGTTTACATTATGATCCTGAAACGAAGCGTCAGAGTGATCCGTGGAAGTCGCCACGGTCACTCAAAGGAAGGAAGATCAGCTTACAGAAGTCCAAAATCAACACAATGCGAGTGTGCTTTTGCGACAGCAAGGGAATTCTGCATCACGAGTTTATTCCTGAAGGTACAGCTGTCACTGGCAATGCTTACACATCCATTTTGGAATGATTGCGGAAGAGGATTGTTCGTGTTACGCCTGAAAACAAAAATGGGCAATGGTTCCTGCTTCACAATAAAGCACCCACGCACGAGCAGTCGTGTGTACTCAACATCCCCCTATTCTCCAGATTTATCACCGTATGGCTACTTTCTATTTCCTAAATTAAAACTGCCATTAAAAAGAAACGTTTTTCAAGACATTGAAGACACACAAAGAATTGTAACACCAGCTCTTCACTCCATACCAAATGATGACCTCTGCAAGTCCTTCCTTTCGTTGGTTGATTGCGCCACTTCTTGTAGTAACGCAGGAGGAATGTACTTCGAATAAAATACACTATCTACCAACAAGTAATTGGACACCCCTGCAATCGACGATATCTGGGGTCCTGATACACGTCACGGCCACCGCCGTTAAATATCACGTGGGAAACAACAACGCAACCAGTCGCATGCAAGATGCCACGAAGTTCGGAGCTCTCTGATTTCGAGAAAGGTGTAATCGTCGGGTATCACAGAAATGGCCGATCCATACGTGACATATCCAGCGAGTTGAAGTACCCAAAATCGACAGTGGCCTACGTGATTGGCAAGTGGAAGATGAGAGGTGACTGTCGGAATGTGCCACGACCCGGCAGACCCACAAAACTGGGAGTTAGAGACTGACGGGTGCTGGCCAGAGAAATTCGGAAGAACCGCACCAAATCGATGGGCCACATCCGCGAGGAGTTTCAACAGGCATCCAGGAGTGTTCTTTCGATGAATGCCATCAGTAAGGAAGCCCATCTGCTCGGTTATCATGGACGTGCTGCCGCCCACAAGCCTTTGATCACCAAGTCCAATAGCGCTGCTCGGCTAACGTGGTGCAAAGAACGTCGACAGTGGACAGTGGACCGTTGAACAGTGGAAACAGGTTCTCTGGAGCGACGAATCAAGGTTCACCCTCTACCATTTGGATGGCAGGGTCTGCGTTTGGCGTCTGCCTGTAGAACGCCTCCTGCCGGAATGTATTGTGCCAACTGTGAAGTTCGGCGGCGGTGGAATTATGCTATGGGGGTGTTTCTCCTGGTATGGCACGGGACCCTTGGTCGCAACTCCTGGTAGACTCAACGCCAAGACCTACTGCGCCATTTTGGATGACCATGCGCTTCCTACGTTGTGGCAGTTGTACGGGGTGGACCCATGTTACTTTCAGGATGACAATGCCACCTGTCATGTTGTGAGGTCCACCATGGCTTGGTATGGTGACAATGGGGTTAATCGAATGGACTGGCCTGCGCAGAGCCCGGACCTTAACCCTATCGAGCACCTCTGGGACGAGTTGGAGCGTCGACTTAAGGGGTGCCCCCACCGTCTGAAATCGGTGAAGGAATTGACCTGTCTTCCCCAAGCCGAGTGGAAGAAAATACCGCTAGCCGTCGTTCAACGCCTGCTTAAGAGTATGCCCCGAAGGGTCTCAGCAGTAATCGCCGCTCGAGGAGGCTCCACCTACTGTTGAAGGTGAATAAACTTCGTTTTCCTTTGCTATCACAGGTGTCCAATTACTTGTTGGTAGATAGTGTATATTCATGTAAGTTTTCCTGCTTCTTTATTTAAAAAAAATATCGGTTTCATTACTTAATTGCCGAAAAATGTATATACATTAAGAAGATCAAGAAACATCTTCTGAAGTACTAGTGACCTCAACTTGATGAGAAGGTTCTTCAAAATGCAATGAAGACCTCTTGGCTCGAGCACTATGAGGAATGAAGAATGACGGAAGTTTTCCAGAAGAAGATGAAGGAGTGGTAACAGAGACGACGTCAGTAGCAACATTAGTTGAACGTGATGTAAGCTCTTGAGGGAAAGAAGCCTGGTGGGATGAACTCCAACGAATTGTGGTCATGGCTACATCAGATGCTCGATGAGAAGAAACCGCGGTTTAAGTTAGGAGATGCCAAAAAGATGTAGAATTTACAACTGATGCATCTAAAACGTCACTGTCGTAGTGGCTGGTTTCCATTGGCTGATAAGGCCAGAAGTGGTCACGTTGGCGCCTTCTGACGACCACAACAAACAGTAATTAGGGAAATTAGTAAAACATCAAAACAACGGCACTGTATTTGAAAACCCTCAGGCGCAACGATTACAGGAACTTTCATGAGCACTACCGCAATCCCGGTTTTTAGTGAAAAATACAAAGTAAAAACACAAATAACTTGAAAATATCAAAGGTCCGAAACCACATGTCCAGGGACGTCGCTGGACTTCAAAATCAGGGTGGGCGACGGGTGTGCGGATATTGTTTTTGCAGAGGCAAGTTTGACAGCAACTTTTATTTACAAAACGCTAAAAGAAAGAATGTTTAATGTTTCTAACTGCCTCGCCGACGACAAAGGAATTCAGAACAATTCCCCGTCTTGGATGCACTCACACGCACCTGCATTGGACTAGTAACGCCACTGGTAAACCAAGATAGCATGACAATGACTAATGGGATTGCAGTATAAGATATAAGTGTTGGTGGAATGTCGCCTTCGACTTTTTCTTGCTGTGAATGTCATAATATTATTTCAAAATTTTGAATTTTTGCTTATGGAAATAGCACAGTACTTGAACAATTTCTTTAAAGAAAGGCATTCTATTTGTTTTCCTAAATTAAATTTTAACAACGTGACACGTAAACACAACATCTGTCTACTCCTTAACTCCCTTCCTTCAAGCCAGAGACATTACCTTGTACTACACTCCTCTTTTCTTTCAAGCCATTGACCTTGCCTTACACTCCTCTTCTCCAAAGCAGCTGTCTGCCGCTTCTCATTCAATCACTGCCCCGTGGCAGGCTTAAGAGCGATGGTATAGCTTTAAACTCTACTTTCTGTGTTGGAATCCCCTACTTAGTAGAGCAAAGAACAGCAGTAATTAGCAATGACATATTTCAGTGAATTCCTATCCACCCTACTCGTCCCTTGCCATACTAACATTAAAAAAAGTTTAAACTAAGGATTCGGAAGAGTGGAGAACGACTGAATTTTCACAGCCCAGCGGATGCTATTTTGATAACCTTTCTACGGAGAAGTAAACAACGCGCTTCCTATGGAAAAATACGTAGGGCTACACGACGAAAAACGCCAGACTCAGTATTACTGGCAAAATCCAGATTATGTTTTAATGTTATAAAAATGGACAAAAGGCACATCTTGAACTCTCGCCCACCATAGCATTACCTTGGCAACGTCCCTACACATGTCCCGCGGTTCACCTCAGTCCCCTAGCGACCATCATAACGACAAAGCATGTAGCACTTTTACCAAGTAATAGGAAAATATATAGCTATTTCATTGTTGGTAAAGCTAAAAAAGCTAATATAGCTTTTGTGTATCAAATTTCTAAACAATGGAGGGTCAGTAATACATTTCATCAAGTGACTGATCTACAAAATACTACTTCTTACGACATGCAAAAGGATGTAGAAACAGAATTGTCTGATAACCTAGGTTATCTTAAATGCAAGGACACGATGGCGTTGCAGTGACAAGCGAAAAAAAGGTCAGGGCTTCTAGAAGGACTGAAGGATGCTTGTCCTCGGTTCGCCATTATACACTGCATGACCGACCGTCTCGTGCTGGACATTTCGGCAGCGTTTTCTAAAAGCTATGTCAATACACTTGAAATGGTGATGAAACATGTTTATAATTTTTATTCCAGATTGCTTAAACGAATGAATTTAGTGCAAGAATTTGCTTCTCTGCTGTTGCACACTAAGTGGCCACTGCAGAAAAGCAAATTCTTGCGTGAAGTATCACTTGGTTCTTCGTACTTTGTTATTACGCGCTCATTTTCAAATATATTTGCATATGTTTCTAAATACGTACTTTACGAAGCATTGGAAACGCACTTTGATACGACTGAGATTTTTTTACCGCTTCGCAATATTTTGGGAGATGTTTTCTGTTTCTTTATTTTATATCTCATGCCCGACCATAAGGGATTCATAAAGAATTGTCAAGAATTTTTTTTCCTGAATCATATTTAAACACATCTTTCACTCACTTTCACACCATGTACTTAATCTAAAGATTTATTTAAAAATACGAAATTTATTTAAGCTACTATTTTGCAGAATAGATAGTTAACGGACATTGTAAACGAGTTCCTGGGTTAAAAAAACAAAGTACCCCAAGTTTAAATATTTCTCACATATATACTATTAAACTTAAATTCCATGTGGATCCAAGAGATAAAATCTCACAATAACTTACTTATAAATTATAGCAATATTCGTTCACATCTTTCATACAGATCTGTCAAAACATCTTGGGGGGGGGGCCTGCCCGGTAAAAAAATTCGGTGTATTTTTATTTGCATCTTTAATATTTTAGGCCACCCTCCATAACGAAATCTTCAGTGCGCTACTGCTTCTCTGCGTGAAGAAGAAGAAAGCATTAAAGATCTGAAGCGACGTGGATTCTTCATCATTACAGAGCTTGTAGAAGCTTCATTATTAACTGGAAGTTGATTGTTATCAATTCTCATGCCGTTTCTACTTCTTAAGCTTCTTCAAATGAACAAGTAGCAGCAAAGCATTTTTTGAAACATGTTTTAACTTATGAAATTTTGTTGCGTCTGCATTTCTTTACGGATGTTTTAGGTGTCATTAACCAAGTTTTTCGTTGTTTACAGGAGCACAACACAAATTTGCAACAAGTACTTTCTCGAATCCCTTGCTGCTGAAAAACACCGATGGCGTAAACCTGAAAGATTTCACTGAAAATGTTAAGATTGACCAAAAATGCGGAAAGTGTATGTGTGCATTTCAAAGCCAGGCATGAAAAGGAAGGGATAATGGGAGATGTTTTCTGTTCCTTTAATAGAAAAGTACTGATACTGCAATTTTAGAGAACATTTTTATGCGATTCTTATCGTTTGTCAATGGAACAGGACCGACATTGTCGTTAGTGCCTCAAAAAAATAACGAATGATAGGTCCACGAATGTACGGGTATGATGAAATGTCATCACTGTACACCTTTGGGAAATGCTGATGCTGATATTTCGTATACTATAGGGACATTTTATAAACTAAAGCAAGATGAACAAGTAATCATAAAAATGGCGTTTCAAAGAAGTTCAGTAACTTTTGGAGAAAGTTGTTCCAAGAAAATAATGAAGAGTATGAAAATGTGCTTCACCTAAATGGAAATAACTTTGCTTTTTTCTTTTCCACTTCATGTGGTGAGGTGGGTTTTGCTTCACTTTCATGATTAATATTCAGTGTGACTGGTGGAACAGTTTTTTTTTGTTTTTTTGATTGGAGGTTTAACGACCACCGTGAGCAACTCAATGGGCTATAAGCAGTTGCCCGTCCCTATTTTAAGGGAATTGGCTCCAGCAAAGGGAGAGAGCCTGTGCCGTAAGACAAACACAATATCCATTCCTCACCGGGATTCGAACCCCTTCCGGACGAATGATCATAAGCCATCGCTTAAACTATTGCGCCACCAATCACACATTTAACTTCAAATTTCTAAGAAATTTGACTAATACACAACGGTACAGCTATTTGAAGAGTCAAATTTGCTAAAGAGTACTTTCACTACTAGTAACTGCTGCAACTAAGTTAAAAAAGGAATCTCATCCCCGGTAGTGAGCATACATTTTTCTAGTTGGCCGGACGTTGGCTTTACCTCATCTTGTTAGCTCGATCGGAAAAAATCCAATTTATTTACTTATTTTGGAAAGTAACTTATATTCATCTTGGGAACCACTGTAAAACTTGGTTAAACTGCAGTCAAGATAGCTGAATTGATTTGAATACGAAACCACTTTCTCAGTGGTTTTATTTTCCTGCTATCGTAGCTGCAGGATTTAACCCAGATGATCACAACGGTGCTAGCTTTTTGACTGACTTCTGTGAAAATCAAACCCAACTGACCGATTTTGTTTGAAATTGGAATCTTCGATATTCTAGTCTTAAATCTTGGATATCAGGGTTCATGATTTCACTGAAACAGATTAAGTGCATTTACACATTTAGTTTCGCCAACAAGACTGGTGCATTCACTGTGGTTGTGTATGTGTGCCCGGGGACGGGAAAGTACAGTAATAAAGTGAAGTAATCATTTCAATTGCTTTTGATTTCATTCCAGATGGGCAGCATGTGACGATGTGCAGTTCTTATACTGACACATCAATAGCGGTCATGTGTGATATTTCGCTCCGACCTCACTCTCCCAGGTCAGAAAAGCAGTCACACATATTTCTTTGTTCTTTTTTTCTGAGTAAAATGTATCCAATACTGCCATAATTACTGATTGTATGACCTTCGTGAGAAATGACACAATTTTAATGATGACGAAAATTCAAGTGTAAGAGAAATTGTCCTTCGCCACTGTACGCGATTCCTAAAACGTCATGCCTCGCAACCAGAATAAAACATCCGCTAGTTTACAGCCTCCTTTATTGTAAGTACATATCATATAATAGTAACATAACAGGTGTACTGCACGATTGAAAGAACACCCTTTCGTTTTGTATGGCGCATATATGTGTATTTTTTCTGAAAACCATATATTTTTAATCACTTTATACGGATATATTATGATTTCGCTGATATTTTTTTCTTGTTTATTTCCAAGTTTTTAACGATCATCATGAGCTATTGGCACCCGTTCCTAACTTTGATTCACTAGTTCCAAAGAAGCTGCGGAACCAGAGCCACTGGTCAAATGCACAGCTCATTTCTTCTCCGGGACTCAAAGCTGGATCTTCAGCTCAGATAACCTGCCGGATGTTTACTCCTCTAACCACACGGACACTAGAGTTGCAAGAGCAAAATGGGATCTTCAACCACCGCACCTTGAGGTCTCAAACCAGCGCTGCCCGAGTGAAAGTTGGCGGAAACGGTGGGGAACGGCGTTCCCCTAAAAAGTGGTGAACAAAGGTACACAATATTTGAACAAAAAAAAAATGTGCTGCAGAACTATACTGAGGAAAGTTTGGCTTTTAGTTTATTTCTGTCTATGAATTCTATTTGTAATTTGTGTAAACTTTTTACGTATGAAAAATTTGTCTCTCATTTTGCAGTTTTCAGAGCTTTTGACCCGAGACAATAAATTTTATCCTTCGGACTCTTAACTAAAGGCCCGTAGCCAGAGCGGATGCTCGCATTCGACTGTTTCGCTTGCGTATCATTTAGTACGTTATTCCGCAGAACGGAATGTCGAACTAGTAACAATGTGGCAGGCCTGATTAAGAACAAGGTTAACAGAGTGTACTAAACTTGACTTTAGAATATTAAATTCAAATTTATTCATAGTAATAATTCGATGCATAGCAGCTGACCAAGAATGCACTGGCTTCCGGAAGAGACGGCATCCTCTAAAAGTTTAAAATGCTGTCTAACGACAGAGGTTTATTTGGCAACGTAAACTTAGAAATGAACACTCTCTGGGGTGTTCTTCTCTACGTTTAAATTACCGGAGTGTGCAGTTTTTGTCCTTACGATCCTTCTTAACGTCGATGAACTGAATAAGGCCATTCATTACGTTTATTACAATTGGTGATTTCTAAATGTTTTCACTATTTTTCAGCTGCGCAATTAAAAAAAAACTTTTAGCTGACGCGCAACCTGTTCCTTGTGGTATAGACATTTTTAGCTGTTGTTTGGAGTAGACTTTATTAGGGTTTAGTTTTTATTCATTATAATATTTTTTATCAAATTTTTTATCTGTGTACATATAAAAAAAACGCAGGTGTATAAAATGTGTGTGTGCGTGAGAGAGAGAGAGAGAGAGAATCCGCCCAGACTTAAACATTGCGTTCCCCGAAAACAAACCGTCTGTCTACTTTCACCATTGAAGGTATCATAGAACAAGATGTTGACTTCCTACACGCTTCCGTTTTCTCAGTGTAATATGGTCACTTCAGAATCGAGTATATGAGGGATGTAGTAGAAGAACCGGGCCTTCCTACCAAAATAATTGTATTTAGGACGTCACACGGTTACACAATTACCTGAAAAACTTCCTGAAACACCCCTAAGCAACTGAGATATCGTGTCCACAGAAACATATCGTACGCTGTTTTTTTGTTGTGGCCACATAGTGTAATATTCTATGACAGAAAATATTTAGGCTGTTTGGAGTAGAAAAATTCGAATATATCGGTGATCATTACCTCTATTCAACAGGAATGGAACTTTTAACCACCGTTTCCTAGAAACGACATATACTTACAAATGCAAATGCGCCCTTATGCCACCTTGCATCAGGAAAAGCCAACAGATACATAGAAAACTTTAGTCGAGCTAATAAGTATTTACTCGACGGTATCAAATCCTTCAACACGACTTTTAATAGATCAATGTCCATGACAAATACGCAGCATACAATAATACAATTCAGCTCTACGTAGCAAGAAACCTGCATCCTGAACAACGGAAGCTACATAAACATAAGTTGTTTACGCTTTCACCTATCCAGCACATTGAGATATTTTTTCCGTCTCAGTTCTAACAAAGACCATGGCACCGAATTTTCGTTTGTAATGAGCACCTCTTTTGAATCCGTTCTGACGCAAATTAAATTTGTCAAAGCTATTCAAAGTCAATGGAACCGGTTAGGAAAACAATCAGCTGCTTTCAACAATCGATAAACCATCCAGGAATAGAAATATCTGCTCAGTTCCACAAGCGGCTAAAAGGCATGTTACGAACATTAACAAATGGCACACAAAAGTCTCTCATAGCACAAGGAAGGTATCAGAGACAAAAATATTTTCAAATCGACTAGTTAAAAGAAGAAATATACGAGAGAAGGACACATTATATAAATCTACGGCTTCTAGCGGAAGAATTTTGCATACTAGAAAAGTTGAGAATAGGCGAAATATGTTCTGCATGGAAAAAGCTATGCTAAGGAAAAAGAACTTTCCAAATACGTCTCCCGGAAGCAGATATAGCAAGAAAAAGATTTCGACCTTTACGCCTCTAAAGCGAAATCTGTGCATTACTTAGCGAAGATAGTGTTCCACATCTCTAGTGTAGCGAATGACATACAGTAAAGAAAAAAATCTCTCAATAGTGTTTTTAGAAGCGGTGATACAGCTGCAAACTGAAGTACACAAACACCACATACCGACAGAATTGTGAAATACCCTCTGGTGACAGACTGCTGCGTTAAGAAAAATTTTAGGTTATATGAGAAAGATTTCGCAGTGGAAACGCTCTCCAACAAAGAAATAATTTTTCAAATCGGATCCTTAGAAGCAGAGATATCTACAAAAGTAAGTATGCATATACGCTCCCTGCTGGAAAAGCCATGCATTAATTTAAGAAGAAAGTCTTCTCAAAAGGTTTTTCGATGTGAGCGGTATCGGTCTACAGAAGAATTTTTTCAATCTAGTTTTCAGGAGCTGTGATTTTGCTGCAAATACATCAGAAGCGGAAATAAACACTTACGCCCCCTGGTGGTAAATCCATTCTTTACCAAATATTAGTAATCATATGCAAAACATTTCCCATCAGAAGCTGTATCCGGTGCAGAAGGAATTTTTCAAATCGGAGTTTTAGAAGCAGAGATATCAGGGAAAACGCAATTTACGTCTACGCCCCATAGCGGAAAGTCTATGAATTATTTGAAAATTTTGAAATTATATGAAAAACATTTCGCACTGGAAACTCTATCCAACAAAGAAGGATAGAGGTTCTAGTGCGAAATGTTTTTTCAAATTGGTCCCTTAGAAAAAGAGATATCGACAAAAATAAGATATACATCTACGCCCCTGGCGGAGAAACCATACATTATTTTAAGAAGAAAATATTCCGAAAAGTTTTACCGACGTGAGTGCTATCGGTCCACGAACGAATTTTTTTCAATCGAGATTTTAGAACCTCAGGTTTTGCTGCAAATGCAACAAAAGCAGAAATTAACATTTACGCCACCTGGAGGCCAAACCATTTTTTCAGCAGAAATTAGAAATTATATGCAAAAGATTTCTCATCAAGAGCTGTATCCACTGCAGAAAGACTTTTTTTAATCGGAGTTTTAGAAGCAGAGA
The DNA here is from genome assembly GCA_039090855.1 of Macrothele yani. Classification (NCBI taxonomy): domain Eukaryota; kingdom Metazoa; phylum Arthropoda; class Arachnida; order Araneae; family Macrothelidae; genus Macrothele; species Macrothele yani. The sequence goes on from CM077012.1 coordinate 79,854,089, forward strand.
TGTCGGGGGAAACGCGATTTCAATTTACGACCCCTATCGGAAAATGTACGCATAACTTGAAAAGCTGACCATACATAAAATAGTATTTGACATAAATGGAATAGACAGGTAGAAGAATTTTTTCAATCGGATCTTTAGAAGCAAACATGTGGAATCAAATGTATTTTAAATTCGATATCATCTGCATTTTCGCACTCTAGCGGCAAAATTAGTCATCTTGAAAAGAAAAACAAAAACAAAATAAAGGATCATCATTCGCATATTTTCAGCTTCCCATTGCAAAAAGAATTTTTCAAATCAGACTATTAGTTGCAGAGATATGGTGTTCACAGACGGACAAACCGATTACATAAGCATGATCTTTTTTACAAAAGACGTGCTGAAAATGAAGAAGTGACTCTTATTGTGCCCACAGACAAAATGATGACGCAAAATTGTTATCCTTTTGACATGCATTTTTATGTCCACAAGCGCTCTAAATGAAATTTTGGCAAAAAGCGGAAAGCTTCAAAAATGTCATAATTCCCTTTAAAAAAAGAAAAAAACACGACAAGTCTTCTAAGTGAGTTTACGATTTGATCGTTGTGAACTAGAGCACACAATTTTTCTTGAGCCGGTACTTATCTGTTTTACGTTTCCATTGCGTAGAAAGAAGGTTAGAAATTTTGTATAGCTGTCTGTTGAAAACGCAACACCAAGAAAGACCTGAGATATTGTAGTGAGGTTTATAGGGTGCATTACTTATAATACAAGACGTAAGTGATCAGAAGTACAGACCTGTAAGGGATATGGAACACACAATGAGTACCTTATGTACCCACCATGCGAGGCGATAATGGCTCGTACACAATGTGGCATCGATTAGAAGAGATTCTGGATGTCGCATTGCAGAAGATTATTCCATGCTCTATCGATTATTACTCAAAGTTCATCTCGAGTAACTGGTCGCAGAGCCTGTCGTGCTAGGCGTCGAACGACCATATTCCACACTTGTTCAATGGGCGACAAATCAGGCGAATGCGTTGGACAAGGAAGACGTGGCTCGTGTCGAGCGAGCATCCAGGAGCTGTAAAACATTCGGCCCCACATGTGATCGGACATTGTCCTTTTCAAAGGTGGTACCAGGGGCCGTCTGCAGATGTGGCAGAACTGCAACCTTCACAGCTTCCGAGATGTGCCGCTGGCTGGTCATTGTTCCTGTAATGCGTAGGATGCGGGAATGTGAATGGAATCCAACAACGCCATACACCAGAACGCCCGGTGTTTGACCCATATGACGTTGTATAACGCATGCTTCCAACAGTCGTTCTGCACAGTGTCGCCGTACAAAGATACGTCCATCATGGGTCATTAGGTTGAACCACGCCTCGTCGGAAAACACTATGCGCTGACATTAATCACGCCAGTGTTTGCGTTCTTGGCCACACTATAGCCGCTGTCGTCTGTGGCTTAAGGTTAAGGGAAGTCGAGGCAACGGGTGGCGAGCGACGAGGCCTTTCTCAAGCAAACGGCATAGGACAGAGTTTGCAGACAATCTTTGATATGATACAGACTCCACTGTTGTGTTGTGCTAACCTTCGGGACGTGGCTGTCTGGTAGGCCAACGCCACACGTTGATGATGACGGCTTTCCTTTGGTTTCGTCCCTCGCTGAGCTCCAAACCCCTCATATTGGTGCATCAGGCCTTCCTCTTTCCACTGACGCCATATTCGCACCACGGTGCTCGCATTTTGTCCAACACGAGAGGTGATGCCGTGTAAGAAAAGTCCATCTTTCCACAGTCCAACACATCGGCCTCTCTCTAAGTCCGTCAGTTGTACGTGCGGATCCTGTCTGCTGGAGCGGGGCATACTCAGTTCTAACTTAATGCCACAATTCTTGCGAATTGACTTTAGCAACTTGTCCGGTTGGTCTTGCTTTTATACCTCCTGCGGGACAGCTTCTAGGGCGAGGAACAAATTATTTGTATGTGCGCTTGGATTGTAATAATTTTCACTTCCTCACGTAACTCACTCATCTTAGGAGTTTAAGTTCGATTGCACACGTTTTTCCTGGTGTTGCATTTTCAACAAACAGCAGTGTATTTTCCATTTCTAAATCATATTTACCTGAGTACTTGCTTTTGTGTTTAAAGTCATATTTCTGCTTTTAGAGGATTACGTAATTCAAAAAAAGGTATTTTTGGACCGCATAGGACAAACTTCATGAATATTTTTCTTATATTTTCTGCTTTTATTAACGCACTATACCGAGCTAAGTCCCGTAATTGCTAATTTGTATCAGTTACAATATCTCTGTTTCCACGAGACATTCCCTTTAGGACAGATCACAAAGAAGCGAGGCCAAGATTTTCCGCTGTTTACTCCCAACATGGCGGCAGGATTCAAATTACGGAAGCTGACCCCCCCCGAATGAAAACTTCACCGTATGACAGAAAGCGGAATATCTATTGCCAGCATTTATAATGACGACTCTTCCGTCATGCATATGATAGCCGTTTTTCAGTTTTTCTTATTGCAGTGGAACGCCAGTGCCATGATAATAAGGCGCAAGGTTTAAATTTGGAAAAGAAATTGTTCAGTCACAAGCATGGGCACCCATAGCTTAGTTTTTAGATGATACCATATTTTTTATTTTTCGCCCTTCGTATTTTTTATACTGTATGTATGTATTCTGTGCTGCAACTTGCTTTTGTGTTTAAAGTGCAAAAGTTCCATATTGTTAATTTCGCCAGTAAATTCCCCATATTTTTATTTTTTTATTTTTACCGCATACACATGCATCCAAAGGTTCTACAGAAAAACTAGAAATTAAAGTCAGTGTTATCGCTAAAATATTTGTAACTCTTTACAAGAACTGAAATAGCATAACTAGATTTCTGGGAGAGGACAATTTCCCCCTCTTTTTCCTGAAGGTTCTCATGTCCACAAGAGAAGAAGCTGATGTCATTTCAGACAACTGGCGGAACAGACACCACGTGCACGAAATAAAAAATCCTTACTGCATGGGAATCACTGAATTACGATGAGAATAATAAAAAAATTTGAAATAAGATTAAGAATTAAAAGCGAGTAAAATGAAGAATAGATCTATGTCCAATGAAACTTCTTTGAGAGCAGTTGCGCGCTAGACTTTTCAGTTAAAAACAAATGTTTTCATGCATTTATACTCCCTCCGCAAACTTATTTCTCCGCCTTTCTTCATATATATTACCAGTACTGAAATTTCTTCTTAATTTTGGTTTGAAATTATGTATTAGTTATTATCCTGGATGGAAAACTGCGCAATACGTATCAGTAGACCGCGAAGGTAAAAACAGACTCTGTTGGGTGAGTGAGTCACAGCGAGAGTGACGAAACTGTAAGGAGGAGAAGGTTGTAAAATCAGTGCGGCGTTTCCTTGAAATACATGAGATAAGATTAGGTTACTTTCAGCATTCGGGCTGATTTTCTCTCTGACACTAGATAAAGAATTTTACTTATTTCTTAGCTCTAGGAGTCTGATTTTACATTTATTGAGTTTTGTCCTTTTTATGCATGTTTATGAATTCCATGTAACTTAAAAATATGAATTTATGCTACTTAAAATATAGCCTACGTATTGTAACACAGAAAATGTAGAATATTAAAAGCTCATTTGCTGAGTCTCGCCTTAAAAGTCGGGTCACTCTCGAATTATGATGAATACAAAAACAAAGTAGATTGAAATATCGATTTATAGAAGAGAAAAGTAATAAACGTTTGGACACGAAAATACTTTACGATGCTTGCGTCCAATCTGAATGGCGGTTCAATTAACTGGAATGTATTTTGTTTCCAAGGCGATCGGTATCTTACTGAGTTGTATTTCCTTTTTTTTTTTTTTTTTTTTCGGTGAAATGAACCCATTATAGTACAATAAGTTTAATTCAAATTGATTGAACTTCACTGTTAAAAATTTTGGTTCAACGTTGCCCCACACCATGGTGCAATTTCAGGCACTTACAGTATGATGTGGTGTGATTTTGGAACTTGCACTGTAAAATGAAGTTTGAGATAATCTGATTTGCACCATTTTTTTGTGCAAAGTACGTACAAAATGCAGCGAAATTGGGTAATCTTGCCCGATTTTTAGTGCAACTGCAGAAAACCGAAATGATTGAAGTACTGTAAGAAAAGACGTGTGTTTAGTGTTGTGCCATGGATTTTTATGTAGAACAAAAGATCGTTTGGATAATTCTGAAGTGTTAACTTAGTATTATAAAGGTAGGGCCAAACGTATCGTTGCGAGGTTAGTTTTGTCTTCATACTAAGGTACGTGTAATGCAATCGTATGGGAATGGGATTTTCTCGATGAAGTAGTGGGTTGGGCAGGGCATGGTCAGAGGTCCCTATCTTCACTGTTCTTGGGGGTGAAACTTTTGAGATCGGATTATTGCTTTCGATGTGTCTTTTACTTTATCGCATAGCATGCCATCATTCGATGACCTCTTCGTCATCGAACGTTCTTAGAAACAGAGATATCGATTATGAATTTCATCATGAAAATACAGTTTTCACGGCATGAATACCGGTGTTATTTTTAGTTGAAAAGACTTATTTGTGCTATCACAAATGTCTGAGCGAAAATAAAGAGAGAAATATTAAGTGAAAATCAGGTCCTTAGTTCTTTCCCTCACCATCTGTTGCTTTATGAAAGGTACGTTGACGACATCCTGGTTGCATGGCCTCACAACCGGGATGATTTATACTTATTCGCCAACGAACTATCATCCATGTTCCCAACTCTCAGGCTCACGATAGAATTTGAAACTAATAACTGCTTACCTTACTTGGATATTCTTATTCGTAAGGACTATAGCCTTAATTGCATTACCACTTGTGTATATAGAAAACCCTGTCATACACCTGTTTTAATACCTTATTATTCATCACACCCTAAACAACATAAGTTGAAAGCATTATTCTATTTGTTTAGAAGAGCTCACTCACATTCATCAACTACTGAATCATTTCAGCAAGAAGTTAACTACAAAAGACTGCGCTGGGAATTGTTGGCGCTGTAGCGTAAATTCGAACGCACTCGACTAGTTATCGAGAGTTCTGGGGTTCGATCCCAGCAGTGCCGAAATACAATTTTTCAGTCGCTATGCGTTGTTTAAAAAATAACGTGGAAAGAGTGATTACATCGTCCATTTACATTTCCATTTAAGTTAACTACATTTTTGGTTTGGCTGAGCAATATGAGTTCCCTAAATATCTGATTAGGCAAGTGTTTGGCAAGGTCAAATATGCCCTACATACTATCCTGTTAAGAAACTCCAACTGCAATTGCATATATTTTGGCTCTATGAGAGCCTTAACAACTGCAATTCCATATATGTTGGCTCTATGAGAGTCTTAACAACTGCAATTCCATATATGTTGGCTCTATGAGAGCCTTAACAACTGCGGTTCCATATATGTTGGCTCTTAACGAGAGCCTTAACACAACTATGTAAACCATATGGCTTGAAATTTGGTTCACGAACACGAAACTTATTTTCAGTAGTTCGTAAGGATCGTGGGCAGAACAGCAAAATGGGACAGTGGGGTATGTACAATATCCCGCTGGTTAAGGCAACTACAGGACAAACAGCCTCTAATTATGTGGGTTCTACAAAATGTAATATTGAATTACGAATTAAAGAGCATAAATACAATATTAAAAATACATCCCTAGCCAAATCTGTTATACAAGATGATCTTAACCCTGACTGGAGTAATGTAAGAATAATTAATACTCCTAGTAAACCTGGTGACCTTTTAATTGCAGAAAGTGTATATATAGAGGCTTCCGGTGAGCAATGTTGTAATGAACATGCCCCCTATGAGTTACATAACGTTTGGAAATCACTTATTAAAACAGTAAGTTATAAATTGTAATATAAACTTAGAATTGAATGTTCACCCCACCCTACACCATGTATTTCTATAATATATTTCCATGTTTTCTTCACAGACCATTGGGCCAACAGTATACGCAACATTTTGGCGCATGCAGATTACTATTGGCTACTAGCTTACCATGCTTCCCACAATGCAATGATCTATATTATATATAGATTAAATGTGTCTCTATTTATTACATCTGAAGAAGAGGCAGCCGCTGCCTCGAAAGTGCTCATGGTTTTAATTGTATATTTTCCTAATCTTTTAATTATTAAATCGTGCTAAAGACGGAAAACTTTCATCGTTTCAGTGATTAAATAGCCATTTCTTACAAAAGGAGATTCATGATAAAAGTATAAATAAATGGATGAATGAAACACAAACCTGCCGGAAAGAATAAATAACAATCCTGTTTTCAATTTTAAGTACTTTTACTGCCTAAACCACAAAGGCTATTTTTAATGACAGTTTTAATCTATTTTCGAGGAACAACACTAAATTCTCAGAAGTGCTGACGGATGTGACTTGACAAAACAGTGGGATCATTGCTAAAATTCCTGTTATGATATATATCTTTGTCTTTTGAGTTACTACTGACCATGTATGAGAGAAATGTCTCCCAGCTTCATCACGAACGGCAGTCTCTTCGATGTCCTCGACTTTAACCCTCAGCTAGGGAGGAGACGAAAAAAGGATCACCTGAAGTACAGTAGCGCCGTGTCTTAGTGGTCAGTGAGAGAGAAAGTTCCCATAGAAACAGAGATAGATGAATTTAGCTACCACTCCCAAAGGGAACAAGAAAGATGACACCGAATTTTCGGGTGTAATGAGCACATCTTTTGAATCCGTTCTGATGCGAATTAAATTTACCAAAGCTATTCAAAATCAATGGAACCGGTATGGAAAACAAGTATCTGACCGAAGAAAAAAAATTCAATCGGGTTTTTAATCCCGCAGGCATTGCTGCAAACGGAAACGTCAACTTGCGCCCTCTAGTGGTAGACTTGTGTGTTAGTAAAAATTTGAATTTGTATGAGAAACATTTCGCAGCGGAAACGCTGTCCAACAAAGAAAGAATTCTTCAAATCAGGCTCTTAGAAGCAGAGATATCAACAAATATAAGATATGCATCTACGCCCCCTGGCGGAAAAAACATGCATTATTTTAAGAAGAAAGTATTTTCAAAAGGTTTTTCAATGTGAGCGGTATCGGTCCACAAAAGAATTTTTTCAGTCGAGTTTTCAGGAGCTCAGATTTTACTGAAAATGCATGAAACGCGGAAATTAACTCTTACGCACCCTGGTGGCCAAACCATTCTTTATCAAATATTGGAAATTATATGCTGAGAATTTCCTATCAGGAGCTGTATCCGGTGCAGAAAGAATTTTTCAAATCGGAGTTTTAGAAGCAGAGATATTGAGGAAAACACAATTTACCTTTACGCCCCCTAGCGGAAAGTCTATGCATTACTTGAAAATTTTGAACTTATATATATATGAAAAACATTTTACACCGGATACGCTATCTAAGAAGGAAGGAATTTTTCAAATCCGACTTTTAGAGGCAGAGATATTGACAGAAATAAGATAGACATCTACGCCCTTTAGTGGAGAAACCAATGCTTTATTTCAAGATGAAAATCTTCTCAAATGTTTATGGACAGGTGCGGTATCGGTCCACGGAAGAATGTTTTTCAATCGGGCTTTTAGAAGATGAGATTTTGCTACAAATAACTACGAAGTATAAATTTAACACTTACGCTCCCTGGTGGCCAAACCATATTTTATAAAATAGTAGAAATTACAAAAAAAAAAAAAAAAAAAAAATTCCCACCAGAGAGATACATCCGGCGCTGGAAGATATATTTAAATCGGAGTTTTAGAAACAGAGTTATCGGGGAAAGCGCAATTTACCTTTCTTCCCCTAGCAAAAAGTCAATGAGTTATTTGAAAATTTTAAAATTATATTAGAAACATGCAGCACCGGAAATTTTTCCCAACAAAGAATAATTTTTCAAATCGGATCATTAGAAGCAGAGATATTGACAAAAACAAAATGTATATCTACGCCCCCTGGCGGAGAAATAATGCATTATTTTAAGAAGAAAATATTCTGAAAAGGTTTGTCAACGTAAGTAGTATCGGTCCACGAAAGAATTTTTTCAATCGAGATTTTAGAAGCTCAGATTTTGCTGAAAATACATCAGAAGCAGAAATCACCACTTACGCCCCCTGGTGGCCAAACCATTTTGTACAAGCAAATTAGAAATTATAGGCAATATTTCCCATCACGAGTTGTATCCGCTGAAAGAAACGTTTTTTCAAATTGGAGTTTTAGAAGCAGATATATCTGGGGAAAAGCAAGTTACTTTTACGCCCCCTAGCGGATAATATATGGGTAACTTGGAAAAGTGACTATGCCCAAAATAATTTTCGACTTGAATGGAATCGAAAAGTGAAAGATTTTTTTAAATTGGATGTTTAGAAGCAAATATATGAATCACAATGTGTTTTGAATTCCACATAGCCTGCATTTCGGGCCTCTACCGGCAAAATTTTGCATCGTAAAAAAAAAACGGAAATAAAGGATCATCATTCGCACATTTCAAGCTTCCTAATGCAAAAAGAATGTTTCAAATCGGACTATTAGTTGCACAGATATCATGTCAACAGACGGACAGACAGAATGACAAACCGATAGCATAAGCACGATCTTTTTTTACAAAAGACGTGCCAAAAAGTAGGGAAGAGAGAAGCGAAGGTATGAACCATGGTGTACAAAAGTAGAACATTACACTGGAGAGCAATTCAATTAGAGACAGCTGGCGTTATGCAAATGTGGCGCTGTGGGTGGCCCTGTAAACGGAAACGACATGACGTATGCAGCGATCCGACAATATAAGGAGTGATGCGACGGGAATCAGTAAGAGTCGGACGCAGTATGGGTAAGACGAAGGATCAAAGCGCATTTGATCGTGGGCAAATTGTCGGGGCCCGACGAATGGGTCACTCCATCTTGGAAGTCGTGCAGGCACTAGGATTTTCACGAGCTACTGGGTCACGGGTGCACGGTGAGTACATCGAATCCGGTAAAACCATCCCTGCAAGGGCCAACTGCCGCGCACAAGAGCGTGCGGATGAGCGGGGTCATCGTCGGCTAGCTCGCATTGTAACAGCGGATAGACGGGCCACAGTGCAAGAAATCACTCGGCAATTTAACGCAGGTGCACAAAAACGTGGCAGCAGGAACACCACCCAGAACCATTTCCTCGCTATGGGGTACAGAAGCCATCGTCCCACGAGGGTACCGCCGCTGACCGCACATCACAGGGTGCAAAGATTAGCATGGGCGCGGGAACATCGCCACTGGACCCTAGACATGTGGGAAAATGTTGCCTGGACTGATGAGTCGAGACTCAAGTTGGTACATGCGGGTGGCAGGATACGAGTACGGCGCAAACCACATGAAGCGATGGATCCTTCTTGCCAGCAGGGTACTCTTCAAGCTGGTGGGGGTGCCATTCTTGTCTGGGAACTATTTACGTGGACTGAAATGGGACCCCTGGTACGTGTGACATCGTCCCTGACAGGTCAACGTTACTGGGATATCCTGGATGACCATTTGCTCCCTTTTGTGCGTCTTCAACATCCCACTGGGGACCTCATCCTGCAACAAGACAATGCACCGTGCCATCGCTCCCGAATTGTATCCGAATGGTTGGATGAATACTCCACCGACGTGACTTCGCTTCCTTGGCCAGCTAGGTCACCTGACCTCAATCCCATCGAGCGTATCTGGAATGCCATCGAAAGAGATGTTCGAGGTTCTGACCCCCCTCCATCAAATCTCCGTGAACTGTGGGAGCTTGTTCAGGGGTTGTGGATCCGTATGGCTTCCCAACGTTTCCGGTGTCTTGTCGAGTCCAAGCCGAAACGAATCGCCGACGTCATCAAGGTGAAAGGTGGAGCTACACGTTACTAGACAGGTATCTCTAATTTAATTGCTCTTCAGTGTATATGAGGCTACAAAGTTCACGTGTCCAAGAGCCGACTCTATGTAGATGGTCTAAATTTCTGCGAGCTGCTATCATTAAATAGCAATACTTACATTATTTTAAGTTAAATATTTTTGCAGACGATTAAGATACATTACGAATTGCATCCATGAAAAAGTGTTAATTCATTCAAGGTCGGATAATCAGTTCCTTCCATAGGGGCCGAATATAGGGGGCAAGGTGAATCTTGCCCCTCCAATAATTTACTGGGGGAGGGGTGGGAGCAGTGCCCACGCAATATTTTTGGTCCTGTTTAATTGAATAATTGCTTTAGCCTCTAAGGATGAACCAAGCTCCACCTTATTAGGCCAAAGCGATTTTTTTCCAAAAAAATAATAAATAAAAAGATAGTGAATAAAAAAATAGTGAATAAAAACTTTTTTCCCAATCTCAGCATTGCTCATCTGATAAGAATCTGGATTGCCCGCCCGGTATTAATAGAGTTTGACATGTTCTCACGATATGTGGTAAATGCTTAAAACAATTATCAAAAATAAAATAAATAAAATACAGAAACATATAATCTCTAGCGCCTTTATTTATCTGTTTATTTTTTTGCGCTTCTTGTTCTTTGTTTGAGTAAACCAGCTAATTTCTCATTTTTTACTAAACTTTAGAAATAAAATCTTTCTGGATATTTTTATAAAATCACAGGCTGAAATTTAATTTTAAAAATATTAATATTCTGCAAAATAATATTTCTGTTTCCTTGTTCGTTTGCTCATAAGCAATTACAATTGCGTTTTAAAATATACGTTGAATCTCATAGTTTATTCTTTTGCCCCCCTCCCCCTTTATTTCCCTTCTGACAATCGACGAGACATGCCCCTCACACGTCTGATCTCTTCACGCCCGCCACCCCCAATAATTTGGAGAAGTCGGCGCCTCTGGTTCCTTCATCATCAATATCAAATTTAATGACATAACAACACTAAATTTCGGTACTTTTGATATATATTTCACTGTGTTCTGAATTTTTTTTATCAGCGCAGTTTTGTTAGAAAGTGAAAAAGACAAGTCGCTGTGAAAAAATGGGGGCGATGGATCTTTCTCTCTTTCTCAATAACGGGATAAACGCATGGTTCAAAAAGAAGAAGAATTTCATGTCCATTGAAGTCACACAAACTTACAGTTGCTGTTTGCTGAGCAGTCGTTTAGAAAAAAAAAAAAAAATAAAAATAAATCCGGGTTAGCGCCGCATCGGCTCTTATGCCGACAGACCACACTTTTTTTTTTTTTTTTTGTACCATAAGAGCCGCATATCGTAGCCCGAAAATTAAGGTATGGAACTTGGAGCAACTGAGCTACATAAAATCATAAACGTTTGGGGCAGGTGTATGGTTGAGTGTGACGTATGCGGTCGTGTTTTTTGAAAATACACGAGATGTTGGCAACAATGAAAGGCGGCAATAGCATGCGGCGTTCGGCCACGTCTGGTTGCGATGAGTGGAAGTTGTGTTTGTTTAGTACGTGTTAAACATGGATGATCAAAAGTTACATTTTCTGCATGTGATGCTAAAAAACGCTGCACAGGCGTGCAAAAACCTTTGTGAAGTGTATGGAAAGAATGCTATTCATGAATGAACGGTTCGCAGGTGGTTTGCGAAGTTCAAAGCAGACGATTTTCGTTTAGACGACGGAAGACTTTCAGCAGTGGACGACGATCTCATAAAGGCAGAAATTCAGTGCAACCAAAGTTAACGACTCGGGAGTTAGCAGAGATTGTGAAAATGCCGAAAAGTAATATTCATGAACATTTAGTGAAGGTCAGACACACTTCACGTTATGATGTTTTTGAGTTCCACACAAGCTGTCAGAGAAAAACTACATGAACCGGTATTCCATAAGCGATATGCTTCTAAAACGCGAAAACAGGGACACATTTTTGAAACGACTAGTGACAGGAGATGAAAAATGGATAGTCTACGACAATGTAGTGCAGAAGAGATCCTGGGGTCCCTCTACCGAACCACGTAAACAAACACCGAAGCCGAATATTCATGGATGCAAGTTTATGTATGCTCTCTGTCTGGTGGGATTGCAAAGCCATTATTTACTAAGAGCTCCAACACAATCAGACGATCAATTCGGATGTGTACTGCAGCCAGTTGGAACAATTGAAACAAAACCGGCAACAAAAGAAGCCAGAACTTGTAAACAGAAAGGGTGTTGTGCTCCAGCAACACAACGCGCGGCCGCATGTTACTTGGTGACCCACAGAAAGTTGCACGCCACGGGCTGGGATGTGTGTTACCCCCATCCCACCTTATTCCCCGGACATTGCACCCTCCGACTTCCATTTGTTTCGGTCTCTGCAAAATTCTTTAAATGGAAAATCATTCGGTGATCTCAACGCTGTCAAGAAACACGTGGATGACTTTTTTGCCTCCAAGCCAACCACGTTCTAGTTATGTCTTTCTAAAATTGCCCGAAAGATAGACTAAAGTTGTGGGAAAAAATGGACAATACTTTGAGGAATAAAGGTATGATCTTAAACTCATTGCATTTGTTTCATTTCGCATAAATAAAACGCTCAAGACTTTTCGGACAACCCAATAAAAAAAATGGTTTCGTACATGTTGCTGGTTGTAACTGGTTATTTAATTATTATTATTATTTTTTTTTTTTTTTTTTTTTTTTTATGTCATCATGAAAGAACCAGGTGTCTCGATCCTTGTTATTTGATCTACTATTGTATCGGAGTCTTCCTGTCATTTCCACAAATATCTGTACTGGGCATTTCTTCGTTACGCTCGCATTTTTAGCACGTCTTTGTGAAAAAAGATCGTGCTTATGTTATCGGGTTGTCCGTCCGTCTGTACCCACGATATCTCTGGAAGTATTAGTCCGATTTGAAAAATTCTTTTTGTATTGGGAAGCTTGAAATATGCGGATGATGATCCTTTATTTCGTTTTCTTTTTACGATGTACAATTTCGACGCTAGAGGGCGTAAATGCAGATAACGTCGAATTCAAAAATACGTTTTATTCCACATATTTGCTTCAAAACATCCGATTGAAAAAAATATTTTATCTTTCGATTCCATTTATGTCGAAGAGTATTTTAAATATAGTTACTTTTTCAAATTACGCACTGATTTTCCGCTAGGGGCCGTAAAATAAATTAAATTTTTTCCTGATAACTGTTCTTCTAAAACTCCCATTTCAAAAAAAAATTCTTCAGCGGATACATCTCCTGATGGAAAATCTTTTGCATATAATTTAAAATTTTTGGTAAAGAATACTTTGGCCACAAGGGGGCGTAAGTGTTAATTTTTGGTAAAGAATACTTTGGCCACCAGGGGGCGTAAGTGTTAATTTTTGCTTCTGATGCATTTGCCATAAAATCTGAGCTTCTAAAATATCGATTAAGAAAATACTTTGGTGGACTGATGCCACTCACATCCATAAACCTTTTCGGAATATTTTCTTCTTAAAATAGTCCACAGTTTCTCTGCCAGGGAGCATAGATGTATATCTTATTTTTGACAATATCTCTGCTTCTAGAAGTCCGATTTAAAAAAATCCTTCTTTGCTGGATAGTGTTTTCAGTGTGACATGTTTTTCATATAATTTCAAAAATTTCAAGTAATTCATAGACTTTACGCTAGGGGGCGTAGTAGTAAATTGTGTTTCCCCCTATATCTCTGCTTCTAAATCTCCGATTTGAGAAATTATTTCAGCACCGGATACAGCTCCTGATGGGAATTCGTTTGCACATAATTTCAAATTTTTGTAAAGAATGGTTTGGCCACCAGGTTGCGTAAGTCATAAATTCCGCTTCTGATGTATTTGCAGCAAAATATGAGCTTCTAAAATCTCGATTGCAAAAAGTCGTTTGTTGACCGATACTACTTATATCGATAAACCTTTTAGAAACATTTTATTCTTAAAATAATGAATGGTTTCTACGCCAGGGGGCGTAGATGTATATCTTATTTTTGTCAATATCTCTACTTCTAGGTCTCCGATTTGAAAAATTACTTCTTTGTTGGATAGTGTTTCCGATTCGAAATGTTTTTCCTATAAATTCAAAATTTTCAAGTAAATCATTGACTTTCCGATAGGGGGCACAAAGTTGAATTGCGTTTTCTGCGTTATTTCTGCTTCTAAAACTCCGATTTGAAAAATTCTTCCTGTATCGCATACAAGACCTGATGGAAAATATTTTTGACATAATTTCTAATGTTTGGTAAAGAATGGTTTAGCCACCAATGTGCATAAGTGTTAATTTCTGCTTCTGATGTATTTGTGGAAAAATCTGGGCTCTTGAAAACTTGATTAATTTTTTTTCCTTCGACCGATACCGCTCATATGGGAAAACCTTTTATGAATACTTTCTTCCTAAAATAATGCATGGTTTTCCCACCAGGGGAGGTAAAGTCACATCTTATTTTTGTCGATATCTCTGTTTCTAAGAGTCCGATTTGAAAAATTCTTTGTGTGTTGGAGATCCTTTCCGGTGCGAAATGTTTCTCATATAAATTCATGTTTTTCTTAACGCACAATCTGCCACCAGAGGGCGTAAGCTCACGATTCCATTAACAGCAATATCTGAGGGATTAAAAACCCGATTGAAAAACTTCTTTCTTCCGTCAGATACTATTGTTTTCCATACCAGTTCCATTGACTTTGAATAGCTTTGATAAATTTAATTTGCGTCAGAACGGATTCAAAAGACGTGCTTATTACACCCGAAAATTTGGTGTCATCTTTCTTGTTACTTTTGGTGTCCAGTTGGGTAAACCCATTGTTCAACATCGGTCCGTAAATGTAAACATTTCCCAGGCCTATTGTAGCTTTAGCGTTTCTATATGGATAACGTCCGTAAACATGGCATTTTCTCTTATTTGTTTCCTTACCTGTCCTCTCTGGTCATACCAATCATTCATTTTTCAATGATGTTTTTAGCTGCCCATATATCTTTCCCAGCGTATCTTCTGTCCATAAGTGAACAAGAAAGATGACACCAAATTTTTGGTTGTAATGAGCACGTCTTTTGAATCCTTTTTGCACACGAATAAAACATTTCGAAGTTATTCATAGTCAACGGAACTCTCATCCCAAAAAAGAAAGAAAGGAAGAAAACAATCAACCGCATTTCTAAATTCGATAAAACTTGTAAAAATAGAAACAGTTAATATCTCCCACTAGCTAAGGACAAGTCTGTTATCAAAATTAACAAATTGTGCATAAAAAGAAAGTTTCTCTTAGCTGAAGGATGACATCAGAGACAAAGCGATTTCCAAATCGAACAGTTCGAAGAACAAATGTAGAGCAAGACATGATATAATTTTACGCCCTTCTAGCGGAAAAATTTTGAATGATAAAAATGTAAAAAATTATGTGGAACTTATTCTTCATAGCAAAATCATGCTAAAAAAAATAAATTCAGATGCGTCTCTCGTAAGCAGAGATTGCGAGAAAAGAGTTTTGACATGTCTGCTCCCTAGCGGGTAAATTGTGCATTATTTAAAAAAAAGATAATATTCCTCATCTTTATTGTAGTGAATGGCATACAGTATGAAAGGAAGTTCTTCAATAGGACTTTTCGAATCAGAGATACCTCCAGAAACCCTCCGGCATAGCTGGCATACCCCCAGAAATCCTTCGGCATCTTGTGGAATCGATGTCTCAGCGTGTACAGGTTGTTATTCGTGCTAGAGGAGTACCAACAAGCTTTTAGGTGGGTATCTCTAATGTTTTTGTCCATTGAGTGTATTTGATCATCTGATTTGCTCAGACAAATAAAGAAAGTGAAACTAAGCGACATTTTAAATTTAATATTAATTGTGTTTGAAAGAACACGTGAGCACCAAGATTAAGCTACACCTGATATGTGCTGAAACAGAACGAAGGACGTCGGTGGCGCCGAGATATGAACAGGGAGACAACACAAAAGCAAAACAGAGGGAGCTTGAGATGAGATGGAGGGACTGTTTCAACAATGCCGTGAAGGAAAAAGAATAGATAGAACTCAAGGGAGAAGAAAGATCAGCATTAGTAGCTTCCATTTAATTGTGGGTCAAATAATGCTGCAGGACAAGACTAAAAAATGAGATTTAAGAAATGGAAAATTGTTCAATTTCTTGATTAGAAAAAATAAATAAATATGAATTACGTAAATATGTTCGATTTCTAGATTAGAAGAAAGAATGAATAAACGGCATTCAAAGCTTTTGTCACCTATCAATGCAATGTACTTGTGTGGATCAGAAAATTTTGGCTTGCTTTAATAAAACAAATATTTAGAAAGAAGGGCAAGATGGAGTGTGCTTTGCGATTCAATAAGGTGAACCAACTTCTGACGTTTAAAATTTGCGTAAAAATGCAACAGACTTAAGCTTCGCATTCGGCTGGAGTTCTCGAGTTTTGCTTATTACACGAAATAGTTGCCATGAAATTAAAAGGGAATTTACGATACATCTTTTATACTTTTTCCCTGGGAATGTACAGTTACTCGTGAAGTATTTTGTGCTGAATTTGGTGTATAAAGTTAGGAAAATGTTAAGAATCCGTAACGGTTTAGTAACTTTTTGTTTCACAAAATCTAATGTCATTCGTTATGCTGTAACGTGTCAGCCGAATCTTTACAATTTCTTTCGTATAGGTGTCGGAACATATGCAAATATATTCTTAACTTTTGTCTGGCAAACAAACGACCTGTTAAGAAGGGAAAATGCAGAACTCATGATATTTAGAGAAACATTTAAATTTTCAAAATTGTGAAAATGCTCGATATTCTAAAATTTCTCACTTCACGATAGTAGTAAGATCCCACGATACCAACGGAAAACGGCATTTTTATCATTGGCGATTTAGATGTTTCTCCAGATTCCACGAGTTTATCTTTTTATTTTTATTTTCACGCAAGCCGTCTGCTGTTCGTGTGCTTAGGAATATTTGTATACATTTACTATACCAAAAAAGAGATATGCATTCAGGTATTATGTTTTCAGCATAATGAATTGGAATTATGCAGTTTGTTTAAACAATTTGTGTTTTAAGTTTTTATAAGTTAGATGATGAAATAGTCATGTGAAACAGGCAAATGCTTAACATCTTGAAGCATTTACATCAGAGAATGCAGAAATGGAGTACCGTTTGCTTTGTTTCTTGTTCACTGCTTCTTGCAGCCTTCAGACACTCTAGGTAAAAAAGAAAGAAGACGATGTTGCTTCTGGCTGTTTTCCAAATGGAGTCTCTAATAGCCGTGACATTAGCGTACTTAACACGGTATTGTGTGTCTCCTGGCACTCCGTGCTCTACCCCTCATTTCAAGGCTACGCTGTATTGCACCCTCTATAGGTAGTCTTCAGACAGCAGGTGGTCATTACATCGTTAATGGTGGAACCAAGCACATAATTTCACTCATCACGACGACTCCCACAAGAAGCGTTTAAAATAAATTATTGCTTGAACAATGGATTGGATTGCGAAGTCAAACAGAGCTGTGGAAAGTCCTTGGTTATCGATCGATTTATTGTGTATTGAGCAAGTTTTCTCTCGGCTCCCACGGCAACAAGTCTGAAAATTTTCAAAATGATACTAGAGTATTTCAGTTTCCTGATATTACATAATAGGGGCTAGATAAATGGGATTTTCTCAACGCTAACATGTCTCTACACTAGATTACTACGTTTTCTCTGTTGGGAAACTGAAAAATCCGTTATCTGGTCAGTAGCTACGACGCGACGCTCGCTTCTCTGCAGAGGACATGGATTGAAGTCACTAGTGGGATATACGTAATAGTCGTGTAATTTTTCGTTCTGCTTTTTTCCAGTTGCTCGAACCATTCTTTCTTAGTCAGCGATGGGAATTCCTCCTACCTATCCATGCTTATGGGGATCGTTAGTGATTTCTCATTGAAACAAATCAAAACGTACTAACTCCTTGTTTTATGGCATGTAATTTTCGGAATTACCATTCAGTCGTGAAGCCAACACACCATAAAACTTGCATTTTTCTTCCGATTTTAGTCCAAGCATGCTACCATTATACCCATTCTGTTAAATCATTCAGATCATTAAACCAAATTCCCCTTGATGAACTTCAAAAGTAAACATGTATGCTACATTGGCACGAATGACTTACATTTCAGTCAACTTTGACTCCCACCAGGGACGTTTCTAGACTTCGAACTCAGGATGGGCGACGGATGGGCGGATATTATTTTTGCTGGGGCAAGTTGGATAGCAACTTTATTTACAAAACACAGAATTTGTTTTCCTTTTTCTACAGGCTGCAAAGGTATTCGCAATACACTCCCTCCCCCGCCCCCTCGTGGATGCATGCTCATTAATTTTGGAACTGTTGAAGTTTTTGTCCTTTTTTGCGCTTTCCAACCGTAGGTTGAAGAAGCGTATATGCTCCCGCTTTGTCCATCTGTCCGTCCGTCCGCACGATAACTCGCGTAAAAATGGTTCGATTTCGATTAAATTTTAGTATGTGATAGGGGATCACCTGGGAACGAACCCTATTTAAAATTGGCGAAATGGGGTCAAAGGTCAGGACATAAGAGCGGGATCCATTCCACCGCCCTTATGCGTCACAACTTTTGTAAAAATGCTTCGATTGCGACAAAACTTTATCATGTTGTTCCGGATGTGTACTGAACCGGTTCTATTGAATATCATCGAAATGGGGTCAAAGGTCAGGGCACAGGAGCGAGATTTATTCCACAGCCATTATCCTCGTAACATGACTAAAAATGCTTCTATTGCGACAAAATTTTAGTATATTGTTTCGGAGGTATATTGAACCAATTCTGTTTGATATTATCGAAATAGGGTCAAAGGTCAGGGCACAGGAGGGAGATTTATTCCACAGCCATTATCCTCATAACTTGAGTAATGATTTCTGGTATGTTGAAAAGCGTATCATAATCAATGCATTGCATGATTTTACTAACTTGTTAATGAAATACGTAAAACCTAAAAAGTAACGTATCCGTATGATAAACACGACACATTGCCACCAGCACCAGTAAAACGCCCTGATTAAAAGAAAATCCCATGCCTAGGAGAAAGAACTTAAAGCAAATGTTTTCGTGGACTAGGGGTGAGGAGGAATGTTCAAGTTATAACTTGTACATTTCACATTTCTGTTTATCGTTTACTAAACAGCTGCCTGATGAAGCTGCCTGTAGGTGGTGAAAGCAAACAGAATTGTTGTTCTCTATTATTTTTTCTACGCCAATAAACCTATTTATATACGTTTAGTTTCTTTATTAACAGAGCATTTACTAATGACTTCAGTGAATTCTTATTCATCCTCTTCATTTGCCCCTGATCATACTAACTTGAAGAAAAGGCTTACGTGCGGAGAACAACTGTATTTTCATGGCCCTGAGGATGCTATGCTGATAACATTTCTACGGAGAAGGAAAAACGCATTTTCTAGGAGGCAATACGTACGGCTACACGACGAAAAACACCGGAGTAATAATTCCTTGACAAATTCCAAATTATATTTTAAAGTTTAAAAAAATTGCAATATGACACATCTTGAACTGGGTGAGCAAGACAATTTTCAGGGTATAGGCAAGAGCCCACCTTGGCCACGTCCTCGACTCCCACGAAGTAAAGGGTAATTTAGCTTATTTATTTCTGCCATGTACACGCAGTTAACTACAAATTCTTAATAAACCAATAATAAAACAATCGAAATGAAAATCATATTATATACTATTAAAGAACATATTAAAACACTCATAGCAACATAGCAAGGAACCAGGGGGAAAGGCTAATTTTAGCATGACTACTAGCCCCTGGCCCTTAAAGTAAGAAAAATGTCAAGTAATTACATATTTTTCTACTTATATACACATAATCGCGATACAATACGACTGAAGTGAATCTAATTTACCAATTAGCATAACATTCCTTTAGTGCTTTTTTAAACGATACAAAACTGGCAAATAATTTTATATGAATCGGCAACCCGTTCCAGAGCCGGAGTTAATAATCATTAATATTGAAATACAGCGCATTAGTACGAGCCCTAGAAATTATGAAGTTATCATACCCACAAGTTTGATAACTGTGTGCAGGATAACGTAGAGGGTGTCCATGGGTTGTCGGAAAAGTCATGACGTATTGTAGCCATGTTTTGCAAAGGTCATTTATTGATAGAAAGAACAAAGATCAATCAATCATATAATGCCCGTTTTGTTCAATAACCTTTTGCCATCTTTCAGTGAGCTGCAGAATGCCTCGTCCATAGAAGGACCTGTCTTTCGTGGCGAAAAACTGTACAAGGTGCTGATTTACAGCCTCATCTGAATTGAACGTTATACCACGCAAGGACTGTTGAAGAGAGCAAAACAAATGGAAGTCTGACGGCGCAAGATCAGGCAAGTATGCTGGGTGTGGCAACACACCCCACCCAAGCTCCAATAATTTTTGGCGGGTGATCAAACTTGTGTGTGGTCTCGCGTTGTCGTGATGCAACACAACACCTTTACGATGAACGAGCTCTGGACGTTTCTGGATGATGGATTCGTTCAAACTGTGCAATTACCGACAGTACACCTTCGTATTGATTGTTTATTTCCGTGGTAGGAGCTCGAAAAACACGACACCTTTAAAATCCCACCACATTGAGCCCAGAACCTTCCGCTGACGAATGTCTGCTTTGGAAGCAACACGTCGGGACCAAGACCGTTTGCACAGCACATTGCTGTACACAATCCACTTTTCGTCACCAGTTATCAGTCGCTTGAAAAAATTATCGTTTTCCTCACGTTTAATGAGCATATCACAGGTGTTTATACGCGCCGTCAATTGAGCTTCTTGGAGTTCACGAGGAACCCACACATCGAGCTTGCTTACGTATCCCAGCTTCTTCAGGTGGTCGTTAACGCCTGAATGATGGATGCGCAATGTGTCTGCAATCTCTCGTGTCGTGTAACGTGGGTTTGACTCGATCAATGCGTTGATTAGGTCGTCATCAACCTGGGTTGGCCTCCCAGACCGAGGGGCATCGTTGAGGTCAAAATCACCAGCACGGAATTTTGCCAACCCCGCTAGCCCAGACGTTCTTGTACAGCATTGTCACCGTACACTTTACGCAACTTTTCACAAGCTTGACGCGCGTTCTTCCCTTTACAGAAGTAAAACAGTAAAATATGACGAAAATGCACAGTTTGCTCTTCCATCTTCAACTTGATGTCAAATCTCCACAAATCAACCAAATCTCTCACTATTCCATTTAGACTGCAGCTAGAACTGGCGCCTGTCAAATGTCATAGCGATAACAGAGCTGCGTATGCCTCTAGCACTTCCAAAACCGCCCAACCGCTATCGGGTGCCAAAATACGTGATGACTTTTCCGACAACCCAATAAAATTATTTATGTAAGTTAAACTAAAATGATTAGCAACATAATATAGCAGCACTCATAAAGTTTTATAAGGTTGATTGAGATGTTTGTTGGCATAAACACACTCATGCATTAACAACATGAGTCGATAACTGCATACCCTCTCAAAGATCAATAATTTATAACGGCTGAACAGGATTTCCAGATTTTCCAGTGGATTCAACAGACGGACAAATTTTTTTGTGAAGAAAAAAATCTAATGTTACATTTAGTTGTCCTACCACAAGCAAGCAGACAAAGAGACAGATAAGAAAAAATAAAAGAATAATAGACTGTTAATTTAATATTCAGTGGCGATAAACTTGAAACTCTTGATAAAACTCCTGTTCGAGGCATCAAGTCCCGCGAAATAACTTCAGCATGGGCATCCCACTTCAGATTATCCTGAAACAAAACACCTAAAAACTTAACCCTATCTTGAAAAACCAAAGGAATATAATTTAGAATCACTTCCGATAGAGCATCAGCTCGAGTCTTTTGGCTAGGACAAAACATACATTTTGTTTTTGTAATATTAAGATTTAACAGATTTCAACGAAAGCAAGTCTGATATTCCTGTAAAGCGTGGTTAACACGGGGTATTAAGTCAGGTACCGCTGTTAACTTCGTTTGCTCTTCCCGGTTAACTGTTGATAGAAATGATTGACTCTTTCACCTCGGGGTTCGTAGTTAGAGTTCGGCACGCAATCATCAATGCGATGGAAACAACAGAAAAGCTAAACATTGTAAAGAGGACGCTACACTATTTCATGAAATACTTCTGCATCCTATAAAATGATTTATTCTTTTTATTCACTTCTGCGAAGGTTGTCCTAATGATTGCGCTATCCTGTTGTTGTGAGCACTATAAAATATTTCCGCTCCTTATGGATACTTGTTTCCGATAACTTTCGACGCCTTTTCTTCCCACCATCGGCAAAAAACCCTCTTTTCCCCGCTGCTGAGAAACTTCTGTCCACGAAACAAAGCCCTCTGGCTTCTCACGGTGTCGCACGATTGGTCGAATAACGATTGGTCGACACCCGACTGGTCGACAGTAACGATTGGTCGACACCCGACTGGTCGACAGTAACGATTGGTCGGCAGCACGATCAGTCTACCGTAACGACTAGTCGACAGCAACGACTGGTCGACAGCACGATTGGTCGAGATAACCATTGGTTCAGAGGATTATGGTTTGCATTAGCAGCGGTACCTCTCAGAACGTACTGACCTCTCAAAACGTAACTTTCCTTTTCGGAAATAATATCTTTTAGAATGTAGTCTTCAGAACGTACAGCATTATAACATATTATTTCCAAATAGGCCCCCGTGTCATCTTTTGTACTCTAAGTGAAATCTATATAGAGGGCCTTCTGAACGATGTTATATCCGAAAGGGCCCCCAGGGCACTTTAGGTGTAGGCACCTTGAGGAAACTGCCACACATAATTCGGAAACTCGGAAAATTGCCCCACCGGAAAATTGCCACACATTCAAAGCGTTTCTCGGACGAACGGCGATTTGTGCTCGTCCCCTTAATGAAAACCATGTGGCAATTTTCCAGTGGAGCAATTTTTCTGTGTGTGGCAATTTTCCGGGTTGCTGAAAGATGTGTGGCAATCTTCCGGTTGGGCACTTTACCGCCAAACTGTTTGCACTTATTCAAATTTTTTTCCAAGTTCCGCTGACCATTTTATGTCGACCAATGTCGACTAATCGTTATATCGACCAGTCGTTACTGTCGACCAATCGTTATGTCGATCAAACGTGCTGTCGACCAATCGTTACTGTCTATTAATCATTACTGTCGACCAATCGTTATGTCGACCAATCGTTATGTCGACTAATCATTACTGTCGACCAATCGTTATGTCGACTAATCATTACTGTCGACCAATCGTTATGTCGACTAATCATTACTGTCGACCAATCGTTATGTCGACTAATCATTACTGTCGACCAATCGTTAAGTCGACCAATCGTTACTGTCGGCCAATCGTGTGTCGGCCAATCGTTATGTCGACCAACCGTTTGTCGACCAATCGTTACATACCCGGCTTCTCATACGACTTACGCCTTCTATCTCTCCGAGTTAACTCCCTTTTTCTCTTGAGACCTTGCCCGCAAGCGAGAAGATGACCAACACCTTCTAACACACGCAGCGATACTTCCTCTTCCACGAATTAAAAGAGACACGTTCCAAGACAAAAGTCTCAACGCTCTGGATTGTCACTCCTGCATACCCTTCGGTACCTTTGAAACATAGAGCCGACAAGTGCAATGCCAAATACCGTTACGAAATACAAAGCCTAGACTTTTAGGATGCGAAACCTAGTGTCTCTAAACAAACCGTATTTCCTGATATTTCTTGACTGGGGTGACGAAGCTAAAAGTTTCTCACGCCTCGTGGAAACAAAGAAAATGGAGCACGAAAGCGAAATAAAAGTTGGGAATGAAATTTAATATTTTTGCCTAAAAAAATTCGTATTAAATCTCCGTAACACCGCATCACCGGAAAAAAAAAAAATCACGTCATCAGCAAAAATCGTTTTAACTTTTTGAAACAATGAAAGTTTAAGCCAACTACATGAGAAATTTCCTCGGATAAAGTCAGTTCATTGATCAATTCCTTGCACTCTGAGTTTGATATTAAGAACTTCCAAGATCGTGGTTGGTTTTAGGGTACTTATGGCGCAAGAGCCGAATTCCAATAAAACACCGTAAGACAAATTGCGACAATAGACAACTCGCACTGCAGGGAAGCATCTCCATAGAAAATGTTTACCTTGTGAACCAGATGACCATATAACCACACATGCTGATCATCGGAATTAATATAGTCATTCAACAGCTCTACATAACTGATCACAAAACATTTTGCTTTGTTAGTTGCAGAAAATAACTGGATTATCGGCCTTTTATTTCAAAAGCCACGGTCCCTGTGGCGCTGTGGTCTAAGCGCTTGATTCTGACCGTTTGCCCTAGATGGGCTCGGTTTCGAGTCCCGGACGAAGCATGGGTGGTTTAATTGTCTTACGGCACTGACTCTTTTCCTTCTGTGGAACCAGTTGCCTCAAATTGCCCCTAATCAGGGTACATAGAGTTGCTCATTGTAGTCATTAATCCTCAAAATAAAAAGAAAGAAATGTTTCGAAATCTTTCGCGTACAGAACTAAGTATCTACGTTCAAGAAAACAGATAGCAATCAGTACCGGAAACTGACAAATGTGAAATCTGAGCAAATTTTCAGCTACTGTAATTCGGGCTGTGCTTCCCGCGGCACCCCCGTTTTCTCTTGATGCTTGAAAGCCTTGCTTATCTTGTTTACTGACCAGACTATATCTTAACACCTAGATATTTTTTTATTAAAAATAAATATTCCATCTTCCATCATTTCTCAACCCCGGAACTCTCCTTTTTATTAACGCCTCAAAGACATTTTCTAGTTAGTGGCCAAGCTCACTTTATTTAAACACATCAGTATGAAGTGCACCATGCAACCTATGCATGCATGTCATTTAATTAGCGAAGCAGCTGCTTTTTCTGCCCACACCATATGAGAATTAAATTATTTACAGACTTTTTTGAAGAGCATCTAATAATGACATTTTACTGTGGGGAGGACATAGTTCTGTGCACTCCAAAGCATTTCCTTCCGGCGCTCTGTTTCTAACAAGCAGCGAAAGTGTCTTGAGAGAGGACATTGTTTTGGCAATGGAGAAGATACTTCACTAACATTTTGGTCAAAACAGCTAGCATCTTCGCATGTTTGAGCGCGGTGAGACTGTAGGCATAATCTCTTTACCGCAGCTCATGTGGACCTTCATGCCAGAACAGTGAGATGCTGTTGGCTTAAATGGTCGCAAAACTATACCACTATCGAAGCAAAGTTTTTGCTTGTTCGTGTCGTGGTTTAATGACCACCATGAGCAACTCCAAAAGGTTGTAGTCCGTTCTTAATATGCGGCCACAGATTCCAGTGAAGGGAGACAACCAGCGCCCTATGACAAGCACACCACATATGCATCATTTAGAAGTTGAACCTAGGTCCAACTTGGACAACTACTCAGAAATGTACGTCTCTGAACACTCATCAACTGGGAAGGTGTCGACGCAGAGGAGCAGGCATTATCTGACAAACATCAGCACTGATGGATCGCCACATTCAACATATAGTCATGCGGTATATTATTTCTGGTTGACTCATATTATATTGGGCTGTCAACTGCGAAACTTGGCTATGCCGATTGCCTAGAAGAAAGCGACGTATCGGTCGTTCCCTTCTGGTATCCACCTTTCACCACTCTTTACAGCTGTGTCGCCGGTTAGTTGTTTCACTATTTCAGCACCACACCTGGTAGACTTTAACCACGGAGGCCTTCGAAAAATCCACAAGTGTCGCCGTTTTTTAAATGGATGCAACAATCCTTCGTGCGTCCACAATTTGGCCTTTCATTAACTTCAATAACTAACTGATTTTGCTCATGCGCCTGCATAATTTCGCTCTCATCTGAACCACTAATATCTACTGTACACTACTTTAGCCTACAGGCCACGCCTTTTTGACCTCGTTACGCCAGTATCCGGTGTAATTCACTTTACATTAGGGTGGTCGTTATTCAATGAGCACTCAGTGTAATATATACAAAAGTTCGTCCGGACGGTCGGGACGACAACCCCCGATCAACTGAAAGAACTATACTCCGAGTCAACCTAAGAGTGAACCACTATGAAGGGTACGAAACAGCTACCTCCGCTACGAAAAATAGTCCCTAGCATTTAGAGCGAAAAGCATCAGAATTATTGCTTAGAATCCATTTTTGTGTGCTCCACTGTTTATGAGACAAAATTGCTATCTAAAAAAAATTCTAGGAGTTAGAGCGCTTTTAAAAATAAATTTGTTCTGAGAAGTTGCTGAACCAAGAGCTTCGCACTTTCGGCTAATTCTTCCCACTTGGGATACAACTCGGACAGGGGGAAGGGGTGGAAGAACTCTCCGAACATTAACAACACAGAGGCAATAAATTGACAATCGGGGAAACTCGAAGGCAGTAGGGGAAGCAGTTCGGCCTCCACCAGACCCCCACTGCTTGTGAGATGTGTGGGTGGGGGAGGGGATCAGAAAGCAAACAGTAGAAGAGCACATTAACGTGGATGGATACCGTTCTTGTGTTCCACGACGAGATGTGATAAGGCTCTCCCGCCTTTCCCAGTAGTACACTTTTAGAGTGAATTGGAGTATAGTTGACTTGGTGTGGCTTTCAGATGAGCCAGAGTTATTTGTGGTGCTCTCTATCAATAACAAAAATCACTACACGCCTTGTAAAAATAAGGTTCGTAAATTAATTTTCGCTATATGTGTAAGCTCTTAGTAAGCTTTAAGTGAACAGTTGAAAATTCCGTTATACACTGAACTTGAATTTATTGGGCACAGTCAATTATAATTTCAAAATGTTGGAAATCATTACTCAAAAGGAGGAAACAAATAAGTACAACGCTGCAATAATTTCACATTTGGATCAGAAGAACTTGAACGGAACAGAAACTTATCCTGCAAAGCAGGACCAAAGGAAATTCCATAATGCGATAATCTCAGTGATTCACGGGTAGAGACAGATTTG
This sequence comes from Macrothele yani, assembly GCA_039090855.1. Lineage (NCBI taxonomy): Eukaryota > Metazoa > Arthropoda > Arachnida > Araneae > Macrothelidae > Macrothele > Macrothele yani. Next base: position 79,881,036 of record CM077012.1, read on the forward strand.
CTCGTTGGAGTGACGCACACCGTCTTGCGCCTGCAGCAGATACGATCACAAGCCCTAATTTTTTTATGGAGGCGTTTAACGACTACCGTGAACATCTAAGGTTATAAGGAGCTTCTTATTCCAAATTTAGGGCCACTGGTTTCAGGTAAAGGAGAGAACCAGTGCCGTGGGACAAGCTCACGATAAACGCCTCATCCGGAACAACGCGTACGATTAGCCAGAAACTGGCCACCGGTGGATTTAAGCCATCTGTTAGGTGTCGGGGCTTTATGAATGCTCTGCGGAAGAAATGCATCCTGTCTCTGAGAAATTATGAGTGGACGATGACTTTCTTGAAATAGTACTAGTGATCCGAATTTCTTGGCGTAGAATATAAACAAAATTTTCCAAGCTTTCGCACATCAACCAGATGGCTTTTTCAAGGAAAGTAGACAGTTGACTACTTTCCTTGAAAAAGCCATCTGGTTGATGTGCGAAAGCTTGGAAACTTTTGTTTATATTCTACGCCAAGAAATTCGGATCACTAGTACTATTTTAAGTGTAACTGGTGTACAGTTCCTTGTTGTTAATTAGACTTTCTTGAATTTACTAATAATTATTGAAGAGTAAATGATAATACATATATATTGTTGGGAAAAGATGGTAAATTACAGCAATAAAACAATAACTGCTTTTTAGACGCATGGCAGAAGATTCATATATCGAAACAATAATACAAGAAAGAATGACATATGTGATAATGCTTGAATTCCCTATTGTTGTAGCACGAACTCTATAATCGCAAAAAAGATCATCATGATATTGCTTTTGAAGATGAATTGAAAAAACGAAACGCAAGTAAATAATACAGATTTTGTCGCTGTCTACGACAGCGCAAAGCTTTTGCTTCTTACTGGCCGTACAGTGTAACTTAAACAACTACACGCTAGTCAACTTTCTTTGGTATGGTCTTCCCAGTCATCCTGTGCTAAAACTATCAAAATCGGTTTCTCCTTTGCACTCAGAAGTTTAATATCAGTAATGGCGTCTAAATACTGTATAACCTCTAGTCCTTTTTTTTTTTGGATTTCAGCTCTTCTCTCTAAGACAGTACCTGATGTGCTAGGCCATCTTATTGTAGATGCGAGCGTCTATGCAATTATGCTCCACTCCTTCTACAGATCTACAGTTGTCTGAGAGATAAAAACGAGCAAATTTTATTATGTCACGTGTTCACTTTTATGTCACATGTTTGATACGTGTACATCTGCGACGCACAAAATATGAGAAGATATTACAAAAGTTGAGCAGAATAATTAGAAGAAGTATTTCTCCTGGAATAGTAACTGCACGCGTTAAAAAGTATAGGAATATTATTGAGAAAGAAAGGAAAGGGGATATAATTGTACAAATATTTCATATTTTTCCCCTCCACATTCATTGTGAGGTATATAACGGCTTATGTAGCTCACTAGTTAAAGAATAAATGAAAGTCCGTACAGTACAACATAATCTTATTTAAGATAGAACTGGAATACAAGCTGGTTCATTCTAGAAGCGATGTTTGCTTTTTCATAGAAGGGAACACTTAAGTCTCCTGCATTATATTACATCGGATAATTTAAACATCTTGCATAATTATAAATGGCCAGATATTAGAAATATAGTGCTCCATGAGAAGAAGCGTTTCGTATTAAAGTTTACGTGTGCATGCAAGACGTGGTTAACTTAAGTTTCTTTGATTCTTCCTCAGATAGTATCGTATTAGAAAAATATCATGTATCACGAGATGCATTCCTCGTCAAGTTGACTGTGCATTTGAAGTACTTAAATGTTTCCCCTGTGATGTAACTCAGCATAAAGTCTGTTATCTTCTAAGAATCGGAACAATAAGGAAAATGAAAAATCCAGCAACCTAGATTTGGCCGCCTCTGAAGGGAATAAAATAGCAGCGCTCTCTTGTCACTCTTCGTTAAACAGGAAGCCAAAGCAATGTGCTAGGATTTATGATGTCCCAACTGCAACATCACAATAGTTGTAGGATTAGGAAGTGAGAACACAAGCGCTGCTGTTAATGGAAAATGAAGATCCCGTTTATAATGTACCAGACATGTAGGTACTTTAATAGACGATATGCGTGGAGGACTACGTGTTCCATGTTGCACATCATTATAGTTGATGCTTTCTCAACCTCTTTCGACTTTGAAACTCTTTGCTGTGAATGCCAACGAAATGAAGAGAGAGAGAGAGAGAGAGAGAGAGAGAAAAGAGCGAAAAAACAACAACAACAAAAAAAAAAAACAGTGAATGACTGAATCATTGCATTTTCCTTTAATTTTAGATCCAAGACGCCAGTTAACTGTAGCTTCTGTTTCCTTCTGCAGACTAATCCTACGGCTTTTTTTGTTTGTTTTTATGTTTAGTCTGGTAACGACCACTATAAGCAACTCTTAGGGATTTAAGCTGTCTCCCGTCCCTAATTTACGGCCACTGGTTCGATGGAAAGGAGGAAGGCAGCACCATCAGGCAAACACACCACCCATACCTCATCCAGGACTCAAAAATCCGAGCTCATCTTGGACGAAAGGCAAACGCTAGTACCTGTGACAGGCAGCTTACTGGAGCTGTCTAATCCTACGAATAATTCTGTCGTCTGATTGCTACGTAATTTGTAAATATTTTACTATGCTTTTGGTACGCAGTGTTTAATTTTGGCAGAGAAAAATATCGCACCTTTTCTGTCGTCAAACTGGGACAACTGCCTTCAAACGAGATAATTCTGCAAGTGTTTACAACGAATTAAAGGAAACAGCTCAACTGTTTTAAACATTACAGTTCCTTTTCTCATATTTGGTTGAAATATGGGTCCTCATTACGTGAGAATGCCTAATTACATGATGGAAAACTGATCACGAAAGGCAACCCCATACTGCATAGCACGACGATCAAGATTGTGTTTCTATTTTTGGCACATCATTTTGGGAAGAAGATGTAGAAAAAAAGGAAAGCAAAATTGACAAATGACACACTAGTATTAGGTTGGAAAGAAAGTAATGTCTGCAAATCCAAGGCAGCAGAAAAGGCTAATTGCCGTACACTGAAGAGCAATTGAATTAAAGATACCAGTCTAGTAACGTGTAGCACCAACTTTCATCCTGATGACGGCGGTGATTCGTCTCGGCATGGACTCGACAAGACACCGGAAGCGTTGGGAAGCCATACGGATCCACGACCCCTGAACAAGCTCCCACAGTTCACGAAGATTTGATGGAAAGAGGTCATCTCTCTCGATGGCATCCCAGAGGTGACCTAGCTGGCCAAGGAAGCGAGATCACGTCGGTGGAGTGTTCATCCAACCATTCGGATACAGTTTGGGAGCTGCATTGTCTTGTTGCAGGATGAGGTCCCCCGTGGGATGCTGAAGACGCACAAACGGGAGCAAATGGTCGTCCAGGATATCCCGGTAACGTTAACATGTGAGGGACGATGTCAACAATACCAGGGGTCCCATTTCAATCCATGTAAACAGTCCCCAGACGAGAAAGGCCACCCCCACCAGCTTGAAGAGTACCCTGCTGGCAAGAAGGATCCATCGCATCATGTGGTTTGCGCCGTACTCGTGTCCTGCCATCCACATGTACCAACGTGAATCTCGACTCATCAGTCCAGGCAACGTTTTTCCACATGTCTAGGGTCCAGTGGCGATGTTCCCGCGCCCATGCTAATCTTTGCACCCTGTGATGTGCGGTCAGCAGCAGTACCCTCGTGGGACGATGGCTTCTGTACCCCATAGCGAGGAGATGGTTCTGGATGGTGTGGCTGCTTACACGTTTTTGTGCATCAGCGTTAAATTGCCGAGTGATTTCTTGCAATGTGGCCCGTCTGTCCGCTGTTACAATGCGAGATAGCCGACGATGACCCCGTTCATCCACACGTTGTTGTCCACAGCAGTTGGCCCTTTCAGGGATGGTTTTACGGAATTCGATGTACTCACGGTGCACCCGTCACACAGTAGCTCGTGAAAATCCCAGTGCCTGCAGGACTTCCGAGATGGAGTGACCCATTCGTCGGGCCCCGACAATTTGCCCACGATCAAATGCGCTTAGATCCTTCGTCTTACCCATACGGCGTCCGACTCTTACTGATTTCCGTCGCATCACTCCTTATATTGTCGGATCGCTGCATACGTCATGTCGTTTCCGTTTACAGGGCCGCCCACAGCGCCACATTTGCATAATGCCAGCTGTCTCTAATTCAATTATTCTTCATTGTATATACAAGTATAAATCGGTCCAAAATGTAATCGCCATCGTTTGCCATGACCTGCTCCCACCGTCTGTGCGACTGTTGGATACCGTCTTCGTAGAATTGTGGCAGCTGGGAAGCAAAGAAGGGAGTAAGTGCGCATTTCACATCGTCCCGTTTGGTGAACCGCTGTCCGTCCAGGAAGTGCTACAACGACCCGAAAACGTGACAGTCGCTTTGGGCAATGTCCGGGGAGTAGGCTGGGTGCAGCAGCAGCAGTTCCCAGCCCAGGTCACTGATCTTGTAACAGATCACCGTGCTGTGTGAGGTCTCGCTCCGTCCTGCTGTAGAAATACGCTCTTGCGGTTCAGCAATGCTGGCCCTTTCGACGTGAGCGACACGTGCACATCATCGAGCTGACGACAGCACACATAGGCGGTGATAGTGATGTTGTTCAGCAGCAGCTCAAAAACCACGACATCCCGTATATCCCACCAAACAAACAGCAGGACCATAAGTGAGTGTAAGCCGGCTTTGGCATTCGGCATGGGCTTCTGTTTTGGCTCCAACCACTGTTTCCTGGCGCTGATGTTATCATACAGGACCCATTTCTCGTCATGCATCACAATGTGGTCCATAAACTGTTTAACTTGGTCACGGGCAACCAGGGAAACGCATGCACTCATGCGATTTCTTTTCTGTTCAACTGTGAGTTGATCGGGTCCCAAAATTCCTTCTTGTGTACCTTCCCAAATTGGCGCAGGTGTGTAATAATGCTAGTGTGGGTAATCCCCAGCTGTTTTGCCAACTCCCGCGTGGTCACACGTGGATCGGTCTCTACTAAGGTCTTCAGCATGTCCATATCCACTGTTGCGGGTCTTCGGGCTTTGGGACGGTCTGACAATTCAAAATTTCCTTCTAGAAACCGTTCAAACCAACGACAGCACTGACGATGTGATATGGCATTGGGGTACTCACTGGTAATGTTCCTTACAGCACTTGCGATGTGCTACTGCGACGAAACTCATACAGCATGCAACGGCGAATCTGCTCTTTGTTCATTTGCATGTTGGCTGGCTTTTATACTCTTCTTTTCTGATGGCTAACTACCGCTAACTTAAGCTACATACCTACTGATGACATGCTGGTTTGTTGCGCAATCTCAGTGGCTAATGTGCGCCGTGACTGGAGCTTCAACTTCGGGTACCTCGTCATCAGACATTACTTCTTAACAACACAATATGAGTTTGTCATTCCGTCTACCAATGAGCACCAACCAAATCTCTGCACCCATTAACCCACTGACAACAAAGATCTATGCACTCTGCTTTAGTCTTTCCACTAATGGGCGTAATTTCAAATACTATTGATCTCTATATGTATTTTGTTTTGCACCACATCTTTTAAAAATCCGACTAAAAAATTATTTCTACGTCGGATTGACAAATGATTTTATAGTATATGGCCCCAAATTGCACACACATTTTCTACTTCAAATAATGCGCAATATTTTTGCTAGGGACATAAAGATATATAATACTTTCTTAGCTGTATCTGAGTTTAGAAGTTCCACTGGAAAAAATGCAATACATGACTCTTTTAGTCGTACTTTTACAGACCACCAAAATTGCTATACCCGGGTAATTTACCCTGATAGTTGAATGGTTTGCCTCCATACCAGTTTTAAAAAAATATTTTTTAACAGAAATCCAGTACTGCCAAGTGGCGTAATCATTTTATTTTAGGTGTAGCACTGTTGGATGGCATTTGCTAGTTTGTCTTTATTTTAATTTTGAACCACAACAATCTGTGGTGATGTTATTTAAACTTATAGCCTAAAAACAATGTTTCTATTGTATGGGTTTTTTGTTTTGAGTTGAATTGATTTTTATGAACTAGTCTACCGTTTTAAAGGGGCGTTTTTGACGAAGACTGGGCGATGTTTCATTGAGAACGCAGATATAATTACAAACTTTAACTAATTGCAGGCAGGGTGCCTTCTTAAGCAGTATTTTTGCTTACTGTAATATTGGTAAACTGTGATTTGGTTATGAAAACTGACTGCAAAATTTTACAGCACATGTACATAGTTAGTTTTGACTTATTTAAATGAATACCAAATGGAGCCTGTCGTTTCTTTCTGCGCACAGATGACAAAATTCGTTTGAAATCGGCTGACCATGGAATCACAGAAAGTTTTCCAATGTGCTTGCACTGAGCAATTGAAGTTAGTATTGGGCGCTTTGTGAATAAAAGAGGCGGATCACAAATTCAGGATTATCTGAAGAATTAGAACGTTTTGAACGTGCGTTTTGAACTTACGTTACTATTATACTATTCTGCAAAATATTTTTATTTATTTTTTTAATATAGCCGTCCCTGTGGCCGAGTGGTCTGTGGCGCTGGCTTCTGATCATTCGTCAGAGATTAGCTTGAGTTGGAGTTTAGGATAAGGTATGGATGGTGGTGCTTGTTCGATGGCGCTGTCTCTCTCCTTTCCCTGGAAACAGTGCCTCCAAATTAAAGACGTGTAATTACCAATAGCTTTCCTAGTCGCTCGTGGTAGTAGTGAAAACCCGAAACAAAAGAATAAAAGTCTACTTAATATAAAATTACATTACATGTAGTTTGAACTTATTTCCTTTGTTTTGCTATTGTAATGTGTTTGTATGCAATCCTTATTTCATTTAAAGCACTTTTGTCATGAGATTTGCAATTACTTGTTTATTGTATCTCTTAATCTTTTCCTACAATGTGAAAATGTACTTGGTATATAATTTGTGGCTACAGAACTTGTGGTGTTGAGATAGAATGAAAATACCAACGCTTACCACAATAAAAGGTTTATTATGCATCGACTACAGTTTCGCAGAGCGTTTGGCTCGGCATCATCAGGACGAATGGAGCGTAAACATTCAAATCATTGTGACATCATCAGAGTTCTAACGGTCACGGTTTTTGGTGAGTTGTTTCCACGCGCTTGAAAGAAATGGAGTCGACGTCATGTCGTTAACAAGCCGTGAAGAGGTCCGGTATATGTGGAAAGCTTCTAATACATTAAGCTCGGTAGTCGAATCAGGTTTATCAATAAGCGTAGCGTTTCCAAACAAAAAATTATGTCGTGACAATGTTGGGCTGTAGACGAGTTCTTCAGTTCACAATCCGTACGTAAATGTACAGTTTCGTAGATAGCCCAATATTGTCACGAAAACACCCATAAATTTTTGTTTGGAAAAGCTACGCTTATTGATAAACCTGATTTGACTATCAAGCTTAATGTATTAGAAGTTTTCCACATATACGGAACTCTTCACGGCTTGTCAACGACATGACGTCGACTCCATTTCTTTCAAGCGCGTGGAAACAACTCACGAAAAACCTTGACCGTTAGAACTCTGATGATGTCACAGTGATTTGAATGTTTACGCTCATTCGTCCTGATCATGCCGAGCCAAACGCTCTGCGAAACTATAGTCCATGTATAATAAATATTTTATTGTACTTGGTAATTGAAAGCTAGAAAACTCCCGAGACTGATAAAATTCCTAGGAATATTGAACCATAGACAGGAATATTGAACCATAGACAATTTTTCAGAGCCTTTAATCTTCCCCCAAAAGTTCGTTTCCACTCTATTTGCCAATATTTTATATCACATGATACATCTGTAAAACATCTTTATTTCTCATTCGATACAAATTTCTCTTGCCAACAGCCATCGTGAGAAATGTATTTCTTCTGTATATAATTGTCTTATGCTTCTATATTTTTCCTGAAGTAGCTAGATCCACCAATGTGCATCAAACAGTTGCACTCTCATGCACAGACATTTTGTATATTTTAAATGATCAACCCGAATCTAGAATGTCTTTTAAAACTTTATTCATTTACCTACTGCTTTCATCACGTGAACTACTGTATTTTCTCAACCCTCAACGTTTTATAAACACGCACAACTTTCGTACTATTCAGGATGTTCTTGCATCTTGCGCTTCTAACAAAACACTGACTTTAATTTTTGCCTTGTTCATACTCAATGTCACCTCCATACAAATTTTATTCATTCTAGACAAAAGATTGGTGAATGCATCTTCATTTTAAGACAACGAAACTGAATTATTGATAATTAACTTGCGTACGCGAAACTCTCGAAAAAGCGAAACTGGAATAACTCCTGTTTGTATCGGGCATGCATAAATATACAGTGTAAGGATGCTAAGAGACATAGACGCAAGTTTATATGCCCTCATGTCACACCTGTGTCAATGCCAAATATACAGATTATTCTCTCCGAATTTATGTAACGATAAACACAGGTTTCACGCCAAAAAGCGAATTTCCCGTCATTTCATAATTTCTTGTGATTAAACTTGCTTTCACCTACGATAATACCATTCTGTTCGCCCACACGTTTTCTTATGTTAAACCACACATTACGAAAATTATTTCTAGCTTTATCATTCTAATATTAAGTAAATAATTTCTAGCTGAGCTGAAAATGCGTTATTTGGACAAATTTCAATTCCTTTTTCCTATAAAAAAATGTTAATATGTTATCGAAAATTTTGCAGCATATTGGAATTTTAAGTTACCAATATGCAAGAAAAACCTAAGGAATCACGCATATACAACAAAGATGATGAAAGTGAAATAAGCAAAACGTGTATTTATATATTAGCTGAGGTACCCGGTGTTGCCCGGGATAGACATAAAGCTTGTTTTCAAGTAACAATGTAAATTGCACTATAAAAAAAAAATCTTACCATCGGTCACGTTGTTCGGTTGTCTCACTCGCTGAAGTAATTTTACTTTCTTTTCTTTCGGCTGAACTTGTCCGATGGGTTTCGGTTTTATTTGGAGGAATTTCACCACACTTGATGAAAAGAGAATTTCAAAATTATTCACCACGCTAAAACACAAAGCAGTACTTTATTTGCACCTGCCGTTCTGATAACACAATATCACAATTTATAATGTCCGTTCTGAGCCCTAAAAACTCGAAATAGCAAACATGTACAACAATGCACTTCCTGCACTCCGAATTCAGCTTTCTAGAGTGTAGATTAGGCACTTTCTAGCAAATCGCTTAGAAAACCGTTGAGAACGATGCGCAACAATTCGGACTCTTCCCCGTATGCCTGAACCGAGGAAACTTGCGAGGAATGAGGCGTCACCTGACGACAGGTTGCTCTGACAAGCGGAGTAATGCCCCAGCAGCCGTCTTTCACCCAGTCTATAGAGGGCCCCGTAAAAACACATTTGATCTTTTTTGATTTCTTAGGAACGGAACTGAGCATTTTAACCCCCCCCCCCCTAAAATATCAAAATAGCAAACATGTACAACAATGCACTTCCTGCAGCCCCGCATTGGGAAAATGTGTTTTTGTTTTGTTTAGGAATTTTCCAAAATCGGACCTCGGTCATTGTTTACATTCTCTCGGAAATCGATTTCTCGGCCTTTTTTTTAAACATACCTAGCTGGGAATGGGGTTTCAGTATGTTCGGCCCGTGCCTTTCTTTTTTTTTTTTTTTTTTTTTTTTTAGGAATTTTTAGAAATCGAACTCTTTCCCGTATGCCTGAACCGCGGAAGCTTGTGAGGAGTGAGGCGTCACCTGACGACCGTTGCTGTGACACGCGGAGTAATACCCCAGCAGCCGGCTTTCCCCCATTTGACCCCCTTAGGGATGGAATTTCTAAAAATCGTCCAGCTAATATTTTAATCTGGGCGATGAAGTGTGTGTATGCCAATTTTAGTGCAAATCCACCAAACCGTTTAGGAACGTAAGTGGAACAAACATACTTTCACTTGTATATACGTCAAACATAATCTGAGATGTCCCTTTGCTATCTTTAGGCTTTGGTTGTTTTCAATTGCTTTCCTCATGGCACTGAGAAAAGAACATGGTTCTGTAACAAGAAATAGAGGCGAAATTTTGACAAGAGTGAAAGATTTCTACTTCAAATTATATGAAAGGGTGATACATGTAATCCAGACATCATGAAAGGTACCAGATTTCTTCCAGTCCCCCAGCAGAAGTTGCACATGCAATCAAGAACATGAAGCGGGGAAAAGTTCCAGGAGAAGATGAAATTACTGTAGACATCATACAAGAAGGAAGTGGAAAAATTGAAACAGTACTCGTCCAAATTTTAACTCGATACCTTAATGAAGGGAAGATTCCTGAGGATTGGAACAACGCTACAATGATCCTGCTACATAAAAAAGGTGACAGTGAGGATCTCAGGAACTACAGACCTATCAGCCTCCTATCAGTTGGTTTATAAAATCTTCCCTAAAGTTCTTTCACACCGCTTGAAGGTAACAGTGGACATGGCTCAACTGAGAGAACAAGCTGGATTCAGGAGTGGCTATTGCACTATAGACCGTATTCACGTACTAAGAGAACTAATTGAAAGAGCGAGGGAATATGAACTTCCATTGTGCATGGCTTTTATCGATTATGAAAAGGCCTTTGATTCAATGAAACCATCAGCAGCTACAATGGGTTTGAAATCCTGCGGTATTGAAGATATATCCATTAATATTATTAATAACATCTATGAAAATGCAAGTGCAAAGATTCGGCTGTTTAAGAATACAGCACACCTAAAAATTGGAAAGCGAGTGATACAAGGTGACACCATATCTCCCAAGCTCTTTAATGCCACATTGGAAAATGTCTTTCAATCACTGACCTGGGATAACAAAGGGATAAAGATTAATGGAGATTATCTAACACACCTTCGTTTTGCTGATGACGTAGTAATTTTTGCAACACCCCATCAGAGCTGCAGAGTATAATCCCGGAATTTGCTGACAACAGTAAAGAAGTGGGATTAAAAATGAGCTTTCAGAAGACAAAAGTGATGTACAAGGATTTTACAAGAAATGAAGATTTATCGATTGATGGAGAAAAGCTGGAGATAACAGATGCGTACGTTTATCTTGGACAGCAGATATCAAGTGAGGGTCACATTGATGAAGAAATTAATCGGCGTATAAAACTTGCCTGGAGAGCTTTTGGAAGAAACCGCATAATTTTCAAGAGCAATATGCCGTTATGTCTTAAAAGAAAAATGTTTGATCAATGCATCCTTCCAGTGCTTACGTATGGTGCAGAGACGTGGACCTTAACTAAAACAAACATACAAAGACTGCAGACAACTCAAAGAAGCATGGAGAGGTGCATGCTTGGTGTAACCAGGAGAGATAAGAAGAGGAACTCATGGATCAGAAAAATGACAGGAGTGGAAGATATCATGATCAGAGTAAAATCCCTGAAATGGCAATGGTATTGGTATTGGTAACTGTGGGTACCAAAGTGGTACCCAGTTTATTGCCATAACGAAATAAAAACATAGGAGATTCATCGAAAGTTGCAGTATAGAAAACAAAAGTGCGGCAATGTATGTATATCCACGATGCAGCACACAGTTACACAGAAAGGAAATAAATATGCACACGAACAATGCATATCGGCATGTCAAACGATATGAATAACACATGTGCACAAGTATATGAAATATACTATGCCATCATAAATCATCCGAACGGAACTTAAATGTGGTTAAAGCGCAAACCATTATTGAGTAACTCATCAACTTTAAAAATATCACAAAGGTACCAAATGTACCACTATAGTAATCCTCGATCGAGGAAAGCACTAACACAGCAAAAACTCACAAGTATAGGAAATTTAAAAAACATGGCACAAATTCAGGAAACAACAGATAAGATAATGATAAAGAGATACTGGGGAGCTCACACAAGTAACGAGACCGATTATGCGTGAAAACACAGCAAAAACACACAATTATAGCAAATGGAAAATACATCACTTGTGAAATACAGTAAAAACACACAAATATAGCAAATTTAAAATTCTTGGAAAACATCAGAATCAACAGGCACTAAGTCTACAAAAACCAGAGAATTTGCGAACGGGTGCGCAAATCCCCTAGCATTAAGAGAACAAAAAGTAATCGGTATGGGGAAGTGAGCTAAAGGTCATCGGCAAGAGGAAATGAGGTATCACATATATACTTCTCAACAAGCTCCCTCAAGGAGGCGAGACGGCGCGTGTAACGTCTCAAAAACGCCTGATACCGAAGATCGGTGGCACACAGCGACTTAAAAAATGACACATAAGCTTCGAATTGCGTTACCGCTGCAAACAGGTCCAGATCAGGTGAGTGGAGGAATTGTTCAAAACAAACAATCGTACGTGCAGGTTGAAAAAAACGTAAAAGTTGCTGTCTGGACAGTGGTCCAGGAACTGGAGGAAACGTATCAATGGCCTGTAGAACCTCAGCATTAGAGAGAGGATTAACATTACCTGAGCGGAGAAGCATACTGTTTGAAGAATCATCAGGTGGAGAAACACCGGAACCAGAAACACTGGGGACACTAGATGAATCCTCAGAAAGAGGCACAGAAAGTTGTTTTAACTTTTTCTGTTTTACAGCGCCTTTGGAAGTTCCAATACGCTTCGACGAAGATGCTGAGGCGGATGTATCCATTAATGGATCAGGCTCACCTCCCGAGTCAGGAGACGAGAAACCAACGTCGTCGAAGAAGCAATACGTAGCAGATCAGCCTTAGTGAAGACTGGCACAACAGCCGAGGCTGCTGGAAGACTTGGCAACAAGGGTATTGCAGACAAGGTTGTAATTGGAGATCCGATATTTGAGAGGCTAGGAGAAGAGCCAGACAGCCGGTCTGGCAAACCACCACTCAACACATCCGGATCGGAACACTCCGCTGTAGACAGATCTGCAGTAGAAGACATCTCTGCCAATTTTGAAGGTGGATGCACAATCGTACGGGTCGGGAGAGGAGGAAAGGCAGCATTGTCCGTAACTGAAATGTTCGTCTGACGGAGAAACGAAGACGTCGCGTCAGGCAAACTACCGGCAGTGGGGATAGTAGAAAGACCAATGTGGTCAGCAGTAGGTTGCGAACTTGATGAACGTCCACGTCGAAAGCGTTCACAGGAGGCAGTAGTATGATCCTGTGTTAAACAGTGTGTACAATAGTGAGTGGTAAAAACCTTGAAACTGTACGTTCGTGAGCCAATTTCAACAGCAGCTTCGGCGAGGTCTTGTAGCATAGGCAAATCGAGTTCCGCGGGGAGCGTCAGAGAGGCGACGAACCTTGCCAACAGTTTTACATACCATGACTGACAAGGAGAGGAACAGCAGTATCAGGCACTAACTGTGGAACAGGATAGAACGTGATGTTCACCGGTCGCTTGGAAAGAGGAGAAGGGATGAGATGTTTTGTCCCAATCGAAAGTCCGTGTGCAAGAAAAAAGTCAGCATCCTCTTTGTGATTGAACTGAACCGAGATACCCCGAGGAGTACGGGAAATTACCGCAATGGACGCAGATGTCACATGTCCAGAGAGGGCTTCCACATAGCGCGGCAATGGAGTATTTGGTAAGGCATGAAATAGCACACCTCTATCCAGGAGGTTATGGAACTCACGGCCAATTTGCGAATTGTCATCTATCGTTACCGTCACTTTGCGGTTAGATACCTGAATAATAGGTGTTGATTGCAAAAGACCATCAGGTTGAGAGGAATCGGACGTAGAAGTAGCGCCTCGTTGCACTGTAGAGGCAAATGACATTCTCGGAAGAGAAGTCTGTTCGGATCCGGCAGGCACAGAAGGCTGTGAGGGAAGAGAAGCACAGGCCGAAGGCAAGGCAGTAGAATCTGTAGTACCCAGGGAGGGCACCGAGGCAGATGAAGGAGCTGAAGAAGAAAGCGCAGCCAAGTCCAGTGAAGGCGCCGGAGCAGGAGTACTAGAAAGCTGGGAAGGCATCTTAGCAGACACATCTGAGGACGAGAGTATGTTAACTTCCATGGACGTGGCAAGTATGACGTGACGTGCATCAGCCACGCCCAGAGATGATAAGGAAATACCGGAATCCGCCATGTTGGCAGCTTCCAAACGTAAACAACCAAGCAAACGATAAGAAAATGGATGAATATGAACTAATACGAGGACGAGAACGTTAGAAAAGTAGCTCAAAACGTACACAGTACCTTTAGACAGCCTGGCCACGCAACAGGTGAATGAGGGACGAGGTATTCGACACTAAAATGTATAAAATATTGGAGCCACCAACACTACGTCTGTCACGAACGAGCAATGGGCTGGACATACTGCCAGAAGTGCCGCCCCGGTGGCGCAGTGGTCTAAGGCGCTGGCCTCTGATCATTCGTCCGTAAGGGGTCCGGGTTCGAATCCCGGTTGGGCATGGATGTTGTGTTTGTCTTACGGCACTGGCTCTCTCCCTTCCCTGGAACCAGTGACCCTAAATTAGGGACGGGCGACTGCTTATAGCCCATTGAGTTGCTTACGGTGGTCGTTAAAACTCCAATCAAACAAAAAAAACTGCCAGAAGCCGCCATGTTGGCAGCATGGACAGTCGAAATTTTAGATTGGATTCCAAGGGACAGGAAAAGACTCAGAAGAAGACCACATGGGAGATGGATGAATGAAATTCGAAAGTATGCGGGAGTAACATACAGGAGACGGGCACAAGACAGACCGTTGTGGAAAAGCCTTGGAGAGACTTTCGTCCAGCAGTGGATTGATAATGGTTGACAATGATGAGGATGATAATGACGTCAAACATTATCAATCCACTGCAGGATGAAGGTCCCCCAATTTTCCTTGACAACTATCTGTCTTGAGCCACTCTCCCCCATGCTATTCCGGTAAGTTTTCGATTTTCATGCATCAATCCATCCATCTGCCATGTGGTCTTCTTCTTGGTCTTTTCTGTCGCTTGGTATCCAGTCTAAAATTTCGGTTGTCCATCTGTGGTCCGTTCTCCTGGAAACACGTCCAGCCCATTGCCATTTCAGGGATTTTACTGTGACCATGATCTCTTCCACTTTTGTCATTTTCCTTATCCGCAAATTCCTGTTCTTATCTTTCCTAGTTACACCAAGCCTGCATCTTTCCCTGCCTCTTTGAGTTGGCTGCAGTCTTTGTATGTCGTGTTTAATTAAGATCCATGTCTCTTCTCTATATGTAAGAACTAGAAGGATACATTGATTAAACACTTTTCTTTTAAGACATAATGGCATATTGCTCTTGAAAGTTATATTGTTTCTTCCAAAAGCTTTCCGGCCAAGTTTTATACGCCGATTAATTTCCTGATCAGTGTGACCCTTGCTTGATACCTGCTGTCCAATGTAAATGCAGGTATCGGTTACCTCGAACTTTTTCCCAACGATCATCTTCATTTCGTGAAAAAGCATTGTACATCAGTTTTGTCTTCTGAAAGTTCATTTTTAATCCCACTTCTTTACCCGTGTCAGCAAGTTCCTAGATCATACTCTGCAGCTCTGGAGGAGTGGTTGCAAAAATGATTACGTCATCAGAAAAACTTAGGTGAGTTAAATAATCTCCATTAATCTTTATCGCGTTGTTTTCCCAGTTCAATGATTGAAAGATACTTTGCAATGTGGAATTGAAGAGTTTGTGAGACATGGTGTCTCCTCGCCTCACTCCCTCTCCAATTTTCATTGGTGCTGTATTCTCAAATAGCCGAACCTTTGCACTTGCATTTTCATAGATGTTATTAATAATGCCAATGTAAGAATCTTTAATACCGCAGGATTTCAAACCCATTGTAACTCCTGATGGTTTCATGGAATCAAAGGCCTTTTCACGATCAGTAAATGCCATGCATATAGTGAGTTCCTATTCCCTCGTTCTTTCAGTTAGTTCTCTCAGTACATGGGCATAATCTATGGTGTTGTAGCCACACCTGAATCCAGCTTGTCCTCTCGGTTGAGACATGTTCAATGTTATCTTCAAGAGATGTGAAAGAACTTTAGTGAAGATTTTATAAACCACTGGAAGGAGCCTGATGGGACTGTAGTTCATGAGATCCTAAATGTCATCTTTTTTCTATGTAGCAGGATCATTGTAGCTTTGTTCCAATGCTCAGGGATCTTTCCTTCACTGAGACATCTAATGAAAACTTGGGAGGGTGTAGTTTTTATTTCTACACTTGCTTCTTGTATAATGTCCACGGTAATTCCATCTTCTCCTGTAGCTCTTCCACATTTCATGATCTTAATTGAATACGTAACTTCTGCCGGGTGGACTGGAGGAACTTTGGTACTAGTACCTTTCTTAATGACTGAATAGGTGCATTATCTCTTTCATACAGTTTTCTGCAGAAATCTTTCACTCTTGTCAAAATTTCACCTCTATTTCTTGTTACAGAACCATCTTCTTTTCTCAGCGCCATAATTTGTTTTCTTCCCTTACTGGGATGACCCTTCGCTTTCGTCAGGCTTTGGTTGTTTTCAATTGCTTTTCTCACTAGTTCACAATTGAATGTCCTTATATCATCAGTGATGCATTTCCGAACTTGCCTAGCATTGCTTTATATATTCCACTTTGGAAGTTAAATTTACTTTATTTGTTTTCGTCACCCTTCTCGTTTGCATCAGCATTTTTGTTTTCTTGATATTTTCTTCATATGCAACTTGTTTTTAGTAGCACCTATCTTTTTTTTAATAAAAATAGGTGCTACTAAAACAAATTGCATAAATAGGTGTTACTGACAAACCTTTTTAGTAGCACCTATTTGTTTTCATAAGAGCCTTGGTTAACAATGCTACAATGCTCCTATATATGCACTGAAGTGCCAGAAAAACTGGTACGCCAGTCTAATACTTGGTAGGTCCCCCACGGGAGCGCAGGACTGCAGAAATACGACGGAGCATGGACTCCACTAGCTTCTGGAAATATGTTGTAAGCAATGCACACCATACGTTCTGCAGAGCTTTCTAAAATTACAATTCAGGTGTATTCCGAGGTCTCGGATTCCTGTGTTCGATAGCGCGTTGCATGGCATCCCAAATGTGTTCTATCACGTTCAGATCTGGGGACTTGGGTGGGATGGGAACACCCCAAACTCAAATGAATGCTCCTCTAACCATAATGTGGCATCATGACACTTTTGTGGAGGTGCATTGTTTGTTGTAACAGGCCCAACTCATCAGCATGAGTGTACCTCAACCCATCAGCACGGGTGTACCTCGTCATAAAGGATGCGCACATAGCGTTGGCCGGTCACAGACGTTTGTAAACGTACCAGGGGTCTCAGTGAAGTCTAGCTAAACACACCCCATACCATTACGGACCCCCACCAGCCGGTATAGTTCCCTGCTGACAGGCGGGATCCATGGCTTCATGGGTTTGCGCCACACACGAATCCTTCCATCTGCCCGATACAGTTGGAAACGCGACTCGTCAGACCAGGCTACTTGTTTCCAGTCATCGAGTGTCCAGTGGCGGTGTTGCCGTGCCCAAGCGAGGCGCATAGCTCTGTGTCGTGCACCCATCAAGTGGATTCGAGTTGGGCGTCGGCTCCCAAAGCCTATATCGTGCAGAGTTCGTTGCACAGTCCGAACGCTGATGCTTGTTGAGGCTCCAGCATTGAATTCCGATGATACCTGAGAGAGTGTTGAACGCCTATCGCTTGAAACGATTCTTAACGGCAGACGATGGTCACGTTCACGCAATGCCTTTTACGGCCACACTGGTATAGTAGGTTGGAGGTTTTGCCCGAATTCTTGCAGTCACGGTACACCCTTGCAATGGTCGTCCGTGAAAATCCGAACTGCGTTTCTACGTCCGAGATACTATGGCCCATCTCACGAGCGCCAACTATGACACCGCGTTGAAAATCGCTTAAATCGTTATTACTTGTCATTCTCATGCCGAAAACAGCTCTGACAGCTAGCAAGGATGTCTATCGCTTTATATACGCACTGGCGGACGCAACCGAGTACGCGCATAGGTGACGCTGCTATGTATTATGCAAAAGCTCGTCTGTACCAGTTTTTCTGGCACTTCGGTGTATATATACAGGGTGCATAGGAAAGTCCTTTTAGCCTGAAATAACTTCTGAACGGAGAGATGTACAGTTATGGAAGCGAGATAACGGTATAGTAAAGCGACTACGCCCGATCGAATGCAACCAATAGCAGCGCCCCTAGTGGCGAAATGCGGAAGTTAGCCATTGCAAAACGAAAACAGGTAGTTGTAGAACATCAAATAATTAGTACAAAACGACATTTGTTTCACACGGATAAGGCAAATTTTTGCCTGAATACCCTAAAATGTCCGAAATCGATGCGCGACCTTTTGTGTGAATGTTTGAAGGGAACAAGCATAGGTATGAGCAAATACACACACTCTATTGCATAAATGCGTACTTATGTCAATACAGTTTGATGACATCAGACAAAACAAAAACAAAAAAGGCAAACTGGCACACAGTGATAAAAAGTTAATGTCGAGTATGTTTGAAGAGTTCGCCATTGCCCACGATACGCATTTGTATTCGTGAAAGTAACTCTGCATGTACATTCCTCAGCATGGAAGGTGTCACACTATTGCAAGCATCTGTAACACGACGACATATTTCCGTGTAGGTAGCGCCGCATTTCGTTGGCATTCACCGTAAATAAGCACCATTTAGCAATATTGGGAGTGAGTGCAGCTCGCTATTCTCACGCAGCGTACGTAGACATAAACTTCTGATCAGAGTACATCCTGTTACTGGTTTTTATATCGTAGGTACGGTACAAAGTCACAATCTGCATTTGCATACGGCTACATTTGCGAAATGTGAATATGCAGGCGACAATTTATCTTATCCGTGTGAAACAAATGTCGTTTTGTACTAATTAGTTGATGCTCTACAATTTTGTTTTTCAAAATTTTGCTCTATCTCTTTTCGTTTTTGATTTGCAATGGCTAACTTCTGCATTTCGCCACCAGGGGCGCTGCTATTGGTTGCATTCGATCAGGTGTAGTCGCTTTATCTCCGTTCGCAAGTTATTTCAGGCTAAAGGGACTTCCCTATGCACCATGTATATATAGAATCATTGTAGCATTGTTCCAAAAGGTTCGAAATACACAATCATATTCCCTCAGGATAAATCATTGGATTGGGCACTATGAATTTGGTTATACATAGTACGTAGACGAAAAATATAGTACATAAATGAGTAGTTCAAAAACGCGTGTGAAACACAAATTTCTCGGGGACGCAGATCGAAACCACATTCCTATGCTCCGAAGCGGAATGCGCTACCTATTAAGCTGCACCTACGGAATTTGTCACAGCAACTTTGTCGTCTTGAGACGTGCTTCACCTCTGTAGTACGTTATACCATATCTCTCGTAATTGTTTTTCGAAGCGAAGAAGGATTCTCGTTAACTACAGACGATGTATGGAACAAACAGCCCACATTTTTTGGTGAACCCAACAACCAGCACATTCATTTTCACAATCGGGTGCAATGTGAAAACACAAATTCGCTGATGATGGGGATCGAATCTGCATCTCGCTGCTCCGGAGCGGTATGCCTTACCATTTACGTTACACCAATGAAATTTATCACTGCAACTTTGTCGTGTTGAGATGTGTTTCTGCTCTGTAGTACGCCGTAAGTGTTATAAATCTTGGCTATATATTCATGGCTCCCTACAATACAGAAAATGTATGAAATTATAAATATGCATTATACAGACACATATCACCAGACACCAGAACCATAAACAAGAAAAATCATTTATTAGAAGAGATTAGTATCGAATTGGCCTACCTTTGGCCTGAATACAAGCATAAAACCTCCTAGCCAGGCTTTCGATTAAATGTTGAAAAGTATCTGCAGGAATTCGTTTCCATTCCTCTTTTGATGCTTTAGCCAAGTCTTGACACCAATTCGTCTCACAAGCGTTCTGAGCGGTTCGTATCAGGGCTTTGTGAAGGCTAGTTCAAACATAAAACCTGATTTTCTGTAAACCAATCAGCAACAACCCGTGCTATGTGGCAGGGCGCGTAGTCTTTCTGATACCAGAAGGACTCATCGCTTTAATATTGCCACTGCGTTGGAATCGCCGAATTGTCCACAATGTCTAGATAAGCTGCGTTAAGAGTTTGTTTGCAGCACCACAAATGTAGCGAATCCATTCCACGAGAAACAGCATCATAAAAAAAAAAAAAAAAAAGAACACTGCTATCTTCGAACTTGTGTTTTGGAAAAATGCTACATTATGACCACCCCCAGCCTAGAGAAATAAGCGCGCCTGGAGACCGAACGGTGGCGCAGGTGAAGTTCATAGATCAGTATATTTTCAATTCGAGGACCGGCTTTCGGTGAGTAGAGTGTTCGGAGTCAGAATGGGAGAAACTGCCGATTTATCGGTGTTTCATGAAGGACAAATTATGATGGCACGGCGCGGCGCCTCGGAACTACGATCTCGGAAACGGCGCGGCTTGTGGATTGTTCACGAGCCGCTGTAGTGAGTACGTATCAAAAGTGGAGCACAGATGACAAAACGACGAACCGTCGTCCATCCGCGTGTCGTCCGATGCCAGAGAGGACCGAAGACTGTCCCGCACTGTTCACAGCAACTGCAGAGCCACAGTGCGACAAATCACCCGCAGCTACAACAATGGTGATCAGGGCAATGTGTCACAGCACACAGTTCATCGCAGCCTTCTACGCATGGGCTTGCGTAGCCGAAGACCCAGCCGGGTCCCCATGCTCACTGCATGGCATCACCAACAACGCATGAAATGTGCCTAAGGTCATCGAGATTGGACCGTTGATGATTGGAAGAAAGTGGCTTGGACTGACGAATCGAAATTCCTGGTGCATCATGTAGACGGCCGAGCGCGGATACGCCGATTACTAACGGAGGCTATGGTACCTGGCTGCACTGTTGGACGGAAACAAGCCGGCGGCTTGTTTCTTTAGGTCCCACTTTAGGTCCCATTATCCCAATAGCACAATCCCTGACAGCTGTCAGGTATTTGAGCATGATTGCGGACTAAGTTCACCTGTTCATGTCAACTGTGTTCCCTGCTGGCGATGATCATTACCAATATAATAATGCGCCATGCCACACTGCCAGAATCGTCAAGGATTGGTTCGAGGAACATGATGGCGACTTTCTTTTTTATGCCCTGTACTCCAAATTCACCTGACATGAACCCAATCGAACATTTGTAGTTCGACTTGGAAAAATAACCACCACCCCGAAATGTACGGGAACTGGAGGACCTGCTGTTGACATTATGGTACCAGATACCCTAGAATACCTATCGTCACCTCATCGAATCGATGCCTCGCCGAGTGGCCGCTGATTTGCGGGCTAAAGGATGTCGTACAGCTTATTAGGTAGGTAGTTGTAATGTAATGGCTCAACGGTGTACATCGTTTACTGTGATTCATCAGTTGATATGACTTTTCCTTATTGTTCCAGACCCCAAGATCGATGCTCGATACGAAATATCCGTGTTGGCTGGAGTGATATCGGTCTTGTGGACGACGGCATAGCCATGAAAATGCATTGCATGAAGCTCCCTGTGAATGGATTTTTCACGAACGGGGATACCGAAAGCCATTGTAAGATTAAACGCAGATCTGCAATACACCGTCGAAGAGTTTTCACCTGTCTACTTAGTCCCCGACTATCTCTGTTAGTCAGCGTTTTTGGTTCTGCCGTTACGTTTCGATGGTTCTGTGACACCTTCTTGTTGCAAAGGATGCACGCACTACATCCAACACAATTAACTTAGAAACACTTAACCTATTTCCTGTCTCTCTTATCGAAAGACTACTGACGCTCTGGGAGAGCAATAACTTCCTTTTATAGCATCTCAGAGTAATGTGCGTATCATAATACGCGTACTGTGATTCTGGAGAAGTGTCCGATTACTTTTGTCGATATAATGTACAGACCTCAAAAAAAAACAAAAAAAAAACGAGCCACCATCCTTAACTTTCGAACCATTTGCCGCAGATAAACAAGTAAGGTACCGTTGGAAAGCACTCGAAGGGAACTAACACGTGATGTGAAGCAACTAATTAAGCTCATTAACATGTTAATTAGCTCACTATCTCCGAATTTTTTCCATATAAGGGGTATGTTATCTTATGCTCATTCTATTTAGCACATGAAAAAACTCCTAAATCTTAAATATCGTCCAAATCAAATTATTAATAGCGAAGATATTTGCAAATAAAGTTAGAGAGGGCATCCATATATCTGCATCTGGGAAACACACCTGGAATGTTTCCCTCCCTGCAAGAAGAGTAATAATGCTGGAAAAATCTACGTCTTGAACGAACCTCCGACGAATTGAATGCAGAGTACAGACGAGCAAAGGCCCAGGGACGGAGTTCATTTACTCTTGCCTTTTCCTTTATAACAATTTCATTTATTCGTGCTAATGACTTGAATTAATGTTAGAACAAACAGCATGTATTTTTCTAATAATGGAAAACCCGAATCTATGCAAGCTGAAATTGGTTTTAAGTATTTTTGTTTCCGATCATTACACTTTCTCGAGGCACTGGTATTCGCGTATCACTGAAAGTTTGTTTCATAACAGAAATCTCAAGCAGAACCTCAAAATCCGATTTTTTAGAACGTATTTTGTAAAAAAAGATCGTATTTGAGTTATCGGTTGGTACGTCCGTCCGTCTGTGGACACCATATCTTTGCAACTATTAGTCCGATTAGAAAAATTCTTTTTGCATTGGGAAGCTTGAAATGTGCGAATGATGATCCTTTATTTCGTTTGTTTACGTCACACACACGGGCTATGGCCGAAGGGTGTAAAGTACTGATCTCCTGGGGGGCGGCAGACACCCACAGGTCCCAAGACCGATCCTGTCCGAGTGAAAGACAGCGGTTTCCGGATCCTGACGGGATTGCTCGCGCAGCGCCGTCACTTTTCTATCATTGAGAGAGTTCCGCATATCAATGCGAAGTCTGCATTTAGACGGTGCAGGTAGAGTCATCAGTTCCGCCCCGGTGGTGCAGTGGTCTAAGCGATGGCCACTGATCATTCGCCCGAAAGGGGTCCGGGTTCGAATCCCGGTGAGGCATGGATGTTGTGTTTGTCTTACGGCACTGGCTTTCTCCCTTCCCAGGAACCAGTGACCCTAAATTAGGGACGGACGACTGCTTATAGCCCATTGAGTTTCTCACGGTGGTCGTTAAACCTCCAATCAAAAAAAAAAAAAAAAAAACGTCATCAGTCTAGCTTACAATGTACAATTTCGCCGCTAGAGGGCGTAAACGCAGATGATATCGAATTCGAAACACATTTTATTACATATATTTGCTTCTAAACAACCGATTGAAAAATTCTTTTACTTTTCGAGTCCATTTTTGTCGAAAAGCATTTCAGGTATAGTCACTTTTTCAAGTCACGCATAGATTTTACGTTAGGGGGCGTAAAAGTAAATTGCGTTTGCCCCCGATATCTGTACTTTTAAAACTCCAATTTGAGAAATTATTTCTTCAGTGGATACAGCTGCTGATGGGAAATTTTTTGCATATATTTCTAATTACTGGAAAAGAACGGTTTGGTCATCACCGGGCGTAAGGGTTAATTTCTGATTTTGGTGTACTTGCAGCAAAATCTGAGCTTTTAAAATCTGGATTGCAAAAGTTCGTTTGTGGACTGATACCACTCACGTCGATAAATGTTTTTGGAAATTTTTCTTCTTAAAATAATGCATGGTTTCTCTTCCAGGGAGCGTAGGTATATATCATATTTTTGTTAATATCTCTACTTCTAAGAGTCCGAATTGAAAAATTCTTTTCTTGTTGCATATAGTTTCTGATGCGAAATGTTTTTCATATAATTCCAAAATTCTCATGTAATTCATAGAAGTAAATTGTGTTTTCCAAGATATCTCTGTTTCTAAAACTTTGATTTGAAAAATTCTTCCTGTATCATATACAGCTACTGATGGGAAACTTTTTGCACATAATTTCTTATATTTGGTAAAAAATAATTTGGCCACCAGGGGGCGTAAGTGTTTATTTCTGCTTCTGATGTATTTACATCAGAATCGGAGCTCCTGAAAACTCGATTGAAAAAATTCTGTCGTGGACCCGTTTCGCTATTTTTGGGAAACATTTTCAGAATACCCTCTTCTTACAATAATATATAGCTTTTCCGTCAGGGAGCGTAGCTGCATATCTTATTTTTTGTTGATATCTCTGCTCCTAAAAACTACTAAGAATCCAATTTTAAAAATTACTTCTTTGTTCGAGAGCATATCCGCTGCGAAATGTTTCTCATGTAATTTCAAATTTTTCTTATCGCAGAAGTCTGCCACGAGGGGGCGTAAGCTCACATTTCCGTTTACAGCAATATCTGAGGGACTAAAACCCCGACTGAAATTTTTTTTTCTTTGATCAGATACTACTAAATGTGCAAACTCTGTGAGCGTATTTTCTTATCAAAATAATGAAAAATTTCGCCACTAGGTCACGCCAATATTTTTCTTAATATCTCTGCTTTTATATGTGAGATTTAAAAAATTCGTTCAGCATCGAATGGCATTTATCTTGAGGAACACTTTAGAACTCCAATTTGAGAAATTATTTCTTCAATTATTTGAGGAGTTTTATAGTTCACAGTTTTGTTGCTAGGTGGTGCTTCTGTACTTCTGTTTGCAGCTGTATCTTCGCTTCTAAAAACCCTATTGAGAAATTGTTTTTTTTTTACTGTATGCCATTCACGATAATAGAAATGTGAAACATTATCCTCTTTAAAGAATGCACAGCTTTTCCGCTAGGTGGTATAAAGGTCAATGCTTTTTTTTTTTCGCTACCTCTGCTTGCGGGAGACGTATTTGAAAATTTGAAAAGTTCTTTTTCCTTAGGATAGCTTTTTCCATGAAGAATATTTTTAGCCTATCTTCATCTTTCATGTTATTTAAAATTCTTGAGCTACAAGGCGTAGAGTTATATCATGTTTATTTTTATATTTGTTCTTTTAACTGTTCGATTTGAAAATCTGTTTGTCTCCGATATCCTTCTGCTATGAGAAAATGTTTGTACGCTATTTGTTAATTTTTGCAACGTACGTTTTAGACGGTGTTAGAAGAAATGTAGCTGTTTCTATTTCTGGTTTTTTTATTGATTGTAAAACTCCGGTTGATATTTTCTAACTGGTTGCGTTGACTTTGAATAACTTTGAAAAATTTAATTCGCATCAGAAACGGTTCAAAAGATGTGCTCATTACAACAAAAACTTCGGTGTCATCATTCCTTTTATTTCAAATATTTGGAAGGCACAAATATAGAAAACGAGGATGTAAATATCAAATATAACTGGAAATACGTATCAAGCTCTATGCTGCGTGTCATTGGTCACGTATTACGAGAACCATCTGAAAAGTTCACGTTCGAGCCGGGCACAACCACGCATAAACACGAGTCCAAATAGTCCAAATTAGGACAGGGGCTGGTTCGACCTAATGAAATAAACCCGCCAATATAGTTTATGCTCAACTCTGATATACCGAACCGTGAAAAGGTTCTTTAGCACAATGATTAAAGTCGTCAACTCTTATATATATGCCATGCTTCTGTTAACCTACTGAATGGATACAGATTAATGTCTATGTGCACCAAAATACATATGACATGTTTGAAGTCAAGCTTCACTTACACCAAACCCACTATTTAAATAATTAGGGCATTAGTACAGTTAAAATGATGCAGATGCTTGAGCCACGCCGTATTTCGAGAATTCCTTTTCTAGCCATCCGTTGCATTTCGGAATATATAGCACATCGACGTGTTCCCAATGAAACACATTGAGAAAAGGCCGACAACTCATTCGAAACACATTGAGAAAGTAATTCCGTAAAATGTATTGGTAGTGTGCTACAACAGTGTCCCATGCTTTTGACACGAAGTGTCCCGAATGTGTTATGTAAAAATACTAGTATCTTCTATCATAAAGCATTTTATGGTGGAGAGAGCTTTGATAACACATGCGGAACGGTTGATACACATTCGGAACACTTTGGCAACATATGAGGAACGCAATGATCACCCAATTTTTGTAAATGGCTTTCTCAAAATGCTACGAAAGTGTGCGATCAATTCCAAATGATTTGTTATTTTCCACCTCAAAAACTCACTTTTCTTTCATAGTTATCGTGCTTAACATACGAGTTAATGGGAACAACAATGTCTTGTAAAGTAAATTTGCGCCTCTCATACACAGTGTGGCAAAGAATTTTTAAGACTGGGTCTGTAAAATGAAATAGAAACAAGAAATTATAATTTGTTTTGGTTTGTTATTCAAAATAAGTCCCACAGGCTTCAATACACTTGTAACAGCGATTTAATAATGATTCGAATGCCTGTTCCAGTTCACTTTGCGGAATTGCCTCCAAAGCACGCGTCGAAGCTGTTTGTATGGTCGAAATATCATCAAAATAACACCTTTTTAACTTCATTTCAAGTTTTGGGATTAAATAAAATTCGCAGGGTGCTAAATCAGGCGAAGACGGTGGATGGTTCAATACCCAGACGTTATTTTTGGACGAAAATCTACGAACAAGAAGTGAAGTGTGACTGGGTGCATTATCGTGCAACAAACACCAACTGTTTTCATCCCGATATTCTGGACGAATGCGACGAATTCTGCCCATCAAACGCCTCAAAACATTTAAATAAAACTCACCAGTGATTGTTTGTCCACTTGGAATAAATTCTTTGTGCATAATACCCTTACTATCGAAGAATGTAATGAGCATTGTTTTGAGTTTCGATAGAAATTTTCTTGTTTTTTTGGCTTGTGGTGAGTTTTTTAACTTCCATTCCACACTTTGTTGCTTTGCTTTAGGATCATATTGAAAACACCATGTTTCATCACCTATAACAATCTATTTAAAGAAGTATGGATCATTTTCAGCGGCTGAAATGATGTATCTGCAATGTGCACTTCTCCTTGATTTTTGTTCATTGGTTAACGTGTGTGTAACAAATTTAGCACAGACTTTTGTTTTCCCCAAATCTTCATGCAGGATGGTTCGAATCATTTCTTTGTTTATGTTTAAAGACTCTTCCATCATTCATATTGACGCACATCGATTGTTTGCCACGAAATCACGCACTTTTTCAATAATCTCAGGTGTCCTAGATGAACTTGGTCTTTCGGTATGCTTATCATCTTCTAGCGTATCTCTTCCGTCTAAAAAACGTTTGTCCCACAGGAAAACATTTGATCTACTTAAACAAAACTTTAACGTTAACTTGTTTCATCATTTGGTACGTTCCCGAGGCACTTTTACCGAGTTTTGCGTTAAATTTAATAACATCCCTTCGTTGCATTTTAATAATTCAACATGAAAAAATTTTACTTCTATAATGAACGTCCGTTTCTTTTAAGTTATTTTAACAACTGCGCAGTACTTTTGACAGAAAGCAAGCAGATGGTCACGGTTTATGACGCATTCACGATTACACTGGTGGCGCCACCGTAGGCTGAAATCTAGCACCAGTCTTAAAAATTCTTTGACGCACTGTGTATATTAATTCCACATGTCAACTGAAAACATTATAATTTTCTTTGCTCGAAAGTATGAACGTTTGTTCCATTTTGTCGCCCTCAGCGGACGCGTATACCGCTTTGTTTTTCTGTTATAGTAACAAGAACCGATTTTCAACAGCTGCTGGCGTGACGCCATTTCATCTAAATCATTCTGACATGACGTCAGAGATACATTACGTCACGTCACACGATCAACTCTTTTGAAACAAGAAAGCGTTACGTCAGGAATTTTAGTTCCAATTTGTCGTTCATAAACGACATATAAAATTTTTCATTTAGAATACTCTCGTCTGTCTGCCTGTCTGTTAATCCTTTTTATTGCCACTTCTGGCTATAGGTATATCCCAATTCTTTATTCGGGAGGGTAATTGTCTAATTTCCCACGTTAACCAGACGGCTTGGGAAATGCATTTTTCTGCTACTGTCAGCATGAGGAGACTTGACAGGAACCCAATCTACGCATTGGCATCCCGAAACCCAAGGAGGCTGTGGAAAACTCCGGAAAAACCGCAGACTAGTTAGTGGGCAGGTCCGAGATCCGAACACCAGACAACAATTCTGTCGTATGAAATTTAATTTTAAGATTTTCCTTGCGAACATAAAATGTATATTTTAGAATGTCAAACCACTTTCTTTTCTCATTTAAGTCTAAAAATTGAGAGTACCAATAAAGTAGGTAACAGTGTGTTTTTTTTATTTCATGCGCATGCTGAAGAAATATGATTTGGGAACTTCCTCTTTCCTTAAACTACGAAATTCTTAGAATATAAATAATTTTTTTTCGCAGAGTATAGCCAGTTATTATTTTATTTATATTTGTAGAAGAAATGAAAAAGAAAAGAAAAAGAAAAGAAAATGCAGTTAGATCCGCATTAAACTACATTAAGTATGCTTAATGCTCCAAACGCTGCTGTTTACGATTATTTTCTTAACCGGTAGTCGAAAATGTCTAATGCCGAAGAGGCGATCTGCGTGCAGATCAAAGCTACACACGTAGATTCGGCTTCTGTATTGCAGAGAAATACAGTTTCCGTTTATAACTACAATGGAAACTATCAATGAATCTGAACAATAACATAATTCGAGACGGAATGGACACAACAGTAAATCTGCATTATAAAAAAAATGAGGCACACGGGTTCACTTGCGCAGGAAACAATTTGCAGTTTTCATTTTCATGACCACAGTTTCATAATTAAACGAAACTGTAGGCATTTTTGCAAGAAATATACAGGAAACACATACGAAACTTTCGTTTTGCGGAATGTGGAACGTAGTGTTTTTTTTTGTTTTGTTTTTTTTTGCTTTTTTGAACTAAACAATACACAAGCGTCAGCTATGTAACCAATAGGAAGAAAATAAATATGTAATTGCGCGAACTATGTCGTAAATTAAGTTATTTTTGTGCAAAACTATTAACTTATGATGTTCATCATTAAAAGTTGCAATTTTGAATTTAGAGGTATAATATTATTACTGCTTCCTTCAACCAACTTCACGTAGAAACACTTTCTCCTAAGTATTTCTAAGTATTGCGGGGTAAACCGTTTTAAAATATATTCTTTTTTTATGCACGGCCCCTTAATCGATGTATGAGTTTTCGCTTATATCTCAGCAAGGTTTTATGCTACCAAGCTGTAAATTTGGATTTAGGGGTTTAATAATATTTTGCATCATATGGCCTATTAACCAGATATGGTCATAATTCATTTTTTTCATGATCACATTTCCTAATTTATAATTCCCTTAATATACCAGTTCTGTTCTTGTATAGGGGCTGATATTATCTGGGCCTCTTTGTGTTTTACTGTTGGAACACTGAATCACTGTATCTGTTCTCGATTAAATGTTACAAATCAAAAACAACTTTTGCAGTTTAACATTAGCGGCATTTTTTTCCATAGCTCACTGTTCACGTATTTATTGGTCAATTCGTATGAAATTTTGAATTTAAGGGTTTTATTATCTGCTGAATAGAATGCGCGTAAAATAACATACCTTTTATACGGAAAAATTCGGAGATATGGAGATAATTAGCATGTTAATTAGCTTAATTAGCATGTTTATTCACATCACATGGTAGTTCCCTTCAAGTGATTTCCAACGGTACCTTACTTGTTTACATGCGACAAACGGTTCGAAAGTTAAGGGGTTGGCTCGTTTTTTCTTTTCTGAGGTCTGTACATTTCCACAAGGGCAGTCACAGTCTTTATTCTTAGAATGCCATTACGACGAGTGTGAACAAGTCACAGTGTCGATAAACCTGAGTTAACGAAGTGTTTCTGAGAAACAATCCTATAGAGGTACACAGATGGGCAACTGTAGAATTCGATCTGAGTTTGAGCGTACCGGTGACACTATCTTTGGCTGCACGACAAATGTCAATCGTCGGAATCACGGAGATAACGGAGACACGGCGCCCCGTTCGAAAGAAAGAAGTGTTCGTGCCCTTCTGGAGTGCGGCGCTAAATTCTAACTCCAAGCTAGAGATAATTAGGTTTCGAAACTGGGAAAGTAAAGTTTGTTGTGCAGGCATTAACGTCATGCTTCGATGTCAAACAATCACAAACATGAGCGATAGACATGAGTTGGATTTCCCAGCGAGAAACAAGTGTACGTGAAAAGCTGCATATCTTGCTAATTATTTGGAGTACGGCGCAAACCACATGAAGCGATGGATCCTTCTTGACAGCTGGGTACTCTTCAAGCTGGTAGGGGTGTCATTCTCGTCTGGGAACTGTTTACGTGGACTGAAATGGGACCCCTGGTATGTGTGACATCGTTCCTCACAGGTCAACATTACCGGGATATCCTGGACGACCATTTGCTCCCGTTTGTGCGTCTTCAACATCCCACTGGGGACCTCATCCTGCAACAAGACAATTCACCGTTCCATCCCTCCCAAATTGTATCCGAATGGTTGGATGAACACTCCAGCGACGTAACCTCGCTTCCTTAGCCAGCTAAGTCACCTGACCTCAATCCCATCGAGCACATCTGGGATGCCATCGAGAGAGATGTTCGAGTCTCTGACCCCCCTCCATCAAATCTTCGTGAACTGTGGGAGCTTGTACAGGGGTCGTGGAACCGTATGGCTTCCCAATGCTTCCGGTGTCTTGTCGAGTCCATGCCGAGACGAATCACCGCCATCATCAGTGGAAAGGTGGTGCTACACGTTACTAGACAGGTATCTCTAATTTAATTGCTCTTCAGGGTATTTTCCATTGCGTTAGATTGCGGGATAGTGCCGATCCCTCTTTTAAATTGAAAAAAAAAAAAATACAATGAGTCACCCTAACTTTATCAGCCCAAAGGAAAACAGTGATAATAATCTTTAAAAAATTAGGATGAAGGAGCACTTTTATTTCTTTCCTGGCCTTTTTTTTATGTGAGGAAACTTACAAATATTTTTTTTTCGCTTTAGTATCAGTGTCATGCATGAATTGGCTAAGAATGAATACAGAATGTTTCAAAATTATGCATGAATTAGTTAAGAAAGAATTGTCATGCATGAATTGGTTAAGAATGTAATAACCAAAATTGTGTGATTTGGCCTTGCAGTTTTATATTATTTTAACCAAATTATTAATATTTTGGCTTAGCTTGTTTGGGTTCTTTCTTTTCAGATCTAGGATGTGAAATTTGCAATCCTAAAAGAAATTGTTGCTGTACATTTTTACTTTGGTGTGGTATTAAACATTTTTCCATTGTCTAAAAAATTCTATATTGGAAATTTGGCACATATGCATTAGTGGAGCGCTATGTCTCAAATGTCGATGGGTGGCCTCACACGAGTCCAGCAGATGACATAAGATTAGTCCGTAATGCGTTTCTTTGCTCTCGAACAATGGGAAAATTTGAGAAATAAAAGCTAAAGGACGATAGATGGTATCACATGAGTAGTGCAGATGACATATCGTTATTATGATTATTGTTATTCTACACTCAGTCAATTATCTATTTCTTTGCTCTCAAACAATATGCAAATTTGGGAATTACTTGGAAATGAAAAAAATGCTGTTCAAGCTAAAGGAATTCTTCTGATGGAAAGGATATGTGAAGCTTTACTTTGGAAGTGAGAGAATTCAATGGCAGTGCAACATTAGATCATGCAGATGTAAACTAGGCTTATGCACAGGAAATCGGTTTGAGAATAGTAGGATTCCTTTTTAAACTGCTGTTGGGTTATTTATCTGTAGCTGGAGGCTGGAGTGAGGAATTGACTTCACTTAAGTGGTGTGAACGCCAGTTGGATGTGTTAAGTCACAACGCTACTGATTGGAATAGCTATTTGCGAGAAGTTTGCATAGCTGTTAGCGAAGGTCAGTCTAACAAAAAAGTTGGCTGCCCAGAATTAATTGTGGAAGTAGACGAAACTTTACTTTTGAACAGAAAGTGTAATGCAGGTCATGTGCTAACAGAACAATAGATTTTTAGAGGAATTTGTAATTCCACTAATGAGTGCTTATTAGTTAAAATGGCAGACAGAAGTGCGAAAACCCTAATGAACGAAATCATGAATCATGTTATGGAGCATTCTAAAATACATTCCGATTTATAGAAGTCATAAAAGACTGAGGAGCTAGAAGAGGCAAGTTTTCAGCATTTCAAATTCAATCAGAAGTATCATTTTGTTGATCCGAAAAGTAGAGCCCACACTCAAACAGCAGAAAGATTGTGGGGCTCAGATAAATGGAGAAACAAATGTCATCGCGGAACTGCTAGACAGCCTTTGAATTTCGATTTAGCTGACTTATGTGGAGACATCATTTAGTTATCTCAGACCCATTTGATTCCATTTTAAATGCTATTAAAACTTATTGGCCACCAAAAAATATGTAGATTTCTTTTTGCATCATTAAAAGAATTTTTGATATTCATTTTTTATTTATAATAAAGAAATAATTGTTATTAGCCAGTATTTGAAAGTCATTTAGATCACAATTTTTAGTTCTGCTGCACTCGTGTGGCGCTATCCATGGACAATTGAGAAAGTTGCACTGGTGCCCCGCTAATACATAAGTTCCGGAAATTTTAATTAAAAAAAAACCAAAAAAACATTTGGTCAACACACATTTCAGAGTATGATAATGACTTGATATGTAAATCAGAACTAATTTGTGATTAAATATTTTTTTTAATTGTATGTGGATATATTGTATGTTTCACTAGAATCTGAGCAAATTGTTGATAATTATTATTTTGTGTTCAAGGTGACAAATAATATAAAAAAAGAGAACTGCTTGCTCAAAGATGAAAAAAAGTATGCAAATGGTATAATAACTGTGTACTCAAAGTTATTAAAACAGTGTATGGATCCACTACAAGCAATATCTTATATGCCAAAGCTAAATTTATACTGAGCAATAAGTTTTTTCATGTTTACCTTCCTAACTGAGAAGGGCAACCAAATTACTTTTTTGCTACAAAATTTTTATTCAACTTGATCACTTTTTTGTACACAGTTGAGTTACAAAATTGTTTAATGACAAGAAAAGTTAATTACTTTTAAAATTTGATTATTTCCCACAACAATACATTGTTGAAATTGCCCAGTTGGTGAAAATAATTTTAGCACAATTCAAAAAGAGGCTATATAACAACCTGGACGTTTGTAGTTTGTACCTTTATCACAGTGCCTACGAGAACACAAGAAGGGGTAATACGTAAGTTGAGCTTCCCAAAGCTTCGTAGAAGATGCTGTATAAACTAGTTAAAAGTGGCATCATAGAGATGACTGGAAAAGGAAGATTTACCCTCCACGATGAAAAACTCTTTTTTTCAGCTTCACCACATATTCTCAGATTTGTTCAAAAATGGGTAAGCACTATAAAATCAATGTTAAAAAAAATAAAAACAGCTTCTAGATTACTAGAATTCCAAAATTCTTACCTTGAAAGTGCTTCAATACATCAGATTTTTCCTGATGCACTTGTTTCTACTGCTTCCTTACAAACGGCCATCAAAAATAAGTTCATAAAAAAAAAACAGAAAAAAAGAGAGAAAAACTCTGATGTATGAAGCACTTTCAAGGTAAGAATTTTCAAATTCTAGTAACCCAGGAGCTGTTTTTTTTAACATTCACCACATATTATTAACAGAGTGATGCCAAATGGCAGTGCCATTATCTTGCCTTGCCTTTGCCTTTGGGCTACGGTTGCTAGTTAATAAGGGGTGCCACATACCATTCGGTCTAGCTGTATCCCCTTTCTGGAAATTAGAAAAGACCATTGCGCTTTTATTCGTAACATATTAGTAGTTGGAACAGTTTGAATTGTTATTCCTCCGCTAACCCCAACCAACTGGCGTTTTTCCATTTGTTGATTTTTCTAAGTTTGTCAAAGTGTTTTATTTTCAAACTATTATTGTTCACATTTTGTTTTGTATTTACACCAAGAATGTTTTGGTGTTGCCCTAGGTTTGAGAAGTACTAGGTTACCATTAGAGTATTGAAAGTATTTTTAAGTTATTTTGAGTCATGCTTTGATATCGTGACTCACAGAATGAGTCGTGTCAGATTTCAAGGTGATCAGAACTGATGCTACAATTTGTATAGCGCCATCAGTCAAGTGCCACTCTCTGTCTACCTTAACTAAACTTGATCAGAATAAATAAAATTTAATAAACCTGCAGAATAATTAAGAGCAGGGGCGGCTCCTGCTATGGGGCTGTGGGGCTGCAGCTCCCCCACGCCCTACCCAAAGCAGTTTTTTCATGCCGTACCAAGGGAGAGAAGTTTTGTGAACACCGCTGTAAGTTTTTCCAGCATAACGCCACGACTGAAGTCTTCTGAACTCAGCTGGAAGTTTTTCCTGCACAACACCACTGGGAGCGAAAGGAACGTTGGCGGGCTGCCTTGCTTGCAGCTCTGGTGGCTATTTAAACCAACTCATGTGGGGAACTGTGCCTATCCCCACATCAGTTCGTTTCCTTTGAATAAAACTTCCCTGGGGGCTGAATTGATGGCAGCGCTCGCTAGCAGGGTTGCTCGTGAATGCAGTCTCGTTGAGTGAGAATGCTTCGCCGGGCCTGTGTGCTTTGTTTATTAATACGGTTCTTGTGCTTCCAAATAAGATATAAAATAGGGGAATGAATTAAAAATAATGACGAGTGGTGAAATAAAGTATTAAATAACGTATGTTTGAATGTATTACTCAACCCGTTTTCTTTTTTTTCTTCTTGCAATTTTCGGTTTGTTCCTTC
Source organism: Macrothele yani (assembly GCA_039090855.1). Taxonomy (NCBI): domain Eukaryota; kingdom Metazoa; phylum Arthropoda; class Arachnida; order Araneae; family Macrothelidae; genus Macrothele; species Macrothele yani. The sequence continues at coordinate 79,915,896 of CM077012.1, forward strand.
TTTTATTCAACGTAATAATTCTAACAAGAATGTTACTCCCATCGAACTGGAGATTATTCGTGTTTGCTAATAGCAAGTACTCAGTTGCCAGGACTTTTGCAAAAACGTTTTACTTACATTTCCTTTTCTGGTCAAAATGGACATGTGAACAAATTTCGGTTAAGAATATAGTTCAGTATTGGATAGATTGAACAATAAAAAAAAAAAAAAAAAAAGAGAGAGAGACTAATTTCTGCAGCGAAATACTTGCAGAAAATTAATTTCTTCACTTACCAAGCACAGCGAAATTTTCGCTTTTGAACTCGTGTAAAGTTTTATTCACCAAAAATCATTGAAGTCACTCCACTGGGTACATTTTATTTTTCTGCTGCATCCCCCTCCCTCCAAAAAATAAGCTGCGCATTTCAATTGAGGTAGTGCATTATACTTAATTGCTTTGAAAAAAACATTTAATCAGATATCATTTAAATTCTGGCAGACCCTTCAAAATTCCACAAAATGTTTTTTCATCGCCGTCCAAGTTGCAGTGGTCGGTATCAAGTCGAAGTTCCAAAATCCAAAGGCAGTGTATTAGAAAAAAATATTTGTCATATTTCTAGGGGTCACAATGAGACATTTAAAAGAACGCGTACATGACCTTGAGTGTGTCTCCGCTGCCACTGGCACACGCATTATACACTGCTGGCCACCCAAAATGCAAAACCAAGAAGGAAGCATCCGATTGGCCTGAAATTCACAGCAAGCGTCGTTCGGGAGAGGACATGCAAACGATTAGCATTGCGGGCATATGCAAGTCATGTGCGCCCGGCACGCCACCGAGAAGCACTATAAGAAGGGTGCACAGAAGGCGGGGTGTAAGTAGTGGAAGTGTGTCGTGCTGCTGGACCTGTGCGTGGGAAGCTTCCTGATGCCTCGTCGCAGAATACGGCAGTCATTCCAGCACGTTTCGGAGTTCGACAGAGGACGAATAGTGGCTTATCGCGACAGAGGTTTATCGTACCGAGAAATCGGCGCCCGTGTGGGACGATATCCAGCCACAATGAGGCGAGTATGGATTCGGTGGGTGCAAGAGGGACGAACGGACCGACGTGAACGATTACCGCAGCTGCGGCACAACACCGAACGAGAGGACCGGCATGTTGTGCGGCGGGCATTGACGGCTCGCACCGCCACATTACGAACGTTAGCGCAGGAAATTTGGTGTGTTGCGTAACAACCTGTGTCAGTACGTACCGTTCAACGTCGTCTGCAGGAGCGGGGACTTGCCGCACGGCGCCCATTGCTCTGATTACTATTGACGTTACACCACCGGCGAGTGCGGCGGCAGTGGCCCGTTGAACGCCACAACTGGACTACGGAATAGCACCACATTTTCTTCTCCAACGAATCCCGCTTCTGCCTGCAACACCACGATGGTCGGATCCGCGTTTGGCGGCACCGCGGCAAGAGACTGTATGACGCCTGCACTATGCATCACCATACCAGTCCGTCGCCTGGCGTTATGGTTTGGGGCGCAATTGGCGCATCCCTCTGGTACGCATCGTCAGTACACTCAACAGCCACCGCTACATCTCCGACGTTTTGGAACCTGTAGTCCTCCCTTACCTGCAAGACCTGCCAGCGGTAACGTTTCAACAGGCACGCATCGTGCAACAATTCTTCACGGCCCACCAGTTGTCACTGCTTCCGAGGCCCGCCTGTTCTCCCGATATGCCGCCCATCGAACACATCTGGTCGCTGATCGGCAACCGAGTGGCCCGGCAAGCACCACCCGCGGCTAGGCCTGATGAACTGTGGAGCGTGTGGAAGCAGCCTGGACCGACATACCCCAAGGCCACATCCAAAGCCTCGTTCGTTGGATGCCGCGGCGCGTAGCGGCCCTTGTTGCCAGCCATGGGGGCCACACGAACTATTGATGTCTGCGTGTTCCGCAAATCACACGGGCCTGTAAGCTCAATCGTTTCATCTTTGTATCTGTTGTTATGTGTCCAGTAAATTTGGCTTCGCTATCTCGTGACCTTCTTGGTGTTGCATTTTGGGTGGCCGGCAGTGTATTTTTTTTGTCCTTGTACACTAAGTGGCCACTTTATTATAAACTCCTGACAGCTTTAAGAAAATGAGCTATGGCTGCACGCTGTTGCCGCCATAGGGCGAGGCTAGTATAAAAAGGGAAAGCTTAGTGCTTGCGACAGTAATAGCAGGGATTTTTGGGTGACGAGATGGGCAAAAAATGCGATTTGACGGACTTTCAACGTGGGATGATTGTAAGAGCTCGGAGCCATGGGGCGAGTATCACCGAAACCGCCGCATTCGTGAAATGTTCCAGAGCAGATGTTAAAGCGTTTAAAGAATGAACTGTCAGCTAAAAAACTGGATCTCTACGCGCAACGTGCGTGGTTGTCATCAACTAGTGACTGCTCGGGCGGAACGGAGAGTGTCCAGACTGGTAACAGACAACAGAAGGGCAACAGTGCAGCAAATTACAGACCATCTTAATCAAGGATCCCCTCAAATGATCTCTGCACGCACTGTTCGCCGTACACTGTATCGGATGGGATATGACAGCCGAAGGCCTGTTCGAACACCTTTGCTGTCGGCAGTTAACAAGAGAAAACGTCTCCAGTTCTCACAGGAGCACAAGAATTGGACAGTCGATAATTGGAAACAAATTATGTGGTTCGATGAATCACGTTTTCAGTTGCACCATGCCGATGGCCGAGTGAGAATTTGGCGGAAACAGCACGAAAGCATGGACATCAAATGCATTGCTACAGCCCTTCAAGCTGGTAGAGGCAACGTTATGGTTTGGGGAATATTTTCCTGGCATGCGTTGGACCCTTTAATTCGTGTTGATCAACGTCTGACTGGCACATCATAACTAAACATCCTTGTGGAACAAGTGAATCCTGTCTTGTGGATGGTTTATCCCAATGGCGGTGGCTACTTTCAACAAGATAATGCGTCCTGCCATAGTGCTCGTATTGTACAGGATTGGTTTCAGGAACATGCCGGTGAGTTTACTTTGCATTGGTGGCCCCCACAATCTCCAGATCTGAACCCCATTGAGAATTTATGGGATGAAGTTGAACGAGCCATCAGACAGCTGGGTCCACAACCCTGCAATCTCACAGCCCGGGAAAGTGTTATTCATCAAGCTTGGTGTCAGGTTCCACAAACCACCTATCAACATCTCGTGGAGTCTATGCCACGAAGAATCGACGCAGTATTAAAGGCAAAAGGTGGCCCAACGAAGTACTGAGTGGGTGGTCATAATAAAGTGGCCACTAAGTGTATATATATATATGCGCATATGCATGTAGTATATATAACTTACAATCACTATCATCAATCCACTGCTGGATGACAGTGTGCAAGTTTCTTCTTCTACAACAGTCTGCTTTGAGCCAGCTTCTTTCATGCTTTCGAATTTCATCTCCCACTTGTCATCTTCTGGGTATTGTTTTTTCCCTTGCTATCCAGTTTAATATTTCAACCATCCGTCGGTGGCTCTTTCTTCTAGAAATATGTTCATCCCATTGCAATTTCAGGAATTCTGACCATAATGTCTTCCACTCTTGCCATTTTCTAGTTCCACGAGTTCCTATTTGTATATTTCCTGGTAGCATTAAACATGCATCGCTACATGCCTCTTTCAGTTGTCTACAACGTCTGTAAGTCTAATTTAGTTGAGGTCCATGTCTGTGCTCCATGCGCAAGAACTGGAAGGATGCACTGAATAATCAGTTTCTTTTTAAGAAATAATGCATCCGACTAAGTTTTATAGGTCGATTATTTTCTTATATATATATACACTGCCGGAAAGTGAAAAAAGAACACCAAGAAGGAATTGGCGGACGATCATTAAATTTACATATGTTAATGGGGTCGAGTTTACGTAGGTGTGATGTTAATTTCGGGACCAACCGGTGAGCGTTTACGCCACAGCACGGCATAATATGCAAATTATCGTCGGTGGTATTTATGGAGTACGGCGAAGTGAATGTAATCAGTCGTCGGCGTACGGACACGTGCGAAGACCCTGAAGAAGCTGCAATGCCTGGACATGGAAGACGTGTAGGATTTCAGCAATTATCGGACTTTGAGTGAGGTCGTGAGGTCGTCTAGTCGGACTCCGCGAGGCTGGGTGGTCGTATCGTCGTATTGCGGAGCGAATTGGACGGGAAGTATCGGTGGTGTTACAATGGTGGCGTAGATGGTCCGAGGAACATTCTCACACGAGAAGACGTGGAACCGGGAGTCACAGACGGACTGATGAGCGGACCGATCGACGCATAAGAAGAGCGGCGTTGTCGAGCAGAACATCCACTGCGACGCAAATCCGAGCTGCCGTTGCACCTGAGGTGACTGTGCGAACAATCCGCAACCGTCTACTGGATGCAGGACTACGTGCACGTGTGCCTCTGGCATGTGTACCTCTGACTCCAGCCCACCGTCAGGAACGGCTGCAGTGGTGTCGCCAACGTTTGTACTGGAGAACGCAATGGCGATTTGTCGTGTTCAGCGATGAAAGCGGATTCTGCTTGGGAGCCTCCAATGGCCGTATGCGTGTTTGCAGACGCGCAGGGGAGCGTCTCCACCCTTCTTGCATCCGCCAGCGACACACAGGGCCTACACCTGGTCTCCTGGTGTGGGGTGCGATCAGCTATCACTCCCGTACACAACTAGTGTTTGTACCGGGTGCGTTAAACAGCACCTCCTACATCAACAACATCATTCAGCCCGTTGTTGTGCCATTTGTAAGGTCTGTCCATCGTGGTGTTTTCCAGCAAGATAACGCACGCCCACACACGGCACATGCAACGCAACATGCACTTCAGGGTGTGAGACAACTTCCATGGCCTGCACGTTCACCGGATTTGTGCCCCATAGAGCACGTACGGGAGATTATGGGAACAACGACTTATCCGGTCTCCTCGGCCAGCCACGACCATCCCCGATTTACGCGTCCAGGTTGAGGATGCTTGGAACTCAATACCCCAAACTTACATCCAACATCTGTACGATAGACTCCATGCCAGAATTGCACAGTGTGACGCAGTTCATGGCGGTTCAACCTCGTACTAACCATGTTACATGGAAATGTTATTTTTCAGTTTACCAGCAAATACAGCTGTATTTTGCCATAATATTTTGATCACGTTATCCTCTGTATTCCGTTATTATGCTGTATAAACTTCGTTGGTATCAGACGTCTCCTTCTTGGTGTTCTTTTTTCACTTTCCGCCAGTGTATTATTATTATTAAACGGACAGCATCAGTAACTTAGCTTTCGAAGTGATATCCTGATATCTACAAAATTGAGATGCAAGCCCCTCCCTCCTATCTCAGCTTACAACGAGCCGCCCTGATTAAGAGGGTTATTGAAATTCTGCACATTTGCGAAGCTTGCGGATGTGTGTGTATCTGAGTAGAATTCCAGCTCAGTAGCTGAGATATTAACAATTTCCCAGCAGTTTTATTTTCCACAGGATGACTTGCAAAAACTGATTAAATTCGATAACCGAAAGAAAATTTTAGTAACTTTGCATCATATTGAGCCAAGCTCTTGAAATTTTCCCCTCTAAACAACCTAGTGATGCTTAATCACTGGTTAAGTTATTAGACCAATGTCTTAATAAGTAGAGGTATGAGCAATTGATTTTCCAACAAAATGGCCCTTCCCGCAGGTTGCGCTCAGTTTTTTCACCAATAGGAACAGGATTTTGCGCATCAATATTTCGGTGTTGGTAGTTTTTATTAGCTCCCCAGGTGCACCCTAACCCGTTTCACCGAACTAACTATTTTCAGACCAGTGGCTGTAAAAATAGGAGCTAGAGTTTTTATTAAAATGGTGTTATCCGTAGATTGCACAGTTTTTCACCGAATAGAACTGGATTTTGCACAAAGATAATTCGGCGCAGGGAGTTTTTATTAGCTCCCTGGGTGCACACTGACTTGTTTCACCTAACTAACAATTTTCAGACCAGTGGCTGAAATATTAGAAGTCAGATAAAATATTCTGCAAAATGACACTACTCTCAGGTTGCACTCAGGCTTATCTCCGATTGTAATAAAAAAATGTCAGTGCCATTATATAACAGGAGATATGTATTTAAATTTTTAAAGATGAAACTATTTGCTGCTTGCTTATCCTTGTGATTTGATGTGCGTATGTTTCACCATTTTAAGATTCACATATCCCGAGATAAGTATTTCTTCATTTGTCAAGCCGCATAGCGGTGTGATGGGCCCAAGGAGGTTAGAATAAGATATCTGGAGATGCCCTTGTTAATGGAACAGTACCACTTTGTGCCGCCCCGGTGGCGCAGTGGTTTAAGGCGCTGGCCTCTGATCATTCGTCCGTAAGGGGTCCGGGTTCGAATCCCGGTGAGGCATGGATGTTCTGTTTGTCTTACGGCACTGGCTCTCTCCCTTCCTTGGAACCAGTGACCCTAAATTAGGGACGGGCGACTGCTTATAGCCCATTGAGTTGCTCACGGTGGTCGTTAAACCCCCAATCAAAAAAAAAAAAAAAAAAAGTACCACTTTGCGTGAAGCCTGTAACCGCAAGCGTAAGCCGTCAACGTGTGGGAAAGCTGATGGTTTCCAATGCTATTGCAATGCATTGTGTGTTAGCCAAATCGCCTTCTTTCGTCGCAAATGTTTCGAATTTCGCATCATAACTTGCTTCGGATGTGTGAGAAAATGCTGAATTTATAAAATTCTTAATTATTTTGAAGTCTTTTCCCATTTTTATTTTAAATTGAAATGCACGAACGTTAGTGTGAATTCAAAGCAAAATATAACATTAAAGTTGAAAACTTTACTCGTCTATGAAGCATAATTCATTCCAGTTTGATATTAACACAGTTTCTGCAACCAAAATCCACGCAATTGCAAAATACACACGTTGAAATTACATAGGTGTTAGGTAAACAACGTCAAATTCCCACCCCTGGCGGCTCCAGGGTTAAGAGACGCCAGGGTATTATTATAACCTCCTTGGATGGGCCGGAGGCCAACAATTAATAGCAATTGTGATTCTATCCATAAAAATTCATGTTAAAATTCAGTCTACTTCCTCTCTGTAGAAGAGAATGCCTTACAACCCTCAGGTAGAAGAGAATGCCTTGGTCTGGTGAGTATCAGAACAATGCTATACCGCATTATATTGATCTGTTGCTAAATTTTATGAATTTTGGGAGGAAACCGGCCACTTTTCTTAAAATTGCATGGAAAGACCTATGACAGATCTACGTATACCTTGGAAATGATAAGGGAAAGAATGCACGCCGTTGTATTTATTTATTGGATCTGAACATCTATTTGATAGAAAATTTGGATGAATTTTAGTAACAATTCATTTTTTATTCCCCTTGGAAGGCAAAGAAAAAGAAAAAAAAATCTTTTGCGTCTCTCTATCTAAAATTCCTAATTATGGTCTGGTCTAATTATATGCGATATTGTCTAGCCGGTCACCGAGTTGTTCCCGATTTAAAAGTACTTTAACGTGTTGATAATTTGCCTACAGTAGTGCAAATTTGCATTAGGCAGTTATATGGATTTCTTGTTGATAGTGTAAATATTCCAGTATTGCAAATTCAAATAATTTTGGGTCAACTTGGTGAGATTTTGAATCATTAAGGTATCTAGCAGGCATTTTAATTCAGTAAATTCTAGTGTACAGTGCAATGAGATTCATAGCCAGTTTTTCTTACAAGTGTAGAATTGTGTAGCTTTTGTTTATTTATAATGCCACTCAGTTATAGTAACCTCTAAATTAATTAAAGATAAAAAAAGAAACCCAGTTTGAAAGGAGAATGCATCTGTAAAGTGTAAAAATTATGTTCTTTTTTTTTTTATTGGAGGTTTAATAACCACCATGATGATGATCGTATGTAGAGGATTTTAGGAAGGGAGTGTTTGACCCCAGGTCTTAAACAACCCTTAGAAATAGGAAGCTAGGAGATTTGGGCTAGAGTACCCGATAGCAAAGTGACACGGAAGCGAGGTAGAAAGGGGGAGGAAGACGCCATTATTTATTACCGGGGGGCCAGTACCCTGAGTCCGACAGCTTAACGTGCCCATCCGACGCACGGCGGATATTTAGTGGATCGAGCGTTCGTACCTGCCTGGGATCGAACCTGAGGTCTTCTCCATGGCAATCACGAACGTTGCCCACTAGGCATCCCGCGGCCCACGACCACCATGAGCAACTCAATGGGCTATAAGCAGTCGCCCGTCCCTAACTTAGGGCCATTGGTTCCTGGGAAGAGAGAGAGCCAGTGCCGCAAGACAAACACAGCCCTCACCGGGATTCGAACCCAGACCCCTTTCGGACGAATGATCAGAGGCCATCGCTTAGACCACTGCGCCACCGGTGCGGCTAAAAATTATGGTCAAACAATTACGTTTTAACTGCATGCTCACTTTCTAATGATACTATTTAAATATGCACTTAGCCGCCCCGGTGGCGCGATGGTCTGAGCGATGGTTTGTGATCATTCGTCCAAAAGGGGTCCGGGTTCGAATCCCGGTGAGGCATGGATGTGGTGTTTGTCTTACGGCCCTGGCTCTCTCCCTTCCCTGGAACCAGTGGCCCTAAATTAGGGACGGGCGACTGCTTATAGCCCATTGAGTTGCTCGCGGTGGTCGTTAAACCTCCAATAAAGAAAAAAAATATGCACTTTTTTATTTATAAGAAGCATTTATATACACAAGGGACATATACCTTTAAGACGCATTTCATATTTACATTTAAATACATTAATTGCTGTACTTTTCTGCTTCCGATTCTATTACGCCGGTCTGAAATAATTGTTCCAGCTTTCGAAAAAATCCGTTCACAAGGAACAGATGTTGCAAGCGCATTGCATGTGGTTTTTACTAATTGTGCTAAGTGTGGGTAAACATGATGATGCTTTTTCCACCACAGCAGGGGATCCTGGTGCGAACTGAAACAATGTTCATGCCGCGTTAACTATATGGCAGGGAAAGTACTTTTTTTTTCACCCAGAGTGCATTATGCCAAATATTTCATCAGGGCAAGGGCTCTGGAGATACTGTATTTTATAGAAACAACTAAGAAGTAATGTGTGCTTTTCATGAGTACTGAATGATTGGTAATATTAGGCTATTAGCTACAATAGCCCTGCCTTTAAGAGTTTAAACGACTTTACAATAGCCTTTAATAAATTCCTAGGAGTCTGAGCTGTGCATTTGATCACGTAGCTTGCCAGAGAGCACCCTTCCTATTGCTCCACGCTCCGCGCCAGAGTCCAGAACTTTTCGTGGCATTTTACCGGGCCCCCGAGAACTCAGCATGTATACAGTACGTGTCATTCAAGTGAGGAAAACTGCTATCAGAGCAGATAGAAAACAATCCGATTATCGGCATAAGCTAAGAGGATGATAGTGTGGTGCTAAGTGCTTGATAAAGGCGATGGAAAGAACGATATTAATCTGGACTTAATGCAAGCTAGGAGAGGCTCGAAGATAACAGCAAAAACTTGGCCATACATTGGTTGGCCTTGCAAGATTCTTTTATTGAGCAGAATAAAGAACGATATTAATCTGGAGCTAATGCAAACTAGGAGAGGCTCGAAGATAACAGCAAAAACTTGGCCAAACATTGGTCGGACTTGCAAGATTCTTTTATTGAACAGGATAGCTGCAGTAAAGCAAGGTAGTGGTTCGTACATCAAAATGAGCACCTGTACAGAGATTCTGCTGAAAGGAGATGGGAATACCAAAACTTTGCAGAACCAGCTGAAGATAGCCATGAAGAATGTTATCAAACGCTTGTCTTTGGTCTAAACTGAAAACTGCAAGATGTTCATTGTAGTCACTGGCAAGATAAACAAACTCTCGGATAACGCTGATATTGTGACGTATTATTCTGTCCGGTATTTTATTTGTTTGATCTTGATGGATGATATCCTGCAATACAAGGTTTGAACGCTTCGATAGTAGTTCCCTTGTCCTGTATTCATTCAAGTGATTAGGCGCCAGCTGTTTAATAAAAGATTACATTTCTTAGGAAGAAGACGGACTACTGCAGTAGTGAAATCCGAATGATTCCTTGTTTTCATCACCATTTTGTTAAAACTGGTGAAGAGAAAAGAGAAAAAACGTTGATGAAAGCTCGATAAAGGCCCGCAGTAAGGCCGTCAAAACCCGATGAGGTCTAAAAAATCTTTTTTTTTGATTGGAGGTTTAATGACCACCGTGAGCAACTCAATGGGCTATAAGCAGTCGCCCGTCCCTAATTTGGGGTCACTGGTTCCAGGGAAGGGAGAGAGCCAGTGCCGTAAGACAAACACAACATCCATGCCTCACCGGGATTCGAACCCGGACCCCTTACGGACGAATGATCAGAGGCCATCGCTTAGACCACTGCGCCACCGGGGCGGCGGTCCAAAATTCAAGGCAGGTATAAACACCAGTGTTTAAGCGAAACTAATAGGAGAAATCAAGACTGACTGTTGACTTAGGTTAACATGACATAGATCAGTAAATAACAAAGAAGATGGATCGGTGGATAACAAAAGAGCTTGAAATCTGCCGGAGTAGTTGCAAACGTAAACTATCGTAGGGTCATCAGTAGTACAGCCTTCACAAAGCTGCAGAAGACTAGTTGCTGATGCTAACTTTCTTTTTCAATAGCAAGAAAGTATTTTTTAAGTCTACCCACTGGATATATTTACTGAAATTTGAGTCGCTAAAGTGCTCGTTGAGCAGATGGTTCAAGAAGCTGTTTCAATTCATTCATCTTCAAGCGATATTACGCTATAAAACTATTGATTCACTTACGTTACATGATTGGTGAGTAGCTTAAAGATTCGTCGTTTTGTATACGCTAGAATAAAGAACTTTGTCTCTAGCGACGGAGGGATAGGATCAACAACAATGGAAATATTTGTTGAAGCGGATTGAAGTACATGTTGGATTCAAATTCCATAAGGTATTTATTCGCTTGAAATATAAAAAGGGCATCACCTTTCATACAAATAAAATACATACACTATGTGCAAAAGTCATCACATAAAAGGCCCACACAGGGGTCCCGAACAACATAATGCAGAAAAAGATATTAAGCCAGTTGAGGAAACAAATTACTGGTGAACTCGCTTGAAGATAAGCAGTGTCCATCAGCTCGATGACATCATTGTTAATGAGGGATCAAGGCGTCTTAGGCATCCAGGTAGAAAGAAAAACTTCTACGGTGTTGTGTATTTTCGCACTATCGTATTCGACCTGCAAAATCGCACAGATCGAGTGGCGGAATCGCCGGCAGAGAAAACGTCGATTATAAGAATGCAGCGAGGTGTTGTCCACACTACTGTAATAGTAGAGGTAAATCGTCAGTTTCGCTTGCATATGAGGAACTTGCTCACGAAATTATGTGGATGAGATGAAGAACGATGGTGACGCAGAAATGATAGTGGAACATGGTATGAAGTGATGAAAAAACTTTTTGTGGAAGGTAAAACAAGGTAAAAAACAGCGGCTGGAGCATTAAACACATGGCATAAGAGTGATGGACGTCTCCAACAGTGGAACAGGAATAGCAATATAAGACGACGGGAATGGCGAAATGTACGAGGCACGAAGAGACGTCGATGCAGGTGGGGCCAATGGATGTCCATAACCTTAGAGGAGGCTAAAGTGGTTTAAGTATGGAGCCAGGTAACACAGAGTTTATGTTGAGGCACTGAAGAAATTGAAGACGGTGCGACGATATTTGCTTCAGTTTTTTTAAAACATACGATACTGCTTAATGCCAAATGGCTTCGTCTATAGCCGTAACTGACGTTTTTCCATGTGGACGTATCTTTGCGTTAGATGAACTTCTAGTTTCAACGTCCTGTTCCTCATCACTTTCGGTTTCCTTTTTATCCTCAGTTCAGCCTGGTATCTCATCGTAATGAGACTTTGAGCCGTTACTGCTGCTAAAATTTTTTTTGATTTCGTCGTTGTCCACGTCGGAACTCAGGAACTGCTGAAGATTTGCCTTATCGTGTATTATTGTTGAGTCACATCATAAGCGGCAGTCGGTAACAACCGTTCGTTTGGACCTGCTTTTACATTAGGTGCACTTCTGGTTTCAACTTCTTCTTCATCATCAATTTTTAAATCTTTCTCCGCTAGTGTTTCGTTAATATTATCCTCGATTTTGGAATTTTTCTCAATGAAACTCAGGTTTTTTCTCTCTTTTTTCTCAGCGTGGGGTAATACAAAATGTAGAGTCGCTTCATGTGCGGCAGTCAATTCGTTTGAACTTGCCGTCGTGTTAGGTGTATTTGAAATTTCAACGCTTAGAGAAGTCATATCTATTCTAATCCGGCTTTGATGAAGATCGTGTGACCCTGAAGAAGTGCTATTGTGCATGATATTACTCTTTTCTTCCTGTACTGCTTCTTTTCCAACTATTTTGTCTTTATTCTCTTGTTCAAAGTGTTCATGTGTATGTATCTCAATTGCTGACTCCTTCACCTGTGCCTCTGCTTCGGTGGTTGAGCGTTGGCTTTGCTTTGGAACTATGAATTCCTTAGCTGTAACCACTGAATTCTCTTCGATGTCACTCGTGTTCTCTTCGTAATCTTTTAATTCCTCTTCTCTCTCAATCTTTTTTGAATATTTTTCTCCTTCCACCCTACTATTTCGTCATGAGACCAAAAATTATCCATGATCAGGAACTGCTGAAGATTTGTTATGAATTTTAGCTTGCCCTTGCCTGATCTTGGAATGTACTTCAGTGCTTTTTCATCATGTGGTATTACTACGTAATGCCGAGTTGCCTCGTGTACAACAGTAGAAAACGTTTTTTCATGTTGACCTGTCTTTGCGTTAGATGAACTTCTAGTTTCAACGTCCTGTTCCTCATCACTTCTGCTTTGCTCTTTTTCCTCAGTCCAGAATGGTGTCTCACCGTAATGAGACTTTGAGACGTTACTGCTGCTAAACTTTTCTTTGATTTCATCGTTGTCCACGTCGGAACTCAGGAACTGCTGAAGATTTGTCTCACCGTGTGTTATTATTACTTTGTGATGAGTCACATCATAAGCGGCAGGCGGTAACAACAGTTCGTTTGGACCTGCTTTTACATTAGGTGCACTTCTGGTTTCAACTTCTTCTTCATCGATTTTTAACTCTTTCTCCGCTGGTGTTTCATTAGAGTGAGCGTTTAAGCCGTGTCTGCTCTTAATATTATCCTCGACTTTGGAATTTTTCCCGATGGAATTGAGGTACTTTTTTCTTTTTTCTCAGCGTGGGGAAATACAAAATGTAGAGTCGCTTCATGTGTGGCAGTCAATTCGTTTGGACTTGCCGCCGTGTTAGGTGAACTTGTAATTTCAACGTATAGAGATGTCACATTTATATTGATTTTACTTTGATAAAGATCATGTGACGCTAAAGCAGTGCTTTTGTGTAGAAAACTACTCTCTTCTTCTTCAACAATTTTTTCTTTGTTCTCTTTAAAGCCATCAATTGTATGTACTTTCATTGTTGACTGCTCCACCTGTTCCTCTGCTTCAGTGGTTGAGCTTCGGCTTTGCCTTGGAATTATGATTTGCTTGACCGGAGACTTATGACGGTTAAAAACTTTCACGGGATTGTAGTTCAATGGAAATGTACTTACTTCAAGACAAGTCATTATACAATATATTTCGCAGCACATTTCATTGATAGTGCAGTCAGCGTCCGACTTACATCTAAAATCCGGCGGTTGTAAGCAGAGCGTATAAGGAACTCGCGGGCATGTTGGATCTTTAAGATACCTTGGAATCATGAAACTCTTGACCGGAATCATCTCACCGTGCAGAAATTTTTTGGTATTATAGTTCAGTGAAGACCTTCCTACTTTAGTACAAGTCATTATACAGTACACCTCGCAACAGAGTTCATTGATAGCGCAGTCAGCGTCCGACTTACATCTTTCATCCGGCGTACGGAAGCACATGGTCAGAGAGCTTTCCGGGCATGTTAAACCTGAAAACGGAAAAACAAAAGCAAATATAAATATATTTTTCTATTCTTCATGTACATAAAAAAAACTGCATGAATGACAAAAAAAAAATAATATAAAGAGCAAAATCTTGTTTCGCAAAGAACATGCGACGTGCATCCCAACATTCACCTTCCTACAATACGAATTTGGAAGATGTGAATCTTTTTATTGGTGTAAATATGACATGGATGTTAAGTCAGATAATATCCGAAAACTTGAAAATTTCCTCTTCCTGGAGCCGAAATCCGGGCAATCACGGGAATGAATTTTAAACCTCCAGTTCGCTATATACTGTATGAATGCCGGTAGCTTCGACTAGCGAATCGTGTGATGTTTATATTAAAATTAGTCGGAAACTTGGTCGTTCTGGGTGGTGTAGTGGTTAGCATACTCGGGCGCTATCCGGGGGACGGAGTTTCGATTCCCGCTCCAGGATGACGAAATTTTCAAGTTATCGGATATTACCTGACTTAACATCCATGTCATATTTACACTAATAAACGGAATCCCATCTTCTTAATTTGTACTTCACAATGGTGTAATCCCGTATTTCATTCGTTGATATTCATCTTCCTTTTTGACTTTCTGTTCTTAAGTATGAATTGTTACTTCTTGGTTAGATTTGTACCTAAAAGCACACCGATTTCCCCCAACTTTAGTAATGACTGACAGTGAATCGAAGGTAAATACACTAAGTTGCTTTGCGTTAGGAACACTCTTCGTTTTACATATTCGAAGCGATAACGAAGTGTAACGTACCAGGAGATGTGACGTACCTGCCAGAAGGACGCACACGACATAGAGGCAGATAGGAATCAGAATAAAACGTCCGCGTAGCTCAATTGGTAGAGTGACTTATTCCGGAATGAGGGGATCCGGGTTCGAATCCTGGCGTGGACAGAAATGACGGAGAAATTTACTTCGTTATAGAAGCACCACGTATATAAAATTATTTACATAAGTTCAAATGTTATCGTGTATCTTATCCCAAAACATTTCATTTCTATTTGGCACAGCAGTACAAAAAGTCTCGATATGAGTAAAAGAAAACTGATATGAGTAAAAGTACATCAGTACTAAAAAGTTGAGCAATAAAGTAATTCAGTACTAAATGCTGAACACGCAGTACGAAATATTTTAAATTAGTATACCTTCAACAAAAGATCAAACTGCATCAGTATCACGTGGTTTCTAAACTTGCTGGTATACTTTATAACACCTTATAACCTGAATTGCGTACGTAAGTATAAAATAGTATCGTTTCTCGGTATTTTAATTATCCGGATAGGCACTTCAGCGCCAAAAGTTAATTGAATATAATTGAAAAATTGGAAACTTTTAAAGATTTGAAGCTTAGCGCTATTACTTCTTTGTAGTACGCATTAGCACTAGAATTCCTTTTCCAGTATTCAGAATGTTTTAAAAGATTTCTAAAACATAATAGGAATTCCATATTCATGAAGTTAAAAAAAGAAGTTAGTCAAACGTTTTGTGCGAGTACTAGTCCAGACAGACTGACAGTTTAGAGTGTCACTGTCTTTGTCGATTCTCTGATAGAAAAAATGGCGTTCCTTGCAAAAGCTATGGAAGAAGTTGAAAACACTTAAAGCGTGATATAAATCCGTTTATTTACAAGTGTAATATGGTATATGCAAATTACCAAAGATTTGCTCTTTACTAATAGGATTGAAGATTTATATACACTGCCCTACCATTAACATCTGGACATTTGCATGTCTAAAAATGATATTTATTTACAAAGAATTTAATATTGTGTGCCGAAGCCTTTGGTCCTCATGATGGCCTCTAGTCTTCGTCGGGTGCCCGCCACCAGTTTTATGTCCGTCGATATGTTCCGCTATTCCGCCTTCATAGTTGTGGTCATTTCGGCTTTATTGTTTTTGAGTGATCTATTTTTATTCCAATCCCCGACGATTCATTTTCTCCCAGATATTTTCTGTAGGGTTCAAGTCAGGATTTCGGGCTGGCCAGTAGAGAGAAAAGCTATGTTTTGGGCCCATTCACTTAACATTGTTCACCTCACGGTTGCTCCTCACGGAGGCCACAGCAGGGAGTGAGGGGTGGAGCTCTTCATGATGTGCTCTTCACGAGTGAACCTACCGGAAATGTCTTATCTCTGGATAAATATTTGGGAAATCTTTTCGTCAAGCTGAAAATGTATTCATGCTTTTAATCCTGATTTATTCTTTATAACTTTTTTCCGACTCCCCAACTTAGGATATTTTTTTTATTCGTAATTTGTTCGTGTATTATTTCTTCTCTGTTTTATTCTTTCTGTTTCATTTACAATAATTCTTTGTGTACTAGACCTCCCTTATTGTAATTAATTTTTTCCTAACATATTTCTTGTATCAGATCTAATTATTTTATTCAGTTCTACTATTCTTCTGTCTAACATATTTCTTATATCAGATCTAATTATTTTATTCAGTTCTATTATTCTTCTGTCTAACATATTTCATGTATCAGATCTCACTGTTTTTTTTTTGGTTTTTTTTTTGGTTTTTTTTGGTGAGCTATTCTTTTAATCTAACATATTTCTTGTATTAGATCTAATTCCTTTAATGGGGAGGGGGAGTTATTTTATCTGGCATATTTCTTTTATCTGACCTACGTTATTCTTTAATCTAACATATTTTTATTTTTCTCTGCTTTGTGAATTAAATTTTAATGAAGGCTTACAATATCACAGTAAAATACATAGGGAATAAAATGCTGTGATGGTCCCAGCGAGATTCGAACTCGTCGTAAAACGAATGATAATTCGATCGTGTATTATTTCCTCTCTGTTTTATTTTTTCTATGTCATTTATGCTAATTCTTAGTGTATTAGACCTTCCTTATTGAAATTAATATTTTCCTCATGAAGCACTTTTGCGTGTGCATGGTGTTCATGTTATCGATTAATATTTTTTCTCTCTAAGTTGAGATTCATTTCTGAAGTCAGATTCCATTTCTCTTAGAATTTGTAATCTGTTCAACCCGTTTGTCATATATAAGTGACGTTTGCGATAAAGATAAGATCCCCCGTTGATTTCGTCTTTCATGCTTTGTTTGTGAGAATAAGTGTTGCGATATTTATCTATGTTTCTTTCCTGTCGGCATCATCGAAGACTAAAATGCATAAATATTTAGGCATGTGTTCCTGTCGCAGTGATTTTAGGAAAACGGATAATTTTCTTCTGGTTGTATGTTAACAAGTGTATATGGGTATCTACAATTTTGTCTGGTATGTTGACATTAGATAAATCCCCTTCCACCGTTGTCGTAGATAAGTGACCTTTGTGATCTGATTGCTTCTAGCCTCGAAGATAAGATCCCCCGTTGATTTCGTCTTCCATGCTTTGTTTGTGAGAGTAAACTTTGCGGCATTTATCTATGTTTGTTTCATATCGGCATCATCGATGACTAAAGTGCATAATTATTTAGGCATGTGTTCCTCTCGCAGTGATTTTAAGGAAACAGATAATCTAAGAAACTTTTTTGTATATTCATATATATTTTTTCTATAACTATAAAAGATAGTTTATCAAAATGTATGTACATATTACGATAATAAAACATCTTACAACAACTTGAAGTTCAATACTCGTAAATTTTCACTGTCTTAAGGAAATACTTTAATTTTCTCATAGCATAGAAATGTTATTTTTCTTCCCATTAACTTCAAAGGCTTCAGATCAACTTAATAGAGTCCTTTGAAGAAAAAAATTCATAGGAAAGCATAAATTTAATGAAAATGTCAGTTTTTCTTAAAGAAATCCACAAAATAAGAAATCTTTCACTGAAACAAGTTTCCCCTATTCAAAGCATTCAGTGCCTCTTTTCACATCAAATTCTGTATTTCCTCACGTAAACTATTATTCCAAAATTATTTTTCTATTTTATTTCGCCAATTGTTTCTTCTTTCCCCTTATTTCACTTCTTATTGTTTCCCTTCTGTTCAATGTTTTATGGTTTCTTCAAACGTTTCTTTATTTTTATAAAACTTTTTTTTTCTTTTTACTTTTTTTTCTGATTCAACCTATCAATTTTTTCCTATCGACTTAATTACTCTCATTTTTCCATACGAATTTCCTTTTCAACAGAAATGTATAAAAACAACAACAACAACTTCAGATATATTTTAGTCTCTAAGGCCGATTCTACCCTATTTCACAAAAAGGCAGTGTAGGATTTTAGTGTAAATGCCCCTGAATCTTAATAGCTTACTTACTTTTCATAGTTATATACTAATTCCTCGAAGTTCTACGAGTTTTCCGACTTAGGATTTCATTTTCGAAATTTCTTCTCTGTTATAGACATGAAAGAAGAGTGTTTTTCGCTACCCTTCTTCCATTTCTAAACACTTCAAGGAAACCAGCAGTGTAATCCAGTGTGTGTGTGCTTTCACCAAGAAATTCCAGTTAGTTCTATTTCCCGTTGTACTTAAATCAAGAATCTCGTTTCCTAGTGTCTAGGTGCTTATCTGAAACACTACCCTATTTCCTGTCGGTTCTGCTTCAAGCAATTAAAAACACATTTCCTCCATCGATTCGATAGACAAGGTAATAGAACTGATGCCATCCCCATCTTAAAGAAAATATACCTTCCGTATAAAGTTCACATGTGGTTTATTTAATTATTCCATGAATATATTTGTCGTACACTTAAAAAAAACAATAGTATTCTTAGTATGATTTCTCCTGAATCTTTTAAAAAAACCCTCAGATTAAGAGATCTCTCACTGAAACAAGCATCTTTGATTAAAAGCATTCGTTATACTAAAAAGAAACGAAGTATTAAGCACATTTCAGATATTCTTTTTCGTAATTTCAAAAAAATCCCCTCTTCATGACTCAACGTGGACCATGGCAGGAAATGTCATAACTCGCAAAAGCTTAATTTACTGAGTGAACTTAAACTGTTTATGATGACAAAAATCTAAAACTGATGACTCAGCAGTTTGAACTTAGCCGTTGATAAGACGTCCGCCGTGAACCACCCGAAGGGAAATAAGCAGATCCTAGACCCTGATTTAGACCATTGATTCCAGGGAAGGTAGAAAGCTAGTGTTGTAATTCAAAAGCCCATCGCTCAAGCCTCCCCAAGGGTTCGATTCCGGACGAATGAAGAGTCAGATGTCAATGCTTAGACATTGAAAAAATTCCTTCACACAAATATTTTCTTACTTTATGTGCTTCAAGTTAAAATTTGCATTACTAAAGTTTTCCCCTTGGTAAATGCTGAAGCTTGAATGTTAAGTTTTCCAACTCAACTCTTTCTCTTCATATTTCATTCCTTAAACTTTCTCCCAATTTCCTATATCTCCAAGAATTTTGTTAAATATCCAAGTTCGAATCCCCCAAATTTCCTGAAAATGCTAGTTTCTCTTTTAAAACTCGCCGAATAAGAATTCCTTCACTGAAACAAGAAACACCTATTCAAAGCATTCCCTGCCTTCTTTTACTTCCAATGCTATATTTGTACGTCCAAGAAACTTTTTTTTTGTGTATTCATATTTATTTTTCCATAACTTTAGCAGACATTTTCCCCAAAGTGAATGTGCATATTACGATAATAAAACATCTTAAAACAACTTAATGCTCAATTCATTTCACATCTCACTATCTTTAGGAAATTCTTTCATTTTCTAATAGCGTAAAAATGCTATTTTTCTTCCAATTCTTTTCAAAAACATGAGATCAACTTAATAGAGTCCTTTGAGAAAAAATTCATAGGAAAGCATAAATTTACTGAAAATGTTAGTTTTTGATAAAGAAATCCCCAGAATAAGAAATCTTTCACTGAAACAAGTTTCCCTTATTCAATGCATTCAGTGCATCTTTTCGTGTTAAATTCTGTATTTCTTCATGCTCTTCCGTAGAAGCAGCACTCGATGCAGCTGTAGACTCAACATTGTGGGAACGATCTACAACATGGGATTCATTTAACTTGTGAAATCTTGTCTCATGGCGTTTTCTAGCAGATTGTCGAGAAAATTTAGAAGAGCATTGCGTACATTTATACATTCCCCCCCCCCCCCCCAATGTCCTAGCATATGTCTCTTAAGATCAAATTTTCTAACAAAACTGCGACAGGACACATAAAGCCGGTAGAGTTGCAAAAAGCCTCATGATTTGGTTCCACTTCATCAGTCCCATCAGATAACTTTTGTAAAAGAATAAGAAACTCCATTTTAGATTTCTTGAATAATCTTTGACATTTTCAACTACATTTAAAAAAGCTTGTTTCCAAAACTGTCACATTATTTTAAAAAAGTGTACATTTCATATCGGTTTTCTTTCAACAGAGAGAAATCATGTGAATATCATTTCTTCTCTGAGAAGACCCAGAACAATTGTTTGTTATTTAAATTACTTCTGAGATTATTGTATCAACAATTCAGAATGTGTTTGGTATTATGAAGACTCTTATTATTCCACATTACTTTGAGAAGAATTAAGGTTTCTTCTCCATATCGTTGTATACGCTTATTTTTAGAACTCTTCAACTTATTCTTCCATAATACATTTTTTTATTTAATATTCAAAATTGGATGCATTTACTGTCCAAAAGGGAAATATTTAATGTAAAGGCATATGATACTAATTTACACATTCTACAGATTTCTAAAGATCTTCCGAGCTGGGGTAATAGTAAATGATCAGTCAAGGAAAATATATATATATTCCAATATGAAAAAACAGAAGCTTCATAAGTGAAAGCTCTACCAGAAGACAGAGATAGACTGTTCACGCACTGTCAACTCTATAACTCTTCTTTACTGAATGAACCATGGCTTTTTTCCTGAACCGCTTTAAAATCTTCCTCCTCACTTTACAATTGCCAGATTCCGTGTCCCTACGTTCTTTACTGAGAAACAGAAGCATTTCTTCAATTTTAATTTAATTAAGCGAGTCTAACTCTTTAGGATGACGAAGAACTCTAGGTCTTTCTTTACGAAAACATTTCATTGTCATGAAAGGAGGCTTAGTCGAGATGATTTACTGTCGCTTCAAGGAAAGTGTTTCCGCATTCATTGTTCTGATGCCAGATTTCATTTCCTTATACTTCGAATAGAAATGACTTTGAATCATTCGGCTAGAAAATTATCTTTCACTGAGACAAATATCAGCTTTCCTCTTAACACTTTACAACTTTTTTAATTTTTTTTAAATTTTCAATAAGCTGTTTATATTTTTTAACTCAGAATATAAGTATTTACTGTAAATTTTTATCTAGTGAAAAAATGGAAATGATGTGTTCACTAAGAGGTCGATTTAGGAAATTTTCGTTTTCATATAAATACAAAAATCCCATAGACTAACATGGGAAATACAGTACAACTAAAAGTCAATATATGAAACGTCTTATTTTTCTTAAGGACGATATTCGAATCGTTCATTTTTCAAAATGTCGATATCTGAAACATTCATTATTTCATGAAACTCGTTTTTGAGTCGAATAAATTTTAACAAGTCAAAAAATGGAAATGATGTGTTCACTAAGAGGTCGATTTTGGAAATTTTCGCTTTCTTATTATTGCAAAAAATCCCATAGACTAACATGGGAAATACAGTACAACTAAAAGTCAATATCTGAAACGTTTCGTTTTTCTTAAAGTCGATATTCGAATCGTTTATTTTTCAAAATGTCAATATTTGAAACGTTCATTTTTTTAAGTTCGTTTGGATCACATGACTAATTCAATTTCTCCCATTTCGAAAAGTAGACATCAAACTTTCTTACATACCATCTCAAAACTTTGTAAAATGAGTGTTTCCACATACACTGTTCCTCTCTCTGACATCATTTTTTCTATGAGAACAGAAATTAAGTTGAACAGCCGTCTTAGAAAATGCCTCATCCCATTTTTCTTCCCAACCCGTGCAAGAGCAATCAGATTGCCTATTCCAACCAAGAATTCTCAAAATTTAATAAACCCAGAATTCTTAATGAAGGACATTAAAACCAAGTCAGTTTAAGGGAATAATTCTTTCAGCTTTAACCTTTTTTTTTTTAGTTTAACTTCATCCCAGTTTCTTATAATTCAATCTCAAGTAGACTAGGTTCATTTTTTCATGAAATCCCTCCCTTCCCATTTTTTTCAACCTCCTCTGGTTGAATCTAACATCTTATTTTCCCTTGACAACAGCCTTTGTCTAATAAGATGGAATTTTCTATCAAAACTACTGGATCACATGACTAAATCAATTTCTCACATCTCAAAAATTGTAGATATCAAACTTTCTTATTCTTGCATCGCCTACATAGGGTCGTGCCGCAGGAGCAAGAAGGAGCAGAGGACGCTGGAACATAGCCCGAAGGAGCCGAAGGACAAGGGGTGTGTGACAGGGAGGGAGTTCCATCGAGCTATGTTCCGGCGTCCTCTGCTCCTTCTTGCTCCTGCGGCGCGAACGGATGTAGGCGATGCAAGAATAAGAAAGTTTGATGTCTACAATTTTTGAGATGAGAGAAATTGATTTAGTCGTGATCCAGTAGTTTTGATAGAAAATTCTATCTTAACAGACAAAGGCTGTTGTCAAGGGAAAATAAGATGTTAGATTCTACCAGAGGAGGTAGAATAAAAATGGGAAGGAACTGATTTCATGAACAAATGAACCTAGCCTACTTGAGATTGAAATGTAAAAAACTAGGATGAAGTTAAACTGAAAAATAAATGTTAAAGCTGAACGGATTATTATATTAAGCTGACTTGGTTTTAATGTCCTTCATTAAGAATTCTGGGTTTATTAAATTTTGAGAATTTTTGGTTGGATAAGGCAATCTGATTACTCTTGCACGGGTTGGGAAGAAAAAATGTGGATGAGGCATTTTCTAAGACGGTTGTTCAAGTTAATTTCTGTTCTCATTGAAAAAAAATGATGTCAGAGAGAGAGGAACAGTGTATGTGGAAACACTCATTTTACAAAGTTTTGAGATGGTATGTAAGAAAGTTTGATGTCTACTTTTCGAAATGGGAGAAATTGAATTAGTCATGTGATCCAAACGAACTTAAAAGAAAAAATGAACGTTTCAAATATTGACATTTCGAAAAATGAACGATTCGAATATCGTCTTTAAGAAAAAAGAAACGTTTCAGATATTGACTTTTAGTTGTACTGTACTTCCCATGTTAGTCTATGGGATTTTTTGCAATTATAAGAAAACGAAAATTTCCAAAATCGACCTCTTATCATTTCCGTTTTTTGACTTGATAAAATTTATTCGACTCAAAACGAACTTCATGATATAATGAACGTTTCAGATTTTGACATTTTGAACAATGAACGATTCGAATATCGTCTTTAAGAAAAAATAAAACGTTTCAGATATTGACTTTTAGGAGTACTGTATTTCGCATGTTAGTCTATGGGATTTTTTTCAATTATAAGAAAACGAAAATTTCCCAAATCGACCTCTTAGTGAACACATCAGTTCCATTTTTTGACTTAATAAAATTTTACAATAAATCATTCTATTCTGAGGTAAAAAATATCGAAACAGGTTATTGACAATTAAAAAAAGTTGTAAGGTGTTAAGAGGAAAGCTGATATTTGTCTCAGTGAAAGAGATGTTTTCTAGCCGAATGATTCAAAGTCATTTCTATTCGAAGTACAAGGAAATGAAATCTGTTATCAGAACAATGAATGCGAAAACACTTTCCTTGAAACGACAGTAATTCATCTCGACTAAGCGTCCTTTCATGACAATGAAATTTTTTCTTAAAAAAAGACCTGGACTTCTTCATTAGCCTAAAGAGTTAGACTCGCTTAATTAAATTAAAATTGAAGAAATGCTTCTGTTTCACAGTAAAGGACGTAGGGACATGGAATCTGGCAATAGTAAAGTGAGGACGATCTTAAAGCGGTTCACGAAAAAGGCCATGGTACATTCAGTAAAGAAGAGTTATAGAGTTGAGAGGGCGTGAACAATCTATCTCGGTCTTCTGGTTGAGCTTTCACTTATGAAGCTTCTGTTTTTTCATATTGGAATATATATATTTTCCTTGACGGATCATGGACTATTACCCCAGCTCGGAAGATCTCTAGAAATCTGTAGAACGTGTAAGTTAGTATCACATGTATTTACATTAAATATTTCTCTTTTGGACAGTAAATGCATGCAAATTTGAATATTAAATAAAAAAAAGTATTATGGAAGAATAAGTTGAAGAGTTCTAAAAATAAGCGTATACGACGATATGGAGAAGAAACCTTGAATCTTCTCAAAGTAATGTGGAATAATAAGAGTCTTCATCATACCAAACTTATTCTGAATTGTTGATACAATAGTCTCAGGAGTAATTTAAAAAACAAACAGGTGTTCTGGGTCTTCTCAGAGAAGAAATGAAATTCACATGATTTCTCTCTGTTGAAAGAAAACCGATATGAAATGTACACTTTTAAAATAATGTGACAGTTTTGGAAACAAGTTTTTTTAAATGTCGTTGAAAATGCCAAATAATATTCAAGAAATCTAAAATGGAGTTCTTTATTCTTTTACAGAAGTTATCTGCTGGGACTGATGAAGTGGAGCCAAATGATGAGGAATTGACAACAGCTTCATGCAACTCTTCCGGCTTTATCTGTCCGGTCGCAGTTTTTTTAGAAAATTTGATCTTAAGAGACATATGCTAGGACATTAGGGGGGATGTTTAAATGTACGCAAAATGCTCTTCTAAATTTTCTCGACAGTCTTTTAGAAAACGCCATGAGACAAGATTTCACAAGTTAAATGAATCCCACGTTGTAGGTCGTTCCCACAATGTTGGGTTGACAGGTGCATCGAGTGCTGCTTCTACGGAAGAGCATGAAGAAATACAGAATTTAACACGAAAAGATGCACTGAATGCATTGAATAAGGGAAACTTGTTTCAGTGAAAGATTTCTTATTCTGGGGATTTCTTTATCAAAAACTGACATTTTCAGTAAATTTATGCTTTCCTATGAATTTATTTTCTCAAAGGACTCTATTATGTTGATCTCATGTCTTTAAAAAGAATTGGAAGAAAAATTGCGTTTCTACCTTATTAGAAAATGAAAGAATTTCCTTAAAATAGTGAGAAGTGAAACGAATTGAGCATTAAGTTGTTGTAAGATATTTTATTATCGTAATGTGTACATTCATTTTGGGGAAAATCTCTTCTAAAGTTATAAACAAATATATATGAATACACAAATAAAAAGTTTCTTAGACGTACAAATATAGTATTGGAAGTAAAATGAGGTAGGGAATGCTTTGAACAGGAGTTTCTTGTTTCAGTGAAGGAATTCTTATTCGGCGAGTTTTTGAAAGAGAAACTAACATTAGCAGGAAATTTTTGTGGGATTCGAACTTGGACATTTAACAAAATTCTTGGAGATATAGGAATTTAGGAGAAAGTTTAAGGAATGAAATATGAAGAGAAAGAGTTGAGTTGGAAAACTTAACATTCAAGCTTCAGCATTGACCAAGGGAAAATCGTAAGTAATGCAAAGTTTGACTTGAAGCACTTTAAAGTAAGAAAATATTTGTGTGAAGAAATTTTTTCAATGTCTAAGCATTGACATCTGAGAATTCATTCGTCCGGAATCGAACCCTTGGGGAGGCTTGAGCGATGGGCTTTTGAATTACAACATTAGCTTTCTACCTTCCCTGGAATCAATGGTCTAAATCAGATTCTAGGATCTGCTTATTTCCCTTCGGGTGGTTCACGGCGGACGTCTTATCAACGGCTAAGTTCAAACTGCTGAGTCATCAGTTTTAGATTTTTGTCATCTTAGACAGTTTAAGTTCACTCAGTAAATTAAGCTTTTGCGAGTTTATGACGTTTCCTGCCAGGGTCCATTCTAAAGAAAGTCAGCTAAATGCGGTGAGTCATGAAGAGGGGATTTTTTTGAAATTATGAAAAAGAATATCTGAAATTGGCTTAAAACTTCGTTTCTTTTTAGTATAACGAATGCTTTTAATCGAAGATGTTTGTTTCAGTGAGAGATCTCTTAATCTGAGTGTTTTTTGAAAGATTCAGGAGAAATCATACTTAGAATACTATTGGGTTTTTTAAGGTGTACGACAAATATATTTATGAAATAATTAAATAAATCAGATGTGAACTTTATACGGAAGGCATACTTTTTTTAAGATGGGGATGGTATCAGTTCTATTACCTTGTCTATCGAATCGATGGAGGAAATATGTTTTTAATTGCTTGAAGCAGAACCGACAGGAAATAGGGTAGTGTTTCACATAAGCACCAAGGTGCTAGGAAACGAGATTCTTGATTTAAGTACAACGGAAAATAGAATTAACTGGAATTTCTTGGCGAAAGCACACACACCGGATTACACAGCTGGTTTCCTTGAAGTGTTGAGAAATGGAAGAAAGGTAAGGAAAAACACTCTCCTTTCATGTGTATAACTGAGAAGAAATTTTGAAAATGAAACCCTAAGTGGGAAAATTCGTAGAACCTCGAGGAATTAGTATGTAACTATGGAAAGTAATTAAGCTCTAAAGATTCAGGGGCATTTTCACTAAAATCCTACACTGCTTTTTTGTGAAATAGGGTAAAGACGAAAATACATGTATATCTGAAGTTTTTTTTTTTTTTTTATACATTTCTGTTGAAAAGGAAATTCGTATGGAAAAATGAGAGTAATTAAGTCGATGGGAAAAGATTGATAGGTTGAATCAGAAAAGAAAGTAAAAAGAAAAAAGAAGTTTAAAAAAAATAAAGAAACGTTTGAAGAAACCATAAAACATTGAACAGAAGGGAAAAGATAAGAAGTAAAATAAAGGGGAAAGAAGAAACCATTGGCGAAATGAAATAAAAAAATAATTTTAGAATAATAGTTTACATGAGGAAATACAGAATTTGATGTGAAAAGAGTCACTGAATGGTTGAATAGGGGAAACTTGTTTCAGTGAAAGATTTCTTATTTTGTGGATTTCTTTAAAAAATCTGACATTTTCAGTAAATTTATGCTTTCCTACGAATTTTTTTTTCTCAAAGGACTCTATTGAGTTGATCTGAAGCCTTTGAAGTGAATGGGAAGAAAAATAACATTTCTATGCTATGAGAAAATGAAAGTATTTCCTTAAGACAGTGAAAATTTACGAGTATTGAACATCAAGTTGTTGTAAGATGTTTTATTATCGTAATATGTACATACATTTTGATAAACTATCTTCTACAGTTATAGAAAAAATATATATGAATATACAAAAAAGTTTCTTAGATTATCTGTTTCCTTAAAATCACTGCGAGAGGAACACATGCCTAAATAATTATGCACTTTAGTCATCGATGATGCCGATAGGAAACAAACATAGATAAATGCCGCAAAGTTTATTCTCACAAACAAAGCATGGAAGACGAAATCAACGGGGGATCTTATCTTCGAGGCTAGAAGCAATCAGATCACAAAGGTCACTTATCTACGACAACGGTGGAAGAGGATTTATCTAATGTCAACATACCAGACAAAATTGTAGATACCCATATTCACTTGTTAACCGACAGCCAGAAGAAAATAACCTGTTTCCCTAAAATCACTGCGAGAGGAACACATGCCTAAATAATTATGCATTTTAGTCTTCGATGATGCCGACAGGAAACTACCATAGATAAATATCGCAAAATTTATTCTCACAAACAAAGCGTGGAAGACGAAATCAACGGGGGACCTTATATTTATCGCAAAGGTCACTTATCTATGACAAACGGGGTGAACAGATTACAAATTCTAAGAGAAATGGAATCTGACTTCAGAAATGAATCTCAACTTAGAGAAAAAAATATTAATCGATAACATGAATACCATGCAAACGCAAGAGTGCGTTATGAGGAAAATATTAATTTCAATAAGGAAGGTCTAGTACACTAAGAATTAGCGTTAATGACATAGAAAGAATAAAACAGAGAAGAAATAATACACGATCGAATTATCATTCGTTTTACGGCGAGTTCGAATCTCGCTGGGACTATCAGAGCATTTTATTTCCTAAGTACTTTACTGTGATATTGTAAGCCTTCATTAAATTTTAATTCACAAAGCAGAGAAAAATAAAAATATGCTAGATTAAAGAATAACGTAGGTCAGACAAAAGAAATATGCCAGATAAAATAACTCCCCCTCCCCATTGAAAGGATTAGATCTGATACAAGAAATATGTTAGATTAAAAGAATAGCTGAAAAAAATGATATCTGGTACATGAAATATGTTAGACAGAAGAATAATAGAACTGAATAAAATAATTAGATCTGATATTAGAAATATGTTAGACAGAAGAATAATAGAACTGAATAAAATAATTAGGTCTGATGTAAGAAATATGTTAGGGAAAAAATAATTTCAATAAGGAAGGTCTAGTACACTAAGAATTATCGTAAATGATATAGAAAGAATAAAACAGAGAAGAAATAATACACGAACAAATTACGAATCAAAAGAAATATCCTAAGTTGGGGATTCGGAAAAAAGTTATAATGAATAAATCAGTATTAAAAGCATGAATACATTTTCAGCTTGACGAAAAGATTTTCCAAATATTTGTCAAAGTTCAATAAATGCGTTATCTCCAGAGATAAGACATTTCCGGTAAGTTCACTCGTGAAGAGCACATCATGAGGAATTCCACCCATCCCTCCCTGCTGCGGCCCCCGTGAGGAGCACAATGTTAAGTGAATGGACCCAAAACATAGCTTTTCTCTCTACTCTGGCCATTTCAAGTTTTCGATGCTGTGACGTGCCTGCACCGCAAGACGCACATGAGATAAAGGGAGATGGCAGTGAGAGCACACGCCAGTGTTGTATAGTTGATAGCTTCAGAGCCGAGAGTTGGTGGTTCGAATCCCGTCCCTAGCATAAAAATAATGGAGAAATTTACTTCGTCTTATTGGCGCCCGAACTTTAAGGATGACCTGGCTGATAGGTTTCTCGCAGTGTTGTGATATTCTTTCCAAACACCAAATAATTGTCTAAGATTTCTCAAATGCACGTTCTTCATGGGATGACTCCCTTCAGCGACACATGGTCCTGGCTGACCCATGGGCCATGCCCCGGCCCTCTTTCGAGGGGAGGGAGATGTGACGTGCCTGCACCGCAGGACGCGCATGAGATAAAGGCAAATAGTAGTGAGTGCAGGACACACGCCAGTGTTGAATAATGGATAGCACTCGGAACTGAGAGTTGTGGGCTCGAATACCGCCCCTAGCGTAAAAACGATGGAGAAATTTACTTCGTCATAATGCCCATGTCATCCAACCAATCTATAACAATGCGAGCAATCTGTACTAATAAAACGAATTGAGTGTGTGTCCTTCGCGATACAAAAAAACTGCTCAACCTAGTAGCCTGAAATTTTGTACGAAGGTAGCTTACATACCGAGGATGGGCTGCTTGATGGGCAGATGTTCGAATTTTTGAGAAAAACGTAGTTCCCGAATTCCCGTGTATCGTTCCGCTTTGTTTACAAACAACTTGATGACACCCAACGTGAAGGAAAGTAGTTCACAATAAATTTTACGCGTTTCTTTTTTTAGAATTTCGTTATAATAGACGCCTTAGTGACTATTTTTATTTGTAAATACATTTTATAAAGTAAATATATCGAATAACTGTACTACGGGTTTCTTTACTTTTTATCCGGAGCTAGCGTATTATTTAATCGAAGTTATTTTGAACTTTTGCTGGCACGAGATGGAATTATGCGAATTAATTTGTGATATGAAAATAAATGTATTATTTTCCATAATAAAATAACATAAATAATAAAGTAAATGCCTATTATTTCCATTACAATAACACTTATTTCGATGACAATAATAAAAAAAATTAGTATATTGTCGTGAACCACTTTCTTTCACGTTGGGTGTTATCAAGTTGTATGTAAACAAAGCGGAACGATACACGGGAAATCGGAAACTACTTGAAAGCGTTCTGATTCGTACAGCCGTATTTTTATAATTTAATTAGCATTTTTGTCCAGGAAAGTGAGCTACAAATAACGTTAATGCATTCACTTCTGAAGTTACAGTTTTGAATTACATTGATACCAACGTCTAGCTAAGGTGATGTAATGCTTAAAAAATGATGTTCAACATGTTCTCACAAGACGGCGTGGGCAAGCTCTTTTCACCGCATTTAATCAAATTACAGTTCCCATATAATTATTCAATTCAAATAATACGAAATAGGATTTCTTTATTTAATTAATTGGAGTACCCTTACGATTCACTGTCAGTTACTTCACCCATCGAAGAGAAAACTACTTGCAGTTAGTTAGTAAACACAGAATCAAATATGTTTCAGCACAATTTGTTTTGTTTTTTTGCTCGGATTTATCTGCTCGAAAACCATGATGAGTCGGGGACGAAGCTTAACATTGAGTTCGTTCTCTAGGTAAACAAAGCCTACACCAACAAACAGCGTCAGCAAAGCGACGGGCTAAAAGCTAGTATGAAATATTTCATTTCCCTGCTGATAGAGGTAGTGTGACGTGCCTGCACCGCAGGACGCACATGAGATAAAGGCAGATAGCAGCGAGAGCATACGTATGCGTAGATCAGTTGGGAGAGAGACTTATTCCGGAATGAAGGGACCCGGGTTCGATGCCCGGCGTGGACAAAAATGACGGAGAAATTTACTTCGTTATAGTAGATTCAGCTACATTTAGTAGATTTTTTAAGGATTTGAGATCATGTTGTTTTGTGTTTTGAGCGGACAGTCGTCATAAAGCTATATTGTCCCGTTCTATTAGCTTTGAAGGTTTACCGGGTCGTTCCATGGTAGGCTATTCTGAAGGTACTGTGTTACTTAGAGTGAAAGCAACGCACAATCTTTTTTTGTGGGTGTACTGTAATAGTTCTGATGATTATAATATATCGTGCTTATCCGCCATTATAATTATTATTATAATATGGTATATCGTACTTATCCGCCATTATAATATGCATATTATACTGGTGGATAAGCACGATATACCGCTAATTACAAGAAATAGAATGGCGATTGAATTTTGTGTCAAGTTATGCAAAATTGTCCAGGAAACGTTTCAGATGATTCAAGAAGAGTATGGTGCAGAAGCGTTGGGCAGTTCGGCTGTGTTTAAGTGGTGGAAGCATTTCGAGGACGGCCAACACAGCGTGCAGGATAACCCGCGACCGTCAATATCAGTGGCCAATGAAAACATTGTGAAAGGCGAAAATTTATTGAAAGACGAAAGACATTTATCGAATCGTGATTTGGCACTGCAGTTGAATGTTAGTGTGCCAAGATGTCATAATATTGTAAAGTTTCATCTGAAGATATCTCGTGTTTGTGCAAGATGGGTGCCACGTGATCTTACTGAAGAGCAAAATCAATGCCGCGTTGAATGTTGTCATGCTTTTCTTCAAAGAGTGGAAACAGATTCTGACTTTTATATCGAATAATCGACGAGTCTTGGATAAAACATTTGATCCAGAATTAAAACAACAGTCAAGCATATGGAAACACACTGACTCACCGTCCACCTAGAAATTCCAAGTCTGTGGTTCTTCAAAGAAATTTATGTTGATTTTGCTTTTTGATGCCCGTGAGATAGTATTGCAGCGTTGGGTACCCAAACAATAAACTGTTAATTCACAATATTATTCTCACATTTTGCGAGTTCACCAGCAATGCACAGGAAATGACCGGAACTGCTGAATCAAGAATGGTTTCTTCTTCAGGATAATCCGAGACCGCATGTGGTATAAGTAGCAATGCAAGCTTGGAAGAAAATTAGTAGCCAATATCTATCACATCCTCCATACAGTCCAGATGCCTCACCCTACGATTTCTGGGTTTTTCCAACACTTAAGAAAGAGTTGAGAGGAAGAAAGTCTAAGACATAGGATGATATGAGGAAGCGAAAGCTGCCACATCCGCTACGTTAAAGCGACTTTCACAAAATGGACTGCAACACGTGTTTCAGATTCATGTGAGCCGCTGTAAATAGTGTATAGCATGTAAAGGTTGCTATTTCGAAAAGGAAGCTCACACCAAACCTCCAAGTGACACATACTCAGAACAGTGACCTCGTACTCTCGGAATAGGTCTCGTACATTCAGCCCCAATTCGACCTTTCTCAAAGTTCTTCCACAGCGTTGGTATTGCCTAAGTGTTCAGGACGTCTAGGTACAGATCAGAATTCATGTTTTCGCCCAAAAGGAATAATGAGCCGACGCCGAGAAACAAAAAAACAAAACGAAAAAACAATCAATACCCCCACGCTGCCTTCACCAAACATCATTTGTCCAGACGGTACAGTCCAGAAAGCACATTCTCCTGGCATCCTACGTACTCCGGAACGACCATCTTTCTGGTGGACTGTGTACCGTGGCTCGTCAGTCCAAGGCATAATTTTCTATTGGTCTAAACTCCAAGATCGAAGATCTTTACACCACGCTAATCGGCATGTGGTATTAATAGAAGCGATTAGTGGCTTGTCAATGACAGTTTGACCAAGGTAACATATGTAGTGCAGCGTCCTGCACACTGTGATTGAATATAGCGCCAATAGTTTCGCATAGGGTTTGCGAGATTTGAGGCAATGTTGATTTGCGTTCTGTGAGGACACTCCTTCTCAGAGCTCTCCTGTTCTGTTAGCTTCGGAGGCTTACCGCGTCGTTTCGTGGTAGTTCAAGACCCAGTCCGCTTCATTTCGCATCTCCAACCGTTGACCTACGGATCTTCAATGCTACTGAAATGTCATGTGGAGGCAATTACTTGTGTGGCAACCTGTAATCAATCCGCTCCTGAAATCAGTTGATTCTGTAGATCGAAGCAGTTCGTATTCTCAGTTTTGCTACTGTCTCGTCATAGACCTACGAGTATACTTATACACTATCTACCAACAAGTAACTGAACACAATTGCAATCGACGATATCTGCGGTCCTGATACACGTCACGGCCGCCGCCGTTAAATATCGTGTGGGAAACAACAACGCCACCAGTCGCATGTAAGATGCCACGCAGTTCGGAGCTCTCTGATTTTGAGAAAGGTGTGATCCTCGGGTATCACAGAAATGGCCGATCCATACGTGACATATCCAGCGAGTTGAAGTACCCAAAATCGACAGTGGCCTACATGATTGGCAAGTGGAAGACGAGAGGTGACTGTCGGAATGTGCCGCGACCCGGCAGACCCACAAAACTGAGAGTTATAGACCGACGGGTGCTGGGCAGAGAAATTCGGATGAACCGCACCAAATCGATGGGCCACATCCGCGAGGAGTTTCAACAGGCATCCGGGAGTGTTCTTTTGATGAATACCACCCGTAAGAAAGCTCATCTGCTTGGTTATCATGGACGTGCTGCTGCCTACAAGCCTTTGATCACCAAGTCCAGTAGCACTGCTCGGCTAACGTGGTGCAAAGAACGTCGACAGTGAACCGTTATACAGTGAAAGTTCTCTGGAGGGACGAATCAAGGCTCACCCTCTACCGTTCGGATGGCAGGGTCTGGGTTTGGCGTCTGCCTGGAGAACGCCTGCAGCCGGAATGTATTGTGCCAACTGTGAAGTTCGGCGGCGGTGGAATTATGCTATGGAGGTGTTTCTCCTGGTATAGCACGGGACCCTTGATCGCAATTCCTAGTAGACTCAACGCCGAGACCTACTGCACCATTTTGGATGACCATGCGCTTCCTACGTTGTGGTAGTTTTACGGGGTGGACCCATGTTACTTTCAGGATGACAATGCCACCTGTCATGTTGTGAGGTCCACCATGGCTTGGTATGGTGACAATGGGGTTAATCGAATGGACTGGCCTGCGCAGAGCCCGGACCTTAACCCTATCGAGCACCTCTGGGACGAGTAGGAGCGTCGACTTAAGGGGTGCCCCTACCGTCCGAAATCGGTGAAGGAACTGACCTATCTTCTCCAAGCCGAGTGGAAGAAAATACCGCTAGCAGTCGTACAACGCCTGGTTGAGATTATGCCCGGGAGGGTCGCAGCTGTAATCGCCGCTCGTGGAGGCTCCACCAACTACTGAAGGTGAATAAATTTCGTTTTCCTTTGCTATCACAGGTGTCCATTACTTTTCACTAGATAGTATAGTTGTTGGTTCAAAATCTGTAGAGCAGCCCTGGTGGCGTAATTGTCTAAGTGCTGGCTTCTGACTATTCGTCTAAGATGGGTCTTGGTTCGAATATCACTCTGAGAGGCACGGATGTTGTTTTTGTCTCCCTGGAACCAGTGGTCCTAAATAAGGGACGGGCGACTGCTTATAACCTATTGATTTGCTCACGGTTGTCGTTCAACTCCAAACAAGGAAACGATCTATAAAAGGTTGTCCGGCTATTAACGGCAATGCAATGTATGCTATATTACAATTGTATGTAAAGCTATTTATACCACCTAATAAGCATTTACAACTTGTGTAGTTTCATGTGCTATCAAAATTAAGATTTCGGCAAGGAAAGAGGAGGATTTTAAGCACTGCTTTCCGAAGATTTAGGGAAGTTATGTTTTTCCGATAACATGGAATTATCGATGTTAAAAAGGTAAATATCCAAAGTAAAGATTATAAGATGAATTTGTTAAGGAATTTGCGAGCGTAGTGAATGACAGAAAGAAAGAGATGAAAGGGAAGGACAATAATGACACAAGATTGGGAATCTGAAGTATGTATGATGCGAATTGAACGCCACTAGTAGGGGCACACGCTGTTGCAATTTGAAAGTGAAGTTAGTCCAAAGCATAGGGATGAAGTTCGTCATCTAACGCAGAGGTTTGACGCTAAAAAAGCGACATAAGTTTCTACTTGGTACAAAAATTTGGTACATTCGAAAGAAAGCACTCATGCCGTAAAATGACAAACCTTAATGGGTTCTGCAGATGTTAGTACCGTTTCCTTGTGTATTGTTCATCTGACCGCGAGAAAGCCACAAAAGAAAGCTGAAGCAGATATCCATAAAAAATAAATTTCTTTATCTAACCAATTTAAACTTCGTACTGAGAAGTTTAGCCAATAGTTTCCGAAACTTTAGGAAAAAAAAAGTATTTGTCACATTTTTTGCGAAACGCCAGAAAAATGAAAAGCACTTGTCGTGAGACTTTGTTAGAAAAATAGACTTCTCGACTAGAAGTTATACCAACTTTGAACAGTTAATTTTAAAACGGTGTGTACCTATCAAGGTGTGCCAGCATTTCATTCATGAATGTGTTCAGATTGTGTCTTCTGACTGATTAAAACTATACTATCATGAGCCTCCCGGAAAACATAAGAAATAAAATTCTTTCACAAGTTTTACGAAGAGAAGACTGCCAACTTTGTGTCAATCGAAACATCTATCCGAGGCAGGTAGCTAAGGTCAGAATTTCAATGATTCACGGAATCGGACACAAAGTAGATGAAATATGACTAGATGAACTAGGTATGATGAGAAGTTTAGAAATAGGAAACTACTCCAATGTTAGAAATGGGGGTTTTGCGATCAGTTTGTACCTCAATGCCAGAAAATTAAGAAGGCAGTTCCGTTTACAGCTGTCAGTGAAAACAGAGAAAAACTGGGAGACCAACTATTTTTAGCACCATATATCTTTTGGGATATGTTAACCGACACCAAATACCTGTCATTGAAGATTCCGGTGCTGTTAACGACGTCATTTTTTTGGAAGTATTGGGTGTATGCATAAGTTCTACCCGTTATTGTAGGTTATAAAGAAAGGAGGAGAACACAACAAATAATGTACCGATGATTTCACATAATTGCCAACATTCTGTACGACATCTTGCTATCTGTCTATGAGTAGGTGGATCCCACGCCGAAAAAACTCCTGTGTTTTATTGTTAAAAAGTCATGTGCCGTTTTCACATCGTCCGGATCATCGAAGGTTTGGAGAGTGAAGGCGTTTTGTAATGTTCGAAAAAGGCGGTTGTCCATTTGTGCCAGGTCAGGAAAATACACCGGGTGAGGTAACGCACCCCAACCAAAGTCCAGTAATGTTTTCCGAGTGATTAAAACACCATGGAGTCTGGTGTTATCATGATGAAAAATCACGCCTTTGCGATTGACGAGTGCTGGCCGCTTTGATGACAGTTGTTCTTGCAATCTGTCTAACTGTTGGCAGCAGAGGTTCGGTTAGGTGCCAACACCTACCAGTGGATTATTTCCTGGACATCCCACCAAACACTCAACAAAACCTTTTTGAGATGTAGTCCTCTATTTGAAGTCGATGGATCAGGCTCTGCACCTTGCCACACAGTCCGTCGACACTTTACATTACGACACAGTACCCATTTCTCATCACCCGTGACAATTCGTTCAAAAAACGGTTCATTTCTGTGACGAGAAAGCAAATAAATACAGGTACGGATTCTCTCCTCTTATTGCTTTGCAGAAAGCTGGTGCAGAACCCAGTTATCGAACTTGGTGATGAACCCAAGCGCATGCATCCGTCTTTCGACTGTTATTCTGTGTACCGACAACGTTTCCGCTAATTCCTGAACAGTTGGATGTGGGTCATTTGGTATGGCTTGGTCCACATCTTCGTCAGAAACCATGGATGAACGTTCAGGACGTGGTTGATCTTTACAACTTCTCTCCCCGTCTCCGAATTTTCGAAACCAACGGCGAAATATGCTATCATCAACTGCATCCTCCTCATACACTTTACAGATGTTGCGACAAGCCGTGGATGTGGTATTGCTTTTATCGATCTCGTACAGGAACGATGTCTAATGTGCTCCTTATCGCATGCCATGTTACACCGTCCGTGATTTCCGTTACGCATGACTTCCTCGGACAAACCAAGTGCCTCTGTATGTTCTACTGCTCCACGCTTTATTGGCCGAAAATTCTGCATCGCAGCGTCATATGTGGCGTAACTACTCCGATCGCAATTTGCATCTATTACAAAAACGGGTAGAACTTTTGCACACACCAAATGGTATACTAATCCTGAAGTTGTCGACCATGTGGATGCAAAACATCTTTAATTGACGAACTGATCTGCTCTTTAGCTGAGGTGGAAGTGACGGATGCAAATTGTTGAAATCACAGCAAAAGTCGCTGTCCTTCGTAATGAGATTGGCCAGGGGCAATTTTCGCTCTGAAGTCGGAGCAGCAGCATTACTAGCTGGAACAAAAGCAGATGGAGGTGTTAGTTCTACGCAGGTGAATGACGGAAAAAATACAGCATACAGACATATCCAAGAGAGCTTAAATGATCCGGACATGAATAGAAACTCCAAAGAAGTTACTGAATCCGAAAATATGGGTGCCTTTCAGTTGTGACTTTGGTTCCGGAACAAGACAAGTCGCATGTGGCTAGTAGTACCGTGGGTGCGACAGTTCACCAAACGCCGTTACTGGCTAAACACGCCAAAACCTTATGGACTAATGTGTTGTCTTGTAAGAGTAATAAACTCTCGTCTTCTTGAAACTGAAAGCGCGCACACAACGTGAAAGCTCACACAACGGACTGTCTTCGGCAAACGTTTCGAAACATCCAGAGAGTAGAAAGCCGTACACTTTGGCCGTTGGGCACAAACTGTTTGTTCACAGTTTCGATAAAGAGTTTAGTGAAGAAGATTGAAGATGATAATTTGTGTTGTTGTTGTGTGAGGGTTAATGACCACCGTCAGAAGTTTGATGTGCTATAGGGAGTCTCCCGTTCCTAATTTACTGGTTCCAGGGAAGGGACAGATCCAGTGCCGCAAGACCAACACGACATGTATGCCTCACCGGGATTCGAACCCGGACTAATCACGGACGAATGAATGCCAGCTCTTAGACCTCTGCTCCACTGGAGCGGCGAAGAAGATAAGAAATGTAGCTACTTCCGACTATACAGTAAAAAGAATAAAAAGTTTTGTTATTCTTAAAGGTTAGTGCTGATAGATGAATTTGCTATTGTACAAAGTTTAAGTGAGGATCTGAAAACGGTTTCTTGGATTTGCTTCGAAGACTTGTTCTCATAAGTCGACGAGGATTTCCACATTTCGAAGGGTGTTTTTTTGTAAAACGGAAAGTTGATAAAGCCAGCAGAAAATTATACTTGTGGCGTACCACTGAGGTGACGCAAGTGTCAAAACGGCAAGTTGCAGCGATAAGCCGAGGTTGGAATGGTTGAGCCGGGAGAATAACTGGCTCCGGAGCGAGGAGACGTGGGTTCTAATACCACCATCGTCAAAAAGGGCTTTTTTTCACATACTGAGAATGTCATAAGGGTATGCAGACCGCCTCAAAGCATTGTGTTATGAAAGCGTGTGAGACCATCTCGGTGTTAAAAACGAAGTTATCTGGAAATATTTTCTGCTCAAAATTCTGCAAAGCAACAAAAGAATATGTGCGCACTTCTGATCACTGAAAGAGTGTCGGGATATTTAATGATAATTGATGAAGGAAATAAACATCCAGTGTTGTATTTGAGCAAGAAATCCTGAAATATGGGGAAACACTATGAAATCACATGGAAAGAATCTTCAGCTACCGCTCTCAAGAAGCCCAGCGGTTTCCGGAAAACAACTTTTCGGTTGCTGTGTGCCTTGGGTGAAAAACCTAAGCTCAAAATGCAGACAGATCATAAGGAACTAGTCTATTTACATTGTGAATATACACTCGCGGACAATGAAATTTGCGCACCAAGAAGGAAGCATCGGATTGAACTGAAATTTTATGGACGTAATGATACAGATGAATGATATACGTGATGGCAAAAACAGACCTACATGGCAATTATAGAGGGATTTGTGGCACGCAGTCTGGTCATCTTCAATAGCGCGTCGATACATGCTGCAATACGGCATGGAAGCGAACAGACGCCTGATGTTGTCCTGCGGCAGACTAGCCCACACGTGTTGAACGATGTGCTCCAAATCCCAGATAGTGCGGCAAGGCGTCATTTGGCGTTTCAACTGGTCCCACACAAGCTCGATAGGGGACATGACTGGGGAGCAGGAAAGCCATGCAAGTGTCTCAACATGACGTAGGCAGTTCTGGTCAACCCGAGCCGTGTGCAGGCGGGCATTATCCTGCTGGTATAGCGCACCTGGAATCCCGGCCAGGAATGGGAGCACATGGAGCTGTAGGATCTCATCCACATACCGCTGGCCCGTCAATGATCCACGTACCACTACTAGAGCTGATCGGCTATCGTAGGCAATAGCTCCCAGACCATAATGCCTGCAGTGGGGGAGGTGTGGCGCTCGATAGCGAGGTTGCGATTGCGCCGTTGACCCGAGGACCTACACACCCGGACACGATGATCATCTGTCCCTAAAACGAAGCGGCACTAATCGCTAAACACCACACGTCGCCAGTCTGTGGCGTTCCACATCGCTCCGGCCAGGCACCACTGCACACGTCACCGGCGATGTTCCGGTGTTAATGGCAGCACACGTACGGGGCGCTGGGATCGCAGATTAGCTTCCGCGAGGCATCGGGAAATGGATCGTGAGTACACAGCAGCCTCTACATCTGCCTGTATAGGGGACAGGGTCCCCGTGGGATCCGTTTGTGGCTGGAGCACGATCCGTCGATCCTCTCTACCGGTGGTCCTCCCAGTCCGTCCGGAGCCACTCCGCCAAGTGGCAGTGCCGTCACGTGTCCACCGCTCCCAACACAGTCGGACGGTATGGTCAGAACGATCCACGTGCCTGGCTATATGGCGCACCGACCACCCTGCTGTTTTCAGCCCGATGATCAGGCCTCTCTCAAACTCCGTAAGTTGCGTAAATTGACGTCTCTGGCGTCTACCTGGCATTCGTATCACTCTGTACTCGTGCTTGCGTCGGCCGGTGCTTTTCGCTCTCATGGGGCATCGACTACACGCCGGTTTGTAAGGTTGCCGGTTAGTGCTTGCAGCGCCACCACAGGGTGTGCGGTCATGCGCATTTGCACCAGCGTGGATCATGTGCATACCAGCACGCACTTTAGCTATTTACAAAGTTTTGCGGTTGCTGCATGTTTTCTTCTAGGTGCGCAAATTTCATTGTCCGTGAGTGCATATTTCAAATACGTGGATATATTTCAATACTTCCAAATACGTGTAGACAATGTAAATAAATAGACGATATCATCGCTCTGTCCACGTTTTTTTTAATAAAGAATGCATAGCAACTGAAAAATTGTTCTTCCTACACCGCTGGGATCGAACCACAGATCTCTCGATGACTAGCCGAGTGCGTTCGCTTCACGCTACGGTGCCAACAATTCACAGAACTATGCGTGGCTTAACCAAAGAATATATAACGCGTGAAGAAGGCCAACTCTCATAGAGATAACGTAAAACAGGCGACAACAGCGCCACCACATCTTAAGAGGTTATATGCTCTGCGGGAAAGTTAACATTCAGGAGCAAAACACGTTAGGGGGACTACGGCAGTGAAGCTTTTCTTTGAGGCACGATGTTGTTTTCGATCTGATGACTATTTGCTTAAAGCAGTTTTCTTCTTCTTGTTTTCTGATATCCCACCCATCCCTTATTTTGGTGAAAAAAATATGCAATAACATTAGTATTACTATTTAAATTAAATTTTAGCAAATATTATAGTTAGGCCAAAGGATCCGTACAAAATGCAGACATTCCCTAGCATTTGGCATTACTGAAAATGTTTCTGAAAAACTGAGGCAAAAACAAAAGCCTTAACTAACCCGATTGGCGTAACAAAACTAACATATCCGATTTGCGAAGTGATTATGCTACCGAGGAGGTAACAATCACGTGCTGTGAGTAACTCGGCTGACTGATCTTTACCCAAAGAATTGAAGTCAACAGAAATAGGCATGCGCAGTTTGCTCCGGCATCAGCCTGTATGTTGGCTTCTGTGCACTGCATTTTAATTCTTAAGATATGGGGCCGCTAGTTACGTCTCCCCGAGCCTTAACTTCTTCTCAGTTTAGTATTCTTTGGTTTATCAGTCAGCATTTGAGTACACAAATCCGCATTGATTGGCTCTGCAACTGATGCGTCACTATCTAGTGGTATTCAATAGAACAAGCCATTTAATTACAGCTGATAAATCCAAAGCCCGTAGAAATGGTGAATATATATTTCAAATACGTGGATATATTGTCAATAGACAAAGTCATGGCTCTGTCCACGTTATTTTATAAACAACGCACAGCAACTGAAAAATTGTTCTTCGAACACCACTGGGATCGAATTCCAGATCTCTCGATGACTAGCCGAGTGGGTTCGCTTTACGCTACGGTGCCAACAATTCACAGCGCTATGCGTGGTTTATCAGGCACAGCGAATAGTGTTTCCCATATCTCCACGTATTTGAAATATATGTTCACCATTTCTATCGCCCTTTGGATTTATCGGCTGTAATTAAATAGCTTGTCCTGTTGAATGGCACCAAATGGCGACGTATCAGTTGCAGAGCCCATCAATGCGGATTTGTGTAGTCGGATGCTGAAAAACCACGCATATCGATGTGAAGTGTTGGCACCGTAGCGTAAAGCGAACGCACTCGTCAAATCATCGAGATATCTGGGGTTCGATCCCAGCGGTGTCGAAAGAACAATTTTTCAGTTGCCATGCATTGCTTATAAAATAACGTGGACAGAGCGATGACACCGTCTATTTATTTACATTGTCTAAACGTATTTGGAAGATTTTCCCCATTTACTCTCGCCCATTGGATTTATTAGCTCTAATTAAATAGCTCGTGCCGTTAAGCCCCACCAGATGACGACGTCTCAGTTGCTGAGCCCATCACTACGGATTTGTGAAGTCTGATGCTGACAGAAAAACACACATAGCGCCGTGGATTGTTGTCCACAATAGCGTAAGACGAACGCACTCGGCTAATAATTGAGAGATATGGAGTTCGATCCCAGCGGTTTCCGGATAATAATTTTTCGGTTGCTGTGTGTTAATTAAAGATAAACGTGGAAATAGCGATGACTTTGTCTATTTACATTGTCTCCACGTATTTGGAAGATTTTCACGCACTAGTCTGGCTTCACGCAAATGCCCGTTCGTAAGTAATATTTACGCACTGAGCTTTGGCTTAGCAGCCATAAAATTGTAAAGTAATCTGTCGTAAAGAAAATCTTCAAAGGAATGTGGGAAATCTAAGTCGCATACTATGGACAGATTGAAACTTTAAAATGTGAAGAATTTAAATTTTTGTCATACTTACAATTTTATATCTTTATTTCCCTTCTATTTGTGATAAATTATTGTGTTTATGCTTCTCAGAATTAATTGTGTACATTTTATATTGCGTCAACACAGTTGTGCTTACATATCCTTTACGATACCAGTTATATTATTATCAGTTTGAAAAGTACGTTATACACAGACGGAAAAAAATCCCAACACCGCGAAAAAATAGTTGTAGAGGAATGAAATGGCGGCAATACATTTGTATAGGTAACATAATTAATCGATTAAGGTTTCAAGATCACAGCTTATTGTAAGCGCGAGAAGAGTCATTTTAAATGTGAAATGCTGGTACATTAATAAC
The DNA here is from genome assembly GCA_039090855.1 of Macrothele yani. NCBI lineage: Eukaryota > Metazoa > Arthropoda > Arachnida > Araneae > Macrothelidae > Macrothele > Macrothele yani. Next base: position 79,958,342 of record CM077012.1, read on the forward strand.
CGGTGTAACCGCCAGAATGTTGAATGCAAGCACGCAAGCGTTTATGCATTGTGTCGTACAGGTGCTGGATGTCAGTTTGTGGGATGGAGTTCCATGCCTGTTGTACTTGGTCGGTCAATACAGGGACGGTTAATGCTGGTTGGGGGTGACGCTGGAGTTGTCGTCCAATGATGTCCCATACGTACTCGATTGGTGAAAGATCTGGTGATCTAGCAGGCCACGGCAACATGTCGACACTCTGTAGAGCATGTTGGGTTACAACAGCGGTATGTGGGCGAGCGTTATCCTGTTGGAAAACACCCCTTGGAATGCTGTTCATGAATGGCAGCACAACAGGTTTGAATCACCAGACCGACGTACAACTGTGCCGTCAGGGTGCGTGGGATAACCACGAGCGTGCTTCTGCTGTCATAGGAAACTGCCTCCCAGACCATAACTCCAGGTGTAGGTCCAGTGTGACTCGGCCGCAGACAGGTTGGTAGCAGGCGCTCACCTGGCCTCCTTCTAACCAACACACGGCCATCACTGGCACCCAGGCAGAACCGGCTTTCATCAGAAAACACAACAGATCTCCACTCCGTCCTCCAATGAGCTCTACAATATTGCGGAAAGAAAATCCACCTTCTCGTAGCCCTATAACACGACCTCGTTCAAACTCCGTGCGCCGTTGATAATGGCTTCTTGGTCTTCTTCAAGGCATTCTTGACTAACATCAACACACTACGTTAAATCTCAACGATAACTAACGCTCACGAACGTTACAGCGCGTATTTACAGCAAACCTGCTTTGCATGTTCTGAGGGGCGCTACTAGCGCCACACGTATGCGCCGAGCGCGAAATTTGCATAGACGTCATCTTACAGATGTACTCTCACCGCCTACCAACTGTTGTTTATCTAACACAACCCCTTCTTGGTGTTGGGATTTTCTTTCCGTCAGTGTATTTAATTGCATATGGCCATTATCGAAAATGTCTTATGGATTGTGTCTATTTGTGATATCAACATCCTAATTTGCGATACACGAGCTTTTCTCTCAGACTTGCCTCGTGAAAAGCTTTTTGAAGGGTGACAAGAATTATCTGTGACATCATCAGAAGAAAAGCGACAAATTGAATTGACAGTAACGAGCAGACGAGAATAACGTTAAACGAATGCTGGCTACCATAGCAATAATCAAGACGGGAACTAAGCTATTATTCTTATCTACGCATTTCTCCGACCTTGTTGCTATGCAGTCTGGGAACAAACCAATGAGAAGCAAGGGATAAATAAACAAGGAAATAGCAGATGTTTATATATATTAAGAGAATACAACGTGGTTTGTCATTTTTACGTGTCATTCGTCCTGATGAAGGTAGGTCAATACCCAGCGAAACCTTGGTCGACTTTAAAAAATAAATATTTGTGACAAAACCCGTTGTATTCTCTTAAAATATATAATCGTCACAAGACTGTCTTTGAGATCAAGAACAGCAGATGTTATTTGACATCGAGGAATGAGCTGCGCGAGTGTTTTGTTGGTGCTGGTGGCTGTGGTAAAATGCAAATATGTTACACAGGGTGAGTCGAAAGTTTTGCAATATTTGGATCACGTTATGCCTTCATACGTACTTTTACGACGAAAGCTGACTAGCATTCAAAGTATAAGACATCGTGTTTCACCTTCTTTAGCCAGCTGTCTGCCAGTTCTTCCATTCCGTGGCGGTACCAGTTATTGTTCTTCGAGGCGAAGAACTCCTTCACCCCAGCTGCCGCCTCCTCCTGTTTGTTGAAGTGCCGCCCACGAAGGAAGTGTGCCATGGACCGGAACAAGTAATAATCCGACAGGGCAAGATCCGGACTGTATGCTGGGTGCGGCATCAGTTCGATGCCCTCAAGTTCCTGGAGTTTTGCCCGTATCGTTCGCGCGGTTTGAGGCCGAGCGTAGTCTGGCTGTAAGAGAGCGCGCTTTCTGTTCACCAGTGCCGTGTCCTTCTCCTCCAAAGCGGCATGCATCCGCTCCAGCTGTTCAGAGTAGAGAGGGTGAGTCGAAAGTTTTGCAATAAACTTTTAGAAGTTGGCGCTGATCGTCTGACCGTCTGGAACACATTCGTAATGGATTATCCCTTCGAAGTTCCACCAGACGCAGTGAATCACCTTGTGCTCGAAGCGCGCACGTTTGGCCACAGCTTTAGGAAGCTGGTCCAGGCTCAACTACTAAACTACTGCCGTTGTGTGTTAATATTACGGAAATAGACCCACTTTTCATCGCACGTAGCAATTCTCTTGATGAAACGTACATCGCGCGGTTTTTCTAGGAGTTTCGGGCACACTTCCACTCGGCAGTTTGCTTCAGTTGCCGTCAGTTCGTGAGGGCCGCCCCGGTGGCGCAGTGGTCTAAGGCGTTGGCCTTTGATCATTCGTCCGAAGGGTCCGGGTTCGAATCCCGGTGAGGCATGGATGTTGTGTTTGTCTTACGGCACTGGCTCTCTCCCTTCCCTGGAACCAGTGACCCTAAATTAGGGACGGGCGACTGCTGATAGCCCATTGAGTTGCTCACGGTGGTCGTTAAACCTCCAACCAAAAAAAAAAAAAAAAAAAAAAGTTCGTGAGGGACAATGCGACAGCTCCTGCAGACTTTGCTGAAGTGCGGAAGGTAACGAGTCACGGTGGTCTGTGATATGCCCAGCTCGCCTGATAATCTCCGAACGCTGGTTGTCAGATTCGCCTTTACGGGCTGGCGCACGACCTCCGAATCCACGGTTCGCTGCCTTCCTGACCTTGGTTGATCGTCGAAGTTTCTGTCACCTGAGCGAATTTTTTTTTAACTATCTAGTTGTGGTGCTGCGGTCCACGGAACCTTCCCCTTTCGCATTACAAATGTTTCGTGTTGCTTGAGAAGCGTTATGGCCGAGTTCAAACTCGTAAAGCAAAAGTTCTCTAAGTAGCCGGTTGTGATTGTTAATCTTTCAGGCGTCCCAACCGTAGACAGAACGACGACATGCAATGCTGACAGCAGAACGACTACCACTATATATCCCTTTCGAGTGACTGCAGTGAGCGACTTGAACTAGTTTAAACACGTGATATACCCGTCGCAGCACATGCGTTTATGCAAATATTGCAAAACTTTCGACTGGATTTATGTAAACTGGTTTCTTTTCAAATTTTGTTGTTTGAAATGTTAAAATGTTTCGTTGAGCAAACGGAGTCATGATTAATTAAATCGATACGTCAGAGGCTTATCAGGAAATATTAATCATTTGGCAACATACATATGTTTAATGGTTTCCAAAGTTTCTTGTTTGTTGAAATAAAATAATTAACGCTCTGTAATGCACAATTTTCAACTTAAAAATGTTTCATTGATTTAGACAAAGATACGCAAATATGTGAAATTCTTTCTTTTTTAAAGGTCCGTTATTTTATTATTAATTTCACTAATTTCCCAGCGCACAATTCTGTAACTAAGCCTTTTTTTAATTTTAAGTATTTACACAACTTTATTGTTTTCTGATGTAACGACACCTGGTCATAACATTACAACATTGCTGCTTTTCAGCTGTTAGTATAACAGAGTTCTATTGTACCTCTTATTTTGAAATTGGTTATTAATTTACATGGGTTATATCGCATACACACGTGTATGTAAACAATTCACAACTCACCTTTCACGTCTCTTTCTTTTGACCGGATAGGTCGACGGGCGATGTTGTTCCACCTCTGGAAATTGAGGGGACTCCCTGGTGTAGATGCGACAATCAAACATAAGACTATTAAGAGGAAAGAGAGAGCCATTTTCCTGAAAAGTAAAAGAGAGATGAAAGGTAAGAATTGCTGATAGAAATGCAGTACAAGCACGTTTCTTTAATATCGGGTAACTGTCCTGCAGTCCGTCTTAGGACGACTGCCTTTAAGCTTTAAATAAATATTCATAAATGTAGGGGATGTTTTCCGACCTAGAACGGAGTGAAACTATTAATTGAAGCAGATTGAAAACACATCAAATAGACGCCGGATTTCTGTAAGGATATACAGTAAAAACTCATTCATATGAGAGCTGAAAATGTTTTTAGATGCGATTTTGCTCAGTTTGATTTGACATCTCAAAATTGCAGTTTTTATTGTAGGTTAGAGCGTTTTAAATAGATCTGGGTGTTTATATTTGTAATAACGCTGATTCCTTTTTATGAAATTACCCTGCAATGCGAAGAAAATGAAATAAAACGCGACATAGAACCTACGTAACAGAACAAACGTCGCAGACAGTTACTCGAGCACGTGTATGTTGCCACAGATGAAGTCGTTTTTCTTACAAATTTTATTTTATTTTCCAGTATTTCTCCTTGATTTTACGTATTGTGCGTCAGCGGTGAGCTTAGTTCCGATTTCGGCTGCCGGATAAAAACAGGTGGCCCTGCAAGTACTGAATGATGTCAGAGCGTTAGGGATAGACGTAGCTTATTATATAGGTTTTATTAAAATGGCGTGTTCCAAATCTAGCATACCAGAGAAGGAGGTTGAAAAGTCTCGAGTCTCTCATAGAAGCTATGCTGGAATATTGTGAAAATCCATTTAATTTTAGCAAATTCTGCCCACCTCTTAAGTTAACAAACAAACTTTCTGGCACGATCTACTAGCTTTTGATAATAGCCAAAATAAAATTCATAAAATTTTGATCAAAAAATTTGTTGATTGCATGAATCGCAACATTGTCACTGTCGAATTCCTGTTCTTTTAAGTCCTCTTTTGGATATGGAAATGTCCGATGGAGCAAAATTCGGTGAGTAGGGTGGATGATGTAAAGCTTCAACGCACAATCGCAAACGTTGTGTGATCGGGCGCTTTGTCTTGATGAAAAATGACTCTTGTGGCCAACTTTCCACGCTTCTTCGGCTTTAGTTTCTCACGCGGAATCCTCTCAGTAAACAGGAATAATACTCTGCATTGATAGCGGCATATCGTTTTAGGATATCAACCGTGATCATTCGTTCTTCACGGAAGACAGATGCTGTGGCTTCCCCAAAGGACTCCATTTAAGAGTAGCGAAAAGAGGGATGCATCCACTGTTTCGATTGTTCTTGTGTTTCAGGGTCGAAGTTTTCTATGTTTCGTCCGTAGCGACATGCCACCCTAAAACCTGAGCCTCCTTATCTTCAAAATTGTGCATGATCTCATTACAACACTTCACTGTTTCGCACTTCTGATCCGCCTTCAGCGATTTATGGACCAATGTCAAAGAAACCTCCCTCATTCCTAAAACATTCACTCCTAATAAACTTGCTAGTGGAAGAAGCTGAATATAGTTTCATTGTGCTTCAATATTATTTTGCGATCTTAACTTGATCAACTCACGAATCGCGTCTGCATTTGCTGGTGTCGACACAGTAGCAGGCCTCCCACTGGGGAGGGGTGGGGCGCATTTTTATCGCTGTCCTTCCCAAGCTGAAAATATGGAGCCTAATCTTTAACTGCAGCGTATGAAGGACAAGATTCCCCTAATGGTTTTTGCATGCCCTCATTAGTTTCTTTAGGCGACATTCCCTTTAAATGGAAGTAATCAATAACTGCCGGTGCTTGATTCCTTCAATTGTTGCCATACTCATTAACTCTCCTCATTTCAGCGTCGTCTGTAAAAGAAATGAAAATCGTTGCAAACCTGAAATTTCCCGTAAACACACAGGAAGATGCACAGCAAAGATTGGCAGTATTGCAATTCACGAAAATCTTCGCGATCTGAATTGGGCTGAAAACTTTTCAACCCCTTCGTACAGATTTTGTATGGCTAAATATTTATTCAAGTTTGATTTCTAGCCCAGCATCTGTGCAACACTGAAATTCATCTTTTCTCTCTCTTTCAACATATTTCTTCCTAATCCTGAACAAAAGCTTTCCCTGACAACCTCTTGCACTTCTTCAAGAGTTCCCTTCATTCTTCAGTTCATCCTTCCACCGTTGTCTGGGTGTACACTTTGGGTTTCAGCTTTCTTTTTGGATATCATGCAGCAAGTCTCCCCTCATTCACTTGTCATCATCGATTCTTGCCACATATTCCACCAGTATTAACTTAATATCAGTTTTACATGCTTGATGATGCACAGGGTAATTCAAAATGATTGCGCCGATTACAAATGGCAATACTAGATTTATCAACATAGATACAGAGATCACATTGTTGCACAATAAAGAAGGAAGTTTTAGAATTTTGTTTCCATACTTTACAAACGTTCTATGTGACTCCCCTGGGTCACGCGGACAAGATCTAAATGGTAATCCATTTCACGCCATACTTTATGAAGCATGCCCGTAGTCACTGATGCCAGTACAAGATGAATGCGCATCTTTAGTTCTTGCAGTGTTCTTGGCAAAGGTGGCACATACACATGTTCTTTGTTGCTCACGGTGGTCGTTAAACCTCCAACCAAAAAAAAAAAAAAAAAAACATGTTCTTTGACATACCCCCACAGAAAAGAAGTCACAAGGTGTAAGATCCGGAGACTTGGGGGGGGGGGGGGCGCTTGCAGAAAACCTTGTCCTGTCCACAACGATCATTCCAACGGTTTGGAATAATTAGCAAGGCTATACTTTTTCGGAAGACCATAACAACACAGCAGTAGGTTCCAATAAAATTATAAACTTCCTTCTTTCTTGTGTAGGGATATCAGCTGTCTAGTTATCTTCATAAACACGTTATTGTCTTTTGTAATCGGGGCAATCATTTTGAATTACCCTGTACTTAACACTGTATTGATTCTTATCTAACAGTTTGTATTTAACACTGTATTTAATCTTATCTATCAATTTGTATTTAACACTGTATTTAATCTTATCTAACAGTTTGTATTTAACACTGTATTTAATCTTATCTAACAATTTGTATTTAACACTGTATTTAATCTTATAGAACAGTTTCTTTTTTTGTCGAAGTGTAAAACCCATCTTGAATCTTTTGAATTTTCTTTTCGCGTTGCCTTAATTTTCTGTACGAAATCCTGGGTTAATATCGCAGTTTCACAGCCGCACATGAAAACAGGGAGAACACATTGATCAAAAGTATGCGTTTCAGACGTAGGGATATTACTTCACATATTTTGTATACACTGAAATACACTCATGTCCAAAAATTAAGCATTACTTATATTTTCATCCACATACTGGAATAAACAAAAATGAGAAGGACATATATAAACATAAATAAGCATGAATTCCTGCTTATTAATAGAGGAAATTGGTAAAAGAACAAAACATAGGATTTTCTAAAGTTGGCTCACAATATCTAAAATTCAGAAAAAAAAAATTATGGATCGTTTTAATAGAGTATATGTCCACCCCTACGTGGGTATATGTCGACCCCTTGTATGATTGGCATCAATGGGCTATGCTTTTCACGAGATTGATCCTGAGGAAGATTTCTTCATTTTTCTTTCAGTACCATCACCAGGTATTTTTTTGTTGTCAGGTGGGGTATCGCATTCAGCAATGAGCTGTCCCAAAGGGTCCCAAGCATTTTTTATTGGATTCAGGTCGGGGAGTACGCAGGCCATTTCAATCAGTCGATCCCTTCGCTCCCCAACAGTTCATCAACACATGATGATCGATGAGGACAGGCGTTGTCATCCATAAAAACGAAAGACTTTTCCATTGCACAACGAAACAGCTTTAGATGTTCTAATATGACCTCCTCACAATAACGATGGGCATTCATTGACCCTTTCTTCAACACTAAGACGCCCATTGATCAGAATCCCAAACTAGACCATTACTCCACCATCCCTGTCAATTTCTACTGTTTTTGGCTGTATAGGCAGTACGGGGTTCCGCTAGATGTATTGTCCCCTAAAGTCAGAAGATAAACAAAACTGGCTTTCGTCTGTGAACAAAACAATGGGCCATTGCTCTTCACCCCATGTGTAGTGTTCACGACATCATCGATAGAGAGTTGTTTTGCGTACTGGAGTCAATGGAACACACTTTACAGGTTTTCGGACATACAATCCAAAATGATTCAAACGCCTTGATACGATTTGACGCGATATTTTGGTATCGGACTTGATCTCAGCTGTTTTGCTAACTTGCCAGCAGTTATTCGGCGAGGCCTTTTAGCCGTTACAACGAGATAACGATCTTGTGGTGCAGTAGTTTTACGTGGTTGAGCACTACCAAACCTTCTGATAGCTATTCCATGTTCAAAATATTTTTTCCAGATCTGTGATACTACGCTCTGGGCAATTCCGAACTCCTTCGATACGTCTCTCGTTGTACGCCCTTCTTCCAGTTTACCAACAATTTGACCTCGGTTAAAATCACGCAGATGAGTTCTTTTAGATATACTACACTGCCGGACAATTGCTAAGGACGGATGACAATAGCAACGATAGCAACCATAAAATGGAAGGCAGGAAAATGTGGAAATTAGCATAAGTGCGGGATACAGTAAGACGTGTTGTGGGTATGCAAATTTTGGATTGCCGAACTTGTTCGTGACGTCATAGCGCTGATAAGAGATATAAAGGATTGGACGCGTATTGACCGTTGTTGTTCAAACGCAAAGTTGAAAGGGAAAGAATCAATTGACGAACTTGCAATTTTCAGTATGTCTTCCCGACATCACCTAGATGATTTTACGCGTGGCCGTATTATTGGCAAGATTGAAGAAGGGCGAAAAATAACAGATGTTGCCAGGGAGTTCGACGTCTGCCACAGTGTTGTTTCAAGGCTTTGGAAATCATATCAAACAAATGGAGAGTGTAGCAAACGTCACGGGGAGGTCGTGTTAGCAGTACGACACCTGCACAAGATCGGTACATAGTGCTATCAACAAAAAGACACCGGCGCAGCACAGCTAGTGAGGTAGCAAATCAGTTTATGGCTGCTACTGGCAAGCGGATCTCCCGAAAAACTGTCGCCAGACGTTTGCACGAAGGAGGACTATACGCCCGCCGTCCTGTTGTGTGCATCCCATTGTCCAGACGTCACCGTACCGCCCGTTTGCAAGGGTGCCATCAACATCGCAATTGGACTGATAACGACTGGTCTGCTGTCCTCTTCTCAGATGAGAGTAGATACAGTCTATCGTCTGATTGTCGACGACAACTGATCTGGCGTGATAGTGGTACTGCATATTGTCCAGCAAACATACAGGAAAGGGACCGATATCCGACATGTAGTGTCATGGTATGGGCTGGCATCATGATCAATGGCCGTACGTCCCTCTATGTGCTTCCAACTGGGACTATGACTGGCCAACGATACATTAATGATGTTCTGCTACCTCATGTTTGCATGTTCCGTGGTGCTGTCGGTGATAGATTCATTTTCATGGACGACAACGCAACATGTCATCGAACAGTCGCTGTCCAGGAGTGTCTTGAGAGCGAGGATATTCAACGCCTCGTAATCCAGGTAGTTGCCTTCAATGCACGATCTTAAAAAACAAGTCACTCACAATACAAATTTAAATTCGTTGGCTGAATTTAAAGATTTTATTGTATATGAGAACTTTCGGGTTTCCCTAGAACCCATCATCAGATACAGGAGAAGGAATAAATTTAAATAAAGTGTTACGTGAACATAATATAAATATCAGATATGAATATGACATTCCTTCAACCATTAGTTACTAATTCACTCTACTCTGTTAAAGGCACAGTACAAGCTATTAACAAGATCAAGTCCTTTAATGCAAATAACTCAACCTTTATTATGGCTTCTCTCGATGTCATTTCTTTGTTCCCTAATGTTCCGATTAAAACTGTTCATGACATCATTCAGATAAAACTACTTGAACTAAAATACGAACCAGAAACGATCCAATCCATCATTACAACCTTAAAACTAGTTCAAAACAGATCATATTTTCAATTCGACAACATTATTTATCGCCAAACTGAGGGCGCCCCAATGAGATCACCACTATCTCCGATTCTAGCGGAAATTCTACTACAGCACATAGAAAATAAAGTGCTACAAGAATATCAACAACCTCCGTGCTTTTACATAAGATATGTTGATGATGTACTTCTCTTCTGGGATCACGAACCAACTGACCTACGAACTTTTGCTGAGCACTTATCATCCCAAATCCCGACCATAAAATTCTCCATTGAACTGGAAAGTGAAGGTAAATTGCCATTCCTGGGTTTTATGCTTGAACGAGATGCTGTCACTTGCACTTTGCGACACTCTGTATATAGGAAACCCACTTCTGTACCTACATTGATCCCGGCTTCTTCAGCACATCCAAAAAGCTATAAACTCTCCTCAATCTCTTTCCTTCTACGCAGAGCCATCACGCATTCATCTAGTTTCAGCAGACGAAAATGTGAAATTAACAAAATTTTCAACATCACCCTCAACCATCGATTTCCCACCTTTATCATAAAAAAAGCTCTTAAGAAGCTCCACCAAGAAAACTCAACTACTCTCCAAAGGGACCAACAACCTCGTAGATATATAGGTTCCATAGATTATTATCCAACCATAACACCTGTTCTCAAAGCCATTTGCAGAAACTTTCACCTGGAATTTGGAATACGTACTACAGACATTTTCCAGTTAATTAAAAAAATCGAGACCAGGTAACAAAGCTAAACAAATTTGGCGTTTACAGCATCCCCTTAAAAAGTATTGATGATAACACTCCAGATAGTAAATATATAGGATCTACAAAACGTACACTAGCAACAAGACTGAATGAACATAAATACGCCGTAAAGAATGGACTTAAAAATTCTGCACTGTCTCGACTCGTTTGCGATGGCCTGCACTATCCAATTTGGAATGATGCTTCCATCATCGTAACACCTAGTGATGTCTCTACATTGCTGTTCACTGAGAGCCTTGTAATTGCTACTCAGAGACATTTATGCTGTAATAACAATGTTCCAGTATCTGTACCTACAATCTGGAAACTATTTACAGTACCGAATACGAGGCAAACTGAGGACGAAATCACTTAATCTCGATTTCTGCTGTAGTGCTCTTTGTTGTGTCTCCTGATGAGAACAACACAATTTATACCTACTAACCTTCCTTTATTTTTACAATGCAGTATTCTATGTATACCTGCATTCTATTTCCTTTATTTTCTTTATTTCATGATACATGCCACGTCGTTTGACAATTTGATGCCACGTGACATTATGTCATATTCATATCTGATATCTATATTATGTTCACGTAACACTTTATTTAAATTTATTCCTTCTCCTGTAACTGATGATGGGTTCTAGGGAAACCCGAAAGTTCTTATATACAATAAAATCTTTAAATTCAGCCAACGAATTTAAATTTGTATTGTGAGTGACTCTTGTTTTTTAAGATCGTGCATTGAAGGCAACTACCTCGCTTACTTTGGACTATTTCTGCACGAATTTGAATTCTCCTAACTGCTTAGAAACAAGGAAACGTTACATCCTGAATATTCGTCGCATATAAACGATCTTTCAGGAACAAATACTTGGCCTGGCAAGTAATTAAACGACGTCCCCTCACCGGGATTTGAACCCGTAAAAAAAAAATTGTAACAGCGCGGAGGAGAGTGACGATCAATAAATACGCTGAATTAAGGGCCACGAGTGTTAAACGTTATTCTGGAACAACAACTCACTCATTGAAGATATGAATACTTAAAAGTGATTGCACACAAGGTTGAGACCATGTCTTTCTCTATTAAGATGTTGTATATACATTGCCTTAATTGCATATTATGACGAAGTAAATTTCTCAATCACTTTTATGCCAGGGGCAGAATTCGAACCTACTACTCTCGGCTCCGGAGCTCCGAGTGTTATCCACTATACAACACTGTTGACTGCTGTCACTGCTATCTGCCTTTATCTCATGTGCGGCCTGCGGTGCAGAAACGTCACAATATACAATATATTTAATTAAATTGCAGCCACTGATAATAACAGAATGAATCGTATTAGCTAATCTACAGTACGTGATACAGGTGTTAATCCACACGTTGACATAATTTTATCCGGAAGCAATTTTCAGTTAATAAACAGCTGCCTGGAAACAGGAAAAACTGAACGTGACGCCACAAATATTTATCTCTCTGCTGTCGGTAGTGGTCATAACGTTTATTATAGAACATGAATAGAGCTAATCCTACAAAAACGTACTTTGTAAGCAGTTGTCGAATTAATTTAATTTCATTCTGTTTTGAACCTGAAAAAATACTAACAGCACTATTTTTTTTTTTTTATTAAAAGTTTAACGACCACCGTGAGCAACTCAATGGGCTATAAGCAATTGCCCGTCCTTAACTAAGGGTCACTGATTCCAGGGAAGGGAGAGAGCCAGTGCTGTAAGTTAAACACAGCATCCATGCCCAACCGGGATTCGAACCCAGACCCTTCTCGGACGAATGGTCATAAGCCAGCGCTTACTATAGCATCGTTTGGTAAAAGGAATTTTTTTAACCGATGCGATGTTAGGTGGTAGGTCGAATACATCGAACCCGCGGGCAGCAGGTTGGACATTCATGAAATCACAGAAAATTAATTTGCATTTCGAATAATTTAGCAATTTCTCTTCTTAGACGGACAACAAAGGTGACCATTTTTGGAAATTTCTTAATGACTTTGAAGTTTGTAATTACAGTTTTTCATTACTTAGGCTTAAGGTGTTTGTTTTCAAGTAAGGGAAACACAACTATGCAGAGATTATCTACATGAGATGAGACAACGTTGCTGAACAGTATTAAGGGAAAAAGAGAAATCTTACTAGTTCGATTCCTTCGAGAATGATGATATATGTAAATTACTTCTGGGTAATTTAACTAAATTTTTCAAAAGCTTCCCAACGCTAATTCGCATTCGCAAGGTGTGTGTCGTTCCAGTTAAATGACTGATATCATAGGTTGCAAGAATGACATTCAATGTTCTTGTTGACGACAAACACGCCCGCACGTGCTTACATTTGCGTCAACGACACGTAATGTTTCAAGAAAAAAAAAAAAAAAAAAACAGTACACACGTCAACGGCACGTAATTTTCCAAGGAAAAAGCAGAATACACTTCTTTTAAAAGCAGAATGGATTCAACAATAATTTCTCTGTCAGTCATTCAATGTCGGAGAAAATCCTGTTCGACAAATTATTCGAATGAAATATTATGTAAAATACATTATAATGCTACCTTTAAGTATAACTCTTTACATTAAAACTGTGTTCTCGATTGATACCATTCTTATTCGTTCCTGGATGGACTTAAATCGGGACTGTCATGAATAGAAAAATTCCATAGCATATGGGAAAAATAACTTTCATTTCTCTCTCTCTCACTCACTCTCCATCTTTTTTGTTTGTTTATTTGTTCAACATAACTGGGGTTCTGAAGGTTTTCCCAACGGTTGAAAAATTATCTGTGATATTATTTGGAACAACTTTAAACTGTCTTTTATGAAATTTTACATAAAATCTCTGAAACAGCCATTTTTCCTACAGAACTGGAATTTTCACTCCTACCTACCTACAAACATACATATCCTTCAACTGTTGTCTGAGATTCATAGGTTGGCTCCTCAAAGAAAGACCCTGTGCCAAGTACACATTTATCTGACAGAACTAGAAATTACCTACTGTTGGTGTATCAAATGTCTCCATTTACAACGATCTCGGCACACAGCTCGAACTTCCTTAACATCCATCACACGCCGCACACAAGACCTTTTGTGCTTCATACTCATAATCTGTTTCTCAAGCAGAAAGTCCTGAATCTGGTCCTTCCATGATTTTCTTGGCCTTCCTTTACCTTTCTTTCCCGCCACGTGGGCTCAAAAATTTTTTTCTAGTCAGCACCTCATCACTCATTCTTTCAACATGGCCAAACCACCGAAGAATATTGGTCTCCACGTTACTAACAACATTTTGCTTCACATTTCATATCTGCAACACATCTTCATTCCACACATGATCAACGAGTATCTTGCCACAAACCTCCGTAAGTAACGCACCTCTCCAGCACACAAATGACTTCTGTGTCTGTTCTGCAGTACCCAGGTTTCACTGTCGTACATCGGAGTAGGAACAATTACACTTTCATACACATCCATTCAGGACTTTCTTAAGAACCCATCATTCCTGTGGAATCCTCCTAAGGCAGCTATGACTTTCAATAATTACGCCAACCAATTTGCTCTCTCTGTCAAACATATTTCCTAAATATACACACACGGTCGAGTCACATTAATGTGACCATCAGCTAATACCCAGAGTAACCGCCGTGTGCAGCGCGGACAGCAACTAGACGGGCTGGGAGTGACTCAGTAAGGTGCTCGAAAGTGTTCACAGGTATGTGAAGCAAAGCTGTGCGTCTGATAGCTGCTGGAGGGTGCGTGGTAGAGGATCCATAGAACGAACAATACAATCGAGGTGGTCTCACAGAGGCTCAATTGTGTTTAAGTCTAGGGAATTAGAAGACCGGGGAAGTACATTGAAATCTTCATCGTGCTCTTCCAACCACTCTCGGACTTTTCCAGCTGCGTGACACGTCTCATTTTCATGCTGGAAGATCCCATCCGCGCCAGGGAAGAAAATCAGCATGTATGGGTGTACCTGGTCTGCAAGGATGGGTTCATAAAGAATTCGGTCCATAGTGCCTTCTACAAGTATGAGAGGACCCAGAGAATGCCACTAAAACATTCCCTAGACATAACGCTGCCCCCACCAGCTTATGTTCTTCCAGCAATTGTTGAAGAATGTTTGTTCTCCGATGTTTCTCGCCTTATACGCCAACGTCCATCCGTTCGATGAAGCAGAATACGTGACTCATCGGAGAAGGGAATCCTTTGCCAATCAGCGGAGGTCCAACTCCGATACTGCCGTTAAAAATGTAAGCCTTTTCTGCCGATGCACCTTCGTTAGCATAGGTGCAGTGACCATCCGTCTGCATCGGAGCCCCATATTCAGCAGGGTTCACTGAACGGTCATTTTAGACATACTTCCGGTAGAACCTGGTTCATTCGGCCAGTGAGTTGCTCCAATGAAGCTTGTCGATCGTCCCTACGCACCTTCAAACCCGACGTTCACCTCTCACATCAATGGCACGTGGTGCTCCGCAGTTTCCACGTCGCTTATTCGCAATGGTGCCATTTCTCCAATTACGATACTCCTTTCGAAAAGTGCTATACCTTTTTTTTAAATTAAAAAAAAAGTGAAGCACGTTTTTTCCTAATTATGATTTTTTTTCAGGGAACACACTTTAAGAAACACTAACTTATACAACACTAGGTAGATGGTTATAATGTTTTCCTGATATTGGGCATTGCTTATTTATAGCATGAGATCCAGTTACGAAGCATCTTTTAGGTTTATGTTTCGAATGTTCGCTGGAGTAGAATCCATTCCTAATAAAGATTCTACTCCAGCGAACATTCGGTAATTGATCAACGCCATCACATCTGTTTGGCTGAATACATATGTGGAACGATATCAGCACCTCATTACACATTCAATCGAGGCTGCTTTGAAGTTTAAGGATGCCCAACGCGTTATTAGGTAGGTGTTCCTAATCATTTGCTATTCAATGAAATTTATCCTTAGTGGCCCACCCTAACAGAATTCTTCAAATGTTTATCATTTCATTTTGGTATTTATGTACAAGTACTTGACATAGAAGTAGATACATGAATCAGTATCCTCATTTCTTACGCTTTCCAACCGTAGGTGGAAGAAGTGTATATGCTCCAGCTTTGTCCGTCCGCCAGTCGGCACGATAACTCGCGTAAAAATGGTACGATGTCGATTAAATTTTATTATGTGATAGGGGACCACCTGGGGACGAACCCTATTGAAAATGGGCGAAATTGGGTCAAAGGTCACGGCATAGGAGTGGGATCCATTCGATTGCCCTTATGCGTCATAACTTGCGTAAATATGGTTCGATGTCGATGAAATTTTAGTATTGTAGGGAACCATCTGGGAATGAACCCTATTGAAAATGGGTGAAGTGGGGTCAAAGGTCAGGACATAGGAGAGGGATGCATTCCATTGTCCTTATGCGTCATAACGTGCGTAAAAATGGTTTGATTTCGATGAAGTTTTAGTGTGTGGTAGGGGACCACTGGGGATGAACCTTATTGAAAATGGACGAAATGGGGTCAAAGGTCAGGACGTATATGCTCCAGCTTTGATCGGGATCCATTCCATCGCCCTTATCCCATACTATTAAGGTGGACGTCAAGTAATTTTGCTTCCTATACTTCCAATGGAAAAACTTGTACACATTTCCTTCACAATTATTGTGTTCCCAAGGATGAAAATTTGAACATCGATTAATATAACTTCATATTATAACTTGGAATACTTAATATTTCCTAAAACATAACCATAATTATATAAAAAATCAATCAATAACTTTTCTGTTGGTGGTGTTGGAACCAGAAAAAAGATGGCGCGACCTGTACTTTGATGACGTCAGTAGACAAACAAATGTTAGATATCATAATTACTGTTATATTTTAGAAAATATTTAGTATTATAAGTTATAAAATGAAATTATTTTAATCGATGTTCAAATTTTCATCCTTGGGAACGCATTGATTGTGAAGAAAATGTGTACAGACGTTTTTCCATTGGAAGTATAGGAAGCAAAATTACTTGAAGTCCACCTTAAAGGAGCAATTCTTGTATGTATGTAAATTTTATTTTGAAAACTGCTCTAAGGATTTTGATGAAAGTCGTTAACCTACCGTTTTCTGGTACTAGAAATCGATTTAGCTTGATTTCGACTTTAGGAAAATTCGTTTAGTGCGTTAAATAACCACCCGAATTAACACGTTTTTAGTGTCATGTCGTCGTCCCATTGATGTTATCCATGCTTAGAAATCTTATGACGTCACAATCTCGCGATTGATATGTCGGCGCGCGGTCACGCAATCTGTCTCATTATGTCACGCGTCATGTGTGGATCCTATTTAAGT
Organism: Macrothele yani; assembly: GCA_039090855.1. Lineage (NCBI taxonomy): Eukaryota > Metazoa > Arthropoda > Arachnida > Araneae > Macrothelidae > Macrothele > Macrothele yani. Next base: position 79,975,252 of record CM077012.1, read on the forward strand.
TTAATGACGTCACACTCTTGCGAGCAGATGGTCGCGATTCCCATCTGCCTCATTACGTCACGCGTTGTGTGCATATGTCCGTCCACACGATAACTCGCGTAAAATCGTTCGATTTCGATGAAATTTTAGGATGTGGAAGGAGGACACCTGGGAAGGAACCCTATTGAAAGTGAACGAAGTGGGGTCAAAGGTCAGGACATAGGAGCGGGATCCATTCCACTGCTCTTATGCGTCATAACTAACGTAAAAAAGGTTCGATTTCGATTAAAGTTTAGTATGCGGTAGGGAACCATCTGGGGACGAATCCTATTGAAAATGAGTGAAATGGGGTCAAAGGTTAAGACACAGGAGCGGGATCTATTCCATAGCCCTTATGCATCCTAACTTACGTAAAAATGCTTCGATTGCGACAAAACGTTATCATGTTATTTCAGAAGTATACTGAACCGGTTCTGTTGAATATCGTCGAAATGTGATCAAAGGTCAGGGCACAGGACCGAGATTTATTCCACAGCCATTATCCTCATAACTTGAGTAATGATTTCTGGTATGTTGGAAAGCGTATTATAATCAATGCATTGCATGATTTTACTAACTTGCGGGGGTATCCAAAGGGATCTGGTTATGGTATGTAAGTTGTGATTGCACATGACATAGGTTTTTCCCACATTTTAACTTTCAGTCCAAAGTCAGAGTGTGTGCTACTGAGGTGTGCGTCAAGCTGGCCGGACCACATATAAGAACATGAAAAGAAAATTATCGGTATTTAGAGCTAGATTAGTGCTAATTCGTGCTCGAAGTACAGAATTTGTGCTTTTCAAATAACCAAGTTATTAAAATTTTTATATGGTCGGCCAGCTTGACGTCAACTTGGCCGGCAACATATACATAACGTTTTTATTTGAAGGATTTTTCTATGTCAATATTTAGTGCTCGATTAGTGCTGGCTACTAGCCAATTTTGAAAATTAGTGCTGTAAATTAAACCGAGTTATTAAAATTTTAATGTGGCCGACTAGCTTGACGTCAAGCTGGCCGGCCACATATACACTGAAGAGCAATTGAATTAGAGATACCTGGCTAGTAACGTGTAGCACCACCTTTCGCCCTGATGACGGCGGCGATTCGTCTCGGCATGGACTCGAAAAGACACCAGACGCGTTAGGAAGCCAAACGGATCCACGACCCCTGAACAAGCTCCCACAGTTCACGAAGATTTGATGGTGGGGGGTCAGAGCCTCGAACATCTCTCTCGATGGCATCCCAGATGTGCTCTATGGGATTGAGGTCAGGTGACTAGCTGGCCAAGGAAGCAAGGTCACGTCGGTGGAGTGTCCATCCAACCATTCGGATACAATTTGGGAACGATGGCACGATGCATTGTCTTGTTGCAGGATAAGGTCCCCAGTGGCATGTTGAAGACGCACAAACGGGAGCAAATGGTCGTCCAGGATATCCCGGTAACGTTGACCTGTGAGGGCCGATGTCACACGTACCAGGGGTCTCATTTCAGTCCACGTAAACAGTCCCCAGACGAGAATGCTACCCCCACCAGCTTGAAGAGTACCCTACTGGCAAGAAGGATCCATCGCTTCATGTGGTTTGCGCCGTACTCGTATCCTTCCATCCGCATGTACCAACGTGAATCTCGACTCATCAGTCCAGGCAACATTTTCCCACATGTGTAGGGTCCAGTGGCGATGTTCCCGCGCCCATGCCAATCTTTGCACCCTGTGATGTGCGGTCAGCAGCGGTACCCTTGAGGGACGATGGCTTCTGTACCCCATAGCAAGGAGATGGTTCTGGATGGTGTGGCTGCTTACACGTTTTTGTGCACCAGCGTTAAATTGCCAAGTGATTTCTTGCACTGTGGCTCGCCTATGTACTGTTACAATGCGAGCTAGCCGACGATGACCCGGCTCATCCACACGCTGTTGTCCATAGCAGTTGGTCCTTGCAGAGATGGTTTTACCGGATTCGATGTACTCACGGAGCACCCGTGACACAGTGGCTCGTAAGAATCCCAGTACCTGCACGTCTTCCGAGATGGAGTGACCCATTCATCGGGCCCCGACAAATTGCCTACGATCAAATTCTTCGTATTACCCGTACTGCGTCCGAGTCTTACTGATTCCCGTCACATCACTCCTTATATTGTCGGGTCGCTGCATACGTCATGTCGTTTCGGTTTACAGGGCCACCCACGGCGCCACATTTGCATAACGCCATCTGTCTCTAATTCAATTGCTCTTCAGTGTACAAAATATCATTATTTCAGATATTTTTCAATGTCAATATTTAGTGCTGCCTATACTGGCCAAGTTTGAGAATTAGTGCTGTAAATTAAACCGAGTTATTAAAATTTTAATGTGGTCGGCCAGCTTGACGACGAGCTGGGCGGCCACATATACATAATATCACTATTTCAGGGATTTTTCAATGTCAATATTTAGTGCTGGCCACACATCAAGTTTTGTGATTAGTGCTGCAATTTTTTTTTTTTTTTTTGATTGGAGGTTTAACGACCACCGTGAGCAACTCAATGGGCTATAAGCAGTCGCCCGTCCCTAATTTAGGGTCACTGGTTCCAGGGAAGGGAGAGAGCCAGTGCCGTAAGACAAACACAACATCCATGCGCCTCACCGGGATTCGAACCCGGACCCCTCACGGACGAATGTTCAGAGGCCATCGCCTTAGACCACTGCGCCACCGGGGCGGCTCTGCAAATTTAAGCTAGATATTACGATTTTCGATTTCAAAATGGCTGGCGCTACCAGCTTAGTGTCAAGCTGACCGGCCACATACACTTAAAATCAATATTTTGCAGATTTTCCGATGTCAATATTTATTGCTCGATTAGTACTGGCTACTGGCAAAGTTCGAGAATTAGTGCTGTAAATTAAACCGAGTTATTAAAATTTTAATGTGGCCGGATAGCTTGACGTCAAACGGAGCGTACTGATAGCCCCGGAACCCCCGCAATGCGGCGGTGGGGGGGGGGGGGGGGCTCACGGTTAAGATAGCCTCTAGCCTCAGCAAAAATATTTTACAAAATTTAAGGCGGAAATTTCCTATGAAGGTCACATGTCAGTTACGTGTGTCGTGTGGTATCTTTCGTTATGTATAGTCCGTTGTCTGATTGTCGGCCATTTATATCGTTTCTCGTCATGTTTCCGTTTGGCATGGCGATCTTTGGCCCATTGAGACCCTTGCGCGAAATATTTCGAAGAAACGGCAGTTATGTGTGTGCTCGTAATGGATCAAAGAGGATAACCTTAATTCCGTAAAAAAAAAAAAAAAAAAAAAATTGCGTATGTTACCTTTGACGGAAATGTTTTTTCTTTTTTTATTGAACATTTAACGACAACCGTAAGCAACTCGATGGCCATAAACAGTCGTCCATCTCTAATTTAGGGCCGCTGGTTCTAGGGAAGAGAGAGAGCTAGGGCCGTAAGACAAACACGGCATCCATGCCTCACCGGGGTTCGAACCCGGACCCTTTCACGGACGAATGGTCACAAGCCAGTGCTTAGCCCTTAGACCACGGCGCCATAGGGGTGCCCGAAAGTGTTTTGCAGTATTTTGTATTTGTATAAAATTAGGGCGATCTTTTTAATTGCAATGTGCACAATTGTGTTACACGCAATAAAATGTAAAAAATTTGGTTTTCCAAAAAATGCCTATAGGTTCAAAAGAATTTGAATTATTTAAAAGCTCATAAAACATAGTTAATAACATAGAATTTAGAAATTTCAGTAATTAAAAGCTAATATATTTTCGCAAAAGGGTCTCCAAAATATTTTTTGCGGGGTGCCCCGAGATTTTCCGGTACGCCACTGCCGGCCACTTATAGATAATATTATTATTTCAGGGATTTTTCAATGTCAATATTTAGTGCTATATTAGTGTTGTAAATTAAACCGAGTTATACAAATTTTAATGTGGCCGGCCAGCTTGACGTCAAGCTGGCAGGCCACATATACATAATATCATTATTTCAGGGAACCAGCTGTCTCCGTGCGGGGTAAATTTGAGCGAGATATTACGATTTTGATTTCAAAATGGTGGGCGCTATCAGCTTTGTGTCAAGATGGTCGGCCACATACTCTTAAAACCAATGTTTCGCAGATTTCTCGACATCAATATTTAGTGCTCGATTCGTTTTGGCTACTAGCCAAGTTTTGATATTTGTGCTGCATTAAGCGCGTTTTAAAATATCGCCGCTACCACCTTAGTATCAAGCAGGTAACAGCTGCGCAAAAATCGAGCACATTTCGGTTTCTACCCCAACGCACCCTACAAACATCAGAAAATAATAATTATTTAATGTAACCTGTGTTTTCAAAACCTATTAAAAACTTCTTAAACAGAAAATCAAATCCGACTGACGGTGACACAATTTATCGGGGGCATTGTGCCTGTGAGACCAAGTTTCAAACTGAAATTTTTAGCATTTTTCCTTTTCTCATTTTCTTATATTTCTATGAAATTTAATATTTTCATTCACTCCTGTTACGCTTTCCACTAGTTTTAATGTGCTTTTTATAATTCAATTTTTTATTTTCAAATATCAAAAACGGGGCTGGATTAAAGGGTCGAGTTTTTTAATTTCTTCTTTCATTCGGTGTCACGCCATCTTGAAGGTGTCACATGTGCTTCCCTTCATGTGCATCACTGTTGGAAGCAAAAATTCATTTCATTTCTGTAGCCTACCAGGAAAAGACAAAACATTTCGCACACGTTTCTGGCCAGTTTTGCCGAGGCCGGCCGGCAACTTAGCTCACGTGGTGTATTTTTATGAAATTCGAAATTTTTCTTGCCTATACAGTGAGCTCGTTGATGTGCCCATTTGCTTGTACCCTATGCTGTAATTCACAGGTCTCTAGACGTCATGGGGGGCATAGGCGGATTTACGGGGCCAAGAATTTGTGGGTGAAAAAAAGAAATAATATAACTTTGAAAACATAAACATTACAAAAAGTGTGGATAATTCTGAAAACAAATATATACACTTTTGTAATGTAGTTGTCCTAATTACAAAAGTGTGAATATTTCATGTACTTTAGTTGTCCTAATTCATCATTAAGCCTAAATAAATGTTAATAATCTAAACTTATTTAAAAAGTGCCCAGTAAACTTATTTAAATTAGCCAGATTTAGGTCCGAAACAATTACTTTTGTTTGTGCTTTTTTCTATATTCAGTCAAAATATTGCACTTTCTTACGAGGGTTTAAATTTCACCTCTGCCATCCCCCTCCCCCCTTCCCACAACTCAACCGGCACCCTAAGGACGTTGCCAAGGAGGTGCATAAAATTGTGTTGCCCACCTGCGCCCACCCAGTTCAAGATGCGCCATATTTTTTTTTCTTAACTGTAAAATATAATCAGGAATTTGCCAAGAAATAATGTTAACCATGTTTTTCGTCGTGTAGCCCTACGTATTTCCCCTAGAAAGTGCGTTTTTCCTGCCCCGTAGAAAGGTAGAGGCCATGAAAATTCAGTTGTTCTCCACTCGTCCAAATTCTCAATTTAAGCCTTTTCTCAAGTTAGTATGACCAGGAGCGAATGAAGAGGGTGAATAGGAATTTACTGAGTCGTTAGTAATTGTCTGCTATTTGTTTGTGCTAGTAAGCAGGGGATTCGAACAGGGGATTTGTTTGTTTGGGGGAAAGCGAAAACTAAAGCTATACCAGCGCTCTTACGCCTGCCATAGGGTAATGAGCGAGCAGGTCGTAGCTGACGACTGCTTTGGAAGAGATGAGTGCAAGACAAGATTGCTGGTTTGAAGGAAAGGAGTTAAGGAGGGAGAAAAAAATATGAATTGTATAAACACACACACACATGTTTCTGTTTTTATTAATCAGAAATATATAGGAGGGTAGCACCGAAAGTAATGAAAAAAGTGAGCATAACTTCTTTATTAACTGACAGAGGTCATTCGACCCCCCCACACACACACAGGCTTCCTGTGTTTGCTCATGCCCGCAGAAAATTTGAGCTGTAGTTTATAAACCTTAAAATTCTTTTGTTGAGTTGTAGGTTATAAATACTTTCCATAAGGAATTGCATTAAATATCGCTATTAAGAAAATACGAAATTTCGAAAACTTTATGTGAGTAAGATAACAAATCTCTGGAAACGTGGCCACGTAGCAGCCAAGAACGCAATTTTTATACGGCCCTTTAAAATTTTTGGGATCAGTTCTTTGGGTGGCCAGTTCTCCGCTTTGTCTTTGGCACGAAAATCATGGAAATATCTAAATTTCTTAACGAAAATGAAATATTAAAAAATATTTTATGAACAATAGTTCCTCAAGTAGTGGGGAATATAGCCACACGAAATGTGTTTATGCAGAACAGTTTTATGGCACTGAAATTTCAATGTGGCCAGTTTTCCGGTGGCCCTTTCTCTGTCACCGACTAGGCTTAACATATTTTATTTTTCATTTTCTGAAAAGAAAGATTGGGCAAAACACACATACATCTGTATCTTTTCTGATGATTATAATATTTATAACACGATTAATGAATTTGGAGGGGGGCATTGCAACACACAAATTTTCTGGAGTAACACTTTTATAACGCACCACTCGCAATACAATGATCCTCAAAACGTTCCGGAGTCATTCAAAGTTAAAGATGTAATGGAGTTACGAAATTCGGATTTAGGCTTGAATCTCCAGTTATCTTAATCGAACCGAGGGCTCTTATTGATTCCAAGAAATGTTCAGCTTCAGTTGCTACGGTAATCACTGAGAAACCCAATCGCTGCAATTACGACGAGGAATTCCACATGATATATTGCTTCAAAATAGACGGTACACATCGAAATGCGTGATCAATTTCATTCCACCTCAGCAGAATTCACACATAGGTCATTAGAATGTGCACTGCAGACGACCATCTGGAAAATGGCAATGTTTTGAAGATTTACCCGATAGTGTTAAAATTATTGGCAAGTTTGTATTTCTACACCTATAGTGATGTACACATTTTCAGAGTAACGTAGATAACAGAACAAAGAAATATAAAATAAGTTTCAGTTGACTTTCTCTGCATAGCGTTTGACATCTTTTTTCTTTTTTTTTTTCTTTTTGAATTTTCACTTTAATATCATGTTGAACTAGGCTATCAGCATTTTTGAAGACCTGAGTAGGGTATTGTTTTTATTTCAATGGTGATTGGTGATACCATAGTGTTTTTTTTTAGAGCACGAATCCAAAACGAGCTAAGTAAAATTTGCCTAAAGAGTTAAGGATATTTTTTTTTTATATCTATCAAAGGTGTTGAGATCAATGGCCATCAGAGCCTTATCATCTACGGTTATCGTTTTCAGACATTATATACGGGCAGAACTCCTCTTTAACTCCGCCCCTAATAAATTTTTATAAACATGGCTATTTCAGGGATCCATGTTTTGGTGTATTCTTCCTGTCTGTTGTGTGTGGAGAAAATGGGAGGGGTATTTCCCCCGATGTTTGCTAGTGAGTGTGCATCCCCATAGAGAACACAAGCCATGGAAACATGTCTCGGTTACAGAGACAACATACTTTATTTACCAGAACTCATGAAGCCTCATTCCAAAATAGAACAAAAAATGCCTTTATGGTCAGGCGTTATGCTAACAATTTTAACAAGAGAGATGTCACGGAATTTTCGGTTGTAATAAGCACGTCTTTTGAATCCGTTCTGACGGAAATTAAATTTATCAAAGCTATTCCAAGTCAATGGAGCCGGTATGGAAAACAAAAGTATCTGACGGAAGAAAGAAGTTTTTCAATCGGGTTTTTAATCCCTCAGATACTGCTGCAAACTGAATCGTGAGCTTACGCCGTCTGGTTGCAGACTTGTGTGTTAAGAAAAAAATGAATCTATATGAGTAACATTTCGCAATGGAAACGCTCTCCAACACCAAAAAAATTTTTCAAATCGGACTCTTAGAAACAGAGATATCGACAAAAATAAGATGTGACTTTACAAACATAAGATGTGACTGGTGCGAAAACCATGCATTATTTTAGGAAGAAAGTATTCTCAAAAGGATATTCCATATGAGCAGTATCGGTCCAAGAAAAAAATAATTTAGTCGAGTTTTCAGGAGCCCAGATTTTGCTACAAATACATTAGAAGCAGAAATGCTTCCTGGTGGCCAAAACATTCTTTACCAAACATTAGAAATTATGCGAAAAATATTTTCCACAGGTCTTGTATGAGATACAGGAAGAATTTTTCAAATCGGAGTTTTAGAAGCAGAAATAACGCAGAAAACGCAATTTCCCATTATGCCCCCTAGCGGAAAGTCTATGATTTACTTGAAAATTTTTAATTTTTAGGAAAACATTTCGTATTGGAAACACTGCCCAACAAAGAAGGAATTTTCCAAATCGGACTCCTAGAAGTAGAGATATTGACAAAAATAAGATTTACATCTACGCCCCTGGCGGAGAAACCATGCATTATTTCAAGAAGAAAATGTTCCTAAAAGGTTTGTCGACATGAGTAGCATCGGTCAACAAATGACTTTTTTTCAGTCGAGATTTTAGAAGCTCATATTTTGCTGCAAATATATCAGAAGCGGAAATTAAAACTTACGCCATATGGTGGCCAAACCATTTTTTACAAAAATTTGAAATTATGTGCAAAGGATTTCCCATCAGGTGATGTATCCAGTGCAGAAAGAATTTTTCAAATCAGAGATTTAGAAGCAGAGATATAGGGGGAAAGCCATTTACCATTACGCCCCCTAGCGGAAAGTCTAGGAATTTATTGAAAATTTTTAAATCATAAGAAAAACATGTCACACTAGAAACATTATCCAACAAAGAACGAATTTTTCAAATCGGACTCCTAGCAGTAGAGATATTGACAAAAATAAGATATACACCTACGCCCCCTGACGTAAAAACCATGCATTAATTTAAGAAGAAAATGCTTGTAAACGGTTTGTCGACATGAGTACAATCGGTCTACAAACGACGTTTTTTTCAATCGAGATTTTAGAAGCTCATATTTTGGCTGCAAACACATCAGATGCGGAAATAAAGATTTACACCACCTGGTGGCTAGCCATTTTTTCACAAAAATTGGAAATTATGTGCAAACGATTTCCCATCAGAAGCTGTATCCGGCGAAGAAAGAATTTTTCAAATCGGAGATTTAGAAGCAGAAATATAGGATGAAATGCCATTTACCCCTTGCGGAAAGTCTATGAATTACTTGAAAATTTTGAAATTACATGAAAAACATGTCACACTGAAAACATTATCCAACAAAGAATTTTTTTTTCAAATCGGACTTTTAGAAGTAGAGATATTGACGAAAATAATATATACATCTACACCCCCTGGCGGAGAAACTGTGGAATATTTTAAGAAGAAAATATTCCGAAAAGGTTTATCGATGTGAGTGGCATCAGTCGACGAATAGATTTTTTCAATCGATATCTTAGAAGCTCAAATCTTATGGTAAATATATCAGAAGCAAAAATTAACACTAACGCCCCCTGGTGGCCAATGTATTCTTTACCAAAAATTTGAATTTATATGCAAAAGATTTTCCATCAGGAGGTGTATCCGCTGAAGAAAAAAATTCAAATCGGAGTTTTAGAAGAAGAGTTATCAGGGAAAATGTAACTTACTTGTACGCCCCGTAGCGGAAAATCTGTGCGTAATTTGAAAAATTAACTATATCTAAAATATTCTACGACATAAATAGAATCGAAAGATAAAATATGTTTTTCAATCGGATGTTTAGAAGCAAATATGTGGATTAAAATGTATTTTTGAATTCGACATCATCTGCATTTACGCCCTCTAGCGGCGAAATTGTACATCGTAAAAAAAGAAACGAAATGAGGGATCATCATTCGCATATTTCAAGCTTCCCAATGCAAAAAGATTTTTTTCAAATCGGACTAATAGTTGCAGAGATATCGTGGGTACAGACGGATAGACGGACGGACAAACCGATAACATAAACACGATCTTTTATGACAAAAGACGTGCTAAAAACAGGAAGTTTGAGAGCAAGCAATTCTTATGTGGAGTCTTACTTCAAAGAGCGTAAAAATCTGACAATAAAAGGCAACACACAACCAACAAGAATTGAACTGTTTCTTGTTGCTCGCATTACGTCACTGGAAGGACAACTGAAAATTTCGGATTCAAGAAGAATAAACCACGGTGTAGTTAACAACGACAGAACGTTACAGATTCCACTTGAAAACGAAGTCGGATCGTTACGCAGTGAGAGCGGAACTGTTGAACACAGTGGCGTAGCCAAAAATTACTTAAGGGAGGGGGGAGGGTTCCGTGGGTTTGGTTCATTGGCGAAAGCCTCGTACACACATATCATCATCATCATCATCATTGTCAACCATTATCAATCCACTGCTGGACGAAAGTCTCTCCAAGCCTCTTTAACAACGGTCTGTCTTGTGCCAGTCTCCTCCATGTTACCCCCACATACTTTCGAATTTCATCCACCCATCTCCCATGTGGTCTTCTTCTGGGTCTTTTCCTGTCCCTTGGAATCCAATCTAAAATTTCGACTGTCCATCGATGGTCTGTTCTGGCAGTATGTCCAGCTCATTGCCATTTCAGGGATTTTACTCTGATCATTATGTCTTCCACTCTTGCCATTTTTCTGATCCAAGAGTTCTTCTTCTTATCTCTCCTGGTTACAATAAGCATGCACCTCTCCATGCTTTTTTGAGTTGTCTGCAGCCTTTGTATGTCTCTTTTAGTTAAGGTCCACGTCTCTGCACCATACGTAAGCACTGGAAGGATTCACTGATCAAACACTTTTCTTTTAAGACATAATGGCATATTGCTCGTGAAAATTTATACTGTTTCTTCAAAAAGCTCTCAAGACAAGTTTTATACACTGATTAATTTCTTCGTCAATGTGACCCTCACTTGATATCTGCTGTCCAAGATAAACGTACGCATCTGTTATCTCCAGCTTTCCTCCGTCAATCGATAAATCTTCATTTCTTGTAAAAGCATTGTACATCACTTTTGTCTTCTGAAAGTTCATTTTTAATCCCACTTCTTTACTCTTGTCAGCAAGTTCCTGGATCACACTCTGCAGCTCTGATGGGGTAGTTGCAAAAATGACTACGTCATCAGCAAAACGAAGGTGAGTTAAATAATCTCCATTAATCTTTATCCCTTTGTTTCCCCAGTTCAGTGATTGAAAGACATTTTCCAATAAAGAGCTTGGGTGATATGGTGTCACCTTTTCTCACTCCCTCTCCAATTTTTATGTGTGTTGTATTCTCAAACAGCCGAATCTTTGCATTTGCAATACCATAGATGCTATTAATAATATTACTGTATGCATCTTCAATACCGCAGGATTTCAAAGCCATTGTAACTGCTGATGGTTTCACAGAATCAAAGGCCTTTTCATAATCGATAAAAGCCATGCACAATGGAAGTTCATATTCCCTCGCTCTTTCAATTAGTTCTCTCAGTACGTGGATATGATCTATAGTGCTGTAGCCAGTCCTGAATCCGGTTTGTTGTCTCGGTTGAGCCTTGTCCAGTGTTACCTTCAAGCGGTGTAAACGAACTTCAGCCGCCTCGGTGGCGCAGTGGTCGTTGAACAGATAAGTCGCAATTTTTTTCGGCTCCTGCGTAGAAGTCAACGTTCGTTTGTTTACTTGTTCTTTTTGTGGTATTTCGTCGTTTTGTGTTTTGGTTGCAGTGTTTCCTCGCTTCACGAGGAGTGAGGCTGAGTGCCGAGTGGGTGCTCCTTTTTTTTTTTTTTAATTTTCGTGTGTCGTCAGTTACGACGCATGAGTTTTGGTGGGCCAGTGGTCGAGAATGTCCACTACCACTGTGAATAAGTCACTGTCGTCTACAGCTGCTTCGTCGATTGCTGATATGTCTTCGCTTCATAGTTCTGTGTCTTCTTCGGGAAATGTTGCGTCGACTAGTGCTGCTGGACTTCCAGAGACTGTGCTTCTGGCCACCCGTGTGCCGGCTGCGTCTAATATTCCTGGTTCCGCTAGTTCTACTTCAACGTCGTTCGCACAAGCTGTGGGAAGTACCTCATATATTTCTAGTGATTCTGCCCCACATTTCAAACGTGTAGCTTCGGCGTTGAAAATTATTCTTCCAAGTGATTCACCGCAGGGTAAGCAATTGTCGTCTGCCTTATTATTTAGTGTTTTCATTCCTGTTTTGCGTGACACCCCCTACCCCAGTATCTGCATGCTGTGTCTAAGGTCGTTCCAGCCGAAAGCATTGTGTCCATTATTCGCTTGGGTGGAAGGGTGGTTGTTCACTTCACCCACCAGCAAGCAGTAGATTTAATTATAGTTCATGGGGTTGATATTGGGTCCTTTCATCTACAACCTGTCGCTGCAGCCCAAAGACCAGTTACGGTGACCCTCTCTCCTGTACCAACGGCTGTTCCTTATTCTCTGTTGATTGATGCCCTCAACACGATGGGTCGTGTTGTAGGAGTGACCAAGATTCTTCCAGCTACAGCCCGTGATTCCCCCCTGAAACATGTGCAGGGTGGGCGCCGCCAGTACCGGGTTATTTTTCCAACTTCTCAGTCAAGTGCGAAACGCCCTGCAACTCTGGAATTAGTCACTGATACCCGGACGTACATTTTTAATCTTTTTGCAGGGGTTCAGTGCTTCCGCTGTAAAGGGGAAGGTCATCTCGCTTCTGCTTGTCCTCATGCTACTCCTGGTGCTAGATCTGATTCTTCATTAGCTACTACAGTTCCGGTGGCCGCTGCTCCTGCGGATGTTGTGCAGGCTGCTGAGGCACCTGCTCACATTCTACCTTCATCAATTTTGCCTGCTGTTTCTCCAGCCGTTCCTTCTCTCCCGGTTCCTGTCGTCGTACTGGATGGTTTGGAGCCCTCTAATGAGGATTTTCCATCGCTGGAAGTGTCTGCACTTAAATCACAGCGTAAACGCCCCAGCTCACCTGGTGTTTCTACTCGCTCTTCCCGTTCGTCTCAACGCCTACGGTCCAAGAAACCAGCCCATTCTACCTCGGGTTCACCTAGCCATCATGAGCCAAATTCTGAATTACTAGTTTCGAACCGATTTGCATGTCTCCAGGATGATGATGTTATGGACACGGTCGCCCCTGATCCTGATGACACTGCAATGGTTGACTCTGGCGATGATTCTCCTTCTCCTACACTTCTTCACATTTCTACTATGTTTGAAGAACTTGCGGTGCCTTTGCACCCTCTTACCTTATCTGATCTGTATGCATTGACCACTCGCCCACGTAAAGCGAAGTTGATCACACTACCTTGCATTAAGAGTAAGCTTCACTTGCTGCCTGAAATGATTGCACAGCTAAACCAGTTCCATGCATTTATAACTAATGTTACTTTGCCTGACGGGACTGAGCAATATGCTCGCCGTCTGGGCTACTTACTCAAGATTTTGAGGGCTGAACTGGAAGGCTGGATGCAACCTACCAGTGATGTCCTTGTTAACACTACTTAGCTTTAATTGTAGAGGGCTTGCGTCTTCTGCGGCGAATGCTTTGGTTTTCGAGGACGTTAGTTACCTGGGGGCTAATATCCTCCTTCTCCAGGAGACGAACTGTTCCTTGGATGCCGGGTGTTGCCGCTGGAGACGCTGGCCGTACATTTTTTATCATAATTACCGGACCCATCTCAGGTCTAGTACCGCTATAGCATTTCATGTGCGTTTTCATTCTTCCCTTTCTGATCTTGTTGAGTCACAGAGTCTGCTGGGTTCTTTTCAACATATTTCTTTTTGTTTTTGTTCTAAACGTATTCATGTTTTCAATATCCATATTCCGCAATCTGCTACGGATACAGAAACTCTCCTCCAACATCTTTCTTCTATCCTTTCGACCCTCCATCCAAATGATACAGTCATTGTTGCAGGCGATTTAAATTGCACTTTGCAACCCGGTTTTGACCGAGATGGTTCAACCGAAAGCCGTTCCGACCTTGTTTCCAATCTCACTCAACTCGTTGTTAATTTTGATTTGATTGATGCATTCCGTTCCCTCCATCCCCGGTCGAAGGAATTTTCCTGGTTCCCCCGGCTGCTTCACGCTGTGTCGCAGCACGCCTAGATAGATTCTATGTTTCCAGTTTTCTCCATTCCTCTCTAGTTGAAGTTACTCATCATCCTTCCGTTTCGTCAGATCATCGCCCCGTTCTTTTAAAACCTTTTTTGCATTCTTCCTGTGTTCCCCCTTCCCCAGTCTGGTCGCTTGACGATTCAGTTTTAACTGATCCTGTTTTCTGTGCTGAAATTCGCTCTATGATCTCGTCTTCTGTGCAACAACGTTCTTCGTTTGACGACCCAGTGGCTCTGTGGCTTTCCACGAAAATTTCGATTATTTCTTTCGCACGTCAGTTTTCTTTCTCTTCTCGTACTTCTCGCTTTCAAGATATTGATGTTCTCCGTCGTAAATTGCAGACTATTTCTCCTTCTGATCCTTCTTTTCCCGTGTTTCAAGCTCAACTTCGTCGTATTCTGTTTACTTTTGCTTCATCTGCCCTTACTCGTCTGAAATTCACTCACTTGCGGTTTCACGAAGACCCCTTTTCTAGTTTGAAGTTCCTTGAGGAGTATCATGTTAAAAGCAACACAATTTCCTTTCTTTCACTACCTGACGGATCTACAGTTACCGACCCTTATCTTATCTGTGAACTTACTTTTTCCCATTATTCTGATCGTTTTCAACACCGACTCCTTTCTCCTGCAGATACCTCCCCTCTTCTTCATGTCCCCCCTCAGGTTCCACATTGTTTTTTTGATTCTCTTGTTTCTCCTATCTCTCCTTCTGAAGTCCGCTCTGCAATTTCCAGTCTGAATGACCGTTCTTCCCCTGGCGCGGACGGTCTTCCGCTCTCATTTTATAAGAAGTTTCTTCCTTCTCTCCTCCCGCTTCTGGTTGCTTGTTTTAATGACGTTTTTACTTCAAATTTTCAGTCTTCTGATTTCACTTTTGCTATTCTCCGTCTCATCCCCAAAACAGGAAACCTTGGTCTTTTTTCTAACTGGCGTCCTATCTCTATTCTTAATACTGACTACAAAACCTTTGCTAAAATTCTCGCTTTTCGCCTCAATCCCGTCTTGCAGCATTTAGTCCACCCCGATCAAACTTACACTATTCCCTCCCGTTCGATTACTACCAACATTTCCACCATTCACAACTTATATTTTCTTGCTTCCCATCTTTCCGAAGCTCTCGCAATTTTTTATATTGATCAGAAACAAGCTTTTGACTCCATTAATCACTCTTATCTCTTTGCTGTTCTTCGTCATTTTGGCTTTCCTACTCTTTTCTGTAAAGCTCTTATTAATCTGTAAAGATTAATAAGAGCTTTACAGAAAAGTATTCGCACTTCCACATTCATGACAGCTACCATCCCCTTTGACAACGGGATCCGGCAGGGTTGTCCCCTTTCGGGCCAACTTTTTACGCTTGCATTTGAACCTCTCTTAATTTGTCTGCGTTCTCGTTTGTTTTCTGTGATTCCTCGCAGTATTGCTCCTACTCGTCACCACCGCATAGTGTTGTCTGCATATGCTGATGACCTCACTCTCTTTCTTCGCACTGAACGTTCCGGTGTTGTCCTTTCTGCTTATCGTGAGTATGCTTCAATTTCTGGTTCCGAACTTAATCTGTCTAAATTTGTCGGTCTGTGGGCCGGATCGTGGGTGGCACACGGTGATCGCCCTTGGGGTGCCCGTTGGTCAACCTCGGTCATTAAACTTCTTGGTGTGTATGTTGGAAATCCCGTGGCGGTTGCTGATGACACATGGATTCCTTCGGTTCAGCAGCTCAATCGCCGTCTTGTTCCTTTTTGCCGGTTCAAACCTTTTTTGTCCTTTTTTAGCAGAGCACATCTGGTTTCTTCCTTTCTTCTTCCCATTCTGACACATTCGTGGTTCGCTTATTTTCCCTCACCCATTTTTCTCCAATCCGCTCAACGTTTGATTACTGATTTCATTTGGAATAAAGTTCACTGGGTTCATCGTTCTACTCTCGTCCTTCCTCTGTCCTTTGGAGGTCTTGCCCTCCCAGATCTTTTTCAAAAATCTAACGCTATTCATCTTCAGACCTTTCTCCGTTCTTTTTCTCATCCTCAGATTTCATCGATTACTATTGTTGATACTTTACTTTTCCCTCGCAGTCCGTTTCTCACACTCGCTACTTTCCCCCGTATGGATCTGTTCCCCCTCATTCCAGATCACTTTCCCGATACTTATCGCACCGTTTTTTCCCTCTGGCATTCCTTATGTCCCGTCCATCTCCCACCTACCTCAACTAATGATCTGCTTGCGGAACCTCTCTTTTACTCTTCTGCACTCCGTTCTCCCTCTTCACCGTACTTGTGCTTCTCCATCTGGTTCGCCAGTGGCGTGGTACAGGTATCCCAACTTGTAGATGCTTCTCTCCGCTGGAAGTCTCTTTCCCAAATCGATCCCCCTCTTGCTGACACTCCCTTACATCGCGCCCAGCTCCGGTTGCTTCATATTCAGCTTCAACGCCTTTACCCGTCCCTCGTGAATTCTTATGGGTTAATTGTTTCTTCTTCGGCGTCCCCTTGCCTTCCTTTTCTGGTTTATTTGAATGATGTTCCCCTTCTGGTGCATCAAGTTACTGCAAAACTCTTGTACCGCCACTTTCTTACTTATTTTAGATCACCTCTTGCTATTCCTTTTGTGCCACCTGATGAAACCTCTCAGACATGGATTGATTCACACACTTCTCTGGCTTCCCCCAAAGCTACTGATATTCATTGGCTCCACCTTCATTGTCGCTTGCTCACACCACGGACTCTTCATCGTTTTGGTTGCCTGTCTTCTCCCTTGTGTTTTTTCTGTTCAACGCTCGGTGATGTTCATCACGCATATGACTCCTGTTTAGTTTTACAGCCTCTTTTTTCATTGATGTTTGCTCTTCTCTCCAAGGTCTGTCCTTCCTTTCACTCTGTTTAACATTACTATTTTCTTCACCGTCATCATCCTTCCGCTGCTGTTCACAATCCAGTTTGCGCGTTTTTAATTTTGCAGGCCAAACTGACTATTTATTTATACTATCATAATAGTGTTGATAGGCCTGCTCTTCGTCGATATCATCCTGCGAGAGTTTTTCTGTGCCGTAGGTTTCGTTCCTCGATCAAGTCCGTCATCCAACTTGAGTACGAGGTAGCTCTGGCCCGGCAGGCAGTTCCTGCTTTCTTCTCGATCTGGTCCCCCCACCTCCCATGGTTTCGGGTTGAGCATGGGTTGATTCAATTCGTTTGATCAGTTTTTTTTTCTTGTTTTTGTTTTGGTGTACTGGTTTCTTCACTTTGTTTGTTTTTGCTTTTCCGTTTTGTTGTCTTGTTCTGTTTTTGATTGAGCTGCAGGTTTTTTTCCCCTTGTATTCATTCTTTTCCTCTGATCCTGTTGTTTTTCCTTTTAATTTTTTACCGCTTTCCTTTTTTTGTTTTTATGATGGCCCTTTGGTAATGTGTTGTACTGTTTTGCTTCCTTGAGATTCCGGTCCTTTTGTTGTTTTTTCCCCTGTGCTTTGTTAGCTCATTCTACTGGTCGGTATATTCTTTCTTGGATAGTGCTTTTCTATACTTTTCTTCTTACTAGCGGCCTCGGCCTCTTTGTCTGAATTTTCTTGCCGTTTTGAGCTGTGATTGGATGTTTTACAGCTAGTTGCTTTGACTTTTTTTTCTGTCCGGAGTCCGTGGGCATTTGTGTTCCTGTGTTCTGTGTGTATTTTTTTTCTGGTTCTTGGTGGTGCTGTGCAATCGGTTATTGTTTTTTGTGTCGGTATTTTTGTTGAGTTGTTTGTTAATATATTATTGTGTGCTTGCTTTCTATGTTTTCGTCGGCCACAGTTGTTGGTCGACGCATTTCTTGTTGTGGTGTTTTGTTGTACTGGTTGGCCACTAATTGTTTGTGATCACTGTTATTGTTAGGTATAGTGTGATGCTTGTTGGGTGTTGTTGTTTTCCGTTGGGCTAGTCTGTGTTGTCTAGTTTTGCAAAAATTTTTTGGCGTGTTGTGTTTCTTTTGTGCTTGATTGTTTGTTGTTGTTCCTGATCTTCTTTTTTGTACTGTGTTTCCTGTATGTGGTATTCCCGTGTTTTTGTAATTGCTCTTGCTTTTTGCACGTGTTTTGTTTAGTTGTTCGGATGGCGGCTGTCGTACTCGCTCTGCTCCTGTGTGAGTTTTTTTAATACTGTGATTGTATTTTACCTATACTGCTACTGTGATAATCTTGTTTTTTACTTGTTTGTGTATGTTCTACTTTCGTGTTTCAGTTGGCTCCGCAGTTTAGGGAGCCTTTTTTTTCTCATGCCCTGTGTTTCATGTTCACTTGTTTTGCTTTTTTTTTTTATGAACTTTGAATTACTTAGTGTGGCCCTGCTGGTCTCGCTGTGTTTTTTCATTGAGTACTCGGCCTTATCTCTCGTTTTCTATATAGTGTGCTTCTCGTGTGTATCTTGTCTATTGGGTTACGTTGACCCAAGGAGTTGGTCAACGCACTATTTGCCTTGTGCTCATTTTTTTTTGCTGTGCTTCTTGTGTTTTTTTTTTCTTGACTGTATGTGACTACATGTGTAGTGAAGTTGTCGTTTGGGGCAGTTTTGTCTTTGATTATGTTTTAAGTGCACTTTTTGTGTTTTCGTTTTTGTGTTTCTTTGCACTCAAGCTAGGGTTCTACGTCTTGCTTCGTGTTTCTCCTGTCCGGGTTTTTCCTGTAATATTGTATTTTTTCTCGGCCCAGCCTTCTGTTGCCGTGCACGACTGGACGTACATCGTGTTGTTTTCAATGTGTTATGGTGCTATGAGTTCTTGTTTCCGCGTGATTCTCTCTATAGCGCCACGTCGGCTTTCGGGGTTTGTCAACGCGCGACTTCTTGTTTTGAGTATGAAATTTGAATTGAGTGCGATTTTTTTTTTGTGAACCTCGTGGGCCTTTTTGGCTACATTTATTTTGTGTGATGCGGCGGTTTTTCCCCTTATTATCATGTATTCTTCTGTGCAGTGTTCCTTCTGACATACATGCGTCGCTTCGTATTTCGTTTTTATAGTTATAGCGGTTGGTTAACACCCCTCTTTATGAGCACGGTTTTTTGTTTTTTATGTTCTTCTTGTACTAATGTTTTGGCCGCTGCTGCATGTTTTCAGAAGTACAGTTTTGTTTCTCCTGTCACTGACTTGCAGTGTCAGTCAATTTGTGTTGTGTTGTATTGTTGTTGTGTTTTTTACCTGTCACTTTTGTGTTCGCGCTGCTATGTACTAGTCTTTGGAATGTGTTTTCTTCCCTCCCTCTGGGGTTTGTGTTTTGTGATGTGTGTATTTTTTGTTTTTGTTTTCTGTGTTCCTTTTTTATCTGTATATATTTTAATCTTGTTCTGATGTTACCAGTTTTCTTTCCTCCTTTCTTTTTGTGTTGAGACTTCTTGGCCTCGTCTCTTTTAATACAGTCTCATGTGACTGAAGCGTATCACATGTACCTTGCTTTTAGACTAATATAGGTTTGTTTTGAAGGCAGTGGTCTAAGCGATGGCCTCTGATCATTCGTCCAGAAGGGGTCCGGGTTCGAATCCCGGTGAGGCATGGATGTTGTGTTTGTCTTACGGCACTGGCTCTCTCCCTTCCCTGGAACCAGTGACCCTAAATTAGCGACGGGCTACTGCTTATAGCCCATTGAGTTGCTCACGGCGGTCGCTAAACCTTCAATCAAAAAAAAAAAAAAATAACTATAGTGAAGATTTTATAAACCGCTGATAGGTCTGGAGATCCTGAATGCCACCTTTTTTATGTAGCAGGATCATTGTAGCGTTGCTCCAATCCTCAGGAATCTTCCCTTCATTAAGGAATCGAGTGAAAACTTGGGCGAGTATTGTTTCAATTTCTCCACTTGCTTCTTATTTGATATCTACAGTAATTCCACCTATATCGCTTTAAATTCGCGCCCAGTCTCTCCTCAAGGGAGAGGTTCAAATCCCGACCCCCCTTCCCCCGGCTGCGTCACTGGTTGAACAGAAATTTCTACGAGTGCAAAGTAAAGGTAATGCAAACTCTGAGAATATGCCTTGTGCAGCATGTGCCATGGAAGAAACTCCAGGTAGTGCGTATATTTGTAGTATTTGCGGTGAAAATTACTCTGCTAGAAGTCCAGTTGTAGAACGTTTCAGAAGGGTAACATACATGTTTCAGGAATATGAGCTTCGTATTATTCCTTCTGTTCTAGAAACTGAATTCCTAGACCTTATTTTGCTTGCGGATTCATCTTCAGAAACCAACTGAGTCGACAAGTAATGCATGTGTAAGCGCCGTACAAAACCATTAAAGCGTTCCGGTGCCTTTCAAATTTAGAGAATTTATATTTTCCGAAAATACGTTTCCTCTCCTTTTTTAGCACATCTTTTGTAAAAAAAGATCGTGCTTCTGATATCGGTTTGTCCGTCCGTCCGTCTGTACCCACGATATCTCAGCAACTATTAGTCCGATTTGAAAAATTCTTTTTGCATTGGGAAGTTCGAAATATGCAAATGATGATCCTTTATTTCGCTTTTTTTTTTACGATGTACAATTTCGCCAGTAGAGGGCGTAAATGCAGATGATGTCGAATTCAAAAATACGTTTTATTCCACATATTTGCTTCTAAACATCCGACTGAAAAAAAAATTATCCTTCGATTCCATTTATGTCGAACAGTATTTTAGATAAAGTTACTTTCTTAAATTACGCATAGATTTTCCGCTAGGGGGCGTAAAAGTAAATTACATTTTTCCCGATAACTCTTCTTCTAAAACTCCAATTTCAAAAAAATTCTTCAGCGGATATATATCCTGAAGGAAAATCTTTTGCATATAATTTCAAATTTTTGGTGAAGAATACTTTGGCCACCAGGGGCGTAAGTATTAATTTTTGCTTCTGATCTATTTGCCATAAAATCGGAGCTTCTAAAATATCAATTGAAAAAATTCTTTCGTGGACTGATGCCACTCACATCGATAAACCTTTTCGGAATATTTTCTTCTTAAAATATTCCACAGTTTCTCCGCCAGGGGGCGTAGATGTACATCTTATTTTTGTCAATATCTCTACTTCTAGGAGTCCGATTTGAAAAATTCCTTCTTTGTTGGATAGTGTTTTCCGTGTGACATGTTTTTCATATAATTTCAAAATTTTCAAGTGATTCATAGACTTTCCGCTGGGGGCATAGCAGTAAATTGCGTTTCTCCCCATATCTCTGCTTCTAAATCTCCGATTTGAAAAATTCTTTCTGCACCGGATACAGCTCCTGATGGGAAATCGTTTGCACATAATTTCTAGTTTTTGTAAGCAAATAGTTTGGCCACCAGGGGGCGTAAATCTTTATTTCCGCTTCTGTTGTATTTGCAGCAAAATATGAGCTTCTAAATTCTCGATTGAAAAAAACGTCGTTTGTTGACCGATACTACTCATGTCGACAAACCTTTTAGAAACATTTTCTTCTTAAAATAGTGCACGGTTTCTACGCCCCCTGGCGTAGATATATATCTTATTTTTGTCAGTATCTCTACTTCTAGGCGTCCGATTTGAAAAATTCGTTCTTTGTTGGATAATGTTTCTAGTGTGACATGTGGTTCATATAATTTCAAAAATTTTAAGTAATTTATAGACTTTCCGCTAGGGGGCGTAAATGTAAATTGCGTTTCCTCCTATATCTCTGCTTCTAAATCTTCGATTTGAAAAATTCTTTCTGCACCGCATACAGCTCCTTATGGGAAATCGTTTGCACATATTTTCTAATTTTTGTGAGAAATAGTTTGGCCACCAGGTGGCGCAAGACTTAATTTCCGCTTCTGCTGTATGTGCAGCAAAATATGAGCTTCTAAAATCTCGACTGAAAAAAAAGTCGTTTGTGCACCGATACTACTCATGTCGGCAAACCTTTTAGGAAAATTTTCTTCTTGAAGAAATGCATGGTTTCTACGCCAGGGGTCGTAGATGTATATCTTATTTTTGTCAGTATCTCTACTTCTAAGAGTACGATTTGAAAATTTCCTTGTTTGTTGGATAGTGTTTCTGATGTGAAGTGTTTTTCCCATAAATTCAAAAATTTCAAGTAAATCATAGACTTTCCGCTAGGGGGCACAAAGGTGAATTGCGTTTTCTGCGTTATTTCTGCTCCTAAAGCTCTGATTTGAAAATTTCTTCCTGTATCGCATACAAGACCTGATGGAAAATATTTTTCACATAATTTCTAATGTTTGATAAAGAATGGTTTAGCCACAAGGGGTTATAAGTGGTAATTTCTGCTTCTGAAGTATTTGTTTCAAAATCTGGGCTCCTGAGAACTCGACTAATTTTTTTTTTTTCGACCCATACCGCTTATATGGATAAACCTTTTGAGAATACTTTCTTCTTAAAATAATGCATTGTTTTCCTACCAGGGGACGTAAAGTCACATCTTATTTTTGTCGATATCTCTGTTTCTAAGAGTTCGTAAGCTCACGATTCCGTTTACAGCAATATCTGAGGGATTAAAAACCCGGTTGAAATTTTTTTTTCTTTGGTCAGATCTATTGTTTTCCATACCGGTTCCATTGACTTTGAATAGCTTTGATAAATTTAATTTGAGTCAGAACGGATTCAAAAGACGTGCTTATAGCACCCGAAAATTTGGTGTCATCTTTCTTGTTTCTTATTCATTTTTGTAATGCAGTTACGAATATCACATTTAACCTTAAGATCTTCAGACAAACATTGATCTTCAATTCCAGCGGTCAAGACTGAGAAAACAAATGAATACGAATTAAGATGAGGCATTCCAGAGAATATTGTTCATCGAAACAGAAGGTCTACCCATTTTTTTGTCCCCTTGCCCCAACACTCGTGTTTCCGACTACAAAAAAAAGTATATCTCCGGTGAAAAGTTTCTGCAGTGTATCGAGAAACGACTTTTAAAACAAAACGCGAAATGAAAGTCTAATGCAATGCATTATGAGATTATTGTTTCATTTTGCAGTGGTATTTTGTCTGGCGCATTTGCAGTTAAGTCTAATCAAGTAGTGCAGTTCTTTTTTTTTTTTTTTTTTTTTACTTGAGATATTTTTCTTCATTTCTTTGTTAAAAAGATAATCGTTAAAATGTTCCGGTCTGAAAATATATTGTTTTTCGAACTTTATAATTGTGTCACTTCCTTTATACCGAAAACGATGTAATTTTTAAAATATAAATTCGAGAAGTATGATTTTTTTTACTACATATATTCTTTCCTCCTTTCTTTGTTACAAATATAATCGTTTAACGGTTCTGTACACATCGATAAAAATTATTTTAAATTATACTATGACATACATACATATTTGCTGAAACTTAACCATAATTATAGCAAAAATTAATAAATTTTCCTTAGGTGATGTTGAGATCTGCTAATAGATGTCACAACCTGTACTTCGATGACGTCAGTGGACAAACGAATGTTTGATGGCCTATAAAATCGGAATTAGGAATCAGCAGTACAAACATTCCTGCTGATTCTTTCTCAAATAACTTTATTAATTTTCCAAATGGAGTCAAAATTTGATGCCCTAGGCAGTGTCGTAAGACAAGCACAACATCCGTGCCTCAAAGGGATTTGAACCCGGACCTATCTCGGACGAATGATCAGAAGCCATCACTTAGACCACTGCGTCACCGGAGCGGCTACAAAGCTTCATCAGACGAAGGACATACACTTTTCATGATGTTTTCCGGCAGAAGTGACTGAAAAATTTAATACATGCAAATGTTTAAAATTTTTTTTATTCCGCTGTCATTGGTGTGATTTTGATAATTTTTAACATTTTCATTTATTGTCATGAACGGAGCCATGCTGTTGTGTTTTGTCATCCGACCATCATCACCCTAATTTATTCGTTCCCTCCCCTACTCCACCTGCTACCGTGTGGTCGGACATCTCTTACCAGAGTTCACTTTTTTTCAACATGCAGTTGTAATTGGAATTCACATACATAATTCCTTCCGGTAGCCCCCTGATTCATTAGGCCAGTGAGTTGCCCCAACGAAGCTTGCGATCGTCTCTACGCACCTTCGAAGCCGACGTTCACCTCTCACATCAATGGCACGTGGGGCTCCGAAGTTTCCACATCTCTTATTCGCAATGGTGCCATTTCTCCAATTATGATACCCTTTTCGAAAAGTGCGATACCTTTTTCTTAAATTAAAAAAAAAGTGAAGCACTTTTTTTTCAGGAAACACATTTTAAGAAACACTAACTTACACAACACTATAGGTAGATGGTTATAATGTTTTGCTGATATTGGGCATTGCTTATTTATACCATGAGGTACAGTTACGAAGCATCTTTTAGGTTTATGTTTCGAATGTTCGCTGGAGTAGAATCCATTCCTAATAAAGATTCTACTCCAGCGAACATTCGATAATTGATCAACGCCATCACATCTGTTTGACTGAATACATCTGTAGAACGATATCAGCACCTCATTACATATTCAATCGAGGCTGCTTTGAAGTTTAAGGGTGCCCAACGCGTTATTAGGTAGGTGTTCCTAATCATTTGCTATTTCAGTGAAATTTATCCTTAGTGGCCCACCCTAATTGATTTCTTCAAATATATCTCATTTCATTTCGGTATTCATGTACATGTACTTGACATGCGAAAATAGAGCAACAGCAACAGAACGAAACTTCAGTAGGTAAATTCGGTCACGGCAAGAGAAACCAGCTTGGAAATACACTCTCGTAGAGTTCGCAGAAGCAGAAGGATTTTTCATCATGAACTCCTTTTTCAAGAAAAAGCCGCAAAGGAAATGGACATGGAGGCATCCCAATGGATTGACGAGTGAAATTGATTTTATTATGTGTAACAAGAAATTTGTCATGGAAGACTGCAGTGTGCTAAACAAGTTCAACACAGGTAGTTACCATAAATTGGTGAAATGTAAAATGCACCTCAACGCTAAACTTGAGCTTGGCAAGCTCATAAAACAAACAAAGTGTATTGACATGACCAATCTTTAAAAAACTCATAGTACCTTCAAATTGGAACTGAGGAACATATTTTCTGCTCTTGAAGGCCTAATGTCGGAAGAAGTGCACATCTCTAAAGTTAACAGAAAACTAACCAAGGCTCTTATGGAAACAGCAACAAAAACAGCTGGTACTAAGAGCAAGTTGCATACGAAAAAATTATCAGGAAAAACCAAAATTCTGATACGAGAAAGAAGAGAGATGAGGAGCGTGAAGTGACATCTGAGTTAGCGAAGAAAACAGATTATGGCTCTGAGAAAAGAAGATGGTTCTGTAACAAGAAATAGAGGTTAAAGTTCGACAAGAGTGAAAGATTTCTACTCAAAACTATATGAAAGGGATGATACATGTACTCCAGATATCATGAAAGGTACCAGTACCAGAGTTCTTTCAGTCCTCCCAGCAGAAGTTGCACATGCAATCAAGAACATGAAACGAAGAAAAGCTCCAGAAGAAGATGGAATCACTGTAGACATCATACAAGAAGCAAGTGGAAAAATCGAAACAGTGCTCGCCCAAATTTTCACTCGATGCCTTAATGAAGGGAAGATTCCTGAGGATTGGAACAATGCTACAATGATCCTGCTACATAAAAAGGTGACATTGAGGATCTTAGGAACTACAGACCTATCAGCCTCCTATCAGTGATTTATAAAATCTTCACTAAAGTTCTTTCACACCGCTTGAAGGTAACACTGGACATGGCTCAACCGAGAGAACAAGCTGGATTCAGGAGTGGCTACAGAACAATAGATCATATCCACGTACTGAGAGAAGTAATTGAAAGAGTGAGGGAATATGAACTTCCATTGTGCATGGCTTTTATCGATTATGAAAAGGCCTTTGATTCGGTGAAACCATCAGCAGTTACAATGGCTTTGAAATCCTGCGTTATTGAAAATGCATTCATTAATATTATTAATAAAATCTATGAAAATGCAAGTGCAAAGATTCGGCTATTTGAGAATACAGCACCCATAAACATTGGAAAGGGAGTGAGACAAGGTGACACCATATCTCCCAAGCTCTTTAACGCCACATTGCAAAATATCTTTCAATCACTGAACTGGGAAAACAAAGGGATAAAGATTAATGGAGATTATCTGACTCACCTTTGTTTTGCTGATGACGTAGTCATTTTTGCAACTACCCCATCAGAGTTGCAGAGTATGACCCAGGAACCTGCTGACAAGAGTAGAGAAGTGGGATTAAAAATGAACTTTCAGAAGACAAAAGTAATGTACAATGCTTTTACAAAAAATGAAGATTTATCGATTGATGGGGAAAAGCTGAAGATAACCAATACTTACATTTATCTTGGACAGCAGATATCAAGTGAGGGTCACATTGCTGAAAAAATTAATCGGCGTATAAAACTTGCCTTGAGAGCTTTTGGAAGAAATAGTATAATTTTCAAGATCAATATGCCATTATGTCTTAAAAGAAAAGTGTTTGATCAATGCCTTTCAGTGCTTACATATGGTGCAGAGACGTGGACCTTAACTAAAAGAGACATACAAAGACTGCAGACAACTCAAAGAAGCATTAAGAGATGCATGCGTGGTGTAACCAGGAGAGATAAGAAGAGGAACTCGTGGATCAGAAAAATGACAAGAGTGGAAGACATCATGATCAGAGTAAAATCCTTGAAATGGCAATGGGCTGGACATATTGCCAGAAGGACAGACCCTTGATGGGCAGCTGAAATTTTAGACTGGATTCCAAAGGTCAGGAAAAGACTCAGAAGAAGACCACATGTGAAATAGTTGGATGAAATTCGAAAGTATGCGGGAGTAACATGGAGGAGACTGGCACAAGGTAGACCGTTGTGGAAGAAACTTAGGGAGACCTTTGTCCAGCAGTGATGATGATGACTTGACATAGAAGTAGATATATGAATCAGTATCCTCATTTCGGGGATATCCAAAGGGATCTGGCTATGGTATGTAAGTTGTGCATGCAAATGACATAGGTTTCTCCCACATTTTAACTTTCAGTCGAAAGTCAGAGTGTGTGCCACAGAGTTCATTCAAGTTACGGTCAAACTCGCGAAGTGACTAAATCTCAGATGATTAAGGTAGTTAGACTAAAAACTCTACCATATACTTCTAATGGTCATTTTCTTCAGAATTAATGTACTCTCAAGGATGAAAATGCACACATCGATAAAAATTATTTTAAATTATACTATGACATACATATATATTTGCTGAAACTTAACCATAATTATATCGAAAAGTAATAAGTTTTTCTTAGGTGATGTTGAGATCTGCTAATAGATGGCACAAATTGTACATCGATGACGTCAGTGGACAAACGAATGTTTGATGGTCTATAAAATGGGAACTAGGAATCAGCAGTACCTATGTACTGCTGATTCTTTCTCAAATAAATTTATTAATTTTCCGAATGAAGTCAAAATTTGATGCACTAGCCAGTGCTGTAAGACAAATACAACATCCGTGCCTCACCGGGATTTGAACCCGGACCCATCTCGGACGAATGATCAGATGCCACCGCTTAGACCACTGCGTCACCAGAGCGGCTACAAAGCTTCATCAGACGAAGGACATACACTTTTCATGATGTTTCCCGGCAGAAGTGACTGAAAAATTTAATACATGCAAATGTTTAAAGAAAATATTATTCTGCTGTCATTGGTGTGATTTTGATAATTTTTGACATTTTTAATTATTATCATGAACGGTGCCATGCTGTTGTGTTTTGTCAACCGACCATCTTCACCCTGATTTATTCGTTCCCTCCCCTTCTCCACCTGCTATCGTGTGGTCGGACATCTCTTACCAGAGTTTACTTTTTTTAACACGTAGTTGTAATTTAAATTTACTTACACAATTCCTGTGCCGTAGCAAAGAAACCCAGTTTTTCACATTATTCGCTGAGGAAAAATACCTGTGGGAAATCATGTTGTGACGTCGTTTCACTCAGACCATCATCGCATGACCGTGGGTTTCGGATATGACATCATACTTGCATTACGTCACACCGTCAAGGTTGTTTCAACAACTGCTTAGAAACATGAAAAAGTAATTGTTACATCCTGAATATTCGTCGTATTTTGTCGTCAATAAACGATCTTTTAGGAACAAATACCTGGCCTTGCAAGTAATTAAACGACGTCCCTCTTGTAACAGCACGGAGGAGAGTGACGATCAATAAATACGCTGAATTAAGGGCCACGAGTGTTAGACGTTATTCTGGAACAACAACTCACTCATTGAAGATATGAAAACTTAAAATTGATTGCACACAAGGTTGAGACCATGTCTTCCTGTATTTGCATATTAAGTTGTTGTATATACATTGACTTAGTTGTATATTATGACGAAGTAAATTTCTCAATCATTTTTATGCCAGGGGCAGAACTCGAACCTGCTACTCTCTGCTCCGGAGCTCCGAGTGTTAACCACTATACAACACTGCCGACCGCTCTCACTGCTATCTGCCTTTATCTCATGTGCGGTGAGCGGTGCAAGCACGTCACAATATACAATATATTTACTTAAATTGCAGCCACTGATAATAATCGAATGTATCGTATTAGCTAACCTACAGTAGTGGCCAAAATTGTGGACACCTTTTGGAAATAGTGTATTTTTGAGGTTTGATAGCTCATAACACCACTTTTGTTTTGAGTAATACCATAAAATTATATATCAATGGAAAGATAATTTCATTAAGAATGTAAAGCAATAACTTTCATGAAGGATATTGCATTAGAACAGCAGTTATAAAGAAGAAACGTGAAACACATAGAAAAAAGGAGATATACAAAAATTCTCACTATGTCAGTTAATACTTAGTTGGGTAACCTTTAGAACTAATTACGACCTTACAACACCTTCCCATGGAGTGAAACAAGTATTTTAGTTCTGCAGCTGTTATAATGTGAAACCAGGATTGAATTATTACTTCTATTAATTGGGTTTTACTGCTGGGTTGCTTCTGATTAACAAATTCCTTTAGTCGGCTCCATAGATTTTCGATGGAGTTAAGGTCTGGGCTATTCCCAGGTCATTCACTTTTTGCACAAAGCAGCAACACGACTTTTAGGTGAAACTTGTTGAAAAATAAATGCTTCATTATCTTGGGAAAGATCACGTGCGGAAGGCTTCAGTTTGGGCTCAAGTATTTCATTATTGTATTTTTGGCCATTTATATTCACATTAATCATGCAAATTCTGCCCACACCTTTTGATGTCATACAACCCCAGATCATAACACCAACTGGGTGTTTCACGTTACATGTAATGCAATCAGGATGAAAATCTTCTCCGATTCTTTTCCTTACGTAGTTTATGACATCACTACCAAACAGGAATATTTGGTCTCATCACTCCAAATAACATTGTTCCGCTGAAAACCCATGTTAACTGGAGTTAACATGGGTTTTTGCCCAGTTTAATATTTTCAACCTTTGTTTGAGAGATAAAAATGGCTGTTTTCGTAGAATTCTAGCCTTTAGACCAAATTCTTGTAGTCTGCGCCTAACAGTCATTGCACTCAACTTCACATTGCATTGCGCCATTTCATCTTGTATACACCCAGATGATTTTCTTCTGTCATCTAGGCACAATCTCTTAATTCTCCAATCATCACTTGCTGTTGTGCACCTTTTCCTGCCTTTACCAGTCTGGTTTTGCAGTGACTGAGTCTCCTTACAGCTCTTCAAAAATTTAGAAATGCCACCTTTGGGTAAGTTTCCACCAATTTTTCTTCTAATTTCTTCATAACTGAAGCCTTTTTCACTTAATAGTACTATTTTACATCGCTTTCTGGGTGACCAGTCAACTCTTTGCGCCATTTCTTTAATTTTACTACGTTTTACAAGCTCACTAAATAAAAGAATACACACAAAAAAAGAAAAAGAAAACCTTCATATTAATCACATAACACAGTAACAAATGTCTTCCTCTCCGCTCCAATACATGGCATCAATAGCTGAATCCTACTGTGATCTGATTGGCTCATTGCCAAAACAAGATGACACCTGATTGGCTATCTAAACACTCATGCTCATTGGCTACATTCAAATGAAGGAAAGCTACTTCATATCAACCTAAGCAAGTTGTGCTTCCTTTTTCTGGTTATTTATCAATAACTTTTCTTAGAATTTAGGTAATTCAACAAACTTTGTTGCTTTACATTCTTGATGAAATTATATTTCCATTAATACATAATTTTATCGTATTAATCCAAACAAAAGTGGTGTTATGAGCCATCAAACCTCAAAAATACACTTTTCCCAAAAGGTTTCCACAATTTTGGTCACTACTGTACGTGATACAGGTGTTACGCCAGACGCTGACATAATTTCATCCGGAAGCAATTTCCAGTTAATGAACAGCTGCCTGGAAACAGGACAAACTAAACGTGACGCCACAAATATTTATCTCTTAGCTGGCGCTAGTGGTCATAACGTTTATTATAGAATATGAATAGAGCTAATGCCACAAAAATGTAATTTGTAAGTAGTTGTCGAATTAATTTGATTTCCTTCTGTTTTAAACCTGAAAAAAAGTACTAACAGTACTATTTTTGATTTAAAGTTTAATGACCACCGTGAGCAACAAGCAATTTCCCGTCCTTAATTAAGGGTCGCTGATTCCAGGGAAGGGAGAGAGTCAGTGCCGTAAGATAAACACAGCATCCATGCCCGACGGGATTTGATTCGAACCCAGACCCTTCTCGGACGAATGATCATAAGCCAGCGCTTAGACCACTGCGCCACCGGGGCTGAACATGTGATTTGATAATGTACACGTTTAGTGTCGTAATTAATTACGTTTTCATCGGTACGTTCATCATCTCTCTAATAAAGAATTTACTTTAGCATCGTTTGGTAAAAGGAATTTTTTTACCGATGCGATGTTAGGTGGTAGACCGAATGCATCGAAACCGCGGGCAGCAGTTTGAACATTCATGAAGTCACAGAAAATTAATTCCCATTTCGAATAATTTAGCAATTTCTTTTGTTAGACGGACAACAAAAGTGACCATTTTTGGAAATTTCTTAATTACTTTGAAGTTTGTAATTACAGTTTTTCATAACGTAGGCTTAAGGTGTTTGTTTTCAAGTAAGGGAAACAAAACTTGTTTTCAGCAATGCAGGAGGAATACAACCAATTAAGAGCATTACATGACAATCCGGAGATAAGGATTATGCTACAGATAAATTATCCCAGGTTGTTATTCTTAACAAATCTGACTATGATCAAAAAAGGAAACAAGCCATAACCCATATTCCTACAAAACGTTTGTCTTATGATCCAACTAATATAACTGTTACTGAAATCAATAAACTTAAAAATCATTATTCATTACCAATGTCTGTTACCGAGGATTTAAAACCTACTTTTGGGGGCTGGGTGCCAGAACTTTTCGGCAAACTCAAGACCCATAAAGAACACTTACCTATTCGGCCCCTAGTCGCGGGATATACTACCCCCACCCGACCGCTAGAACAGGCACTGAGAAGATATCCCAGTCCTTTCCTGGGTAACTCACAGTTCCATTTAGCCTTGGATTTAAACAAAGCTTTTACTTCATCCCCCACCCTTACACCTTTCTGTTTTGCGTCTCTTCACGTGGTGTCCTTGTTTCCTAGCATTCCTGTGGAAGAGGTTTATTCACTTATTGAAAGAAAACTTTTAGAATCGGAACAAGTCACCCCTTCAGAAATTTCTTCAATTATTGCAGCCCTTAGACTTATTCATAAACGAACCTACTTCCGGTTTCAGGAACAAATCTATCAACAACTTCAGGGAGCACCTATTGGGTATCCACTCACCCCCATGCTAGCTGAATTTCATCTCCAGTACATCGAGGACAAAGTTTTAGCAGAACACCTTAAGGTTCCGCTCCTCTATATGAGGTATGTTGATGATGTACTACTCCTCTGGCCACACACTTATACAGAACTTGAAGCTTTTACTGTCCATTTATCTTCTATATTTCCTTCTATTTCTTTTACTATAGGACTAGAAACTAATTTTTCTCTTCCATTTCTGGATTTCAAACTTTTCAGGGACCCTCTGTCTAATACCATTTCATATTCTGTATTTCGCAAACCTTCTACCTCCCCTATCTTAATCCCATTTGATTCTCATCACCCTCAGAACTACAAACTGGCGGGAATTTATTTTTTAGTTAAACGAGCTTAAACCCATAGCTCTTCTCAACATGCAAGGACTCAAGAACTGTCCTTCATTAAAAATCTGGCAAAGAACTTTGGATATCCTGATCATGTAGTCATGAAAGTGATTAAGAAAAGCATGAGAACGTAAGAAACCACCCTAAGTTCCGAGACTTCTATCATAAGATACATTAGTTCAGTAAACTTTCATCCATCGCTGACTACAATCCTTAAGAATATTTGTAGAAAACTGCAATTGGGAATTAGGATCCGAACCCGGAATATTTTTTCTCTTGTACGTTCAGACCGTGACAAAATCAAGAAGGACAAACAACATGGTGTTTATAAGATACCTCTACGAACCCTGGACCCGTCGTTTCCTGCTTCATGGCTTCACCCGGAGGAACCTTGGGTTACGTTTGAAATAACATAAAAATGATTTGAAATAGGGGAACTTGTCTACGGCTCTAGAAAGAACTGTAAGCATGGGTAACTACGTTTCAAACCAATTTGTTATTCTTGGAGAGCCTGCACATTTGCAATTTGGGCAACTCCTGTTGTAATGACGGCTCCCCTCGTCAAATTCCAGGGCCCTGGCAACATCTCTTCCACCTAGTCACTTAATTGGGAACTGGAGACATTTTAACCGTGACCATTATGTCAAGACAGATATGTAAATTTTCTTTTAATTTTGGCCTCTTACCTGTTACCTATATATACTTGGATGTACGGTCTAATTTTACCATCTGAAGATGGGCGTATAGTAATATCCGAAAGGCCCAATGTGCGTCAATGCTTTTAATAAAGTTTTAACTTTCAATGTAGTTTTAACTTATTTTATCGTGCAACTACACGGAAGTCGTTAATACTAATACATGCAGCACGAATTTTATTGATAGAGTATGTCCTACCAACTGTGTGGCAATATTATGGAACCGAGTCTTCTTGGTACCATCAGGATAATGCACCGAGCCATAAAGCAAGGTCTGTTACGGCGTGGTCTGACGATAATTCCATATCGTGTGTGGACTGGCCAGCACAGAGCCCTGATCTTAATCCCATAGAGCCCCTACAGGGTGAATTAGAGCGCCTCATAAGAAGTTTGGAACCAAGGTCTACTACTAAGCAACAGTTAGCGGCAGCATTATGTACTGAATGGAAACGCATACCTATCGCTGTGCTCCAAACTCTTGTCGAAAGCTTGTCTCGAAGGGTCAGTTTTCACACAGTATTTATTAGAAGAAAGATACAGGAGATGTGCTTGAATAAATCATCTCAAATGATGTATGACAAAAAAATATTTACAGGTGCTTGTAGCTTACGCTACTGCTTATTTACACGGTTCTGTACATTGATGATAGTAAAAAAACAGTTAATTACACTCGAGTGTCTGGTGAGGCAACAAAAGTCTCTGACAAAGCAAAGAATAGGAACAATTCAGCTAGAAGAGCATTATACAATATTAATTTTGCACAGTATTGATGCAAGGAATAATACAGAATTCGAGCTTGCAGACATAGATTCAAAAGACAGGTGATGAGAAATTAACAGAATGTGCAGCTTGCGCTAAGTTAATTACAGGATTCGGTGCAACGTTTGCATGACAACAGTTAAGTGCAGTAGAAATCTGGCGAGGCAATATGAATCTCTTTTAATACAGAGAGTAAAATCAATCCAGAATGATGAGCACTATAGAGTATAAATTTTACACAATATTGATGAAAAAAAAAAAAAAAAAAAAGTTCTGACCGAAAGGTGATACATTGTGGGTGACCTGGAAAACCAGGAGGTTGCAGGTGATCAAGGGACAAACATGAAATCGAAAGTTCGAAAGACAGATGATGAAAAATTTACAGATGAATGTGGCTCGCGGTACTACATATTACATACAACGGTGATATGAAAAATAGTTATATACAATAATTTTCCTGAGAATACAAAAGAAAAAATAATCTCTGAAAACACAGAGAGAAGACACAACTCATCACAGTGAGTATTGGAGAACACAAATTTACACAGCTGAAAAGTAAAATTACACTGT
Organism: Macrothele yani; assembly: GCA_039090855.1. NCBI lineage: Eukaryota > Metazoa > Arthropoda > Arachnida > Araneae > Macrothelidae > Macrothele > Macrothele yani. The sequence continues at coordinate 80,009,478 of CM077012.1, forward strand.
TGAATCAGGAATTGAAGGTAAGAATATACTGTAAAAACGACAAAGTTTACAGATGTCTGTGGTTCGTGAAACGACCTATATACATGATTCTGTACAATGAGAAGTTACAATTTATATATATTGATTTGTCAGAGGTGGTAAAAAGAAATAGTCTCTGACATCGCAGAGAGAATACATAATTCAGCAAGATGAGTAATGAAAAACAAAAAAATTTACACATGAGTTATACACGAAATGATACATGTGAAGAGGATGAGAACAGAGTCTTAAAAAAAGCGTGAAAAGAAATTGACAATTATAAGTAGCTCATGCTTCGAACAATTCATAGGATTCTATACAATAATTGATCTACTAAAAGTTATGTACAATAGTGAGACAAACAAAAAAATTCTGATAAAATAGAGAGTACAAATAATATAGTACAGTGAATGTTGAGGAACAAGATTGCACTCAGTTGCGAAGCAAGAAAAAAAACAGGAAATGTGTATAGAAAAATCGTCTCAAAATGACATATGAAAAGAAGATTTACAGGTGCTTGTAGCTGACGCAACGACCTATTCACAAAGCTCAATATAGTGGTGAGAGAATACAGTTTATGTATGATAATTTGTCGGAAAAGACAAAAAATAGTCTCTGATGAAGCAGAGATTGAAGACAAATCAGCATGGCAAAAACTGTATCTATCAGGAGGTAGGTGAAACAAAAGTTCCGACTGTAAGGTGAAGCGTTGTGGGCGACCCTGCAAACCAAGTGGTTGCTGGTGACCAAGTTGATAGGAACTGTGGTTCACTGCAGCGTGCAACTGCAGTGGTAAGTTCTAGTCGAAGGCGGGAGAGTAGGCGATTACGAAAATGACAAAGTAACGCAGTACTGACTTTATTTATGTCAGTAGAAGCTTCGGGGGACGCTGAAGATGATACACGTGAATTATATGTTTTACAAGCACGAAGATGTAGGAGCAGACTGCCGGAAGGTGAATAGGGCGAGAAGAGATCAGAAGTAGTGTTCGGTAGGCGCTGAAGGTGAGAACGGTCTCACAGGATCGTTGCGCTAGCGTGAAAGCGAGATGGAGTATTGGCAATAATACTGTGCAATACATGAAGACATGCTGAACGTCAGCCTCCTCGCCACAATACGGACAGGAGGGTGAAGATAAAATGGTCATGCGATGTAAAATCGACGGCACAGGGAGGCGGTTGTGTAAGAAAAGCCAATGTGAATTGACTTCAAGGGGTGCTGAAAGTGGGGAAAGCGCAGCGGACCACACTGCGGAGGTAGAAGAAAGTGGAATACCAGAAATGGGAAGAGGTGCGGAAGAGCGAGAGAGAAAACGGTAGAGATCAGCTGTTGAGAAAGAGACAAGAGGAAGAGGTGGACCAATGGACGACAGAAAAAATGGGAGAAGGAGAGAGGCAGAGTGAACAGAAATGAGGCCTGAGGGAGTAGCAAGCTCAGGGAACAGGGAGATTATAGTAGAAATAAGAGAGTTGTGAACAAAGTGAGCGTTGGCATTGAAACGGAGAGCAGAGGGTAGAGAAGAGAAGGGGAGCCAGGAAAGATCGGTGTTAACAAGATCGCTGACAGTAACGACTCCAGCTCTGAGCCATGAAGGAAAAGCAAAACATGGGAGATGGGGAGGGTGTAGCAGAGAAGAAAAAAAAAGAGGTTCGGAAAGTAGGTCATTTGTGGAGGCAGGGAGAGAGCGAGAAAGAGGGAGGGAACGAAGAAAGGAGATAGCCTCTTTGTAGACAGGAGGGAAAAGTGTGAGAAGGGGACAGTGGTCCATGAGTAAGAACGAAAGGAGAGTAAAGCGTGGGTTATGCGGAGATACTATGACATCACGAGCAGCAACTGCAGAGGGAGCAGGTGCCGCAAGTGATCGTAAAAACGTAGACACACGATAAGCCTTGTAATAGGATCTGACGTCGGGTAGACCAATGCCTCCGTTGGAAGGAGACAGGCTGAGTTGAGGTGCTCCGACCCAGTGATGGCCGGGCCAGATAACCTGAGTTTGACAGCGGGTGAGTTCAAGAAGACGTAGTGCTGGTTGCTTCGAAGCCAACCAGGAATACGTGCACATTGAAAGCAGGTAAGTGTGCGTTAGACGTGCTCTTTGAAAGACGGAGGTGCAGAATTGTGCGCGCCGCCAGATTGCGACCGAGCGATGTAGGCGTGGCCGGAGAGTCGTCCAGGTGACGAGTGAAGCAGTTGCTGGTTTTCCAAGGTGGACTCCTAGGAATCGTTGAGAGGTGTTGGACCACTCTGCTCCCCAAGGAGAGTCAGTGCGGTTAGTCCACGAACCGGTCCATAGGCCTGTGCTTTTCGTTGTGTTTAGCGCTGCTCCGGAACATGAGGCGTAAGTATTGTAGAGATTGTGGAGATCGTGAAATTGTGAGTCTTGCCGAATGCAGAATGTAATATCGTCGGCGTAGGCAACATAGGTAGCAACATGATGACGTGTGCTGGCTACCACCGGTGGTAGTGAAGCAAAGAAGGATCGATGGACTGCGCGTAAAAAAGGTTCTATTGCGAGGGCGAAGAGCTGCCCGGATAAGGGGCAACTTTGACGCACGCCGCGACGAAAGGGTATGGGAGCTGTGAGAAGGTTGAGCAGCTTGACGTGGAAAACTGCGTCCCGGTAGAGGGAGATGAGAAGAGAAGCAAAGGAAGGAGGAAATCCGAAATTTAGTAATGTAGCAAGAAGGTAATCATGAGAAATATTATCGAACGCTGAGCGTTGATCGAGGGAAAGAAGAGCAAGGGGTTCTGAGCGAGAGCGGGCGAGGTGAATTAGATCATTAAGAAGCTGAATATTATGGGAGATGGAGCGCCCGGGTACAGTATAGGTTTGATTAGTGGAGAGAATATGAGGGAGTATGGGGTTAAGCCGGCGGGACAGAAATTTAGTATAGAGTTTATAATCAGTATTTAAGAGTGAGATGGGACGCCAATTCCCCAAGTCAAGCGGATCACCCTTCTTGGGGAAAAGTACAACATGTGCGAGCGTGAAACTCCTTGGAAGAGATGTAAGATGCATGGCAGTAGAAAAGGCACAGAGGAGAAATGGAAGGAGGGCAGGAAGAAAAGCCTTATAGAAAGAAACAGGGAGACCGTCCGGGCCAGGTGAAGCCCGGGGGTTGAGGGACGAGAAAGTGTCAGAGAGCTCAGTTAAAGTGGGAGGATGGAGGAGGCTGGCTGAAAGATGAGAAGGGACCTGAGGCAAAAAAGAGAACAGAAGAGCAGAAGCCGTAGGGGAGGGAGGAGGAGGAGTTTCACAAAATTTTGAAATGTAGTAATTACGTACCATAGAACAAATTGGAACTGGTTCGGATGAAACTACTCCAGTTGGAAGACGAAGGTGCTGCAGAACAGAAGAGGATCGGCGAGTTGACTCAAGTGACGTAAGGAATTCGTACGAACAAGCATCAGGTTTCAGGTGTTGTAGTTTAAGGCGTTGAAGGGCTTGTTTTGCAAGTGGCACCAAAAGTGAATTTAATTCTGCCTGGTAGACTTGAAATAGGGGATCAGCAAGATTGAGCAAAGAAAGCATTTGCCTAGTATGATCAAGTCGCATCCTCCGTTGTGTCATGATCGAGTATGACAGGTTTCGTACCAGTAATATGAGGTGGCGTTTTACTTCCAACCAAACGTTGAGGGGGCACGGTGCAGAATGAAGCCTTGTACGCCAATCCGCAAGAAAATCTCGCACCGATGAGCAGAAGGCTGAGTCATCTAAAAGAGTGTCGTCAAAAGTCCAAGGCCGGATTGTACGTGGCTGTGTTGAAGTAGCAAAAACTGTTATGGCAATGGCGCAATGATCCGAGGAAGCAGTGGGTGTACAGCATGAATCTGATATTGCTGGTAGAAGAAGAGAAGTTGCATAAAAGCGATCCAATCTTGCTGTAGAAGGATCAATGGCTCTTGGTGCACGCCATGTATGTGTAGTCTGGGTTGGTGACAAATGGCGTTGAACATCTACTAGTGAGAAGTCTGAAGTGATAGACTGTAAGAGATGTACTACTTCCGTGCGGTGTTCTCTGGAAGAAGAAGAGCGATCAGTTAGGGGATGTAGAGTGCAATTGTAGTCACCTCCGATAAGTACCCGGTCGGTGATGGGAATACGTGACAGAGCCCGTCGAAGTTTTGCAAACAACTCTGGCACGAGAGTAGGAGTGCAAGGAACATAAATGTTGAATACATGAAATTTTTCAGCTGCGACGGTGAAAGAGACTCGTTGTAATAAGTCTCGACATAAGTTTTTCACTGAGAAGGAGGAAAGAGTTGAACGAAAACGTGAGTGAACACCAACTGCCATGCCACCACGCGACAGTTGGCTGTAGGCGTGATGGAAAGTATGATCCCACCGACGCCATTGATGAAATTGAGTGGTGGAAGTACAGTTTGTTTCCTGCAGAAGTAATATATCAGCATTCAGCGGAGCAAGATCCTCTCGTACCAGCGCATTCGCAAGAGGTGTCGCAAAACCGCGACAATTAAGTGACACCACCTTGAATGTCTAGGTTAGTTGTGGAATGCAGTAGGAATTGACTGGCTGTAGTGATGGAGTGGAGTCGACGGAGAAAACAAGCACTCCACGGGACCTCGTCCGCAGTGCGCCGAAGAGTGTTTTCAAGTGAGTGTAATTGAACCAGCACTTGTGGAAGAGCTGCTTCATACTGCTGAATGGAAGTGCGTGCTGAGGAAGGGCTAGAGGACCCTAAAAGGCAATCCAGCACGTCCTCGTATGGTAGAGGCTCAGCAGGGAAAGCATTTTCAGCAAGAAAAGTTGTGAATTCTTCTAGTGAGGGAAAGGCACCCTCACATGCTGTCTCAGAGGAAGTGTGTAGAGGCGACCTGGAGAACGGTCGTCGAGAGCTGACGGAGCGAGAGGATGAGCGGGTAGAAGAGCGAGATGATCTTCGGGATGCCAGAGTCTTTGCCTTCTTCGTCTTGGAGCGAGTAGCACCACTGCGTTTTCCAGCAACCACTAAAGCTTCATGATCGTCTGGAGAGTCTGAACCCGAAGCGTTACCTGTGACTCGTGTCATGGAGCCAACGGTAAAAGCTGAGGAGTGGTCAACATGTACATCAGCAGTGGTTGTAAAAGTACAAGGGGGAGTCGATTTTGGAAGCCTGGGAAAATTCTTACGATCAGCAGGAGGTGGAGGCATCAAAGTCGTTTGTTGACCAATGGCAGTAAGCTGACTTTTGGAAGATCTTGATTCCGCGACTTTCCTTGAATAGGAAGAAGTCTGTGAAGCGTTGGTGGACAAAGTAGAAGAAGATGTAGTGTGTGGAGCTGTTTGCAGGGAGGCACGTGGGCACTGAGCCCTTATGTGACTTTCGCTCTGACATATAGTGCAATACTGTGAAGTGATTATCTCAACTCTTCGGCGTTGCTGTCCACAGCGGATGTGCAAAACATTCGGAACCGCTTTCAGCTGAGCATCAGATGAAAAGAGGACTCGAGCAGTGCGGCGAAAACCTCGAATCGATTTGTCTTCAGGATCTCTGGGAGCCGCAGAGAGAGTTGTTATGGAGCCAACAACTCTGCCGTACCTGCTGAGCAAGGTGCAAAGTGCAGCGTCGGATACTTCTGGTGGTACGGGGTAGAAGGTCACCTGCACCGGGCGGTGCGCAACCGGTTGTGCTAACAGATGCACGTCATTGATGGTTAGACCTTCCGTAAGGACCTGGTCAGCATGCGCTTTATCCTTAAAATAGACCAAGACAGATCTGGGTTTTCGAGCTACAAAGTCTATTGCATCCTTTGGTAAGATAGTTTTGAGGGCTCGGCTATATTGCCACAGCTTAGTGTCGGGAAGCGCATCAAAATAGACGCCCCGTTCCATAGTGGAGGAAAAAAGGTGACCAGCTCGGGAATCCTCTGGTATGTCAATTGTAGCAGTAGAACCGACGACAGTGACATAGGATTCAGGAAAAGGCATAGCAGATGAAACTGGGGGTGTGAGGACCCCAGAAGTTGCAGAAGCATAGGATGCTTGGGCAGGCATGGGTCGAGAACTCGATGAAGCGGCTCCTAGCAGTGAGGGCGGATCAGAAAGTTGATGAAAAGTAGAATCTATGAGCTTAGTATCGCTGATCACGGAGACGTCATCATCTGCTGAGATGTAGATAGGAGACTTGGCACCACCGCACTTGGTGGGAAGAGAGGAAGTTATTGCTGGAGAAGAAGAGGTATCCATGACGTCGCAATGACGCTCGGGAGCCACCTCATTTAGCTGAGCAGGAGCTGCCGCCGTAGAAGAAGAAGAGGGTGCTGGCTGATCTGCCAAGATAAGGATGTGGGCGTCACCCTTGTCTGCCTCCGCCATCGAAGCAATGGCGAGACTTTAACGAAAAAAGACCAGCTCGGTTGAAAAATAAAACAGTGAATAATGAAAAAATATGGCACTCACCAACCTGGGAGATACACGAACGTAAAGCGTGGACTTTCAACTTGAAGATACACGCAACCACAGAAACTAAAGCACTCAATAAACACCTTATAGCAACGAAAATCACGGAGCTTAAAACCCAACCACTGAGCTTCGAAGGGTCAGTGCATGCATTAAGGCCAAAAGTGGACCGACACCGTACTAATGTATGTCAATAAATGGTAAGTTGTGTTTCTCTTCTAGATGTCCGGTGACTTTTGCCAATATAGTGAATGTTAGAAAAACAGATTCGGGAGCAAAGTTCACTTCGGTCAAATCTGAACCAATTAAAGGACAACTGGTACGTTGTAGACGTAGATGAACTCCAACACTTTATGTAATCTATGCCAAACCGGATGCGTGCTGTAATTCGGGCGAAAGGAGGTTCAACCCGGTATTGAATAACAGTCACTAATTCAGTGGCCGGTATGTGTGCTTTTCATATAGGAGTCTAACCGTTCCAATTTTTGCACCCTACATTTATTTTCATTATTAGCAAGTAATAATGCTTATGTTTAATATGAGTTCCTCTCTTCACAAATGCATTAAGAGCTATGTTTCTACCGCGAATTGCAAAAGATAGAATACAGTAGACAGCTTTATCTTCCACATAAGATTTTCCTACGTGGGAGTGTAAAAGTATTTGTAGGTGAAAACGTAACTGTTCCTTTTAGCCTCGAAACAACGTCGTATAGTGTCGCATAAATATAGAGACAGAACAAATTCTCGAATAAAAAAGAAACAACAACGAAATGAAATGTACACCTCATATTTATAGCAAAAATAGCATAGGACACGCAGCTGCACAATACTTTGACGGAAACATAACAATTCCAACGCCAAGTACAAGAAAAAAACAGAAATACGCTGTCTCAAAAATATAAAGACTTACTAGTTATGAGCACCTCCGGTACGAATAGTGGAGCCGTTGTTCCGAATAACACTGAAAACCCGATTGGGCATGCTATCCACCAAGTGATGTAAGTGTTCTGGACGGAGTGCGTGCGAGCTTCGTTCAATCTACTCTTTCAATGTCAACACACTTGAGAACTGCCTTCCATTAGCATACACATCACGAGCTAGGATACCCCAGAGGTTCTCGATAGGGTTCTGATCTGGACTGAGTGCTGGCCAATCCATTATGGTCACATGATGAGTGTTGAACCAGCTTTTCGTTGATGCAGACCGATGGATAGAGGCATTTTCTTGCTGGAACAGATAATCAAAACCCGCTGGAGTTTCGACAAACAGTAGAAGGTGGCTGCTGAGTATGTCCTGATACATTTCGGAGTTTTGCCTGCCTTGCAGAAAAGCGATATTCGTTGTCCCATTGAACGCATAAGCTCCCTAGACCATCACAGATCCCCTCCTTTCTTTCTGCTGAAGAAGGTGCGTGACTCGCGTCGTAAATCATGCCACTAGCAGTTCCAACCGTCAGGGTCGTCCAGGTTGAACTTTTTCTCATCGGAGAAAATAGTTGTGATCCACTCGTCCGTCCAGTGCATGTGGTTGCTTTCCCATAACAATCTAGCTTCCTTGTGGCGCCGCGTGAGGTGAGGCAGATGGCGCATTTTACAGAGCACAATGTTGCAACTTTCCTTGATTCGTTGATGAAATGTGTCCTTTGAGACGGTGACACCAACAGTCCGAGAAACTTGACATAGTGATAACCTTTGGGATGAAACTAAACGCATGATGGCACGATCATCTCGTTTGATTGTTATTCGAGGCCTTCCAGGCCGTTTTCTGGCAGTTCACGCACCGCGTTTCGATAAAGTCTTATAAATGACTGCCTTACTCCTCCCCGTGGCTTTACAAATTTTCGCTACAGGCAATCCATTTGCTCTCAGTCTCCAAATCTTCTGCACCTCCTCACCAGAAAGTTTACTGTTGCGTGGCATTTCAGCAAATGAATGTCTGACAGCAGGTCCGCTGTCTTTTGTAGGCTGGACCGAATTACGACCCATGCGCGTGCGTACAACATGCTAATTTGTACATCTCATTTGCATGTGGCTACTTTGCATAGTTGTCTTTATATTTATGAGACACCTAAAATTACACTATTTCCCTTTTCACACAATCCGGTCATCTCGTCGGATCGAAACGTTTGTTTTAGGGTTATGTCTAATTAGGTACCACTTCAGCTTCCTACCTATATTCGCTTTGCGTTCACGGCGCAAAGTCGACTGTCTCTATATTTATGCGACGCACCTTAGAATTGATGTCAGTCAGTTCTACGATTTTAGTTAATCCCACATGAATCATCCACACAAAAAGCATTAAACTTGCTCCGAAAATACGCAGACATTTCCATTATATGTTTGTTTCCTCTGCCGTTAGTCTTCTACAAGATGTTTCGTAATGGCCCAGCCATCATGGTTGCGATAAATTCGTCACGTCCAACATCTCGTCCTTCTTCATCCTATCTATAAATACTGAAAATCAGAAGAAAAAAATCATTTGAACAGATCAGTTAACGTGAAAATTAATTAATTTGCTTCAAGTGGTTTTGCCTATTCTATACATGACTAAAATTAACTTATCGACGCACATTTTAACACTGATATTTACGAGTAATATGATTGAGACCGAAAAGACCAGTCGCAGTACCATTGCCTGGAACACATCTCTTAGCGACAAACCTGCCTCCGCCACCCTGGTGACGCAGTGGTCTAAGCGATGGCTTATGAATATTCGTCCGAGTTGGGTCAGGGTTCGAATCCCGTTAGGCATGGGTGCTATGTTTGTCTTATGACACTGGCTCTCTCTCCATTCCCTGGAACCAATGGCCCTAAATTAGGGACAGGCGACTGCCCACTGAGTTGCTCAAAGTGGTCGTTAAACCTTCCATATATATATATATATATATATATAAAACTGCCTCCAGCGGAGACCCTGGGACTGAAAGCTCGCGCTCTCCTGATATCTGCTGGAAACTGCTAACGCTTGGTTTCCCCACATAAGTTGTTGGACTGGAATCTGGCATTTCTTACCGATATCCAGGGACTTCGAAGTCAAGATGGGCGATGGGTGGGCGAGTGGTATTTTTTGCTGGGGCAAGTTTGATAAAAACTTTATTTATGAAACACTGAAAGGAATAATTTGTTTTCCTTTTTCTACAGGCTGCAACGGTATTCGCATCCCCAGCCCCCTTTCCTGGATATATAATCATTAATTTTGGAACTGTCTTGAAGTTTTTGCACTTTTTGAAAACAAAAGAATCTAAAGTTTGGAGTCATTGTTTGCTAATGTTTCGTCCACCCATTTTAAACAAAATGAGTAAATCCTAAGAAGTTACGCAACTGTATAATAAACATGACACACTGACACTAGTAACACGCCCTGATTAAAAGAAAATTTCATGCCTAGGAGGAAGGCCTTAAAGCAAATGTTTTCGTGGATTAGGATTGAGGGTGAAATATTTAAGTTAGTGTCATTAACATGCACATTTTCTCATCAACTGTTCAAGTTAGTATGATTCCAATTTGCGGACAATACCTTTCCCCTCCTTAACTCCTTTCCTTCAAGCCAGCAACCTTGCTTTGCACTCATCTCTTCCAAAGCAGTCGTCAGCTACGACCTTCTCCTTCATTGTGTCAAAGTTAGCTATAAAGAGCGAAGGCTCTTCTAATTCGAGAACGGAAGAAGCTAACTATAAAGTTAACTTCTTCCGTTCTCGAATTAGAAGAGCTTTCGCCGTATTCTCAGATGTTCGTTCTAGAAATTAGGAACTAGAAAACATCGTTGAATTGGACACTGAGGCAGGATATACGTTGAACCAGATGCATAACTTTATCGAAAAAGCCAGAACAAGCCGTGTCAATCTTTCTATGCCGCAACTTCGCTACCTGGGCTCTATTCCTTACTTACCAAAAGTTTCCTATCAATTCAAAAACGCGCTCAGGAGGTTGAGCTTCGGTGTCGGCATAAGGTCTCCGGCATCTTTATATACGATGCTTAAGAGAAATATTGACAAGCCCCTTCTTCTCAATGAGGCAGGTGTTTATGCAATCCAACTGCAATATCCGGAGGGCTCCAGGCGATACTACATCGGAATGACCAAACGTTCGTTTGGAATTAGAATCAACGAACATAAAAGGGATACAAAAGACGGTAAAATAACCCCTGCCTTATCAAGAGAGGTCAAGTTCAAATCCGCTGATCCTATGTGGAATGATATAAAGAAATTAGCTTCATACTCCACACCTAAATCTACGGCCATTCGCGAAACCTTGGAAATCTTGACCAGCAGCGAGGCTTTAATGATAGCGTCTCTCTCGAGTTACCACGCATTTGGAACCAATTCTTCAAATGATGCTGTGTTTTCTACCACAGTACAGTGCGCCCAACCAACGTGACCTCGTTTCTTCAAATGTCTGATCACATTTGCGCCTATTCATTCATTGTCTAGTCAAGCCAACACGTTCAAGTAGTTGAAGTGTTCCATTATCCAGTTTGCAATTAGCTGTCTAATTTCCTTGAAAAAGCCATCCGGTTGATGTGCGAAAGTTTGGAAACTTTTATTTATATTCTACGCCAAGAAATTCGGATCACTAGTACAATTTTAAGTGTAATTGGTGTACAGTTCCTTGTTATTAACAAGTGTTTTATGTTATTAATGTCGTGAATTAGTTATTTTGCTTTCTGTTGGAGCTTACTACACTGAAGAGCAATTGAATTAGAGACAGCTGGCGTTATGCAAATGTGGTGCTGTGGGCGGCCCTGTAAACGGAAACGACATGACGTATGGAGCGATCCGACAATATAAGGAGTGATGCGACGGGAATCAGTAAGAGTCGGACGCAGTATGGGTAACACGAAGGATCTAAGCGCTTTTGATGGTGGGCATATTGTCGGTGCCCGACGAATGGGTCACTCCATCTCGGAAATCGTGCAGGCACTAGGATTTTCACCAGCCACTGGGTCACGGGTGCACCGTGAGTACATCGAATCCGGTAAAACCATCCCGGCATGGGCCAACTGCCGTGGACAACAGCGTGTGGATGAGCGGAGTCATCGTCGGCTAGCTCGCATTGTAACAGCGGATAGACGGGCCACAGTGCAATAAATCACTCGGCAATCTAACGCCGGTGCACAAAAACGTGTAAGCAGCCACACCATCCAGAACCATCTCCTCGCTATGGGGTACAGAAGCCATCGTCCCACGAGGGTACCGCTGCTGACCGCACATCACAGAGTGCAAAGATTAGCATGGGCGCGGAAACATCGCCACTGGACCCTAGACATGTGGGAAAATGTTGCCTCGACTGATGAGTCGAGATTCACGTTGGTACATGCGGATGGCAGGATATGAGTACGGCGCAAACCACATGAAGCGATGGTTCCTTCTTGCCAGCAGGGTACTCTTCAAGCTGGTGGGGGTGGCATTCTCGTCTGGGGACTGTTTACGTGGACTGAAATGGGACCCCTGGTACGTGTGACATCGGCCCTCACAGGTCAACGTTACCGGGATATCCTGGACGACCATTTACTCCCGTTTGTGCTTCTTCAACATCCCACTGGGGACCTCATCCTGCAACAAGACAATGCACCGTGCCATCGCTCCCGAATTGTATCCGAATGGTTGGATGAACACTCCACCGACATTACCTCTCTGCCTTGGCCAGCTAGGTCACATGACCTCAATCCCATCGAGCACATCAGGGATGCCGCCGAGAGAGATGACCCCCCCCTCCCTCCATCAAATCTTCGTGAACTGTGGGAGCTTGATCAGGGGTCGTGGATCCGTATGGCTTCCGAACGCTTCCGGTTTCTTGTCGAGTCCATGCCGAGACGAATCGCCGTTGTCATCAGGGCGAAAGGTGGTGCTACAGGTTACTTGACAGGTATCTCTAATTCAATTGCTCTTCAGTGTATTTGCGGAATAGGTTTTTAATAATTGTATTTTTTCTGTAGGACGACTTATTACAAATTACGTGTTTTTTCATCGTGATTTTTGGAAGTAATACAGTGCTTTGCAACTTGAGATCTCTTAAACTGACAATGACTTTTAATTATTTTCAAGACAAGGTGAAATGCACTACTTCACAGTGCTATTTCGAAAAACCTAAATATAAAATTTATTTTTGATAGCTATAACAGGTTTTGTCTTAAAAGGTCCGCAGGCTGATACATGAACATCATATAATCGCTTGTAAAATACTTTAAGTACCCGGTTTCTTACGGTAACACAATATAAAATAGCTGGTTGACAGAATGGAGGAGAGGGGAAGGAATGTCCGGTGCCATAACAACCAAAATGCCATGCGATTTTCTACCCACAATATCCAATTTTGCTACAGAACTTCAAAATGAGGGTTTCCGACATACTATTGAAATTTAATAGTTAATCAAACCTCAAGTATTTCCGCTAATATCTCGTGTTACCTGAAGTTTTTCCTCATATGGATACTGTATAACGCACAAGTCTGTCCGCTCTGGGCATCAAGACCGGGTCCTCCACAGCGGAGTAAGTCGCTCTCCTAACTGAGCTACGCGGACATGTGCTCTCACTGCTATCTGCCTTAATCTCATGTGCGTCCTGCGGTGCAGGTACGTCACAACTTAAAAAGTGAGAACAGCATATTCCCGTTATTATACGAAAGGAATTGCTGAAAGGTTTCTGAAAATTCAGAATTTTCGTGGAGTACGAAAATTCCGTGAGATTCAGGTTCCTTTCCCACATTTCACGGAAAAGGTTGTATCAGCAATATGCTTCGTTATTTTACGAAGGAATCACGGAAAACGACTAGTTAATATCAGAAAATTTTTTACCGTATGCAACATTTTTAGCACGTCTTTTGTATAAAAAAAGATCTTGTTTATGCTACCCGTTTGTCCGTCCGTCTGTACCCACGATATCTCTGCAACTATTAGTACGATTTAAAAAAATTCTTTTTGCATTGGGAAGCTTAAAATATGCGAATGATCATCCTTCATTTCGTTTTTTTTTTTACGATGTACAATTTCGCCGCTAGAGGGCGTAAATGCAGATGATGTCGAATTCAAAAAATACGTTTTATTCCACATATTTGCTTCTAAACATCCGATTGAAAGAAATTTTTCATCTTTCGATTCCATTTATGTCGAAGAGTATTTTAGATATAGTTACTTTTTCAAATTACGCATAGATTTTTAACTAGGGGGCGTAAAAGTAAATTACATTTTCCCCGATAATTCTTCTTCTAAAACTCCGATTTGAAATTTGTTTTCTTCAGCGGATACATCTCCTGATGTAAAATCTTTTGCTTATAATTTTAAATTTTTGGTAAAGAATACTTTGGCCACCAGGAGGCGTAAGTGTAAATTTTTGCTTCTGGTGTATTTGCCATAAAATCTGAGCTTCTAAAATATCGATTGAAAAATTTATTTCGTAGACTGATGCTACTCACATCGATAAACCTTTTCCGAATATTTTATTCTTAAAATATTCCAGTTTCTCCGCCAGCGAGCGTAGATGTATATCTTATTTTTGCCAATATCTCTACTTCTAGCAGTCCGATTTGAAAAATTCCTTCTTTGTTGGATAGTGTTTCAGGTGTGACATGTTTTTCACATAATTTCAAAATTTTCAAGTAATTCGTAGACTTTCCGCTAGTGGGCGTAAAGGTAAATTGCTTTTCCCCCAATATCTCTGCTTCTAAATCTCCGATTTGAAAAATTCTTTCTGGACCGGATACAGCTCCCGATGGGAAATCCTTTGCACATAATTTCTAATTAAAAAAAATGGTTTGGCCACCAGGTGGCGTAAGTCTTAATTTCCGCTTCTGATGTATTTACAGCAAAATATGAGCTTCTAAAATCTCGATTGCAAAATTAGTCGTTTGTTGACCGATACTACTCATGTCGACAAACCTTTTAGGAACATTTTCTTCTTGAAATAATGCATGGTTTCTACGCCAGGGGGCGTAGACCTATATCTTATTTTTGTTAATATCTCTACTTCTAGTAGTCCGATTTGAAAAATTACTTCTTTGTTGGATAGTGTTTCCGATACGAAATGTTTTTCCTGTAAATTCAAAATTTTCACTTAAATCATAGACTTTCCGCTTGGGTGCACAAAGGTAAATTGCATTTTCTGCGTTATTTCTGCTTCTAAAACTCCGATTTGAAAAATTCTTCCTGTATCGCATACAAGACCTGATGGAAAATATTTCTCACATAATTTCTAATGTTTGGTAAAGAATGGTTTTATCACCAGGGCATAAGTGTTAATTTCTGCTTCTGATGTATTTGTAGCAAAATCTGGACTCCTGAAAACTCGACTAATTTTTTTTTTCTTGGACCGATACCGCTCATATGGAAAATCCTTTTGAGAATACTTTCTTCCTATAATAATGCATGGTTTTCTAACCAGGGGACGTAAAGTCACATCTTAGTTTTGTCCATATCTCTGTCTCTTAGAGTACGATTTGAAAAATTCTTTCGGTGTTGGAGAGCGTTTGCATTGCGAAATGTTTCTCATATAAATTCATGTTTTTCTTAACGCAGAAGTCTGCAACCAGAGGGCGTAAGCTCACGATTCCGTTTACAGCAATATCTGAGGGATTAAAAACCCGATTAAAAAACTTCTTTCTTCCGTCAGATATTATTGTTTTTCATACCGGCTCCATTGACTTTGAATAGCTTTGATAAATTTAATTTGCGTCAGAACGGATTCAAAAGACGTGCTTATTACACCTGAAAATTCGGTGTCATCTTTCTTGTTATTTCTTCATACCGCCTGATCAAAGTAGTGCTCTCTGAATGCATTCCGTTTAAGCGTTTCTGAAAGCCGACATTTATTAATTTTGAAACACATGTGTAAAAGAATGACACAAGTAAATATATGTTTTCTTTCCGAAAAATACTGAAAACAAGCATCCAAATGAAAACTGTTATCTTCGTACTTCGTGTTTAAAGGAGTCTCCTTAAAGTATTATGGCTAGTTATGAGCTTAGGAAAGAGAATTTTTTAGCAATGAAAGACATTTTGAACTCTTTAGTGCGTGTGCCATCTATCATCATTAAAGGATTTCTTGACGTCCCGAAAGATAGAAGATTTTGTTTATAAAAAATGATTTGTTTTTTATTTATTAAAACAAACAAAGATAGCCTTTCAAACGAAAGTCGGGGTAAACATTTTAGAAGTAAAGTTTAAAAATATAAAGTATCAGATGATTAAAACTGACGTCTAATTCATCCTCTAAAAGTTGACTGTAAGTTCTCAGCAACTTGTGAAATGAATTTTCTATTTGATTTTCTTTGAAAAATTTCATCATTATTTCACACTTGAGCGCCAATATTAGTAAATGCTGATTCGCAACAAACCTTTTTCATCCCTTTCTATCCGTTATAAAGTGTTCTGCTCGTAACATATTTCGCGCTGAGTCACTAATGACTGATTTTACACTTTTAATTCACATTGCTCTTATGAAGGTACCACAAGATTTAATATCTGCCTAGATAATCGTTAATCTCCCATGTTACAATATGTCGAAACCTCTCAACATTTTCTTATTAACAACTTTAACTGAAGAAGTACCCAGCTCAATTCTAATGTCTGCATAACTGATTATGATCAGCAAATGAATTCACGCCTTTTTCTTTGATATTCTTATTACCATTTCATTTTCATGTCAGCAGTTTCTAACCTTCGAAAGAGCTCTTCACTTCTCACCCAACTCTTACTTTTATGAAAGAAGGTATCTTTAAGTACTTCATTACATACAGACAGCTATTTCCAGCCTCTTCTTAGTGAAATTAGTTTTACCAAAAGGCGTAGCGCAAAACAGCGGCCCCCAGCAAAATATTATTTTAAATTATTTAAGTCCCCTCCCTTAACAAAAATTAGTTTTGGGCACTTTCAGCAATTTTAAATAGATGGTGATAACTTCTAACCACACATACACAGTACGAGTTAGTGTATTAAAACATATAATATTATATAAATCATATTATTATACACTTAAGTTACAAAACTCGTGGGATGCGTACCTAGTATCGTGTAGGACCTCCTCTAGCCCAGCGAAGTGCAGCAACTCGACGTGGCATCGATTCGACAAGTGGCCGGAAGACTTCTGGAGAGACGTTGAGCCATGCGTCTCAATAGCCGCCCACTGTTCCCTGGTATTTGTAGGTGCGGAACCTTAGGTGCAAATGGACTTTTCTACTACGTCCCATAAGTGCTCTATTGGGTTCATGTCGGGCAAACGTGGAGGCCACATCATTCGTCGGAATTGTCCAGAATGCTCTTCGAACCAATTTTGGACAACTTGGCCCAGATGGCATGGTGCACTGTCTGCCTGGAAAATCCCATCGTTGTTGGTACATGAAGTCCATGAAGGGCTGCAAATGGTCACTCAGCAGAGAAACAAAATGATTACCGATTAATGACATGTTTACGAGGTCCAGAAGACCCAAACCGTGCCACCTAAAGACACCTACACATGTATGGAACCAACCACCACCAGCTTACACAGTGCCTTGTTGACAGCTTGGTTCCATGATTCATGGGGTCTGCGCCACACCCGAATCCCACCATTATCTCGTAACAACTGGTACGTGACTCATCGGACCACCCACATTTTGCCAGTTTTCCATGGTCCAATTACCGTGTTCACGAGACCAGGTGAAGCGCTGTGTCCGATGTCGTGGTGTTAACAAAGGCACTCTGGTGGGTCTTCTGCCCCCATACCCCATGGAAACTAAATTACGCTGCATTGACCTGATGGATATGTCTCTGGTACCTCCTGCATTGAATATAAATGTTATTTGAGCCAGTGTTGCTTGTCTGGTAGCGTGGAAAATCCTGGTCAGACGCCGCTGATCACGGTCATTGAGCACCCATGATCTGCCACTGCGCTGTCCACGGTGGGTAGTAATGCCTTCGATTATGTATTCTCGGTACACACGTGACACCGTGGATGGAGGAATGTTGAATGTTCGCACAACTTCGGAAATTGAATGTCCTATCAGTCTGGCTCCCACTACTATGCCTCGTTCAAACTCCGATAATTCAAGTCGACTTGCCATAATGCTACTGGCGGTTGTTCAACCTGACTCACGCGATTACACCTCGCAACTGATAAAAAATCGTATCGTGCGTTGAAGCCTTTATACGACAGCAGCACCAGTTAAAAATTTGCATACTGCTATCCCATGACTTTAGGCACTTCAGCGCATATTATTATATATAAATATTACATAAACTATATTAAAAACTTGGACGGGATTAAGCCCCCCCAAAAAAAAGACCAAAAGTGTGAAGGTCAAGTGAGAGAGAATGATTTATGAAGGAAAATTTTGCTACTTAGCCGGCCTTTCGGTTTCGGAAACCGATAGAAAATCCTTAGTTCTACACAACTGAGAAAGAATTGGCACTGAATTTGAGGCTCAGTTTGCCAGGTATGAAGGGGTCAGCCAAAATACTGACTAAAATCAAGTGTGGTGATAACATCCTTCTGCTCTATCTGGTGTTCAAGAAAAAAAATCTCTCCAACCTACCCTGTGCAGTGAAAGTACAAAAAGATTAGTAATGGGGCCTGCTTTAAGTAAGAGTGATTTTTCTCCCAGAAAAATATTAAACTTGAAGTGTTATGAAATGCTAAAAGAAAGCACATTTTTATTATTGCAACGCATGCCAAGGAAAATACTATTCGCTGGGATATCGAAACCCCCGTCAGTTTGGGGCCCACCCGCACTGCGAGGGATGCGGGGCCTAAGCTACATCACTGAGTTTTATAGGGCGTATGAGAAATCTTTCTACTTTGATTATACTGTTGCCTGTTTTCTTATCAAGCCTCGCCGGCTCATCAATAATCCCAGTATCACGTAAATGATTAAAGCTTCTACTTTTCCAGTTCCTTCCCTGTGCTACACAATACATATGTATTTTGGGGGCTTCGACTATATAAAACGTTTGATTTAGGTTTTGAAACAAACCTTATTTTCATCCAAAACTTTTCAAATGTTCAACTCAGCTAGTTAAAGTTATTTTACATACGTATCTTTTCATTTTGTAGAATTTAACACTGAGTCACCAGCAAGTAGCAAACTACATATACTAGAACTTCTTGCTTCTACATCTAATACTAAGTTAGTTCCTTTAATCAGTTTATCCACACTGATTAAAAACAAAGATTTGTTGTCACTTATCAGTATTTCCTTCCATCCTGACTGTCTCAAGAACTGGTATAAATTACTGAGATTGCCTACAAGAGTTTGCCTTTGGCTCCATAATTTTAATACTCTAAACAATTGCTAACTGGTTACCAGGACAAAAGCCCTTTCAGAGTAAATAAACACCAAATATAAATCCTGATTTACCTCTCGAACCTTTTCAGAAAGCTGCTTGAATGCATATATGTTATTCTAACATTTCTTATCTCTCTTGAAGAAATACTGCTTTTCTCTCAGCTTATTTTCAACCACATTTCAAAGTTCCTTACACCGTCTGCTTGAGTAAACTTTACAAGGAACACTAATTATGAAATGCCACGGTAGTTATTTCAGTCTTTCCTCTTTCCTGTTCTTAAAAATTGGAACGACTGACTTGTGTATAGTGATAGCCAACTAAACCAGTTTCTATAGAATAAAAGTTTATACCGTCTAGGCCCATTAAAATATTTTAATTTTCGCTAAAATACACTAGCGCTTTCGAAACTTTTACATGGTTTCATCATCAGCTGTAATATAAGACACAAATCCTTTCAAATACACAATACTCAAACGACCCCTTGAGGTTATAACGGCAAGTAATATATCTTACATCATGGTTATGAGCAGAAACACTAAGGCGCGTGTTTGATTTAAATATAAAATTGTTGTCGAAGTAAGCTATAAAGAGCGGTTACGGTTTTTGATGAAGATGAGATATCTAACATAGCAACATGTTATAGTTTTGGTTAAGATTTCTTCGTCAGTTCACGAAAAATAGTCTCTTCGTTAATAAGGTGTAACCAAGTATGGGGTAGAATAATAGGATATTGTTCATTACAGCAAGCTTTTGTAAATCTAAGTTTTGCGACTGTTTCGCCATATCGAAGACTCCAATCATTAGTGTATCCACTTATAAGGATTACGTCGCCCCATAACGGATGGAATTGTTCGTCCGTGCAGGCTCTAGATAGTGCGGTTGAGCGACCATTGTTAGTAAATGTTCGTTTGTGTGCCATGATTCTAGTACGTAAATGTCTCTTTGTACTTCCAATGTACATGGTTCTTATGACTTCTGAGCTGGAATGTACATTTTTAGTTATTGGTACTAAGTAGATAGCTGTAGAGGTAAGAATATTTGGGGGTCTCTGTCTCTTCTGATGCACGAAAAGATGTTTCTTGTGTTTTTTTCGGACCTCATCTCGGCCGAATTGGTAAGGTGCCATCGCTTCGACCACTGCGCCCCCTCGGCGGCCAGCGATCTTTCTTCTATGACATAATCACTTACATTATTCTCAGTTTCAGTGTTTTCCATCGAGTAAACTTACCAATGCATTCGCATCTCAAAGTAGTATTGATAACATTCAGTTCGATACCAAAATGCAAGTCAGCAAGACTTCTACGATTTTCACTTGGAATATGTTTTTCCTAAATTTACCATCTCACCTTGATGTTTGCTATTACAGACCACTTTCAACTTCACTGTTCAAACTATCCAGAATGACAACCTTTCAGCCTTTTGCATTATGTCTGATTTCAGTCACTGTATCTAAATCCCCGTTAAGCCGCCCCGGTGGCGCGATGGTCTAAGCGCTGGCCTACGACCATTCGTCCGAGAAGGGTCCGGGTTCGAATCCCGGTGAGGCATGGATGTTATGTTTGTCTTACGGCACTGGCTCTTTCCCTTTCCTGGAACCAGTGACCCTAAATTAGGGAAGGGTGACTGCTTATAGCCCATTGAGATGCTCACGGTGGTCGTTAAAATTCCAATCAAAAAAAAAAAAAAAAAATCCCCGTTGAAGAAAATTTACCCTTTTGAACTAGAGCCTTTGACTAGTTCACAGACTGCCACAACCTTTACGTTCATATTACCCAATGTGAAGACAGACTATTATTTATTGTGAAAACATGTACAAGTTTCCGCTCAGTCAACCTGGAAATCACTATTATCATAAGCCAATGCCACACCAGTTCTTTGTTGATCCTTCTTCACACCAGAATAAATCGTATTTTGCTTACTACCTAGAACGCATTTCTTATATTTGCTGCTTGGTATAGCTTATATCTACCTTAATTACGATCATAGGTTTGGAGGTCTAAAGAGCCTCGGCTGTTGCCTTCATTCACTACCCGATTGGTTTCTACACTATCTACCAACAAGTAATTGGACACTCCTGCAATCGACGATATCTGCGGTCCTGATACACGTAACGGCCGCCGCCGTTAAATATCGTGTGGGAAACAGCAACGCAACCAGTCGCGTGCAAGATGCCACGCAGTTCGGAGCTCTCTGATTTCGAGAAAGGTGTATTCGTCGGGTATCACAGAAATGGCCGATCCATACGCGACATATCCAGCGAGTTGTAGTACCAAAATCGACAGTGGCCTACGTGATTGGCCAGTGGAAGATGAGAAGTGACTGTCGGAATGTGCCCCGACCCAGCAGATCCACAAAACTGGGAGTTAGAGACCGACGGGTGCTAGTTAGAGAAATTCGGAAGAACCGCATCAAATCGATGAGCCGCATCCGCGAGGAGTTTCAACAGGCATCCGGGAGTGTTCTTTCGATGAATACCATCCATAAGGAAGCCCATCTGCTCGGTTATCATGGACGTGCTGCCGCCCACAAGCCTTTGATCACCAAGTCCAATAGCGCTGCTCGGCTAACGTGGTGCAAAGAACGTCAACAGTGGACCGTTGAACAGTGGAAACAGGTTCTCTGGAGCGACGAATCAAGCTTCATCCTCTACCGTTCGGATGGCAGGGTGAGGGTTTGGCGTTTGCTTGGAGAACGTCTCCTGCCGGAATGTATTGTGCCAACTGTGAAGTTCGGCGGCGGTGGAATTATGCAATGGGGGTGTTTCTCCTGGTATGGCACGGGACCCTTGGTCGCAATTCCTGGTAGACTCAACGTCGAGACCTACTGCACCATTTTGGATGACCATGCGCTTCCTACGTTGTGGCAGTTTTACCGGGTGGACCCATGTTACTTTCAGGATGATAATGCCACCTGTCATGTTGCGAGGTCCACCATGGCTTGTTATGGCGACAATGGGGTTAATCAAATGGGCTGGCCTGCGCAGAACCCGGACCTTAACCCTATCGAGCACCTCTGGGACGAGTTGGAGCGTCGACTTAAGGCGTGCCCCCACCTTCCGAAATCGGTGAAGGAACTGACCTGTCTTCTCCAAGCCGAGTGGAAGAAAATACCGCTAGCAGTCGTACAACACCTGGTTGAGAGTATGCCCCGGAGGGTCGTAGCTGTAATCGCCGCTCGTGGAGGCTCCACCAACAATTGAAGGTGAATAAACTTCGTTTTCCTTTGCTATCACAGGTGTCCAATTACTTGTTGGTAGATAGTGTATATGTTAATGATTTCGCCTAAGTTTTTAAGAAAAGCATTTCCACAAGTAATAGTGACCATTTTATGCAAGCCGATGCACGTACGAGTAGATTCGTATCATAGTAATGGTTTTCTTTAGTCATAGGATTTATAGTCATAGAAAAAGTGTATCCGATGACGTCTGTGACGTCACGCTTGGAACTAAACAATTTTAATTCGAGTAATGAAACAGACTTACGGTAATTGCTGATATCTATATCCCCACGATAAATTCATGCCACGTGCACCCATGTAACAAAGCAAATGTGCACTCAAAAACAACTAATATTCCTACAACACTTCCCTCTGCCGCCCCGGTGGCGCAGTGGTCTAAGCGATGGCTTCTGAGCATGCCTCTCTGGGATCCGAACAGCGAAGGGGTCCAGGTTCGGATCCCGGTGAGGCATGGATGTTGTGTTTGTCTTACGGCACTGGCTTTCTCCCTTCCCTGGAACCAGTGGCCCTAAATTTGGGACGGGCGACTGCTTAATATAGCCCATTGAGTTGTTCACGGTGGTCGTTAAAACCTCAAAAAAAAAAAAAAAAAAAAACACTTCCCTCTGAGCGCGTCCTAGAGGATTAGTTTAGTCAGTGCAGATGGCAATGGGGAAGATTTGGGCCTCCGTTTCCGAACTTCGAGTCGAGGCTTCCTTCCCGTTAGAGCTACGTCTAACTCTACCGCTTTCCCATTTATTCTCCGTATGTTTGTGCAACTGAAGCTGAGCGCCGCCCCGGTGGCGCAGTGGTATAAGTGATGGTCTCTGATCATTCTTCCGAAAGGGGTCCGGGTTTGAATCCCGGTGAGGCATGGATGTTGTGTTTGTCTTACGGCACTGGCTCTCTCCCTTCCCTGGAACCAGTGACCCTAAATTAGGGACGGGCGACTGCTTATAGCCCATTGAGTTGCTCACGGTGGTCGCTAAACCTCCTATCAAAAAAAAAAAAAAAAAAAGAACCTGAGCTCTTACTTCTTAAGGATAGAAGGCAATGGAGTTTCAAAAGCACCATTTTCCACACCGTTTGACGCCAGTACAATTCCGCTCTAATACTACCTTAGTCGAATGTAAAGCATGCAGTCCCTCCTCCCCTATGGATATTTTTATGACCAGAATTTTGATTTTTAAACGGATTTTCGGAGATCAGGTGCGCTCTAGCCTGATTATAAATAAAGCAGAGAGAAATTAATTAGAAAAAAAAATTGAATCTGAACAAAGCTCGTTAGAATATACAGATTTGTAAACTTTTGCTCCGTTCTGCCTTAAATCCTCGAAATTAGAGGATGGTCTCCTAAGTAGTAATTTCAATCACCGGGATCAAACAAGAATGAATTCCAGATATTCAAGTGCGACCTGTACCCAGTAGTGTTGTGCGGCACCTATTTATATTGGACATGCTATTAAAGAAATAAAACTATGCAACCGGCTCTGAATAAATTTACTTACTATTTCAATTTAAAAACTGTGAAAGTTTTAACAAGATGAAATGATAAAACTATGACGCATTCTAATTTTTTTTATAATTACAGGGACACAAATAATTATTGTCTGTTTGTATGAATACTTATCCAGTGAATGTAAGGAGTATTAAGTTAAAGCTGAATTTAAAACTGAATAGCATGCGTAGCAAATTGAAAAAGTAATCAACAGCCCCGGTGGTGCAGTGGTCTAAGGCGTTGGCCTCTGATCATTCGTCCGTAAGGGGTCCGGGTTCGAATCCCGGTCAGGCATGGATGTTGTGTTTGTCTTATGGCACTGGCTCTCTCCCTTCCCTGGAACCAGTGACCCTAAATTAGGGACGGGCGACTGCTTATAGCCCATTGAGTTGCTCACGGTGGTCGTTAAACCTCCAATCAAAAAAAAAAAAAGTAATCATGCATATTAATTGCATTATAATCATTTGCAGCAAGAAACCCATTATTATATCGTCATAAAAATAATTTATTTTTTTCACTTGAAAGATTGCATGTTATAACATCCAGTTCACAAAAAAGTGCTACGAGCTAACAGATCTTCGAAAGCGTTCTGCACAACGAAAATACTAAATCTCTTATATCCGCCCAAGTGATCTGCGCAGTTCTTGAAAAATGTTAAAAGACATTCTCGGTTTGCACAAAACCTTTATTCTCTTTGCTCATTGGTCTAGGGTAAGTGGTTTTCTGACACCTCGTACTGTTGGATCTGGATTCAAATCTCAGGGCAAGACATAGGTGTTGTATTGTTGCCATTACTGGAATCAATAGCTATACATTAAAGAAAGACCACTCCTTAATAAGGCCTTATATGGAGAGTCCAAGAACAAACACACTCCCACACACGCACAAAGCCCATCGTGTCCCGCTAACGCCTTCTACGATTTTCCAGTGCACATATTTTTTTGACATATAAATTGTACACACCGAATTCCTTCCAGAAGTATTCAGAGCATTTGGTGACCGAACTCAGATGAAAAGCAGGATGCACAACTGCTACTCCGCTTACACCGATGAGCCATTGCATTATGACCACCCCAAGCCTAGAGAAACGAGCGCGCCTGGAGACCGAACGGTGGCACATGTGAAGTTTATAGAGAAGTATATATATATATAAACCAAGGACCGGCTTTCGGTTAGTAGAGTGTTTGGAGTCAGAATGGGAAAAGCTGCCGATTTATCGGAGTTTGATAAAGGACAAATTCTGATGGCGCGGCGCTTCGGAACTACGATCTCGGAAACTGCGCGGCTTGTGGGTTGTTCACATGCCGCTGTAACGAGTACGTATCAAAAGTGGTTCACAGATGGTCAAACGACGAACCGTCGTCTAGCCGTGTGTCGTCCGCAGCTCATTGACGCCAGAGGGGAACAGATACTGTCGCGCATTGTTCACAGCGACCGCAGGGATACAGTGTGCCAAATCACCCGCAGCTACAACAGTGGTAATCAGGGCTATGTGTCATAGCACACAGTTCATCGCAGCCTTCTGCGCATGGGCCTGCGTAGCCGAAGACCCAGCCGGGTCCCCATGCTCACTGCACGTCATCGCCAACAACACATGAAATGGGCCCCAAGACCATCAAGATTGGACCGTGGATGATTGGAAGAAGTTGGCCTAGTCTGACAAATCAAGATTCCTTATGCATTAGGTAGACGGCCGAGCGCGGATACGCCGATTACCAACGGAGGCTATGGCACCTGGATGCACTCTTGGGCGAAAACAGGCCGGAGGAGGTGGTGTTATGCTCTGGACGATGTTTTCTTGGGACATTTTAGGCCCCATTATCCCAATAGCACACTCCCTGACAGCTGTCAGGTATCTGAACATCGTTGCGGAGCAAGTTCACCATTCATGGCAACTGTGTTCCCTGCTGGTGATGGCTATTACCAGCAGATAATGCGCCATGCCACACTGCTAGAATCGTCAAGGAGTGGTTTGAGCAACATGCTGGTGACTTTCTGTTAATGCTCTGGCCTTCAAGTTCACCTGACATGAACCCAATCGAATATTTGTGGTTCGACTTGGAAAAGCGGGTTCGAGCTAAATCACCACCATCCCGAAACGTACGCGAACTGGAAGACCTGCTGTTGATATTATGGTATCAGATACCGCAGGATACCTATCGCCACCTCATCGAATCGATGTCTCGCCGAGTGGTCGCTGTTTTGCGGGCTAAAGGTGGTCCTACAGCTTATTAGGTACGTGGTCATAATATAATGATGACTCATCGTTGTATTTATGGGACAAATAATAACCACGGAAGGAGAAGTTTGAGCATCACAGTAGCTGAAGAGAAATGCATCTAAATACACAGTTTTACATAAATTAAAAATACGGGTCTTTTTCCTGATATCAAACATAAATTTAAAGGTTTACGTAACTTAAAGGAAAAGTCGAAGACATTATGTTCTGACCATTCGCCCGAGATGGGTCCGTGTTCGAATCCCGGTTAGGCATTGATGTTGTGTTTGTCTTACGGCTGTACCTGTCTCCTTTACCTGAAACTAATTTCTCCAAACTGAGGACGTGCGATTGCTTATAGTCCGTTGAGTTGCTCATGGTGGTCGTTAAACAACCAAAAAAAAAAAAAATGACAATACGATGTAGAAATTATGGGACAAATCATGGCTAATACTATACATCCAGCAAAAGGTTATGACCACTTGTAACGCGGCTACACACGTTACAAGGTAAGTGACCATAATTTTTCTTTTTCCACGCAAAACATTCCTCATTTTGCTGTAAATGGACTCGTTGAGATGTCGAACATATCACGAGAGAGAGATGTCCCACTAATAAGAATGTACAGTATTCCATAACATAGCATTAGTGGTTGGCGAGAAACAGCAACTCCCGAGAGCTCATTCCAAGTAGTTCCAGAAATGTTATAGTGGCTTAATATCTGGTAAATTCGAAAGATATGACACCAAACAAAACTAAACACAATACGATGGCCGGAAACGTGATGTTCAGGAATGGGTGCAAATAAACGGCAATCACATGGCGATAACGCTCGCCATTCACGCGGCATTAATTATGCACTATAAGAATTGAAGAGTTCCTGAAAAAGACTCCCCGTACTATACAGTTACCGCTCTCTGTTTTGGCAGGTCTACACTATGCACGCATGGTCCACTGTCTTGACGTGCTTCTCCCAAATGTGGAGCCAGCCTCCAGGAAGTTGTTGCAGGTATTTGAACCAACAACACCAGTAAACATTTTACAAATCATGAGTGCTCCAGTGTTAGTTGCTCTTAACACCAAGCCAGTGGCATTTTTTTGAGTTAAGCAGTGAAATATGACGACAAATGAGCCGTCGACTGTTTTTCCTTTAGTTGTTTCAGAGTAAGACTCAACGTCCAGATGAAAGTGTTCGCCTAGATATTGCACTGGGCAGTGGCGGTCTTCATGCTGTCTGCCTGCCGGCACGCAATGGCAGTTCAATTCGCCTCACACCTCATGCTGTGTCTACCAATTTTCGTCCACAATTTTGTTATTTTTCTACGGTCTTCCTTATTTTCCACAATCCAAGAACGCCTTCACCACAGTGCTGTTTGTACTGTCATTCAGGCTTACTATCACCAAAGTTCCAACTACCAACTAAAAATTCATCAAGTTACACTACCTCCCAGATTTTTTGTTTTTGATTGAGGGCTTAACGGCCAGCGTGAGCAACTCAGTGGGCTATAAGCAGTCGCCCGGCGTCCTTAATTTAGGGTCACTGGTTCCAAGGAAGGGAAAGAGCCAGTACCGTAAGACAAACACAACGTCCATACCTCACCGGGATTCGAACCCAGACTCATCTCGGACGAATAATGAGAAACCATCGCTTAGACCACTGCGCCACCGGGGCGGCACTAGGTTATCCCCACAAAATAATTACCACGAGATACAACCAGTTGTCTCTCCCTACTGTAGGAACACAAGCCAATTGAGTGATTTTAATCCTTCTTGTACAGTCGATTTCGACTTGAGAGAGGTGATGGTCACAAACGTTTGCTCACTACTGTAAATTGGAATAGGAATTGAGTCGTATTTTGCTTGGAACTCATTTATTCCTGATCTAGTTCATTTACATCGCATTTATTGATTCGTTAGATCCCGAGTAACAAAATATGTAGGCCCAGTGTGACTGGAATTTGATTATCCACTCATGTTTGCTGACTTTATAGAGTGCTTGTGAAGGCAATTCATAACTGTTTTAACTTAATATAAGTTTATTTGCATAACATGACGCAAGGATTTAGAAAACAGGAGGAAAACGGAAAAAATATTCACCTGATTCTGGAAAATATGTGCCACATAATCTTTTGAAAATGTGTTAGCTTTCCCGATTGATACCAGAAACAATTCTGTAATATTTGTCTTCAACTGAGAGATGGAATGGGAGAAATTTAAATTAGAACTTTTGCAATGTGGCTTGACTGTGCATTCAAAATGTCACGTTAAAGTGGCCAAATTTCATTGTGACATATATATACTTACCCGTGCTGCGGAACCTAATGGGAAAGTATTAGGATTTTAATAAAAGGCTATTCATTTTGTTCTAAATTAAACAGCTGCTCTAGGTATTAATAAATTACGTTAGGTTTCAAAATCAAGAACGAATATATTACACATTTCCTTTGGCTTTCTTCTGTTTAAAAATTTTAATTGAATTGAAATATACACTTATTGAATTCACGGTAGAATACTCTACTTGTTAAGCTTTACGGATGTTATGAACTTTTCACAGCACATGCTCTTGTCTTGTCATAACGCATGTTTACATGTTTCCAGATAAAACTCGGGGCAGAGAGAACCTGCACAACGAGATGAACAATGAATTCCCAAAGGACAATAAGCCTACTTCTGAGAACGATGAAAGCAATCCCGAGAGCATTTAATACACAGAAAATTCTTGTAATCGAAACCGTGAGAGGGATGAATTCAGCCAGCGGTGAAACTGAACGAATTCTTTTGAGAGAGGAAAACTTTCGAAATTCAGCGTCTGCACAGAATGACTAATACATGGTTTACATAGAAAGACTGCTTAAGTGGAAACAAAATCTGAATCTAAAAGCATTGGATGCATTTAAATTACATGTCAGTGTATAATTCATAGATGAAAAATGCATTGATATTGTAAATACCAATCGAGTTACGAGATTTCGGCGCTAATGTCAGACGATACTTCAAAATAAGAACAGGGAAAGGAATTTCAGTAACTTGGTGATCCCCATAAAATTTTCGAAGTACGGCCATGGTCAGTTTTGCTACAAACATCACCGTTACATGCAGAAAAATCTGCTCATACCGTGAACACGTTGACAAATTGGACATTTAATAAGCACACAAGTGAAACGTCGGACGCACGTCTCCAATGGAAGCAAACAACGCAGTGATATGTGCACAATATCTTGCAACATGGTAACTTTAAAACAAAAGCAGGTTTTCGCAGAAAAATGGCACAAAATGTAAATAGTAGACTTCGGAAAATCACAATTAACGTGGTGCAAAGATTTCAGTAAAGAATATGAATAATTTTTAGAAGATGTTTTTTTAGGAAACGGTTCTTAGAAATTGGTTCATATGTATGCAGTGCATTTCTCCTAGCAGTTTTGAGACTTGCTCATATGGTGGCATACATTTTTGAACATTTTCATCAAAACAGACCATATAGCGTTGATATTATTTTTATTTATTGTATTTATTTTATAAAATTTCTGCTATGCAATATTATAGAAAAGTAATATAATATAATATAAAAATACAATATGTGCCACAATCATAAACTAATTGTACAAATAAAGTAAACAAATTCACCAATAAAACTCACAAAATACAACAAATCACCAAAACTTTCACAATAAATACAAATTCCGCACAACAACAAAACTCATTCCATTGAAAATTAATATCAATTAAATTGACAATTTACCAATTGTCAATATGAATCAAATATTATATGTTAAAAATAATTAAGTGTACAGCAAGGGGCCAGGGTAAAAGGCTGAAATACTGCCTGACAAGCCCCTGAGCCCCTCTAATTAAAAACGAGATATTCCAGCACAGTTAAGACAACGAAAGCAATTGTACAATATGTTTCTTTTACAAATCATTAAGCGATAAATTCCAATATTCAATTTCCCGTCAAAAAATTCCTTTGCACTCGCTTAAATACCGGATAACGTGTCTCTGATCTAATAATCAACGGTAATCCATTCCACTCACACAATCCCAACACATTGATATTATTCAACATTAAACCTGTACGAGCCCACTGAACAGAAAAACCCAACCCACCACGAGCAGTGACGTAACCATGTTTCAAAATCTGGGGGGGGGGGTTCCGATCACACGTGCACACATTATATGTATACATATATACATATATGTATACAATATTATATACATACTGAATAAGATAGTTTGGGACCCCCTCTCCTACACACGCAGGAGCAAAGCAGTTGCTGGCCACCCCGGCGGCATGGTGGTCTAAGCGATGGCTTCTAATCATTCGCACGAAAGGGGTCCGAGTTTGAATCCCGGTGAGGCATGGATGTTGTGTTTGTCTTACGGCACTGGCTCTCTCCCTTCCCTGGAACCAGTGACCCTAAATTAGGGAAGAGCGACTGCTTATAGTCCATTGAGTTGCTCACGATGGTCCTTAAACCTCCAATCAAAAAAAAAAAAAAAGCAGTTTGCTGAGACACGATTTAACGGGCACGACATAGGCGCCTCTGTTGGCGAATTGTGGAACTTAGCAAACACAACTGTAAAACTATGACAGGTAGGGCAGAAATGTAAATTACAAAGTTGTAGAACTGACTTTGCTCATTAGGAATCGATTTCGCTGTTTTATTAAGTACACATTATGTCATCATCATCATCATCATTGTCAACCATTATCAATCCACTGCTGGACGAAGGTCTCCCCAAGTTTCCTCCACAACGGTCTGTCTTGTGCCAGTCTCCTCCATGTCACTCCCGCATATTTACGAATTTCATCCACCCATCTCCCATGTGGTCTTTTTCTGGGTCTTTCCTGTCCCTTGGAATCCAATCTAAAATTTCGGCTGTCCATCTATGGTCTGTCCTTCTGGCAGTATGTCCAGCCCATTGCCATTTCAGGGATTTAACTCTGATCATGATGTCTTCCACTCTCGTCATTTTTCGGATCCACGAGTTCCTCTTCTTATCTCTCCTGGTTATACCAAGCATGCACCTCTCCATGATACTTTGAGTTGTCTGCAGCCTTTGTATGTCTCTTTTAGTTAAGGTCCACGTCTCTGCACCATACGTAAGCACTGGAAGGATGCATTGATCAAACACTTTTCTTTTAAGACATAATGGCATATTGCTCTTGAAAATTATGCTGTTTCTTCCAAAAGCTCTCCAGGCAAGTTTTGTACGCCGATTAATTTCTTCATCAATGTGACCCTCACTTGATATCTGCTGTCCAAGATAAACATATGTATCTGTTATCTCCAGTTTTTCTCCATCAATCGATAAATCTTCATTTCTTGTAAAAGCATTGAACATCACTTTTGTCTTCTGAAAGTTCATTTTTAATCCCACTTCTTTACTCTTGTCAGCAAGTTCCTGGATCATACTCTGCAGCTCTGATGGGGTAGTTGATAAAATGACTACGTCATCAGCAAAACGAAGGTGGGTTAGATAATCTCCATTAATCTTTATCCCTTTGTTTTCCCAGTTCAGTGATTGAAAGACATTTTCCAATGTGGCATTAAAGAGCTTCGGAGATATGGTGTCACCTTGTCTCACTCCCTTTCCAATTTTTATGTGTGTTGTATTTTCAAACAGCCGAATCTTTGCACTTGCATTTTCATAGATGTTATTAATAATATTAATGTATGCATCTTCAATACCGCAGGATTTCAGAGCCGTGGTAACTGCTGATGGTTTCACCGAATCAAAGGCTTTTTCATAATCGATAAAAGCCATGCACAATGGAAGTTCATATTCCCTCGCTCTTTCAATTAGTTCTCTCAG
The DNA here is from genome assembly GCA_039090855.1 of Macrothele yani. Lineage (NCBI taxonomy): Eukaryota > Metazoa > Arthropoda > Arachnida > Araneae > Macrothelidae > Macrothele > Macrothele yani. Next base: position 80,040,895 of record CM077012.1, read on the forward strand.
TACGTGGATATGATCTATTGTGCTGTAGCCACTCCTGAATCCAGCTTGTTCTCTCGGTTGAGCCATGTCCAGTGTTACCTTCAAGCGGTGTGAAAGAACTTTAGTGAAGATTTTATAAACCACCGATAGGAGGCTGATAGGTCTGTAGTTCCTGAGATCCTCAATGTCACCTTTTTTATGTAGCAGGATCATTGTAGCGTTGTTCCAATCCTCAGGAATCTTCCCTTCATTAAGGCATCGAGTGAAAATTTGGGCGAGTACTGTTTCAATTTCTCCACTTGCTTCTTGTATGATGTCTATAGTAATTCCATCTTCTCCTGGAGCTTTCCCCGCTTCATGTTCTTGATTGCATATGCAACTTCTGCTGGGAGGACTGGAAGAACTCTGGTACCTTTCATGATGTCTGGAGTACATGTATCATCCCTTTCATATAATTTGGAGTAGAAATCTTTCACTCTTGTCAAAATTTCGCCTCTATTTCTTGTTATAGAACCATCTTCTTTTCTCAGAGCCATAATCTGTTTTCTTCCCTTACTGAGATGTCCCTTTGCTATCTTAAGGCTTTGGTTGTTTTCAATTGCTTTCCTCACTAGCTCACAGTTGAATTTCCTTACGTCTTCAGTGATACTTTTTCGTGTTGTCTTGCATAGCTCTATATATTCCACTTTGGAAGTCACATCTTCTTTAGTTGTCCTCATCTCTCTTCTTTTTTGCATCAACATTTTGGTTTTTCCTGATAATTTGTTCACATGCAACTTGTTCTTAGACCCAGCTAATTTTGTTGCTGTTTCCATTAGAGCTTTGGTTACTTTTCTGTTAACTTCAGAAATATCCACTTCTTCCGATGTTAGACCTTCTAAAGCAGAGAATCTGTTCTTCAGTTCCAACTTGAAAGTATTATGGTGTTTTTTAAGGTTGGTTATGTCAATACATTTTGTTTGTCTTATGAGCTTGCCACGTTCAAGTTTGGTGTTGAGGTGCATCTTACATCTCACCAATCTATGGTCACTACCTGTGTTGAACTTGTTCAGCACACTGCAGTCTTCGATGACGAATTTTTTGTTACACATAATAAAATCAATTTCACTTGTCGTCCCAATTGGATGTCTCCATGTCCATTTCCTGTGTGGCTTTTTCTTGAAAAAGGAGTTCAAGATGAAAAATCCTTCTGCCTCTGCAAACTCAACGAGAGTATTTCCACGCTGGTTTCTGTTGCCGTGACCGAATTTACCTACTGAAGTTTCATTCTGTTGCCGTTGCCCTATTTTTGCATTGAAATCTCCCATAATTATCTTCAAGTGCTGCTTACCTTTATTATTTAGATGACGAATTTCCTCATAAAATTCTTCAATTTCTTCTTCAGGATGACTTGTGGTGGGTGCATAAGTTTGAATAATCTGAGCCTGGTATCTTCTCGATAGTTGGATAACGAGTCGTGCAGCTCTGTCAGAGGAACTTTTCAACTTCTACCACTTTATCCTTCAGTTTCTTGTTTATTATAAATCCAACACCACTAGTTCTGCCAGTATCTGTCCCACGATAATAGAAGAGATGTCCACTTTTCAGTTCAATGAGATCTTCTCCTTTTCTCCTTACCTCACTTAGCCCGACGATGTCCCACTTGATCCTTTGTAGTTCCTCTTCCAATTCAAGAAGCCTTGAATCAGAAGATAGGAGCGTCCGTTATAGGTAGCCAAGGTCAGCATCAAATGGCAGCCTAGTCCGGTCCTCCGGGGATTCTTAGCACCCTCTGCCTTCATGTCGCACTGGCCGCTGCCTTGGCCAGGTACATTCCAGCTGCCGGAGACTGAGGGCCAAGATTTAAGTTGTAGAGTTATTTTGGAGGTGTTTGGCCATAACTCACCACGCTGGCCAAGCGGGTTGGTGAGTGTGGGATAGCATTTCCTCTGATCCCGATGGTATAGTTATACCGCTATTGGCGGTCGTCAGAGCCCCTTTAGTGGGAACAGGATGCACCACGAGAAGGCGGGGTTGACATTTGTCAAGGAGAGGCTGTGATGTTACGCATCACCTGACCTTACATCCCACACATTATGTACGTGTTTATATTCTACGAAAAATTACAATCTTATATTATTAAATTTAGTTGGTTCACATCATACAAAGTGTGCATTATATCATTACATTCCCGAAAAATTTGGGGGTTCTTTACATTGGGGATCCTCAACTCTGAAAATCCGGGAGGGTCCTGACACCCCCACCCCCGTGGTTACGCCTATGACCACGTGTGTCATAGGAATGAGTGGTACGCCGTAATGCAATCAAGTTGAAGTATCTTCCTGTAAAAATACATTCATGGACCATCAGCAGCAATCTGTATTTATGTAGTTGCACAACAGTTAATATCTGAAAAAGGCGAAAAAGAACCACCGATCCAACTAAATAATTTAAAAATCGGACAAACTTCCTCTGCAACACAGATAAACGAACTATGTTATGCCTCGTAATCGCACCCCATATTAAAATGAGGTACGGCAATACAGGAAAAATAAAATAATAGTATAAAATTAACAGAATTCTAACTGACAAAAAAATCAGAAATCCGCGAAATCATACCGAGATCTCAAACATAACGCAAGCCGATGCACCTTAAAATCCCATCTGTGAGATTCATGCAGAACTACACCCAAAAATTTCACTGTGGTCTGGAACTGTAATGCAGTATCATTTAAGTAAACATAACTCAATTGACAAGGACGAGGCCTGAAGTTTCGAAACAACACGCACCCCGTCTTAGTAACATTTAACGTTCAAAAATTACATGCAAACCAACGACGGTACTCCCTAATTTCGAGATTTACTCGAGGAATCAACTCACTCAGATTATTCCCCCTAAATAATAGGCTTACATCATCAACAAACAATACCAAATGAGCACAAGATGGAACTCGAAAAATATCATTTATATAGATCAAAAACAAAATAGGACCCAACACTGAACCCTGAGGAACTTCAAATGATAAAAAAAAAAAAAAAATGGCAATTCCTGAGCAGAATGTATCTTTTCTGGTCAGGAATTGCCGCTCTCCATGCTCTCTTTTTAGCATGGAGAACAAAAAGAATTAACAAAGATAGAAATCTGGGATGCAAGGAGGGTCGAGTAAACACTGAATGCTTTTAATTGCTTACACGTGAATGGAAGTCGTTCACGTGTGGTCTGGCGTTGCCATGATAATGAACCTAGTGTGCAACGGATTCCAAAAGATTTTGAAAACCGACCCGAAGTATGCCTTAGTGAAAGTTACGAATGATGGTCCTATGTGCGCGTAAATCATCCCTCGGCAAAAAAACAAAACAAAAAAAAACCCTGTAAAGATATCAGTTATCACCATATGGTGAACTACTGACTAAGACAAAATATTTTTTGCTTTAGTGCGCTCAAAATGTCTTTCAGGAGCTGTTATGTTTGTTCTCAGGATCATACCGTCTAATCCATGACTCATTTCCTGCAACAACACTTTGTACCATTGAATTTTGAGTTATTCAGTGCAAAATCTCCAAGCTAGCAGGTTACAAAACGTTTTGTTTGTTTTTCAAACTTCGGAAATCAAGTAATAAAAGATGGTATTTTATGATAATGTGTATATCGAAAACGGCCAAGTAAGTTACCCTCAAGTGGCAATGAGCTGGACATACTGCTAGAACTGACAACTGTTGACAAGTGAAATACTAGACTCGATGCCAAGGGACAAGAAATGACCTAGTAGACCACGTGGGAGATACATAGAAGGACGGAGGTATTATTATCTATTTATTTTGTTTTAATTTAATTTTAAAATTAAATTAAAGGCTCAGTGGCTCTTTTGCTGGTTGTTGCTTTTCGTTAAATAATATTCATGAAACGTAGCACTTTTCTTTGAAATTGCTCCATGTCATCATTCGCATTTTAGCGGTTTCTGGCCTTTCTTTTGATATGTATGAGAGATAAAATTTCCATCTCACATAAGTAGGTTTTCAGAAATGCCTCAGGAATCGTCAATGCTGTCTTGACGCTAGTCATAGGAATGGTGGTAGTTGAGCACACCAGAAGTTTTCTAGATACATTGTTCCAAACTTCATTTGAGTTCATTATTTGGCTTGTAATTCACTGTGATCGTCTTTCATTGAATCACTATCGCCGACGCAAACCAATTTTAAAAGAAATATATCTAACATCCATTTTTGTGCTACCTCAATACCTTGCGTGGAAAAATATTCTTGGAAATTCAACTCAAATACATAATACTGGCAGATGGATTCCATATTAATCATACATGAAGACATAAATTTCAGGTTTTCTGAGGTATGTTTTCATATAATTACTCAACTGTTGTAAATCCTCTGCAACCTCAGGTTCAGTGGTGTATCCCTCATTTTCCGAAACAACAGCTTCTTGGAGAAAAGGGAAGCTAGCAAATGTTTTCTTTTATACACGCCTTATACAAACAGGAAATTTCCGAATAAAAGCCCCGATGACTTCTTCCTCGTAATTACCGTTTTCATCCCAGTTCTTTGCATTTATATATTTAATTCGTTTAGACGTGGGAGTGTACCGTAATTACTATGTACCCAAGCGAAGGATAGAGTCTCTATTTTCGAAGTCAATTAAATTACTGCTTTGGCTGAGAAACTGAATGATTTTTCCGTGCTTTTCGAAAACACAACTTAGCACTTTTCCCCGAGAAATGCATCTCACTTCTGTGTGGAGAAGAATCCCCATATGGCTCAGACAAATTTCTACACAAAACGAACGGAAGAGGCGATGATTTAGTGCATGATCTCAACGTTGTAAACAGTTTTCTTCACTTTTGTTGGCAATGTCTTTGCCTACAGCAGTGATTTTCAACCAGTGGGGCGCGGCCTCCTAAGGGGGAGCAAAATATCTAAATGAGGCGCGAAGAAAAGTGGAAATCAAAGGAAAAACTATTTATTGAAACAAAAGAAAAAAAGTACATTCTGAAAATAAAATACCTTTCCCGTGGCAATAAATCTACGCGCACCCCAAGTGTGGCTGTTATAAACGGTAAGAAAAATGGACTCGTTTGCGTTTGTAAGGAAACCTGTTTGACAAACAAAGTACTCAACTTGAGCTATGTTTTGTTTTACAAAAAAAATCGGTATAAAAACAGTAACAGGCATCTCGAGATATGCCTGGAAGCATTATTCCTCCCAAAACTCGGAGAAAAATTTACGACTCTCGTCAGACATTTCTCGGTTGGACTTGCAAGAATTCACGATAGGTAGGCGGGTGATGACGATCAGAAATTTGCAACGATGCATATTTTACGACGCGGGCGACGATCTATGCATACAATAGATTTAAGTAGATATATTAAACAGATCAATACTAAAGAAGCTGTGTAATGTAAACATTACACTGCAACTATACGCAATTACAGTGTTCCCATAGGAATACCTAACAAACCCATGTAACAGGTACGGTGTTTTGGCAGCGTCCCGGTGAGAAGATTGGAAGGGGAGGTGCAATAAAAATTGATATGGAAAAGGGGGCCATAACTACGAAGAGGTTGAGAACACTGGCCTACAGTGCATGTCAGAGCAATATAAAATGGAAAACCGTCACGTGGTTGTATTTCTTTGTTAACATATTCGGCAAACTCCAAATGTTTTCGTAATATAACATATATAACAGGGGCACCATCAATGTAAACTGAACTAATCGCTCCGATCAATGTCTAATACTTTGATATGATTAAATACACAAATTTCTTTCGAAATGATTCCAATAGGCTGCAAAACAAGAATTTTTCCAAAATTTATTTTTTCCTTTACATACCGTGCAAACACCAACACTTATTTACCGTGCAATTCAGCACTACTAGCCTCGTCTAGCTAAGTCTCCAATTTAAGAGGACTTGCTTTGATGTGTATCTTATAAGTTGCTACAAAATATCCTGATTTATGTAATGATTGCTACAACTGATCTCGTTATTAGATAGGGGAACTTATTGACGCTCCTTTTGTGCTTCTGGACAGCAAATTATTTCTGCCATTTCCAGTGCACAAAGTTTTAGTAATTCCTCAGCTTTTTTTATGTGGCTTCTTGTTGGCACATAAATATGCAACTTAATGAGATGATCTTAACAAGGGATTCTCATGGGACATTAGCGAGAAGTCATGATGCCTCCTGTAGCTTCGCATCATAAGGAGAATTTGAAACTTGAGATCACGTTGTGGGAAAAAAATCCCCGTGACCGGAAAAAAAACCAAACCAGTATTGAATTAATTCAATTCAATTCGATTCAATTTATTAGTTTAGCTGTCATTATACACATACGAAATGCTCATGAGAAGTAAACAAATCAAAAGATATATAACAGCTAGGAAGATCAGAAAAAAGGCCGAAATGACCTGACAAGTCCCGATCTCCCTTCGTAGAAAGCACAAGTCAAGAAAGAAAATACGTAACATCAATTGAGCATATTGTTAGTTATATCAGTAGTTAGTAGTAAATGCATGGCAACGATGCCCAGTGTGTTGAGAGCAATATTTATAATATTTATAGGGAGCAGTTAGTGGTCTGAAATTATATTAAAAAACAAATCATACATTTGCATTTCATATTTTTTAAGTAATGTGGACATCTTTATCAACTTTTAATTCGATAAAATCTTAGCTTACGCAGTCGGAATGGTATGGCCATATTTCATCCATTCTGTCTTATCAGTGATTTCTCCCCCAACCCCTTTTACTTCCATTCCCGACTCACCGGTCAAACCTATCCCTTGTTTTGTTTTTATACAATGTTAGTGAGTAATAAGTAAACAGTGATTCTTTTCTTAAATAAGCTGTAGTTATTAATATTATGAATTTCCTTAGGCAAGTCATTTCAAAGTTAAATGTGAAAACAATAAAAGTTATTGAAATTACCCTTAATTAATGATTAATGAGATCCTTGAGGCTAATGCTGCGAGACTAAATATTTGACATCTGGTTCAATTTTCGTAAGAAACAAACGAAGGTCTCCTCTTTCGGTGATATTTAGACGGTTTCTCTGTTTGGTAGTAATATGTTTAACAGCACTAAAGCCTGATTTTACAAGATATGAGATAAGGAAAAGTATCAATAAATTAAATATCATTTTCCACATAGTTGGATATAACGCAGGCACTTTTTTTATTTTGCCAGAGTTTTTGGCATCCACCACTATCGAAATTATATTTGCTCTCTTCATCATATTTATGTTCTAATAGTTCTTCTTGGCAAGTTATATCAACCTCAGCAAAATTTGCAGTAAAAGAATTTATCATCCAGTCATACACCTTCAAATTCAAAATATCTTTAAATCGTTTTTCCATATCCAATTTAAGTTCGTTGAAGTAGCTATTGAATCTTTCAATCTCCTCTGGAGTTTACATCATCTTTTATATATAGAAGACAATTCGGGAAACTAATGAAATTCTCTCTTCAAAAGATTGTGACGGAGAAGATCAAGTTTTTCGATAAATAAATACACAATATTTTTGCAACTGAGAAGAGTTATATTGGCTCCTTGAAGTTGCAAATTAATTTCATTAAATCTCTTGAAAATGTCTGTCAAATAAAAGGCATCATTCTTTACTGTTTGTAATTGTTGACAGAGACCAGCCTCATTATTAATTTCAAAAAATTGTATGACACCATCATATAACGCTTGTGACGTGCCTGCCCAGCAGGACGCACACGACATAAAGGCAGATAGCAGCGACAACGAACGTCCGTGTATCTCAGTTGGTAGAGCGACTTCTTCCGGAATAGGTGGACTCGGGTTCGATTCCCGGCGTTGACCAAAAGTGACGGAGAAATTTACTTCGTTATAATGGCGCCCGAACTTTCCGGATGACCCGGCCGTTCAAGATCTCGCAATGGTGTGATGTTCTTTCCACACCGCGAGATAGGAAAAAAGGGAGAATCCCTTCTCCAGCGCTTCGAAAAATAAAAGTGTGTGATGTTGCATTCGACACACCAGATTGACTGGGAGTTCTCAAGTGCACGTTCTACAGCGGATGGATGCCTGCAACGATTCATGGTCACGGCTGACCCGTGGGCCATGCCCCGGCACTCTTTCGGAGGGGGGGGATGTGACGTGCATGCCCAGCAGGACGCACACGACATAAAGGCAAATAGCAGCGACAACGAACGTCCGCGTAGCTCATTTGGTAGAGCGACTTCTTCCGGAATAAGTGGATTCGGGTTCGATTCCCGGCGTTGACCAAAAATGACGGAGAAATTTACTTTGTTATACGCTACAAAATGAGAAAAGCATGTACCCTTTGAAAGCCATCGAACTTTTGTGCGTAAAAGTAACCTAATAAATTGCTCATTATTGTCCTGGCACAGCTGTTGAAACATTCTATCATCTTTGGCATTGAATTTGATCTTATTTACAGCTCTAATTATTATACTTAATGATGAATAGAGACCTGTACTTAAACGTTTTCCTACAAGATATTGTCTGTGCAATACACAATGAATACACAAAACGTTTGGCAGATCTTTCTTCAAATAAGCAACAAATCCATGAGAGTATTTACGGATTACCTTGTTTTAATTATTATCTACATTCAAAGTTTGGAGATGGAATTCAAAGGTAAATTGCAAAAGCATATTTTAAAAACGTCAAACTCGCGAAGTTGTTAGCAGTGTATTCGATATATGGCTGAAGAACAAAATTTGTAAGAACGAACAAAAAAACCCCCACGCCCAACATGAAAGCTTGAATCGTCCACTAGTGGGCGGTAGGGGCCAGGTTGATGACCACTGACCTAGACCGTGCGGTGCTTCCGCTTTGTGTCGCCGAAGCAGCCACAAATCTTCTATAGGAGCTCATGTACTGTATGTAGAAAACCCCTATGTTGGCTACTATTGTGTTACCGTTACAAATGACAACACAGAAATGGACGCGCATTATGTACTTCTGAATTTGATAATCCAATTTAATCATAGCACTTTGTTAATTTGCACAGTATTTACAATATATTGAAAATTAGTATACTGAACATGCCACACAAAACATACAAGTGAATACAACTTAGAAATTTGCTATGGTGTAATGTTCGTTTAAACACTACATAAAAACTACACCTACAGTGAAACAGGAGTCATTCAAGTAAACGTCGAGAAAAAGGCTACTTACGATTAGTCTTTATTCAGCTACTGATACTTTGGCACTTTCACAAGGTATAATCAAACGAACATGAGTTAATAATAATAATACTTCGTTAAGAGAACAACCCCAACACTAAAGTAGAACACGCAGCCTTCAAATAACTCAAACTTCAATTTAACAAACGTCTCTTCCACAATTAGTATAACTTCCACCAACTCCATATACTGCTGCTTCTCAAACATTATACATATATCGTTCTGTTCTAATCTGACGCATCCACACGTCACGCGTTCTAACTTCAAATTGTTTCCAACCATACTCTTGCGAGGGAGAAGATATCGCGTTAAGTTTGAAAAACGCTAAGGAGAATAAATTCAAATTTACATAGAGAAAGAAACAAAAAAGAAAGTTAAATTAGAGTATACATAACAAAGGCGATAAATTGTACCCAATGCTTTAGCAACTAACTGGTAAATGATTTCAAATTCAAACGAAAGCCATCGCGTTGTCTCTAAGACTTAATATTGTGCTTCTGTTAGCATACAATTTGGTTCACTTCACTTCAAATAATGTTTTTTGAGAGCAAGGAGTTTTGCCTCGCAGTAACAACATGGAAGCGAAAACAACGGAAAAAATGAGATAGACGGTTATTTTTGCTAGTGTTAATATTATAAGTAGACGGGTTAGAAGGGATGAAGGATTTGATTATTGATCTTGAAGTTATCTGACACTGTCTCGCACATCCAGGAAGTGAGTGCACACACTACATTTACGCACTACAGTGCGTGCACTACATTTTCTGAATAGTGACTCGCACATCCAGGAAAATGGACTTGAAGAACTCTTTTTGATTATCTTAGAGGCAAGTGTGACCAGGAAAATTCAGTGCTGATATACAGTCTTCTCGTTTGGATTATAAGCTTCAAAATATATAAAAATACATTTATATAGATACATAAGTTCCAATATTGCCTGAATACAAGATCCTCAATATTCTCGTATTCTGGCATTATTGTTCCATTACTTTTCGATATGATAGCCCCCATGCACTTAACACATCTTTGTTTCAGCCGTGTCAGTCCTTGGTAGCAGCGGTCTTCAACAAAAATAAGTTCTAAGCCTAACGTACCTGCACCTTGTATTCTGGAAATATTGTACCAATACTTTTTGATGCACAGTAAACTTCTGTGCATTTAGGGCATCTGTATTTAAGATGAGACAGTTTCCAGTAATATAATACCCTGTAAACTCTGTAGAATCCTAGAGCTCGTAAACGTATCAAAAACGCTACCGTTTCAGAGGTTGTTCCAGAATCTCCGTTACCATACGACCCTGAAAACTACTGCCTCAATTCCTTCTTTCTCTAAGCATTCAATCACTGCGTGATGCTCACCGTTCCCAACATTCCGTGCTGTTACTGATTAGTAATAGTTTTTATTACTTATTAGTGCAATTACTGATTGATCAACAACTTAACTTGTTGAACTCAAACATTTCCAGTGGCTGCCTTGTATGACAGCTGCCTAACACTTCCTGAACTCCATCGTTACACGCATTCACTGTACAAAACATTAGAGATACCTATCTAATAGCGTGTTGGTCCTTCTCTAGCACAAATAACAAACAGACTGAACACACCGAGGCATCGACTCCACGAGATACCGAAGGGTTTTTGGAAGTAATGCCAGCCATGCCTGTTACACCATTGTCTACAACTCTGCCCAAGACGTCGATCGAGGAACTATGGATCTGCTGTTTTGCTCCAACGGTGCACGCTGCATACGGAGCTTCCACAGGGTTTAAATCCGGCGACCTTGGGGACCACTGGATGGTTGAAAACTTAGAGAAGTGTTTCTCGAGCCATGCCTGGCTGGTTGTGACCCCGTAGAGCGGCACATTCTGCTCCTGAAACAGACCAACGGCCGCAAGATGCGCGAAGGCCATGAAAGCGTGTAGGTGGTCAGTCAGCACCTGCTAGTCGAACGTAGCGGTTAAAGACCTCTCCAGACAACTAATACACATAATGTGTCCCACGAGAAGGCGATCTAAACCATTACAGAGCCACCACCACCTTGAACGGAGCCGATCTGGCACGACGCGGCCATGGCCTCATGCTGTGGACAGAACACCCGCACCCTAGCTCGGCAAGCTGAAAATGGGATTCATGTGACCACACGACGCGGCAACATTATGCAGAGGTCCAGTTTTGATGTTCTTGGCACCAAGCAGGGGTAATTTCGGATTAGGCGCAGTCAACAGTGGCACAGGAGTAGGGCGTCGGCTTCCGTAGAGCAGGGTATGCAGCGTGCACCGCACCGTTTGCTCACTAATGCTGCTTGAGCCCCCGATACTTAACCTGGATGTGATTTGTGCCGCCCTTGCCATGCGGTACGTCTGTACGAGCCTGGATAGTCTACGTCGACCCTGGTCAGCAATGGGTGTAGTCGGCCACCGCTTACTCTTTGTGCGCTGATATTTTCGTCGATGGTATGCTCGTGGTACACTCTTCATACGGTTTCCCTCGGAAACCTTAGAGTTCTAACCACTTGAGCGATAGAATGACCTATCTGTCTTCCGCCGACAATGCGTCCACGATCAAAGTCGCTCAGATCACCACGTTTACCAAGTTTGTCGATTGCGATATACTCTTGGGAAGCCCTGCTGTCCGCCTATTTATCGCCTGCTTTCGGTTTGGGTGAACACCCGCACCCTAGCTCGGCCCATGTCAATTGCCTATCAACCCTATCTGTAATATATATATTTTATCCACTGAGTGTATTTGGATTTGCCCCATTATCTTTGATTCCCGATGATGGAATCCTTTTCTTGATTTTTGTACCGAATAGATAAAACTACGGGGAAGATTATACGAGCATATACAGTATACAAAGGCCGTTCCACAAAAACTGAGAGTATTTTTTTTTTTTGAGTTGGCAACGGTGCGAAGGGGAAAAACAACCACGCAGACGACTAAGTGAATTAAGGAAGTATCTATGGCAACAGCTATTAGCCGTGGCAGCCGATTCTGGTTTTGTTATTGCGCAGCTATGGAGGTGAGTGATTCAGAGTTAAGAAGTGAAATGCGTTGTGCGATAAAATATTGCTATCGTTTGAGTAAAACGGCTCCAGAAAGAGTTGATTTAATGAAAAAAGCTTACAAAAATAAATGTTTGGGTGAGTCAACGATTTTTCGATAACACCATGATTTCAAAAAAGGACGTTTGTCGGCAGAACTCGCAGCTAGGCCTGGTCGACCTGAAAGTGCTGTTACGGAGCGTATTGTTAACACTGTTTGGAGTCAACGATTTTTCGATAACACCATGATTTCAAAAAAGGACGTTTGTCGGCAGAACTCGCAGCTAGGCCTGGTCGACCTGAAAGTGCTGTTACGGAGCGTATTGTTAACACTGTTTGGTCAATCTTGCAAGAACATCGACGAATGACATGTGAAGATATAGCGGTGTCAACCAATATTTCAAAACCGTCTACATTCCGCATTCTACGCGACTAATAACTGCTGCATCGTATGTGTGTCCCAGATGCGAAATATTGGTTGCCTTTGTCAACCAATATTTCAAAACCGTCTACATTCCGCATTCTACGCGACTAATAACTGCTGCATCGTATGTCTGTCCCAGATGCGAAATATTGGTTGCCTTTGTCAACCAATATTTCAAAACCGTCTACATTCCGCATTCTACGCGACTAATAACTGCTGCATCGTATGTCTGTCCCAGATGCGTACATCATCACCTGACGAGAGAACAATTGTTAGCCAGATTTCAGGTGTATCATGAGTAGAAACAAATGATTGCAAAGGATCCAAACTTTCTAAACACAGTAATAACTGCCGATGAAACATTGGTCCAGTATTTCGACCTCCTCACGAAGCGCGCAACGAGTTTCTGGAAACACACAGGCTCGCCTCCTCCAAAAAAAGTCCCCCAAAACGAACGGGATGATGATAATTTTCTTTGATCATAAACGTGTAGTCTACCATCATGCCGTTCCTCCACAAATTACTGCCAATGCTGTATTACATTTTAGTCTTGAAGCGTCTGCGACGGCACACACATCGATTAAGCTACAGTAACTGGTGGGCAAGTGGACCCTACACCATGATAACGCCCGCCCACATGTGGCTGTTTGTATCTTACAAAATGCAATATTGAAATCATGCCACAATCTGCCTACAGTCCTGACCTCGCCCCGTGCGATTTCTGGTTGTTTCCAACAATGAAGGAGAAGTTCCGTGGCGCAACATTCAACCCAGATGCTGAAGTTATTCAAGCTGTACAGGTGTCGCTAAAGCAGCTTCCACAAAATGCCTTCGCCACATGCTTTGAAAAGTGGCCTGAACGATGGGACCGCTGTATATCATCCGAGGGAAGATACTTTGAGAAAGAATAACATATATTTTGTTGTGCCTATATTTCGTCCTTTTTGTGTGATTTTACTCTCAGTTTTTATGGAACGGCTGTGTTGTATATTTCCAAATTTTCTTGATTTATGATATTTCAGCTGCGTGGAACATTTTTAGTTTTGCTACGATAGGAAAATCGGCATTGAAAAAATAATTTTAGATCACGGAGTTAACTTAAAATTTTAATTTCTAGTACAGAATTTTCCAGATAAATGGTAATAACATATAACACAGCTAAGAAAATGAAGGATGAAATATTTGTCTGTGGACAGGATATAGCGGTTACTAAGTTTTCAAATGATACTAAAATGGTATTTTCCGTTTGTTTTGGAGGTTGTTATCGTAGAAGCTTCTCAGATTGGAATTTATCGCTTGAGAGGGCTTGTATTAAATAGCCCAGGACACCCGATTTTTTATTCTGAAAAACTTCATCGTCTTTCAATCAGTGCGAAGAAAATGTTTTCTATAAGCTAAACCGATACAAGGTGTACAAGCTATTAAATTTTTATGCCGTTCTCAGCGCATCAAATTGTTATTTGTGTGTCTATTAAAATGAGGAGTGCTATCCTTTGCCTTATTGTCATTCTAGAAAATATACAGGTTTCCCACATGAGTTGGATAAATAACTACATCACCATGTAGTTCACATTCTGTCATCGATAGCGAAAATCTCATTTTGCATTTGTGGGCCGAATGACGATCACTTGTGACATTCTTCACTTAATGCGACTAGCTTTTTTTTTATTTTCTCACGGATAAATCTTATTCATCCTGTCACCATTTACGCTGTCAATCATAATATAACGGATTTGCTCCGCTTTAGAACTTGGGGGAAACAAATTATGAAACAGCGTGTTCGTTAACTCAATGGTGTTCCTCAGGGGATCAATGAATATTCAATGAGGTCCTACTCGCTTGCTGAAGTAGAGCACCCACATGACAGCATAAATTCATATTTTCCTTCAGCTTCGCATTGCCGCTTTTCCCTTTTAAGTGGATTAGGATCGGGTTGAGTAACAGGATTAACTTCTTTGCACTCGGATCCTGAACGTCGTACCTTATACGCATGTATTCGCCCATGTAAAGACTCTTGCTTTGCAACACAGATGAATGAACAACTTATAAAAGCGATATCACAGAATAGATAAACGAATGCAAGTGATCTGAAAAAGTGAAAACTTTCTCTTTAATTGCAAATTACGTACATGAAAAATGTTTTAGTTCCTTGGAATTTCAACTATTTAAAAGGCAATCGATCATGAAAGAATTGTTATCATCACAGACTTTCCGAAGAAGGGAAAGGGAATTTTCAGATTATCAGTTTTATAAATGTGCAGTCACAAGACAATGCTATCAAGAAATGGTAATCTCTAACTTACATCTGAAATTAGTTTGTATGGATCTTTTGCTGCTGAAAATAAACAAACTGAGCAAAGGGAACGATATTTAGCCTTTTCCCTCTATTTCTGACCTTTTCCCTCTATTTCTGGCCTTTTTCCTCTTTTCATCCCTGTTGTTTCTTATCTGCTGTACAATCATTTTCACTTAATCTATGTAATTTGTATGCGACAACTAAAATGAAATAAATGAAATGAAATGAAATATTGCCGGGTTCTTTATAACGATTTGCTGCGTTGGAATTCTCTAATAAAGTTGTAAAGCAGCCCAAAGATGCTTACAACATTATACGGTGGTATAGGGACTATCTGCGCTTTCAGTGGGTGCAAGAATAAATTGCAACGAGATATGGATGTTATGTTAGTCTTATCCCATTCCTGAAGCAAGGGATAGGTCCTTACCTGTTCATAAAATGCCCAGGTTTTCTGTGGGCCCAGACTTGTTCACCGATGGATGCTTATGCGGAATTTCACGAAAGCCCGCCATACTTCTGACTCACAAACTCCGTTGCTCATAAAACATTTGCTTCCTAAATTCTAAATTAACAGGATGTGGAACACGTATAACTAAATGGCAGTCGGTGAAGTCACTCAAGTCATGTTCTTTTATTATTGTATTTTCGCTAGTTTCCCGATTCTATTGAACTCCCAAGGCAGGAAGGAATAACCTGTTCTTTCTTTTTTTTTTTTTTTTTTACTAAAAAAACCTTGCGCATGTATTCGCTAATCTGATTACTTTTAAACACATACTTTCCGACTCCTGAAAAATTCTTAAATTTCATCTAATTCAAAAAATTACTAATGGATTCATTTAGACTAAATAACGACCCAAGAACTGAAATGTTTTGCATAAAATACAGAAAGTAAGTGTTTAAAAGTAATCAGATTAAATTCTATTATTTCGGCACTCCAAGCCTAACGCGTGTGTTTTGTTTTCTTAACGAGGCGGCGCTTCGTTACTTCTTTTCGTATTTCGATTCAGAAAACTGTTTTTTTAAGCCACAATATTTGGTGCTATTTGTCAGTATTGTGCTTGAATATCATATTAGTATAGAAGTGTAAAATGATGACAATGCATTTTGTTTAATTCAAGCCGTCAAAGCCGCCAAATTTTAGTTTATTAGGATTACCTATAAACCCATTCAAAAGTTTAAGACTAACTCGAAATACCTAGAAAAACCAAATACAGTTTTGTAGGTATCGATTAAGTTTTACTGATAATCCCTGTTCCAGTTTAACAAAATACGTGTATGAACTGGAAGTTAGTTTGCTCTGTTTCTAAAGATTATTACTTTTGGCATAGAAACGCTGTCATTAATCGTCCGTTTTTCACATGAATAGCACCTCGGAATATTTTAATCTTGTATCGTCTTGGAGCAGGAATCCACACACACACACAAGCAGTACCTCCTGATCTCCTTTGTGGACTGCATGACAACTGATGATTGCACACCATTTGCCTGTCAGAATGTGGTAGCTGTAGAGTGGCAAGAACAAAATTCACCGTTGCAATTGGTCTAATGATTCGTTAGACAGAATCTTCTGGTGATTTTCTGTCAAGCTTCATATACACTGTAGATCACACTTATTTCGATTCCTTCGAAACACATAGTCCTGGATGTTTCTAGCCAAGTGACCGCCAATTCAACGGGAAATGGGGCTATGTGTGATTCATTCGTCAAAATTTGAATACTTTCAGTCAAATTTCATATATGGCTTATACGCATTTAGATTCCTTCGAAATGGATTATTCTGGGTAGTATAGTGACCACCTATTCGATAGAAAACGACGGGGTTTTGTGAGTTTGATTGGGACTTAGCATCAATGCAAGCACTCTGACGGGGAGGTGGTCTATCTTCTTGACGGTATTTCTGTTGTTTTTTTTACGATGTACAATTTCGCCGCTAGAGGGCGTGAATGCAGATGATGTCGAATTCAAAAATACGTTTCATTCCACATATTTGCTTCTAAATATCCCAGTGAAAAAATTCTTTTATCTTTCGATTCCATTTATGTCGAAGAGTATTTTAGATATAGTTACTTTTTCAAATTACTCATAGATTTTCCGCTAGAGGGCGTAAAAGTAAATTACATTTTCCCCGATAATTCTTCTTCTAAAACTCCGATTTGAAAATATTTTTCTTCAGCAGATACACCTCCTGATGGAAAATCTTTTGCATACAATTTAAAATTTTTGGTAAAGAATACTTTGGCCACCAGAGGGTGTAAGTGTTAATTTTTGCTTCTGATGTATATGCCATAAAATCTGAGCTTCTAAATTATCGATTGAAAAACTTCTTTCGTGGACTGATGCCACTCTCATCGATAAACATTTTCGGAATATTTTCTTCTTAAAATATTTCACAGTTTCTTCGCCAGGGGGCGTAGATGTACATCTTATTTTCGTCAATATCTCTACTTCTAGGAGTCCGATTTCAAAAATTTCTTCTTTGTTGGATAGAGTTTTTAGAGTGACATGTTTTCAATATAATTTCAAAATTTTCAAGTAATTCATACACTTTCCGCTAGGGGGCGTAGAGGTAAATTACGTTTACCCCCTATATCTCTGCTTCTAAATCTACGATTTGAAAAATTATTTCTGCACCGGATACATCCTGATGGGAAATCCATTGTATATAATTTCAAATTTTTGTAAAACATGGTTTGGCCACCAGGTGGCGTAAGTCTTAATTTCCGCTTCTGATGTATTTACAGTAAAATATGAGCTTCTAAAATCTCGATTAAAAAAGTCGTTTGTTGACCGATACTACTCATGTCGACAAACCTTTTAGGAACATTTTCTTCTTTAAATAATGCATGGTTTCTACGCCAGGGGGCGTAGACCTATATCTAATTTTTGTTAATATCTCTACTTCTACGAGTCCGATTTGAAAAATTACTTCTTTGTTGGATAGTGTTTCCGATACTAAACGTTTTTCCTATAAATTCAAAATTTTCAAGTAAATCATAGACTTTCCGCTTGGGTGCACAAAGGTAAATTGCGTTTTCTGCGTTATTTCTGCTTCTAAAACTCCGATTTGAAAAATTCTTCCTGTATCGCATACAAGACCTGATGGAAATTTTTTTTCACATAATTGCTATTGTTTGGTAAAGAATGGTTTGGTTACCAGGGGCATAAGTGTTAATTTCTGCTCTTGATGTATTTGTAGGAAAATCTGTACTCCTGAAAATTCGACTAATTTTTTTTTCTTGGACTGATACCGCTCATATGGAAAAACCTTTTGAGAATACTTTCTTCCTATAATAATGCATGGTTTTCCCACCAGGGGACGTAAAGTCACATCTTATTTTTGTCGATATCTCTGTTTCTAAGAGTCCGATTTGAAAAATTCTTTCTGGGATGGAGAGCGTTTCCGGTGCGAAATGTTTCTCATATAAATTCATGTTTTTCTTAACGCACAAGTCTGCAACCAGAGGGCGTAAGCTCACGATTCCGTTTACATCAATATCTGAGGGATTAAAAACCCGATTGAAAAACTTCTTTCTTCCGTCAGATACTATTGTTTTCCATACTGGCTCCATTGACTTTGAATAGCTTTGATAAATTTAATTAAAGAACGGATTCAAAAGACGTGCTTATTACACCCGAAAATTCGGTGTCATCTTTCTTGTCTTAATAATGTGTTTACTGAAAAACTTGGATGCGGTCAGCAAACTTGGACAGCTCTCCCACAGCTATGGTAGGGAAATGGAAGGACACATTATCCATGTCTTTAGTCAGGTCTCAAACCAAGGCCCAACGGTGTGAAGAGCGAAAAGACCCCGGCCCTACCGATCCAATGGCAAGAAAAACAAACAACACCAAAACGGCTTCGAATCTTTAGTCTTTCGTACTGTTAAGGGTACGCACCAATTGAAAATTCGTGTAATGCGTATGAAAAAACTGCACAAATATGAGGTGCTCTACTGAAGCAGGTTAACAAAGGCAATACAAATGCTGTTTAAAATCAAGGGTTTTGCAATTATTTACAAAAGTTAATCCCGTTTTCGTATGATTAATAACCTGTGAAAACACCAGTTTGTCCGCGACGGACATCGAATCCGTGTGAGGTACGCGGACAGAATGTATCGCTGCAGATTTGTCTTCTTGACACATGTTTTCACCTCTGTAGTACGTCGCATCATCTCCCTCTTATTATTATTTTTGAAGCGAAGTAGGAATTTTTTATGAATTCCAAATAACGTGTGGAACAAACATCACACATTTTTCGAAGAACCCAACGGCCAGTGGATCCATTTTCCACAATCGGGCGCCAATGTGAAAACAAGTTTGTCCGTGTCCCCCCTCACTCCGGAGTAAGTCGCTCTCCCAACTGAGCTACGCGGACAGAATGTCTCCCTGCAGATTTGTTATCTTGACACTTGTTTTCACCTCTGTAGTACGTCTCAAACCATTAGTCGTAACAGATATAAGAGAGCACTTAACAAATCAAGATTTAATACTTGAGATTTTCTTAATATGATAGCATAAGTAACCACACTTTCAGAACACATTTATCGTATCGAGTTAGGTCATGTGTATGAACACAGTGAACCCGCCATTGTTTTCATAGGTTCAATGGAAGTGGCACTCACAAATCCCTCTCTGTCCGCTGAGTACTAAGAATTCAGAAACTCGTTTAAAAAAGTTGAAAAACGTAATTTAGTAAGGATTAATTTTTAGTCAAAATTCAGGTATATGATAACTTCAGTGCATTAAATCCATTCTTCTTACCAAACAGGACTTGGAAGTAATAAAAGAGTTGGGGCTTAAAAATAAATTTTCAGTGCTGAAGCATGAGATAATTGTTGGTTTGTAATGAAGCTGTTAAGACAAAGCTTTTGCACATACATGAACACAAAACATTGACGTAAATCTGATCTTTATATTTTTGTAATGTGAAAAATAACGGACGTTAAATTTAATTGATCTCGATTAATATCACAAAGGTTTTTCTTTCATTCAGAAACCTCTCTACACAGCTAAGGCTAGAAGGCGTTACATGTTTCTAATTTAGGGTTAGGTATCCCGGGAAAATGAAAAACCTTGTGGTGTAAAAACAAACCAATATCCTTGTCTAATAGGATTTGAAACCAATACCCAGAGGCTACGTATGCTATGGACAGCTCAGTAACGGATGACATGACAAAGTCTTTCAACGCTTTTTTAATCAACGTATTGTTTGAAAAACTGTTGTAGTTCCAACGTGTGCCTTCGTTACTTTGCACAGTGTGTTTACATATACTGTTTATTCATTTTTATTGCTTTGCTTTAGTAAGCAACCATCATTACTGATTTTGCGCTATTATTTATTTTATTTTATTCTGGAAAGCAGGAGAATAAAATTAACGAAATTTCATTATAACTAGTGCTCCCCAGTCTTTGTGTTTATTTTCCTAATGGCCCTGTCGTGCGCACTTTCTTCAATGAAAAATAATTGCAACGTCACAGGGAACTGTAGATGTATGCACTTTATCGTCAAAGGCACCACCAACTCAGGCAACGCCAACCCATTCAAGATGGCCGATTTGCGAATTGCGATACCGTTCTTCCCAATCATGTGCGTCAATCCGTGTCGGGAGCAAACGCATCAGCGCCTGATTTTTGTACTTTATCAAACTACGTTATCTGCAGGGCTGTCACCTAAGCATACAAAACGGTTTAGTGGCCGTGTCCAGCACTTCCCGTCTGTGTGCGCCCATGTCTGTGGCGAAACACGGGGGGTTGAGCCAGCAGACCGAATGCACCTGTCAGGTGCGTTCTCATTCCATAGCACGTGTTCATGGAAGTCATCTGCCTTGTACGTCATCAGTTCCTCCAAAGCAATTTTGTTGCACGGCGTGGAGCGACAACTGACTGTTCGTAAGCTTTCAGTAATGGGCTCGACATTTTATACAATGCAAGCGCATTAGTCACCGAAAACCGTTAAATTCAATTGTTTCTTAAACGTGTCATCCATTAAAACCCCAACTAATGTTTTTATCTCGTGAATATTTTAACTTAGGTTAGTAAAGCTGCCAAGGTGCCAATGTTCCAGGCATTTTTTTTTATCTCTGATCAACTGCAATATATTTTTCTTATTAAAAGGGAAATTAGTATTTTTAGTATAACATACTGAAATTCAAACCCTTTTTTTTTCTTGGCATGTGAGACTACGAGGGGCTGAAAGTTTTCTTTAATGATTTTAGCAATTATAAGGGAAAAGAAAGAAAATCATGCGCTAAATTTATCACCTATCAATTTCACTGAATGTTGCAGACAGTGAATCAACCACATCAGTACATATCCTACGTTTAAGTGACCCCCTGAAACACTCTTCATTTGTAGCAGTAACAAAGAAGTAGTAATAGTAAAAGTAAAATAGGACAGACAGAAAAATTTCATATACGTTTTATTCAGAGTACACCAAGGGTCACAAGCATATTGTCACTTGTCATCAGTGTAGATTTGATTGCAACAGGAGTGGAATGCAATGTCATTGATCATTTTGTCTGCAGATGATGTAGTGCTCTATTAGAAAATAGCAGGCCAAAATTAAGTGTTTTCGATTCTCCTTCTTCTCGGCATTCGATTAGCTGATGTTAATGAGCAGAGTGAATTAATAAAAAATATTTTAAAAATTGAAATCCCTGGATCAATGTTAGAAGAAGGAGTGAATGAAGAGAAGTGACTGCAGAATGTATAATCACTATTCACGAATAACCGGAGTGAATCATAATGTCTTCCCTGTGACAGAAGTCAGTCAGAAGTATACTAGTAGATCGAAAGTTCCGCAGAGTGCTAAGACAGCAGACAATAGGATAAACGTTCCAGAAATGAAGGTGTGTTATCAGAAAGGACAGAATTAGAACATGTTGATAAGGCTAACCAGTGGCGTACCTACGAAATCTACGCCCAAGAGCAATTTCCAGCGTTGCCCCCCCTCGCAGTTGTAAACCAGATTTTTCATTCCTTTGTAATCAAAAATTTTTTTAAAATAGTCTTGATAAAGGTAAATTTGCCCTAACTAACTCAAAATTGTTGAAACTTAATAATTTTTGCAAAGTTGGAGGAATTTTTTTTTCCTCTGTATACGCTCTTGTATACTGTATCATGCTTTGTTTAACCTTCTGTCGGTGATGCGTGGGTATGTCACACCCCATGGTGATTTTTCCTTTAAATTAATTGAAAAACTTATTTATTCTTAAGGATAATGTACAGTATGTACCCCACATCACCAACGGAAGATAAAAATCCAAAGCAAGTGAAATCAATTATACACTGCTGGCCATCCAAAATGCAACACCAAAAAGGACACGAGATAGCAAAGCCAGATTTACTGGACACATAACAACAGATACAAAGATGAAATCATTGAGCTTACATGCCCGTGAGACTTGCGGAACACGCAGCCATCAATAGTTCGTGTGGCCTCCATGGCTCGCAATAACGGCCGCTACACGCCGCGGCATCGAACGAAAGAGGCTTTGGATGTTGGCTTTGGGTATGTCGGTCCAGGCTGCTTCCACACATTGCCACAGTTCATCAGGCGTAGCCGCGGGTGGTGCTTGCCGGGCCACTCGGTTGCCGATCAGACGTGTTCGATAGGCGACATATCGAGAGAACAGGCGAGCCACGGCAGCAGTGACACCTGGTGGGCCGCGAAGAATTGTTGCACGATGTGTGCCACCTGCGGGCGCGCATTGTCCTGTTAAACCGTGGCCGCTGGCAGGTCTTGCAGGTAAGGGAGGACTACAGGCTCCTTGCCATAGTTCAGTTGAACTTGGCTGCAGAATTCTTTTCTTCCACCTAAGAGATGTGCGCGTTTTTCCGTTTTTGCCCCTCTGTACGTAGATATTTTTCTTACACTACAGAAGATCCATATTTGGTTAAGTTGGACACTAAAACAAAAAAGATACAAAAAGAAAAAAAAACTGAAGTCACTGTCTTTTTACTTCTGGTAACTTAACAACAAAATAAAATATTGTGGAATGGTGTAACACAATGCGAAATGCTACAGCCCAAAATCCTTAAGCAAAGTATCGGGTGCTCATAAAGCTGGCTTACATAATAGTTTGGCATGGATCCGAAGTTAGGTCTCTCGACGTGAACTGATCATGCCCATTATGCGCTGAAAATAGCTACATTTCTTGGATATGCTTTGAGCACAAAAGGATACACGTTTTCTGCCGCCGTGTTCTATTTCATATCATATTATGCACGGCCTCGTTGGCGTCGCCCATTAATTGATAATCTCATGTGAAATGTGTTACCAAAGTCTTTCGACACAGCTGTTTTAAACGTACTTCTCAACCAATGAAAAATGGGAGCAGTACAGCTAACGCTGTTGACAACCACCACATTTCATTGTTATGGGGATCTTGTTTCTGTATTTTCTATTCAGAAATCTCTCGCCTTCATTTTTAGTGCCACGTCGCTTGGTCACGAACACGATCGTCTACAAGCTAAATCTGATGCCAACGGATTTATACAATTCGGAGTTCTGTGCAAAATCAGCTTTAAGATCACCTGTAGAACATGGTACTGGTGCAATAATCTTGAACTGTCGTCCGCTTTTCTTTGTGCACTGAATTTTTCGTTTTAACCTATTTTATGTATTTTTTCTGTAATATTTTAAGTAACCTTACAATTTTGCCCTGAGGGTGTTCGAAATATACAGGTTGAAAACTCTATATTTCCTTCCTTATCTCCTACGCCATTAAATTCCTAAACGCCAACTGTAGTATTAAGAAATAATGAATTCCTAGGGTGTATTTTATCATTATGAAAGTATTTTCTATTGATTCTTATTGGAGGAAAGATTAACAATCATTTATTGGCAAATTTTTCTGGAATTTTCCTATGGAATACATTAGGCTTGGGGTATGTCGGTCCAGGCTCAAAATAAGAATTCATGAAATGTTTAGCTGGTTGTTACAGGATATTTCTGATTCCTTTTTTTTTTTTCGGGTGTACAACGCTATGGAGATTATCTAATATCCCAAGTACATAACTCAGAAATCATTATTTTAACAAAAACAAAAGCATGAAAAAATGAAAAAAAAAATGACGAAAGTAATCGACACCCATGTGTAAAACACCCCACAGTACTTGTAAATGCATCGTTCTAGAATGAAAATCGCACTACCATCTCTATTTCTGTCGCGTAGAGAAGATAACAGCTGAAGACGGGATTTCGGTGATAAAAAATGGAATTAATTGTTTTCCGTAATTCCCATATGCTTTGGGAATTAAATCTTAACCGATTTCTACTATGTGTTTCTGTATTTCCCATATTCAATGTTTTGCAAAATATTGACCTTTTTAAAATGAACGTGAAGAAAAAGGAATTTAAAGTGAACAAAACGATAGACATGGAAATAAATTAACATATGATAAATTGGAAATGTACAAACAGAATACAATTCTTTGCTGATTTTAATCAAAATATTTAAGAGTAATGCTTGTTTCTGAGGTGTTTACAGTGTTCAGGGGAAAATATCTACTCGTAATGTTCATTAATTACGAAAGATGTAGCCTACAAATGACTTTTCGAGCGTACTATCAACATATGCTACCTTCAGGTTTTTAGAAATCCAATATTTTTAATGAGAAATGAAGAGGGAAAGAAAAGTGATAGTCAAGTGGATACTTTGCAATATTCCACTATCTGTCTTTTTGCCTTGACGTTAACCGATGTTCAGGCAAAAAGACACATAGGAGAATCAAGAGAAGTCATTGCTCTTTCCACGTTTATAAGTGAGTCACGGAAAAATTCTCATCGGCCGCTACCGGGAATCGAACCCAGGGTCTTCCAGTTACGCGCCGGATATGCTACTACTGCACCACAGCGGCCTCGAATTCTCTGGATTCACATACGACTAACTGCCAAACCACATGATAGGTTGCTGCTTGGAGCAACGCACAACGCTGGGGATTCACCAAAGATGGTAAACAACAACTGAACAATTAACTAGGAGGTGAATGAATAATTAATACACAAAATTGAAGTGGATTAGGAACATCAAACAAAAGTCATCGCTATTTCCACGTTTCATCGCTCTTTCCACAGCGCCCTGCCATGTGGTTTGGCAGTTAGTCGTATGTGAGCCTGGAGATTTCGAGGCCGCTGTGGTATAGTGGTAGCATGGCCGGCGCGTAACTGGAAGACCTGGATTCGATGCCCGGTGGCGGCCGATGAGAAGTTTTCCGTGACTCACTTATAAACGTCGAAAGAACGATGACTTCTGTTTGATGTTTCTAATCCACGTAAATTGTGTGTATTAAAAGCATAGGATAATTTATAATTCAAGGGGTAGCTGGACTGGAGATTATGATGTTTCATGCTCTTAATCAAAATTCCATGCATTTTTCATTGAAGACTCGAAATAAGTGGAATGCTTTCTTTCATCTTCATGGTACGTTTCTGCTCCCATAGAACTGCAAAATGGGTTAAATATTAAATTAAATAATCGATTGGATTAGGATCATGAAGCAAGAATATAATACATGATAATTTGTTAAATATTTACTGTCTTGCAACTAAAATCAATCTTATAAGTTAGATATCTATCTCATGGTCAATATCCATTATGGCATGCCGTTGGTTATTAATCTAACCTACCCCTTCCGTGCATTCTTTTAAGACTTCGTTACCACTGCAGTTACTACCAGGTGTGGTTAAAAACCAGTTTTTCTTTACATTTGTGAATCTTTTCAGAATTTGGTGCTCTGGAGACACAACTTATAGCATGACATCCCTTAATGAATTCTTCTGACACTCATACCATGATATCCCTTAATGAATTCTTCTGATACTTATAGCATGACAAACCTTAACGAATTCTTCTAACACTTATAGCATGTCATCCCTTAATGAATTCTTCTGAACACTTATAGCATGACATCCCTTAATGAATTCTCTTGCGCCACTGAGCGAGAATTCAATAAGGCACATTTTCACTTCTGAAACAAACACAGTTATTATACACTGAGTGGCCACTTTATTATGACCACCTGACAGTTTTACGCAAATGAGCTATGGCTGCACGCTGTTGCCGCCAGAAAGCAAGGCTAGTATAAAAAGGGAAAGCTTAGTGCTTGTGACAGTAGTAGAAGTGATTTTTGGGTGTCGAAATGGGTAAAAAATGCGATTTGACGGACTTTCAGCGTGGGATGATTGTAGGAGCTCGGAGCCATAGAGCGAGTATCACGGAAACCGCGGCATTCGTGAAATGTTCCAGAGCAGCTGTTGTTAAAGTGTTTAAAGACTGGACTGTCAGCCCAAAAAAACTGGGCCTCTATGAGCGACGTGTGGTCGTCATAGACTAGTGACTGCTCGGGCGGAACGGAGAGTGTCCAGACTGGTAACAGACAACAGAAGGGCAACAGTGCAGAAAATTACAGACCATCTTAATCAAGGATCCCCTCAAATAATCTCTGCACGCACTGTTCGCCGTACACTGCATTGGATGGGATATGGCAACCGAAGGCCTGTTCGAACACCTTTGCTGTCTGCAGTTAACAAGAGAAAACGTCTCCAGTTCGCACAGGAGCACAAGGATTGGACAGTCGATAATGGGAAACAAATTATGTAGTCCGATGAATCACGTTTTCAGTTGCACCATGCCGATGGCCGAGTGAGAATTTGGCGCAAACAGCACGAAAGCATGGACCCCAAATGCATTGCTACAACCCTTCAAGCTGGTGGAAACAATGTTACGGTTTGGAGAATGTTTTCCTGGCATGCTTTGTGCTCTTTAATTCGTGTTGACCAACGTCTGAGTGGCACATCATATCTAAACATCGTTGCAAACCAAGTGCATCCTGTCATTGGATGATTTACCCCAATGGCGATGGCTACTTTCAACAAGATAATGCGTTTTGCCATAGTGCTCGTATTGTACAGGATTGGTTTCAGGAACATGCCGGTGAGTTTACCTTGCTTAGGCGGCCCCCACAACTCCAGATCTCAACCCCATTGAGAATTTGTGGGATGAAGTTGAACGAGCCATCAGACAGCTGGATCCACAACCCTGCAATCTCACACTCCTGGAAAGTGCTATTCATCAAGCATGGTCTCAGATTCCACAAACCACCTATCAACATCTCGTGGAGTCCATGCCACGAAGAATCGACGCAGTATTAAAGGCAAAAGGTGGCCCAACGAAGTACTGAGGGGGTGGTCATAATAAAGTGGCCACTCAGTGTATACTCCACTCAAAAAATTGAAAAAGCAATTACTCCAATCACCTACGTTGTCTGAAATTTGGGTCTGATTTTTATCCAATTGATATAATACAAGAAAAATAGTTTGTCGTTTTAGAGACTCACAAAAAAAAAAAAATGTACAGATATTAAAATACGACTTTTCTAATAATATTTCCTTTTATTTTTTGCTGAAAACATAAAAAAGAAAGTAAACACGAGGATCAACTGTAATGAGCATTAATTTGGAAAACATATGGTTTTCATATAAAACAACTAATAAGATATGACTTTCATTTGGATAGTACGAACAAAAAGTCTTCAGATTATGTTTTCCCAGTGAATGCGGATTATTTTTAACGTCTGCTTGATGCGGGGAAATACACTGCTGGACAATTGCTAAGGACGGATCATAAACGGCTATATAGCGCATAAAAAGTAAGTGTGGTTGGATGCCAAGTGAAATAAAATAATGTCAGAATTGCCAGGACATTACAAGAAAGACAATTTATTGTGCTCTGAAATCCAGAAGGCTTTGGAACGTGTTCAAGGGACAAACAGGCCATTTTGTGCAGAATACGTAAACGTGAAAAAAATGCAATTACCGTCCGCAGGCGTTCCGGCGTAAGATGTCAATACGGGATATGGCCACCATGGAGGGAGATGCAAGATTCCACACGTCGTGTCATGCTTTGCACAACATTATCAAGCAGCTGTTGGGGTAATTTATCCCATTCCTCTGTCAGTGCACGGATGAGGGTGTCCTTGTTTATTGGAGGGCATTGGCGACCAGCAAGACTCCTCCCCAAAGCACCCCACACATTTTCAATAGGATTCAGATCTGGAGAACGTGCTGACCATACGAGGCGTTGAATATCCTCGCTCTCAAGACACTCCTGGACAGCGACTGTTCGATGACATGCTGCGTTGTCGTCCATGAAAATGAATCCATCACCGACAGCACCACGGAACATGCGAACATGAGGTAGCAGAACATCATTAATGTATCGTTGGCCAGTCATAGTCCCAGTTGGAAGCACATAGAGGGACGTACGGCCATTGATCATGATGCCAGCCCATACCATGACACTACATGTCGGATATCGGTCCCTTTCCTGTATGTTTGCTGGACAATATGCAGTACCACTATCACGCCAGATCACTTGTCGTCGACAGTCAGACGATAGACTGTATCTACTCTCATCTGAGAAGAGGACAGCAGACCAGTCGTTATCAGTCCAATTGCGATGTTGATGGCACCATTGCAAACGGGCGGTACGGTGACGTCTGGACAATGAGATGCACACAACAGGACTTCGGGCGTATAGTCCTCCTTCATGCAAACGTCTGGCGACAGTTTTTCGGGAGATCCGCTTGCCAGTAGCAGCCATAAACTGATTTGCTACCTCACTAGCTGTGCTGCGCCGGTGTCTTTTTGTTGATAGCACTATGTACCGATCTTCTGCAGGTGTCGTACTGCGAACACAACCTCTCCCGTGATGTTTGCTACACTCTCCATTTGTTTGAAATGATTTCCAAAGCCTTGAAACAACACTGTGGCTGACGTCGTACTCTCTGGCAACATCTGTTATTTTTCGCCAATCTTGCCAATAATACGGCCACGCGTAAAAACATCTAGGTGATGTCGGGAAGACATACTGAAAATTGCAAGTTCGTCAATTGATTCTTTCCCTTTCAACTTTGCGTTTGAACAACATCGGTCAATACGCGTTAAATCCTTTATATCTTTTATCAGCGCTATGACGTCACGAACAAGTTCGGCAATCCAAAATTTGCATACGCACAACTCGTTTTATTGTATCCCGCACTTATGCTAATTTCCACATTTTCCTGCCTTCCATTTTATGGTTGTTATCGTTGCTATTGCCATCCGTCCTTAGCAATTGTCTGGCAGTGTACAATTACGCTGAGTTACTAGTTGGACTTTCCATCGGGATAAACCCAAGAGACATCATGCAGAACGGAATGTTAGTTTTTTTTTAAGTAAACGCTGTGAAATACAACAAACACTTAGCAGGACAAATGAATTTAATTTTGTTATGATTTAATGAAGGGGAAATTCCATAAAGTTAGAGATGGGAGCCAACCTTTTCCCGATTTAATATTTCCAGTTTTATTTTACAAGAAAACGCCTCAACTGTCTAAATAAAGAGTGATCTCAGCCTATTTAGCACGTCTTTAGTAAAACAAGATCGTTATCACTTTGTTCGTCCATCCGTCTGTATATGGACACAATATATGTGCAACTGTTAGTCCAATTTAAAAAATATGTTTGCATTATGAAGCTTGAAATGTGAGATGATGATCTTTGCATTCCGGTTCTTTTCAATGCACAACTTCGCCGCTAGAGGACGTAAATGCGATGATATCGAATTCGAAATGCATTTATATTTGCTTCTAATTATCCGATTGAAAAAATACTTTTACCTTATGATTGCATTTATATCGAAGACAATTTCAGGTACAGTCTCTTTTTCAAGTAATGCATTTCCTTTCCTCAAGGGGGCGTAAAGATAAATTGAGCTTTCCCCGATACCTCTGCTTCTAAACGGAATTAAAAAAACTCTTCCTGCATTGGATACAGCTCCTGATGGAAAATGTTTTGCATATAATTTCTGATTTCTCGTAAAGAATGGTTTGGCTACAAAGGGGGCGTAAGTTTTTATTTCTGATTCTAATGTATTTGCAGCAAAATCTGAGCTTCTGAAAACTGGACTGAAATAATTCTTTCGTGGAACGATACCGCTAATCTTGGAAAACTTTTTGAGAATACATCCGACTTAAAATAGTGCGCAGTTGTTCCGTCAGGTGGCGTAGATATATATCTTACTTTTGTCGATACCTCTGTTTCCAACAGCTCGACCTAAAAAAAAAAAAAAATATTTCTTCCTTTGCTGTTTCCGGTGCGAATTGTTTTCTTATACACTGAGTGGTCACTTTATTATGACCACCCCCTCAGTACTTCGTTGGGCCACCTTTTGTCTTTAATACTGCGTCGATTCTTCGTGGCATGGACTCCACGAGATGTTGACAGGTGGTTTGTGAAATCTGAGACCATGCTTGATAAATAGCACTTTCCAGGAGTTTGAGATTGTAGGGATGTGGATCCAGCTGTCTGATGGCTCGTTCAACTTCATCCCGCAAATTCTCAATGGGGTTGAGATCTGGAGATTGTGTGGACCACCTAAGCAAAGTAAACTCACCGGCATGTTCCTGAAACTAATCCTGTACAATACGAGCACTATGGCAGGACACATTATCTCGTTGAAAGTAGCCATCACCATTGGGATAAACCATCCCCATGACAGGATGCACTTGGTCCGCAACAATGTTTAGATATGATGTGCCAGTCAGACGTTGATCAACACGAATTAAAGGGCCCAAAGCATGCCAGGAAGACATTCTCCAAACCATAACGCTGCCTCCACCAGCTTGAAGGGTTGTAGCAATGCATTTGGGGTCTCACTCGGCCATCGGCATGGTGCACCTGAAAACGTGATTCATCGGACCACATAATTTGTTTCCCATTATCGACTGTCCAAAATTTGTGCTCCTGTGCGAACTGGAGACGCTTTCTCTTGTTAACTGCAGACAGCAAAGGTGTTCGAACAGGCCTTCGGCTGCCATATCCAATCCGATGCAGTGTACGGCGAACAGAGCGTGCAGAGATCATTTGAGGGGATCCTTGATTAAGATGGTCTGTAATTTTCTGCACTGTTGCCCTTCTGTTGTCTGTTACCAGTCTGGACACTCTCCGTTCCGCCCGAGCAGTCACTAGTCTATGACGACCACACGTCGCTCATAGAGGCCCAGTTTTTGGGCTGACAGTCCAGTCTTTAAACACTTTAACAACAGCTGCTCTGGAACATTTCACGAATGCCGCGGTTTCCGTGATACTCGCTCTATGGCTCCGAGCTCCTACAATCATCCCACGTTGAAAGTCCGTCAAATCGCATTTTTTACATATCTCGTCACCCAAAAATCACTTCTACTACTGTCGCAAGCACTAAGCTTTCCCTTTTCATACTAGGCTCTCCCTGTGGCTGCAACAGCGTGCAGCCATGGCTCATTTGCTTAAAACTGTCAGGTGGTCATAATAAAGTGGCCACTCAGTTTATAATTTCAAATTATTCTTAACGAACAACTCCACTGGAGGCCGTATGTTCACGTTCCCGTTTACAGCAATATCTGCGGGACTAAAAGCCTGATTGAAAAAAATATTTTTAGGTCAGGTACTATTAACTATGAAAACTATATGCGTCTATTTTTTTCCAAAATAATGCACGAGTGCGCCGCTATGAGGTGCAAGTGTTTAATCCGGGTTTTCAATGTCGCTGCTTCTAAATGTGCGATTTAAAAAACATATTTTAACATCCGATACCATTTATCTTGTGAAACACATTGGGTTTGTATTTTAGGATTTCTGTAGTTTACAATTTTTTCGCTAGGTGGTGTTTGTTTACTTCTGTTTGCAGCTGTATCACCGCTTCTAAAATCCCAATTGAAAATTTTTAGATTCGAGCATAAAATTAAACATAGCTATCTACTTTTTAGAAAAGGAAGCTGTAGGAAGTTACTTTTTCAAGAAAGCAGT
This sequence comes from Macrothele yani, assembly GCA_039090855.1. Classification (NCBI taxonomy): domain Eukaryota; kingdom Metazoa; phylum Arthropoda; class Arachnida; order Araneae; family Macrothelidae; genus Macrothele; species Macrothele yani. The sequence continues at coordinate 80,072,627 of CM077012.1, forward strand.
TGTGGCAGTAGCTAGTTTAAAAATTAACTTTCCAATCACTGTCCTTACTTTATTTTTGAAATTTATTTAATGCAGTTGCATTTTTTTTCATGGCATCTGATTAAAGTTACAACTACAACATGTGTTTTGTGGTAGCATATCGTATACATCCATGGATATCTTTTATTTTCCTGAGCTCTTTGTTCATACCGATGTGCGAGTTGATCTGGATGGTCCTGACAGCTTCAGTTCATTCTGCACGCAGACATTAGACCAACTTTCTTCCTTTAATGGAACTGAGTTTGGCATTCCGTATTCCCGGAGGACCTTATAGTCAAACAACTATTCTCTTTCCTTTACCTTTTTGATTAGCTATTTTCTAGCATGATGAGTTTTGGTGATGAGCGCCCCTCCCCCTTCTCAGTTCATGAACTGAGTCCTGGTGTAACAAAATATAGTTCTCTGTATCATTAACTGAACTCCTTTCACCACATCGCAACAAACGGAAAATATTACCGTCACAATTTTAATTTTCCGTGTGTCAAAACTGTTAGAGAGTGATGAAATGAGGAACAACTATATCGAAGCGGATATGAATGGACGGAATAATCTTTGAATTTATTTTTCGTCACTACTTGATCCTCTTAGGTCGTGAAAATAACAGAAACCTCTATGAGCGATCGTCGACCACCCACTCTGTAAACACGGCTGGTTTACTTTGACTGAGAACATTTCAACGCTTTCCGCGCGAGAAACGAGATGGGGAAGGAAGTGACATTAAGGTACGACTAAAATGCTTTTAGGGAAAGCGACCTCATTTCCGACAGCTTTAAATTACATGAAGTCATCGGGAGGAACAACCCTTGGTTCTCAGGGAAAAAAATGAAGAACGAAATGAAAACAAAAAGAAATTCCTGTGTGTGTGTGTGTGTGTTGCAAAAAATAAGAGTAACACCAGAAATAAAAAATATTTATTTGACCAGCTTTTATTGTCTTTCAGGATCGTATGTACGTCAAATCTCTTTGCACTGTTGAAATTTTGAGGGCGCAGTGGTCTAAGCGATGGCTTCCGAGCATTCGTCCAAAGGGGTCCGAGTTCGAATCCCGGTGAGGCATGGGTGTTGTGTTTGCCTTACGGTACTGGCTCTCTCCCTTCCCGGGAGCCAGTAGCCCTAAATTAGGGACTGGCGACTGCTTATTCCGTTTCTCACGGTGGTCGTTAAACCTCCAATCCAAAAAAAAAAAAAAAAAAAATTAGATTTTTTTGGGTTACTAGGTGTTTTAATTTTACTCGAATTTTCTGACTTGACTGTATCGGAATATCACACCTAGTTTTCCGAGACACATGCATCAACTCGTGAAAATTTCAGGAGTGATAGATTTTAGTAGATTATTGTCGTTCGTACTGGGGTGATCCATAAGTTCGTGCGTTTTTTGAATATATGACTTTCGTTCTAGTTTTTGAAATGGTGGCTGAACTTTGTAGTTGCTGATTTGCTTTTTGCTGGCGTATATTTCATTTGATTAATGAATTGTGTTCTATCGCATTACTACTTTAGAAAGAAATATGGAAAAATTGGAAAGTCGTATACTTTTACGTCTCTACTGGAAATAGAACTTCAAAGCGGCCGCAGCGGCGAAGAAAATATGCGAAATGAAAGGCGAAGGTGTTTCATTTCGTGCAGCGCACCACGCTACGGCTGCTCTGTGACGGTAAATTCTGAAGTCATTCCCGAAGCTGTCGAGGCAAATCCATCAACCAGCACTCGCCGATTGCCCTATGAACTCCATTCCACAGACATCAGTTATTCGGCATTTTCACCTGATCGGCAAGGCCAACAAACGCTGTCGTGAAGTTCCGTGTGAACTGACGACTGAAGGAACTCAGCAGCGTGTCAACATTTGCCGTCAATTGCTGCAGAATTCGAGACGAGCGTTTTATCCTCCGAATTGTAACCTGCGATGAGAAGTGGGTTTACCGCTCTTATCCCGACAAAAGAAAACCCATGGTTGCACCCTGGTCAAGTGGCGGAACCTGTGGCCAAACGAGACAGATTCCCCAGGAAAACAATGCTGTGTGTTAGGTGGAATTTCAAGGGCATCATCCATTTTAAGCTTGTTCCAAACAACCAAACCGAACTGTATTCTACCCAACTCGAGCGAATTTATGCTGAGCTGAGGCGAAAATACCCGGCTTTGGTCAACAGAAAGTGGGTCCTCCTGCAGAAGGATAAACCTTCTCCACGCACTGCTAGGCAGACGAAGGCCAAGCTCCGAGAACCTGAAGCCTTCGAACTTTTGCCGCCCTTTTCTTACAGCGCGGACCTTGAGCCATCTGATTTTCATCTTTTTTGGGCTATTGCATATTTATTGCGTGGGCGCAACTTCCAAGCTTTGGACGATGTCCAGACGGGGTTCCGTGAGTTTTTGCCTCCAAGGACGAGACATGGTGTTGCTGAGGAATCGAATATCTCGCCGAAAAATGGATTCGTACCTTTTGATTCCAATGGTCTGTACTTCGAAGAATAATATTTATTTGTTGTTGCTATATTTACCTTTCAATATTCAATGAACAAAACGCACGAACTTATGGACCCTCCTAGTAGTGTAAATATCTTTAGCCTTCGATCGCCAGATGTCTTGTAGCAGGAAAACCGAAATATTTTATATTTTTTATGTCTGATTGAGAGAGAGAGAGAGGGGGGGAGGACAAGAAGCATCCAAAATCCCATAGTTTATCGAACTGTGAAGGTGTGATTGGTAGAACAAAAATGTCAATTCCAAAGTTGGAGAGCAGCATCTTTGGTTTACTACGAATCTGTCGTAAAAAGTGGAGTTCGATGGGAGAATTTAAGCTGTGCATTGATGAGGCCAATGTAGGAGAATGATATATGAAAGACATAAATAATTGAGATGACTAATGCTTGGTCATCGCATACAGACAAAAAAATCCTCTTTAGCATTTCCAGTGTTGTTATTACGGCATGCGAGCGGATGGAATTGCAACTGACGAAAGCAACTAGGGAGTTTCGTAAGAACGGAAAGGGAAATTCGAGTGTCACGATGTATCCTCTCCGCCGTTTGGGGATTCTCCCATCTCTAGAGAGAAATTCAGTGATATTGCGCAGCTTTAAAATGTCCTTGGATATTTCGGAGTTTGGTGAACGAATTTCGCCAATTCGCCGCTGGGTCCTCTAAAGTCGAGCAAACGGCGATGTGGAACCGACAGAACTGGCACTTACACCAGTCCTGTCGGTTCTAGATCGCTATGAGCCTCCTTTTGCCTGTGAAGCAGCTTGATCTGTCATAAAAGGTTGGGTATGATGCGAGTATATCTCTGTATATGTATCTCTGTAGGAAAGCGTTTTCGGCCCTATATTTATATGATATTTAGAAGAAAAACAAAATTATATGGATCTTCGTTTTTACAGTTCAAGTTTTCCAATCGGACTAATAGGTGCAGATATTTTGGGCCCATAAAAGGTAGAACGAACGCATGAAATGATGCTACAGTCTGGAACTTTTTCGCAAAAGACAGACTCACCATGAAATAGCGCGCACACCGAGAGATGTAGTTTTATTCATCTCACAGAATTTCCATCAAGTTAAACTAATGTCATAAAAACTAAAAAAGAAAAACCTAAACCACATAAACTTAATCTTGATCACGGCAAGAACGGCACAGGATTTCATTCAGGTAAATAATTAACGTAAACATTTGTTATCATATACCTGGTAAGAAAACTTCTCTGGCGCACTTCAGGTGGTCTGCTGTTAACATTAGCTTAATGCATATCGATAATTCATACTGGGCCACATATTAACATCGATACACCTAGTTAATGTGACACCTTGTGAAACTCTTCCCATGCTCACAAGACACAGAGAAAAAAATCAAAGAAGGTAAATAAGCATGAAGTTTGAGCCAGATGTAACACATTGAAAGACCAATTTATTTTACCAGCGCATCCTACCCAAACACAAAACTGTCCTAAGCTGCCAGAGTATGCGACCTGCCTGCTTAGGCAGTTCGCATTATCCTGCGGGCATAAATAAGTCAGATATATAGCTCCTGTACAGAATGTTCCAATGAACTTGTTAGGGGTGAGGTTGACTATGACCCCAGTGCAGTTTTTAGGCGCCCAGAAACTAAGGCGGCGGTCATGGTTCCCCTCAGATCACTGGTTCTTGTTCTGGGGGTCTTGGATCAGATGGAGGTATGGATGGAATAGTATAGTAAGTATTATGAACATTTCAGGTGGGTGCTAGACATACCATCACCCCCTTTCTTTTTCAGGTTGGCTTGTGATAGTAAGCAGGGGCGGATTGGCGGTCGCAAAAGAGCCCGGGGAAATGTTTGCAAATGGGCCCGTTCAGATGTAGTTCTGCGGTACTATTGTACCACAACTGAAAATCACTTTTTTTATTTAAGAAACAAAACAAAAAGTACATTTACTCTGGAAACAGTGGCAAGCATAGTACGGGGAGAGGGGTGCGGGTTAAAACAAAGTACACCCGTCATCCTTAAATTGAAGTGGGTGTTGCGGAAAATTTTTCATCGACTCATGCCAAGATTTTACTGCAGAAAAGTTGTGCTGCAATTTTTCTGTTGTGGACAATCACAGAAATTTCAAAATATTTAAATATCATGGTAAATAAACTCACTTAATTGACGTGGAAAAAGCGAATAACCAGGTTTAAATCACTAGTTTAGTTAGTTATGTATGTAATTGCGCTGGAAAAGCTTCTAATTTTGGACACACTCAATATTTATTTTTGTTTAAAATTTTCTCTTAAGAGCGCTGAAGTAAGAACATTAAATTAAAAAAAAAATAGCTTATATAACCTTTTCATGTTTGACAGATCGTAAAATAATCTTGATTTTCATTGAACCTTTGAGCTTCTAGTTCTTAAATTTTCAACGAAGTTAGCTGAAATTCCAACAAATATTTGAGAGATAGAGAGAGAACTGCTACTACCAAAATTATGTTGGAGTTGTATCAAAAATCCTTTCGCATAAGACATTTTGAGATTTAAATAAATGAAAAAAAAATGCAGAACTTTGACACTGTAATATTTCCTATTTGTACTGCAATTTTTGTAATTTTTCTATTGTGGACAATCACAGTTAAAAATTTAAAGCTTTTTAAATATCGTGACGAACAGATTCTTCATTTAGTAATCATATATTCGTATGCGTTTCAATTACAGAACGTGCTTTTATGCTGCGGTTATGTATGATAAAGACACCTTACTAAATAACGTAAACAAAACATTTTGCAACTTCATGTTGAAATCATATCTCCGTAAATGCTTTCATCTGCAGCATTTGTCAGCTATCACAAGGAGCGTAGGCTGCGTTGGTAGAACATTTCGGGGAAAGCGATCGTATATGAACATTCCCTCAAATAATCTTACAGTTATTTCAAAATAAGTTCTTGATATTATTAGTTTTCACTCTGAATTCTGTGTTGTCATATAGTGTATAGTACATCCCATAACGACCATTATCTAGCATTGTTCTACAACTTTATCAAACATGGGTGAGTATTTTCACTACTTTAACTAAAGTAGTGAAAAAAATTTAGCCCTGTTCAGGCTCCACCCCAATGCTGTTAACACATGCAGATTGTTGTGCCTCCCGATTTTTCCTAATACCGGGCCCCTCGAAACATTTCAGGATGAAATGAATTGTCAAATAAACTATAGAAATAGATAAACACCCCTTCCCCCTCCGCAGTTGAGAAAGATATCGGTTAATTGTACGGAGAGGAAGGAGTGAAAGTTTGGAAGAGGATATTTTTTTAATGCCTAAACAGATTCGGACCCGGATTCTATTTTGCAATATAAAATTCTGGCTCGGGCAGGCTAGGACTGACATACTTCGGTATCGGACGGGCTCGGGCTCTTAAAATTGAGACCAAACTCAGTTCTTATGAGCACAGCACTAATGCCTCCTACAACCAACGGGAGTAAAATCACCCCCCCCCTTCCTTGTGGAGTATATAGAACATCTTGTACACACCTCCACTCTCCCGCAACGTACGGTACATACATTCTCGTTCCTCAGTTACTAAGTGAACCCAGAAGTTCGCAAACACACATGGCCTATCTATTGTAGTTGGGATTCTAGCAGTTGCCTGGTGAGGTTTTTTTCCCCCTAATTCAAAAAAAAAAAAAAAAAGATTTTATTCCCCGTTTGTTATAATTACATTATGTGTATTTCGTCTATAAAAAAAGGGTTGTGGTTCAGTTGTGTGTTTAAAACAACTGAACTGAAAACATTTTTAAGAAAGTAAGAAGGAAAGAGACAAAATATACGGAAGGGGCCCACAAGGAACTGCCCGGTGTCCCGGTGGACCAATCCGTCCCTGATAGTAAGTATTGATGGCTGTTCCATCCCCGGATGTAGGTTTTTGAAGTTTTACTCCCCTCCCCCTGGGGTATGGCTGTTGTTCGGTCCTGGTCGCTTGGATCCTCCCAACTAAGTGCTTTTCCTTCCTTCCTCCGACTCTGGCGGCGAGGTTACTTCTCAGTATATTTTCACCATCTCTAAATCCCTTTCCTATCGGGTACTCAAATTTCCAAAGGGCAGCTTTAGACGTGGAGTCAGATACTCCCTTACTAAAACCGCTTAAATTACATTCCTTGTATTGTATAGCGTCCCTGCAGCCATGATGATACGCAAACAGTGCGATTTGAGCGAGTTTGACTCTGGGCATATAGTCGGAGCGAGGGAGATGTGGTACTCCACCCCTTCGAATGCAGAATGTCTGGGATTTCTACGTGCCAACGTCGTACGTGTGCACCAGGATTACATCAATCACGGGGGAACTGAGTTCAGAAACAGATCATTGGTATTCGAGGTAAATGCCTCCTCTCCTGTATGGTAACGCAGACAGGATAATGTCGGCATTCAACGACGGGAATCTGCGAAGGTTTGTGCACACACTATTCGACGTACGATGGCACGAGTGGACTATGGCTGCCAATGCCCACATCCAGCACCCTTCTTAAAACCACGTCACCGGACTATCAAGGTGCAATGAGCGAAGGAACATCATCACTGGACCATCGAAGAATGGAAACGGATAGCTATATCCAAAGCATCGAGGTCCCCAACGTAACACGCATCTGGGACTGTGTATATGTAACGTAGGGAACACAAGCCTATGGACGCGAACTGTCTAGTCAGAGTGTTAGAGCCCGGTGGAGGCGGTGTAATTTTCTGGGGCGTTTGTGCGTGATTCACCTCGGACTTATTAAGACCACTATCACCGCACAAGACTATTATGACATACTCGCCGACCACGTACACCTGTTCAGAACTATTCATTTCTCACGACAGGATGCGTTTTTTCGACAAGACAATGCCTCGTCTCACCGCTCCCGTTCAGCGAAGAATTAGTTGAAAAATTCCAGTGAGTTCACAACCCACGAATGGCCCTCTCACTCTCCGGATTAAAACCCACTAGAGCACGTGAAAGACAAAGTGGAGCGATGCCTTCGAGCTCGAAATCTTCCACAGGCAATTCTTGATACATTAGGTACCACTGTCCTACAATAGAGGGGCGCAATGCCACCTGAAAGGTTTCAACATCTGGTAGAGTCCATCCCGCAACGTTGTTTTTAGTGTTGTACGTACAAAAGTGGGAACACACACTATTGTTTGTGCGTAATAAATTGTCCTTTCAATGTACGTATGTCAATGTCCTGTCATAACAAAGATTTTATACTTTCTGATTAAAAATTCATTTAAAATTCAGTCACTTATTAGTTTCAACAGTTGATTCAATGCAACTTAGCGCGTTTTGTGGGATGATATTGTAAATCAGTTCCGTTGGATTTTTTTTTATGAATATCAGCTTATATCATTACCGACGGATAAAAGGTTTCAGTCTGTCTAATTTTTTTCTAGGAAATTATTGACTCTTCAGAAGTTTTGTTTTCTATTAGTATTTGATGTATTGCATCGTCACCGGTTCTTTGAAATTGGGTCAACCCATACAGTTTTAGTAGTTTTTGCATTTGTTACATTTTCTTTATTTAACGAGTGAATCTTGCTCGGTTTCCTGACCTGACACTTTTGCCATTCCCAAACGTCCTGTCACTGTGGCACAGCAGAAGTCTCCATTATTTCCTACCTTAACTAACAGAAAATCTTATTACCATTTCCAAGGAGCCTAACAAACTAAATCATCTTTAACTAAGAAAACATTTTCACTATTTTCAAAGCATACAGTCATTAACTAACCCAAGGAAACAGAATGCCATTTAAAAAGTCAACTTTTCCGCTTCTTTATTGCGATATAATGAAAACGAATAAAAGAAAAATTCCTTTTTTTTTTTTTTGCGATAAATGCTATCAGTTTACCACTCCGTAGATACCATTGCATCTGTGAAATCATATCAGCGCCACTCCACGGAATCTTTAGGGTAGCTCATATTAAAAAAAAATATGATATCAATAAAACTGATAATTTCTACCGTCAAAGACATTTTGTGCATTGCTTTCATCACCAGCAGTCTTCCACTGCAAAGAGAATTTCCTATTTATAACGAAGCTCCAATGTGTACGTTATCGGAGGTGCGTTGCTCAACTTTCTCATTCATGATATCAGGTTTATACTCAGTCTTTGGGGAAAAAAATATGTGGTTGTAGTTTCACTATATCTGTCGCCACCCTGGTGGCCTAGTAGTTAAAGGCTCTGGTCTGTGACCACCCGTCCGAGATCGGCCCAGGCTCGGATAAGGCAAGTATGGCGAATTGTCCGACGGTCCTGGCGATGTCTCTTTTGGAACTAGTGGCTCTAAATTAGGAGCGAGCAACTGCTCATAGTCCTCTGAGTAGCCCAAGGTGATTGTTAAACCCTAAAAAAAATAGAGTCATAATATCTCTGCACTCGAATATTTTTTTTGCATTGTGAAGACTGACATGTAGGGAAAAAAATCTGCGGTTTTTTTTTGGTTTTTTTTTTTGTCTTTTTTAGTCACATGGTCTTGTTGCCGCTTGGAGTATTTTTGATTTCTTGTTTCAAGGACAATCATGAGTAGCTCGTAAGGTAATAGGCAGTGTAACGTCCCTAATTTGGGGTCACTTGTCCCAGAGAAGGGACAGAGCTAGAGCCGTTAGACAAAAGGGCCACCCATTCTTCAGCGGGACTCGAATCTGAGCCATCTTGGGCGAATGGTCAGACGCCAGCGCCTCAGACCACTCGGCCACCGGGTGGCCTAGCAAGCGCTATTGATTTCGAAATAAATTTCATTCCGTATCATGGCACCCAAACATCCGATTGAAAAAAAAAATCTTTTTGTGTCGCATACTGTTTAGACGAATACCAGTTTGTGCACTCTTTGTCCTTCAAATAATGCACTTTTCCCGCTAAAGCAGAAAATCGAAGCAGGGCTGGCCGCTCCAATAGTGCGGTGATCTAAGAGCTGACTTCTGACCAGTCGTTCGAGAGAGTCCCAGGTTCGAATCCTGTGAGGTATGGATGTTGTGTTTGCCTTACGGCACTGGCTCTCTCCTTTCCCTGGAACCAGTGGCCGTAAATTGGGACTAGCAACTGCCCCCCCCCTAAAAAAACAGGGCTCTTGCATTTTATGAGAATTTGAAATAGTACTTCTTAAAAATAATATTAATCAAGCCTCACTTTTTAAGCAAAATTTGAAATAATGCCCCTGAAATCTAACGGTTTTGTTTAGAATCGCATAATTTTTAAGCTGGAGCGGTACGCGAATTGTAAACTGTGTTTGCGCTATTGCTGTATACTACCCTACTCTACTGTAGCTGGTGAAGAGAAATGCCCACCATTCTTTGTCAGCAAACAGAAGTCATCGCTCTTTCCACGTTAACAAGCGAGTCACGGAAAATTTCTCATCGGCCGCCACGGGGAATCGTACCCAGGGTCTTCCAGTTACGCGCCGGAAATGCTACCACTGCACCATAGCGGCATCGAATTCTCCAGACTTACATGAGATTAACTGCCAAACCATATATCAGGTTGCCTCATGGAGCCCCGCACAACGCTGGGGGGTGAATGGGAGGTGGAAAGAGCGGTGACTTTTGTTTGGTGTTTCTGATCCACGTCGAGTTTATGAATTAATTACTTATTCGCCTCCTAGTTATTTGTTCAGTTGCTGCATTCCATCTTTAGTAGTTCACAGGTCTAAGCGATGGCCTCTGATCATTCGTCCGAAAGGGGTCCGGGTTCGAATTCCGCTGAGACATGGATGTTGTGTTTGTCTTACGGCACTGTCTCTCTCCCGTACCTGGAAGCAGTGACCCTACATTAGGGACGGGCGACTGCTTATAGCCCATTGAGTTGCTCACGGTGGTCGTTAAATCTTCAATAAAAAAAAAAAAAAAATCTTTGGTGAATCCCCAGCATTGTGCGGGGCTCCATGAAGCAACCTGCCATATGGTTTGCCAGTTAATCTCATGTGAGTCTCGAGAATTCGAGACCGCTGTGGTGCAGTGGTAGCATGTGCGGCGCGTGATTGGAAGACCCTGTGTTTGATTCCCGGTGGCGGCCGATGAGAATTTTTCCGTTACTCACTTATGCGTTGAGAGGCAGGCGTCGCAATTTCTGGCGAGAGCCAGAAATTGCGACGCCTGCCTCTCACGCAACACAACGTCAAACAACGTTGCAGTAGTGCCCCACGTACCATATGGGGCGGGACGAATGAAACCATGTCGAATTTTGCTAAGAGTCTCGCTTCTGTCACAGAGCAAACGCTCTCCGACTAAGAGTTGAAGATGACGTGGTCATCGGGCTAATCTGGCTGCCATTTGTGAGCATAATACGGCTCCTCAGCCTGGTGTCGTGGTTAGGGGAGTTATCATTTTCAACAGCCGATGAGGTGCTGCATCACGCTTTGTTGCCGTATCTCCGTGGCTTCCTTAATTCACAGTTTCAACAAGATAACGTCCAGCCCGCCCACTGCTAACATCAGCAGAGAGTGCCTGCAAGGTATCCAGGTGCTGCTCTGATCTGCGAGATTCCCAGACTACTCCCTACCAGAGAATCTGTGGGGTGTCATTTGTAGACAAATTTACGCCTCTTCACGACCCCCTCATAATGTCTATCAATTGTGGACACTGGTCAGTGACGCATAGCCAGCAATGCCTCAGGACATCATCCAAGGACTTTTTCACTCGATACCACGCCGTGCTGCAGAATGTATAACCAAGCTTGGAGGACATACCCCTATTGACTCAGGGCCACATTATGCTATCTGCTCTTTCTTAGCATTCATGTATTTACCCAGAAATTAAATTACCTACTTGTCTACATGTGTGGAAAGTTTCATGCCATTTCGTGCATTCATTCTTGGTTTGGCCTTTTTTGATGTCGAGCAGTGTAATTACAAAACGGATTATTGAAAAAAATGAATGAAAAAGAAAGGAGCAGACAAAATTTGTGAACTGATAGTTAGAACGGTTGAATTCTTCTTCTTTGTTCAAAACAGTTCTTTTTTATATTAAAACTTAAATATTATAACATATATTTAAAGCAGAAAATCGCCCATTTGGTCCAGTGGTCAGAGGCATAGGTTTCTGACCAGCTGTCCGAGGTGGGACCGGGCCGAAGTTCCGAATGAGGCATGGGTCGTGTGTCGTCCTTAAGGCTCCTCCTCCCTTCCTTGGATGGAAACGGTAGCCCTAAATAAAACAAAATCAAGCGGAAAAATTCGCAGGTTCTAAATTTTTACGTTCTCACCGTTTGCGAAAAGGTACTTTGTAAGTGATTAGGCAATATTTATGAAATTCATAACATTTTACAAGCATTAATAATTTGAACGTTTTAATTCGAAATGTAATATGAATTATGAGGATTAAAATATAATTAATTTGATAAGAATATTTACGGAATATTTTTTTCATCGTAAAACCTGGTTGAAACGTAAACTTTGGGAGAGATCGAAATACTTTCAGGAAATATCACAAGTAGAAAATTAAATAAGGATGTTATTCATTTCCCAAATTTTAACCCATTTTTCAATTTAAACACGAGCAGAGCTGCAGCAGCCCCATAATTTTCACCAGTCAGAAGATGAAATATCCATTAGAATTATCACAATATTCGACAAATAGGTATTGGACGAATCGTACTAATGAACGAATGCAGTTCATTGGATCAATAGGGATTTGATTATCTGTTCCCATTGGAGCAATCGGAATTGAACCAATCGTCTGGGGACCGAAAAGACGTATACGGGCATCTTAGCGATTTGGGTTCATTTTGTGCAATGAAATGATGGATTTTTACGAAAGAGGACTGTTCCAACAAAACAACAATGCAAATCTATAGAGCAAAAATTACGCAGACATGGCTTACATACTGTAAAAATTATTTCCGTGAATTCACAATAAGTATTGTGAATTCACGGAAAGTTCCTGAAAACAACGTGCAGTAAAGTTGCCAGTAAGTGTCCGTCTTTTAACAAAATTTCATTTTCTTCTAATTTCAGTATTTTCACAGATTTTCTATAATCAGTAATTTCGTTTGTTTCTGAAATGTCCGCTTTGAGTTTTTCTGTATTTATACAGAAATTTCGCAAAACTTTGGATTATGAATTTTTACCAGAAATTCTTGATTTACGAAATCCTTTCATCCTGGTGGGTTTCAAACCGGGTTCATCTTCAATAGCTACCGCGCGTGCTACCGTTGAGCCGGAAATGCACGTAAGGCATAGTCACATTAAGGCAGAACTTTAATCTCGCGATGGTGAAATGTTTTTTGCTATTAACGCGGGTAAATTAGTCAGTTTGTTTTCTGTCAGAGTTTATTTTTCTGAATAGGCTTGCATAAATTTCATTCTTTCTGTAGGAGGTTTTATTATAAATTAACGTAATTTTTTTCCAGCATGATCTTTCGCAGCAGTAGAATCTTTAGGAGCATGATAACTCTTTAAACTGACTATGACTTTCAATTATCTTTAAGAAAAGGTGAAATGTACTGCTATTATTTCACATGACCCCTAAATATAAAATTTACTCTTGATAGCTTTTGTCTTTAGGGGTCCACAAACTGATTCATAGACGTCATACAATCACCTACATAATAATTTAAGTTCTCAGTTTCTTACAGTGACAATATACATAGTTGGTGCACAAAATGGGGCAGAGTAGAAGGAATATCCGGTGCCACAATGAACAAACTTTCGTGCGGTATGCTATCCACAATATCCAACCTCGCTACAGAACTTCAAGATTACATCCTCTGGCAGACGATTGAAATTTAATAGTAAATCAGACCTGAAGTATTCCACGAATCGCTTCCATTACCGGAAATTTTCCGTCACATGGATATGGAAAAAGTGAAAACAGAATTTTTCCGTTAATATACGAAGAGAATTGCGGAAAAGTTCCTGAAAATTGAGAATTCCGTTAACACCTCTTACAAACCGCAATTTACCATTAATATACGAAAGGAATTGCGGGAAAGGTTTCTGAAAATTCAGAATTTCCATGGAGTACAAAAAATCCGTGAAAATCAGGTTTTTTTTCGAATTTTCAGGTGATGGAAGATATATCGGGCTGTTAAACGCATGGATGGAACATCAGTAGCTGTTAATTTTTAAGTGGGCTACTGGAATCATAAACAAACTAGAATCATCAATCTGCTAGAATCGTAAATTAATTACCCCTGTATTTATCCTATTTTCTAGGAATTTATTACTTTCTAGGAATATTTTCTAGGAATTTATTATTTTCTAGGAATATACCCATTACTCGATATATCTTCAGATTTATTGAGAGAAAAGGAATAGTATAATCATGGGCTTCGTTGGAAAATAGGAATGGGGGGGGGGACGCAAGCGTGCAGTAATAATAGCCAATTTCTTCGGTTTTTAAAAAGTTTTTTTTTCAAAATGTACTGGGGACAGCAAATCATCTAAGTGTACTGAATAAATGCTTATCTGAATGCATTGCAATAATTTCGAAAAGGATTGCAGTCAGAAATATGGAGGGTACTCAGAAATATTGGAGGGGACATATACTCCCGTCTTCCCCGCCAGCGACGCCCATGGTATAATGCTAAGCGAAAGCCCGTCAATAATGACAGATAAAAACAAGATATGTAGAGTAATTTAGTAGTCCGCTATTCTTTTATTTTTTTGTGATGCCCAAATGTCAAAGTATGTATCATGAACAATATAAAAAACAATGGTATTGGGTTGATGCATAAGTTCATGCCGTTTTTTTCAGCGCACTACAGGAATGTATTACATCAGAAGAGAAAACGAAATCAATAAACTATGTAACCCCCCCCCCATTGTTTACGATGGTTTCCCAACGTATGGATAGGTCTGCAATGCCATTCTTGAAAATACGTGCAGATTTTGCTGCGAAGAAATCATCAAGGAAATTCTAGAGATCAACATCATTGTTGAACGTTCTGCCACGGTGTGCATTCGACAGAGATCGTAACAGGTAATAGTCTGAAGGGTTGACATCTGGGAAATATGCCGGATGTGGAAGGTTCTCCCATTTCATGTCCTGAATGGCTATTTTGGTCATGTTTACACTGTGAGGGCGTGCGTCATCATGTTCAAGAAGGACACCATTCAGCCGATGTGGCCGTTTCTGCTGAATTGCTCCCTTCACAAGGCGGAGTTTCTCACAATAGAGAGCAGCGTTGATGGTCCGATTCCTCGGCAGCATTTCCCAGTAAATAATGCCTTCTATGTCCCACCAGACACACAACATGGTCTTCGCAGGATGGAGGTCATGTTTTGGGCGTGGTGTGGGCGTCTTGTTTGGGCTTAACCATTTTCTCCGATGCCTGAAATTTACGTACAGGAACCACTTTTCATCTCCAGTAACAATACGTGACAGAAAGGGTTTGTGTTTCTGAGAACATTTGCGATAACGGGCGAGCAAGAAACCACATATGGCAACACGCTGATTTTTGCTGTCTTTGGTGAGAGTGTGAGGCACTCAAAGACCCCAATTTCTGGACCTTTTCCATGCGTTCCAGGTGTTGCACCACTGTGGCCTTATCACAGTCCATCTCAGTGGCATATTCGCGTGTGATTTGACGAGGATCCAACTGGATGAGATGGTTCAAACGATCCTCATCAAATTCAGGTGGGCGACCTGAGCGTGGAGAGCCGTTGAGGTCAAAATTGCCACCTCGGAACCGCTCAAACTATTTGCGGGCTGTCCTCGGAGCATAGCATCCTCCCCATACACAGCATAAATTTGTCGAGTAGCCTCGGCGGCTGTGGATCCCTTGTTAAACTCGTAGAGGAGCAGATGTCGGAAATATTCATTCCTCTCTATTTGACACTCCACACTTCTGGAACTGAAAACCAAAAAACCATTACCCACAATAACACAACGCAATATAATTTAAATAGACGATATTACTGACTACATTTTGATATACTACTGACCATCTGCACCGTCATTACTGACCTCGGAAACACTCGTGAAATAAAACGGCATGAACTTATGCATCAACCTAATATATTAGTTCAGGCAGAGTCTCTCTCTGTCTCTCTGCCCCTTTCTCTGACTCTTCTTTTTTTTTTTCAATGAAAAACACCACCGAGTAATTGGTGCTTTACAAGTCGATACTTAGCGAATTGGTTGCTCAAATTAAAATATTTGTAAGTCACGTACATAATGCTAAATATAACAATACATTTCTCAATCGTTAAAGTCTCAATCATTTCATTAATTTGTACATATACTTAATTTACGTTGAACGTACATAAATACTTCCCAATTGCTCCCCAAACTTAGCGCTCCAAAAAAAAAAAAAAAAACAAAAAAAAACGGCATTACTTTCCGGTCCCCCCCCCCCAATATATTGCCTATAAATGTATGCACTATAATGACAAAAGTCACCGGACACCCCTTTAAAACAAATGAACGGGTACGCTGCGTTGTTAAGATGCCCGGTAACGCTGAAAACGGTATAAAAACAAGCCTGCAGCTGACCTCGACCATATCGCACTGTGAGGTTGAGTAAAAATGTCGCGGCGGGAGAGAACTGACTTTGAGAAAGGAAATATTGTTGGGTGTTATATTAGTGGGTTGTCCATAAGGGAAACCGAGAGGCGTTTAAACATACCCAAGTCAACTGTTTTGGATGTACTGAATAAGTGGAAGACACATGGCGTGCTTGAAGCAGCAAAACGTACCGACAGACCAAAGAAAATCAGTGACAGAGGACATCGAAGCCTCAGAAGAGTAGTTACAGCTAATCGACGGAGTACTG
Organism: Macrothele yani; assembly: GCA_039090855.1. Taxonomy (NCBI): domain Eukaryota; kingdom Metazoa; phylum Arthropoda; class Arachnida; order Araneae; family Macrothelidae; genus Macrothele; species Macrothele yani. The sequence goes on from CM077012.1 coordinate 80,088,841, forward strand.
TACAAGGCCTCAGTGTACCGTTAGTAAAAATGCTGGAACCTCGGTATGTACACGTACCATTTGCAGAGAACTTCATTTCATGGGTTACCCTGGTCGTGCGGCTGCTCATAAGCCTTTCATCTCCACTCGGAATGCTACTCGTCGTTTAGCATGGTGTAAAGAACATTTATCGTGGATCGTAGATCAAAGGAAACGGGTCTATGGACTGATGAATCCAGATACACGACCCATCAGTCTGATGGCCGTGTGTGGGTATGGCGGCAGCCGGGGGAATGCTGTTTACACAATGTACTGTTCCTACGGCCAAGTTTGGAGCTGGCAGTGTACTCGTGTGAAGGTGTTTTTCGTGGTATAGCTCCGGCCCATTGGTTATCGTGGACATACCTGTTAACCAGCACGTCTACCTCGATATTCTAGACAATTATGCCCTACCAACTCTGTGGCAATACTATGGAACCGAGCCTTGTTGGTAACAGCAGGATAATGCACCGAGTCATAAAGCAAGGACTGTTACGGCGTGTTTTGAGGATAATTCCGTATCGTGTGTGGACTGGCCAGCACAGAGCCTTGATCTTAATCCCATAGAGCAGCTATGGAATGAATTAGAGCTCCGCATAAGAAGTTTGGAACCAAGGCCTACTATTAAACAACAGTTAGCGTACCATTCGTACTGAATGGAAGCGCATACCTATCGCTGTGTTCCAAAACCTTATCGAAAGTCTGTCTCGAAGTGTCAGTGCATGAATTAAGGCCAAATGTGAACCGACACCGTACTAATGTATATCAATAAATGCTATGTTGTGTTTCTCTTCTAGGTGTTCGGTGACTTTTGTCAAACAGTGTATATACCTGAATTTTCCATAACTAAATTTGCGATCCCGTGTTTCAAAAGAAAGAAAAGAAGAAAAAGGAGGAAAAAGAATAAAAGAAGAAAAAAAAATCGAGAGAGTACCCTGCTATTCTTTGTAGATAATGTTTATGCTACGCATTTTTCGTATTCCAAGATCTTTCTAGGTGTGAAATAAAATGAGTGATTCGAAGGTATGCATTTATTTACGTAGAGCATATTGCATTTATTCATGCCACTCACGACCACACCGAGACACAGTCCGGTACATACGAAATGCAATTAAATCATAACAAAAAACAATAGGGTTTACTAATTTCTGAAATAGAGCGGTACTTACATAGTTGGATTAGTGAATATCATTGTCGTAAAGCCAATGAAAAAAGATTTGTGTTTCATAAAACTAAACATTTCCTAATCTATGGCGGTGGCAACAGTAAGAATTTCCACTGTTTAGTTTTTCAAAACCAATATTTATTTTGATTATTATTATTATATATTTTTCAGATTTAGGTGAACGTAAGAAACGAAACTGACACCGATGAAATGTGATGTAGCTACGAAAGTCCATTTGCGCATGCTCAAGCTAAAATGTGACCTCAAGATAGAAAGAAAAGCTGAATCGTAAGTGTGTAAGTGGGGGATATTGGTACATTTTGGTCTAGGATGTCTGCAGGTTACACCCCATCGCATCATTTTATAGCTCTCAGGTAACCGAGAGAAAGCCGAATTTTGCTACGACGTACCGTTTTCATAGCATCAAAAATGCATTTTTGTAATGTCTTTTTATCACATTTAGCATCAGGTTCTCATAATTTACACAGATTGCAATGTGATATTGTTGCAATGTGATATTGATATTGTTGTTTATGTAAAACCTGATGAAATAATGTTCTGCGATAGTTTGGTAAAATATATTGTTGAGTAACAATGACATTAACTATTGTTGCATCACTTCATGGGACAGCATGCGGAACGGTAAGATTCCAGAGAGCTCACATAAATGCCGATTTATTTTTGATATGATACCTCCATTTCTAGAAATCCGGTTTTAAAAATTCGGTTTGAGTCTATATTTCAAATTGCAACCAAAATTCTGTACATACACTATATTGACAAAAGACACCTGACGCCTAGAAGAGAAACACAACATAGCATTTATTGATATACATTAGTACGGTGTCGGTCCACCTTTGGCCTTAGTACATGCACTGACTCTTCGAGACATGCTTTCGACAAGGTTTTGGAACACAGCGATAGATATGCGCTTCCATTCAGTACGAATGGTACGCTAACTGCTGTTTAATAGTAGGCCTTGGTTCCAAACTTCTTATGCGGCGCTCTAATTCATCCCATAGGTGCTCTATGGGATTAAGATCAAGGCTCTGTGCTGACCAGTCCACACACGATACCGAATTATAGTCAAAACACGCCGTAACAGTCCTTGATACCAACGAGGCTCGGTTCCATAGTATTGCCACACAGTTGGTAGGGCATAATTGTCCAGAAAATCGAGGTAGACGTGTTGGTTAACAGGTGTGTCTACGATAACCAATGGGCCGAGACTATACCACGAAAAACATCCCCACACGAGTACACTGCCATTTCGAAACTTGACCCTAGGAGCAGTACACTGTGGTAAATAGTGTTTTCCCGGCTGCCACTATACCCACACAGGCCATCAGACTGATAGATCGTGTATCTGGATTCATCAGTCCATAGGACCCGTTTCCGTTGGTCCACGGTCCACGATAAATGTTCTTTACATCATGCTAAACTACGAGTAGCATTATGAGTGGAGATGAAAGACTTATGAGCAGCCGCACGACCACGGTAACCCATGGAATGAAGATCTCTGCGAATGGTACGTGTACATACCGAGGTTCCAGCATATTTACTCACCTGTGCACTGAGGTCTTGTGCAGTAATCCGTCGATTAGCTGTAACGACTCTCCTGAGGCTTCTATGTCCTCTGTCACTGACTTTCTTTGGTCTGCCAGTACGTTTTGCTGCTTCAAGCACGCCATGTGTCTTCCACTAATTCAGTACATCCAAAACAGTCGACTTGGGTATGTTTAAACGTCTCTCGGTTTCTCTTATGGATAACCCACTATTATAACACACAGCAACCTTTCCTTTCTCAAAGTGAGTTCTCTCCCGCCGAACATTTTCACTCAACCTCACAGTGCGATATGATCGCGGTTAGCTGCAGGCTTGTTTTTATACCGTTTGCAGCTGTACCGTACATCTTAACAATGCAGCGGATCCGTTCATTTGCATTTGAAGGGGTGTCCGGTGACTTTTGTCAATACACTGTGTATTTCATCTTTTTTAGACATAAAATGTTACTCCTAGATGTCGTAAACTTCGAAGTTTGGTTCGCTGATGCATCAACGTTTAGTCATGCGATTAGAAGAACTGTTTTAATATCGGCTAGCTTATTTTTTTACAGTATGACATACGTCATATCTGATTTTCCAAACTCATTGTTTGTCGTGAGAGAAGAATATTTTGATTCAGGGCTTTTTTTCTGGTTTTCAGAATGACATAAATGTAAATGCAAGCAGAAATCATGTACTTATTTGACTGCTTTGCCATCCCGAAGACCTATGGAAGCCACATTATGGTTCCTATAAGTCCAAATAAAAAAACCAGAAGCTCAACACATAAATATACACATGGAGAAAATGTTTAATGCATCATCAGCTTTTATGTGTACAGATTTTTGGCGCTATAATTTTGTATTCAGGAGGATCATTCGAAAAGTTATTTTCATTATAGAATATCGGACAGCTTGTAGTTCTTTGTAACTTTTACTTTTTCTAATGCACGATTTCCTCACTATATCGAGCAAATGCTTCTTTCAGTTCTTGGTATATTTCTGTTTCCGAAAGATGTTCTGAAAGAATCTTTTGCACTATTATCGGTAATCTATACACAATAGTTTTTATTATAGAATTATCGAAAAGCACATGTGACATCCTTTTTCTTGAAAAAGATACCGCCGCTGCAGTGGCATCTGCAATAGTTTCTATCTAATTGTGTGATATCGAAAAATATTCTGAATTTTGAGTTATTTACGTATATATTTTTTGTCAAGAGATATGCTCATAAACTGGAGATTTTGACGGAGTTACTTTTGTTTGCATCCGTTTTCCAGATCACCGAACATACGGGTTCTAAAAAGAAAAGCCTCTCTTTTTTAGAAACAAATAATTCCGTATATTTATTAGGAGCTTATCGAAAAATTGCAGTCGAACACGAGCATGGAAGTCCCCCTTTCTTGGCAGTTATTTTGAGACTGATAACAGGACTACATTATAATCGGGTTCATGATGCAATGATTAGGCAAACTTGTAAAATGTTTCCCGAAAGGAAGATGTAAATTTTGTGGAAAGAAGAATTATCATTTGAAATTAGCTAATGCATAAATATTACACATTTCCAGCTTCAGTTGAAAAATGTTAAATCGCGTTTAATAAAAACATTCTGCCTTTGAAAAGCATTGAATTACGATGTGTGAAGTGCACATGAAACACACATCGCTTACAAATCTTGTGAACTACTCGAAGTTTGTTATTCTCCTTTGCATTAGCTTAACAAGAATAATAGCAGAGTGAAACATGAACGGAGTGAAAAAAAAAGAAGATTGATGATAGAATCAGAAAGAAAATAGAAGAATAGAGAAGTTAATGAAATTCTATTCAACTAACACTGGATGTGTGTGGTGGCCTAAAGGGATTTGTCGATAGTCGATTAAAAAACACGGCTCGAGAGCGTGATAGAGAAGAGTTCTTGGAGAAGAGGAGGTTGCTCAGCATGGGCGCTGTCATTACAGAAGTAATCACGGAGCAACACATCGGCCGTTGCCGCTTGAAGTGTCGACGCTGGAGCTGGGGAGGAGGATGAGGAGGAAGAAGAGAGGGAGGAAGAGAGGAAAAGCAGAGCACCGCATCCCTATTTCGATCTGAGAGCTAGGGACATCGAGAGTCAGTGTCTCTATTTACTCAGTCGGCGAGTTGGATTTAGGAGCGATATTAACGGTATCGCCGTCGTTCTGCTGCGTCTGCCCCTCGGGATGGGGGATGGAAGAGGTTGGAGAAGCGGGAGGGATGAGGATGAGCTCGAAGATCAGAAGAAAAAAAAAGACAAAGCCGGGACGGAAGACCTCGCCAGCAAAAGAGATGGAATGGGAGATGTGAAGGCAGAAGAGTGTAGGAGACATAGCGGAATAAAATCAAGATAGATAGAAGGAAGAAAAGAAAGAAGTAGGGACTAGGATAGTAGGACGACTTCAGCTTTAGTTACCTGCGGATCGGAAAGGGATACTAGCACCAAAGCCGCAGTCTCATCTCGATGTATTTGTAAAGGCTGATATGTGATGGGGAATGTTTCCAGGATCGTGGAGCAAGGAGTATCAGAGACGAAAGGAAGGGGAAGATGAATGAAGGGTGGGTTTCAGTGCAATGCGCTCAAGATGTGGAAGTTTTAGATGAAAAATATTAGGATCAAGCTAGTGCACAACCCCTGAAGGCATGACCAGAGATGGTCCCTTGAGCATGATAAAATGGGTACCTACCACTTGTATGGTACCACTCCTTAAAGTCTGAAAGGGAAAAAAAGAGATAAGTTTGATTGAAAGTGCCATTTGATTTTTGATAGTACTTTCTTTATTTGTCTTCACTAAAACGTCTACCTCTTTTTGTCAACCAAAATTTGTTGATAGGTACAGAAGATATTGTGTAATGAAAGTCTGATATTTGATTTACACTAAGGAAGTATAGAACGTATAATAATAATAAACGTCCAAAGATAAAAGTATGAAAGCAAATATACGTAACATTTCTCGAGTATCAGTGAAAAACGCTGTTGTCTTCATTTTATAGGACCATATTCAAGAGGAAAATCATGACTTTGTAGTAATACGAAGTTTGCACAATACGCGACTGGAAGATTTTACTGTGGAAAGGTTTTGAGTCAGTAATTCAAAGCTTATGTTTTTCGGTCATGAAACTGCAATTACTGTTATAAATTACAAAGATGCATACAAGAGATTCCTGCATTTTCTTCGTGTTGTGGTGAAATTAATCGAAAAACCTGAAATTAGATCTTGCTATGTCTAAGTTTTCTCTCATTTCTTCTAGTATCACAAATATATGTAGAGTTTGAAAGAAAACATTTCCAGGTTTTTCAGAAGAGCTGGCATGGAAACTCTTTATGCTGCAGTGTTTTTATTTAACGCATTCAACTCCTATTATAGGCTTCGGAAAGCTAAGTGATATTTTAGATTTGCTCTAACTTAATCATTTCAAGGAAAGACGGTTGCAATTTCACAATTTCCTCTCTTTGAGTTACGACAACGGATCTCTTTCTAATGTGGTTTTAGTTTTTATTCAAAAAGAATTTTTTAGAATTGTTTGTAGTTGTGTGCGCTTCATTAAGATTTCTTCCTCTTCGCTTCGTCATTTGCCCACTTTCAGATCCTTCCATTCAAACTCAATGCAGCGGAAACAAATCAAAGGCTCCCATCTTAAAACTGATGTCTTCTTTTCTCATGTAAGAAACCCACGTTCTTAATTATCTCTGTTTGCTGTTGAATATCCAGAGACTGGAATAGCATACCTTCTTTAATGGATTCAGTCGCTTTTACACAGAGTATTAATCACGTAAACGAGACTGGTTGTGGAATATAGGAAGGTTGCATATTTCCACGTTGTTCCTTATCGAGAGATAAAATGCTCATGCACATAAGTTTTCTCAGTTTGAACTACTGATGTATAACGAAGTGAATTTCTCCGTCATTTTTATCCGCGCCAGGATTCGAACCCGGGTCCACTCATTCCGGAATAAGTTGCTCTACCAATTGAGCTACGCGGACATTTCATTCTGATTCCTATCTGCCTTTATGTCGTGTGCGTCCTTCGGGCAGGTACGTCACATCTCCTGGTACGTTACATCATCTCCTCCTTATTTTTTTATTTTTTTTTTCGAAGTGCTGGAGAAGGGATTCTCTTATTTTTCCTATCTCGCGGTGTGGAAATAACATCACACCATTGCGAGATTGTGAACGGTCGGGTCATCCGGTTAGTTCGGGCTCTATTATAACGAAGTAAATTTCTCCATCATTTTTGGTCTGCGCCGGGATTCGAACCCGGGTCCACTCATTCCGGAATAAGTTGCTCTACCAATTGAGCTACGCGGACATTTTATTCTGATTCCTATCTGCCTTTATGTCGTGTGCGTCCTTCTGGCAGGTACGTCACATCTCCTGGTACGTTACAGATGTGGCTGAACAATTTTGTTCAATTTGGATATTTTGCATATTTCATACAGAAAACATGTGGAACATCATCTACAATTAGAAGTAATTTTAAAATATGATTTAGGAAAGAGCAGACGTAAATTGTCTAACTTTATCGCGCAATGTACATCAGTCTTTATGATAGTAAACCTACAACAATATAACGATTCTGTATTTAAAATTAATATTTCATTGATATATTTTAAGTATCTACGTAAACATAGTTTTAGAATTACACTCGTCGGCAAAGAATAGTTGCACCCAGAAGGAAGCAACCGACAGGAATGAAACTTGGTGGGTAGGTTTGACATCGTGACACATGCAAATGATTCAAGTATCACGCTCGGCCGCGCATGTGACGCAAGCAAAGAGAGGTCGTAGCGCTGTGCCTGGACGGCTATATAAGGTCACCCCGTTGCGCGTGCTTGCCATTCTGACTCGTGTTGTTGTGTTGGTTGCATCCTTTGCAAGTGAAGCATGCGTCGGAGAAAAGTTCGGAAACAAGTCGAGCAGTTGGAGGAGTTCGATAGGGGTCGCATCGTCGGTCTCCGGGAAGCGTGATGGTCATATCGCCGTATTGCGCGCCATACCGGTCGTGCGGATATCACCATAGCACGCTGTTGGCGGCAGTGGATAGAATAAGACACGCAGCACCGACAGGAAGGGTCTGGGAGACCTAGACGAACAACCGATAGATATGACCGACGGGTTGTCCGACATGCGAGGTGCGACACAACAGTCACGATTACGGATATTCAGTGAGCAGTGGTGCCCTCCATGTATTGTCCGATTAGTGCCAGCACCATTGGCAGACGGCTGCACGACGTGGAAATGCACGTACGCCGACCGTTACGACGACTGCCCTTAACACCATTTCATCGTCGCCAAAGACTGCAATGGTGTCATGCAAGACTGTCATTGAGTCACTCAGAATGGCAGCGAATGATATACAGTGACGAGTCCCTCTTTTGTCTTGGAAGAGACGCCCAACGAATCCGTGTATGGAGGCACCGTGGTCAGCGCTATGATGAATGGCTTGTTATGGAGCGTCACGCATCCAGAAGGCCTGGTGTCGTGGTCTGGGGTGCATTTTCTACAATGCCCGATCACCTTGACTGCCCAACGTTACGTTAATGAGATCCTGCAACCATTGGTCCTACCTTTTCTGTCCGCTCATTCCGGTGCGATTTTCCAACAGGACAACGCTTGTCCGCATACTGCTGCTGTCTCGAGAGCTTGCCTTCAAGGCACTGACACTCTGCCATGACCAGCTGCATCGCCAGACCTATCGCCAATTGCAAATGTGTGGTATGCTATTGGATGCACTATCCACATTCCACCCACCGCCTCGGTGGCGCAGTGGTATAAGCGATGGCCTCTGATCATTCGTCCGAAAGGGGTCCGGGTTCGAATCCCGGTAAGGCATGGAGGCTGTGTTTGTCTTACGGCACTGGCTCTCTCACTTCCCTGGAGCCAGTGACCCTAAATTAGGGACGGGCGACTGCTTATAGCCCATTGAATTGCTCACAGTTTTCGTTAAACCTAAATAAAAAAACACTCCTCCCCTGCCGCAGAATCTGCAGGAACTGCGTGAGAAGATTCAAGCTGCATGGGAGGGCTCATCGCAGAACCCCATTAGGAACCTGTTCAATTCCATGCCGAGATGTCTGGCATGCTGTGTGAGCAAACATGACGGACCGACGCCATACTGGGAGACAGTACTTATGGGCGTGTAGCTCAATAAATATTGCCCATATCAGTCAATGTTTAATCATTTATTGCTCTTGGTCGCCTTTACCTTCTTCCCGAATAGCATTGCAATCCGACACGTCCTTCTGGGTGCAACTATTTTTTTGGTGATGAGTGTGTAAAACTCAAAACAAAGTTGCCCCCGAAACAACAAGGTAAAGTACGGTTGAACCATTATTCAGAAATTTGCGGCTTCGCGTTGAAACATATCTAGCTAACAGATATTAGGAACAATAATGCCTAAAATAAATTCAGGTGTTACGCATACACATCGTGAAGTATATTCTAAATTAACTTTCCTTTTTAGTTTCTTTCCCTATGTAAATCTTGAGTTTATTCTCAGTTATTCTTCACCCTTAACGTAATATCTTTTCTCTCAAACGAATACGTTTGGCAACACAATTGAGGTTGAATGCACGTGACATATGCCTGAATTGATAAGAACGAGAGATAAAAACGACGACTAATCTGTTGCTTGGCGAGCGTTGGGTTGTAAACTGATTATTGAAAGGAGCGTTGTGTTAAGAGTTGTGTGGTGTGTGGAGAGTTTAGTGCAATATGCTATGCTACGATGTGTTTGCTACATCCTGAATAAAGCACCTTTTCCGTAAGTTTAACTTCTGTTGTTTACATGTTTCGTCTGGCCGTTAAGGTTTCTTTCACTTAGGAACTATTTCTTAGTATGTTGCTGTTTTAAATTAACGTAGAAGTAAGACAAGACTTCTACGTTATGACATAGAATAAGAGGATGCAATGAGAAAAATACTTATTCAAATTCCTTAACATCCGCGATAATCTCTTCTTGCATATCATTGGCTTGCGTTGTTATTTCCATGTTCAAAATGCATTATATGATCAAAAGTATCCGGACACCCCTTTTTAGTTGTGGATTTACCGATATATGTCGCAGCCATTGCTCATTCCGGTATTAAACGTACATAACCTGGAAAACATTATAAGCAGAGCTCAATGACTTTCAACTTGGCACGGTCATAGGATGCCATCTTAGCAACAAGTCAGTTCAGGAAATTTCAGACCTGCTGCAGCAGCCCCTATTAACTGTGAGTGATGTTATTGTGAAGTTGAAATGCCTAGGGGGAACAACAGCACAATCCCTACTTGGTAATTCCTTTCCAACTTGGGTGGACCAACTCGGTTTTAATTCCTTTCCTATTACACGGAGTTTGTGGATGGGCAAGTGTCAGGATACTTTCGATCAGACAGTGTATCTTATTACACAATGTCTGAAAACAAGCGAAAATGTAGTTACATGTTTCGAAACAACCGAAAAAGAAGTTACATTAAACACTGATAGTAAATAATAAGTTCGGTTCAGCTGATTATAAAACACTGAAGTGCCAAAAGTCATGGGATACGTACCTAGTATCGTGTAGAACCTCCTCTAGCCCGGCGAAGTGCAGAAACTCGACGTGGAATCGATTCCACAAGTGGCCGAAAAACATTTGGAGATATGTTGAGCCATTACGTCTGAACAGCCGCCCACAGTTCCCTGGTATTTGTAGATGCAGGATCCTGGGTGAGAATAGACTTTACCACCACGTCACATAAGTGCTCTATGGGGTTCATGTCGGGAGAACCTGGTGGCCCCACCACCCGTCGGAACTGTCCAGAATGCTCCTGGAACCAATTTGGGGTACATGAAGTCCATGAAGAGCTGCAAATGGTCACCCAGCAGAGCAACAAAGCTATTACCAGTTAATGACATGTTTACGAGGACCGGAGGTCCTAAACCGTGCCACGTAAAGACACCCCACACATGTATGGAGCCACCACCATCTTGCACAGTGCCTTGTTGACAGCTTGGGTCTATAGCCTCTAATCCCACCATCAGCTCGTAACAACTGGTAGCGTGACTCATCGGATCACGCCACATGCTGCCAGTCTTCGAAGGTCCAATTACCGTGTTCACGAGTCCAGGTGAAGAGCTGTGCCCAATGTCCTGGTGTTAACAAATGCACTCTGGTGGGTTTTCTGCTCCCGTACCCCATGGACCTGATGGATATGTCTCTGGTGCCTCCTGAATTGAATGTGGATGTTATTTAAGCCAGTGTCGTTTGTATGTTAACATGGACAATCCTGGTCAGACGCCGCTGATCACGGTAATTCGTGGTCGGCCACTGCGCTGTCGACGCTGGATGGTAATGCCTTCCGTGAGGTGTTCTCGATACACACGTGACACTGTGGATCGAGGAATGTTGAATGTTCGCACAACTTCGGAAATAAAATGTCCCATCCGTCTGGATCTCACTGCCATTTCTCGTTGAAACTCCGATAATTCAGATCGGCTTGCCATAATCTTACTGGAGGTTATTCAACCTGTCTCACAAGATTACACTTCGCAATTGAAAAAATCGTAGCGTGCGTCGAAGCCTTTATACGACGGCAGAGCCAGTAAAAAATCTACATACTACTATCCCATGATTTTTGGCATTTCAGTGTATATTCCTCTTATTTGGAAGGCAGCATGCGTAATTTTCTTTTTAAGTTGGTAAAGGTTATTGTTTTGTTTGTTAACGTCCCAAAGAGGCTCAACCACCAAATGCTCATAGTTTGTTTGTTAACATTCGAAAGGATCTCTAACATCAAATGCTTTTGCCACTCCCTTGAAACAGGATACATGGGTTTCTTCACATATTCCTTAAAGTTGATATATGGGTTTCTTCACATTTTCCTTAAAGTTGATATATGGGTTTCTTCACATTTTCCTTAAAGTTGATATATGGGTTTCTTCACATGTTAGAAACTCATAAATCAACTTTCACAATTTTGCTATCTTCGTTAAAGAAGAGAATAGACTTATTGATATTTAACTGATATTATAAAAACCTATTGGAATGCAATAGGAGGGCACCCACATGCAGTGCTTGGTTAAATATAGCAGTTTAGGGTGTTTATGCAGGAGACAGGTTGCTGAGTGTCCAGTCCACTAACTACCTAGTGGTAGAGAGATCGATTCCCAGGGTTAGTTTATTTGTTTACTTCCGTTCTCTCATGACAACTTTTGTGCCAGGCAAATTGAAATTTTGAGGTGATCGAAAAGGCACCCTGGCTCGTAAGTAATGAAAGCAACTCACTGAAAAACTGGAGATTTTTAGAGATTGCACGTCGACTTGTTTGTAAAAGTCTGTATTCCAGGAGCATAGGCTTAATGTGTCTTTCCAAGTAGGGTGAGTTCTTGGCTATAACGGCATATGAAGCTCAAGAACCTCTGTCTACAAGCGAAGCTCCCGAATTGTCAGGCTACGTGACCTACATCCGCTTGCTGTCTGGAGCGTGAAGAACAAACAACAGACCATGTTTTCCTTATTCCAGTATTCAATTGCGGAAATTGTATCTATATTCCCAGTCAACCCAAGTGTGTACTATTGTGGAAATAGAGTAACCAGCTTTCAGCGTCTTTGTGGAACGCAAGAACGGCATAAATCCGCGTCACCCTCCAATCTAGCTCGTGCTGTCAAGCACTACTCCCGCATTGACACCTCCCTCACAATATGGCTTATAACGAAGTGAATTTCTCCGTCATTTTTTATCCGCGCCAGGATTCGAACCCGGATCCCCTCATTCCGGAATAAGTTGCTCTTCCAATTGAGCTACGCGGACGTTTTATTCTGATTCCTATCTGCCTTTATGTCGTGTGCGTCCTTCGGGCAGGTACGTCTTATCTCCTGGTACGTTACATCATCTCCCCCTTATTATTTTTTTTTCGAAGTGCTGGAGAAAGGATTCTTTTATTTTAGCCATCTCGCGGTGTGGAAATAACATCACACCAATGCGAGATTTTGAACGGTCGGGTCATCCGGATAGTTCGGGCGCCATTATAACGAAGTGAATTTCTCCGTCATTTTTATCCGCGCCAGGATTCGAACCCGGGTCCCCTCATTCCGGAATAAGTTGCTCTACCAATTGAGCTACGCGGACGTTTTATTCTGATTCCTATCTGCCTTTATGTCGTGTGCGTCCTTCGGGCAGGTACGTCACATCTCCTGGTACGTTACAGGCTTTATGGCCAAACCGAAGTTCACTGCATCGTCCTTCCTTTTGCCCCTTCTCTCTCTTACCTACGGCTTCTTAAGTATAATCCCCTCGCATTTCCTTGATTGCCAACTTATTGTCTCTCAAAATAGTGTAACTATATACTAAAAATCCGAAAATTTCTTGGCGTAGAATAAATAATCAAAATTTCCAAGCTTTCGCACATCAACCAGATGGCTTTCTCAAGGAAGGTAGACAGCTAACTGCAAACAGGATAATAGAACGTTTCAACACTTTAAACGCGGTGACTTGACTACACAATAAATGATTAGGAGCAAACGTGATATTTCGAAGAAACGAGGTCACGTTGGTTGGGCACGCGGTACTATGGTAGAAATCTCAGCATTATTTGAAGAATTGATTCCAAATACGTGGTAACTCCAGAGAGAGGCTATCGTTGCAAGCCTCGCAGCTGGTCAAGATTTCCAAGGTTTCGCGAATGGCAGTAGATTTGGGTGTGGAGTATGAAGCTAATTTCTTTACATCACTCCATATAGGATCGGCGGACTTGAACTTGACTTCTCTTGATAGGGCAGTGGTTATTTTCCCGTCTCTTGTATCCCTTTTATGTTCGCTGATTCTAATTCCAAACGAACGTTTGGTCATTCCGATGTAGTATCGCCTGGAACCGTCCGGATATTTTAGTGGGATGGCATAAATGCCTGCCTCATTGAGAAGAGGGGGCTTGTCAATATTTCTCTTAAGCATCGTGTATAAAGATGCCGGAGACCTTATGCCGACACCGAAGTTCATCCTTCTGAGCGCGTTTTTGAGTTGATAGGAAATATTTGGTATATAAAAAAACAGTTCCTACTTTTTGAATTATTGTCTCTATTTTGCGAATGTTGGGAGAAGACTTCTATCACTTCCACCTCGCTTCCCGCTATCCAAGTTACGAACGTTTTCCAGATGGACAGTCAGCGATCGTAAGTGCGAAGTTCTTGATTAAGTAACTTCTCATATCAGTTCTATTTCTCAAACGCTATGCTATTTTGAAAATTTGTCTAAAATAAAAGTTTTGTCAAATAAACTGGTAAGCAAACAAAAATGGTTTCTGAGTAATCGCTTTTTGCTCTAAACGTTAGTGATTACTTTTCGTAGCGCAGATATCTGTTCCATACCTTCCACAATAGTACACTTTTAGATTGACGTGGAGTATAGTTATCGTTTTGTGTTTGTTTAGAGTAACGGACAACTATATTGGATACTTTTCTTTTCGTTTTTGTTGTTGTTGCGCATTTACGAACACTACGTGCTGGGAAAATAAGAAGGAGCAGCCCATCATTAATTTAGTGTTACTGATTCTAAGAAAAGGTGAGTACGAGGAAAGACAAACAAACACAGTATCCTAGTCTCACACACGATCTAAAAACGGCATTTAGTGAGAGAAGCCCAAATCCAAATTACTTCTCTAGCAGACGCCAAGTGCACCTATCACTTCCACAATTTTCAGATAGTAGAACGAAAAGCCAAAAAAAAAATGTATTATCTAAAATTGGTCTTTTGCTCAAGATAAGTTGTCGGGCTGCTGCTGGTCAAGCAGACTATGTAACAGAGAAAAATGTACTTTATCAATGCTTTGCGAATTATCCTCTTTGTGTTGGTCCCTCAACTTTCAGAAAGCCATGCATTCAGGCATACAAGCAGTCGCTCGTTCTATTTTTGGAGCCGCTATTTTCGGAGGAGAGGGCCCACGTAGGGAGGTGAGGGTGACGCCCATGTCTCATCTCCTTCAGGTTGGAACCCAGCCCCAACTCGAGTGGACAGAAGCCCATGTCTCTGACCACTCGGCTACCGAAGCTGTTTTTTCTCTTCAGTAACATGATTGTCATCAGTGAAGCCACCAGAATTTTTTTGTGATTAACTCAAAGTTGTAACATTCAGTCGTATACTGAACCCAAGTCTTTCGTCATATAAGACCTTGATAAAGAAGTACTCGTTTCGACTGCTTGGATAAACGAATTAAAGAATTACTGTTTCTTCTTGTGGTACACTTTAAACCTGTCTGTTATTGAAAGAAAATATTTTTAAAGTTATTGCGTAAGAAACCATTTTCAATTGCTTGAAATTAAATTTATTGAAAAAAAAATACCCAGTTTTACGGTTTAACGTAACGCATAAAATTTATTTATATTATCTGACTCAACTGGTTTCGTGAGTTATTTTAATTCATTATATTCGCAGAAGCGGATTTTTTGGGAGTTTAAGAAATTCATATCAAAAATACATATTTGTTTCCATATACTTTGGTGACCCTCGAAGATCTGAACAAATTTTTGATTATCACTTTCCAAAATTATCAACATCCTTTTCCAGATATGGATGACATTGCTTTAGCCAATTAGCAAAGCACTTCCTAATATCCCCATAAACAACTGCTTTAGCCAGTTAGCAAACGTATTTCTTAATATCCCCATAAACAACTGAAAAATTGCAGTGAATACAGCAAGTTTGACGAACAGTGAGTTCCACAAAGACAATCCTTACTGATCGAAAAAGCCAAAAATCTTAGCAGGATATACAGTATATCTAATGAATATGAAGAAATGGCAAGTGTTCCAGTGCAGTTTTCTGGAAAAACTCCTGAGCCAAATCCAGTTCTGTGCGTTGTACCCATTCGAACTGTGCTCATGACACAACTCACTGCTATATTAATCACTTTTTGATGGTTTTGTTAGATTCCATTTAACTGTGCCATATGATAAATCAACAAGTTCAACAAACTTATCGACTGTCAGCCACAGATTTTCTGTCACAATCTTACCCACTCGCAAGATGTTTTTCTTCAGAAATTGCTGTAATTGACCTGACAAACATAATCAAACTGCTTGTGCATATCGGCAGCTTTTGCATCACGTGCTGACAAAAAATTCACGATTTCCCGCTTCTCTTCCATTAAAAAAAAGCTAATTTTCTTCAGTTGAACTGCTGCACCGATGCCATTGAGACAAAGTGCCTTAGATAGGCATCTAAGACGTGTTACTGAGGATAAACAAGCAGCAGATTCTAAAGAAAAGTAAGCAACTGAATTTTATTTAGAGTAAAATCGGAACTGCAGTGTGAGATTAAAAGCAAAATCAGTAAAGTATAGTAATATCTGAATTGTTTTCGTTCAAATCTCAACTACGCATTGAAGAAGTATTTATAAGCAATGAGGCAAAGGAATTAATGCACTGCTTGACATAGAAAATGCCACACCAGGAAGTTTTCGTCGGAGCGCCATGCAAATTGGCGTGTCGACAGTTGGTTTATGTAAATGATTGCATCTGCGAACTAATCACGTGATAGATAGGGAAGTTTGGTTGTCCTCATATGAGCCTGTGAAAAAATATATCGGAGTGATCACGGTAGCGAAAGAACGTGTGAGGAGTGATAGTGTCAGGGTGACGTACTCGAGAGTCCTACCATCTCACGGACACCTTTACTAGAGGCTGTATCTGAAGGCTACATACTGGTGTTTTGTCCCTACGTTGCATCACGAAAGAAACACATCGCGATTCAATAACACGAGAGAGGCAACGAGCGTCACCCACGTCTGCCTGGTGCATTAGGCGAACATCCGAACGCCCCTATCTCCGCATTTGACACCAAGCCGTAGGAGCCACGTAATCCGCAGGCGGACGGCATTTGACTAGCTGTACAAGCAGCTATGTGCATCCCCATATCGACACGGATTGTAACTCGCAGGTTGGCTGACGCAATTTGAGTTCTTCCGAGCCATTGCGATGACTACCAGTCACCGCAGCACATCGCCGCGTAAGCCTATAGTGGTGCCACACCAGATATGCGTGGAGGGACGACTGGAATCCTGTCACATTCAGCGACGAGTTTCGCTTCTGTCTCAGGGCGGACGATCGAGTTTGAAGAAGGCGCAGCGTGGTCCCCAGGATGATCTGTCTGCCATCTGTGAGCTACACAATGCTCCTCAGTCAAGTGTTATGGTTTGGGGAGCTCTCAGTTTCAACAGCCGTTTGCACGTGTAGTGGGTACAACGACGGTATGACGGTACGTCGATGCGGTGCTGCAACCTGTTTTGTTACCGTATCTCCGTGGTATCTTTGATGCCCAGTTTCAAAAATATAACGCCAGTGCGCACACTGCTAGTATTAGTAGATAGTGCCTACAAGATGTACTTATGCTGCCCTGGACAGCGAGATCCTCAGGTTTCTTCCCAATAAAGAACGCGGGGAAGTCGTTAGCAAACGACTTAACACCTCTGCACGACCCGCCTTGCTATGCCAATGAGTCGTGGATACAGGTAAAGGACGCATGGTCAGCGATACCTCAAGACATTATCCGGATGCTTTTTCACTCGATGCCACGCCGTGTTGCCGAACGAAAACCCCAGTATGGTGGTCATACGACCGACTGAATTAGGCCACATGATACCCACTGTATCCCACATGATATTCACTGTATCCCACATGATACCCACTGTACCCTTGCCTATTGCAGGAATGCATTCTCTCAGAAATTAATTCACTTCTTTCCCACCTACTTGTCTACATGTGTTGAAAGTTTCGTCTCATTTCGTGCATTCCTTCATTGTGTGACGTTTTCTATATTGAGCAGTTTTATATATTCTGACCTCAATATATGCTAGTTTCATCATGCGTTTATTCGCATTTTTCGCCAAATATGGCGCTTGTATCAGTATTTTTAAGACTGAACAAATAAATATAAGCTCGTATCAGATGTGGTAACCCTCCAAATAAAACTGATCAAGCATATTCTATCTTGAATGTGAGTCGTCTAATTTTTGTGTCTTATGCATTGCATGGTTACCGTCGACCTTCTTACTTCTCTAATAGATCGATCTGTTCTAGTATCTTGGATTGATACACGCACCTGACGTTTTAATCAACTTGCTGTGGGAAGTGAAAAGATATAACGAAAGTACATGTCCTCCTCGGATTCGAACCCGTTTACCTGGCTGTTTGAAGTGCTGTAGGTGAAATTCTCTTCTGAATTTGTACAAACTGGGAAATGGGAGTTGTGTTCAAGGGAATCCAACCAAAGAAACATTTTTCATACAGAAACTCCTAAACATTTTCTTTTTAAGCGCGAAAACTCAAGATTTGGTACTAAATACGAAGGATTAAAAATCACGGTGATTTCATCTTGTGAAAACAGGAATGCAGGAAAAATCGATACCAAACGAAATTGCCATTATTTAATATTTTAAATTTACTACGAGGAGTAGCAGATCAATTAATCCTGAGCTAAAATGAATAAATTGATTCAGAATAAGGAAAAGTCAGTATGTTGTGAAGTAATCTAGGAAGATATCTGCCAGACCAGATATATTTAGTTGATTCATTGAAAAACTGTATAAAATTTCAGATATCACTTCATCCGTACTCCCGATTGTCAGTTGGTCTGCCTGTCCGTCCCTGAAATTACATTCTGCTTCTAACTCCCCGATTTAATAAATCCTTTCTATGACTGGCAAAGGCAAGCATGCGCAAAATATTATCGATGCCCGTCCTTCCGTTAATCGGTCTGTCTGTCCGTTTGCAGAAACAATATTTCAGCTTCAAATATTCGGATTGTTAAAATTATTTTTCTGCGCTATAGAGGAAGACATTAGCATAAGGTTTTGAACATCTTTCCCTCAGTCCGTCAGTTTGTTTGTATGCCTGTCCGTCTGTCCACAAAAATTATATCTTCGCTTCTAACGGCCAAGTGTCGCTTCTCTAGATCGACAGACTGGCGGATGAAGGGAAGAACAAGCCTATATAGTCTGGGCATTCCTGTCTATCGGCCATACACAGAATTTCTTCACTCAGATAATTGCAGAAACTAAGTGGAACTATAGTTTCTGCAAATGTACAGTCAGATGGATGAAAAGAAGGACAAATATCGATGCGCATTTGTCTCGGAATGAATTTCTTCAATGGGCTCGTTAAACGTGGAGATGTAATTTCTGAGAAATGGACTGACAGACAAACTAACTAATGAATGGACAGACGGAAGTAGAAATATCTGAATTTCTATACACATCTTTTTCTACGTCGAACAGAAAAAATTAAGTCATCCGGCATTTTGAAGTGGAGATGCAAATACTGAAGACGGATGGGCAGACAAACGGTTGAATAGATGGATGGATGAAAGGATGCCTGAAACCAACTCATGTTTTCGCACATAGGGCAGCGAAAAAATTTTAACAATTCGACAGTTAAAGTCAACTGTTGTTTCTGCAGGCAGACAGACAGGCGGTTGAACAGACACTGATGATCTTGTGCGCATGCCTGTCTCTATCGGTCACATTAATGATTTCTTCTATATTGCCGTTAAACGCGGAAAAATAATTTCGGCAGACGAACAGACAGATCAATTGACGGTCGAAGGATGTATGGAGTGACGTCTGAGATCTTATTTTTTCCGCCCATGGAAAAGAAGAAAATTTCACCATATAAACATTTCAAAGTTGAAGCACCTTCTCGCAGAAGAGAGAGACGGACGGAAAAAGAACCCATTTGGTATGCTTTCTTGTATACGCTTTGCATGAAACTAAAAGTTGGAAACGCGACGAATTGGAACAAAACCAACACTGATTTCCATTAATTAAGGGAAAAACAGAAAAATCGTATTAACTCAAAACATACGTGATGGAACGTTATTAAATTCGGTGAAAACCTGTATCATATCGTTCGTTAGAGAAATACCCTGAAACACTTCGTAAGAAAAACTTCACTCCGACAAAAATGACCACATACAAAACCAGGAGAAAAAAATAGCCGAAGTACCTCAAAAGGGAGTATGGTCACCCCTCACAGCAATGCAATCCTCACACCGACATTTCAAGCTGTTGATGATTGTGTCTTACAGCTCAATATGTAGAAATGACCATTGCCCGTGCGAAGCTTGTCTAAGCCCCTTCAGGTTTTGCGGAGGGAGTTGAGGGTAGCAACATATCTCCCTAAAGCCTCCCAGACATTCTCCATAGGATTTAGATCGGGAGACCTGGCTGAAGGATTCATACGGACAATGATCCCCTCTTGAATACATTGTTATACCAGCCTCGCTCGGTGGGACGAGCGTTATCGTTTTGTAGGAGAAATGCATCTGCTATGGCACTTGCATAAGCGCGAACATAGGGTTCCAAGACATCATCCCTATAACGTCGAGTATTCACGATGCCTCTTGGAAGCACACAGAAGTCGGTTTGTCCACTTAAAGGGACAAAAACTGGAACACTATACCATCACCATAAGAGTCCCTCTCACGGGATATAGAGGAATGATAGCGTGTCCCTCGCTCTTTCCAGATCATAGCACGCCTGGAATCGCTATGAGAACAAATCTGGACTCATTTGTAAAGAGTGCTGGCTTTCATTGGTTTTCAGTCCAACTGACGCGAAGTCTTGCCTAATTCAAACATTTCCTCCCATGACGGAGGCTAAGGAGCACTCAGTGTGCTGGTCTCCTAGCATAAAAATATCATTCGTGAAGCACAGTGGAAGTAGATACGACCGTCCCTGTAGCCACAACAAGGGCAGATCGCAGCTGTGTTGGGGCAGTGTTCCTGTTTCTCGGCGCGATAAATCGAAGATATCGGTCATCAGCAATTGTTGTAGCCCTAGGCCTTCCTTCGCTGTACCTTCGGGAAGCTGATTGCATATTTTAAAATTGGTTCCACAGTCTGTGGACCACAGAAGGACTCACATGGGGTCATCTTGCAACTTCCTTCTGACTTTGACCAGTTTCTAGTCTTACGATCGCTCTCCGCCTCAGTTCATCTGTTAAATGATGTTTTTCAGCCATTTCAATAAACCTGTTATCGCAAACTCCGCTTTTCACACTCCGCCGACGATGTGACGCACCTCTCCGCAAAAATTATTTTTATACTGCGGCTCATTTGCATTAACACATGCCATCGCCATCATTTACATACGATTCCCTGTCTTCGCGTTACACTTCACGTTATGTACCTAAGTTTCGTGCATTTCCATCTCTTCTTTCACAAATAATCGCGATTTTTCTGTTTTCTTCCGTAATTTATGGAAACCACTGTATTTTTAGATACGGTTGTCCGTGAAACCACATCCGTTTTGAGTTAGGTAAAGCGCGAATGGAATTTGAAAATAATTCAGGACTTCCAAATAACATGAATCTTGCCATTTTCTTAATAACCCAAATATAAATGATGTACACTCCGAAAAAAAAATCTAGGCACCCTACCTAACTTTTGAACCATCAGCCGCATGTAAACAAGTAAGGTACCGCTAGAAAGCAATTAAAAAGAACTATCATGTGATGTAATGGAACACGCTATTTAAGCTAATTAACGTGCTAATTAACACTCTGTCTCATAACATTTTCGTAGAACATGTATTACTTTTTCAGCGCATCCGATTTTTTACATTGAAAAATCTTTACTTATGAAATTTCGTCCGAATCGGATTGTAAACAGCGAAGATATTTGTACACAAATGCAGAGGGAGAAACCATATACCTGTATCTACGAAACATACCTGGGATATTTTCCCTGCATGAGTAGTGATGGTATTAGGTAATACATCTTGTAAGAACCTCGCATGAAACGTGTTTTTTGCAAAATTCATTATTATGTAAATTTATTCCATATTATTGTTTCTAAGAATCAGATTGAAGCAATTCTTTTCTTCGATATCATGTTGAACGAAAAGTATTGGGTTGTCGGAAACGTCATGACGTATTTTGACACCCGATGGAGTTAGGCGGTTTTGGAAGTACTAGAGGCATGCGCAGCTCTGTTATCGCTATGGCATTCGACAGGTGCTAGTTCTATCTGCAGTCTAAAAGTAATAGTGAGCTATTTGGTTGATTTGCGGAGATTTGACATCAAGTTGAAGATGGAAGACCAAACTGTACATTTCCGCCATATTTTACTGTTTTACTTCCGTAAAGGGAAGAACGCGCGTCAAGCTTGTGAAAAGTTGTGTAAAGTGTACGGTAATAATGTTCTACAAGAACGTCAGTGCCAGCGGTAGTTCGCAAAATTCCGTGCTGGTGATTTTGACCTCAACGATGCTCCTCGGTCCGGGAGGCCAACCGAGGTTGATGACGTGCTGCTTCGCCAAATCAAGGCATTGATCGAGTTAAACCCACGTTACATGACACGAGAGATTGCAGACACATTGCACATCCATCATTCAAGCGTTCACGACGACCTGAAGAAGCTGGGATACGTAAGCAAGCTCGATGTGTGGGTTCCTCATGAACTCAAAGAAGCTCAATTGACGGCGCGTATAAACATCTGCGATATGCTCATTAAACGTGAGGAAAACGATCCTTTTTTGAAGCGACTGATAACTGGTGACGAAACGTGGATTGTGTACAACAATTTGCTGCGCAAACGGTCTTGGTCTCGACGTGTTGCTTTGCCGCAAACGACATCCAAAGCAGACATTCATCAACGGAAGGTTCTGGTCTTAGTGTGGTGGGATTTTAAAGGTGTGTTTGTCGAGCTCCTACCACGGAAATAAAAAATCAATTCGAATGTGTACTGTTGGCAATAGGGCAGTTCGAATGTGTACTGTTGGCAATAGGGCAGTTTGAACGAATTCATCATCCGGAAACGTCCAGAGCTCGTTCATCGTAAAGGTGATGTGTTCCATCACAACAACGCGAGACCACACACAAGTTTGATCACCCGCCAAAAATAATTGGAGCTTGGGTGGGATGTGTTGCCACACCCAGCATACTCACCTGAACTTGCGCCGTCAGACTTCCACTTGTTTCCCTCTCTTCAACAGTCCTTGCGTGGTATAACGTTCAATTCAGATTAGGCTGTAAATCAGCACCTTGCAGAGTTTTTCGCCACGAAAGACAGGCTCTTCTATGAACGAGGCATTCTGGAGCTCACTGAAAGATGGCAAAAAGCTATCGAACAAAACGGGCATTATATCATTGATTGATCTTTGTTCTTTCTATCAATAGATGACCTTTGCAAAACATGGCTAAAATGCGTCATGACTTTTCCGACAACCCAATATTTTGTGTACAGTTTCTTTTCCGAACAAAGCTCAGTTTTTATTTCAGCGGCGTAGGTGCTTGTCGCGTTTTCCCATTTTATGTAAATGTGTGTTGCATCTCTGCTACAAAAAATCCGATTTGGCCATTTCTTTCTACGTCGGATGGAGTTACAGGGTACGGGTACAGTGTTTTTCATATAATTTCTAATTATTTGGTACGCAAAATTTTGTAACTAGGAGGCGTAAATGCATTTTTCTGCTTTCGATTTATTTGCTACAGTGTTTGAGCTCCTAGAAATAGACCTACAGACCAAAAAAATTTGCTTTCCGTCAGACACAGCTTACGGGAAAGTGTGTCGCGCATATTTCTTGCTCCTAATAACAATTTTTCCACCAGGGTCGCAATCATGTATCCTAATTTTCTCTATATCTGTGTTTCTAACAGACCGATTCGAAATATCCGTCCTTAGCCAGCCAGCTATCCTGTAGAGAACTATCTTGCAAATAAATTCAAATTCTTCTTAACACACAATTTCCCTACTAGAATATATAAGCCCATATTTCTGTTTGCAATACATTTTCCTCGGTATCTGAATATTTGAGAACTCGACTGAAAAAATCAGTTTCAGTCACATACCACTCACTACGAAAACATTTCATGCAGATGTCCTGCTCAAAATAATATACCATTTACCAACCAGGGGTTGCACATGTATAATCTAGTTTCTCGTTATCTCTACTGCCAAAAGCCTAATTTGAAAAATTCTTTTAATACCGGATACAATTTTTTTTGTGCAGCATGTTGAAGATATTCTTGGATATTTTCTAGTGCACAGTTCTGTCACTAGGCGGTATTTCTCTTTGGAACTGTATCTACGAATTTAGACAATCTGTTGAAAAAATTCGTTTTGTAGCGTATGCTATTTGTTGCACGAATATAGCGAGCATGATTACTTTTAAAAACTTCAATTTTCCGCTGGACAATTGTATATGTAAAAACCTTTTTTTTTTTTTTTTTTTTTTTTGCTATCTCTGCTTCAAAGTCGTATTTAAAATGTTCCTTTTTCTGTCACGTAGTTTTTTCTATGAAAAATATTTTGCGCATAATTTCTACTTTTTCATAATCCACAGTTCTCCCTCCTGGAATCGTAAGCTTATATTTTGAGTTGAAAGATTATCTCAAATTCTAAACACATTCATTCGAAAAATTCTTCTTTGGTCGGATTTCTTCACTAGGATTCTTTTTTTCAAATATCGCACAGCTTTGCCCCTCTGGGAAGTTGAGTTATTTCCCGTTTTTCTCCATATCATCTCTTCTAATTATTTTATTTGCGAAAATTCCTTTTGTTCCGGATATCATCCGCTATGAGAAACATTTTATGTACAATATGCGATTTCATGTAACACACAATTTCGCCGCTAGTGGCCGTAAGTAGCTGTTTCTATTTGTGGATATTGTTGAAATCCAATTGATTTTGTTTTAATATTCCTGGTTTCACTCACTACGAAGAACACTGCTTACATTGTGTTTCCTAAATTGTGCGCATATTTCGTTTAAATGACCTAAATGCATTATCTTTTTTCACAATTATTCGTTTTTTTTTAAATCTACTTTAAAATAATTGTTTTTTAGTCAGAAGGATTCAAAAAACGTGATTATTATACCTGACAATTCGCTGTCATCTTTTCTGTTGTTTCCTCTAATCACATTTTGTCAACGCACCCCTTCCCCAGTAGGCTTCGTAATATACGGTAACCACAAAAGTATTTGCCGGTTTTCGAGGGACCAAAAGAAACATTTTGTAATGATTAGATTTGCAAAGACATAACCTTCCGCCCTCGGTATATCGTCAGCTGAAATTCCAAGATGCCCTGTGCATATGAATCAGATGAGCAAGCAGTTTGATAGTGGAAAGACGTGAGATTCCAATGGCGATATCAGTAGAGTTTATTCGTGGGTGTGAGACTCGGTTCATCTGCTGCCGAAACAACTCGTCGCATTTGTTTAGCATTCGGGGCAGATGCTGTGAAGGAACGCACAACTCAGAATTGGTTTCGAAAGTTCAGAGATGGAGATGTATATCTTCAAGACAAGTCCCGGAGTAGTCGTCCTGTCAGCCATGATACAGAAGCCCTGAAAGTTGCTATTGAGCAGGACAGACGCCAAACATGCCGGAAACTAGCCCAGTTATTTGGTTTTACTGATGAAACCGTCTAAAGACATCTGTATGCAATAGGTAAGGCATACAAATTGTCTAAGTGGGTCCCCCACGAACTGTCTGCAGTGAACAAACAGCAACGTGTCTCAGCTTGTCTTGTATTGCTGTCTCGCTATGACAAGGAAATATATTTTGGATAGGATACTCACATGTGATGAGAAGTAGGTCCAATACAGCACCCCAAAACGTTCCAGACATTGGTTGTCCACCAGTGACTCAATTCCTCACACTGCATCCATGCAAAGTTATGCTGTGTGTATGGTGGACAGCACATGGTGTTGTTCATTATGAGCTTTTGCAACGCGGCCAAACGATCACCACTCCGGTGTACTGTGAACTTCTGCCATAGAAGAGAATGTGTTAAGTCATGCAGCTGACACTCCAAGTGCCAGCACACGAGCAATTGCCCATCGGCACGGTCTGTCCCAACCCACCGTATGGAGGGTTCTCCACGAACACCAATTGCATCCATATCATGTGCAGCGCGTTCATACACTAAGCGCTGGGGATTACCCTCAGCGCATTGCATTTGCGCAATGATACCTGCAGAAGAGTGCGACAGAACCCAAATTTCCTGCTTCTGTGCTGTTCACAGGCGAAGCGTGCTTTTCACGGGAAAGTTGCTTCAATGCACATAACGCGCATGTATGGGCGGTGGAGAACCCCCATGCTGTACGACCACGTGCAGCACAAAACCGTTTTGCTGTTAATGTTTGGGCCGGCATTGTCGGGGAAATCTTAATTGGCCCATACCTCATGCCTCCTGGTCTGGACGGAAGGAGTTACCGGATATTTCTGGAGGACGTCTTGCCAGAGCTATTGAACGAACAACAGGTCCCTCAGTCGCTGCGCCGCGCAATATGGTTCTCGCACAATGCCCCCCCTCCCGGCCCATTTCAGCAATGACGTTCATCATCACTTAAACATGACATTTGGACATCAGTGGATCGGGCGTGGTGGTCCCGTTCATTGGCCTGCAAGATCGACGGACTTAACATACATGCCTTGATTACTTCTTCTGGGGTTACATCAAAGGACTGGTGTACACACCCCCGTTGAAAGTGATGAGGACCTTGTAGCACGTATCTCTGTAGCTGCTTCGGAAGTTCGAGACATGCCAGGAATTTTCAAAAATGTACGTGATTCCATGCGCCGACAATGTGAAGCGTGTGTTACAGCTCATGGTCGCAACTGTGAACACCTTCTGTAACCTCAATGCATTTCGTAAATGTCTTGTGAGGAATAAAAAACATTTTGTTCTCTTACGTGTTGTTCTTTCATTTCTCGTCTTCTCTGTGCACTAGCACATGAAGATGGCGTTTCCGACCCTGCATTGCGATGTGATTCCGATTTGTCTTTGTGCAAACTACCCCTCCCAAAAGTTTGTACACGCTTAGATGAATCACCATGTATATAACATATGATATCGAGAAGGTGATATGCTGGTATGAGATCTGGAAGGTGATATGTTGATAGGTCTAAAGGTCCGGATACGTGGAAAAGTCCGAAAATAAAAAATAAAATAAAAATGGCGGCTTTGGAATATTGTCTGCTTTAGTTTTTCTAGCACTTCTACACTTAGAAAAGCGTGAATACCAAAAAATTCGAAAGGGTGGCTTAGCTTTACTCTTCAAAATGATGGTAGGTTTAAAAGTAATTATGCCAGAAACTGAAATGCTGCAAAAATTTCATGAAATTTTTATATACAATTAAAGGGCGCCAATTCCTGCTACCACTTTATGTCAAACTATATGAATTGTCGCCACGACCCTGTTCTAAATCATAAAACAGTTACGGATCCTAAATTACTTTTCTTTCCCTTAATTACTTTTTCCTTTCTTTAACTTTAAGTTCAAAAAATGACTTAGTAGATTCACCGCTCGAAGAACTGCGAGCAATTTGTAAAGAACAGCAATTGTGTTTTACAAAGTAAACTGTCATGAATTTACCGTAGGTACAAATGAACTTTCAGGCGCAGCTCTTTGGTTGGAGGAGCTAGTTCCTATCCGGGTTGGAGCCCTGAGTGACGTATGTGCTTGCCCCACGGAACCAACGGCACAAAATTAGGCACGTCGGAAATGTTATGGTACCCCAAGATATTGTATACAGAGGGTGAGTCATAAGTACTGAGCCATGTGAGAGGTAGTTTGAGATGGCGTTGTTTTTTCGGAAATAAACAATCGTTTAGACTGGAACTTGTTTATAGGTAGAAAGAGCATTTCATGGACTATCAGAATTCGCTTCGGTGGTGGACATGAATATGAATTAATTGTTTTTTGTTTTTCTTTTGCTTTCAGAACATGGACGATGAAACGGCAGTTCGAGTACTGTTGCGTCATTATTGGAAAAAAGACTATCTGCGCATGCTGCGGTCGCCGAACTTTGTGCAGTTAAAGGTGTGGGTGTAGTCAGCTACGCCACAGCAAAAGATGGTTTGTCCGCTTTAACAAGGGAGACACCAGCCTTCACGAGCCTCGCTCTGGCAGACCCCCAACAATGGATTCGGAAGCCCTACGTGAAGCCGTAGAGGCAACACCAACCACAAACACTCGCAGATTGTCGGACGAGATTGGCGTATCACAATCCAGCGTGGTTCGCCATCTCCACAAGCTTGGGAAGGTCAATAAGAGCTGCCGAGTGGTACCCCACGAATTCACCACAGCACAAGCTCAAAGGCGGACGGAATTGTGCAGAGAGCTACTGAACCACTCCCTGAACGAGCATTTCATCAGGCGTCTGATGAAAAGTGGATCTTTTTCCGTAATCCCGACATGCGAAACCAGTGGATTAACCCGGACCAGCTTCCAGAACACGTCGCTAAGTGGGGACCCTTTGAACACAAAGTCATGTTGTGTGTTTGGTGAAATTTTGAGGGGCCCATACACTTTGAATTCGTTCCAGCTCGGCGAGGCGTCTCCGCTGTGCTCTACTCTCAACAACTACAGAGGATGTATGAAGCTCTGGTCCGTAAGTACCCGGCCCTGGTCAACAGAAAATAGGTTCTCCTTCAGCACGATAATGCACCACCCCATACCGCCCGTTCAACGAGGGATAAGGTCCGGGAGCTGGATTGGAATCGAACTTCTTCCACATCCTATAGTCCAGACCTTGCCCCAAGTGACTACAACTTGTTTCGGTCGATGGCACATTTCTTCCGTGGCAGAACCTTCCGAAACCGTCATGAGGTGGAAGCCGGGGTCCAGGAATTTTTCACCTCAAAACCTAAGGAGTGGTACCAAGCGGGAATTCACAATTTTGCAGAAAGACAATAGAACATATGACTTGTATTTCAGACTTCAGACAATAGAACATAATGACTTGTATTTCAAAGACTTAATTGCATTTGTTTGTGCTTTACAAATGGTTGAAATTTCCCTATCCAATGGCTCATTACTTTTGACTCAGCCTCTTATTATACATATCTTGGGTATTGTACCTATTATATAGGTACAATATGATAATGTATTCAATATCTTGAAGAAATAAAGTAGTATCTAATAATTGTAATAATATCTTGAAGAAATTAATTACATAACAGGATGATAATTTATTCAATATCTTGAAGAAATACAGTACGCTCTTAAAACGGATCCTTAAAATATACTGCCCGTTGTCCTAAGAGCTGCTCATGGTAGTTGTCACCAATTCCCCCAGGAAAAAAGATCCTCACAAGTTGTAACAGTAAACAAAGCCATCAAAGCTGTTACACTTAGCTCAGGTTATATCGGTCTAGAAAAAGACACCTGTAAATGAAAAGAATCATGAATAAATAGATTTCTAAGTGCTATACAACACAGTTTAAACTGCAACTGATATTGGAGAAATGCGATGATTTCCACTGGTCCCGTACAACATATTTTCCCCATTATATTTAAAATTGCAATAAAATGCTAACCCTCATGGACAAATACATTAGCAAATATAAAGCAGGAAGCTCTTCCAACCCAGAGCATTTTTTCGTACCTTTGGTTGCACTGCACACATATCTACCTTAAAACATCTTGATGCTGCGCAGAAAAGAGCAGTTCGTATGAATAAAAATTCTGATTCACCAATTTCCCGATTCCTTTCGCATAGGGATTCAGAAGCAGCTCTATACATATTTTTCAGATACTATCATGCAATACTCTGAGGGATCTTCGTTCTGCAGCACACTGGCATTTATTTTGCGCCTGGCTGAGCAAGTGCCTCAGTAACTTCGATACCAAGGAATGAACGGACAGCGTTCATTCCTTTGGTGTCGAAGATTTGGATATTTTTTCTTGAATATTATAACCTTTAATTATTTAAAATAAATTCCGCAGAAATTGCTTTTGAGTTGCTCCATATTTTAACAAAGCAAAGTAGAACTGATCGTGGTACTCTACATCGATTTTCGTGAGTGTACACTTTCTGCTTCGGTGATTATAGAACAGTTTGTAAATTGAGTGCTATCACATCTAAAGCCGTTATATTTGATGTACCGTACTTTTCGGCGTGTAAGACGAGACTTTTTCTTCAAAAATCCGGACCTCGACTTATACGCCACATCGACTTATCTATTGAGTGGTCATTCTAATTTCTCAATCAGGGAACAAAAACATTGCGCCTGAAATTCGGTCGCAGCTGAGCATCTGAAACGCAATATTACGTTCATAAGGCACCATTCCGGAAGCATACGAAATGCAGTATTTAATTTATGACGAAGTAAATTTATCCATCACTTTTATCCCAGGGATGAAATTCGAATCCACAACTCTCGGCTCCGGAGCTCCGAGTGCTATCCACTATACGAGACAAGCATGTGCTCTTACTGCTATCTACCTTTACCTCATGTGCGTCCTGCCGGGCAGGCACGTCACGCATTCACTGAGAACTCGTTTAAAAGCTGCTGAAACGTGTATTTCTCTTCGACGGGCCGCTGGTGGCTTAGTGGGCAACGTTCATGACTGCCATAGAAAGGACCTCAGGTTCGATCCCAGGCAGGTACGAACGCTCGATCCACTAAATATCCGCCGTGCGTCGGATGGGCACTTTAAGCCGTCGGACCCCGGGCACTGGCCCCCCGGTAATAAAAAGGGCGTCTTCCTCCCCCTTTCTACTTCGCTTCCGTGTCACTTTCCTATTGGGTACTCTAGCCCAAATCTCCTAACTTCCTATTTCTAAGGGTTGTTTAAGACCTGGGGTCAGACACTCCCTTCCTAAAATCCTCTACGTTTGATCAGCGATCAGCGATTTCCCTTCGACGGAAACATTATTAAAACTACCCTGGCCAATTCGGAGTGGCAGCTGTTCTATGTTAATTGCATCCCCTTCGCGATCGCTCCAAGACCCAGTAGGGGACACCCTTAGCTATTTTTTCAAAGCTTCCAGAACTTCAATGGGTGCACCTCAGTTATCTCGCAACAATTAAATATATGAAACATGTCGCTGCTAGGTAGTTGATTGGCTGGTAACAATCGTTTCGACAGCCAGCCGCGCATGCGCTTTAAGAATAGCAATGACCAGAGCTAGCGAAGGCAAATTTATTTTCGCTGTCTTTCTCAACTGAATTAAAATCGACGATTGCTTCTATTTATTATGCTGCTCTTAATTTACTTCATGTTTCTGATAGAAAAAATAGCTCTTTTGGTTTCTGATTTCAGTCGGACGCTGTGAGAAAACAGCAAACGATAACTCACGCTGAAAGCATCACTCTCATTTGGCAGGCTCGTGTGACCTTCGTCGCTTTTTCACTTTTACGCGGTGTCTACTACTAGTGGGTCGAAGGTTAGGAATGCGGTACCATCAGTTTGTAAGGAAAAATAAGCTTATGAAATTCAACTTTTTGCTGAAATGGAAAATGCGGTAGTTACCTCTCTTTCTCTTCCTTTTTATATACTGCCGGACAATTGCTAAGGACGGATGACAATAGCAACGATAGCAACCATAAAATGGAAGGCAGGAAAATGTGGAAATTAGCATAAGTGCGGGATACAGTAAGACGTGTTGTGCGTATGCAAATTTTGGATTGCCGAACTTGTTCGTGACGTCATAGCGCTGATAAGAAATATAAAGGATTTGACGCGTATTGACCGTTGTTGTTCAAACGCAAAGTTGAAAGGTAAAGAATCAATTGACGAACTTGCAATTTTCAGTATGTCTTCCCGACATCACCTAGATGATTTTACGCGTGGCCGTATTATTGGCAAGATTGAAGACGGGCGAAAAATAACAGATGTTGCCAGGGAGTTCGACGTCAGCCACAGTGTTGTTTGAAGGCTTTGGAAATCATTTCAAACAAATGGAGAGTGTAGCAAACGTCACGGGAGAGGTCGTGTTCGCAGTACGACACCTGCAGAAGATCGGTACATAGTGCTATCAACAAAAAGACACCGGCGCAGCACAGCTAGTGAGGTAGCAAATCAGTTTATGGCTGCTACTGGCAAGCGGATCTCCCGAAAAACTGTCGCCAGACGTTTGCATGAAGGAGGACTATACGCCCGCCGTCCTGTTGTGTGCATCCCATTGTCCAGACATCACCGTACCACCCGTTTACAATGGTGCCATCAACATCGTAATTGGACTGATAACGATTGGTCTGCTATCCTCTTCTCAGATGAGAGTAGATACAGTCTATCGTCTGATTGTCGACGACAACTCATCTGGCGTGATAGTGGTACTGCATATTGTCCAGCAAACATACAGAAAAGGGACCGATATCCGACATGTAGTGTCATGGTATGGGCTGGCATCATGATCAATGGGCGTACGTCCCTCTATGTGCTTCCAACTAGGACTATGACTGGCCAACGATACATTAATGATGTTCTGCTACCTCATGTTTGCATGTTCCGTGGTGCTGTCGGTGATAGATTCATTTTCATGTACGACAACGCAACATGTCATCGAACAGTCGCTATCCAGGAGTGTCTTGAGAGCAAGGATATTCAACGCCTCGTATGGCCAGCACGTTCTCTAGATCTGAATCCCATTGAAAATGTGTGGGGTGCTTTGGGGAGGAGTCTTGCTGGTCGCCAATGCCCTCCAATAAACAAGGACACCCTCATCCGTGCACTGATAGAGGAATGGGATAAACTACCCCAACAGCTGCTTGATAATGTTGTGCTAAGCATGACACGACGTGTGGAATCTTGCATCGCCTTCCATGGTGGCCATATCCCGTATTGACATCTTACGCCGGAACGGCTGCGGACGGTAATTGCATTTTTTTCACGTTTACGTATTCTGCACAAAATGGCCTGTTTGTCCCTTGAACACGTTCCAAAGCCTTCTGGATTTCAGAGCACAATAAATTGTCTTTCTTGTAATGTCCTGGCATTCTGACATTATTTTATTTCACTTGGCATCCAACCACACTTACTTTTTTATGCGCTATATAGCCGTTTATGATCCGTCCTTAGCAATTGTCCAGCAGTGTACTTATTGAGACATTAAAAACCTAGTACAGAATTTCGGAACACTAACTGTTCTAGCCTCGTTTTATACTCTGTTAAAACACAGGTTTGTCCACCCCGGGCATCGAACCCGGGTCCCCTCAGTTCGGAGTAAGCCGCTCTCCCAACTGAGCTACGCGGTCATATGCTCTCTCTGCTCTCTACTTTTATCTCATGTGCGTTCTGTGGTGCAGCCACGTCACACCCCCCCAAAAGAGGGCCTGGGGCATGGCCCACGGGTCAGCCGGGACCATGTGTCGCTGTGTCGCTGTAGGCAGTCATCCCATGAAGAACTTGCATTCGATAAATCCCAGACAATTTGGTGTGTGGAATGTGTCATCACACATATTTATTTTTTCGAAGCATTGAAGAAGGGATTCTCATTTTTCCTGTCTCGCCGTGTGGAAAGAACATCACATCATTGCAAGAAACTTAACAGCCGGGTCATCCTGGAAGTTCGGGCGACAATGTGAAAACACAAGTTTGTCTACGCCGGACATCGATTCCGTAGTCGCTCTCCCAACTGATCTACGCGGACATGTGCTCTCACTGCTATCTGCCTTTATCTCATGTGCGTCCTGCGGAGCAGACTCGTCACAACTCAGAAACGACTTATCCGAAAATAAAGATAAAAAA
Organism: Macrothele yani; assembly: GCA_039090855.1. Taxonomy (NCBI): domain Eukaryota; kingdom Metazoa; phylum Arthropoda; class Arachnida; order Araneae; family Macrothelidae; genus Macrothele; species Macrothele yani. The sequence continues at coordinate 80,122,019 of CM077012.1, forward strand.
ATAAATCCCATTCGACGTATACTCTATATCAACTTATAAGCCGAAAAATTCGGTAATTTAAGGTGGACGTCAAGCAATTTTGTTTCTTACACTTCCAAAGGAAAAACTTCTGTACCCATTTTCTTCACAATTAATGCGTTCTCAAGGATGAAAATTTCAACATCGATTAAAATAGCTTAATTTTATAACTTGGAATACCTAATATTTTCTAAAACATAACCATAATTATGCAATCCAATATTTGTTTGTCTACTGAGGTCATCAAAGTACAGGTCACGCCATCTTTTTTCTGGTTTCAATACCACCAAAGGAAAAGTTATTGATTTTTAATATAATTCTGGTTATGTTTTAGAAAATATTAAGTATTCCAAATTATAATATGAAGTTATTTTAATCGATGTTCAAATTTTCATCCTTGGGAAAACACTAATTGTGAAGGAAATGTGTACAAAGGTTTTTGCATTGGAAGCATAGGAAGCAAAATTACTTGACGTCCACCTTAAGCATCGATATATTAAAATACAGCATTCTAAAAAAATCCCACCGAACAAACTAACCCTTTCATATAGATACAGGGTTAGTTTCTTTCACGGCCGTTCACCTTAGGTCCCCCTCTCCCCCTCCCCGTTTTTGTTTGGGGGTTTAGCGACCACACTGAGCAACTCAGTGGGCTATTATTAGCAGTCGCCCATCCCTAATTTGGGGCCACTGGTTCGGGGAAAGGGAAGGACCCAGTGCCGTGAGGCAGGCGCACCACCCATGCCTCATCCGGGACTCGAACCCAGGCCAATCTAGGACGAACGGCCGGAAGCAAGCGTTTAGGTCACTATGCCACCGGGGCAGCTTGTCTTAGCGTAAAGGAATGTAGTTGTTGGTCTATATTAGTGTAAGAAAGCTCTATAAAAGTCTTCCGACCTGCAATTTTTGTGCCCGTATCACTCATTAGGGCAAAAAAAGAAAAATAGTGAGAAGCAAAGGTATTGATTGGTAGATGTAAATCAGGAAGTCTAAAGGAACAGTGCGTATCTTCCAAAATTCTTTGAGTTCAGTATATTATTTAAGTTACAAAACATTACTTTTTATTTTTCAGAGTAATTTTTAGTGTTTCAAAATGCTTTGATAAACCTAACTGGAAAGTAAATTTAGTTGGTCGATTGTACCGCAATATTTACTTTAAAAACGACAGATGCACAAAACAAAGTAAAACTGCTCGAAATATTAAATTTTTCTTCATAGCTTTCACTGTTTTGAGCAAAACTTTCGATGAAACTTTGACCAAGAGGGAAGGAAAGATATAAACCGCTAAGCTTAGATCCAGAGAAATTTATGTGGGACTTCTATGAAGCTTTTGGATGCGTGCGTGGATAATTTTGACTCTATGCCGTTTTATCACAAGCGGCATATTGTTGAATCTAGAATTCTGAGTCTCCAGCAGTAAAAGGCAGATAATGTCACCGTATTTTCTCGTAAATGCTTCATAGCTTTGTCACCTTAGCAACGGGGTCACTCATCTAAGTAAGAAAAAATGATTTCGAAAGACGCTCAGCACAAGTTTTAGTACTCTGCTCTATGCAGAATTGTTGCTGCTGTTTTCTTTCCTCTGATCTTCCGTTGTTTCTTTATTTGCAAGACTTCGGAGACTTTGCATTAAAAAAATGTGAGGAGTTCCTTTTAACGGGAACTCCTCGCATTTTTTTAACGCGAAGTTATTTTTGATAACGATTTATTTTGAATACTCCAAGAATCGTCGATGCTATTATTCGTCTAATAAACTGAAAAGAATAATTACGGAACTTAAAGTAGAAAGCGTTGTACCATGTTAAGAATGCACAAAGTAAAACAAAAACTTTGTTTAATGGATTTTTAGAGTCACGAATTTTCAGTTTAGGCAATGAGACTACTAAAATAAATAATATCTGTGTATAACTGTACAGAAAATACGAATGAATGGAGACTGTTCAAGATGAATTTACAACTAGAACCCGCCGCCCCGGTGGCGCAGTGGTCTAAGGCGCTGCCCTCTGATCATTCGTCCGTAAGGGGTCCGGGTTCGAATCCCGGTCAGGCATGGATGTTGTGGTTGTCTTACGGCACTGGCTCTCTCCCTTCCCTGGAACCAGTGACCCTAAATTAGGGACGGGTGACTGCTTATAGCACATTGAGTTGCTCACGGTGGTCGTTAAACCTCCAATCAAAAAAAAAAAACTAGAACCCTTACGTGGTTTGGGAAAAAGCAAATTTTAGTACTTGCTGCTGTTTTGTTTTCTCTGATCTCCCGTTGTTTCCAAAAGCATTTTAAAGGGCAGAGAGCTTATTTATTTCTCGTAAAATGAAACCATTCGATATAAATATTTTTGAACTCATATAACAAATACCTTTTTATGGATGTTGAACTAAAAACTTGCACCCAAAAACTGATTAATGATACTCTCAGGAAAATGAATAAGCAAGTTTGGGTAATAACTCAGAGATGAACAATAAAATCTAAGGGTCAGGCGACAAACTAAAAGGGTAGATGTTGCTGAGCTTAAAATTACCAAAATATCATTGAATCGAAAAAATTCCTAGAGATAGCACAGAAAATTGGACAGACTGTGCCATCGAAAGACAGAAGTAGAATAAGAAAATGAATTTTGTTTGCATAAATCAATGCAGAGTGATGGAGGAAGTTTAAGCAGAAGCCAAGAAATAGCTGATTTAGAAAAAGATCTGCATTTGTAGTCAATTATATCTTCTCTGTTTTGATCTTGTGACGGAAGACAATACAAAGATCTTCATGTTCTAGGTACTGATAGTTCTCACTGAGAGGAGAAGACACACATGTCAGTTATAAAGTCGTGATTATTGCTTCTTAAGCTCACAGAACGTGCACTTGTGCAGGGCCGTAGCTAGCAGGGGGCTGGAGGAGCCCCCCCGAAACGCAAGCAAGCCTTCCTTGGAAGATGGACGTTGCTGTTAATTGTCTGAACGGTTATTTTCAGTGGTTTATAAGAATTATTGTGTTCCATTATAAGCACACATACACAGTGTGGCAAAGAATTTTTAAGACTGGGTCTGTAAAATGAAATAGAAACCAGAAATTATAATTTGTTTTGGTTTGCTATTCAAAATACGTCCCTCCGGCTTCAATACACTTGTTACAGCGATTTAATAATGATTCGAATGCCTGTTCCAGTTCACTTTGCGGAATTGCCTCCAAAGCGCGCGTCGAAGCTGTTTGTATGGTCGAAATATCATCAAAATAACACCCTTTTAACGTCATTTTAAGTTTTGGGAATAAAGAAAAGTCGCAGGGTGCTAAATCAGGCGAATACGGTGGATGATTCAACACACGCAGACGTTATTTTTCGCCAAAAATCTACGAAGAGGAAGTGAGGTGTGACTGGGTGCATTATCGTGCAACAAACACCAACTGTTTTCATCCCGATATTCTGGACGAATGCGACGAATTCTACCCATCAAACGCCTCAAAACATTTAAATAAAACTCACCAGTAATTGTTTGTCCACTTGGAACAAATTCTTTGTGGATTCCCTTACTATCGAAGAAGGCAATGAGCATTGTTTTGATTTTTGATGGAACTTTTCTTCTTTTTTTGGCTTGTGGTGAGTTTTTTGACTTTCATTCCGAAATTTGTCGCTTTGTTTTAGGATCATATTGAAAACACCATATTTCATCACCTGTAACAATCGATTTTAAGTTTGGATCATTTTAAGTGGCTGAAATGATGTCTCTGCAATGTGCACTTCTCCTTGATTTTTGTTCATTGGTTAACGCGTGTAGAACAAATTTAGCAGAGACTTTTGTTTTGCCCAAATCTTCATGCACGATGGTTCGAATGGTTTCTTTGTTGATGTTTAAAGACTCTTCCATCATTCTTAGTGACGCACATCGATTGTTTGCCACGAAATCACGCACTTTTTCAATAATCTCAGGTGTACTAGATGAACTTGGTCTTCCGGTATGCTTATCATCTTCTAGGGTATCTCTTCCATCCAAAAAACGTTTGTGCCACAGGAAAACATTTGATCTACTTAAACAAAACTCACCGTAAACTTGTTTCATCATTTGGTACGTTTCCGAGGCACTTTTACCAAGTTTTGCGTTAAATTTAATAACAGCCCTTTGTTCCATCTTAATAATTCAACATGAAAAAAATTTTACTTCTCTAATGAACGGCCGTTTCGTTTGAGTTACTTTGACAACTGCGCAGTACTTTTGGCAGAAAGCAAGCAGATGGTCACGGTTTATAACGCATTCGCGATTACACTGGTGGCGCCACCGTAGGCTGAAATCTAGCGCCAGTCTTAAAAATTCTTTGACGCACTGTGCAGCTTATTTATTCGTGTACTGAACATTTAAAAAAAATGCAAGGTTGAAATGCGACATTGCGAACGATGAATGACTAAAAACTTCTCAGAGTGAATCTGTAGGAACAGTTGCTCTAATGATTCTCAAATGCCTTGTTGATGTTAAGGGTCAGAAAAAAGAGAAATAACCCTATTTTTCGAAGAAACGTAAAATATCGAAGAACGTTACCGTTCCACCCGCCCACCCAGCCACCGAAAAGAAAAGATATAAAGAAAGAGGAAGGGGTAAAAGCGGAGTTAGGTGGTCGATGCGTAGTTGCGCAGAAGGGTATAATTCTATTCGTAACTTGATAAGTGACTATGAGATGCAAAGCTGCTGTTATGAAACTTCTCTGTAGTTAATTGATTACAAAGAAGTAATGTCGAGGGAGGGCTAAATACGAGGGATAGTCAAAAAGTAAAGGGAACATACCCTTTAATAGTGGTAACTGTGAGCAAATGAACTTAACGGTTACCTCACATATCCACATAGTCCCCTTGCAGGTCGATGCACTTATTGTGCCTTTTCACTAACTTCTTCGTTCCTTTGGAGAAAAAGATTTTGGGCTGCTCCCGAATCCAGGTCTGCACGGCTTCCTTGATCTCATCACCAGAGGTGAACTTGCGCCAGCGTAGGGCATTTTTAAATGGACCAAAGACGTGATAATTGCATGGCTCCAGATCAGGGCTGTAAGGAGAATGTGGAAGATGTTCAAACCTCAGTTGTCGCATTGCCTCCACTGCTGCGGTCGCTAAATGGGAACCTGCATTGTCATGGTGCAGAAAGGCTGTTTTTGACAGCATTCCTCTTCTTTTGCTGCGAATTGCAGATTTTAGTTTCGCTCTAGGCATAGCAGAGTAAGTTGCACTGGTCACTGTTTGTCCGTGTTCTTGAAAATGTGTCAAGATAAGACACTTCATGCCCCAAAAGAAGGTTAGCATGATTTTCTGGCCGGAAGGCTGTCGTTTGATTTCTTCTTCACTGGAGAGCACGGGTGTTCCCACCCACTGTATGCTTTGTCGCTTGATTTCCGGTTCACAGTGATGAACCCATGTCTCGTCGCCCGTGACAATTCTCGCCAAAACACTCGAATCTTCTTCATAACATTTCAGGAATTGGGTCGGACCCCCCACACACACACACACCCGTGCTCTTGCTTGTGCAGATCAGTAAGCAATATTTGGGTACTCATCTTACGCAAACTTTACGGTGCCCCAACTCATCATTCACTATGATATGTGCGCATCCATAGCTGATATCCAAATGTGGAACAACAGCGAACAACGCAATCCATTAGTCTTCTCTGATCAAGCCTTTCGTCCTGTCGATTTGACCTGGTGTGCGCTATGTTGATATCCGACCAGATCGAGCTTCTTCGTTAAACGTGTGCTTTCCGCTTTAAACCTTTTTATTCATTCATAATATTTTCGTTAAGTCATGCTGTTTTCAGTTCCGTACTGAGCCAAGATCCTTCGGTGAATTTCAACAGGTTTCACTTCTTGTGCCCAAACAAATCTTACTACGACACTTTGTTCAACAATGGTGCCATTCTGCAGCAGAGCATCCATGTTTATTTTACCTTGGCTTCAACTAACGGCAGAGCTCTGCGCTGTATGCGTACGAACTACACATTAGCAATTGCGAACGTATTGTTTTGCGTCAGCTTCTATCCGTTGTGGTTACCGCGTAATATTCAAACTGTCTTTAATTTTTGACTTACTTACGTATACATCCCGCTAGGTGTTAGAAATTAGTGCTAAAAGGAAATCTTTATAAGATAATAAGACAGACAGAGAGATCTTCCAAATTCTTCCTATTCATTGTTTTGGGGTCAGTAGGAGCAGTTTTACGATGCGTGTGTGTGGGAGAAAAAAGGGTTTGTTGGTGTGAATCTGTTGCCTCTCGGTTTTTGAGTGGGGAAGGGAGGTCGTTTGGCTGTTTACCACCGTAAGAAAAGGCTATCTCAAAGCATCAGTGGAGAAAGCCTTTTAGAAGACTGAGAAAAAATTGGAACTGAAGAAAAGGAGCTGAAAGATTCAAAATACGACATTAATAACTCCTCGATTGTGTTACGCGGATTCGCACAAAGAACCAGAATAGTGAACTAAAAAAGTAAATACACTGCTCAAAAGAATTAGGGGAGCAAGAGATATTGTAAAGAAAATCATGTGTGACTACGTTGTTGAATGTAAAATATTGTTTTTATATAAGATACAAAATGTTCAGAAATATGGATAAGAAAAAACACATTAGCAAATGTTTATGCAATATTATCCTTTAATGCACATGATGTGATGTACGCATATCTGTACAAGAAGAAACAAGAAAGATGACACCGAATTTTAGGGTGTAATAAGCACGTCTTTTGAATCCGTTCTGACGCAAATTAAATTTATCAAAGTTATTCAAAGTCAATGGAACCGGTATGGAAAACAATAGTATCTGACAGAAGAAAGAAGTTTTTAAATCGGGTTTTAAATTCCTCAGATATTGCTGTAAACAGAACCGTGAGCTTGCACCCTCTGGTTGCAGACTTGTGCTTTAAGAAAAACATGAATTTATATGAGAAACATTTCACACCGGAAACGCTCTCAAACACAGAAAGAATTTTTCAAATCGGACTCTTAGAAACAGAGATATCGACAAAAATAAGATATGACTTTACGTCCCCTGGTGGGAAAACCATGCATTATTGTAGGAAGAAAGTATTCTCAAAGAGATTTTCCTATGAGCGGTATCGGTCCAAGAAAAAAATTAATTTAGTCGAGTTTTCAGGATCATAGATTTTGCTACAAATACATCAGAAGCAGAAATTAACACTTGTGCCCTCTGGTGGCCAAACCATTCTTTACCAAACATTAGAAATTATGTGAAAAATATTTTCCATCAGGTCTTGTATGCGATACAGGAAGAAAATTTCAAATCGGAGTTTTAGAAGCATAAATAAAATAAGAAAGCGTAATTTACCTTTTTTTATTTTTTTTTTTGATTGGAGGTTCAACGACCACCGTGAGCAACTCAATGGGCTATAAGCAGTCGCCCGTCCCTAATTTAGGGTCACTGGTTCCAGGGAAGGGAGAGAGCCAGTGCCGTAAGACAAACACAACATCCATGCCTGACCGGGATTCGAACCCGGACCCCTTACGGACGAATGATCAGAGGCCAACGCCTTAGACCACTGCACCACCGGGGCGGCTAATTTACCTTTGTACCCCCTAGCGGAAAGTCTATGATTAACTTGAAAATTTTGAATTTATAGGAAAAAACATTTCGCATCGGAAACACTATCCAACAAAGAAGGAATTTTTCAAATCGGACACCTAGAAGTAGATATATTGACAAAAATAAGATATACATCTACGCCCCCTCGCGTAGAAACCATGCATTATTTCAAGAAGAAAATGTTCCTAAAAGGTTTGTCGACATTAGTAGTATCGGTCAACAAACGACTTTGTTTTTAATCGAGATTTTAGAAGCTCATATTTTACTGTAAATACATCAGAAGCGGAAATTAAGACTTACGCCACCTGTTGGCCAAACCATGTTTTACATAAATTTGAAATTATGTGCAAAGGATTTCCCATCAGGATGTATCCGGTGCAGAAAAAAAAATTTTCAAATCGGAGATTTAGAAGCAGAGATATAGGGGGAAAGCAATTTACCTTTACGCCCCCTAGCGGAAAGTCTATAAATTACTTGAAAAATTTCAAATTATATGAAAAACATGTCACACTGGAAACATTATCCAGCAAAGAAGGAATTTTTCAAATCGGACTCCTGGAAGTAGAGAGATATTGACAAAAATAAGATATACATCTACGCCCCCTAGCGTAGAAACCATGCATTATTTTAAGAAGAAAATGTCCCTAAAAGTTTTGTCGACATGAGTAGTATCGGTCTACAAACAACGTTTTCTTCAATCGAGAATTTAGAAGCTCATATTTTGCTGCAAATACATCAGAAGCGGAAATTAAGATTTACGCCCCCTGGTGGCCAAACCTGTTTTTTTACAAACATTAGAAATTATGTGCAAACGTATTCCCATCAGGAGCTGTATCCGGTGCAGAACGAATTTCTCAAATCGGAGGTTTAGAAGCAGAGACATAGTTAGGAAAGCAATTTACCTTTACGCCCCCTAGCGGAAAGTCTATGAATTACTTGAAAATTTTATATGAAAAACATGTCACACTAGAAACACTATCCAAGAAAGAAATAATTTTTCAGATCGGACTCCTAGAAGTAGAGATATTGACATAATTAAGGTATACATCTACGCCCCCTGGCGTAGAAACATTGCATTATTTTAAGAAGAAAATGTTCCTAAAAGATTTGTCGACATGAGTACTATCGGTCAACAAACGACTTTTTTTAATCGAGATTTTAGAAGCTCATATTTTACTGTAAATACATCAGAAGCGGAAATTAAGATTTACGCCCCCTGGTGGCCAAACCATTTTTACAAAAATTAGAAATTATGTGCAAACGATTTCCTATCAGGAGCTGTATCCGGTGCATAAAGAATTTTTTCAAATCTGAGATTTAGAAGCAGAGATATAGGGAGGAACGCAATTTACCTCTACGCCCCCTAGCGGAAAGTCTATGAATTACTTGAAAATTTTGAAATTATATTAAAAACATGTCACACTGAAAACACTATCCAACAAAGAAGAAGTTTTTCAATTCGGATTTCTAGACGTGGAGATATTGACGAAAATAAAATATATGTATACGCCCCCTGGCGGAGAAACCGTGGAATATTTAAAGAAGAAAATATTCCGAAAAGGTTTATCGATGTGAGGGTCATCAGTTCACAAAAGAATTTTTTCAATCGATATTTTAGAAGCTCAGATTTTATGGTAAATATATCAGAAGCAAAAATTAACACTTACGCCCTCTGGTGGCCAAAGTATTCTTCACCAAAAATTTGAAATTATATGCAAGAGTTTCCATCAAGAAGTGTATTTGCTGAAGAAAAAAGTTTTCAAATCAGAATTTTAGAAGAAGAGTTATCGGGAAAAATGTAATTTATTTTTACGCCCCCTAGCGGTAAATCTATACGTAATTTGAAAAAGTAACTATATCTAAAATACTCTTCAACATAAATGGAATCGAAAGATAAAAAATGTTTTCAATCGGATGTTTAGAAGCAAATGTGTGGAATAAAATGTATTTTTGAATTCGACATCATCTGCATTTACGCCCTCTAGCGGCGAAATTGTACACCGTAAAAAGAAAGCGACATAAAGGATCGTCATTCTCATATTTTATGCTTTCCAGTGCAAAAAGAATTTTTCAAATCGGACTAATAGTTGCAGAGATATCGTGGGTACAGACGGACGGACAGACAGACCGATAACATAAGCACGATCTTTTTTTACAAAAGCCGTGCTAAAAATGACTTTTTGAAGGTGGTATCGGATCTCTAGTAGGGCGTGTGGTGGTCCCCTCGAACGGCTAAGACCACTGCACACCTATGTGAATGGAATTGACGAGCTTTTGGGGATATATTCTCTACTCTTTAACGACTGCAGTCTCCAGTCCACGATGAATCAACGGAGGTACGACCGAGCTGCAATACGTCTTCCAAGTGCGCTCCAGGCATACTCAATTGGATTTAAGTTAGTGGAGCATGCTGGCCGCTCCATACTCTCGATTTTCTCCACTTAAAGCATGTTGTTCAGTTGCCAAGCTCTATGAGGTGGAGGGTTATCGTCCATGAGAAGGAACAAATCGCTGACGGAATTCGTTGTGTCTGACGGGGGAAAAAATCCCAACACCACGAAAAAATAGTTGTAGAGGAATGAAATGGTGGCAATACATTTGTATAGGTAACATATTTAATCGATTAAGGTTTCAAGATCACAGCTTATTGTAAGCGCGAGAAGAGCCATTTTAAATGTGAAATGCTGGTACATTAATAACCGGCGTAACCGCCAGAATGTTCAATGCAAGCACGCAAACGTTCATGCATTGTGTCGTACAGGTGCTGGATGTCAGTTTGTGGGATGGAGTTCCATGCCTGTTGCACTTGGTCGGTCAATACAGGGACGGTTAATGCTGGTTGGGGGTGACGCTGGAGTTGTCGTCCAATGATGTCCCATACGTGCTCGATTGGTGAAAGATCTGGTGATCTAGTAGGCCACGGCAACATGTCGACACTCTGTAGAGCATGTTGGGTTACAACAGCGGTATGCGAGCGAGCGTTATCCTGTTGGAAAACACCCCCTGGAATGCTGTTCATGAATGGCAGCACAAAAGGTTCAATCACCAGACCGACGTACAACTGTGCCGTCAGGGTGCGTGGGATAACCACGAGAGTGCTCCTGCTGTCATAGGAAATTGCTCCCCAGACCATAACTCCAGGTGTAGGTCCAGTGTGTCTCGGCCGCAGACAGGTTGGATGCAGGCGCTCACCTGGCCTTCTTCAAACCAACACACGGCCATCACTGGCACCCAGGCAGAACCGACTTTCATCAGAAAACACAACAGATCTCCACTCCGTCCTCCAATGAGCTCTAGCTTGACACCACTGACGTCGCAAACGGTAGTGGTTTGGAGTAAGTGGAATGCACGCTACAGGGCGTCTTGCTCGGAGCTGTCCTTCAAGTAACCCATTTGTAACAGTTCGTTGTGTCACTGTGGTGGCAACTGCAGCTCGAATTGCTGCCGCAGACGCGGTACAATGCGCCACGGCCATATGCCGTACACGGCGGTCTTCCCTCTCAGTAGTGCCACGTGGCCGGCCGGAACCCGGTCTTCTTGAGGCAGTACCTTCCCTTGACCACCGCTGCCAACAATCATGCACAGTGGCTACATTCCTGCCAAGTCGTTCTGCAATATTGCGGAAAGAAAATCCACCTTCACGTAGCCCTATTACACGACCTCGTTCAAACTCCGTGAGCTGTTGATAATGGTTTCTTCGTCTTCTTCAAGGCATTCTTGACTAACATCAACACACTACGTCAAATCTCAACGATAACTAACGCTCACGAACGTTATAGCGCCTATTTACAGGAAACCTGCTTTGCATGTTCCGAGGGGCGCTACTAGCGCCACACGTATGCACCGAGCGCGAAATTTGCATAGACGTCATCTTACAGATGTACTCTCACCGCCTACCAACTGTCGTTTATCTAACACAACCCCTTCTTGGTGTTGGGATTTTTTTTTTCCGTCAGTGTATGTTATCTATACAAATGTATTGCCGCCATTTCATTCCTCTACAACTATTTTTTCGTGGTGTTGGGATTTTTTTCCGTCAGTGTATATTAATTCAACAATCGCCTTTCAAGACGACAAGGGCAATATAAAACTTTGGAAAGCGACTCTAAGTAATGTGCACTCCTTGAAAATGAGTGAAGTTCCCTTAAGGTAAAAAAAAAAAAAAAAAAAAAAAAAACTATCGTTACGTTGAAAAAATAAATTTATGAATTATATGAAACTGACTTTTATGAAAAAATACCTCGCAATATTGTAAAATGAAAGAGGAAATCATTCGATTGCACATTCCGCACTAAACAAACAGCTTTAACAGGCGTTCGTGTGTGGCAAATTAGTCCGGTCGGTAGAGAGCTGAGCTCCCACGCCAACGGCACTATTTCGTATCTGCCAAAATCCAAAGGTGTTTTTTCCGGTCGGTTGAGAAAATTTCCCCAGCGCCGTTTCGTTATTCGTAAGGGTAGCAAAAAAAGTTGTAGCTTTGGGAAACTCCGGGTATTTTTGATTTATTATTATTATTATTATAGCTACTACTGGGAAATTGGAGGACAAGTTCCGGCAAGCCACAAGTTACGTCACGTGGCTGTTGGCTGCCACTACCGGCAAACTAGCGGACCACATTAGGCTAGCCATCATTTCTGGCACGTGCTTGCAGGTCCACTGAAGGGCCACTTATGGCAGCTACTGCCTGTGATGGACAACTGATGGCCCTGTTGTGGCATATGACAACTGATGGGGTGCCAACTGTTGGCCAGCTGTTGGCCTGAACTGCTGGCCCTTCTGTTGGCCGCCCGGACATTTTATTGACGGTTCGGCAGCGGCAACATAGTGCTGGGCCAGCAAGACTCTTTTTGCTGGGCAGTAACTGCCATCAGAGACTGCTTTTAAGAGCATGTTGAGAAGTAGACTTCCCGTTTAATCTCTTCTTCAGTGAAAACAGTATCATACGGTAGCCAATTTTTTCTCTGCCTTATTAATTATCTTGTTTAATTCCTCATAGAGCCTTCCCGTTTTATTACTTTATAACGACATAGCTAAATCCCGCACGAGATCAAGTTGACTACGCCGCCCCGGTGGCGCAGCGGTCTAAGGCGCTGGCCTCTGATCATGCGTCCGTAAGGGGTCCGGGTTCGAATCCCGGTGAGGCATGGGTGTTGTGTTTGTCTTACGGCACTGGCTCTCTCCCTTCCCTGGAAACAGTGACCCTAAATTAGGGACGGGCGACTGCTTATAGCCCATTGAGTTGCTCACGATGGTCGTTAAACCTCCAATCAAAAAAAAAAAAAGTTGGCTACGTGGTTGCCACTCGATGGACCGCACTGTCTGCTTACTCAATCCGCCCCGTAGCACTGTATAGCAGGAACATGGCACTCTCTAGCCTTTGGAACAGAAAAACCCGTAACATACTAACTGAGAAATCGAAATCCGACATGTGTACTCATTAAGAAATGAATTCGTGCGTCGCGTACTTAACAGCTTTTTTGTTAAATTGAGACCGTTTGGTTAAAGCTTTTCAACATTAATTCCTATCATCATGGCATACTACAGATCTGTACAGTGTGGTTGATAATATTTCAAATCATCAATACTTGAAATTGATAACACTGGTCAACAAATTGTTTTTTTATTTACTGCCGAGGATTTTTCAACGTAATTTGGGTATTTGAGGCGTGCTGAATCCAAAAATGGCTTTTGTTTTGTGGAATTGGCTCTAGTTTTTGTGATAATGAATACCCCTCAAATTTGGATTGTATCCCAATACTACCTGAGGCTGCTGACATATGAAACATCTTTTGATCTGGCTTTTTACTCTTTAACACTGTTTTTATCTATTATAATCTTTGATTTTATTTTTAATATTGTTTTGAAAAGTTATCTCTTGCACGTAATATCATATTTATTTTTTTGTTTCTTATTTAGCATAGAAATAGAAGTTCTTCACGAAGAAGCTCCGTAAATAGTCCGAATATATTCTACTACATTTGTGGCGAATACACTCTGCAAAAACAAAGGCGAAGCATCACTAACTTTGTAAAACAAACATATCTTGCTTATTTTGGAAAGAAGCTTTGAGACCTCTTGGGCTCCCCATAAGGTTTGCAAAACCTGTGTAGAGTGCCTACGACAGTGGAAAAATGGAAAAAAGAAATGCTTACACTTTGATGTGTTTATGGTGTCGACAGAGCCGCAAAACCACTACGATGATCGTTATTTTTGTGCTGTGAATGTGAAAAGCTTCAATCGCTACAAGAAACATAAGTGGTAGTATCCTGATTTGGAAGCAGCAACGCGACCTGTGCAACACTGCGAAGACGTTCCCATACCAGCGTTTACCTCACTGCCTGACCTTCATTGTCAAATGTTGAAGAAATGCAGGACTTTGAGTGTATGAAGAAAGCTTTTCAACACCTCAGGAGCTCTCCCAAAAAGAACTCAATCATTTGATACGAGAACTCAATCTGTCAAAGGAAGCATCTGAACTTTTAGCATCCAGGCTAATAGAAAAGAACTGTCTAAAACCGGAAGTTAAAATAACAGCTTATGGGACAAGAGAAGAGGAAATTTTTCCTTACTTCAGCCAAGATGAAGAACATGTATACTGCAATATCATTCCTGGACTTATTCTCCAAATGCCACTACCGGAATATCGACCAGAAGATGATATAGCGAATTTTTATAGACAGCTCCACCAGAAGCTTATAATGAATGCGCTGTATTGCACAATGATAACCGCTATGCATCTCTTCAAATTGCTCAGTCAACAAAACTTAAAGAAGAATATGAAAATATCAGAAAGGTCTTGCAGAAGCTCTGCTATCATGAGTACCAGTGGTTTATTTGTGTTGATTTAAAGATGGTTAACTTCTTGCTCGCGCAACAAAGTTGATACACAAAGTACCCCTGTTTCATCTGGAAAACGTAAAGCAGGTATATTTCATGGTCCTTAAATTCTTAAACTCATCAACGATTCGAATTTCACCAAATTTATGAATGACGTTGAAACATATGCCTTAGTTGTCAAAAACTTCTTGGGTAACCATAAAGTAGACAATTATGAAGAATTGTTGCAAAACATGCTCGCTAACTTTAAAACTTTGGGTACTAATATGAGCATAAAGGTACACTTTCACCATAACCACTTGGACAGTTTTCCGGATAATCTTGATGGTTTCAGGGAGGAACAAGTGAAATTCCACCAGGTTATCAAGAAGATGGAGGAATGGTATCAAGGCAGATGGGACAGACACATGATGGCATACCACTGGATCCTCCAACGGGATTGTCCTGATGACACACATAAGAGAAAATCGTACAAAAGGCATTTATCTATGCATTCTTTGTGAATATCTGAATCATCTTGCTTTTCTTTGTGTTTTTGTACTGAAGACAACGCCATTAGGTACACTCACGGACAATGAAATTGGCGCACCTAGAAGAAAACATGCTACATCCGCGAAACTTTACAAATAGCTAGAATGCGTGCTGGTGTGCAAATGATTCACGTTTGGTGTGAGTGCACATGACCGCACACCCTGTTGTGGCGCTGCAAGCACGAACCGGCAGCCTTATTATAAACCGGCGTGTAGTCGATGCCCCATGAAAGCGAAGAACACCGGCCGGCGGAGACTGCAAAGTGACAATAATGCCGGGCAAACGCCAGAGACGTCGATTTACTCAACTTACGGACTTTGAGAGAGGCCTGATCATCGGGCTGGATACGGCAGGATGGTCGGCGCGCCGTATTGCCCACCACGCGGATCGTTTTGACCATACTGTCCAACTGTGTTAGGAGAAGTGGACACGTGACGGCACTATCACACTGCGGAGCCCCTCCGAACGGACCAGGAGGACCCCCGGGAGAATGGCTCGACGAATCGTGCGCCAGGCACGAACAGATCCCACGGGGTCCCGGTCCACCACACAGGCAGATGTAGCGGCTCCTTTGTGCCCACGAACCATTTCCCGAAGCCTCGTGGAAGCGAATATCCGATCCCATCGCCCCTTACGTGTGCTGCCATTAACACCGGAACATCGCCGGCTCCGTGTGCAGTGGTGCCAGGCCAGAGTGACGTAAAACGCTACAGGCTGGTGACGTGTGGTGTTTAGCTATGGGTGCAGCTTCGTTTTGGGGACAGATGATCATTGTGTCCAGGTGTGGAGGTCCCCGGGTCTACGGTACAATCCCAACCTCACTATCGAGCGCCACACCTCCCCCCACTGCAGGCATTATGGTCTGCGGAGCCATTGCCTACGATAGCCGATCAGCTCTAGTAGTGGTACGTAGATCATTGACGGGCCAGCAGTAAGTGGATGAGACCCCATTCCTGGCCGGGATTACAGGTGCACTATACCAGCAGGATAACGCCCGCCCGCACAAGGCTCGGGTTGCCCAGGACTGCTTACGTCACGTCCAGATAGTTCCATGGCCTGCCCACTCCCCGGACCCGTCCCTTATTGAGCATGTGTGGGACCAGTGGAAACGCCGGCTACCGCCGTGCCGCACTATCCGGGGTTTGGAGCACACCGTCCAACACGTGTGTGCCAGTCTGCCGCAGGACAACATCAGGCGTCCGTTCGCCTCCATGCTGGACCGTATTGTAGCATGTATCGCCGCACGAGGCGGTACGATGCGCTATTGAAGATGACCGGACTGCGTGCCATAGATCCCCCTGTAGTTGTCCTGCAGCTCTGGTTTTGCCATAATGTGCATCATTGATCTGTATCATAACGTCCATAAAATTTCAGTTTGATCCGATGCTTCCTTCTTGGTGCGTTAATTTCATTGTCCGTGAGTGTATTTTATATGTTTACTTCTGCATGATTTGAAATAGTTTCAATTTGATTTCTGGGTAGGTTACGCCTCACCATTACATTTTTTGCATATCTTAGGTTTTTCAATGGGGCTTCCATTATCTCAAAAAGTAGAGCCAATCTAGAAAAACCGATGCCATATTCGTAACCAGCGCCACAAATTCAGCCTAAAACCGCTGAAATATTGTTGGTAATAAAATCACTGTTGACCAGTGCAATGCATCAGAAAGAAAAAAACAAACTTGATCCTTGAACTACTCATTATGGTAAGCCTTAAAGTTATTTCTTATCGGGAATATTTACATATAAATTAAAAAGTAGAAGCGAATACAGTTCCCATTCTTGACAGAAGAGAATTATACCTCAAACCATTTGCAGATACTTCCGTCAATCAAATCCTTTCTAGTAAAGAATTTGCCGACTGAATTCAATAATTTTTCTATTACACCACAGTACTTATCTCTCTCACATAAGAAACTTTGACACGGTAAGAAATTTGACCCTAAGGATGGTGTCAAAAGTTTTTCAATGTCCAAAACGTCATGCTCGAATGCAAGCACCTTGACTTTCAGGTGCTGAGAACAAATGTGGCATGATCAAAACTATAACTACTATAAAATCCATACATATTATTCTTCACAATGATAATTTCCTGCATTTTTTATATTTTTGCTCAGAATATGCGAATTTAACAAAAACATCATTTAAAAATTTAAAGTTTTTCTCATTTCTTGTTAAATATCATGTGTGACTCATGACGTCAACCACGAGTGATTCGTCTTTCTCCTGACAATTCAAACATTCTATACAGTACAAAAACACTTTCTATATTGTCATGTCCATGTAATTCTAAGTTGGTTTCATCATAATACACAGTACTTTTACGCTTCAGAGATCAATGGCTTTCTTTACTTCATGAAAATTGTCATGTTACTTTGCCCAGAATAAAATCTAGGATAAGAAATGAATAATATTTTCGTTCGTAAGGAGCACCAGTAGTCTCTCTTTTCCGTGAAAGAAGTTGTGCTAAATTAAGAAAGGGAGTCTCATTTTGGCCTTAGATGATCAAGAGAATTGTTGAAATCAGGAAAACAAAATTAACATATATTACTACTAACAGCAGGTTAATTGCCCGTATTTGCATCATTAATCACCTGGCAATATGACTGCATTGCCCTGCATTATCTTTTAGCACCGCTAGGTCGTACATATTTCAGTCAGTTATTTAATACACTGAGTGGCCACTTTATTATAAGCACCCCCTCAGTACTTCGTTGGGCCACCTATTGCATTTAATACTGCGTCGATTCTTCGTGGCATGGACTCACGAGATGTTGATAAGTGGTTTGTGGAATCTGAGACCATGCTTGATGAATAGCACTTTCCAGGAGTGTGAGATTGCAGGGTTGTGGATCCAGCTGTCTGATAGCTCGCTCAACTTCATCCCACAAATTCTCAATGGGGTTGAGATATGGAGATTATGGGGGACACCTAAGCAAAGTAAACTCACCGGCATGTTCCTGAAACCAATCATGCACAATACAAGCACTATGGCAGGACGCATTATTTTGTTGAAAGTAGCCATCGCCATTGGGATAAACCATCCACATGACAGGATGCACTTGGTCCGCAACGATGTTTAGATATGATGTGCCAGTCAGACGTTGATCAACACGAATTAAAGGGCCCAAAGCATGCCAGGAAAACATTCTCCAAACCATAACGTTGACTCCACCAGCTTGAAGGGTTGTAGCAATGCATTTGGGGTTCATGCTTTCGTGCTGTTTCCGCCAAATTCTCACTCGGTCATCGGCATGTTGCAACTGAAAACGTGATTCATCGGACCACATAATTTGTTTCCAATTATCGACTGTCCAATCCTTGTGCTCCTGTGCGAACTGGAGACGTTTTCTATTGTTAACTGCAGACAGCAAAGGTGTTCGAACAGGCCTTCGGCTGCCATAATCCATCCGATGCAGTGTACGATAAACAGTGCGTGCAGAGATCATTTGAGGGATTCTTGATTAAGATGGTCTGTAATTTGCTGCACTGTTGCCCTTCTGTTGTCTGTTACCAGTCTGGACACTCTCCGTTCCGCCCGAGCAGTCACTAGTCGATGACGACCACACGTTGCACGTAGAGACCCAGTCCAGTCTTTAAACACTTTAACAACAGCTGCTCTGGAACATTTCACGAATGCGACGGTTTCGGTGATACTCGCTCCATGGCTCCGAGCTCCTACAATCATCCCACGTTGAAAGTCCGTCAAATCGCATTTTTTACCCATCTCGTCACCCAAAAATTACAATACTACTACTATCGCAAGACCTAAGCTTTTCCTTTTTATACTAGCTTCACCCTCTGGCGGCAACAGCGTGCAGCCATAGCTCATTTGCTTAAAACTGTCAGGTGGTCATGATAAAGTGGCCACTCAGTGTATATCCTATTGATCAAGTAATTCTAGTGCTATATGAACTTAACATCCTTTCCAAAACGTTTACAAAGTGCCAAGACACTTTGGTCACTTAAAGAAGTTTCTTCTCACGAAATGTTTGATACTTTTCCAGTATTATCACAGCATCTCATACGTGCCTTTAGTCTAAAAATCTTTCACAAGCGTGAAAATTAGCCTGTGATATATCTCTTGCGTACTTTCTCTAAGTTTTTATTTAGAGTTCAAACATACAAGTAAGTACAAAAAAGCCTTGAACACAGCGAAAAATGTCCGACTAGTAGTCAAGTATCTTATAGCGCGGACTTCTACTGTTTTGCACTGATAGCAGTGGGTTAGAAAACCCGATTAAATATGGATCTTATGGTGATTCTAGCGTCACTGGTTTTCTGCCATCCTTGAAATCGATGTTCCATTTAGAAAATCATGGGGGTTGTAAATTCTGAAAGTAGGAAAGAAAAAAGAAAGAAGCAAAGAAGTTTGTTGGACAGTTTCAAAAACTCTAGTATGGTCCATAAGTTAAAGTTGGCTACCAAAATTCCTTCTACAAGTTACGTTTCCTCTGAAGAAATCCCTGCTGTCTTCAATATAACAATTTCAGGTGTCGTTATGTGCGGAAACAGACGCTAGGAACAGTTTCTTCTGGAAGTGCATGCCCTGTAGCACTTTTAGTTTCATCGAAGATAAAGCAGCTGCTCTTTTCGTAATTGCTATTCTCAGATTTAAGCGGGATTATTATGTATTTGCTTATTTTCCATCTCTTACCAGGTCTGTCCTGTGTCGTCTCAGCTTTTAAATTCATTTGCTTCGCTTCATTGTTTAATTTATTCCTCAATATCATCTTAGGCCTAATGAGCTTTGCCTTACTGGTGTCACCGTGTCCATACCCTTCTTCTAGGGAACACCCCGTTTCTTTCTTAGTGCATGCCCATTGCAGAGCTGAATTTCTTCTTGAATTTTCTCTGAAAACTGTCATTTTAAATAATTGTTTTGATCTTTTTACTTCTAATTCTGTCTTAAAGAGCACCTTCATATTCACGTCATCAGCTTCATTTCTGCAACGTTGGATTATTTTCCATATGTTTTACCATTGGACAAGTCTCAGTGCTGTGCAGTTTTGTTAGTCTTTTTACATTCTTGAAAACTTTATTTTATTGGCAGCATTGTGTCACATAACGCATCTGATATTGTCTTCCAATCATTCCAGCACACTGACATCTGTTACTCACATCTTCTTCTAATCCTGATCTCAGACACTCAAATTTTCACAGCCTTAAAGCCCCTTGAGAGCAGGTAGAGTCTCAGTTAAAGGTTACCGAAGGCATTAGAGAACAATGTTAAGGATGCCAAGAGAGTAAAATTCAGGATGCCAAGAAGGCTGCAAGAGAGTAAAATTCAAGATGCTAAGGATACTTCAAGAGAGTAAAGTTCAAGACCAAAATTCTGAAGCGCAGGCTTCGGTTCAGTCGTCCCAAGTGGGTCGGAGCTCGAGTCCTATATAAGGCATGGGTAGTGTGTTTAACAGATGACGCTCTGTCTGTTCCCCTGAACTAGTGGCCCTAAATTAGGAATATGCGACTTCTTATTGCCTTACAAGTTGCTCATAGTGGCCGTTAAACCCTTAAACAAAAAACTGAAGTTTTTTCAGGGTATTTCACACAGAAAATTTGAGAGAATTAATAAGTTGTAAAAAACAAATTTTCTACCTATTTTGAAGACCAAAGAATAATTTTCAGAAAATATCAAAGAATTTGAGTTAATAAACTGCGATGGGAAATTGAACTTGTCGCCCCGGTGGCGCAGTCTTCTGATAGGTCGCCGAAGTTGAGCCCGGGTTCGAGTCCTGAATGTGACAGGGGCAGTATAACTTTCTTACGGCACTGGCACTCTCCCCTCCCTGGAACCAACGGCTCCACGATAGGGACTGACGACTCCCCGTAGAGCTGCTCACGATGCTCATTAATCCCCTCCCCTATTACCACCGTCACACACACACACCCACACAAAGAAAGAAAATTGTGTAAAAGAAATTCTGCTCAAAAATTGCGTTGTTATGGACAACGTTCCTTGTCGGTCAACGGAGATTTTCTAGTCTCAGCTGAAATATTTCAGTATATTTCCTCCCAAAATTTCCTTCTTCCAGTAACTCAGATATTCTGCAAACTTTAAAAAAAAAAAATTCTACATCAAGTCTGCTCCATTTTTATGAGGAAATGGGATACAAATAATGCAAGTAAGCTCTTTATAAACGATTACTGGCGCAAATTTTCCATTAATAGGTAGTAGTACTTAAAATACTGAGATGAAATTATTTAATATTATATTAATGATACGTGGAAAAACCAGAAGGTTGAGGTCATGAATGGTACCTGAAGCTTCATAAAGCAGAATGATGTTGCCGATACAAAGAAGACTACTGCCGATGTTGTCCATCAAGTTCTATTTTCGTATTAATGAAAAAAATGAGGGGGAAATGCTAGAATCACACGCAAGAAACATCCAGAGAAGGTATTTTGCAATTATTAGTACTACTGTCAACAATGATCTTCTGACTACGGAAAAGTATTGTTGACAGCAAAGACCTTTTGGTTCTTCACAAGTCTATTAGAAGCAGTGAATCATTAGCTTGTTTCAAGAGATTTGTTGCATGTGTGGTAACTGGTCCAACAAAATAGCAAATAAAAAAGAAAATAAATAATTCAGGAAATATTCCAATGTTTAAAAGAGGATTTAGAATAAATCATTGTTAAAAAGCTTAAAACATGGTTAACTGAAAAGATAAAAGTGTTATAGAATTATGAACACAAAATAGCAAATTATGAACACGAACAAAATGTTTATAAGGAAAAGAGTTACTTTATTGAAGACACTGATCACTACCAAAAAACATATATACAGTATCTCTTGATCACTACCAAAAAACATATATATAACATACATCTCGCTTTATGAACCAAACAGTCGCCTATTGCAGGAACAATAACGTTGTTCTTTAAGGAAGAGAAATATGGATTTCCATAATTTATACGTAAAGGTAGCTTAGTCTAACGTTTAACCTACCAATAGGGATCGCAATAGAAGTAATAGTTTTAGACCTCGTGTGAGTGCTATGAGATACGTCACAAGATGGGGTATATTTGGATTCCAGATTTTTGAGCAGAGTGTAGAAAAAGATAGTTTTTGACACCTGAGAAACTTAAAAGTAGAAAAAGCTGATGTGTGTGCTCAGTGATTGGAACGGCTCATTATTTTAATTAACTTCTTTTGACTTCCAATTAGAGGTCATAGAGTGGCTACATTATCGCCCAGCTTAGGAGGTACGGTTGATCTAGGGTAGATGAGCAGTAACAAAAAACCCCAATATAGAGATGAAACAGGTAACGAATTTTCGAAAAATAAAACAAAAAGAAATGTTAGTTTAGAGTAATAAACAAAAACTTCTGCTGTGATGTTTTTAGGGTTTTCGGGGCTCAATGATTACAGTGAGCAACTCAATGAGCAAACAGCTGCCAGTCTCTAGCTCAGGGCCTCTGGTTCCAAAGAAAGGCTCTAGAGAGCCAGTACCGTAAGACTTACGCACCACCCATACCAGACTCGAAAATAAACCCATGTCGGATGAACTGCCAGAAGCCAGAACTTAGACCATTGCGCCATATTTGAGAGTTAGGTAGTGATCAAAAGAAATTGCAATATGGGATATATTGTCCGTATACTGAAGATAATTGCCATTGAAACAAACAGGAAAGAAGATTAAAAAAACTTTTTGTCTGCTTCTGAAAATTGTAAGACGGATTTTTTATTCAACATTTAATTCAAGGCGATTTCTTCAGAGTCAAGAGGAGAGAAATTTAAGCTTTTTATTGACTTGAACTATTAAGTGAAGAAATTCTCTTCTCTGATGGAAAAGGGTCGAGTTATTAATGTATGTGCCAGCACTAGAGAATTTTTCACTGCTTTGGAGATCATTAAAAAAGGTAAAAAGAACAGCAGGGATACAAGGCAAGATCCTTGAGGTATTTTTTCTGGAAACTAGAGAGACATGGAATTTTCTTTTTCATTAGAAACAAACTGCTTCCTGTTTTACAGGTAGCTTCAGTGAAGCTTTAGTGTTGTTACTGTCCCCCCTAATGAGACAATTTGTTTAAAAGGATGCCACGGAAATTTCTTTCAAAAGCGCGCTTGATTGCTAGGATAGCTCGCCCAGTGAAACAACCACCATTAAAGGAAGATCTTAGCTCTTTAGTAAGATTGCTAAGAGAAAATTTTGTCCACTTGCATTTCCGAATGCTGTAATTTTCGCAAATAAAAGCTTTGCTTTCTAGATAACGTTCCTTTCAAAATCCTTAGAGAACAAAGGCAGTATGCTAACAGGCCTATAGTTAGAAAGATGACCAGGATTACCAGACTATCACAAAAAATGCGTTGGATAAAAGGCAGGTTAATGATGAAAAACCGATGGTCACTAAGAATACTGGAGTTAGATTTCATGATTGGAGTAGATACCATTATATCTACATGAAAAAATTTTCGGTAGTTTTATTGTGAAGGTGTAACTCGATAAAGGAAGAATGAGTTGATATCCTCTGAGTAGTTGCTAACAACTAATTGTAGATAATAAATACTGGAACTTATGGCCCTTACAGGAAAACCAAACCCCAGAAACAAAGGAAAACCTGAGAGAATATGCAACTAATTTAAGTGTATAAAGTGTGGAAGAACTGCATAAAATGGCCGCTTTTGTTTAGAAAACGTATCAGTTCTTATTGTGCAGGAAAAAAAAATCAAGAAACGGAGTCTTTAAAAGAAGACAGAAAAAAAACAAAAAAACCCTGCGAAATAGAACATGGGGAATTTAACCAAAACAGAGGAACATGTCTTCCCATAGCTCAAGGATTTGGGCTCACCACTACTAAGCTATAGTTTTACAATAAACTGAATAACGTGAAACCGAATAAAACTTGTGAATCGGCAAAACGAAGAAATACGATTATTTTTCCAGATTTCTGAAATTTGTCATATTAAGACCGTTTTAATGAGACATGTATACAAAGATAGGTAAACTAAAATTTTATGCACTTAGCAATTTTGAATGTTTTAGAAACAAAATTTTGTCTCTGTATTTTGCAGTTAATTATTTGACATTAAGCATTTTTGAGCGTTAAACTTATTTTAATTAATCGCATGTATAGAGTGTCCAGATAGCACCATTTTACTACATAATTTTTAATTTTCCCTGGTTCTCTAATTTCTTAAGCCCGAAAAACCTCCTAATTGATGTATGTTATAAAATTTTGTGCATTGAAATTATTCAAATAAATATGAATATATGGATTGATAGACAGACAACATTTTGCGCATATGATAATTTTGGGTGTTATTTAATTCTTAAAAAAATTTCCTGTTCTCTTTTGATAATTATTACTTTCACTGAGAACTCTTCTCAACATTTTGAGTGGTTTTCTTTTCTTTACGTTTGATTATTTCTCTTTCTTATATTTTTTGTGAGTGTGTGTATTTATCGCAAGTATACTGGTCACATTGACACCGCCCATTTACAGTAAGGATACGCCTACTGCATTTACTGAATCATTTCATTGCAAATATTTAAGCTTACACATCCATCCACTGCTCAGTTTACTTATCAGAGCGCTTAGTACAAACATACTTTCCGTGTTCACTTCGTCAATAAAAAATAAATTCCCTTTTTGATATCTTTTATTGGAGCCATTGTTTTCTCAACTTGCCGTAAAGCGGGTTGCAATGTATTCTTCCCATAGGTCGTCCTTTATTCGCAGCCTTATTGTCAACAGGGAACTTGGAGATGTTTTAATTCCTTCCTTCATTTGGTTTGCACAGTTTTTATCGTCTCCAAAGCTCAATAATAACATCAGTCAACAGCGGAAGCGAAGAACACACACTCTTCAACAAGGCACCGCGTATCTGTTGCATATGAAAGCCTGACTGGGACACGTCTATGAGCTTTACACTGCACTTTTACCTTTGAGCAAATATGTAAATATTTCGCCCGTCAAATATGTACAGAAAGGACTAGTTGTGTGTGTGTGCTGGGGACGGCGCCCAAACCCAAGTGGCGGAAGGAGACGATCGCTTCGCGGCGGACTTCACCGCGCCGGCTCACAGGAGGAGGTAGCAGCGGCTCAGTGCCCACCGATAAAACCCGAATGGCTCGGCGGCAACCTTCCGCATCGACTAGCCGCATGGTCTGCGTCTCCGTTGCCGTAGCAAAAGCCCATTGGTTTTTCAGAAACTTGAAAGTTTCTATGCTGTTCCTACTCGAGAAAGAAGAAAGTCTGTTTCTACGGGTTATAAACAGCAATGAGTTTCTTCGTTTGATTTTGAAATACTTCCTTACAACATCCTGTCATGTTTAAGACGACAAGGAGATTAAAAAGAATATACACGCTGAAATTAAATTTGTGATACCAACTAAAAATGAACAGATCTAGTCTGACTTCCTAGATTCACACGCTCATTAATAAAAGATGATTGATATTATTGAACTCAAAATGATTCAAACTGTGATGGCGCAGTGATGTAGGACAACAGCTGTTAACTCCCAAAAGGATCTATCTATCACGTATAAATCTGCCAGAACTTACGCACTAGATGACGTAATAATATCTGAAATTGAAATCTAATTTTCTGATAACTCAGTGCAACCGAATAAGCAACCAATCCTCACTGGATATTGGGTAGGGGAAATGGACCGCGTACCTATAGTAACAAAAACGGAAGAGTGCGTAGCGAGTAAAACTTTCCTGCTAATCAAAATTGGACTGAAACGTTCAATAAAATCGCAAAATAATTTTACTTGGACTTCGGTTGGTGAGGGTACAACTGATAGATGACTAACAGAAAATTTAGTTCTGCAACAAAAGAAATTTGCGAGTTGCCCTAAAAGTGTACTTTCAGTTTTTTCTTTTAACAAAATATCAGTGAGATGGAAATTAATGATTTCGTGATGTGTGGAAAGAATAGTGGGTGACTGCGATTGTGTTTCGGTCTACAAACTCAGAAAAATACGGTATGAAGTTATCGTAAATATACAGGGGGTAAAAGGATTCCTTAAAATAATGGATTTTATTCGGAAGCAAAAACAGCCCTGATTCTGAAGACTGAGACACAGTGGCGCATAAAGCAATAATTTTTATCAAAACAGGATGTTGCATTGCTTTAAAGAATCAGCACGAGTGTACTGATCGTTTTAAAGTTGAAATGTTCTGGAGTTCAAGCTACACAGTTTTGTTTTAAAACTAGCTTAGTCACCTTCAAGTTGGCGGCAACGTCAATGAACTTTCAACAGTTACAGACACTTTGAAAACGAGCCGCTTGCATTTCCTTTGTTTGATATGAGCCTGAAATTGGAGATGAGTTAAAGGAAAAACTGGAACTCTGTTTCTTCATGGCATTAATTAAAAATCGACGAACCATTAACGATAAAGAAGTAAAAGGATTGAATGCCGGCATCAGTTCTGCTTTGTATGATACGATGATTTATTACGCTCAGTGAAGATGTTGTGACAACTGTTCTTAGAGTAAGTAATTAATGTATGATGTTACAGCAATTATCCAAAATTTTTCATGAAAATTAAATCTGCATGTAAATACAAGTAAGAATCATTTTCATATTAACATTTCGCTTAAGATGTAATACCATGACGAGATTTCAAATTATGGAAGTTATGTCAAGCATAGGTAACCCAGAAGTGACCGCACCTAAGCCGTAGGCGAAACATGTCCATTATTTTCTTTCTATTTCATATTTTACCCAGAAAGCACTTCCAATCATGGCACCAGAATATCACCATTTTTCAACTAAAATAGTTAAGCTTCACTTAAATTTTTAAATTTTGAATAGCGTAACATGTTCTCACCCACACACACGCACACATATATGAGAACACCTTACACTGTTTAAATATATATATATATATATATCATCATCATCATCATCAGCAGCAGCAGCATCATCATTGTCAACCATTATCAATCCACTGCTGGATGAAGGTCTCCCCAAGTTTATTCCACAACCGTTTGTCTTGTGCCACTCTCCTCCTGCATACTTTCGATTTTCATCCACCCTTCTCTCATGTGGTCTTCTTCTGGGTCTTTTCTTGTCCCTTGGAATCCAGTCTAATATATATATATATATATATATATATTTTTTTTTTTAATTTCACATTTAATAAGACAAGTTGAACTTGACATAACCCTTTCAGTAGCCCCAGATTTCATTCAAGTTCTAGAATATGGGGGCACTAAGTTTTGCGATTAATTTGTTCGAAACAGGAAATTTTCCTCTGGTGTACTTAAAAGAAATATAGCATTGACATGTATTGAATGCACATATGCATGTTCATACAGGCAGTCTTTCTCCTCTGTTAATCAGATTTGGGTAGAGAACCTATGAAATAGAAAATTGATCTTGTATATTAAAGTTTTCCTATATTTTTCAAATGTCATAGATAACTGAAGTGAGATTTTAATGTTTAGGTACAGTTCTTACAAGTAGTTTTTGTTTTAAAACTTACAACACATGTGCGTGTTTAATTGATGTAATTAGAAGAAACTCCTAACATAAGTGTTTGTTAGATATAATTGGAAGATATTTCTAATTTAAGTGTTTAATAGATGTGACCAGAAATAACTCCTAATAAGGTGATCATTCAATGTATACATAATAAATTGATCAGTGCAAATAGATATATAGGCGTAATACTTGAAAAAATGCATATTTTTTCATATCATGCCAATGAAAATCATTGAAGGCAAATGAAATAAGTGTTACACTGAGTTAAATAATGTTACTGACACAGCCTGAAAATATGATGACCTATGTAATATTTTAGATGATCTGAAAAGTAATTCTGCATTTCAGATAATTCCACTAGCAGAAAGCGCAATTTTTCTGATTCATAATTACTTACAACGTATTTCATGTAATGAGATTTTATGGGAAATGAAAACAGAGGTATAAAATTAAAAGAAAATAATAAAACTCTCAGGAAACATGGGGGGTGGGAGGAATTTCTGGAATTAATTTAAATGGTTACTTTTCTTGCGATTCTGTAGAAGAAAAAGGTTTCATGAAAAATTCAAAGAAAGAACAGCCAATCTTTTCACTGAGTTTTTAACACCAAACTAGTCTTAATATACATATTTATTCGCATACAAATTTTCTTGTGCACGTATTTTTTTTAACAGAATTTTTATGTAGTTCAAAGAAATAATACTTAATGTGGTTAACCCCGTTAGTGGAAGCAAAAGGATGAGATGTTTCGGTGTTAAAAAAAAAAATACAGTAGCTTTAAAGCCTAGATACATTTCATGGCCAATTTGAGAAAGTTGTGCAATATGTGTAATAGAACTGCATCATATTTATAATAAATTATAGAAATTGCATAATTTATCGAATTACAAAATATTTAAAATATTTATGGACTTTTTATATTGCGTGTGTATGTAATTTATTGCATTTGTGTGCGATAGAGAATTATGGCGCTGTTATTCTCATATAAAAAACATTGGATAAAGAATCAGTACTGCCCGATAGCTGAGTAACTCGAAGCGTAGGTTTCTAATTAGCCGTCCGGGTTGGGCTCTAATCCCGGATGAACCATGAAAGTCGTACCTACCATACCTTCCCCCTTCCCTTCCCTGAGCCAGTGGCCCTAAATTAGCGACAGGCGATTGATTTTAACCCGTAGAGCTACTCATGATGCTCGTCCGAAAAGGAACAAAAAAAAAAAAAAAGATAATGCTTTAGCTAAAGTTGAGCCTTTTAGGCTGTTAGCTTGTGCTCCTGTCTGCTGTCTAATTTTATTATTTTTTCTTCGCTTTAACATGTTTTAATATTTTCAGCTATCACATAATACTACAGTTTCTAGTGTTAAAGATAGGGATAAGCATTACAGAATAGTCGTTTCCATGAAGAAATAATTCTTGACTTCGTCTCAAACATTTCGTATCAAATCCCACAAAAGTTGTACTGTTCTAAATCTGGACATTTTAGCTTTTGAACTAAGCTCAGTTTTCTGTAGCCTAACATTACGTAGCCTGCATTCTGATGTTCTTATCAGAGATGGAAACGGGTCACGGGTCAACGAGTCAACAATTTTTTGCTGGTCAAACGGGTCGGGTCAATATATTCCTGTCCCGATTTCGACCCGGTTTATTTCCGTTTTTTTTAAAAAGAAAAAAAATATTTAAAGAAAAATGCGCACTGTGGAATTTTGTTCTCGATAATAGTGCCCGCCATGCAAAAATGTTGTTTTCTCTTTCTTAAAGCAACGAAGATTTCCACCGACCGATGATGCGGTGCTGACGTTAGACACACCAACACCATATCGTAAAAAGGTACTTCCTTTGTGTTTGTTTTCAGTGAGAGTATCTGGAGCAAAGTACAGGCAAACACTTGTCACCTGCTTTACTGGTGATCCACTCTCTCGCACCTCGCATTTCGCATTGTAACATTGAGTGTTACTTTTCACATCGCATCTTTTGCATTGAGCATTCAGAGGTTTTCGTTTGACGTGCTAACATCCTGTTCCCATGGCATGTCGTGTCGGAAGTAATGCCTTACTTATTAATATGGAGAAATTTAATATTAAGTAAATCGAAAAAGGCGTCGGGGCCAACAAATACGTGCTTGTTGAAAACCACAAGGGGAATAGTGAATGCTGGAAATTGTTTGGTCTTATTAAGGAACAAGTGAATAATTTTGTGTTGTTTGGTCTTGCTTGTTGTTCAAAATGTGGAAAGTGTATAATTACAAAGAAAGATGTCGACAGTGCAATCAAATATTACGGAATCAAAAATCTAGCCGACCATATGAAAGTATGCGCAATTCCATCAACGCGTGAAAAGAGTGAACAGTCTGCTTTGCCGTTCAAACGATCATCAGTTAAAGTACGAAATGCTGATTTGGATCAAATAAGGAAATATGAAAGTGAAAGCTCGCTTAGCTTTTAATGTAGCAGATAATACACACATTCGTGGTTTTGCTCAAGAACTAGCGAAACTGGGAGCAATGCATGGAAATATACTGTAGATGTATATGGTGAACAGGAAAACAGTAAGTTCCGACTGTATAAAGGTGGTAATGAAAATGGGAACGTATAATTTACTCACTTAAGGAAGTGTTAAAGCAAAACACATCTGCGAGAGTCAAAAAGTCCATTCGCAGTAATGTTATGTCTGTTCCACCTAATTCTGATGGCACTACCTTTAACATTTTGGAATTAAGGAACTTGTATGCTTAATTTCAGTTTTTGCTATTTTCAAGCTTCAGAATGTTTCACAGCAACACCGATTTTCACACGCTTGTGATGAGTTAAAAGTTTCCAAAATGTGAATGTTGATTTCATGAGTTTCACTTCCTTTTGAGGGGTGATGACGAAATCAACATCACCATTTTGGAACTTTCAACTCATCTGAAGCTTGTGAAAATTGGTGTTGCTGTGAAACATATTCTGGAGCTTGATATGTTATCAAGAAAACAGCAAAAACTGAAACTAAGCATACAAGAAGTTACTGAATTCAAAATGTTGTCTGTAGCGCCATCAGAATTAGATGGTACAGCTTTAACATTACTGCGGAGAAACTTTTGACTCTCGTATATGCTTTTTTTTTTATTGGAAGTTTAACGACCACCGTGAGCAACTCAATGGGCTATAAGCAGTCGCCCGTCTTTAATTTAGGGTCACTGATTCCAGAAAAGGGGAAGGGCCAGCGCCGTAAGACAAACGCAACATCCATGCCTCACCGGGATTCGAACCCGGACCCATCTCGGACGAATGATCAGAAGCCATCGCTTAGACCACTACGCCACCGGGCTAAACAAGTGACTTAAACACATTCCTTTTCTTTTCTTAGGTTCGTCGCCATTATTACTGGCATTTTTTTTATTGGAGGTTTAACGACCACCGTGAGCAACTCAATGGGCTATAAGCAGTCGCCCGTCTCTAATTTAGGGTCACTGGTTCCAGGTAAGAAAGTGTTACAGAGATTTTATACGGGGTTTTAGGATTTCTTATAAAATCTCAAATTGCAACTTTTATTCCATCTCGTACTCCACTTCCTTTGTCTCTACAAAGCATAAGAGAAATTTCTCAGAGTCGTTCCCCATTAGACACCGGATGCACGGTTATTTACTAAGACGACATTTTGTCTATGCGTAGTATTTGCACTTTCTATGTTGAATGGAGATTAACTCTATCGCGCCTCTTTTGATGCTTTTCGGGTTTCAATTTTAGTGGTGCCGACTAAAGCACTAGCACTCACATTTTTACTTTGAGGCTTAAGATTTACCGAAAGCGGTGTGGTTCTTTCTCTCGGGGAACATTAGGATATGCTTAAGGGCATTTTTTGGAGACTAGGGAAGGTGGCTAGAGGCAGTAGTCTCTAGGCTAGGTTTAGGAAGTGAGCGGTCACGAGAAATAACGACGAAGTGATAGCCCCAGGGTAGGTCTTAGGTGGACCGCCAGGTCAGGAGATTTCAGGAGAGCGCGAGAGACGATCGAAAGCGGGAGAGTTAGAAAATAAAGCACAGCTAACGGGCAACCTTTGCAGGCAATTAAATGAAGAAAAGAATAAAAGTTTCTTAGACATATTTACGAATCGCAAGAATTATTTGCATACAATTTTACTATCAACTTCAACTATATAAAAATTAGAAACTCAACCATGCAATGTTTATGAAGTTAACAACAAGAATAATAAAGAACTTGTTAACAGAAGAGAGCCAGTGCCGTAAGACAAACACAAAGTCTCAACGGGATTCGAACCCGGACCCCTCACGGAGGAATGTTCAGAGGCCATCGCTTAGACCACTGCGCCACCGGGGCGGCAACGAGAGTTTCAATACTTCCGGTAAGTAAGTGAGTAAATTATACGTTCCTGTCACACTTGTTTAATTTCCATATAACCTATTTACCCACTGCGGAGAGACTTTTTGAACGCTATATATATACACTGAAGTGCCAAAAAAACCCCTAAAAAAACTGGATACCTCTCCGCGTTGGTCCTCCTCGAGATTGAATAACGGCAGCAACGGGATGGGGCATGGATTCCACGAGCTTTCTGTCTTACTGTGGAGACAGTGCACACATGCTTCCTGAAGAGCGTCTAACAGTTCCATAATATTCGCCGGTGGAGGATTCCTGGTATTGACGGCACATTGAACAGCATCCAAAATGTCTTCGATGGTGTTTAAATCCGGAGAAAGAGGGGGGGGGCAAGTCAGGAGGCCAAACTCCGTGGAATGTTCTTGCAGT
Organism: Macrothele yani; assembly: GCA_039090855.1. Classification (NCBI taxonomy): domain Eukaryota; kingdom Metazoa; phylum Arthropoda; class Arachnida; order Araneae; family Macrothelidae; genus Macrothele; species Macrothele yani. The sequence goes on from CM077012.1 coordinate 80,154,146, forward strand.
CATAATCGGGTAACTGTGGACGTGTGCGGTGGCGCATCGTCGTAGTGAAAGAGGTCGAACTCGTCGGAGTAGTTGCATGACATGAACGAGTGCAAATGATCTCCAAGGATAGGTGTGTAGCCTCCACCAGTCAGACCGGCCTGCAGACATATGAGGGATCCTAATGCGTTCCAGTGCAAAACACACCATACCGTAACAGAGTCACCGCAGGTTTGCACTGTTTTTTGTAGACATCCATTGTCACGTGGTGTTGTCGCCACACCCGGAGTCGGCCATCTGCCCGAAGCAGTTGGTACCACGATTCGTCGGACTAGGCTATAGGTTTCCAGTCATCTTGCGTTCAATGGCAGTGTTCCCTAGCCCAGGCAAGGCGAACAGCCTCGTGTTGTCGGATCAGCAATGGCACCCGAGTGGGCCAGTCCAACATTCCTTGTGTTCAATGGTATCCTAAATGCCATAGAACACAAGCAATGTTGCACTGCCCGAAAGCTGATGCTACTACTGGCCCCAGCATTGAATTTCACTGTGATTTGCGGTAATGTTGCACGCCGGCCGGATAGTAATGTTGCACGCCGGCCGGATAGTAATGTTGCACGCCGGCCGGATAGTAATGTTGCACGCCGGCCGGATAGTAATGTTGCACGCCGGCCGGATAGTAATGTTGCACACCGGGTGCCAGACGCCTCTCTCCACAATCGTCCACGGCGCTGACTATCATACCACGTTCGAAATCTCTTAAATCCTGATAAGCTGCCATCCACTGCGAATGTTACTATTGGACTTGCGGTTATATCTGCCTCTACATATATGTCGTTTGTGGACGAAGCCATTTACCGTGTGGGTGTGGTGGCATGTAATGGAAATTGGTAGCGCCCTTCCCAGTTTTCTTTTTTTTTTTTTTTATGATTATGTTTAATTATAAATTGAGCTTCGATTTATAATTCAAAGCAGATTTGTTCTGCTCGGATTTTTGACCCATTTCCAAGTCTGGTTATATCGCTACCATCGCTGACCACATCTGTCTCTTATTGCCCATCGACTTTCAGGATTTGCTCACCCCAAACGTAACTGACAAACGATATTAATTTAGGCCTAACCTCCGAACAACGGCCACGTTTCAACAACGGTCACTTTTTCCCGGTCCGAGCAGTGCCCGTTTTCCAGAGGTTTCACTGTACTTTATTTTGCTTCGGGAGTTAACGAGCCTCATGAGAATCTATGTCTGTAAAGAGTCATCCTAATTACGAAACACTGGCTCTACGGAAGGGACAGAACCAGCGCCGCAGGACATGCGCACCACCCATGCCGCTTCTAGGACTCGAACCCAGTCCAGCTTACGCAATTAGCAGAAATCCGTGCCCCTGAGCACATGACCAGCTGGGAAGCAGACAGCAACTGTGTGGGAATCACAGGCTCTTTTACTCAAAATGGGGATTTTTAATCTGTCTGAGCAGATAAATGTGAAAGTAAGCCCCCCACCACACACACAAAAGAAAGGGTGTATTAGGGTGACTTAAAAATAAAACAGATTTAAAACACTCAGATTTATAGTGGGAAAATATTCTGTCAGCTGTTTAGCTACTGTTCTCCCGATGTGCGGGTGCGAAAAAAGCAAATTCAGTTATCAAATGAATTCAAAGTGAAATCTATAGATTTTTTTTTATTTTGGATTTTTTGAGGACAATTTTTCCCCCCTCTAAAATTGCACTTCAAGGATTACAAATGTATTACGAAGTTATGAAGCATTATTTCGAACATTGATTTTTCTTTTCTTGTTATCGGGTAATTAAGGCACAATGCAAAATTTAACTGGCATGAATTGCTTCCACGTGCAATGCGGTGTTCAATGGCCATACAATAAAGACGGCTGAACCGATTCCTACGCCCATTTCACCACTAGAGCACGGAAATCATATAACTTGCTTAAAATAAAGACTGCTGAATAGATTATTGCATCTTAGGCACTTTTCTGAAAATTCATACCGTTTTTGCATGTGAATGCCAGGTTTTTGAGGTTTGTTTAGGTGTATGCAGGCCATATCAGACGGATGAAGGTAAATCAGAAAAACCTTTTTTTACCCGCAACTACTAAAAACCAATGAACAGATTTCTACGCAATTCTTGGCTGGGGTGGACGTTCTGTCTAGTCGCACGCAAAGAAAATTCCAGCTTTGAAATTTGGGCATTATTCCTGCTGTATACATACACGAAAAAAAAAAAAAAAATGGAATCACACAGAGAAGTAAAAATAAGCAAAAAAAAAAAAAAAAAAAAAAAAAAACCCGTACATTTTCTGTACAGTAAAAATCACCGAAGAGTATTTAATTCAATTTTATTTTACGCGGTTATAATAACTAACGAATCTGCATAGAATAATTTACCTTTGTGATTGTACAACTCGAAAAAATAAGGAACTGTGAGTTTTCATAATACAGACTGAATTTCATTGTGGTGTAGATAAACTTCATTTTAGTTTTCTGCCGACTTCTAATAAACTCATGTTAAGCATAAGGACCCTTTGTTTCGGAAACTATAATTCAGTTTCTGCATATAAACATAACCGTGGGGAAAACACAAGTGTTTTAGGAATTTGAACACTGATACAATGAAAGCGGGAAAACCAGTTTCGTCACTTCTAAATCCCATTTGAAATTGCTTACTTGTGGACAATCCTGATACCTCTATAAATATATACATAATTGTACATATCCCTTTGACTCTTAGGAAACAAAATGGAGTTCTAGTGAAACCTAAAGAGGAAACAAACATACATGGTTTCCTTTCTTTCTTTTTATTTATCTTTCTTCGCTCAATGGTGAAATAAATCCAAATTATACATGGGAAATCTGATCATTCTGGAAAGCCAGAAAATCTGGGTCCCTAAATATGTACTTCGGTAGTGAGTATTTCATTTTGCTAAAAACTGGCATGTCTGTTGATCCCTTGACGAAACGAAAGAAAATCCGGTAAAAAAGAATAAAAAGTGAAATTTTGATATAAACGATTTTTAGTCTCTATTCTAAAAAAAGTAACTGGCGCTGCCGCCGCCGCTGTTTTAGAAATTTCGCGACACTTGTGCTTTCCTAGCTCGCAGCGCAAATAATACTGAACACAAAAATATGAACTTTACATCGTTTGTAGAGAATTGTTTGGAGAATACGCTGAAATAAGCCGTTTTTCGATTCTGGTGATAGTTCAAGAGCTATTGTATTTCAAAGTTAAGGTAAGCAAAAAAGTGCGCTCAGTTAGCGTTTCCGACGCACTAACAGCAACAGAACCACGAAACCTTGCAGGCATGTAGGGCCATGGCCGAATTTTTGCACTTGTCACCATTTTTTGAATTTCGATTTAGTTTACGAGAAACAAAATTTTTAAATTTCACAAAATTCTTTATTTCGCGATGGGATCCATTTTAAAAAAAACTGATATATGGCAAACTATAAATCACAATGCACTGCAATTTTTACAGCAAAAACTCACAATTATCATCCCTCTTTTAAAAAAAAATTAAGGAAAAATCATTTTATGATTTTTTAGCATTTTAAAGACGCAGAGGAAAGGAACGAACGGCTTCCCCTGTCTTCAACGGTAACCACGCAGGAACGTTCTGATCCCGTGACCTGCTGCCATGGTAACGCAGCTATTTTTAGCACTCTCTTCTCATTGGGTGAAAGGACAGGCTACAATCAAACTGGTAATGACGCAACGCTTAACGACGTAGCAACGCTTTTAAAGTTGGGCGTTTTCCGCCTGCATAAAATATAATAAAATAAAAATAAAAATGGTGGCTATGGAACATTCCTCTGCTTGAAATTTTCGCGAATTGTTCGACCACTTCTACATGACCTGGAGATTTGAAAATTGTCATGTTGATAGGTCTTTGAGGTCCGAATACCTAGAAGAGTCCGAAAACAACAACAACAACAAAATCAAAATGGAGGCTTTGAAACATTCTCTGCTTGAATTTTTTGCGAATTGTTCGACCACTTCTCAATAACCTTGAGATCTGAAAACTGGCATGCTGATAGTCCTTAAGGTCCGGATACCTAAAAAAGTCTAAAAACTAAACAGTTCAAAAGGGAGGCTTAGCTTTGCTGTTCAACATGCTGATAGGTTTAAAGATAATTATGCCAGAAACGTTAAAACGCTGTAAAAATTCCATGAAATTTTGATTTAAAATTAAGGGGCGCCAAAGCCTGATCCGTTTTACGTCAAACCGTATGCATTGACGCCACGACCCTGTTCTAAATCGTGAAACAGTTACGGATCTTAAATTAATTTTATTTCCCTTAATTACTTTTCCTTTCTTTAATTTTATGTTCAAAACATTATTGTTTCACCGTTCGGAGAACGGGCATAACTGCTAGTGATGTAAAAAAGAAAAAGTAAGTTCAATAAAATATTTCCTTATTAGCGCCAACTTAAACAAAAATAAAAACGATTTGCTGCCGTGCAGATTTGGACCTATATTTTTAGTACAACTTTTAAAAAAAGGTTTAAAAAGGAAGAAAGAAAAAGCAGGCGCTAATAGTATTTTTTCCGACTGTAGAAACGATATATCTCCGCGCTTATAAAACGGATTTAAAGAAATTACATTTAGCACCCCAAATGCCACTAACAATGAGAATGGTGTCTCATGCACTTACGAATTCTTATTATGTGTGTACAGTTTTCCCGTTAGGTAGTGCAAACATATTTTCAGTTTTCCCGTTAGATAGCGCAAACATATATATATCATCATCATCATCATCATCATTGTCAACCATTATCAATCCACTGCTGGACGAAGGTCTCCCCAAGTTTCCTCCACAACGGTCTGTCTTGTGCCAGTCTCCTCCATGTCACCCCTGCATACTTTCGAATTTCATCCACCCATCTCCCATGTGGTCTTCTTCTGGGTCTTTTCCTGTCCCTTGGAATCCAATCTAAAATTTCGGCTGTCCATCGATGATCTGTCCTTCTGGCAGTATGTCCAGCCCATTGCCATTTCAGGAATTTAACTCTGATCATGATGTCTTCCACTCTTGTCATTTTTCGGATCCACGAGTTCCTCTTCTTATCTCTCCTGGTTACACCAAGCATGCACCTCTCCATGCTTTTTGAGTTGTCTGCAGCCTTTGTATGTCTCTTTTAGTTAAGGCCCACGTCTCTGCACCATACGTAAGCACTGGAAGGATGCATTGATCAAACACTTTTCTTTTAAGACATAATGGCATATTGCTCTTGAAAATTATGCTGTTTCTTCCAAAAGCTCTCCAGGCAAGTTTTGTACGCTGATTAATTTCTTCATCAATGTGACCCTCACTTGATATCTGCTGTCCAAGATAAACGTACGTGTCTGTTATCTCCAGCTTTTCTCCATCAATCGATAAATCTTCATTTCTTGTAAAAGCATTGAACATCACTTTTGTCTTCTGAAAGTTCATTTTTAATCCCACTTCTTTACTCTTGTCAGCAAGTTCCTGGATCATACTCTGCAGCTCTGATGGGGTAGTTGCAAAAATGACTACGTCATCAGCAAAACGAAGGTGGGTTAGATAATCTCCATTAATCTTTATCCCCTTGTTTTCCCAGCTGAGCGACTAAAAAACACCCTCCAATGTGGCATTAAAGAGCTTTGGAGATATGGTGTCACCTTGTCTCACTCCCTTTCCAATTTTTACGTGTGTTGTATTTTCAAACAGCCGAATCTTTGCACTTGCATTTTCATAGATGTTATTAATAATATTAATGTATGCATCTTCAATACCGCAGGTTTTCAGAGCCATTGTAACTGCTGATGGTTTCACCGAATCAAAGGCTTTTTCATAATCGATAAAAGCCATGCACAATGGAAGTTCATATTCCCTCGCTCTTTCAATTAGTTCTCTCAGCACGTGGATATGATCTATTGTGCTGTAGCCACTCCTGAATCCAGCTTGTTCTCTCGGTTGAGCCATGTCCAGTGTTACCTTCAAGCGGTGTGAAAGAACTTTAGTGAAGATTTTATAAACTACTGATAGGAGGCTGATAGGTCTGTAGTTTCCGAGATCCTCAATGTCACCTTTCTTATGTAGCAGGATCATTGTAGCGGTGTTCCAATCCTCAGGAATTTTTCCTTCATTAAGGCGTCGAGTGAAAATTTGGGCGAGTACTGTTTCGATTTCTCCACTTGCTTCTTGTATGATGTCTACAGTAATTCCATCTTCTCCTGGAGCTTTTCCTCGCTTCATGTTCTTGATTGCATGTGCAACTTCTGCTGGAAGGACTGGAGGAACTCTGGTACTGGTATCTTTCATGATGTCTGGAGTGCATATATCATCCCTTTCATATAATTTGGAGTAGAAATCTTTCACTCTTGTCAAAATTTCGCCTCTATTTCTTGTTACAGAACCATCTTCTTTTCTCAGTGCCATAATCTGTTTTCTTCCCTTACTGAGATGTCCCTTTGCTATCTTTAGGCTTTGGTTGGTTTTCAATTGTTTTCCTCACTAGTTCACAGTTGAATTTCCTTACGTCTTCAGTGATACTTTTTCTTACTGTCTTGCATAGCTCTATATATTCCACTTTGGAAGTCACATCTTCTTTAGTTGTCCTCATCTCTCTTCTTTTTTGCATCAACATTTTGGTTTCTCCTGATAATTTGTTCACATGCAACTTGTTCTTAGACCCAGCTAATTTTGTTGCTGTTTCCATAAGAGCTTTGGTTACTTTTCTGTTAACTTCAGAGATGTCCACTTCTTCTGATGTTAGGCCTTCTAAAGCAGAGAACCTGTTCTTCAGTTCTAACTTGAAGGTATTATGGTGTTTTTTAAGGTTGGTTATGTCAATACATTTTGTTTGTCTTATGAGCTTGCCACGTTCCAGTTTAGTGTTGAGGTGCATCTTACATCTCACCAATCTATGGTCACTACCTGTGTTGAACTTGTTTAGCACACTGCAGTCTTCTATGACGAATTTTTTGTTACACATAATAAAATCAATTTCACTTGTCGTCCCATTTGGATGTCTCCATGTCCATTTCCTGTGTGGCTTTTTCTTGAAGAAGGAGTTCAAGATGAAAAACCCTTCTGCCTCTGCAAACTCAACGAGAGTATTTCCACGCTGGTTTCTGTTGCCATGACCGAATTTACCTACTGAAGTTTCATTCTGTTGCTGTTGCCCTATTTTTGCATTGAAATCTCCCATAATTATTTTCAAGTGCTGCTTACCTTTATTATTTAGATGACAAATTTCCTCATAAAATTCTTCAATTTCTTCTTCAGGATGACTTGTGGTGGGTGCATAAGTTTGAATAATCTGAGCCTGGTATCTTTTCGAGAGTTGGATAACAAGTCGTGCAGCTCTGTCAGAGGAACTTTCAACTTCTACAACTTTATCCTTCAGTTTCTTGTTTATTATAAATCCAACACCACTAGTTCTGCCAGTATCTGTCCCACGATAGTAGAAGAGATGTCCACTTTTCAGTTCGATGAGATCTTCTCCTTTTCTTCTTACCTCACTTAGCCCCACGATGTCCCACTTGATCCTTTGTAGTTCCTCTTCCAATTCAAGAAGCCTTGAATCAGAAGATAGGGAGCGTCCATTGTAAGTAGCCAAGGTCAGCATCAGATGGCAGCCTAGTCCGGTCCTCCGGGGATTCTTAGCACCCTCTGCCTTCATGTCACACTGGCCGCTGCCTTGGCCAGGTACATTCCAGCTGCCGGAGACTGAGGGCCAAGATTTAAGTTGTGGAATCATTTTGGAGGGGTTTGGCCATAACTCACCACGCTGGCCAAGCGGGTTGGTGAGTGTGGGATAGAATTTCCTCTAATCCCGATGGTATAGTTATACCGCTATGGGCGGTCGTCAGAGCCCCTTTAGTGGGAACAGGATGCACCACGAGAAGGCGGGGTTGACATTTGTCAAGGAGAGGCTGTGATGTTACGCATCACCTGACCTTACATCCCATATATATATATATATATATATATTCGGTAGAAAAATATTAGAAATAAGGCTGATGAGCAGTTGAGATGGGCATCCTCCGCGTACAGCGAAACAGATCCAAACCGATAAAGGCGGACAGGCGATAAATAGGTGGACAGCAAGGTAAACGGGTAAACGAACATGGGTAAATGTGGTGATCTCAGCGACTTTGATCGAGGACACATTGTCAGCGCAAGACAGATCAGTCATTCTATCGCCCAAGTGGTAAGAATCCTATGGTTTCCGAAGGATACCGTGTAAAGGAGTGCACCGCGAGCATACCATCGACGGATGTACCAGCGCCCGGAGAGCAAGCGGTGGTCCACGACACACCAGTGATGCCCGGGGTCGATGTAGATTGTCTAGGCTCGTACAGACCGACCGTTTGGCAACTGCGGCGCAAATCCCATCCAGGTTAAATGTCGGAGGCCCAAGTAGCGTCAGTGAGCGAATGGAACGGCACACGATGCATACCCTGGGCTACGGGAACTGACCGTTGACTGCTCGCCATCGGACATTACTCCTCGCTTTGTGCCGGGAATACCAAAACTGGAACTTTGCAGAGTGGAGCCGCATCGTGTGGTCAGATGAATCCCGTTTTCACCTGTGTAGAGTTGACATGAGGGTGAGGGTGTGGCGTCGACAGGATGCTTGGGGAGATTTCTCATGAGACACATTAGGTCTGTCAGTATGTCTGGAGCTGTCCCGGACAATTCGTCTAATGACGATTGGTCCAATGCCGGTTAGTCCAATTCCGAATCTTCCAAAGGGACGATTAGTCCAATGCCGGTTAGTCCAGTTCCGAATCGTCCAAAGGTACGATTTGTCTAATGCCGGTTAGTCCAGTTCCGAATCGTCCAAAGGGACGATTGGTCCAATGCCGGTTAGTCCAGTTCCGAATCGTCCAAAGGTACGATTAGTCCAATGCAAGTTAGTCCATATCCGAATCGTCCAAATGGACGATTGGTCAAATGCCGTTTAGTCCAATGGATTATTCGTCCAATGGTACGATTGACCAATGGCAATTTGTCCAAAGGTACGATTAGTCCAATGCTAATTCGTCCGATGGTATTATCCTACCAACGGCCATTTTTTTTAAATAAAGGAATAATAAATTAAGCTATTCTCCTCTTTATAACCTTTTGGAAAACGATTTCCACATATTTGATACTTGTAAACATTTTATAAACCTGGTAAAAGGCACTCAACAGAACATTTCTCAACTCTTTACAAGACACCTAGGACGTGGGCCTTTTCCAAAAATTCAAGTTACGACTTAGATATTTGGCATTTGTAAACATTTTATAAAACCTAAAAAAATCACTCAACGGATTATTTCTCACATCTTTACAAGGCACCTAGGCCGTGGACCTATGCATTAATATTTACGTAATGACTAAGTAAAAGCGCAATATGATTAACTTGACTTGATGTGTAAACGCTGTGAACATGACATTGGTAAAATAAAAACTGTTAAAAACACCTAGGCCTACGGCCTATGAATTAATATTTAGTGCCTAAGAAAAAGCGCATTATTGTTAACTTGATTTGATATCAAGTTCATTGAATGGCTCATACATCAGTAATTTCATGCCGCAGCTAGAACAGAATAATAAGAAAAAAGCGATTCCTAATAAAAAAAATCCATAACCACAGTATTACGCATGAAATGTAACATTATTTTACATTCTTTGGACTACTGGCACTGCCATACAACACCGAAGACAGAATAAGAACGGATGAGATTTGTTTCGCACGAGTTCGGACAGATGAGATGGAATTGGACTAATCGTACCATTGGACGAATCGTACCTTTGGACCAATTGTCCCTTCGGACGAATCGATATTGGACCAATCGGCATTGGACTAAACGGCATTGGACCAATTGTCGTTGGATGAATCGTACCAGACCCGTCTGAAGAGGTCTTTAACCGCTGCGCGCTATCAGTAAGTGCTGGCCGTAAGTGCTTACACGCTTTCATGATCTTCGCGCATCCCACGGCCGATTGTCTGTTTCAGCAGGACAATGCGGCACCCCACCGGGTCGCAACCATCCAGGCATGTCTCGAGGAACACTCACCTGAGTTTGGAACCATCCAGTGGCCCCCAAGGTCTTCGGATTTAAACCCTGTGGAAGCTCTCTGGTATGCCGTGGAACGGAACATCAGATCCGTTAATAAACAAAGACATCGCTCTTTCCACGTTTTAGCAACACACAGCAACCGAAAAATTGTTATTCGGTCACCGCTGGGGATCCGAATACCAGATCTCTCGATAGCTAGCCTAGCGCGTTAGTCCAGTTCGAAATCGTCCAACGGTGGCCAACAATCCACGGCGCTATGTGTGTTTTTCTGTCAGCTTCTGACATCATAAATCCGTAAGATGGGCTCAGCTACTGAGACGTCTCCATCTGGTGGGCATTAATGGCAATGGCTATATATTAATTATAGCAGTTAAATCCAAAGGGCGAAGTCCAAAGTGAAAATCCTCCAAATACGTGGCGTCAGTGAACAAACAAAGACGTCGCTCTTTCCCCGTTTTAGCAATACACAGCAACCGTAAAATTGTTATTCGGTCACCGCCGGGGAAGCGAATCCCGGATCTTTCGATATCTAGCTGAGCGCGTTAGCCTTACACCCCGGCGGTGACCGAATAACGATTTTTCGGTTGCTGTGTGTTGCTAAAAGGTAGAAAGAGCGATGTCTTTGTTTATTCACTGACGCCACGTATTTGGAGGATTTTCACATCAGATCCGTTGTCCGCCAGAGTCGTCGGACGGATTTGTGGACAACGCTGCAACATACATGGCTGGCATTACCTCCGGAAACCTTCTGGCATCTGGAGGAGTAGATTCCTCTGCAGTACCGGTTGTTATTCACGCTAGAGGATCACCAACAACGCTGTTAGGTAGATATCACATCTTCAATGTTATGTCCATTGGGTATATACGAAAGTCCAATTCAATTATTTCCGTTGCACTCGATAACTGGAATTCTCAGTGAAATTTTCCATGCATTTCGTGCTTCTCATCATGCAGGGTATTACTACTAAGTGAAAGAAATGAATATTTTTGTTAGATAACGCAAAAGCATAATTTACATTTTTCATTACATCTTCTCTTCTAAAGGTCTGATTTCAGAAATCCTTTTTGGGTCCGATATCTGTAATTACGATAAAACATTTTCATGCATTTTATTATTTTATGGATGAAAAATACTCTCGCTGAATATCATAACCTTAGATTTTTAGCTCGCCAATATTGCAATGTCAATCCTTCCGACTAAAAAAAAAAATATTTTAGCATCAGCTGGCTTTAGCCATGATCAATAAAACACACACAGACAAACGGGCGAGATTTGATTTTTGTGTGTGTTAGTATAATATACGCAAACTGGTTTTTACTGACGCCCTACTTTCTTTTTAAGGGGAGGATGTCACAATATATTTGTTTTTGAGAACCACATCTAATTCTAAAAGTCATATTTGAAAAGTTGCTTTTTCATCGGATTAGTGTCCCCATTATCAAATCAAAGCCATGATCAAAATAATCCGAGTATTTACAGCTAGGCAAGAAATTTGAGAACGCTTCATTTTTCTCATTCCTCCCAAGGTCAGGTGTAGATCTGATTTCCTGAGTCTAAAGCGACCTTTGCGTCATATATTCGAGCACCTTTATGTGCGGGGAGGGGAGAGTGTAGGAATGTCCTAAGTTTCAACGGGAGTAATTGGCCCGAGTCCGTTGTCTCAGCGCTCTCCGAGGCGCGGTGGGTTTTTGGAATACAGAATAACATCAGTCAGTTTTTGAATTTACAGTCGGTTTCTCTAACCACAAGGCTATCCATAGCACCAGCAGCATTCAAATTTTACTTATGAAGAAAAACAAATCATTTGGGTGGTATAAATTGAATTTCTCAGTTCGATAATACTTCAGCTTCTACAGGTTGGATTAGAAAAATTCTTTGAACGTCATCTAGTTCTTACCGCACTCGGTATTATCTATGTATTTTAACATTCTAAATTCTTTTTTTTTCATGACGGAGCGCAATAAAAGATACTGCCGTTTAATACTACATCTCCGTTCTTGAAATATATGTTTTTAAAATAATACTTTTTGCACCTGGTTTTTGAAAAAAGAACTAGAATTCCCCAGGCATGAGTGTGTGTGTGTGTATGTGTATGTGTTCGAAGGTAGATGTGGCAGCCTTTCTGAAAAAAAGAAATCTAGGTGGCCAAATTCGATTTTTTGTTGAAAAAAAAACTGCCTTGAAATATTTTTAAGGTACTAAGTTTCAGTCTGGTTAAACGACATGCTCATTACTTCCGATAATTCAGCAGCAACCTATTGTTATTTTTTTTGGATTAGGGAATGCACAAGAATACGAGAATATACCCTGTCCTACCATTAATATCCGAGCATCCCTCCACTGATAGTGAATTCGGTCTTACGCAGGCACCACGTCATAGACCCAACTATAAATATTCTCGTAGGTCTATAATGAGAATAGCACGGCTGTGAATACAAGATGTATCGGTCGACAAAAATAACTGATTGCCATCGGTACCACATAAGCAATGTCCCCGTTCGTGATATTACAGCTACACTAAAAATATCTGGGTCGACAGTTGGTGATGTGATATTCAAATAGCAGCGTACTGGGGCTGATTCTGCCAAGAAACGACCAGGACGTGACAACAGGACAGCTCTGTAAAGGACTCTCCACTCAAAACTGAAATCAGTATTGTCTCAAATCACTCAAACTATATATGAGACTGTTTTTCTTTGATTGGGGTTTTAACGACCACCTTGAGCAACTCAGTGAGCTATAAGCAGTCACCCTTCTCTAATTTGCGGCCAATGATTCTAGGGAAAGTGTCGTAAGACAAACACAACATCCTTGCCTCACCGGGACTCTTACCCGGACCCATCTGGGACGAAAGATCAGAAGTCATTGCTTAGAATTCCGCGCCAACGAAGCAGCGTGAGACTATTGGGACTAATGTTAGCACCAGTACAGTGAGCAGGACGGTGCACAAAAATGGATTACCACGGTCGAGCAACCGTCCGCAAAGCGCTAATCACTTCGACTAACGCTACACAGGAGCGTGGTGTAAGAAACCTCAATCATGGACTACGGACCGATGAAAAACCGGGCTTTTGACTGACGAGTCACGATACACAACAGTTTAGCAGTCTGACCGTTGCTCCTGGGTGTGGTCGATAGCAGGAGAAAGGTACCTTCCTGGCGGTACCGTCTCATCATTGAAGTTTGGTGGACGCAGCGTGATCGAATGGAGAAGTTTTTCGTGGTTCGACTTGGGCCCATTAGTCATTTTGGACAAAAACTACGAATACTGATCTTTACTTGGACGTGCTGGACAAATTCGCGCTGCTAACGTTGTGGAAATACTTTGAAGAAGGACCATATCTCTATAAGTAGGACATCGCACATTGTCATACTGCTCACGCTGTTACAGATTGGTTTCAGGACATGGGCGTCAAAAAGTTAGACCGGCCAGACCAGGGTCCTGACCTGAACCGTATAGAGAATTTACGGTACGAATTGGATTGTGGAGCGCAGAAGAAGATATCGCCCATCAAACAAGGATGAACTTGTCACTCCTTTAAAAGCCGAATAGCGAGTCATCTCGGCGGGAGTTTACAAAACACTGGTAGCGAGCATTTCTCGAAGACTAGAGGCCGTAATAAGGGTCAAATGTTTCAGCATACAATGTTAAATTTTCTGTAAGTAAAGATTATTTGTACACGTGCAGTTATATATATGTTATAGGTTGCGCAGTTTATATGTATCCTGCCGTCCCGGTGGTGCAGTGATCTAAGTGTTGGTTTATGACCATTTGTTCAAGATGGGTCCGGGTTCAAACCTCGGTGAGGCATGGATGTTGTATTTGTATTACGGCACTAGCTCTCTCCCTTCCCTGGATTCAGTGGTCCTAAATAGTGGATGGAAAGCTGCCTTCCGCTATTTAGGACCACTGCTCATTGTGGAAGTTAAACCCCCCCCCAAACTAACTAACTAATGCGATGTCAGAAACGTCATGACGTATTTTGACACCCGATGGAGGTTAGGCGGTTTTGGAAGTACTAGAGACATGCGCAGCTCTGTTATCGCTATGGCATTCGACAGGTGCTAGTTCTATCTGCAGTCTAAAAGTAATAGTGAGCTATTTGGTTGATTTGCGGAGATTTGACATCAAGTTGAAGATGGAAGACCAAACTGTGCATTTCCGCCATATTTTACTGTTTTACTTCCGTAAAGGGAAGAACGCGCGTCAAGCTTGTGAAAAGTTGCGTAAAGTGTACGGTGATAATGCTCTACAAGAACGTCAGTGCCAGCGGTGGTTCGCAAAATTCCGTGCTGGCGATTTTGACCTCAACGATGCTCCTCGGTCCGGGAGGCCAACCGAGGTTGATGACGTGCTGCTTCGCCAAATCAAGGCATTGATCGAGTCAAACCCACGTTACATGACACGTGAGATTGCAGACACATTGCACATCCATCATTCAAGTGTGCACAACCACCTGAAGAAGCTAAAATACGCAAGCAAGCTCGATGTGCGGGTTCCTCGTGAACTCAAAGAAGCTCAATTGACGGCGCGTATAAACATCTGCGATATGCTCATTAAACGTGAGCAAAACGATCCTTTTGAAGCGACTGATAACTGGTGGCGAAAAGTGGATTATGTACAACAATGTGCTGCACAAACGGTCTTGGTTCCGACGTGCTGCTTCGCCTCAAACGACATCCAAAGCAGACATTCATCAGCGGAAGGTTCTGATCTCAGTGTGGTGGGATTTTAAAGGTGTCGTGTTTTTCGAGCTCCTACCACGGAAATAAACAATCAATTTGAATGTGTACTGTCGGCAATTGGACAGTTTGAACGAATCCATCATCCAGAAACGTCCAGAGCTCGTTCATCGTAAAGGTGTTGTGTTCCATCACGGCAACGGGAGATTACACACAAGTTTGATCACCCGCCAAAAATTATTGGAGCTTGGGTGGGATATGTTGCCACACTCAACATACTCGCCTGATCTTGCGCCGTCAGACTTTTCCTTGTTTCGCTCTCTTCAACAGGCCTTGCGTGGTATAACGTTCAATTCAGATGAGGCTGTAAATCAGCACCTTGTACAGTTTTTGCACGAAAAACAGGTTCTTCTATGAACGAGGCATTCTGCAGCTCACTGAAAGATGGCAAAAGGTTATCGAACAAAACGGGCATTATAGCATTGATTGATCTTTGTTCTTTCTGTCTATAAATGACCTTTACAAAACATGGCTAAAATGCGTCATGACTTTTCCGACAACCCAATATATGCATTTACATTGAATGATACATTAAACACCGAAAAGGCGAAAGAAATTTCCGTATTTGAAAAGTAGATGAGCATTAAAAATAAAAGATGAGTATTTAAAAATACTCATCTTATTTTACTTCATTTTATTTTTTCTCAAAAAGGAAGTCAAATAAGAATTTCACGGAGCAGACTGCATTAGCATTATCGATTTTCACGTAACGGCTCGCGCGAGCGGGAAATTTTTTGGATAGCAAATAAAACATGAAAGATGACACCGAATTTTCGGATGTAATGACCATGTGTTTTGAATCCTTTCACGCACAAAAAGAAAATACTTTTGTATTTCAGAGAAGATTTTTAGAAAATCTAAAAATTCAGCAAGTGAGATAATTCACTTTCACCACCTTGGGAATAACCGAGTATAACTTAAGTTACGATATGTGAACAGAGTTTTTCGTAGTGAATGGAACCGGTCACTTAAAAAAGAAATTAGGCGCAAAATGCTCTTCATAATAGAGAGTATCCTATCAAATAAGGACTTCAAGGCATTTTTAGATATGAATAAACTTTTTCAAATAGAAATAGAAGCTGCCCTGCCAAGGATTTGAGCAATGGTAAAGTAGAAAATGTGCGAAAAGTTGCAAAAGCTATAAGAAAAAGGAATTTTTCAAATACGTCTTCCGGAAGAAGAGCTAGCGAAAAAAAATTCCACATTTGTGTCTACTATAGGTAGTTGGAAAACTGGGAATTATTTAAAAAGTATAATGCTTCCAATTTTTTTTTTGATTGGGGGTTTAACGACCACCATAAGCAACACATTGGGCTATGAGAAGTCGCCCGTCCCCAATTTAGGGCCACTAATTCCAGGGAAGGGAGAGAGACCTGCCCCGTAAGACAAACACAACATCCATGCCTCACCGGGATTCGAATCCAGACCCATCTCGGACGAATGATCAGAAGCCATCGCTTAGACCACTGCAGTCTTTACTGTAACAAATAACATACACTGAGAAATGAAATATTTCAATGCGATTTTTTAAAACAGAGATAGAAATGCACACTAACACCGCTTGGCACCAGAATTGCAAACTACAAAAAATCCGGTGTCACGTCAATTCGTCGACTACGACAATTCGTCGCGCGTCAATTCGTCGCGCGTCAATTCGTCGACCACGACGATTCGTCGAGCGTCAATTCGTCGCGGACAAATTCGTCGACTACCTCAATTCGTCGCATTTACAGATTTTTGTTACATACAAAACAAATGCAGGAAAACGTACGATTTAAAATTTTCGTGAAATCTAGTTTTCATTTCAGAACCATCAAATTTGGTATCATGAAACTCTAACTTAGACGCTAGACGGCTTTTGGAAGGGGTTCGAGCCCGGGGGTCAGAGCCCCCCCCTCACAAAAAATTTCGTAAAATCTACAGTTTTCATTTTAGAACCACAAAATTTGGTATACTATCTCATGGTGCTCTAACTTAGACGGTACATCGTTTTTGGATCGGGTCAAGGCCCGGGGGTCAGAGCCCCCACATACAAAATTTTCTTAAAAACTACATTTCAAAACTGTCTTTATTCTTCAAATAAAAATAGCATTTCTATGTACATGACAGTAGAATTCTGCCAATAAATACAGTGGTATATACAACAACTGGAAAGTTCCAGTGAAACGTAAAACAAAATATTGTTAAAATCATAAAATTATATCGCCCCGAAGGGCGAAGGAGAGGCAGACAATAAAGCACGAGCGATGCAAATGAAAATGTATACTACAGTATTGTAGACAAGAAAAGACATGATGCTATACTATTCACGAATTCCAATTAAGTATTACTACCATACTCAAGATTAAATATGCACAAGGTACTAATTCACATAAAAGACCATGGGTGAGAGGGAACTAACAGGTGCAACAGTATTTAGAAATATGACAGAAATGGTAGAAACAATTAAGCACAAATACTTATTATATGCACAGAATTATGCAGTGACAAGAGAGAAATACGCTAAACGGACCCAGGAGGGCAACTTTACAAAAAAAACAGAAATCGAACAGTATTGCAATTCATAAGTGTCATATCATATGTACAGAACAATACAGTGACAAAAAAGAAAGCCGCTAAGCATACCCAGAAGGGCAGCTTCTCATAAAACAGAAATGTAACAGTGGTGCTACACTCAAAATTTGCATCATATGTACAGAAGTATTCAGTGACAAGGGGGAGAATCGCTAAAAGTACTCAGAAGAGCATCTTCTTACATTAAATTATATACACAGGGACAATAAAATTTCAAAATATATTCAACATAATGTAGGGGACATTAGTTTTCAATTCAGAACCGCCGCCCCGGTGGCGCAGTGGTCTAAGCGATGGCCTCTGATCATTCGTCCGAACGGGGTCCGGGTTCGAATCCCGGTGAGGCATGGATGTTGTGTTTGTCTTACGGCACTGGTTCTTTCCCTTCCCTGGAGCCAGTGACCCTAAATTAGGGACGGGCGACTGCTTATAGCCCATTGAGTTGCTCACGATGGTCGTTAAACCTCCAATAAAAAAAAAAAAAAATTCAGAACCACCAATTCTGGTATACTATCTCATGGTACTCTAACTTAGACGCTAGATGGTTTTTGAAAGGGGTTGGAGCCCGGGGGTAAGAGCCCCCCATGAAAATGCCGTAAAATCTACAGTTTTCAATTTAGAACCACCAAATTTGGTATACTATCTCATGGTACTCTAACTTAGACGGTAGACCGTTTTTGCAAGGGGTTGCAGCCCGGGGGTAAGGGCCCCCTCATAAAAAAATTCGCAAAATGAACAGTTTTCAATGTAGAACCACCTAATTTGGTATACTATCTCATGGTACTCTAACTTAGACACTAGACCGTTTTTAGAAGGGGTTGGAGCCCGGGGGTCAGAGCCCCCACATACGAAATTTTCTTAAAAAACTACAGTTTTCAATTCAGAATCACCAAATCTGGTATACTATCTCATGGTACTCTAACTTAGACGCTAGACGATTTTTGAAGGGGTTGCAGCCCGGGGGTAGCCCCCCCCTCATAAAAAAATCGCAAAATCTACAGTTTTCAATTTAGAACCACCTAATTTGGTACACCATCTCATGGTACTCTAACTTAAACGCTAGACCGTTTTTAGAAGGGGTTGGAGCCCGGGGGTAAAGCCCCCCGTCATAAAAAATGCCGTAAAATCTACAGTAATAAATTTAGAACCACCAAATTTGGTATACTATCTCATGGTACTCTAACTTAGACGCTAGACCGTTTTTAGAAGGGGTTGGAGCCCGGGGGTAAAAGCCCCCGTCATAAAAAATGCCGTAAAATCTACAGTAATAAATTTAGAACCACCAAATTTGGTATACTATCTCATGGTACTCTAACTTAGACGGTAGACCGTTTTTGGAACGATTCAAGGCCCGGGGGTCAGAGCCCCCACATACGAAATTTTCTTAAAAAACTACAGTTTTCAATTCAGAATCACCAAATCTGGTATACTATCTCATGATACTCTAACTTAGACGCTAGACAGTTTTTTAAAGGGTTTGGAGCCCGGGGGTAGGAGCCCCCCTCGTCATGAAAAAAGCCGTAAAATCTACAGTATTCAATTTAGAACCACCAAATTTGGTATACTATCTCATGGTACTCTAACTTAGACGGTGGACCGTTTTTGGAACGGGTCAAGGCCCGGGGGTCAGAGCCCCCCCCCATAATTTTTTTGTAAAATCTACAGTTTTAAATTCAGAACCATTAAGTATGGTATCATGAAACTCTAACTTAGACGCTAGACGCTTTTTGGAAGGGGTTAGAGCCCGGGGCGTCAAAGCCCCCCTCATAAAAATTTCGTAAAATCTACAGTTTTCAATTTAGAACTACCAAATTTGGTATACTATCTCATGGTACTCTAACTTAAACGGTAGACGGTTTTTTGTAACTGGTCAAGGCCCGGGGGTAAGTGCCTCCGCATACAAAATTCTTCTTGACAAGTGGTGAGAAGCCAGCCCCTAGATCACTCCGCCGCCGTAGCGGCACACGTTGAATAGCATTTTTCATACGGCCCCAAACGCTGTTATGGACATACTAGATTGAACTGGACGCAAATAAATCATTAATATAATTTGTACTAGCAGGGATTCCAGTTATTTGCCAGGTACATATTACTATTTGTGGAATCACCAAGTTCAGCGGGTGAAAGTTGAATGAAAAAGATATTCCTGCAATTTTCCAGTAAACTTATTTTAAATTTTTTGATTTAGTTAATTTAATTTTGCGAAACAAAAAAGAAAGAAAAAGGAATGGGAATACTTACCTTCTAGGAGACATCTATAGAACTGCAGTACATCTGGCGTGTGCTTCTGTGAATCCCGCAACAAAGAAATGCAATGTACCTATGTAATGTCGACTGCGTTCGACTTCACTTTGGCATTGATCATCTTTTTCTTACCGTTTTGAATTTTGAATATCTGGAACTCTCTATTTACATTACATTATATTTCTTCCTGATAAGCCGCTCGTTGGTAGTGAAAGCTAAACTATATTGATTTGTGTTTTTAATACACCATTAAACGCATATTTTTGCACTTTCTTGTTATCTACAGGCCCTAACTTAGACCGTAGGTTGGTTAGTTGGTTGGTTGATGGTTTATGGTGCAAGGCCCTCAAAGGGCCAAAGAGCGCCTTAGAACGTAGATAGGGTATTCTTAAGAGTAAAAAACGGAACTTTTTACGAAAATGTCGCATGGGGCTCCCTTGAACCGAGCCCCGACCCCTTCCAAAAACCGTCTACCGTCTAAGTTAGATAACCATGAGTAGTATACCAAATTTGGTTGTTCTAAATATAAAACTGTAGATTTTACGAAATTTTTATGAGGAGGGGGGGGGGGCTCTCACCCCCGGGTTCCAACCCCTTCCAAAAATCGTCTAGCGTCTAAGTTAGAGTTTCATGATACTAAATTTGGTGGTTCTGAATTGAAAACTGTAGTTTTTAAGAAAATGTTGTATGTGTGTGTGTGTGCGGGGGAGGGCTCTGACCCCCGGGCCTTGACCCGTTCCAAAAACCGTCGACCGTCTAAGTTAAAGTACCATGACATAGTATACCAAATTTGGTGGTTCTAATTTGAAACGTTGATTTTGCGAATTTTTTATGAAAGGGTCCTTACCCTTTCATAAAAAAATCTGCAACCCCTTCCAAAAATCGTCTAGCATCTAAGTTAGAGTACCATTAAATAGTATACCAAATTTGGTGGCTCTAAATTGAAAACTGTAGACTTTACGAAATTTTTTGTGAGGGGGGCTCTGACCGCCCGGGCCTTAACCCGTTCCGAAAACGGTCTACCGTCTAAGTTAGAGTGCCATGAGATAGTATACCAAATTTGGTGGCTCTAAATTGAAAACTGTAGATTTTACGAAATTTTTATGAGGGGGGCACTGACCCCCGGGCTTCAACCCCTTCCAAAAACCGTCTATCGTTTCAGAACCATCAAATTTGATGGTTCTGAAATAAAAAACTAGATTTTACGAAAATTTTGAATGTATGTGTTCAAAAGACCGTCGACCGTCTAAGTTAGAGTACCATGAGATAGTATACCAAATTTGGTGGTTCTAATTTGAAAACTAGATTTTGCGATTTTTTTTATTAAGCCCCCCCGGGCTGCAAACCCTTGCAAAAACGGTCTACCGTCTAAGTTAGAGTACCATGAGATAGTATACCAAATTTGGTGATTCTAAATTGGAAACTGTAGATTTTACAAATTTTTTTGTATTCGGGGGGGGGGGGCTCGGACCCCTTCCAAAAACCGTCTGGCGTCTAAATTTGAGTTTCATGATAACATACTTAATGGTTCTAAATTGAAAACTGTAGATTTTACAAAAAAAATTATGGGGGGATGGTTCTGACCTCCGGGCCTTGACCCGTTCCAAAAGCGGTCTACCGTCTAAGTTAGAGTACCATGAGATAGTATACCAAATTTGGTGGTTCTAAATTGAAAACTGTAGATTTTACGGCATTTTCATGGGGGGGATCTAACCCCCGGGCTCCAACCTCTTCCAAAAACCATCTAGCGTCTAAGTTAGTGTACCATGAGATAGTATACCAGATTTGGTGGTTCTGAATTGAAAACTGTAGATTTTAAGAGAATTTTGTATGCGGGGGGCTCTGACCCCCGGGCCTTTACCCGTTCCAAAAACTGTCTACTGTCTAAGTTAGAGTACCATGAGATAGTATACCAAATTTGGTGCTTCTAAGATGTTAACTGTAGATTTTACGAAATTTTATGGGGGGGCTCCGACCCCCGGGCTCCAACCTTTTCCAAAAGCGTCTGCCGTCTAAGTTAGAGTTTCATTATACCAAATTTGATGGTTCTGAAATGAAAACTAGATTTTACGAAATTTTGTATGTATGTGGGGGTGGGGACTCTGACTCCCTGGGCCTTGACCCATTCCAAAAACCGACAACCGTCTAAGTTAGAGTACTATGAGATAGGATACCTGATTTGGTGGTTCTGAATTGAAAACTGTAGATTTTACGAATATTTTGTGTATGTGGGGCTCTGACTAACCGGGCCTCTGACCCGTTCCAAAAACCGTCTACTGTCTAATATTTTTAGTGCCAAAGAAAAAGCGTAATATTCCTATCCTGTCTGAGTGTCTAAACTTTATAAATTTGATCAGGGAGGAAGACGTTCGAAACCGTACGTTTTCCTGCATTCGTTTTGTATGTAACCAAAATCTGTAAACGCGACGAATTGACGCAGTCGACAAATTGACGTAGTCGACGAATTTGTCCGCGACGAATAGACGCTCGACGAATCGTCGTGGGCGACGAATTGACGCGCGACGAATTGACGCAGTCGATGAATTGACGTGCGACGAATCGTCGCAGTCGATGAATTGACGTAGTCAACGAATTGACGCACGCGACGAATTGACGTAGAACCAAAACATCCACGAATGTTCCACAAGACAAACGGTATCCGGAGGTAAAATAATTTTTTATATCGGACTTTTAGAAGCAGAAAAATCGATGCATTTGTGCCCTACGCGGGGAAACTGTGTATTCGTTCGGGCAAGCAATGCGCGCAAATGTTTTGGTAGTTAGTAGAATTTGATCGAAAACATTTTCAGTTAGATTTCTAAACGCGCAGATGTTGCTGTAAATATGCTGTAAACGGAAACGCGAACTTAAGCCATCTAGTGGAAAACTTGTGCGTTATGAAAAAATTGAAATACCATCCAAAACGTTCTGCATGAGAAACGCTATTCGGCAAAGATAGAATTTTCCAAATCGGATTATTACGAGGATCATAACAAAAGTTTTGCGCATGTTAATCTAAAACCAAAGCGATTATGCAATTGGGAAAATGGATGCGTCATGGTGTCAGAACGACGCGCTATCATTTGCTCTGTGGACTTGGGAGGGTTTGGAAATGGAAGCGTGCAGCTCCTCAGGTCGAGTCACAGCCTTAGACCAGCGCTCATACGTGAAGGTAGAAACTCTGCGGGGAATTACTCCGACACAGATCCACTCTGCATTAGAAGAAGTTTGTCGGGAAAGAACTCTTGATCGAAGAACAACTTCTCGCTGGGTATCGCGCTTTCGGGTGGGCCGAAGCAGCATCGAAGCTGATCACCGCTCAGACCGACCTCAAACGGCCACAGAAAAAAACACCTGTCACCATTTTTGCAACGCTTCTCGAAGAGAATTGCCGTTTGACAGTCGAGGAGATTGTTCATCAGGCAACTTTGTCCACCATGTCTGTTCAACGGATTTTGACCTACTCACTAGGAAAAAGAAAAATCGCCGCGAGGTGGGTGTCCCATCAACTCACTCCCAGGCAGAAGGCAGCCAAAGTAAACATCGCACAGGATCACTTCCATAGATTCGAAATGGAAGGCGACACCTTCCTCAACAGAATTGTCGCAATTGATGAGACTTGGACCCGTGATTTTGAGCCGGAGTTGAAGTCACAATCAGCGGAATGGAGGCATTCAAGTTCCCCACGCCCGTCAAAGTGTCGTCGGAAACAATCCAAAGCGAAGCAAATGATGATTTTTGCGTACGATGCCCAGGGTGTTGTGGTCTCTGATGGAGTGCCGGTAGGGCAAAATGTCAACGCACAATATTATCGTGGCTTTCTGAGGACAAATTTGAGATCGAAAATTCGTCAAAATCTCTCCAATTTGTTGGAAGCGGTCGTCGGTAGGTAGACTTTTGTTGAAATATGGCAGAGAAACTTTATCGTACCCTACCATACAGCCCTGATCTCAGTCCAACCGACTTTGATCTTTTCCCAAAGCTAAACAATCGGCTACCTGGCATCCGCAACGAACCACTGGATGAACTGTCATTGGACGTGACCTGAGTAATACGACAGCTGAACAAAGATGGCGTGCTACGGGGCATCCAAGACCTACCTCACCGCTGGCAAGCTGTCATTAGCAGTGGTTGGGAGTATATTGAACGGCAATAAGGTAAATTTTCTCCGTTACTTCACGCTTTACTCAAAAATGGACAGTGTGCAGAACTTTTGTTAGGACCCCCGAAGAAGCAGAGATACTGAGAATAATAGAATTTACGTCTACGCCTGTGGCGGCAAAAACGTGCATTATTTAAAGCGGAAAAAATGCGCAAAAGATTTCTGGGAGTGAGCTGTACCTGACTGAAAAGTAATTTTTTCAATCCAGTCTTCAGGAGCGCAGATATTGCTGCAAATACATCTCAAACAGAAATATACACTTTGAATTTCTAGTGGCAAAACAGTTCTTTATCATAAATCAGTAGTTATATGCAGAACATTTTTCATTAGGGACTGTCTGACGTATAAAGGAATTTTCAAATCGGACTGCTAGAAGCTGAGATATCGGCAATTTACCTTACTCCCCTAGCGGATAAAATAGGCTTACTTTTTTTTTTTTTGATTGGAGGTTTAACGACTACCGTGAGAAACTCAGTGGGCTATAAGCAGTCGCCCGTCCCTAATTTAGGGCCACTGGTTCCAGGGAAGGGAGAGAGCCAGCGCCGTAAGACAAACACAACACACATACCTCACCGGGATTCGATGGCGCATATTTTGATTCGTAAAGGCATTGTTGTTTTCTCTCAAATTACATGTTGCGTTGTCTTAAAACGCTTTAAAACTTATTTGTACCCCTAATAATACAGTGAAACCTCCGAATAACGGTCACTGCTCGTACCAGAAAAAGTGACCGTTGTTTGAAGGTGGCCGTTGTTCAGAGGTTAGGCCTAAGTTAACATATCTAGGCAGTTGCGTCTGTACAAAAGGAGAATAGGTAAATGTATGAAGCTTATGCACAGTGAATACGGATGTTGTACAGAGGGTGAGTCGAAAGTTTTGCAATATTTGGATCAAGCTATGTCTACATACGTACATTTACTGCGAAAGCTGACTAGCATTCAAAATATAGACCATCGTGTTGCACCGTCTTTTGCCATCTGTCTGCCAGTTCTTCGATTCCGCGGCGGTACCAGTTCTTGTCCTTCAAGGCGAAGAGCTCCTTCACCCCAGCTGCCACCTCCTCCTGGTTGTTGAAGTGCCTGCCACCCGCGACGGAAGTGAGCCATGGACCGGGACAGCTAATAATCCGATGGGGCAAGATCCGGACTATATGCTGGGTGTGGCATCAGTCCGATGCCCTCAAGTTCCTGGAGTTTTACCAGGGTCGTTCACGCGGTATGAAGCGGAGTGTTGTTCTACTGTAGGAGAGCGCGCTTTCTGTTCACCAGTGCCGTGTACTTTTCCTCCGACACGGCATACATCCTCTCCAGCTGTTCAGAGTAGAATTTGACGTTGATGGTCCAACCGTCTGGGACAAATTCGTAATGGATTACCTCCTCGAAATTCCACCAGACCTAGAGCATCACCTTGTGCTTGAAGCGCTCACGTTTGGCAACAGATTCTGGAAGCTGGCCCGTGATCAACCACGGACGTTGTGTGTTAGGATTACTGAAATAGACCCACTTTTCACCGCACGTAACAATTCTCTTGATGAGACGTACATCGCGCGGGGTTTCTCGAAGTTTCGTGCACACTTCCACTCGGCGGTTTGCTTCAGCTGGCGTCAGTTCGTGAGGGACAACGCGGCAGCTCCTTGCCGAGGTCCTGAAGGTGACGAACTACGGTGGTCTGTGATATGCCCAGCTTGCCTGATAATCTCCAAATGCTGGGCGTCGGATTTGCCTCTACGGCCTGGTGCGCGGCCTCCGAATCCACGGTTGGTGGCCTACCAGACCTTGGCTGAAACTCGAGGTTTCTGTTGCCTGAGCGAAATTTCTTGAACCATTTGGTTGCAGTGCTGTAATCCACGAAACCTTCCCCTTTCGCATGAAAAATTTTTCGTGTTGCTTGCGCCGAGTTCAAATTCGTAAAGCAAAAGTTTCCTAATTAGCTGGTTGTGGCTGTTCATCTTTCAGGCGTCCCAAACTCAGACAGAACGACGACATACAATGCTGTTCACAGCAACGACCACCACTTTATATCCCTTTCGGCTGACTGCAGTACGCTACTTGAACTAGTTTAAACAAGTGACATACCCGGCGCAGCACATGTGTTTATGCAAATATTGCAAAACTTTCGACTCGTGCTCTGTAAATTAGCCAAATGTTGAATAACACTCAGTATAATAATTTTATGAAAGCAGTGTCCGACGGCTTGTCCTATGCAACCTTTAAAAAGGGCAATATACATACTATAGGAAAGAAAACAGTTAAGTAGTGAAATGTAACTACGCTGTTAGCTGTCCGCGCTCTGGAAAACTGAAACAGAACCCACATGGACCAAGCCGAAAGATACCGCCGCCAACAGCCAACTTTTTAGTCACCAGCAACCCATTTTGCAGCTCCCGGTGGATTACTGATTCATACACGGGAGATCGCCTCACGTGTATGACTCCTCTTTTTCCATTTCAGCACATCATTGCAGCAGTCGTAATCCAAACAATCTCGCGCAAGGCAGAGTTCGTCTCTACCATATCCCTCTAGCCGACATACAGAAATAAACTACGCAAAATCCTATGGAAATGAGGTGTTCGCTAGATTTTCTTCAGGACTGACTGGGGTGTCCGTTGACCGCTGTTAGAAAGTTCCGTTTTCCGGAAGTTATCATTAATGTTAATAATATGGCAGCTGTTCTGTACCAAACAAAACTTGCCGTTGCTTGGAGATTACCGTTGTACGGAGGTGTCCGTTGCTGGTGATTTCACTGCATATATATCATCATTGTCAATAATTATCAATCCAGTACTGGGTGAAGGTCTCCATAAGTTTCTTCCACAACCGTCTGTCTTAATCCATACTACTCCATGTCACTCCGTCATGCTTTCGAATTTCATCCACCCATGTTCCACGTGGTATGTATAGTGTAATTTGTGTGAATAACGTTTCTCGTCATAAACTGCATCTCACCGCGAAGCAATCTTTTACAGCTGAGTTTTCAGCAGCGCAAACATAGCTGCAAATACATTGGAAACAAAAATATACCTTTCCACCGCCTAGTGGAAAACCAGTTTTTCACTAAAAACTTCAAATTATTAATACATGCAGATAATTTTCAACTAAGAGCTCTATCCGACGCAAAAGGGTATTTCAAATTGGACGTTTAGAAGCAGAGGTATCGGGGAAATCCCAATTTTCCTTTGCGCCACCTATAGGAAAAATTGTGCATTTGTTAAAAAAAGAAACTCTACACGCAGCAGTCTTTGTTATGAATGATATCGAATGGTAGAAAGAATTTTTACTGTTGGATATTCAGAAGCAACGATATGGATATAAAGCATTTTGAATTCGATAACATCTACTTTTACGCCCTCTAGCGACGAAGTTATACATTGGAAAAAGGACCCGAACTCAAGGGTCACCTTTCTCGCATTTCGGGTTTTCCAACGTAAAAACAGTTTCTTAAATAGAACTTATAGTGCGGAGATATGGTGTCCACAGACGAACGGACGGACAAAGTGATACTATAACCACGCACTACTTTTTTGTATATATAAGATGTGTTGAAAACGCAGTAATTCTCCAGAGATGTGTCAGAGGACATAACGACCAGAAAGGAATGAAATCTGCAACAGTTTCCACATGTATCCAGTAAACAGATTTTATAGAACATTAAAATTCTAGTATTACTTTCACCACCACACTTCACCTACCCGCTTCACGTAGGCTACTACATGAAGCTCTACACAAAACATTTTCAACAACACAAACAATGCATAACACAGCCAATTATTCAAATTTACTTCGCAACACAAGCATTAGAAAATTTCATACGTGGGAAGCTCTCTAAAGCAGCCAGCTACACTGGCGTGCAAAAATTAAGGACGAGACGGTTTTTCGACTGTAACGTCGTGCAGAAGTGCTCCACATCGACTCAAATCATACCATAAGATCCCCAAGATGTAAGAATATGGGACAAGTGAGCAAAACCGTCCAAACAAGGAATATAAAGGATACAAAGGCACTTTATTGAAAAAGGTAGCTTCGAGCACAACTGGACAGAAGACAGAAACGTCCATGTGACAGGCGGCTGCCAAGAAAAATCCAGTCTTTAGTAGGGAATATGATCACCCCTGACTGCGTAGCAGGATTTACTACGTCTGTCCATGCTGAGGACGAGGTTGTCAAGGATCTGTTGAGGCATCGCGGCCCATTCCTCTTGTAGCGCCAATCGCAGCTGCGGAATCGTTGCTGGCGGCTGGTGACGTGCTGCCAAGCGTCTCCCGAGAAGGTCCCACACGTGTTCGATTGGATTTAGGATCGGGGACTTTGCAGGCCAATCCATGCGCTGCATATCTTCACTCTCCAAGAGCTCTGCGACAGCCACTGTACGATGAGGTGCAGCGTTGTCGTCCATGAAAAGGAACTCAGGACCCACAGCACCTCTAAACAGACGCACGTGAGGCAGGAGAACCTCAGTACAATAGCGGACACCAGTGACTGAACCTCTTTGGAAGATGTGGTGGTCAGTACGGCTACCAAGCATGATACTGCCCCAAACGAGATCTCCGCCACCTCCAAACCGGTCCCTTTTGATGATGTTGGAGTTGTGATTGTGTGTTCCCTGCTCTCTCCAGATGTGTATACGTCCAGAATAGCTCGTCAGACTAAATGGACTCTCATCCGTAAAAAGAACCCGACTCCATTGCTGATGTGTCCAGTTCTTGTGTTCCTGGCACCACAGAAACCGCCGCGTCTCCGATGAACAGGCGTTAATGGCACATACCGTACTGGTCGTCGTGCAAATAGACGACCTTTGTGCAGCCTCCTGGCCACGGTAAAACGCGATAACGGACGTACAGTTGTCTGTTGCATGTGCCTTGCGATTTTTCCCGCTGTCTGCCGTCTGTCTGTTCTCGCCTGTAGGACAATATACCGGTCGTCCGCCGCCGTGATTGCTCATGGACGACCACTGCTTAACTCTCGGACAGCTGTTCCTGTCGTTTGAAATGCTTTCCAAGCTCGTGAAACGATGCTGTGAGCGATCCCGAACTCCTCGGCCATACTAGTCACAATTCGACCTTCTTCCAACTTCCCAATGACGCGACCTCGGAGAAAGTCATCCAGATGTCGTCTACTGGATTGTCTGTTAGCCATATCACACGGTGGCGGCAACTCGACGTCGTTCAAACCGATGTACACCGTGCAATAGCTTTCACCGAATTGCTGAGCGTACACCACCCGGGGGCTTTATACCCTTCCGACACTCCCCCTTCCCCCAACGTCATGCTGCATATATGCGCATGCCCTACAGTACCGGACCCTAGTCTATCTCCTGAGTGGTCTTTCGGTCCGTTCTGCCTGCTCGTTCCGCTGTTATGCTAATTTCTCCTCTTTGTTCTTAATTTTTGCACACCAGTGCACGAAAACGAAATGTCCAGTGGTTGAGGCAAAAAAAAAAAAAAATCAATGGCTCTCTATTTCAATTATGAAATCTACGCAAAACTGATGCAAACGGATAAAATGTGCTGTGATTTAAGATGTGGTGGAAAAAAGACATGCACACAAAAGTCTAAGCACTGGATCACGGGAAATCTAAGATAAAAACAAATATAGGATAAATAAATAATCTCCAATTAAAGAGATCGGGTAGAGATACACCTTGACTAAATGACTAAAGAATCAGACAAATCCGTTTAATAGGCGTAATGCAGATACAAAGGTAACTAAACGCAAGCTTTCACCAAACACGACTGGCTTCCTCAGGCGAATGTTATAAAATATAAACAAATAATTCCATTTAAATGCACAGAGTAATGTGTAAAACAATGATACAGGTGATATGTGATAGGCACGCGCTGTTAAAGTCATAGAGCAGATGCGCGTATGTGAGAATTAAGTAGGGCACTCCAGGTATGGGGAAGCTCAATTGATGTTTCAGAGTTGCATATGTCATGCCTTGACAATATTTCTATGGCTTCTCGAAGAAGGGTTGCTCGGGCCGTTGCGTACGGAGCTACTTTCTTCATATTCGACCATAAAGGAACAGCTGATTGGGTGGCAACTTCACGGGCCAGAGCGGTGGTAAGTAGGCCTGTCTTGGCATCCCGCTTATGTTCTTGAAGCCTTATACTCAGTGATCTTTTTGTCATACCACATAGTTCTTGGTTGTTCCGTCTGGGTAGAGCAAAGGGATGGTATATACCCCCGCCTCATTCAGGTTAACGCCGCTTCGTTTGTAGCCCGTGAGACAGGCTGCGATGGTTCTAGAGCTCGGATTCCTATACCCAGACCAAATCTCTTTAGGCTGTTCTTCAAAAAATAGGTAAAACCTGGAATATATTGGCAACTTCCAATGTAGAGTAACTTCTGCGTTGGCTGCTGGTTCTGAGGGCCGAGGATTCTGGACTGCGTGCGTGTTATAATGCGGTCAACCATATGGGTCGGGTATCCCGCAGAGTTTGCCAAATCCCTCAGTTCTTTTAGTTCGGCCAGGGTAGAGGCATCGTCCGAGGAATGCGTAAAGGGTCTTTTCGCTCTGTGCCTGAATATAGCATATCTATTGGGTTGACGCATAAGTTCATGCCATTTTATTTCACGAGTGGGTTCCCAGGTCAGCAGAGACGATACAGATGTCCAGTTGTATATCAAAATGTAGCCAGTAATATCGTGTATCTAAATCATATTGAGTTGAGTGATTGTGGCTCATGGTCTTTTGGTTTTCAGGTCTGGAAGTATGGAGTGTAAAGTAGAGAGGAAAGAACATTTCCGACATCTTCTCCTCTGCGAGTTTAACAAGGAATCCACAGCCGCCGAGGCTACTCGACAAATTTATGCTGTGAATGGGGAAGATGCTGTTACTCCAAGGACAGCCCGCAAATGGTTTGAGGGGTTCCGAGGTGG
Organism: Macrothele yani; assembly: GCA_039090855.1. Lineage (NCBI taxonomy): Eukaryota > Metazoa > Arthropoda > Arachnida > Araneae > Macrothelidae > Macrothele > Macrothele yani. The sequence continues at coordinate 80,184,778 of CM077012.1, forward strand.
CAATTTTGACCTCAACGACTCTCCACGCTCAGGTCGTCTATCTCACTTTGATGAGGATCCTTTGAACCATCTCATCCACTTGGATGCGCGTCAGAACACACGCGAATTGGCCACTGAGATAGACGGCGATCAGGCTACATTGGTGCGACACCTGGGACGTATGGGAAAGGTTCAGAAATTGGGGTCTTGTGTGCCTCACATTCTCACCGAGGACAACAAGAATCAGCGTGTTGCCATATGTGGTTCCTTGCACGCCCGTTATCGCGAATGTTCTCAGCAATACAAACCCTTTCTGTCACGTATTGTTACTGGAGATGAAAAGTTGTGTCTGTGCGTGAATTTCAGGCATCGGAGGGAATGGTTAAGCCCAAACAAGACGCCCACACTACTTCCTAAACATGGCCTTCATCCTGCAAAGATCATGTTGTGTGTCTGGTGGGACATGGAAGCATTATTCACTAGGAAATGCTGCCGAGGAACCGGACCATCAACGCTGCTCTCTATTGTGAGAAAATCCGCCGTGTGGAGGGAGAAATTCATCAGAAATGGCTACATCGGTGCCATGACGTCCTTCTCCAACATGATAACGCACGCTCTCACAGTACAAACATGACCAAACTGAACATTCAGCACATGAAATGGGAGATCCTTCCCCATCCGGCCTATTCCCCAGATGTCGCCCCTTCAGACTATCACCTGTTCCGATCTCTGTCGAATGCACTCTGTGGCAGAACGTATAACAATGATGTTGATCTCCAGAATGTCCTTGATGATTTCTTCGCAGCAAAACCTTTCCGTTTTTTCAAGAATAGCATTGCAGACGTATCCAGACGTTGAGACACCATCGTAGACAATGGGGGGGATACATATTTGATTGATTCCGTTTTCCTTTCTTATGTAATACGTTCCTGTAATGCCGTGAAAAAAAACGGCATGATCTTATGCATCAGCCCAATAGAAGGCACACCCATGCTACACCGTCCCGTGCTCAGTTAGCAATAAAACATTTTCTTTCACGAAGAAAGTTTCTTTCGGACTACTTTTTATTAGAACGTCTTCTGCAAAAAAAATATCGTGCTTATACGTATTATCGGTTTGTTCGTCCGTCTATCCGTCTGCCTGTGTGGACACCATATCACTGCAACTATTTGTCCGATTTAAAAAATATTTTTTCATTGGGAAGCTCATAATATGTCAATGATGATCCTCGCATTCCGTTTTCATTCTAATGCACAACTTTGCCGGTAGAGGGCGTATACGCAGATATTGAATTCAAAATACGTTTTAATGCATATATTTGCTTCCAGATATCCGATTGAAAAAATTATTTCTCACTTTCGATGCCATTTACAACGAAAAGTATTTTAGGCACAGTTTGTTTTTCAAGTAATGCATGGATTTTCCTGTAGGGGGCATAAAAGTTAATGGCGTTTCCCCCAGTATCTGTGCTTCTAAAAGTCCGGTTTGAAAAATTATTCCTGTATTGGAAGCAGCTCCTGATGGAAAATGTTCTATATATAATTACTTATTTATGGGAAGGAATGGTTTAGCCACCAGGGCTCGTTAGCTTTATTTCTGCTTCTGATGTATTTCCAGCAAACTCAGAGTTTCTGAAAACTCAACTGAAAAACTTCTTACGTGGACCGACTACTCTCACCTCGGAAAACGTTTTGAACATAACATCTTCTTAAAATAGCGCATAATTTTCCCGCCAGGGGGTGTAGAGGTATATCTTATTTTTGTCGATATCTCTCCTCTGAGAGTCCGAATTGAAAAATTCTTCCTTTGATGGTGAGTGTTATGGTGCGAGATGTTCCTCATACAATTTCAAAATTTTCCAAGTAAGCAATAGAATTTCCGCTAGAGTGAGTAACGGTAAATTGCGTTTTCCTCGATATCTCTGCTTCTAAATCTTCGATTTGAAAAATTCTTCCTGCATCGGATGCAGCTACTGATGGGAAATGCTTTGCATATATATTTTTTTTGATAAAAAAATGGTTTGGCTGCCAGAGTGGCCGGGCCGTTTCTGCTTCTGATGTATCTGCAGCAAAATCAAAGCTTCTGTAAACTAGATTGGAATTTTTTTTCTTGGACCGATACCTCTCACGTCGGAAAATCTTTCCCGATTACTTTCTTCTTAAAATAACGCATAGTTTTTCCGACAGGGGCGTAGGTGTATATCTTATTTTTGTTGATATATCTGCTTGTAAGGGTCCGATTTGATAAATTCTTTCTTTGTTGGACACAATTTTCGCTGCGAAATGTTTCTCATAAAATTTCAAATTTTTCTTAACGTAAAAGTTTGCCGCTAGAGGACGTGAGTTTAATTTTCGTTTACAGCAATATCTGCGGGACTAAAAACCCGATATAAAAATTATTTTACGGTCAGATACTACTAACTACGAAAACTCTTTATGTGCATTTTCTTCCCAAAATAATGCACAATCTTGCAGCTAGGGCTCCAATGTTCAATCTGTTTTTCTCAATATCTCTCCTTCTACATGTGCGATTTAAAGAATTCTTTCAACACCGGAATCCATTTACCTTGTGGAACACTTTTGGTTAGTGTTTAAGGAGTTTTATAGTTCACAGATCTTTCGCTAGGTGGTGTTTGTGTACTTCTGTTTGCAGCTGTATTTCCGTTTCTAAAAACCCAATTCAGAAGTTTATTTTTTAATGTATGCCAGTCGCTAATATTGAGATGTGGAGCATTATCCTCTTTAAATAATACATAGATTGCCCACAAGGGGATTAAAGGTCAAGACCTTTTTCTCGCTATCTCTGCTTCTGAGAGACGTATTTGAAAAGTTATTTTTCCTCAGCATAGATTTTTCCATGAACAATATTCTTATCCCTTTTTCAACTTTACCATTATGCCAAATTTTTCCGCTAGAAGGAGTAGAGTTACATCACGTTTCCTGCTATATTTCTTTTTACTGTTCGATTTGAATATCTGTTTGTCTCCGATACCTTCCTGCTGCTATGAGATAATTTTTGTGCGCCATTTGTTAATCTTCGTAACATACTTTTTATCCACTGGCTAAAGTAAGTAGCTGTTTCTATTTCTGGTTGTTTTATCGATTGTAGAAGTCCGGTTGATTGCTTTCTAACCGGTTGCACTAACTTTGAATAATTCTGACAAATTTAATTCGCATCAGAAAGGATTCAAAAGACGTGCTCGTTACAACAGAAAATTCGGTGTAATCTTTTTTTTAATATTCTTCGTTGGTTACCAGTTGACTCTGAGAGTAACGATGCAAGCTTTAATTTCTGGCCAGTACTCCGACTTGGGAATGGGTTCGAGTCCTGGATAAGGGATATATGGTGTGCTTGGCTTTCTGCATTGGCTCTCTTCCCTTTCTGCAACCAGTGTCCTTAAATTAGGAACAGGCGACTACTTATAGCCCTTAGAGTTGCTCATGGTGATCGTTATACCCTTAGAAAAAACAACAACGATATAGGTTTAAATGTGTGATTAATACTTCGTTTCAATGACAGACAGAAATCAAGCATTATAAAGTTTATAAATTTATATATCATTAGATTATTGCGTTGAGATCTGTTCAGTAGTTTCTGTTTACAAAGCCAGACGATATCAGTTAACTTTCTCTTAAGCAATCGGCGGTTATAGACGTACGGAAAAGTGTAGGTAGATTGACATACAGAAGAAACTACTGAAGTTCCATAACAAATTGTCCTTGTTTTAATAGATTTCAACTGTACATATCATGATTTCATTATTCAGAACAGCAAATAGAATAAATAGTACAGGGATATGAGAAGAGTTTCTGTTTTAACTGAATCAGTAGCTCTTGCTTCCGTTATGTTACGGTGAAGTCGTGTAATTGAGCTGCGTCTCCATTGCACAGACCTTTAGGGGTTACGAAATTTCTCAGTAACATGGTCATAGCTGCTGATTTTAATCTCAGTTTATGAGGTGGTATTCCAGTTAGCGTTAGAATGTCAAATATTTCTTAGTTCACACAAATACTTTTTCACTATGCTCACTATCAATACGGTCTACACTTTTCTAAACTACCTCATCTCCTGGTATATGTTCCAGCCCACGGTTGTTGAGTATGTGTTACTTCATTAGAAACACTGCGAATTCCTCTTCAAGCTACTGAAGGCCGCCCTCCTGGCCGAGTGGTCTCAGCTTCGGATCAGATTTCGAGCCCACACCAAAATTCGAGCCCCACAAGTGGCATGGGTGGTGTACTTGTCTGATCACGCTGGCTCTGCCCAAGGCCGTTTAGAAAATACAAGGCCATGATATCAGAAAGACGAGTTCCCTCTTTTAGTGACGTCAAGCGGAAACCAAAGCTTCCGATTGATTTCCAGCGCTGTCATGTATGAAGTGAAACACGACACCGACATATTAGGCCGTATAAAATAAGAGCGACGTCACAAACGGTGGGAACTTATCTCTCTAGTGTCATGACCTTGCTTTGTCCCATCCCTGGAACCAATGACTTTAGTTTTGTCATTTTGCTTCTGGATTGCAAGCCAAGCACATTGCTTTAGAAGTATCGTTTTAGTGCTGTAGCTACATTGTTTAAATAGTGTTTAGGGAAAGATTTAAGATGCTTCTAATCCAATGCAAAACTTGAAGCCGGCCAGTCTTAAGCCGAAGTTGCCACGTGGCTCAGCGTAAGTCGTTCCGCAGTCCATCGGCTCTGGGCTACATTCCGAAGGATAAATACGGCATCGACAAAGTTTAGCAATGGGAGAACTCGGGCAACAACTTCAAGAGACGACCGTTAGCTGCAGTTAAGTGCTAGAAAAAGAAAGACTACCGCAACTTTCCTACTGCGTTCGTATCTTCTGGCACCAACATGAAACGGGTCTGGTTCATTTGCCCGACGTTTACTTCACCGAAGGGTCACTTGACCGAAAATAACTTCACCGAAAGATCACTTGATCGAAACGTTCATTTCGCCGAAGGGTCACTTTATCCAAAGGTACATTTCACCGAAAGGTCTCTTTACCTAAAAGTTCATTTCATCGAAAGGTCATTTCACCGAAGGGTCAGTTTATCGAAAACTTTGGATTTCATTACAGGATCTGTTGAAGCATGGTGCAAGTTTGGCAGACAGACCACCGATAAGTTAGGGGATCACACTCAAATTGCGTTTTGATTTCTCCGTGTCACAAAAAACGCAAAGATTTAGTTTTAAGACAAAAATAATTAATTTTAAGTCCCTAGGCATCGGCTTAGGACTTTTTTGCAAATTTTAATCACGCTCATGAGGTTAACATAAAAATTATGTTCAGTGCTCATGCTCATAAGGTTTACATAAAAAGTAAATTTAATAATGTTGCACATTTTTCCAGGCAAAAAGAATAAATTTTAGGTCCCTAGGCCTCGGCATAGGCCTTTTTAGCAAATTTTAAACGTGTATGCTTAAAAGGAGCCATAAAATTGATTTTTCAATCTAGGGCCCTAAAATTGATTCTCTTTGCCTGAAAAAATTTGCAACATATTAACTCGACTTTTTATGTAAACCTTATGAACATGAGCAGGCACGATTAAAATTTGCTAAAAAGGCCTAAGCCGAAGCCTAGGGCCCTAAAATTGATTCTTTTCCCCTGAAAACATGTGCAACGTTATTCACTTGACTTTTTATGTAAGCTTTATGAGCATGAGTACGCACGATTACAATTTTCTAAAAAAGCCTAAGCCGAGGCCTAGGGCCTTAAAATTGATTTTTTGCCTGAAATATGCACAACATTATTAACTTCACTTTTTATGTAAACCTTATGAATATGAGCACGCATGATTACAATTTGCTAAAAAGGCCTAAGCCGAGGCCCAGGGCTCTAAAATTTATTCTTTGTGCCTGAAAAAATGTTCAACATTAGTAACTTGGTTTTTTATGTAAACCTTATGAAACATGAGCAGGCACGATTTAAATTTGCTAAAAAGGGTCGAAGTCTTAGGGGTCCTAAAATTGTTTCTTTTTGCATGAATAACTCTGCAACATTATTAACTTAACTTATTATGCAAGTCTTATGACTATCATCACGGCAGCTTCAAATATGTTAAGAGGGCCCAGGCCTGTATCCTTATAATTGAATGTTTTATGCCTGGGTAAAAGTGCAAAATTATTAACTTGACTTCGTGTGAAAACTAATATGAGCACCCATGGCTAAAAGTGCAAAATTACTAACTCGAGTGCGTGGGTAATTAATATGAGCATACATAACTGACATTTGCTAAAAAGGCTTAAACTGAGGCCTAGGGACCTAGAATTGCTTTTTGTATTTTAGTAAATGTGGAACATTATTCACTTGACTTCATATGTAAACCTTATGAGTATGACGTGGGATGATTAAAATCTGCTAAAAAGGCCTATAAGGCCTTAAAATTAATTCTTTGTGTCTGAGAAAATGCACGAAATTATTAACTTTGCTTGTTATACTGTATAACCCGTATGAATATGAGCACTGTAGCTTAACATTTACTAAAAGGGCCCAAATCTAGGCCCAAGGCCTTAAAATCAACGTTTTGGGTCTGGGTAAAAATTCAACATTATTAATTTGTTTTGCTATGTAAACCTTATGAAAATGAACAAGAAGGATTAAAATTTGCTAACAATTCCCTGATCTAGGCCTATAAGGCCTTAAAATTAATGTTTATGGCTTGAGCAAAAGTGCAACATATTTTACTTTACATTTTATGTAATGCTTACGAATACGAGTAGAGTTAAAATCTGTTAAAATGGCCTGTACCAAGGCCTACGGTCAAAAAATTAATGTTTTGTGGTTGAGTAAAACTGGAACATTACTTACTTGATTTGATATGTAACCCTTATGAATATGAACTCGAGGGATTAAAATTTTACAAAAGACACAGACGTAATTAATCTTAATTAAATTTCGAAAAACCTACTCATGAGGAGGTATTTCATAGAAATTAAAAGTGTATTTTTTATATAATCCGATAATGTTTAGGTGGCCAGTTTTTCAAAAACCCGCACCACACTCCAACAGATCTCCAACAACAAAATTCTGAGTTTTCGATAAACTGACCATTCGGTGAAATAATCTTTCGATGTAATGAACTTTTAGGTAAAGTAATCCTTCGGTGAAATGAACTTTTCGATCAAATGTCCTTTCGATGAAATGAACTTTTAGGTGAAGTGACCTTTCTGTGAAATGAACTTTTCGGTCAAATGACCCTTCGGTGAAATGTACCTTTCGATCAAGCGATTTTCGGCGACGTGATTTTCGATCAAGTGAACGATACCCACATGAAACATAGCATCTTGTTCGATTGAGCGGAGAAGGCTTCATGTAAGGTCTTTATGCTAGGGGACCAATAGTGTGCTCACCTCTCGTCATGAAAGAAAAAGTCTCAATGGTGTCGCAGTCATGGCAGTTGGACTGATGATCAACGGAGTTCTGCTCTCTTTAAGGATGATTTCGGATGTGCTGTCCAAAGTGAGTCCAGACGAAGACGTACTTGTTAAGAACGAGAGACACGCCATCATTCTTTAAAATCTTAGAGAGGGACACATATGGTAGTGGTAGTATCATGGAGTGTGAAACCATATCTTTGGGTGGCCGCACATCCTTCAAACCGATTGTACGAATGCTGAGATAATAAATCTGAATGAGATCCTAGAACGCTTTGTTAAGGTATAAGGTAGGAGTAATTAGGGACAGTTTTACTCTAAAGGATGATAACACACGTCCTTGACAAGCCAGAATTATTGACTAATGTCTTAAGGAGAACGTTTTCAGCTGTATATGGTGGCCAGCTAGTTCCCCTGACCGGAACCCTATTGAGCATGCTTGGGATGCTTTAGGTAGGCGTGTTGCAGCCCTTCAAACCCCTCGCCAAATCCTACAGGAGCTTTAAAACGCCTTGAAGGTGCAATGGTCGTTATTGCCAGACATCTTTTGGACACTCAGTATGAGCATGAAGCGTCGCTGTAAAAACGTATTGTTGTGAGGGCTGACCACACTCCATCTTGATTCACTCTGGCTACCTCGTTATAAGAATCCATGTGGCCAGGTATGATTACTTGCCATTTGTTATTTATTTAATAATTTGTTTTTATTTCCTACATAAAATATGAGAGAACAATTAAATTACACGCTTTCCTCAAGCGTCATATGAATACTCCTTATAGTTTTTGAGAGATTTCAAAATTTGATTTTGTTTCTTAATTTATGGAAACCGGGGCACTTCTGTAGTCTACACATTAAAAATCTCTTCATATCTTTATGCGATTTATTCTGTATAGACGAATTTGACAGAACGAAAATGGAAAAGTACTTCAGAAATAATAATATTCCAAAGTGGTATTTAACTGACCAGAACAGGAAAAAAATACTTGAAAGTTCTTTGAACGCTGTCTTAAATGCAATATGCCGTGGAACAAATGTAATTTCTGCTGCTTTGCAGAGTTGCAATCGGAAAATGAATATTAACAAATGAAGCAGCTTTGCGGGTATGGCACAAAACCCCATCTGAGTCGGTAGTTGCTTGAGACATTTATTTTCAGAACTGTGCCCACGGTGACTTAACAGGCATTTTTGCTTAAACCACTGGACAGCGACGGTAGAACCCGTTGGCTAGTAGCAGTTTGAAAATCGCCGTGGAAGGATCAGCAAACTTAATTAAGGTCCATATAAATTTACTCTGATCCGTTTTAAAATTTTTGGGATAGAATATCTGTCCTGAATCCTTGTACTGGATATAAATGAAACGTATGATATACTGTAAAAAATAAGTGGTGTGAATTCACGGAAAATTTCTGAAAATAACGTGCAGCAAATTTGCCAGTAGGTGTCCGTCTTTCCCGGAAATTTCCGGTTTTAAAAGTGCCTGTTCATTTTAACTTCCGTATTTTCACAGTCAAAAATTCCGTTTATTTCAGGAAAAATCCATTTCAGATTTTATTCAAAGCAAACAGAATATAAATTCAGAATTTGCTCGTACCGCTTACTGGTCATTCATGTAACATCTCTCAGAAAATTTTAAAATTTTATCGTCCTGGAGCGGGAATCGAACCACCCGTATCTCCCGATTTTCTTTCGAGAAATTTAGGAGTATATGAGGAGGGTTTTTTGTGGGGTTTTTTTTTTTTTGTGAAATAATACCATAACACCTTTTTTACGCTTTCCAACCGTAAAGAAGCGTATATGCTGCAGCTTTGTCAGTCTGTCCGTTTGCACGATAACACGCGTAAAAATGGTTCGATTTCAATGAAATTTTAGTTTGTGGTAGGGGATCACCTGGGGATAAACCCTATTGAAAATGGGTGAAATGGGGTCAAAGGTCAGGACATAGGAGTGGGATCCATTCCATTACCCTTATGCGTCATAACTTGCGTAAAAATGGTTCGATTTCGATGAAATTTTAGTATGTGGCAGGAGACCACTGGGAACGAACCCTATTGGAATGGACGAAATGGGGTCAGAGGTCAGGACATATGAGCGGGATCCATTCCATTGCTCTTATGCGTCATAACTTGCCTAAAAATGGTTCGATTTCGATTAACTTTTAGTATGTTGTAGGGGACAAACTGGGGACGAACCGGATTAAAAATGGGCGAAATGGGGTCAAAGGTCAGGATGCTTCGATTGCGACAAAAGATAAAAATGCTTCGATTGCGACAAAACTTTATCATGTTGTTCCGGAGGTATACTGCACCGGTTCTGTTGAATATCATCGAGATGGGATCAAAGGTCAGGACACATGAGCGAGATTTATTCCACAACCATTATCCTCATAACTTGAGTAATAATTTGAGTAATGATTTTTGGTATGTTGGAAAGCGTATCATAATCAATGCATTGCATGATTTTACTAACTTGTTTAAATATTACTGAAAGTCAAATCTGGAGATGCGTGTTCTATTCTCACTGCAGGTCGATGGCATTTTCAAGTTTTCTGAGAGAAGTTACATGGATGACCAGTAAGTGGTACCAGCAAATTCAGAATTTATATTCTGTTTTCTTTGAGTATTCTCTCGATTTCCCATGTATCACGAGGAATATTTCTTCCTTCATTGATTTCAGGGTTTTCCACATTTTAACTGAAATTCCGCAAAACAGACGTCCCTAAATTTTTCAGCCCTTACGCCAGATAACCCTTCCGCTGCAGTCAGGATCGAACCCGCGTCTTTTCGGGTTGGTAACGCACGACTTTAACCACTGAGTCACAAACGCTCTGAAATCCGCATAACGTACATCGTAAAACAAATTCCCCGACGATGAATTTTTTTTTTCATTAATGCGTGTGATTTAGTCATTTTATTTTCTGATGGAGCTTATTGTTTTTCTGAATAGGTTTGTAATTTTTTTTTTTTCTGTAGGAGGACTTTTCACAAATTAAGCATTTTTCATCGTGATTTTTGGAAGCAACAAAATGCTTTGCAACTTGATTTTTTAAACTGACAATGACTTTCAGTTATCTTTAAAAAAAGGTGAAATGTACTTTTTTATAGTATTATTTCACAAAAAAAAAACTAAATATAAAATTTACTCTTGATAGTTATAACACACTCATCATCAAAAAACTAGTTGCACCCAGAAGGACGTGTAGGATTGCAATGTTAATCGGGAGGAAGGTTGAGGCTACCAGGAACAATAAATCATTAAACATTGAGACTGATATGGGCAATATTTATTGAGCTACACGCCAATAAGTAGTGTCTCTCAGTATGGCGTCGGGCCGCCATGCTTGCTCACACAGCATGCCAGACGTCTTGGCATGGAGTTGTACAGGTTCCTAATGGTATCCTGCGATAAGCCATCCCATGCATCTTGAATCTTCTCACGCAGTTCCTGCACAGATTGTGCGGTAGGGGTTAACTGTGGATAGCGCGTCCAATAGCATCCCACACATTTTCACTCGGCGATAGGTCTGGCGATACGACTGGCCATGGCAGAGTGTCAGTGCCTTGAAAGAAAGCTCTCAAAACCGCAGGACTATGCGGACAAGCGTTGTCCTGTAGGAAAATTGCCCTGAGTGAGCGTTCGCAAAAGGTAGGGCCACTAGTTGCAGGACCTCATTAACGCAACGTTGGGCTATTAAAGTGCCTGTAATGAACACCATAGGCGATCTAGCATCGTAGGCAATTGCACCCCACACCATGACACCAGGCCTTCTGGACGTGTGACGCCCGACAACAAACCGTTCATCTTGGCGCTAACCATGGTGCCTCCACACACGGATTCGTTGGTCGTCTCCTCAAAGACAAAAGCGGGACTCGTCACTGAAGATCACCTGCTGCCATTTTGAGTGGCTCCTTGAAGGTATGGAACGACAACATTGCAGACTTTGACGACGATGCAATGGTGTTAAGGGCAGTAGTCGTAACGGTCTGCGTGCGTGTGGTCCTACGTCGTGCAGCAGTCTACCAATGGTGCTGGCACTAATCGTACGATGCATGCAGGGCACCACTGCTCGCTGAATATCCGCAATCGTGGCTGTTGAGTTACTCCGCGTATGTCGGACAACCCTGTCCTCTCTCTTCGTGTTTCGTCAAGGTTTCCCAGACACTTCCTGTCGCTGCTGCGTTCCTTTTTCTATTCACTGCCGCCAACAGGGTGCTATGGCGATATCCGCACGACCGGTATGGCGCGCAATACGGCGATAAGACCATCCCTCTTCCCGGAGCTCTACGATGCGGCCCCTCTCGAACTCTTCCAACTGCTCGAATTGTTTCCGAACTTTTCTCCGAGGCATACTTCACTTGCAAAGGATGCAACCAATACAACAGCTCGAGCCAGAATGGCAAGCACGCGCAAAGGGACGACCTTATATAGCCGGTCAGGCACAGCACTACGACCCCTCTTTGCAGGCGTCACATGCGCGGCCGAGCGTGATACTTGAATCATTTGCATGTGTCGCGATTTAAAACCTACCCACCAAGTTTTATTCCTGTCGGTTGCATCCTTCTGGGTGCAACTATTTTTTTGACGCTGAGTGTAGTTTTTGACTTAAGTTGTCAAAAGACTGATACATAGACATCGTATAATCACCTGTACAATAAGTTAAGTACCCGGTTTCTTACAGTAACGCTATATATAATAAATAGCTGGTACGCAAAATAGGGAGAGAGAGGAAGAAATATAATGTGCTACAATAAACAAAATTTATGCGATATGCTATCCAGAATAACCGATCTCGCTACGGAACTTCAAAATTCGACAGAAATTTAAATTTAAAAGTTAATCAAACCTCAAGTATTCTGACCAATCAATAGCTCCTATTACTGGTAATTTGTCGTCATACGGATACGAAAAAGTGAGAACGGAGTTTTTCCGTTAACGTACAAAAGCAATTGCGGAAATATTTCTGAAAATTCAGAATTTTCCCGTGGTACGAAAAATCCGTGAAATTCAGGTTTTTTCCCCGTCATTTCAGGGAAAAGGTTGTATCAGAAATATGCTTCGTTAATTCACAAAAAGAATGACGGAAAGTGGCTCGTGAATTTCAGAAATGTTTTTACAGTATACGTATCTTTGTGTCATAGAAATGTTTATACACCGTTTCTTCAAAATCCCATCGTACCATTTTGGCAAACCTAAATTTTGTTTATGTTTTTTTAGGTTTAACGACCATCCTACGCAACTCGAAGGGCTATATGCAGTCGCCTGTCCCTAAGTCTCGGTTACTGGTTCCAAGGAAGAGAGAGAGAGAGAGAGAGAGAGAGCTTGTGCCGTAAGCCAAACATGCCATCCATGCCTCATTGAGATTCGAACCCTGACCCATCTCAGAAGAATGGTCAGGAGCCAGTGCCACCGGTGCCGCCAAAGTATCCTGTACTATCAAAAAAGCAGTACTGGGGCGCATGGCATTCATGCAAAATACTGGTGCACATCGGAAAGACCTTAAATATAGATATCAATCACATCGGTTCATCGATATTTTAGATCCTGTTTCTTTGTTGACGGAATAGAAAAGCTGGGAAAGTTGAGATACGTAGAAAACAGATATGTGAACAGAGAAGAACTTTAACACGGATTTCGTTAAGATGAACTACTCCGTGTGACGAAAATCGTACAAAGGATATCCTGAAAGAATTGCCTCGTCCCTCATAAGATTTTTATTTGTAGCAGCAAAAATGTGAAACTTGGTGGCAAAATACTTGGGCATATTGATAATAAACAAAAGTGACGTATAATGATTTTACAAGAAAAGAAGATTTATCGATTGAAGGAGAAAAGCTGGAGATAACAGATGAGTACGTTTATCTTGGACAGCAGATATCAAGTGAGGGTCACATTGATGAAGAAATTAATCTGCGTATAAAACTTGCCTGGAGAGCTTTTGGAAGAATCAGCATAATTTTCAAGAGCAATATGCCATTATGTCTTAAAAAAAAGTGTTTGATCAATGCATCCTTCCAGTGCTTACGTATGGTGCAGAGACGTGGACCTTAACTAAAAGAGACATACAAAGGCTGCAGACAACTCAAAGCAGCATGGAGAGGTGCATGCTTGGTGTAACCAGAAGAGATAAGAAGAGGAACTCGTGGATCCGAGAAATGACAAGAGTGGAAGACATCATGATCAGAGTAAAATCCCTGAAATGGCAATGGGCTGGACATACTGCCAGAGGAACAGACCATCGATGGACAGTTGAAATTTTAGATTGGATTCTAAGGGACAGGAAAAGACCCAGAAGAAGACTACATGGGAGATGGGTGGATGAAATTAGAAAGTATGAGGGAGTAACATGGAGGAGACTGGCACAAGACAGACCGTTGTGGAAGAGGCTTGGAGAGACCTTCGTCCAGAAGTGGATTGATAATGGCTGACAATGCTGCAGCTGATGATGAGGATGATTGATAATAATGCTAGCTTATTCAAAGTATTGTCCATCACTTTCTATACATTTCCGCCATCTTTGAACCCATTGGTAAAATCCGTTTTGGAAAAATTCCTGAGGCTGTCGTTTCACCCATGAGTTCATAGCCAGTTTGACGTCTGTCACATCGTCGTAACGTTCTCCACGAAAGGTGTTTTTCAAAGGGGAAAACAGGAAAAAGTCTAAAGATGCCAAATCCGGACTGCAGGGAGGTTGGGACATCACCGTCCACCACATAGCTTGTGAAGTCTCCATTGAGGTGTTGGGACGTGCGTTATCATGGTATAAAGCACTACGAAGGGAAATGTCACGTCTTTTCCTTCTGATAGTTTCCTTCAGCTTCTTCAATGTCTGCACATAGTGAGCACTCTTTATTGTTGCAACTCTTGGATGGTGACGACGATCAGCTGTGATGAGGTCTTTTCACTCGTTGCCTGTCGGCATCTGTCACTGCAGTTTCGAGTCTTCCAATTCGTTGTTTTACCGACACTGAACTTTATCCCTCTCGATAAGTCTTCATCCATCTTCTGACATTACTGATATCGATTGTGGTAAATCCATACACCGCCAGGAGTCTTCTGTGGATTTCTAGAGCCAACATCCCTCTTTTTCTAGGAATTCAATTACAGCTCGCTACTTTTTTCTGCCATCTATTATCTTTATTTCCGATTCTGAAAAGAAATGTGTTCCCACATTAGCAGCATATCATAGTACATGTTAGTGTAGTTTCATTAAAATCACTTTAAAATTTCAAAAGTTATTAAGGAGGCGGTATTACTTTCAGGATGACCCTTGTAATTAAATTTGCATGAATGCATATTTGAGCTTTCATGAATACATCTCGCGCCAGTACACAAGCTGAAAATCTTTGGACGGCGTAACAAATTTCACATGCGTGTTGTTAATAATGGATCTATTCAGAGGTTTCCCTTTCCCATTTCTGGAGTTCCTACCTTTAAACACAGATCTTACCAGACATCTATGTGACATCGTAGCGCTGAAATTCATTAACATGAACTTCGGAAGACAGCTTTTACTTCGACTATGAGAGGGCAGACGTAGCGGTCGAAAATCACCCATAAGTTCAATTTTTAACAAGGCTTTTCCTCTCCCACTTGTTAAGCACTAACTGCTTATTCAGACATAAAAATCTGTCTTTTTTTATCCTTTACAACTATCAAACGGTAAATATACCCTCAGAGAATCGTTGACTTATTGGCTGTTCGAAGCAATGCTCGTGTATTATTAAGTTATTCGTTGTGTAATTAGCAGCATGAAATCAAGATAATGTTTCTCTCTACGCATTTCATTTCCTTTACTAGATTAAGTAAGGATGATTCATAAAAACTAAAAAGCATTTTAAGGAAAAGAACATCTTTCCCCGTATGTAAAATAAAGAAAAGATAATTATCTAACAAACCATTTAATGCCATGTAGCGTGCGCTTATGAACTAGAGAAAAAATGTTTAAAACCAACGGTTTCTTCTACTTTACTGGGAATTGACTACAAATATAAGCAAAGTAAGCTCTGTTTTTTATAGAATGATTTCAGATAATTGTTTTTCCCACATCAGGTGGACATCGGAATTAAAATATTAACTAGATGTTTCGCAGCGCGAGCCTCTTAAGTATCCTAAGCAGAAATATTGTTTATAATTTTTAGTGAAGTATTAGGGAGTAGAGTTCCGTCCTTTGAGACCTTTATTCTTTTTTTTTTTTTTTACTTTACTCTGTGAAACAGCTGACCGTAGAAAATCCATTGCATTTGTCTGCCGCATGTGCTAGAATCATTTGTCATAGACACGCAAGTAGGACAGTGCAGTGGCCATCTTGCACGATCATCCCCAACACGACTTCCAGTGTTTAATCAGGAGGCGGAGCCCAGGCTTAATGCACAAACTCCAGCTGAAAACACAAACCTGCTGCTTCGTGTAATGTCCCTCGTACAGTTGTTCGAGGAAGTCATGCCGCAAAGTAAAATGCGTTATGAGCAAGTAGCCTATTCTTTCAGGAATATTGCAAGCAAGGTACAGGCAGATTAAAACCAGGTGATTCTATGAATGAGATCTGTATCTAGCACTCTTTTGAGCCCAACACAGACCACCAGAAAAACAAAATTTCGCAACAAATGTTGATTTTTGATTTAGTTTCTTTAGCGTTGATTAACTGTGGTACTAGTTAGTAAAAGTGCATTAGCATCTTTTGGAGAACAACATTTACACTTTTCTCAGTGAGCAAAAATCAGATCTATTTTGTCAAAGATCAAAATCATTAAACTGTTTTTTGAATTTCAGCCGAGAGGTTATGGATTATATATAACTCATCGGTTTAGCAGATATTTGAGATTCTTCTCTAATGAATGTAGAGATGGGATACCGAGTGAGACTTAGTGTTATGGGACATTCCCGTATCTTGAACCAGTAACTCCAAATAATTTATCGGAACTTCCACCTACATTAAAGTACTTACTGGTGCAGATAAACTGAGAAAAATGAAGGTTTGCATGAGAAATTTTTCATTTTTATTGCACGACGGGAGTTCTAATTATTTTTCATGTTTCACGATGCTTTATGAGACATGACGTAAACTTCCGTTAGGCCACCCTGGTGGCACTGTGGTCTAAGCGCTGGCTTTATGACCATTCGTCCAAGAAAGGGCATGGGTTCGAATCCCGGTGAGGCATAGATGTCGTGTTTGTCTAAAGGCACTGGTTCACTTCCTTCCCTGAAACCAGTGGCCTTAAATTAGGGAAGGGCGACTGCTTATAGCCCACTGAATTGCTCACGGGGGTCGTTAAATCTTCAATAAAAAAAACCACTTCAGTTAGCATCACACCTATACTTAGCCGTCTATAGAACATGAGTTTTAAACAACAAAACAGGTTTGAGTCAATAGACGAACTGTGTGGTCATTCTGCAAGGACAAATCTCACATTACGTCTATGGAAAGGCTCACCAGCAATTAATGTAACATTTTAAAAAGTAGTTTGGAGGGTAAGAATAATAAGCAGAACTTGGTATAACCTATCTTAAGCCTAAATATGGCATCAGGTGCTTATGAGGGTAGTCATAAAAGTAATGATGACTTTTTTCTAATAACTCCTGTAATTTTAGAAACATTTATATAAATTCTTTTATAAATATCGATTGACCTTCTGAGTAAATGTACATATTTTGTGTTTAGATTGGTCAACACAGAGGGTGAATATTCGTCAAATGCAAAGAGCTGCTACTGAGTTTTTAGAAATGAAAAATTGCAAGTCGACAGAGATCCATGTGAGGCTGAAGAAAAAGAATTGTGGAAACGTAACAATCGACACCTACAATATCAGGGGCTTTCAAGCAGGAGAAACCTCATTGGTTGAAAAATAACGGAACGGAAGTCATTCAATTAAAGTCATCGACAAGAACTAACGGCATGGACTCATTAGCAGTGATCGACGTGTGATCATTTGGGAGATGTGATCAGAGTGATATGAAAACAATGATTCATATCGTTAAATATCGGAAGGCATGGAAAACGTGTGTTCCACTCCAATTAGTCCAGGACCATCGGGTTCAAAGGAGTAAAGAATGCAGAGATCTCCTGGGGATATTTGGAGCAAACCAGCACACATTTCGTTGCAATGTGGTGACTGGATATGAAACCTAAGCATTTTTTATGACCCAGAGACCAAATCGAAATCTATGGAATGACGGCACAAGACTTCACCTAAACACAGGGTTCACGAAAAGAGTGATGGTGAGAATTTTCTGGGCTCTGAAAGGCATCTTTCTTGTTGATTTTCTTCAACAAGTGACACTGTCAACAGTTATTTCTATATTGAGATACTAAAGAAATTCGTGGAAGCTATAATCACGAAAAGACCAGGCATGCTTCTTTGTTCTGCCCTCCTACACCACGTCAACGCTTGACATCACTTGAACCATCTTGGGTCATTGCCAAAACGTGCTGGACAGTGATCCCACATCCACCATCCAGCCCTGATTTAGAATCGTTTGACTTCCGTCTGTTCGGTCCCCATGGAGTAGAGTCTCTGTGATCAACACTCAGCAAATTTCAAAGTATTTTTACTCCAAGCTTATTAAAATATCTCAATTGACAAAAAGTTCATTTCAAAGAGGCATTACTTTTAGTACAACAATCATATTGAATTGCTAGGGCATGAGAGCTCAAACTTATAAGTCCAATTTCTCCAAGAAATGCTATTTCGCATAGATTCGGGACGAAATTGAAAATAAATGTCCACTCAAGCTTTGTAATGTGTTAAATTCTCACAAGGCTTTTCAGTACAATATGTAGTCGCCATCGTTTGCCGCGACCTACTCCCATCGTCTGGGCAGCTGTTGGATACCGTCCTTGTAGAATTGTGGCGGCTTGAACGTAAAGAAGTAAGTGCGCGTTCGACATCGTCCTGGTTGGTAAACTGCGTTCCGTCCAGAAAATTTTGCAACCACCAGAAAAATGGTAGTCGCTTGGGGCAATGGGCTTGGTGCGGCAGCAGGCCCCAGCCCGGGTCACTGATCACCTGTGCTGTGTGAGATCTCGCTCCATCCTGCTGCAGAAGGACGCCTTTGCGGTTCAGAAGGCTGGTCGTTTCGACGTGAGTACATATCGGCGGTGATAGTGGTGTTGTCCGGCACAATCTCGGAAACACGACCAAACAGACAGCAGGGTCTCACGTGGACGTAAGCCAGCTTTGGACCTATAACGAAGTAAATTTCTGCGCCATTTTCGGTCCACGCCGGGAGTCTAACCCGAGTTCACTTATTCCGGAACAAGTCGCTCTACCAACTGAGTTACGCAGGCGTTCGTTTTTGCTGCTATCTGTATTTATGTCGTGTGCGTCCTGCGGGGCAGGCACGTCACCCCCCCGAAAGAGGGCCGGGGGTATGGTCCACGGGTTAGCCGTGACCATGAATCGTTGCAGGAAGCCATCCGCTGTAGAACGTGCACTTGAGAACTCCCAATCAATCTGGTGTGTGGAATGCAACGTCACACACATTTATTTTTCGAAGCGCTGAATAAGGGATTCTCTTATTTTTCCTATCTCGCGGTGTGGAAAGAACATCACACCATTGCGAGATCTTGAATGGCAGAGGTTCGTTCTTGCTGCTATCTGTCTTTATGTCGTGTGCGTCCTGCGGGACAGGCACGTCACAGACCCCTAAAGCCGATAGGGGCTCCTGCTTTGGGTCCAGCTATTGTTTCCAGGCGCTGACATTGTCATAAAACACCCATTTCTCGTCACCTGTCGCAATGCGATCCACGAACGGTTCAACTTGGTAACATGCAAGCAGGGAAACGCATGCACTCATGTGATTTGCTTTCTGCTCAATTGTGTGTTGATGGGGTACCCAAACTCTCCTCTAGTGCACCTTCCCAAGTTGACGCAGGTGCGTGATTAATGCTCGTGTGGGTAGTCCCCAGCTGTTGAGCCATCTCCCGCGTGGTCACACGTTGGTCGGTCTCCACTAAGGTCTTCGGCATGTTCATATCCAGTGTTGCGGGTCTTCTGCTTTTGGGACTGTCTGACAGGTCAAAATTTCTCTCTCGAAACAGTTCGAACCAACGACAGCACTCACGATATGATATGGCAATGGTGTATACACTGGTAATGTTCCTTACAGCACTTGCGAGGGTGCTACCGCTACGAAACTCATACAGCATACAAAGGCGGATGTGCTCCTTGTACAATTTTATGTTGGCTAGCGGTTACAGTTTTCGCCTTCTGAGGACTGACTTAAGCCACCGGCCTACTGATGTCGTGCCAGTGTGCTGCGCAAACTCAGTGGCCAATGTGCGCCGGGGCTGAGGCTTCAACTTCGGGTATCTCGTCATCGAACATTACTTTCTTTCCAACCCAATATGTTACGTTTATTTGAATGACTGCATCGCTGTGATGCTCGTTTCGGTAAACATCATATGAAAGTAGTCGTCTAAAAGTAACCAGGCAATGCAATTCTGATAGGAATCGGATGGTCCAGTTCAGCAGGAAGAAAGAGAATGGTGATGAACGCGAAATGGATGTTAAAATTAATCACAGCGTTGGATAAAACACAGTCATACAGGCAAACTTCTTTAAAGTAATTCTTATGAACGGGAGGTTGAGCTCCCTTCCCGTGAGAGTCACTTTCAAAGTTCCATGCAGTCATGTTGAGTAGCTGAACCACAAAATACGGGAATAATTGGTTTCTGTTTATGAAAATCATCCTTTGATATAAGGTAAGGACAAAATACGAGTGCATATACATATATTGGCAGATGTCTATGTGATTCATGTCCTACCCCCCCCCCCCCCAAGGTATCATTCTGTATTTCTGACCGTCTGAAATATTTCCTGCAAAACTCTAGAAAGACAATTAATGAGAAATTATTGTCTTAACCTGAATCTTCCAAGCTTATTAACAACCGCTTGTTTAGCTTTCGTTCAAATCGATAAACAGGTCCGAAACTTATAAAGGAAGTACATTTTTAACCAATCAAAATCGGAAAAAATGTGTTACCTTGATAAAAGTGGTATCAATGGTAATAGCAACAATAAAATAAAATGCGTAATATCAAAATTCATGAGTAAAATGTAATAGAGGTCGAGAAACGAAACAAAATGTGACGGCAAAGGTACAGGCTCACCTGTTGTGCAGTCACACTTTGTGAAAACACACTTGTCCGTGACGACGATCGAAACCGCACCTTCTCACTCCGAAGTAAGTTGCTCTCCCGACTAAGCTACACGGACGGAAAGTATCTCTGCAGATTTGTCGTGTTGACACGCGCTTTATCTCTGTAGTACGTGACATCATCCCCCTCTTAATTTTCTTCTTCGAAGCGAAGAACGAATTTTCATTCATTCTTAGACGATGTGTGGAACAAACATCACACATTTTTCGAAGAACCCAATGACTAGTAGATCCATTTTTACGTTCGGGCGCCAATGTGAAAACACAACTTCCATAAGCACTGTATAAACAGACTACAGGATGAAGTCCTCACTAGGGGATATGTCCATCTCTCAACGCAATCCATGTTTGTTATTGGTGTGTCATGCTTAACACCTAATGGTGTATTAGCTCTTGGGGTCATTTATCTCACTCCTGCTGGAGAGCTTTCATAAGTGCTGGAAGGGTTTCGGGTTGGGGATTTCTTAGTGCAACACGTTTCCCCAGGGCGTTACACGCATGTTCGTTTGAACTGAAATCAGTTAAGCGCGCTGGCGTCTCCATTCGACGGATATCTTCGCCAGCCGATGTTTATCTACAGCTTCTGTGCCGTGAGAAAGTACGTTATCTTTAGAAAAATGAAATCTGCGAACGGCACCACGGAACGTGGTGAAGAATCACATCATTGCAGTACCTATACCCAGTGGTTGTCGCATGATCCATCCCCTGCAGTTCAGTACGTCCACTGACCATGATACCGGTCCACACCATGACGCCGCGACCGCAATATCTGTCTCGCTCAATGATGTTCCGAGCATCATGCACAGTTCCACGTTCTCTCTAGATCAACTGCCGCTAGGAATCCGACGAAAGACTAAAGCGGCCTCTTCTGTGAACATTACCTTGGCCCATTGATCTCAAGACATGGCAACGTGAGACATACACCACTGACGGCAGGCTATAGGATGCGTCCTCGAGCTAATGAAAGCTAGCGTACGGATTTCCACGTACATAGTCCTGCTGCATTTAAACGTCTTGGCACGATTTGGCGCGAAATTCACACACACCTGTACTTTCTTGAAAACTATTAGTTTACCGGCCTTCAGAACATTTTCGATGCCGCTTTGCCATTACGGCATTTTTGCCTTTTTGTGTCTCGTGAACGCTGAACAAAACTGAAACACTATGCTGTGTGCTGCTCTAAACATTCTGGGGACATCGATCACAGCTCTCCCTTTCTCGAGCTTGCTGATTACTCGGCCTGGGGTAAAATAATCCATATGATATCTGCGGGAACAACGTTTTCTTACCTCGGACGCGTATTTTATCGCTCCGTCGCAATTTTTTTATTCGAGGTTTAACGACCACCGTGAGCAACTCAATGGGCTATAAGCAGTCGCCCGTTCCTAATTTAGGGTCACTGGTTCCAGGGAAGGGAGAGAGAGCCAGTGCCATAAGACAAACACAACATCCATGCCTCACCGGGATTCGAACCCGGACCCCTTTCGGACGAATGATCAGAGGCCATCGCCTTAGACCACTGTGCCACCGGGGCAGCCCGTCGCAATTAGAGAGCTGTTGTACAGCACGAAGCTGCACACTGTTCCGCTGTAAGCTATATTACGGGTCAGCCATTACACTACATAATCGACGGCGCTACACACACATACGTTGGCACAAAGCGCGTACACACACACATCAGAAAAGGTATTTTGCGTGGGCGACTAATAGTTAAGCGGCGAAGAACTTCCAGGGTACACTGTTAAAATTTTGTGTTGTATTGCACCAAAAAGTGGTACTACACCAGCTGTACTACTTTCTAAGAAAAGATACACCACACATTGGTGCAAACAAAACCTGCAACATGGTGCAACCATGCATCATAATGTGGTGCAACCTTGCAATATAACGTTGGGTAAAGTTGTACCATGTTGTTCGGTTGTGTTTGCACCACACAGTCGTGTATTATTTCTTAGAAAGTGGTGAAGCTGGTGTAGTACCACTTTTTGGTGTAACCTACAACAAAAGTTTTAACAGCGTAGAAGCATCACTAAAATAATTGTGGAAGTGCTCAGAAAAAGTCAAATAAAAACAAAAAAGAACTAAAAAGAGAACAAGGGCCCATATCTAAGCACCTTCAACCCCTCAAAAGGGAAGACTTAAGTGACAGGGGAAGGAAAGAGAGAAGAACACAACTTCATGAAATGTACTTTGTCACTCCCGATAGGCATGACAAAGTCGCAAAAAGTGTATCAGCGCTGTCGTCTGAGAGGTACAGAACCATCTAAAGACGACTGAAAGAACAACAACTCGGGGGCCAAAACGCATGCAAATTCGGCATTAAAGCACATACTGTACATAGTACTGCAAACACAGTGGGAAAACATCCCAAACGGTAAAAAAATTAAAAATTATGACAATAGAAGCAACGGCGGTCGGTTGTCATAGCGCATGCTCCAACAGAAAACAAGGATTAAAGTTTAAAAAATAGTTCAGCATTACGAAGAAAACAAAGTTAGATCAGCAAAGCCACCGAACACGGAATACATCTTCCGGCCAGTGATGAAAGTCTGCAATGACACGTTTGCGCTGATCTTAACTGACAAAGCGACCACATCCGGCTCTATTAGTACAATGCCTGATGTGATTCGGTCTAGCAGTGCTGCAACAGCGGTAGAATTACTTTGTGACCTGAAGCACGCTCACCTGAAACAGGTAGTGGGTGTTTAAACATAAGTTGAAAATTGTAAATGTTAACATTAAGCTACTTAGAAATAAATTGCCAAATTTTGCGTGAAAAATTGCATTCTACGAACCTGTAGGGTAATGCTTCAGGCTGCCCGCATTGTGGGCAACCCGGAGATTCCATGGTTCTCCAACGATGTAAGAAATCACGAGTGAAAATCACCCCATAGGCCAACCGTCACTGCAGGCCCAGCACACGACCTTCCACACCTACAATCCCGATTTTGCCCATGCGACGCTACAGCTTATTCCCACGGTTGAAATCCTCTGCTGAATGCGAAGAGCAAAGGATTACAAATAAACATCATATATGGCATCTGCTCGATGCCAAGAAGAGCGCAATATATAACGTTTAGTCAACAATATAGCCTCAGAAATTGTTGTGCCATGTGATCCTCCGAGACTCGGTTTTTTGGCCTAATATAATTGCAAGCAAAAGGAAATATAACCTGAGATTATACATAATAAAATAACAGTGAAGTTAAAGCTGTTATGAGAATCGTTAGTCAGGATGAAGGCCGTGTTAGAAACTGCCGACGCGGGACACCACGCAGAAATAACCGAAATCCGACTCCCCCCTCTTCCCAAGGACTGGCTGAACTAGGCAATTCTTGTACAGGACAGGCCTAGTTACCCAAACAAATCAAGAGACAACGGATTTTAGAGACAAAACGACCTTGCACTTCGGAGGTTCCAGGATACCGTAGAAAAATATTTGAAAACAAGAAACTATTAGCAAATGTATCCCTGTTAAACAAAGAAATTTGAGAACTCTCCCACATAGCACATTCCGACGTGAGCTTTCACTGAACAGAAAGCAACGTCTTACGGTGAACCCCCCTTTTCCCTTTTCATCAAAATATACCACAAGGATTCTTATGAGGTCATCGGGGGAGCCTACAAACTGCAAAGCGTCTGACGACCAATCCCCAAAATAGAGAACTTTAGTCTTATCCATATTCAATGCAGCGTCTGCTCTGTTCGCATAGATGCCATACAAGCTGAAAAAATTCCTCAAGAAAAGTTCATCCAGCCGAAATAGAACGACGGCATGCGCGTAGGCAACGTGTTTGAGTTCTTCAACTTTAAAGCTCTCGTCTGAAACGGGCATGCCAGAGAGAGATATTCGATGCGGAATGAACCCTCTTCAGCTGAAGTTCGATACTCAGTGCGAACAGTGCAGCAGATGACGGGCAGCTCTGCCAGAATACCTTCCGAACGCGAAAGCTGTCCATTGATTCGGATAGAACTAAAGATGTTAGTGTACAAAACCATCGAGGTAATAAATACCATCCCGCAGGAGGTATGAATTTTGAAAAATTCTCCTCCTTGGTATTCCAGAAATCTGGCACACGCCTGCAAGGCCAGAAAGAACCTTAACCAGTCTATTAATAAGAACTTTAGCCAAAATCTTGTAATTGAGAAGAGTGATGAGTCTCCATTGTCACAAATTACGATCGAGTCGATCATGCCGTTTGTAAATCAAAACGATTTGGCCATTACGCATCTTCGTGATCATCAGTCCAGTTAGCAGTACTTCGTAAAATACATCACAGAAAAGTTAGATAAGCAAATCAGCAAACAATTTGTAAAACTCAATTCGGATACCGTCAGTATCCGGACTACGACCGTTAGTCAGGCCGGCAATGCTTGCCTTACCTCGAAGGTACATGTAGGGCCCGACGTAACGCAACAACCGTAGCGTCAAGCTGGCTCGCATCAGCGACGGAAGATTCAATACACGACTGCTGCACATCAACAGATGCAAACTAATCTCGGAAATGCGATTTTTTCTTTTAAATTTCCGATTGTGAAGTCACAAAGCTTGACCCATATTGTAAGCCAGGAATAACCTATGAAATAAATTTCTCTTCTAGATTTGGCGAAAATGCTGGCGAGTGAAATTTCATTCTCCAAATTCTTTGAAATAGAGTCCTGTGCGTTTGGCTTGGTTCACAGTATAAGTGTCAGCTGGGCCTGAAGTTCTGCAATCACTCTACAATTCTGCGCACCCACTTTCTGCCCTGTTTTCCATGTACGAAACATGCACATGAGGCGAGTTCGTTCTAAAAGCCGCTTACGACTCTGTTTCCCGTGAAGTTGTACATATGACTTCACATTAATATTAGCCCTTTCTGACCAATCACCAGTGTAGTGAGTGTCTGAACTAACTGAGCACCGAAGCAATCCCTCAAGGGCCTGAAGGATCTTGTAGTCTTCGAGAAGTTTCAGTTTCAACTTCCATGGTCTCTGAGATCGTGTCAAGGCCCCCGTTAGTACAGTCTTGCCTGTAACTGCATGATTGTCACTCACACGGAGCAACTATAACGTAACTCTTTTTCGTGTGCGAGATCGTTGTTACACTATGTCTAAAACCATGACTAAGGAAATGTTGAACTAAATGAGAATACGATGCAATAGTTGGACGAGATAGCTGAAATTAAGGTTTTACGGCCAGACGAAACATATACAGAAGTCTAACTTACGATAACCTTTTATTGGTCCAGCAATATTTGATTCACATCTATCT
This sequence comes from Macrothele yani, assembly GCA_039090855.1. Lineage (NCBI taxonomy): Eukaryota > Metazoa > Arthropoda > Arachnida > Araneae > Macrothelidae > Macrothele > Macrothele yani. Next base: position 80,210,543 of record CM077012.1, read on the forward strand.
TAACAGCGATCGAACATATCCACACCCACACACATCCCTCAAGCAACTGCTGTATATCCTTTTTATCTATCGCTCTTATCACATTCATACGTCATTCTCTCTGACCTCAAAAATATTGCCAATCTCATTCATGTGAGAAAGAAGATATCACATTAAGTTTGGAAAGTGCAAAAGAGAAAAAACTCAAATTTACATAGGAAAAGGAACTAAAAATGAGAGTTAAATTAGAATATACATTACACAACACAGAACCAACATCACAATGTTCAAACGACACAGGGCCGCAATTTTCCGGAACCTCCACGAGTATCCTGTCGAGGCGGGTACTTTGAACTGAGCAATCCGTCCAGGTCAAGTCGAAGTTCCGAGGGTGAGTAGAACTCCAGGCGTCCATCAGTCTCGCCCCCACATGAACCCGGAGAAGACATCCCTGGACGATCCGACCTCCATATACCCTTCTCTTTTCCAAGACACTTCTCCGAAGCTAGAAAAATCACCCCCAATATGAGAAAGATTTCACCACCCCAGAAAATAAAGGAAGATCTTAATGAATCGGCCTCCTTCGGCGGGTTCTGTTGGTGCATATACTGAAAGAACACGGATTTAAAGCTCTGCGAGGTAGAAGTGGAGAGCAGCTGCACGAACCTCGTCATCGTACTAAAATTTCAATTGTCTTCCCTTGAAGTTAGGGTCAACAATAATTCCGACGCTTTGCCAACCAGTCGGAGAAAGACTGAACCAGCACGGGGCGGTTGTACAATGTTAAAAATCAGCCACATGCCGTAAACTACCGAAATACACAGGTTTCCTGTCACACAAGATATCAATATTCTGGGTCATAATCCACCGTATGAGAAAACGCCCTACTGACCGGGACCGAACTTCTTGGATATTTAATGCTGACATTTTAAACTTTAATTTTAATAAGTACATAAAGGTTCATAAAATGAAAAATATGAACAGAGGTCAATAATGAAGAAAGAGGTAGATTTAATTCAACCCCACCCCTTTAAACTGAGGACCAGCACTTAAAAATAACTACGTCTTTCTCTCGAGGAAGGATGGTGGCGGTTTTTGACGCTGTCGTCTGGCGTGGCGATGCGGAAATTTCCCTCATCCAGACAAATTGGGGACCAATTGTGATGATCCCTGAACAAGCTTGTAGACAGAGTTCTTCGGGAATGATCCTCCTTCTTCGAACAGGAGGAATTATGAAGACTGCTTGAGGGCTCTTCAACTGATATGGATCCTCGTTTGGTAGACGAAACAGCAATGTTTCCTTTATGCGTCCCGGAGACAGGTTGGTACGCACGACAGGTGTTACAAAGTCCCCAGATGCAGAATGGACGGTGAAAGTTCCGACTGTAGAGGGTCTTCAACTTCTTCATCTGTGTTGACGAAGAGATTATCATCATTATCATCAGAAATGATATATGCTATCACACTGTCCTCCTTATGTACGACATTGTCCATAGCTTCAACATGAACATCAGACTCAGCATAGGAAGCTTGATCTAGGACCCCTGCAGACGGCTTATCCCTCACCAAAGTGTCAACTGGAGAGGTAAACTCCTCATGCAGTGGATCTTTTGTTCTTCAACTATAACTTGATGTGAAACCTCATGGTTATGTACCCAAGAAGCAACTGGTGTATCCGCAAATGCCGCGGGGTTATATATACATTAAAATACGCTGAAACTGTTGGCATATCACCATGGGAGTCTACAGAAACATCTAAGTTATATGTAAGTATTTCTATAAGGACAACTGTTTCTTCAAAAGGGTGAGTCCCTGGAAGCAACAGCTGAGTCAGAAGAGGGAGATACATCCGTAAACTCCCCGGTTTGATCAACTTTCATATCAGAAGTACTAGAAACTACATAAGCTAAAGTAGACTTAGTGTGTGAGTCGGCCCCGCATTTAGAGCAAGCTTGCGTGTATGCAATCTTTAGGTGTCGAAATGTCACACAATTAGAACAAGCCCGGGCTGGGCACTGAGGAGCAATGTGTCCTTCTGAACCACACCTTCGACAGGTTCGAATCATACCTGCATATATAACCATAGCCTTCCACATATGCAGAAAATTTGGAGCTTGCATGGTTATCCAAATTCGGATAATTATTGTGTTCGTGTAAAAATGTTCTAGTCCCTTAAGCGTATGGCGCTCATTCTGAATTGGGGTAAAGGTTTCACCACACTTCACTAGTGCTGCCGAAATTTTTTCATTCGGCATCGCAGTAGGCACAAGCTTGACAAATGCTGTTCTTATGCCGACATCTACAGGTGTCACATTCACATCAATGTCTTTGTAAATGCGCTAGCGGTTCTCAAGATATTTCAGAGCTTGTGGAGCAGTTCGGAATATCACAGCGAAAAGTCCATTGTTGAGACGCTTCACATTATGCAAATGTTCGGGGTGGTTGAGATTTTTAACCAATGTCTTCAGGATATTGATATTGGGATACTTCACATTATGAGAGACTTTTATTGTCTCTGGACGGTTTAATAAATTAGCCATGCCGGAGGCACCCAGCCCGGGTAGAACAACACGTAAACTAAAAAAAATATCTTTTCGCTGAAGATAAAACAAGAGATAAAGGAAGAAAAAATAACTCACAGACACAGGTAAAGTAGCACTGAAAATCCATACGCTGGTAAAAACAAGACAGTAACTACGGCTAGCACTGAACTGTGCTCCGCAGCTGGAACGCATGAAAAACAGAATGAATTCATTTGCGACATAACTTGGCATCCTACTTGTATACACCTTCTGGAGCTGTCACGTGCTCACATCATATTCGCATATTAATTGTGCATCATGGAATGTTTTGATACGTCATAGTGCACCCACGTGCATATTTTAAGAAGCTCCTTTAGCTCCATGACGCTCTGCAATCAGTAGCTTTCGCCCTCGCCCTTAAGTTTTGGACATCAGTATATTTTAGCTTACTTAGCCATATTTGAAATGACGGTATGGAGAAGTTTAATGCAACTCAAGCGCTCTTGGTAAAGTCTGGCATGGAACTTTAGAATAGTCCAGCCATATGGTCTTCATACTTCTTTGTGTCAGTGGTACTCTACCTTCCTTTCTCTTTGAAGTATACCGGGAATGGTTGAAGTGTATAGTGTCGCGCATTTTCTCGTCTAAGGCGAGATAAACGAGATAATAAAACCACTCTTAAAGCGTAATTCAGAGATTGGTTCTGTGACCTACCGTCTTCACTTTTCACGTCGATGCCCTCCTTTCCATTTCAGGAAATCCACTTAACAATTTAATTTCCAAAAAATAGAGTTCTTCATGCATGTTATGTCTTAAGCTCGAAGAACTGTAAATAACTTCACTTAGTATTAACGAATAACGGGGGTTTTTAAGGTTTAACGAGCACCAAGAGCTACTTTGAGACTATAGGCAGTCGTCCGTCCCTAATTTAGGTCCCATGATTCCAGGGAAGGAAATGAGCCTGGGCGGCAGGACAAGCACATCCCTCCACGTCTCATCCGAAACACGAACCCAGACGTATCTCGGACGAATGGCGGGAAGACAGCATCGCAGAAAACCCGGGCACCGGAGCAGCTGCCTCCTCCTTGAGTTTCGGTATTGAGGCTATATTCGTAAATGAGGCGGAAACATCTTCCAGCAGTTTAACTGTTTTAAAATTCAGTCAACTGTATGAGCAGTAAAAGAGACCAAATTTCTTCTCCTGTTGTAATGTACCAAGAGATGTGACGTACCTGCCAGAAGGACGCACACGACATAAAGGCAGATTGGAATCAGAATAAAACGTCCGCGTAGCTCAATTGGTAGAGCAACTTATTCCGGAATCAGGTGATCCAGGTTCGAGCCCCTGCGCGGATAAAAATGACGGAGAAATTTACTTCGTTATACTGTGTGTAGCAGCATTCCCGTCATATTCCGTTTCATTGAAGTAGATAGTGACTGTACATGAACGGTGACTAAGCAGTTTACTTTTCATCTTTTATTTAAATGAACGCAGAGATATTTTTTCCCATAGCTTAAATCCAACAAAAGTGGAATAATATGTAGTCTACTTAAACTATTTTTCTTCAGCGAAAAAGGATCGTAAAAATCGTACGAAGTGTCTTGTGTGGTACTTAAGTGAAAATATATCGAAACGTGTTTAATCAACAAAGCTCAATGGGTATTTCACAGAGCAGTCTCCACTGCGCACTTCAACCACAGCAACTTATTCTGGCGCTGACGTAATGAGAGTGAATCCCAGACAGAACTATGCTCTTTTGTTTATTCATTTCCTTCAGTGTAGCATCGAATAAGCCTCCATCTGCGAGTACTCTGCCTAGTTTCCTCTACGCATAATCCCTTTGCCTCCACGGAAAAGGCGATCGTGGATAATTCGTAGAGTTATCTCTACCAGCTTCTGCACTGATAATATCATCAGTATCACCGTCTATCCAGAGGAGTAGAGCACGGATTGGCAAGCATGTCATAACAGTGAGGTCGGTCTGTCGAGATATGAATTAATATTGCGTTGTGTGAATTTGACGCTAACTGAAAGCATTAAAATTATTACCTTACATTATATTAGCATTTGACTCACTTATTTATCACCATTGTCTTTACTTCACTCTCCGCCGTCATCTGCATGTCCACACGATGTGCAGGAATGTAAGTGCACAGACCATTGAAAAAAAAAATCGGTGTTAGCTATAATAAGCCACCTCACCTCTTTCCGTCCATTGTAAAATTTTTCTGCCTGTAACATACACTATGTAGACATATGCAAATAACCCCCACATATGCAAATAAACGTGGAATACAGAACCTGACGCGGGCAGTAGGAGTGTGTTGGGTCTGTATACAAAGAGGAGCGTTGACACACACCTATTAGACCACACTTGAAGCGACAATGTTATTTCGAGCTAAACTGACGGAATTTGAAAGGGGCATAGTGGTTGAATGCCACCTGGCCGCCCCGGTGGCGCAGTGGTCTAAGCGATGGCCTCTGATCATTCGTCCGTAAGGGGTCCGGGTTCGAATCCCGGTGAGGCATGGATGTTGTGTTTGTCTTACGGCACTGGCTCTCTCCCTTCCCTGGAACCAGTGACCCTAAATTAGGGACGGGCGACTGCTTATAGCCCATTGAGTTGCTCACGGTGGTCGTTAAACCTCCAATCAAAAAAAAAAAAAAAAAAAAAAGAATGCCACCTGCATAAGCAACCAGTCCGTAGTCTCTTCTGTGATACCCAAAATCCACTGTCGCTAATGTTCTGCATCGATGAAAAGCAGGTGCTGACACTACTGCAAAGCCGTTCTGGGACGCCGCATAAACTGAGTGATAGTGCCAAACGAAGCTCACTGCGGAATGTGAAGAAGGCATGCCCGTCCTCTACCGATGACCTGGCCGGTGATGTTGCACAAGCAGCAGCAGCTATTTGCACCCGAACTGTCCGTAGAGAAGCGGACGTAAACGATTACCATGCTATATCATCTGTGCACAATCCCAATATAGCTCCAAGCAATGCCATTTGTCCATCCGTAGCTAGAGTTTCATTCAGGTGATCTTTAAATATTTATTCCCTCTGTATTTTCCTATTCTTCCATTATGTTTTCAATTATCCAGTAACTCTTTCCAGCTCTACTATTCAGATACCAAGAATAGCAGTTTTCACCCTCTATTTGGTTAAAAGCACCTTTTCTAAGTTTATGTAAAAGCAGTCCACTTCCGAGCTACATCTTAACATTATTTCCACAGACCTCTGCAACTTTTAAGTTATTACTGTCCAGTTTTCAGACAGCAATTATGTATAGAATTCTACTTAACAAGTCTGGAAGTCACTACAGGGTATCATTGAAGGCAAATGGCTTCCAACTCGTGCATGGTCCTCATTTACACTAGATTAAATAATGCTAAGTACGCTACCAAGAAAACTTTCCCTCCGACCACCATGAGCCATTACATTATGACCACACACCTAATAAGCTGTAGACCCCTTTAGCCGGCAAAACAGCGGCCACTCGGCGAGGCATCTATTCGGTGAGGTGGCGATAGGTATCATGGGGTATGTGGTACCATAATGTCAACAGCAGGTCCTCTGGTTCCCGTACATTTCAAGGTCGTGGTGATTTAGGCAGAACCCACTTACCCAAGTCGAAACACAAATGTTCGATTCGGTTCATGTCAGGTGATTGTAGAGGCCATGCCATTAATAGAAAATCAGCAGCATGTTCCTCCAACCACGCCTTGACCATTTTGTCAGTGTTGCATGGCGCATTATCCTGTTGGCAATGGCCATCACCAGCAGGGAACACAGTTGCCATGAATGGGTGAACTTGGTCCGCAATGATGTTCAGATAATTGACAGCCGTCAGGGATTGTGCCATTGGGACAATGGTGCCCAAAGTGTCCCAAAAAACATCGCCCACAGCATAACAACGCCACCGCCGGATTGTTTCTGCCCGACACTGCATCCAAGAGCCATAGCCTTCGTTGGTAATGTGCGTATCTGCGCTCGGCCGCACCAGGAATCTTGATTCATCAGATTAGACCACTTTCTCCCAATCATCCGCGGTCCAATTTCGATTATCTTGGGCCCATTTCATGCGTTGTTGGTGATGACGCGCACTGAGCATGGGGACACAAGTGGGTCTTCAGCTACACAGGTCCATACGCAGAAGGCTGCGATGAACTGTGTGCTGTGACACACTGCCCTGATCACCATTGTTGAAGCTGCGGGTGATTTGTCACACTGTGGCCCTGCGGTCGCGGTGAACAATGCGCGGAACTCTCCGCTCCCCTGTGGCATCAATGAGCTGCGGACGCCACACGGCTGGACAACGGTTCGTCGTTTGGCCATCTGTGCACAACTTTTGATAAGTATTCACTACAGCGGCACGTGAACAACTCACAAGCTGCGCCGTTTCCGAGATCGTAGTTTCGAGGCGCCGTGCCAGCACAATTTGCCCTTTATCAAAGTCCGATAAATCGGCAGCATTTTTTCATTCTGACTCAGGACACTCTATTACCGGAAACCCGGTCCTCGGTTGTGTATATACTGCTCTCTGAACTTCACCTGCGTCACCGTTCGGTCTCTGGCGAGCTCATTTCTCTAGGCTGGGGGGCGTTATAATAGAATGGCTCATAGGTGTATTCACTGAGGAGCAAATGAATTAGAGATACCTGTCTAGTAACGTGTAGCACCACCTTTCGCCCTGATGACGGCGGCGATTCGTCTCGGCATGGACTCGACAATACACCGGAAGCGTTAGGAAGCCATACGGATCCACGATCCCTCAACAAGCTCCCACAGTTCACGAAGATTTGATGGAGGGGGTCATCTCTCTCGATGGTATCACAGATGTGCTTGATGGGATTAAAGTCAGGTGACCTAGCTGGCCAAGGAAGCGAGGTCAAGTCGGTGGAGTGTTTGTCCAGCCATTCGGATACAATTCGGGAGCGATGGCACGGTGCATTGTTTGTTGCAGAATGAGGTCCCAAGTGGAATATTGAAGACGCACAAACGGGAGCAAATGGTCGTCCAGGATATCCCGGTAACGTTGACCTGTGAGGGACGATTTCACACGTACAAGGGGTCCCATTTCAGTCCATGTAAACAGTCCCCAGACGAAAATGTCCCCCTCCCCTCCACCAGCTTGAAGAGTACCCTGCTGGCAAGAAGGATCCATCGCTTCATGTGGTTTGCGGCATACTCGTATCATGCCATCCGCATGTACCAACGTGAATCTCGACTCATCAGTCCAAGCAACATTTTCCCACATGTCTAGGGTCCAGTGGCGATGTTCTCGCGCCCATGCTAATATTTGCACCCTGTGATGTGCGGTCAGCAGCGGTACCCTCGTGGGATGATGGCTTCTGTACCCCATAGCGAGCAGATGGTTCTGAATGGTGTGGCTGCTTGCACGTTTTTGTGCACCAGCGTGAAATTGCCGAGTGATTTCTTGCACTGTGGCCCGTCTATCCGCTGTTACAATGCGAGCTAGCCGACGATGACCCCGCTCATCCACACGCTGTTGTCCACGGCAGTTGGCCCTTGCAGAGATGGTTTTACCGGATTCGATGTACTCACGGTGCACCCGTGACACAGTGGCTCGTGAAAATCCCAGTGCCTTCACGACTTCCGAGATGGAGTGACCCATTCGTCGGGCCCCGACAATTTGCCCACGATCAAATGCACTTAGATCCTTCGTCTTACCCATACTGCGTCCGACTCTTACTGATTCCCGTCGCATCACTCCTTATATTGTCCGATCGCTGCATACGTCATGTCGTTTCCGTTTTCAGCGCCGCCCACAGCGCCACATTAGCATGCGCCAGCTGTCTTTAATTCAATTGCTTTTCAGTGTACTTCTTGGACTCATGGTCTACAATAGAAGTTCTCTAGTTCTACTTGCCTATTTATCCAATGTACCTTTACGCATCCCCGCCTAATTTCCAACTTATTAGGCTACCTTGTGAGTAGGTGCTATATAGGTGTATTGATATATCTTTAATAGCTATTTTTCACACATGAACGACAAATGATCTGTGAAAGCAAAAGCCACCAGCCTTTAGTCTTCCAAAATGAGAGGGGGGGGGCTAATAAGGCAGGTTAATTAAAGAAACCGCTCGTGACACTGTTTTGCCCCAGGTGCCATTCACCTGTATTATCGATACTGTGTGTATTAGCGTTTGGTTGTGACTGCATCACGGTCTTTATTACACATAGTATTTACAATTCACTAATAACCTTTTAAAATATTTAAAATGCTCGTGGCTGCGTGATATATGAAATTGTTGCTAAAAATGTAGGACATAAGAATGATTTCAGATGTAACATCTTTTTCCCTTATTTCGTAGTAAGGTGATCATAAAAAGCATTTAAAATCAGTGACTCATACTTCTCACAGAAAAACACAACAGTCTTGAAAATTACAAAACAGTCTACATTAAAACATAATGAAACTAATGTCATTTCTTTGCAGCTTTTGTGAGAAGTTTGAGGCTGAACTTTTCAGAAGCAAACATTTTGATATATCTTACTTACTAACAGATATGTGGAAACTATCGGGCAATTGAGCACCAGTCACTCTTGCACAAAATATTCGTGTAATGGATTACATGCTTTAAAGCGTCTGCTGTCAGATGTAAGTGTTCTGAAGAACAGTCAACGTTTCTGATATAAAACTCTTAACACGTCTTTTCACTTTAAAAGAATGCAAAATTCGAGCTACTAGTATTGGAATGTCCGTTTGTCTGTTGGCAACATGCCTCTGCACTGATTAAGTGGATTTGATAATTTTGCATTTCGTTGAATAGCTTGAACTTGACATCGATGGCCCGCACCGTTTCTTCTTCTGATACAAAATCTTATCACTAGACAACGGAAACAAACACATAACTTCGATAATGATTTTGTCCCATTTTTGTTCCTAAAAATCTGACGTGAACAATTCTATTTTTGCATCGCTTGACATCCATTATCGGAAACATTTTACTCGTACACTTTCTGTTTTTAGCACGTCTTTCGTAAAAAAAAAAAAAGGTTGTGCTTATGTTATCGGTCTGTCCGTCCGTCTGCAACCATTAGACCGATTTGAATTTTGTTTTCCATTGGGAAGCCTGAGATATGTGAATGATAATCCTTTATTTCGTTTTTTTTTGTTTGTTTTTTACGATGTACAATTTCGCCGCTAGAAGGCTTAAATGCAGATGATATCGAATTCAAAATACATTTTATTCCAAATATTTTCTTCTAAACAGCCGACTGAAAAAATTATTTTACCCTTCGATTCCATTTATGTCGAAGAATATTTTACGTACAGTCACTGTTTCAAGTTAGTTGCTTTTTTACCTCCAGGGGGCGTTAAAGCAAATTATGTTTTCCTCGATATCTCTACTTCTAAAACTCCGATTTGAAAAATTCTTTCTTCAGAGGATACAGCTCCTGATAGGAGATCTTTTGCATATAATTTCAAATTTTTAATAAAGAATGGTTTGGCCACCAGGGGACGTAAGCGTTAATTTCTGCTTCTGAGGTATTTGCCACAAAATCTGAGCTTTTAAAATCTCGATTGAAAAATTTCTTTCGTAGACCGATGTCACTTATGTCGATAAACCTTTTCGGAATATTTTTTTCTTAAAATATTGCATCGTTTCTCCGCCAGAGGGCCTAGATGTATATCTTATTTTTGTCAATATATCTGCTTCTAACGGTTCGATTTAAAAATATCCTTCTTTCTTGGATAGTTCCCGGTATGAAATGTTTTTCATATAATTTCAAAATCTTCAAATAACTCATAGACTTTCCGCTAGGGGCGTTAAGGTAAATTGCGTTTCCCCCCCCAATATTTCTGCTTCAGAAACACCGAGCCGCCCCGGTGGCGCAGTGGTCTAAGCGATGGCCTCTGATCGTTCGTCCGAAAGGGGTCCGGGTTCGAATCCCGGTGAGGCATGGATGTTGTGTTTGTCTTACGGCACTGGCTCTCTCCCTTCCCTGGAGCCAGTGACCCAAAATTAGGGACGGGCGACTGCTTATAGCCCATTGAGTTGCTCACGGTGGTCGTTAAACCTCCAATCAAAAAAAAAAACAAAAACAAAAAAAAAAAACACCGATTTGAAAAGTTCTTCCTGTGTGAGCGATTGCCGCAACCATGGCACACCACCGGACGAGAGGACCGTCACTGGACCTTTCGACGTCGTCTGCAGGAGCGGGGACTTATCGCACTGCGCCCATTGCTCCGATTACCATTAACGTTGCACCACCGGCCCAGTGCGACGGCAGTGGGTCGTTGAACGCCGCACCTGGACTACGGAATGGCACGACATTGTCTTCTCCGATGAATCCCGCTTCTGTCTGCAACACCACGATGGTCGGAACTGTGTGTGGCGGCACCGCAGTTAGAGAATGTATGACGCCTGCATTATGCATCGTCACACCGGTCCGTCGGCTGGCCTTATGGTTTGGGGCTCAATTGGATATGACACCCGCACCCCTCTGGTACGCATCGCCGGTACACTCAATAACCACCGCTACATCTCCGACGTTTTATTCAGAGCCTGTAGTTCACCCTTACCTGCAGGACCTGCCAGCGACTACGTTTCGACAGGACAATGCGCGCCCGCACGTGGCACGCATCGTGCAACAATTCTTCACGGCCCGCCAGGTGTCACTGCTGCTGTGGCCCGCCTGTTCTCTCGATATGTCGCCTATCGAACACGTCTGGTCGTTGATCGGCAACCGAGTGGCCCGGCAAGCACCACCCGCGGCTACGTCTGATGAACTGTGGAAACGTGTGGAAGCAGCCTGGACCGACATACCCCAAGCCTACATCCAAAGCCTCTTTCGTTCGATGCCGTGGCGTGTAGCGGCCGTTATTGCCACCCATGGGGACCACACGAACTATTGATGTCTGCGTGTTCCGCAAGTCGTACGGGCCTGTAAGCTCAATCGTTTCATCCTGGTATCTGTTGTTATGTGTCCAGTAAATCTGGCTTTGCTATCTCGTATCCTTCTTGGTGTTGCATTTTGGGTGGCCAGCAGTCTTGTACATATAACATTTACCCCTAAAGTATGTAGTCTAGCCAAACGTCTTGTACATATAACATTTACGCATATACAGTATGATCTGATTAATAATTTTCTACTATTAGATTTTATATTTTAGTTTGTTAGCAAATATTTTTAGTTGCTTTCGAAAATAATTATAGTTATTGATATGTGTTAGTTGACAAGGTAGGTTATTCCATAACACCAATCCTTGGTAATCAATAAATCTTTGTCGGGTTAAAGTGTTAGGCAACGCACAAGTACGGGCGTGATTGGTCCACATTGTTACTAAGATACTTCATGACATCCAAATAAAGTTCCGGAGATATTAGAAAGCCAAATCCCCGCCATCAAAACAGACTCCAGATCATTACATCAACTCCACCGCCTTGCACATTTACCGCTTGGCAGGTGGGATCCATTGATTACTGCAGTTGACGCGATAGTTTGACCCGTCAGTCAACGCATATTAACCGAAAACGTGATTCATCACATCAGGCGACCTGTTTCCAGTCCTCAAGGGTCTACTTTCGGGGCTGTTGTGTGCACTGAAGACGAATATGTCGAATTTTACCAAAGACCAGTGGCACACGAATGGAACGTCTGTTGTTACAGCCTATTCACGCCAATGTGAGGCCGGCTGTGTATGTTGAAATTTTCCTCTTGATATCGCTGTTGTACTGCACGGTTACGTGGCGCACTGGAGTTCGTCTGTTACCTCGTACAATCCTCCACAGCCTCCGTTGCCCTCGAACATCAACCACTCCCACAGTAGGACCGCTGACTGAATGTTTTGTTGTTTGTGCACCACTCATTTTATACACCCAGTACAGTTGTTCCCAGAAGGTTTGACGTTTCTGAGATGCTTGCACCTGCTCGCCTAGCACTCATTGTCCGGCCTCTTTCAAAGTCTTAAATACACTTTTGAAAAGGCAAGTTGGTACACGAAGGAGCCAATTCGTGCCAATGTGAGGCGGGCTGTGCATGCTGAATTTTTTTCTTGACGCAACGTGGAGCCAGTCTGTGACCTTGCACAATCCTCTCCCACCACCGTTGCTCCCAAATATATACGAGTCATTTGAGTACACAAGATCGCTGATTGCTTCTTTTGTTGTTTGTACACCACTCATTTTACATTGCCGTTGCAGTTGTTCTCGCACAGCCTGGAAAATGTGCTGTTTCTGAGGTGCTCGAAGCTGCTCATCTAGTATCCGTTAACATGCTTCTTTTGAAGTCTTTTAAATCAGTAGTCTTTCCGAGACTGCCGATCTATACGCTCCGCACACATCTGAATTATTCGCAGTAAGCTAGTTATAAAGGTATCTTAACGTCATAGCTGAATACGTGTATGAGGATGGCACGTGTCTCACTGCTATTCGTTGATACGCATTCTGACGCCAAACACGCATTCTGACGCCAAACGGGGTCAGAATGTGTAATTCCCATAATGATATGGAAAGTGTTTACGTAAACAGATAAACAAAAGGTAAGGAATTAGAGAAAATTTATACACTGAGTGGCCACTTTATTATGACCACCCCCTCAGTACTTCGTTGGGCCACCTTTTGTCTTTAATACTGCGTCGATTCTTCGTGGCATGGACTCCACGAGATGTTGGAATCTGAGACCACGCTTGATGAATAGCCCTTTCCAGAAGTTTGAGATTGCAGGGTTGTGGATCCAGCTGTCTGATGGCTCGTTCAACTTCATCCCACAAATTCTCAATGGGGTTCAGATCTGGAGATTGTGGGGGCCGCCTAAGCAAAGTAAACTCACCGGCATGTTCCTGAAACCAATCCTGTACAATACGAGCACTATGGCAGGACGCATTATCTTGTTGAAAGTAGCCATCGCCATTGGGATAAACCATCCATATGACAGGATGCACTTGGTCCGCAACGATGTTTAGACATGATGTGCCAGTCAGACGTTGATCAACACGAATTAAAGGGCCCAAATCATGCCAGGAAAACATTCCCCACGCCATAACGTTGCCCCCACCAGCTTTGTAGCAATGCATTTGGGGTCCATGCTTTCGTGCTGTTTCCGCCAAATTCTCACTCGGCCATCGGCATGGTGCAACTGAAAACGTGATTCACCGGATCACATAATTTGTTACCAATTATCGACTGTCCAATCCTTGTGCTCCTGTGCGAACTGGAGACGTTTTCTATTGTTAACTGCCGACAGCAAAGGTGTTGGAACAGGCCTTCGGCTGCCATATCCCATCCGATGCAGTGTATGGCAAACAGTGCGTGCAGAAATCATTTGAGGAGATCCTTGATTAAGATGGTCTGTAATTTGCTGCACTGTTGCCCTTCTGTCGTCTGTTACCAGTCTGGACACTCTCCGTTCCGCCCGAGCAGTCACTAGTCGATGACGACCACACGTTGCACGTAGAGACCCAGTTTTTTGGCTGACAGTCCAGACTTTAAACACTTTAACAACAGCTGCTCTGGAACATTTCACCAATGCGGCGGTTTCGGTGATACTAGCTTCATGGCTCCAAGCTCCTACAATTATCCCACGTTGAAACTCCGTCAAATCGCATTTTTTACCCATCTCGTCACCCAAAATCACTTCTACTACTGTCGCAAGTACTAAGCTTTCCCTTTTTATACTAGCCTCGCCCTCTGGCGGCAACAGAGTGCAGACATAGCTCATTTGCTTAAAACTGTCAGGTGGTCATAATAAAGTGGCCACTCAGTGTATAAGCTACGATAAATATGAAAAAAAAATAAACATACTTCTCTCTCTCTCTCTCTCTCTCTCTCTCTCTTACACAGACACACACACATACACAGAATATCCAACAACTTCTCTAGTGTATACACATACCCACACATGAATTAGATCTGCTTCTTATGTGCTGTCTTTCAAACACAACCTACACTTACAGGATGAAGAGCTAACAAAAACAAAATGAACTGTATAAAAATGGCATGACAGTATACAATGTATTTCTATCTGCTCGTGTGCATTTGTATATGTATACGCATTTTTTACTCGCTTGTGGCATGTTTGTGAATGATTTATTGAGAGAAACGTACCGCCACTGCATTATATGAAAATAATGGTCATGATGATTTTCTCTTTTGTGCCTTTTTTTTTTTTTTTTTTTTTTTTTTTTTTTTTTGATCTTGAGAACACCTCAGAATGACATGGCGTTATCATGATTATGTATTATGTTTTCGATATCTATGTTTCTTTTCAATTTGAACACTTCTATTTAATTTTTAATTTTTACTTTCAGATAATGTTTTTCTTCCTCAACACAGGAGTATGCAGATTCAAGAATGTCTGAAACACTTGACATGGGAAATTACATTATACAGCACTGACTTTATTGAACAGCATATATTACCGCTTTTTGATTATTGATGTTCTTCTCTAGCAAGCATTTCACCTGAAAAGATCACCAGCTCTTTATAGAGCCGCGTTTTTAGCTCCTCCTTTTAAAACAAAGTATGTACTTCTACTACAGTCATTTGCAAAAGTTTACCACCTGTTGGTATTAGGAGATTTCTGCCGATTGCGTCAGCTACTGTTTGTATTACTCAACTTCCTGTCGGTGTTTCATCATCTTACAGCGCAGCTGTTGATAGAGTTGGAGGAAGCGTGCGAGAGTCAATTTGCGTCTGGTTTTCATGCTCAGAGGTTTTGTATGTATTTTTTATATAGCGAAAAATGGGGGGAAAAGTGTCATTAAGTGTTACTCAGAGGGAACAAATAGTGACTTTATATCATGAAGGATACTCCGAACGTGACATAAGCAGAACGGTGAATGTGGGCAAGACTGCTATTCATGATATGATCATGAAATATCGAGATACAGGTGAATTTAGCGACCAAAAGAGAAGAAGACGTCCAAAGAAAACAACCTCACGTGATGACAATACCATGAGGCGAATAGTTATGCGTTCTTCTAGCAGTTCGTGCAAGAAAATCAAGGCCTTTCTACATTCAAAAGGGTCTGATATTAGTATCAGTACTGTTTCCCGACATCTTAACGAAAATTTGGATTAAAGTCTGATAAACCTGCTCTGTCATGAAAATGAAGAAACTCCAGTTTTCGAAGCGTCATCAATCGTGGACTGCCGAAAATTGGAGCCAATTTCTTTTTCCGATGAACCAACCTGTGCGTCAATTTGAGCAACGTGAAGCACATGTTCGATGACCAAAAGGCAAAAGATTTGATGAAAAATACACCGTTAGCACCGTGAGACATCCCCCTAGTCAGATGATATCGGGTGCTATTTCAACATTCGTTACTGCATCATTACCCTTTTTGTCGACAGGCAATACCATGGCTGGTCCTTTTTATGTGGAAATGTTACGTGACAAGCTGTTAACTCATATGCAAGTGCACAGATGCACAATCTTGATGCATGATGGTGCTCCATACTACAGATCAAAGACAGTAAATTATTACCGGCAGTGGAAAAACATAACTGTGCTTGACTGGCCTGGTATTAGTCCCGACCTTAACCCCATCAAAAGTTTGTGGACCATTTTAAAAGACAAGGTGGCAGAAAAACAGCCATCAAATTCCCAAGCTTTGATTGATGCGATAAAGTACGTGTGATGCAAAACATTTCAAGTGACTACTGCAAATCCTTCATTGAGAGTATGCCACATCGTATTCTGTCCGTTATAAAAAACTAATGTGGCCACACAAAGTACTGATTTCGGTACTTTTAAGTTCTAAAGAATGTATGTAATCATCTGTGGTGCCATTTTTTCTAATATATGTCGATTTATTGAAAATCCTAATTTTCAATAAATCGACATGTGGTCTTAAATTTTTGCAAATGACTGTATTACCATGTTCATCCGTCCGTTCCTCTTTCCTACTAGTACGGTTTGAAAACTTCTTTATGCATTGAAAAGCTTGGTTATGAGAACAGAGTTCCATGCATTTTGGTTTTTGTCTAATGCATAACCTTTGTTAAATTTGTGATTAAACATAAGGTTACGCATCGGATAAAAATTGCAAATGCATTTACGCGGATAGAGGGCATAAGTGTATATGCTACTGGATTCAGAATGTACATATTTTATTTCGTATCATTGCTTTTAAAAATTCCGTGGAAAATTCTTTTTTCTTTGTATGACGAATGCCATTTTGCATACATATTTTTTTATTTCCCACTTTTTCCCTACCAGCGGTGTAAATACTGTATATATTCTGCATTTCTCGATTACTCTGCTTCTAAAAGTCAATCTGAAAATTTCCTTTGACCTCAAATGGTGATCATGGTGAATAATATTTTGTATAAATGTACCTAAGTATTTCGTGATTTTTTCATTGCGCAC
Source organism: Macrothele yani (assembly GCA_039090855.1). Classification (NCBI taxonomy): domain Eukaryota; kingdom Metazoa; phylum Arthropoda; class Arachnida; order Araneae; family Macrothelidae; genus Macrothele; species Macrothele yani. The sequence continues at coordinate 80,227,383 of CM077012.1, forward strand.
AGTTTTGCCGTACTACGAATGGTAAGGACACGTTTCTAATTGCAACAGTATCTTTGCTTCTAAAATTTTGATTCGCAAAATTTAGTTTTTATAAGTCACGACTCCCCATGGAAGACATTTTATGCATGTCTTCTACTCAAAATAGTCCCCAGCTTTTCCATTAAAGGCATAAATGCATGTTATTTTTCATTAGATATATCTACTTCTTAAAGTCGGATTTTAAAATAAATATTTTTATGTTGGATAGAATTCCGTACGGGCACCATTTTGCACATATTTTTCAACTTTTCGCAATGAATTTCTTGGGACTGTATCCCGGCTCCTGAAAATTCACTTGATTTTTTTGTACTTTTTTGCAGTGGATGCCATTCATTATGATGAAGATAATTCACTTTTAATAGCACACATTTTTCGCGTTAGTTGGCGGGTATGTACACTGCTGGCCACTCAAACTGCAACACCAAGAAGGAAGCATCCGTTTGGCCTGAAATTCGCAGCATGCGTCGCCCGCGAGAGGACATGCAAGCGATTAGCATTGCAGGACATATGTAAATCATATGCGCCCGGCACGCCACCGAGAAGCACTATAAGAACGGTGCACAGAAGGCGGGGTGTAAGTAGTGGAAGTGTGTTGTGCTGCCGGACCTGTGCGTGGGAAGCTTCCTGATGCCTCGTCGCAGAATACGGCAGTCATTCCAGCACGTTTCGGAGTTCGATATAGGACGAATAGTGGCTTATCGCGACAGCGGTTTATCGTGCCGAGACATCGGCGCCCGTGTGAGACGACATCCAGCCACAGTGAGGCGAGTATGGATGCGGTGGGTGCAGGAGGGACGGACGGACCGACGTGAGTGATTACCGCAGCCGCGGCATACCACCGAACGAGAGGACCGGCATGTTGTGCGGCGGGCATTGACGGCTCCCACCGCCACATCACGAGCGTTAGCGCAGGAATTAGGGTGTGTTACGCAACAACCTGTGTCAGCACGTACCGGTTGACGTGGTCTGCAGGAGCGGGGACTTGTCGCACGGCGCCCATTGCTCCGATTACCATTGACGTTACACCACCGGCGAGTGCGGCGGCAGTGGGCCGTTGAATGACGCACCTGGACTACAGAATGGCACGACATTGTCTTCTCCGACGAATCCCGCTTCTGCCTGCAACACCACGATGGTCGGAACCACGTGTGGCGGCACCGCGGCGAGAGACTGTATGACGCCTGCATTATGCATCGCCATACCGGTCCGTCGCCTGGCGTTATGGTTTGGGGTGCAATTGGATATAACAGCCGCATCCCTCTGGTACGCATCGCCGGTACACTCAACAGCCACCGCTACATCTCCGACGTTTTAGAGCTTGTAGTCCTCCCTTACCTACAGGACCTTCCAACGGCCACGTTTCAACAGGATAACGCGCGCCCGCACGTGGCACCCATTGTGTAACAATTCTTCACGGCCCACCAGGTGTCACTGCTGCCGTGGCCCGCCTGTTCTCCCGATTTGTCGCCCATCGAACACGTCTGGTCGCTGATCGGCCACCGAGTGGCCCGGCAAGCACCACCTGCGGCTACGCCTGATGAACTGTGGCAACGTGTGGAAGCAGCCTGGACCGACATACTCCAAGCACACATCCAAAGCCACTTTCGTTCGATGCCACGGCGTGTAGCGGCCGTTATTGCCAGTCATATGGGGGCCACACGAACTATTGATTTCTGCGTGTTCCGCAAGTCGCACGGGCCTGTAAGCTCAATCGTTTCATCTTTGTATCTGTTGTTATGTGTCCAGTAAATCTGGCTTTGCTATCTTGTGTCCTTCTTGGTGTTGCATTTTGGGTGGCCAGCAGTGTATAAGCTGTATTCTTGCTATCCCTGCTTCTGAAAGTCGCATTTGAGAATTGTGTTTTCTCTCTACGTAGCTTTCTCTATAGGTCAATGTTTTGCTTATATTTTTTTTTTTTTTTATAATGATTTTTTCCGCTGGAGGTGTCGGTGAATTCTGCTCTAAAACTCCGGCTGAAAAAAATCTTTCTTGGTTAGAGTACAATTAACTGTGGAAAACATTTTGTCTCCCTTTTCTTCTTCAAATGTTGCACGATTTTCCAGATGGAAGACATAAAGTTATATTATGTTTTCCTCCATGTATCTGCTGCTAAAAGTTCAATTTTAAAATTCCTTTTTGCTTCTGATATCTTCTACTATTAGAGGAATCATTTTTCTCTCATTTTGTGATTTTTCATTACTCACCGCTATGATGTTAGAAGGCGTAAGCGTATATTTCTATGCCACCCTGGTGGCCGAGTGGCACGAAGCGTTGGTTTCTGATCATTCGTCCGAAATGAGTCCGGGCTCGAATTCCAGGTGAGGCGTGGATGGCGTGTTTGCCCTACAGCACTGACGCTCCCCTCCTTGGAACTAGTACCTCCAAATTAAGGCGCCCGACTGCTTATACAGAGCCGTAGCCGGGCGGTGATCGACCTGCACTTGTTTTTGCCCGTCCTAGCGACTCATGCTACAGTCCAGTGTCCGACCTTTATCTCATTATGCCCTTGTATCTAATTTGCCCGACCTCAATCATCAGCCGCTCCTCTCAGCTTCTCTGTCTGACCTGTGTTTATAGCCATTGAGTTGCTCACTGTGATAGTTAAACTTTCAAACATAGAAAAAATATGTATATTTCTACTTCTCGTGCTTTACGGGTCTAAAATACCTGTTGAAATGTTTCTTCGTACAGGGTGCAATTCACTATGAAAATCCTAGGTAGATTGCGAATTTAAATAATGCGAACTTTTTCTAATAGAGGGCGCAAATGCCGTTTTGTTTTCTCTTCTTTTCTTCTTTTCTAAAAATCCTGTTTGAAAAACTGTTTTTGTGTCGGAAAGTTTTCATTAGGATAAACGTTTCGAATAGATTTTAGTTTTCCATAATACAGAATCCTACCATTATTGGTCAGAAATGCCTATTCGCTTTCGAAGTCAATTCGCTTCTAAAACATCGATTGGAAGAATATGTTCTGCATGAGATGCCAGTTATTATGACTAAGGTTTGTGTATATATAACGTAACCCATTTTTGTGGACGAGATTGGTGTTACGCTATGTCTAAAACAATGACTAATTAAATGTTGAACTAAATGAGAATACGATGCAATAGTTGCACGGGATAGCTCAAATTAAGGTTTTACGGCCAGACGAAACATATGCAGAAGTCAAATTTACGTAACCTTTTATTGGTCCAGCAATATTTGATGAAATCCAACATATAGCACTGCGAGTTTTACACTTCACATATAACGACTTAATTATCTGTCATATAATATATCTTAACAACGATCGAACATCTCCACACACACACACACAAAGCAACTGCTGTACCGTCCTTTTTATCTAACTTTCTAATCACATTCGTACGTCACTCTCACTGACCTCAAAAGTGTTGCCAACCTCATTCATGTGAGAGAGAAGATATCACGTTAAGTTTGGAATGTGCAAAAGAGAATAAACTCAAAGTTACATAGGAAAAGGAACTAAAAATGAAAGTTAAATTAGAATATACGTCACATATATTAAGTGCTTCTCATGATTACCAGTGTTCCTATTCGCGCTCACATTTCCGTTTCTAAAAGTCCTACCGGAAAAAATTACTTCCTCAGATCATTTTCTTCGGAAATAACATTTTGCATGATTTTTTTACTACCGCAGTTAATTTTCCGGTATAGGTGGAAACAGATATTTCTGTTTCCGACTGTTTCTCTGCTTCTAAAAAAGCTTTAAAAAGTTCCTTTTAAAGCGTTAAGTTCTTTTCAGGCGCAGATTGTTAGCTATAATAAGCTTTTACTGTAATTGTTGGACTTCAAATGTCAATAAATGTTCAGTGACTATTATATTTCATAACAGAACACTTTTTTTGGATTCAAAAATGTGCTCATTATACCCGAGAATCCGGTGCACCTTATTTTTAGTTCTGCGTAGCTGCATTTCTTTGTTCGGAATTAAAATATTTCAAGAACACAGCCTGTGTTTCAGTGTTCTGCCTCTATATTCTTCATACCAATTCCTCAATTTTAGGGGTTTTATTTTTCCTTCTGACCTTTTCCATGAGAACCCGCAGCTATATCATAAAGTTTTTCACTTTTCTTCAGTTGTTTTTAACCAGTTATTTTACATCATGTCGAATCGCAAAAATACTCCTGCTTGCAATCATTTATTAGTAGGGCGGAAAATCCTAGTGTTCATATAATTGAAATGTGCGTTTTCGTGACTCCTAATCTAGGTACGGTTTTGTTGAATGGAAATTGGCTGCTAAGAAATGAAAATATTCCTTTAGTAAATACAATGAAGAAGCAAATTATTAGGAACATCCAATAGCAATCAGACACGGGTTATCTGCACTTATGTATGCAGCTACATAGGACATTTAAATAGCTTTATAAGCAGCGCACTACAAAACGATTCAAACATACATGCAGCGTAGATAGCAGCAATATGGGAAAGCCGCATGATTTAAGTGATTTTGAAAGAGGCAAGATAGCTAAAGGGCGACCAACCTGGTATTGAATAAAAATTTCTAATTCCGTGGCCGGTATGTGTAGTTCTAATGAGCGTCATGGGCAAGGATGAAATGTTGTCTCCTTTCTGAACGTCGATATTGAGATCATTTATCGATGGCAGGCGAAAAATCTTGTATAGTTTATCTCTTACATAGTCCAAATTGTATTGTGACCAGAAAAAAAGGAAAAAGAAATCTTGTTTCGGTGTCAAATAACCCTTTGACTAGTGATGCTGTGTGTGTGTGTGTGTGTGTGTGTGTGTGTGTTCTAGATTTCCTTATTCTTAATGACCTCCAACTACTCTTGGAATACCCACATTTATTTCATAGTTAATAAGCCTCGAAGAAAGCTATCATTCATCTTTCGGGATCTTGTAATTCATCCAAATGGCAAAGCCGAGAGACAATTCGCCCAAAACATTTCCGTTTTACTGGATAATATCTGTCTAATGGCGAGCTTCACCAGCCAACTACAGAATTCGTCCAATGGCAAGATTCGTCCACTATGCATTCATGAAATGCTGCGATTAGTGGAATTTTGTGATCCAGCTAATGCCAACTGGAATAAATGAGATAACAGTTTGTCAAATACATTTCTTCTTCAGGTAGTGGATGTAAATCATTCATCGTGCCAAATGATGAATGATTTATGTATTTTAGCAAATATTTAAGCAAAAACAAGTTGAAAAATATTTTAGTTTATTTATTACGATTTTTCAAGAAGTATGATAATATAAAGACAGTTTTAAACTGTCCAAATGGACTAAACATTCTTCTATTTTTACAAGCCTACTGCACTCGTGATTAAAACGAAAACGTGATTAGTTTCCAATATAACTTGTAACATGCTATTTATAATTTATTCCACTCCTTATAGTGCGCCCAGTCAATGAACTGGACTGAAAGTCTATTAATTTGTCTTTTAGGTGCCTATTAATTTGGTCGGAAAATTATTAACTTTAGGAAATATCCATATAACATTAATATACTATTATTTCTTACAATTTAAAATTGAATTTACAACAACTGACACATTAAAATTACAAATTTTTGTAAAGTATGAATTTCAACAATAATAAAAATTTATTTCTGAAATACTTTTTTCATAACAAACATACATGCAGCGTAGATGAAAATTGACAACCAGATTTTTTCAGTTTAGGCAATGCAAAAATATCTTCTATATTATACAGCATTTACTTTATTATAAAAGATTGTTGCATTACATTCTAATAAAAAAGGGTAACGGAAACGGAGCGGGGTCAGTATAGAAGTTTTCCCCGGATCAAGGACCAGTCCTTCCCACCATATGTGGAAGACAAAACTGTAAGCTCAAGTTATCACTGTGGAAGATTGATGCTGTACACACAATACAGCTAGAAAAATGGATTTTGGATAAAACGTATCACTGGAGTACGAATTGTCCCCTCTGGACAAATCGGCGTTGGATGAAACGGAATTGGACAAAAAATCCTTAGACGACTTGTCAGAGACCGAGGTATCAGGCTACAAGATACCTTCTCTTTGAAGAAATTTGAGCCGGCAGTAGTTTAAGCTCTGGCTTCTGCCTGTTCGTCAGAGTGGGTCCGTGTTCAAATCCCGCTGAGGGCATAGGTGGTGTGCTTGTTTTGCGTCACTGGCTTTCTCCCTTCTTTGGAACTAGTGGCCTTAAATTTGGGACAGCCGACGGCGTAAAAGGCCCTCAGAGGTTTTCTCACGATAGTAGTTAAGCTCTCCCCCTCCCTGAAAGAAGAAAAGAAGAAGAAATGACACCACATAAGTTGCAAAATCACCCAAAGCTAAAGTAGTGTTATACAAGGTGTCCATAAATGAAGTACAAGTATACAACTTCAGTAGGCTATTAAGAAAAACTACAATAAATAACAACTGATTTTTAGTGTCAAAATAAATGGCAACTGTGAAAGTTTTTCTAAATGTCAGTAGATCTCTACGTGTGCTCCGTTGGTTGCTCGTAGGATGTCCACCCACGTACGCTGCAGAATGTCAGATTAACAAGGAGAAAGGCTGCAGTAATGCGTTCTTTGAGCTGTGATAGATGTGACTTTTTCTTGTATGCACAATGTCCCTAATAAAGCCTCAAAGAAAAAAATCGCATGAGGTAATATCAGGAGAACGGGGTGCCCATGCCATCGAATCCCCTCGTCCAATCCAACGCCCTAAAAAATGGTATTCTAAAGATCTGCGTACTTCCAAAGACCAGTGCGGAGGCGCCCCTGGAAAATGATGTCTTGAATATTCTGGAGTTGTGAAATTGCGAATTGCTCTAGCATGTCCAGATACGTTATGCCAGTAACGGTCGGTCCAAAATGGAAGGTCACCCAGTGCTTTTGCCTTTCAAGCCACTTCCCGTTGCTTTGAATTCATTTACCCATTGTTTGATGCTGCTTCGTGTCGGCGGCTGTCTCTTGTACTCCGTTCTGAACTTACGCCCAACTGTTGTTAGAGATTTTGACTCCGCAAACCAAAACACACACGCTGCTTTTTTCCACTGGGGAAGCCATGTCTGTTTTATTTTTAATAGTATACTGAAGTTGTATTCTTCACTTATAGACACCCTGTATTATATCGGAAAGCGCATGTGAAAATAAGCACAATTTTGCAGATGATGGCATTCGAACCCGTATCTGCCTTCTCCAGAGTCGACTGTTCCACCGATTGAAGTACACTGAAGAAACTTATCGACCCAAATTTTACATCTTGACATGTGCGTCACCTTACTGGTAGGTCACATGCACTATATTGACAAAAGTCCTTGGACACCCCTTTCAAAAGCAAATGAACAGATCCGCTGCGTTGTTAAGATGCGCGGTACAGATGCAAACGGTATAAAAACAAGCCTGCAGCTGACCGCGATCATATCGCACTGGGAGGTTGAGTGAAAATGTCGCGGCGGGAGAGAACTGACTTCAAAAAAGGAAAGATTGTTGGGTGTTATATTAGTGGGCTGTCCATAAGAGAAACCGAGAGGCGTTTAAACATACCCAAAGTCAACTGTTTTGGATGTACTGAATAAGTGGAAGACACATGGCGTGCCTGAAGCAGCAAAACGTACCGGCAAACCAAAAAAATCAGTGATAGAGGACGTCGGAGCCTCAGGAGAGTCGTTACAGCTAATCGACGGAGTACTGTACAAGACCTCAGTGCACAGGTGAGTACAAATGCTGGAACCTCGTTGTGTACACGTACCATTCGCAGAGAACTTCATTCCATGGGTTACCGTGGTCGTGCGGCTGCTCATAAGTCTTTCATCTCCACTCATAATGCTACTCGTAGTTTAGCATGATGTAAAGAACATTTATCGTGGACCGTGGACCAATGGAAACGGGTCCTATGGACTGATGAATCCAGATACACGATCCATCAGTCTGATGGCCGTGTGTGGGTATGGCGGCAGCCGTTGGAACGCTATTTACCACAGTGTACTGCTCCTACGGTCAAGTTTGGAGCTGACAGTGTGCTCATGTGGGGGTGTTTTTCGTGGTATAATCCCGGCACATTAGTTCCCGTGGACAAACCTGTTAACCAGCACGTCTACCTCGATATTCTGGACAATTATGCCCTACCAACTCTGTGGCAATACTATGGAACCGAGCCTTGTTGGTAACAGCAGAATAATGCACTGAGCCATAAAGCAAGGACTGTTACGGCGTCATTTGACGATAATTTAGTATCGTCTGTGGGCTGGCCAGCACAGAGTCCTGATTTTAATCCCAGGGAGCACCCATGGGATGAATTAGAGCGCCGCATAAGAAGTTTGGAACCAAGGCCTACTACTAAGCAATAGTTAGCGGCAGAATTATGTACTGAATGGAAGCGCATACCTATCACTGTGTTCCAAAACCTTGTCAAAAGGATGTCTCGAAGGGTCACTGCATGCATTAAGGCCAAAGATGGACCGATACCGTACTAATGTATGTCAATAAATGGTATGTTGTGTTTCTCTTCTAGGTGTCCGTTGACTTTTGTCAATATAGTGTATATCCCCCTTTGAGAAAGGCGGGGAACTAAATCTCAGGTTTCGGGTCCGCCGCAAACCATGCTTGAAATAACTCTCCGTAGAAGAAAGAATTCTCATTTATTCCAGACAATATGTTGAAAGAACCTAACACATTTTTAAAGGGAAGTTCAAGGTATCAGCTACTTTTGCCGCATATTGTAATACAGAAAAAGAACAAACTGCTTAAATTTTGTACAAAGTTTTCAACTAAAGATAAGTAAGTACTGTATTTGGACTTTCCACTCATTATTTAACCAAAAGCAGAAAGTCAAGAGTGCACACAGCAGCGCGCAGACAAATTTTTTCCAGTGTTCGAATATTATTGAAATGTCTGGTGGCGAATATCCGATAGATTATAACGTAAAACCTTCTTCACGCTGTATTGGTGCGTGAAAGTAAAAACGAATCTCCTGTCTGTGAAGTTCGAGAAAAATGTGCGATGTTCCTTTCACACATCGTCTGGAATTAATGAGAATTCCTTCTTCCACAGCGAGCTACTTCAAGCATGGTTTGCGGCTGACCCGAGACCTGGAATTTCGTGCCCCCGCCTTTCTAAATGGGTGGGTTACATGTGAAGTACCACGGAGATGACGCGCATGACAAGACGGCAAAGTTGCAGCGAAAAAGCTTAGTCCTTGTTGTTCATTCGGGAGAATAACCGCCTCCAGAGCGAGGAAACGTCGGTTTGAATTGCACCACCTGCAGAAATGGGACTTTATTGAATACTGTTGAGAAAACAAGAGTTAGTTTGATTTGCGATCCAAAATTAAGATTCCTTTCAATTACGTCCTGACAGAAGTGCTGCGGCAGTTCCGTGCTTCTTTTACTGGTACTCTCTTAAAGAGAGCTCTCAAGAACAATCAGTTCCAGTCACTCCCCACCTCCAGTAGTCGAGCGGTCTAAAGCGACGGCTTTGGATCACTCGTCCGGAATGGTCACGGGCCCGAATCCCGGGAGAGCCGCCCCGGTGGCGCCGTGGTCTAAGCGATGGCCTCTGATCATTCGTCCGAAAGGGGTCCGGGTTCGAATCCCGGTGAGGCATGGATGTTGTGTTTGTCTTACGGCACTGGCTTTCTCCCTTCCCTGGAACCAGTGACCCTAAATTAGGGACGGGCGACTGCTTATAGCCCATTGAGTTGCTCACGGTAGTCGTTAAACCTCCAATAAAAAAAAAAAAAAATCCCGGGAGAGACATGGATGTGCGCCTACTTCATGGCATCGGGCCTCCGCCTTCCCGGAGTCAGTGGCCCTAAATTACAAACGAATGACTGATTACAGCCGTAGAGATGCTCACGGCGGTTGTTAAACTCTCTCTGAAAAAAAAAAACAGTTCTAGTCCCACCTCCTTTGCTTTTCGATCGTACTACAAGAAGCACTACCACCTAGGATCGAGTTTGTGTCGTCTGTGTAAGTGTTGCACCAATCGCTTTGCCAACTGTTTCATTCTTGCTACCTGAAAGCTTGTCTTACTTGGTTGCTTTTTGTGACCACTGCAATCTGTGGCTTTTTGAAGACAGATCAAACAAGCTAATTTTGAGAAGTTTAGTGTTTTGACAAGGTAGAACAAATTTGATCATGGCTTCATCAGGAGAGGTTTTGTCTTTCATTATCAATTCTTTAGAAAGAGATTACACTTAACGAAAGGCCACAGTACATTTCAAATTTAAAAGGAAAGTTCAAGATAGCAGCTACCTTTGCCGCATATTATAATTCAGAGAAAGAGCAAACTACTACAACTTTGTACGAAGTTTCCAATTAAAGAAAAGTAAATACTGTATTTGGACTTTCCATTCATTATTTAATCAAAATTAGGGAGTCTCGAGTGCACACAACAAACAGCACAATAGAATTATTTCCCAGTCTTAGAATGTTATTTAAATGTCTGGTGGCAAATATCAGATCGAGAATTTATGGTTATCTCTTAAGGTGGACGTCAAGTAATTTTGCTTCTTTTTTTTTTTTTTTATTTTTTTTTTTGATTGGGGGTTTAACGACCACCGTGAGCAACTCAATGGGCTATAAGCAGTCGCCCGTCCCTAATTTAGGGTCACTGGTTCCAGGGAAGGGAGAGAGCCAGTGCCGTAAGACAAACACAACATCCATGCCTCACCGGGATTCGAACCCGGACCCCTTTCGGACGAGTGATCAGAGGCCATCGCTTAGACCACTGCGCCACCGGGGCGGCGTAGTTTTGCTTCCTATACTTCCTACGGAAAAACTTCTGTACACATTTTTTTAAAAATTAATGCGTTCCCAAGGATGAAAATTTGAACATCGATTAAAATAGCTTCATTTTATAACTTGGAATACTTAATATTTTCTAAAACATAGCCATAATTATGCAATCCAACATTTGTTTGTCTACTGACGTCACCAAAGTACAGGTAGCGCCATCTTTTTTCTGGTGACAACACCACCAAAGGAAAAGTTATTAGTTTTTAATATAATTATGGTTATGTTTTAGAAAATATTAAGTATTCCAAGTTATAATATGAAGTTTTTTTAATCGATGTTAATATTTTCATCCTTGGGAACACACTAATTGTGAAGGAAATGTGTACAAAAGTTTTTCCATTGGAAGTATAGGAAGCAAAATTACTTGACGTCCACTTTAAAGCAAATCGCTGTCATGTTTTCCGTATGGTATTAGAGAGGTCATCAGATTTTCATTTGCTATACTAAGTGGATTTTTAACGATTCATTCAACATCAAATACAATTACTGAATGCTCAAACTATATTTGTTTGTGTATACTTGTCACTGCTACGTAGACTATTTTTTTTTTCAATTTTATTTAATATAGAATTATCCATGGCTGTCAGTTAGTACGTAATGTAAACGTTTTTTCTCACCATTATTTATACGTACCTTTCAGAGTAAGTTGACCATTGCAGAAGCGGATGTTTTACGTTTATTTTAATCCCTGTCCGACACTTCCTTCTACATGGACATTAAGAAGAGTAATACCTCCCAAAACTTGCAACTGAAATACAAAAAGGAGTGAAAGAAATCGGGTTCAATAGCTCATACACCGATGAGTCATTATATTATGACCACCCCACAGACTAGAGAAATTAGCAAGCCTGAAGACCGAACGGTGGCGCAGGTGAAGTTCACAGGGCAGTATATATACAACCCGAGGACCGGCTTTTGGTTAGTAGACTGTTCGGAGTAAGAATGGTAGAAGCTGCCGTTTTATTGGAGTTTGATAAAGGATAAATAGTGATGGAACGGCACCTCGGGACTACGATCTCAGAAACGGCGCGGCTTGTGGGTTGTTCACGTGCCGCTATAGTGAGTACATATCAAAAGTGGTGCACAGATGTCCAAACGACGAACCGTCGTCCAGTAGTGTGTCGTCCGCAGCTCATTGATGCCAGAGAGGAGCGGAGACTGTCGCACATTGTTCACAGCGAGCGCAGGGCCAGAGTGCGACACATCACCAGCACCTACAACAGTGGTGATCAGGGCAATGTGTCACGGCACACAGTTCATCGGAGCCTTCTGCGGATGGGCCTGAGTAGCCGAAGACCCAGCCAGGTCCCCATGCTCACTGCACGTCATCGCCAACAACGCATGAAATTGGCCCGAGATCATCCAGATTGGACTGTGGATGATTGGAAGAAATTGGCCTAGTCTGACAAATCAAGATTCCTGGTGCATCACGTAAACGGCCGAGCGCGGATACGCTGATTACCAACGGAGGCTATGGCACCTGGATGCACTTTTTGGCGGAAACAGGCCGGCGGCGGCGGTGTTTACTGTGGACGATGTTTTCTTGGGACACTTTAGGCCCCATTATCCCAATAGCACAATCCCTGGCAGCTGTCAGTGATCTGAAAATCGTTGTGGACCAAGTTCACCCATTCATGGCAACTGTGTTCCCTGCTAGTGATGGCCATTACCAACAGGATACTCCGCCATGCCACACTGCCGGAATCGTCAAGGAGTAGTTCGAGGAACATGCTGGTGACTTTCTGCTAATTCCCTGGCCTCTAAATTCACCTGACATGAACCCAATCGAACATTTGTGGTTCGACTTGGAAAAGCGGGTTCGCGCTAAATCACCACCAACTCGAAATGTACAGGAACTGGAGGACCTGCTGTTGACATTATGGTACCAGATACCCCAGGATGCCTATCGCCACCTCATCCAATCGATGCCTCTCCGAGTGGCCACTATTTTGCAGGCAAATGGGGATCCTACAGCTTATTAGGTGGGTAGTTTTAATCTCATCGATGTAATTTGTAGTGCCTACCAGGATGTAAATGTTAGCACTAAGATAAATTTTTCGCTTCAGCGGATAATTTTTTCTAGCAACTGGGTGTTTTTAAAACATTTGCAGTATAGTTTTATATTAATTTCATTAAGAAAAAAAGATAGTAGTTTCATATTCTATTTTAAAGTGCCGATCCGTTCTCACAGTACGACGAAAAAATTTCAAAAAATATCTAAGTTGAACTTAAGGACAAACGCTCGAAAGCATTGAAATTAAAATGTAGCGCAGAAAAGTGACTTCGAGAACTCGGAGGCACCTTGGTTTTACTTGGAACATTTCTGTTTCAGTTAGCTGAAATGTAAACAATAATAAAAACAGCCAGAGAAGTCGTGGGAGACCGTTCAGGTATGGCAGGTAATTGCCTTCCAACAGTAAGAGGTATTTTTAAATATTATCGGTTTGTTAAAAATAATGTAAAGAAAGAAATCAACAACGCAAACAAGGTTTTTCACAATTTCAAGAACTGTCGCAAAAGAAATACAAAATATTTAGGCAAAAGCATTCATAGTAATTGTCAGATAAAACAGAATAACACAAATGCTGAAAGATTAACGCAGAAAATACAGTTACCTGAAGTTCTCCATGTGTTTGAAACGATCAAGTTTTTTAGAAAAGCCCCTTCGATTCCACGAAATATGCGAAGCATTATTTACTGTACTGGAGTCCAGTTCGTAGTTTACTTATTGGGGGCTTAATGCGACCTCCATGAGTAAGGGCTATAATCATTCGCCCGCTCTTAATTTAGAGCCAGTGCTGTGGGACAAACACCAATTCCATACCACACCCCGATTCGAACCCGAACCCATCTCGGACAAATAGTAAGAAGGAGACGTTTAGACCACTGCACCACAGGGGCGGCTTCGTAGACTTCAGTGAACAGAAAAGTACTCTTTGTAGAGCATACATATGTTCTCGACTAGAGAATAGTTCATAAGTTGTACACCTGATAAGTCCACATCAAAAGCACTATGAACTGAAAAAGAAAGAAGAGAGAGAGAGAGAGAAAGGAAAATGAAATGCCACCTTCCGAATTTCAATAGTGCAGTTGCTCACTTTGGAACCTTCCTCTTCAAATCATCTGAGACTCAGAATAATGATGTAAACTACACATGCCTTTCCACTTCGTCAACTCTTTCTTATAAGAAATTCAAATATATTGCTCTTCCAACAGCACGTGACAAACTGGGATGTTTGATAGGAATGTTTCATTGATTGATTCAGCTGCTTTGGAGGATGCCGAAATAATTTACGAGGCTGACACAATTGACAGGTGGAAACTTTTCAAAAAAAGAAAATACATGGCGACAATATATACAACACGAAATCGTAGTTGAGAAACTTGAGGCCTTGTGCTCTGATGGTCGAAAAGACAAAACAAAAGTAATTTAAAGTGTGGGAAATGGACACTACGCGAAATTCTTTCGTGAATATCACACATTCCTCATTTGAGAGCCAGGATCAAAATACATGGGTCATGTTGTTCCAAGTACACTGGTTTCCATAAACTAAGTAACAAAATGAAAAATCGCGACAAGTTGGCTAATTATCGTTAAATATGCACGAAATTTGCATATGTTACAAACAAAGCACTATAGCATCAGTGAATGGTATGCAAATGACTGGCGGTGGCATAACTTTATGCAAATTAACATCAGCGGGAAACTGGTTGTTTCCCAATGAGTCGCTAATTCACGTGCAGAGATTGAAGAAAGGATTTCGTGATACAGATTGGATTGTAATGACTTCGAGACGTCATTTACCACTGGAATTAGGTTACCGAGCTATAGGCAGACTGACGGCAGGCTAAAGTCAGGCGAACGTAGCCAGATGGCTTAACGTAAGTCGTTCTGTGGTCCAAAGGCTGTGGAACTGCTTCCAGACCACAGTATCATGTTCCCGCAGGTACCGCCAAGGCTGACTTAGAGTAACAACTTCCTCACAAGATCGATATTTGCGGCTATCTGCGCGCCGGAACAAGACTGCTATGCCGACCCATCTTCTGTCTGTGCTTGCTTCGGCCACCGGAAGGACAGTATCAGCTTCTACGGTACGCAGAAGGCTACATTAAGGAGTGTTCTATTCTAGGCGGCCCGTAACGTGTGTGCCCTTAACATTCCGCCACAAGAGGGAACGTTTGAATTGAGCGCGCATGCATCTGAATTGGAGTCCGAATCAACAGAGATCTGTATTGTTCACGGACGAGTCGGGGTATGCTTTACAGAGTGATTCTAGCCGGATTTTCATCTGGAGAGAGCCAGGGACCAAATATCATCCCTCTCATATCCGTGAAAGGGACACGTATGGTGAAAGTTGTGTGCTTATGTGGGGAGGCATCTCTTTAGGCGGACATACTGACCTCTACGTGTTGCCAAGTGGAAACTTGAACGCTAGGAGGTACAGAGATGATATCCTGAACACCTTTGTTCGGCCATATGCAGGTGCAGGTGCAATTGACGACACATTCATGCTGCAAGCCGATAATGCTGGCCTACACACAGCGCGCGGCTGGTACAGCAAGATGAGACTATTGTCCGTATGGAGTGGCCAGCCCGCTTTCCTGACCTTTACCCAATCAAGCCTGTGTGGTACGCTCTAAGTAGGCGTGGTGCTGTCCTCAACCCCCCCCCCTCCTTGAATCCTGCAGGGGCTTCAAACTTCGTTGTTGCTGCAACTATAGGCAATACTACCTACGCATCTCATAGACGGCGTTATTAGTAGCATGCAACATTGCTGTTGGAATTGTATTGCTGTTCTAGGTGACCACACTCCATATTGAGACACTTTTTAATTTAATTTTCGGAATACTGATTTATGTTTTGTTTTATTTTTATAGCAAATGCAAAATGTAATTTAGTTGTATAAACTGTTCTTGCTGTTTTCTGTAACATATGGTACAATGAAAATTTTCACGAAATTTCATTCAAATTGGTTGCATATTTTTTGAGTTATAACAATTTCTCAATTTGTTCCTTAATTTATGGAAACCAGTGTAGTTTGTTCGCAAAAGATTTGCCCTGTTGCAACTGAGCTGATCTGAACGGGAGGTCGGTGAACTTAATACAGTGCATTTGGTGGCCGTTGGCTGCTACGGTACAGCTTTAACACAAGAAACAGAGGAGGCGTTGCAGCGAAACCAGCCATTTCAATAGCTGATTTGCCAACTGCATTTCAATGAGTTGTCTTTTGGCTACTTATTGCAAAGTTCTGATGCCCATACAATAAGACCTTGCTTTTATTACTCTTACTCCTTATGCAATAGGAAAAATGAGACTGTGAAAAATTGCCATTGGTTAATTTGGAGCCTATATTAGGAGACATGCCAACCATCATCACCAAGTGTGACGTCAACAAAGCTCAGGATTATTTATTTGGTACATCTGAAGTAATCATAAGATGACACTGCTCTGAAACCCTGGTACAAAAGGATCTTGGTAAATTGTCACACACAATATACACTGAAGAGCAATTGAATTACAGACAGCTGGCGTTATGCAAATGTGGCGCTGCGGGAGGCCCTGTAAACGGAAACGACATGACGCATTCAGTGATCCGACGATATAAGGAGTGATGCGACGGGAATCAGTAAAAGTCAGACGCAGTATGGGTAAGACGAAGGATCTAAGCGCATTTGATCGTGGGCAAATTGTCGGGGCCCGACGAATGGGTCACTCCATCTCGGAAGTAGTGCAGGCACTGGGATTTTCATGAGCCACTGTGTCACTGGTGCACTGTGAATACATCGAATCTGGTAAAACCATCTGTGCAAGGGCCAACTGCCGTGGACAACAGCGTGTGGATGAGCGGGGTCATCGTCGGCTAGCTCGCATTGTAACAGCGGATAGATGGGCCACAGTGCGAGAAATCACTCGGCAATTTAACGCTGGTGCACAAAAACGTGCCACACCATCCAGAACCATCTCCTCGCTATGGGGTACAGAAGCCATCATCCCACGAGGGTACCGCTGCTGACCGCACATCACATGGTGCAAGATTAACATGTGTGCGGGAACATCGCCACCGGACCCTAGACATGTGGAAAAATGTTGCCTGGACTGAAGAGTCGAGATTCACGTTGGTGCATGCGGATGGCAGGATACGAGTACGGCGCAAACCGTATGAAGCGATGGATCCTTCTTGCCAGCAGGGTACTCTTCAAGCTGGTGGGGTGGCATTCTCGTCTGGGGACTGTTTACGTGGACTGAAATGGGACCCCTGGTACGTGTGACATCGTCCCTCACAGGTCAACGTTACCGGGATATCATGGACGACCATTTACTCCCGTTTGTGCGTCTTCAACATCCCACTGGGGACCTCATCCTGCAACAAGACAATGCACCGTGCCATCGCTCCCGAATTGTATCCGAATGGTCGGATGAACACTCCACCGACGTGACCTCGCTTCCTTGGCCAGCTTGGTTACCTGACCTCAATCCCATCGAGCACATCTGGGATGCCATCGAGAGAGATGTTCGAGGTTCTGACCCCCCTCCATCAAATCTTCGTGAACTGTGGGAGCTTGTTCAGGGGTCGTGGATCCGTATGGCTTCTCAACACTTCCGGTGTCTTGTCGAGTCCATGCCGAGACGAATCGCCGCCGTCATCAGGGCGAAAGGTGTTGCTACACGTTACTAGACAGGTATCTCTAATTCAATTGCTTTTCAGTGTAGTTGGCCTCTGCAACAGGATCTTACGAGTAAACATTTCTATTTTATGTAAATCTCGATTACAACCTAAACACTTGGGGATAATTTATCGTAACAGTATATGCACGGTGTGGTTTTCGATACCCTCTCAATCATTATGCACAAGCGGCCCAGAAAATATTTTGAAAACATTTCGTCTTTGATTTTATTCCAAAAAAGTGACTGACATAGTCGATCCTGTTATGCAACGGAATTCTTTCTGTGCTGACTCCGAAAATATTCTGACTGAAATGCTTCTGGACGAGCGGCCACACACCAGACAAACAACAAAAAAAATAAAAGTTCACTAACAAGAAAAATAAAAGCTATAAATGCAGCTTCAACAAGTAACAGTATCAGGAAGTTTAGGATATCGTCACTAAACTTTTGTGCAAATAACTACACTCAGTAGATAAAACATCAGAGATTGGGGTGATGAGCAGTTATATTGGCACCCCCAAAGCTGAACGGAACAGACTCAAATCAGAACGCAGGCGATTAATAGGCAAACAGTAGGGTTCCCCAACAGTGTATCGCAATCGACGAACATAGTTATACGTGGTCATCTGAGCGACTTTGATCGTGGGAGAGTTGTCGGCACAAGACATACGGGCCATTCTATCGCCCAAGTGGTGAGAACTTTAGGGTACCCGAGGGCAATCTTATCAAAGATGTACCGCGAGTATACTATCGACAGACGTACCAGCGCCCAGAACGCAAGCTGTAGTCGACCACACGCCATTGATGACAGGGGTCGACATAGACTATCCAGGCTCGAACAGCAGACTGACCGCGCGGCAATGGTGGCGCAGATCATATCCAGGGTAATTGTCACAGGCCCAAAAAGCGTCAGCGGGGGAATGGTACGGCGCACGCTGCATGCCCTGAGCTTCGAGAGCCAACGCCCTACTCGTGTGCCACTGTCGACTGCTTGCCATCGGACACTACACCTCGCCTGGAGCCGAGAACCCCCAAACTGAACCTCTGCAGAGTGGTTCCGCGTCGTGTGGTCAGATGAATCCCGTTTTCAGCTGTACCACGCTGACCGGAGGGTGTGGATGTGGCGTTGACAGCATGAGGCCATGGCCTCGTCATGCCAGGTCTGCTCGGTTTAAGGCGGTGATGGCTCTGTGGTGGTTTGGGGAGCCTTTTCATATGGTACATTAGGTCCTTTAGCGTGTCTGGAGAGGTGTTTAACCGCTGCGCACTACCAGCATGTCTTGGATTATCACCTACACGTTTTGATGATCTTCCTGCATCCTGCGGCCGATGATCTGTTTCAGAAGGACACAAAGCCGCAACCACCCAGATATGGCTCGAGGAACATCCATCTGAGTTTGGAACCATCCAGTCGCCGCAAAGATAATCAGATGTAAACCCTGTGGAAGCCCTATGGGGTGCCGTGGAGTGGAACACCATATCCATGGATCCTGTGCCAATGTCTCGGGTGGAGCAGTGGACAAAGCTGCAACAAGAATGGCTGGCATTACCTCCGGAAACCCTCCAGCATCTGGTGGAGTCAATGCCTCGGCGTGTACAGGCTGTTATTCGCGTTAGAGGAGGACCAACATGCTTTTAGGTAGGTATCTCTAATGTCTTGTCTACTGAGTGTACACTGAAGTGCCAGAAAAACTGGTACAGACGAGCTTATGCAAAATACGTAGCAAAGTCACTTATGCGCGTACTCGGTTGCGTCCGCCAGTGCGTATATGAAGCGATAGACATCCTTGCCAGCTGTCAGTGCTATTTTCGGCTTGAGAACGGCAAGTAATAACGATTTAAGCGATTTTCAACGCGGTGTCATAGTTGGCGCTCGTGAGATGGGCCATAGTATTTCGGAGGTAGAAACGAAGTTCGGATTTTCACGGACGGCCATTGCAAAGGTGTACTGTGAGTTCAAGAATTCCAGCAAAACCTCCAACCTACGATATATAACTGAACATCAATGTGTATATGCGCGCGCGATACTAAAACTATTGCAAAAATTTTGCCATCACCCCAAAGCTGTAAAACATTTCCTCGCTGAAGCCAAAAAAAACCAAAAAGGTTTTAGAGATAATATTCAGAACCTTGTGGGCACTAAGTTCTGCCTTCTGACCATTCGTCTGAGATGGGTCCCGGTTCGAATCCGAGTGAGGCTTGGGTGTTGTGTTTGTCTTATCTTACGGCATTGACTCTTGACCTTTGCTGGAACCAGCGGCCCTAAATTAGGGGGACAGGCGACTGCTTATAGCCCCCTGGCTCACGGTAGTCGCTATCCCCCACCAAAAAAGAGCAAACCCCCCCCAAAGAAAACAAGCCGGAATTATGATCTTCTGAACCGAACGTTTTCCACTTTTATTTTCATCTTAATTTCCACTTTTATTTCATATTAATTGACCAGTTTTTGGAGGTATTGCCAGTCAAAATTAGAAAAAAACATTTTTTATCCACCCTAAGAAAAAAAAACAGTGTTTGTGACGGAATGTCATTTATGCACACGATGGCACGAAGCGGCCAAACTGGATATTCTGTTACTAAGAGTCCTGTTGAATCTCTCACCATCGCTTTGGAGCTAATGTGGGTGAAAATTCAATGCTACCTTATGAAAACAATTGAAAACCATTTAACTTTTTGCATAAAGTACCATTCCAAATTTGATGAAATGATTTTTATTTATTTCTCCCTTCTTTCATTCATTTGTAATTGAAACTTTTGTTTTCTACTTCCAAACTCTTCCTACATAATGGCGACATAATCTTAAATTATACTACAAGATTGTAGGATGATGTAGAACAAAAGTATGTGTTTTGGGTGAATATTCACCAGGGGTAGCATTTATGCTACAAGAAGTACGCTGCTGTCCAGAGTTAAAGGAAGTACAGTACTTAAAGTTTCAGGTATTGCTGCCCCTACGATGTATGACAGTGTAACAGTGAAGTGTTATTACCAGCACTTTTCTTGAAGAGTTAGACCCAGGTTCGAGTTACGGTAAGGCATGGGTGGTGTGTTCTTTTTGGCGCTTATTCTGCCCCTTACCTGGGCCAACAACCCTAAATAAAAGACAGGAGACTACTTATAGCCTTGAATGCACATGGCAGCTCTATAGTCCCCCGAGTAAAATGTTTTTCTTCACCGCTTCCAGAACGTGAGTTATTCTTTTAATTTGGAAAGATTTGTAACTACGTTTTGAAGACGAAATATACTTAAGGCTGTACGAGACCCGCCATCTTGCATTGCTGCCTTCTCTTATTAACCAACGGGCAAGCGTATTTCACACATTTCTCGGGCAATTTTGCACATTTTGGAACACCATTTGTGGCTAACGCAAGATATATGATAAATACAGGTCTCAGAATTTTTATTGACCTTTCCCTTTATTTTTTATCTGCAGCGAAAGTCGTACCAAGGCGTCTTCCATAGTTTTATTAATTAATAAAAATACTTAAAGGGTCCAAAATTAAAATATGAAACCAGGGAACTCTTTATTTATCATATATCTTGCGTTAGCCACAAACGGTGTTCCAAAATGTGCAAAATTGCTGAGCAATTTGTGAAATACGCTTGCGCGTTGGTTAATAAGAGAAGGCAGCAATACAAGATGGCGGGTCTCGAAGAGCCCTAAATCAAACGAATCTTTTTTTTTCTTTTGATTGGACGTTTAACAACCACCGTGAGCAACTCAATGGGCTATAAGCAGTCGCCCGTCCCTAATTTAGGGCTTCTGGTTCCAGGGAAGGGAGAAAGCCAGTGCAGCAAGACAAACACAACTTCCATGTCTCACCGGGATTCGAACCCGGACCCCTTTCGGACGAATTATCAGAGGCCACCGCGGCGACAAACGAATCTTCGATGTCTTCTTTCGATGCATACGCACTCAGGAAAATCTCTACAGTTTAAGTCACTCTAGTTTCCTTTTACATGCCACACTATGTTAAATACGAGTTTCAAATTTATTGCGCAGGTTAAAAATCTTATTGTTCCTGTATATACGTATAAGAATACACATTTTCAAAATTTCTAAAAACAATTTTTTTCTGTATTTTTTTTTTTATTGTTCCCATTTGGGGATATTAACGTGTGGAGTTAACAATTTGTTTGCAATTTCATAGAAATGGCTGTTTTCGTTATTTAGTACACTAAAGGATCGCTGATATACACCAACGGACAATGAAATTTGCGCTGCAAGGAGAAAGCATCGGATTGAACTGCAATTTCATGGACGTAATGATACAGATGAATGATACACATGATCACAAAACAGAGGTGAAGGACACTTACAGAGGGATCTGTGGCACGCAGTCCTGCCATCTTCAATAGCGCGTTGCACCGCCTCGTGCGGCGATACGTGCTGCCATACGGTCCGGCATGGAAGCGAACAGACGCCTGATGTTGTCCTGTGGTAGACTGGCCCACACGTGTTGGACGGTGTGCTCTAAATCTCGGATAGTGCGACACGGCGGCAGCTGGCGTTCCAACTGGTCCCACACATGTTTGATAGGGGACATGTCCGGGAAGCGTGGCAGGTCATGGAAGTGTCTGGACAGGACGTAGACATTCCTGGTCAACCCGAGCTGTGTGCGGGATGGCATTATCCTGCTGGTATAGCGCACTTGGAACCCCGGCCAGGAATGAGAGCACATGGGCCGTAGGATCTCATCCACATACCGCTGGCCTGTCAATGATCCACGTACCACTACTAGAGCTGATCGGCTATAGTAGGCAATGGCTTCCCAGACAATAATGCCTGCAGTGGGGGAGGTGTGACTCTCGATAGCGAGGTTGGGATTGTGCCGTTGACCCGGGGACCTCCACACCCGGACGCGATGATCATCTGTCCACAAAACAAAGCGTCACTCACTGCTAAACACCACACGTCGCCAGTCTGTGGCGTTCCACGTCGCTCCGGCCTGGCACCACTGCAAACGGACACGGCGATGTTCCGGTGTTAATGTCAGCACACGTAAAAGGGGATGGGATCGCAGATTCGCTTCGGCGAGGCATCGGAAATGGGTGGTGTGTTCTTCCTTTGGGATTCGCTCGATAGCGAGGTTGGGATTGTGCCGTTGACCCGGGGACCTACACGCCCGGACATGATGATCATCTGTCCCCAAAACAAAGCATCATTTCATTGCTAAACACCACACGTCGCCAGTCTGTGACGTTCCACGTCGACGGAGCCGGCGACGTTCCGGTGGTAATGGCAGCACACGTAAGGGGGACTGGGATCGCATATTCGCTTCGGAGAAGCGTCGGGAAATGGTTCGTGGGCACACGGGAGCCGTTACATCTGCCTGTATAGTAGACCGGGTCCCCGTGGGATCCGTTCGTACCTCGCGCATGATCCGTCGATCCTCTCTACCGGTGGTCCTCCTGCTCTGTGCGTAGCCGCTTTGCCGTGTGGCAGTGCCGTCACGTGTCCACTACTCCTAACACAGTCAGACGGTATGGTCAGAACGATCCACGTGGTGGTCTGTACTGCTCGCCAAACACCCTGCGGTTTTCAGCCCGATGATCAGGCCTCTCTCAAAGTCCGTAAATTTCGTAAATCGATGTCTCTGGCGTCTACCCGGCATTCTTGTCACTCTTACTCTTACCTGCGTGGGGCTGTGCATTTCTCTTTCATGGGGCATCGACTACACGCCGGTTTATAAAGCTTCCGGTTCGTGCTTGCAGCGCCACCTCAGGGTGGGCGGTCATGAGCACTGGCACCAAATGTGGATCATTTGCATACCAGCATGCACTCTAGCTATTTACAAATTTTCTTTGTTGTAGCATGTTTTCTTCTAGGTACGCAAGTTTCATTGTCCGGGAGTGTATATTTGGGATTAAAAAAATATAAATTATGTTTCAATGGTTAGTTTTTTGCACTTTTAACTTACGATATTTGTTGATTAGCTATAACTTGCTGTAGAGTTAAGGTTACCGAGATCAGATTCAGCATTCCTGCTTCTCCCACAGATGTTCTATGGGATTTAGATAGGGGCTTTGGGTCAACCAATCCAACACCTGGGTGCCCTGCTCCTCAAACGCAGCTTGAACAGTGTGGAAAGGTCCACGAATTTGCTAAAACAGTCAGGAACCTATACCGAAGTACTGCCACAGCAGAGATGGAGCAGCATTGTTCAGAATGTCTTCATACAACGCAGTCGTTAGGCAGAAAAGTAACCACATCCAAAGGATTCAGTCCTTGCCGGCAGAAACATCCCCGCACCATCTCAGAGCCTCCATCCAAACTTGAGTATACAGCCAATGCAGTCCACCTGACAGCGTTTTACAAGTACTATCCAAATAAAACAGGAAGTAGTGTAGTCATCCATCCACACGACCCTCTTTCACTTTTCTGTTGTCCATTAATGGTGAGCGAGGTACTACTGCAGTCACAGTCTGGCATTGCCTGGAGTGGTGTATGTTTTTTTTTTTTTTTTTTTTTTGATTGGAATTTTTAACGACCACCGTGAGCAACTCAATGGGCTATAAGCAGTCGCCCGTCCCTAATTTAGGGTCACTGGTTCCAGGGAAGGGAGAGAGCCAGTGCCGTAAGACAAACACAACATCCATGCCTCACCGGGATTCGAACCCGGACCCCTTACGGACGAAATGATCAGAGGCCAGCGCCTTAGACCACTGCGCCACCGGGGCGGCAGGAGTGGTGTATGTCTTGTGCGTAGCTGACCTATCATGGTAACCTATGTCATGAAGGCCGCCCCGGTAGCGCAGTGGTCTAAGGCGTTGGCCTCTGATCATTCGTCCGTAAGGGGTCCGGGTTCGAATCCCGGTCAGGCATGGATGTTGTGTTTGTCTTACGGCACTGGCTCTCTCCCTTCCCTGGAGCCAGTGACCCTAAATTAGGGACGGGCGACTGCTTATAGCCCATTGAGTTGCTCACGGTGGTCGTTAAACCTCCAATAAACAAACAAACAAACAATATGTCATGAAGTCCCGATTATCTGTTATTGTGTAAAGAGATATTCCAGTGGCTTGTTCAACTTCGCTGGGAAGGCCTGTGGCAGAGGATGTACATGCCTTCACATTTTGCAGCAAGCTTTGCATGTCCCAATCACTCAGATTTCCCGGGTTCTAAGAGCACAACTTTGCTGCAGAGGCACCATCTGCTTTTCATCAATGAAGAACATCAGCCACAGTAGATTTGGGAATCCCAGGAGAGCGACAATGCTACCCAATGATTTCTTACTCGGAAGGCAACCAACCACCCTGCTACTTTCAAAGTCCATCAATCGCGCAACATAGTTACTTCCAGTGCAGTCTGACAGGTGCGCTAACACTCCCGTTTACAAACAGCACCCAACGCGTTCTGTATGTATGGGGTGTGTGTTCATCTAGTTCTGCAAACGCACGTTTATTTGCAAATATGAAGCTGTCCAACTACTTTTGCTTACACAGGTATTTGAAAAAATAAATTACATATTTTTTGTTCAGTGCCCATGGTAAAGTGGGATACACTGTTGATGTAGTCTTTTATTCACACTCAAAACACTTGCTTCGGGTATTTTTCTCGTCAAATTACAAAGCATCCTTGTAAAGCATTTACAAGATATGTATTGGATGTCAGATATTTGGGAAGCATATGGAGTGTGGCTTCTGGGTCCAGGGCGACAGGCGTTCTTCTTGGTGAAGATACATACTGACACTTTTTCCCCTTTTGAAGTCCAATTGTAAAAGCAAAGTTTCATGGACCTCACGATACGAGATCCTGCTTTCCACCAAAGACATGTTCGGTGCATTAGTGAGCCAGTTTCTTTACTTTTTGCTACATAGTTTACGACGATAGCTGCCGAGATGACAAACGAGCAGATCAACACTTTCGATACCTTCGTTATATATCTGAATAAGATAATGTAACAGGATGTCAATCTTATTTTTCTTGGCCCTTGAAAATAGTTTGACGATTTCGATGGGTTCATGTGAGCAGTAACGTGATGCAACTGTAACAAGAGTATTGTCAATACTAGTGCTTACATAACCCTCCTGTCAATCATATGGGGTTACCCAATACCAAGTGACAAAGTTCAGTTACAAGGGCTTTGGGGAAGGAGTTAAAGGGAATTGTGCGTCAAACACACATATACTCTCAGACATAAACATGTTACTGTAAGCAGCTGCTGAAAGATTTAGAAAGTAATTTCAACTTCTTGATGAAAAACGCTTCACACCACCTGCCAATGTTCCCTTTTGGGAACATCGGAAAAAATACACTGATTTTTACTAATGAATTAAAAAATATAAAAAATTATTAATACACACAATTGACGTGGATTAAGAACATCAAACAGAAGGCATCGCTCTTTTCACGTTTATAAGTGAGTCATGGAAAATCGGCCGCCACCGGGTTCGATTCCCGATGGCGGACGATGAGAATTTTTCAGTGACTCACTTATAAGCGTGGAAAGAGCTATGACTTCTGTTTGATGTTTCTAATCCACGTTAATTGTATGTATTAATTATTCATTCGTCTCCTAGTTATTTGTTCAGTTGCTGCGTACCATCTTGGGTGAATCCCCAGCATTGTGCAGGGCTCCAAGAAGCAACCTGCCAAGTTGTGTGGCAGTTAGTTGTATGCGAGTCTGGAGAATTCGAGGCCGCTGTTCTGCAGAGGTAGCATGTCCGGCGTGTAATTGGAAGACCCTGGGTTTGATTCCCGGTGGCGGCCGATGAGAATTTTTGCGTGACTCACTTATAAACGTGGAAAGGGCGATGACTTCTGTTTGATGTTCCTAATCCACGTCAACTGTGTGTATTAAGTATTCATTCGCCTCCTAGTTATTTGTTCAGTTGCTGCTTACCATCTTTAGTGAATCCCCAGCATTGTGCGAGGGGCTGCAAGAAATATAGCTTTCTGTGATATTTTAAAGAAGTCATTTTTGTTACCTTAGAATTTGTATCATATACAAATGATTTCTTCTGTTGGGTGGATTGGAAAACAAATTTCCCTGAAGAAATAAATACATGGCAGGGATTTAAATCTTTTATATTTTCACTGTACACCATGTAACCCTCCGTTCAGAAAACTTGAAAATGTTCATCGACTTGGAGCGGAGATCGAAGCCGCACCTTCCGATTGAGCATGCTAGGCATTGCACTACCCAGGACAAGGAAAGTCCAAGCAACTGAACATAAATGTCTGAGAATCTTCAGATTTGTGCTAGTCGAAGCGATGCTGCCCCATCGTAGCGTCTCAAGACCTTTTCTCACATCTTTGAGATTTAGGTCAGAAATTCCAGTGATGGAAATATTTATGTTCAGTTGCTTGGAATTTCCTTGTCCTGGGTAGCGTAATGCCTAGCATGTTCGACCGGAAATCGGGAGGTGCAGTTTCGATCCCCGCTCCAGCACGATGAAAATTTTCAAGTTTTCTGAAAGGAGGGGTTACATGGTGTACAGTGAAAATATAAAAGATTTAGAATTCGTACTTCAGATCTCGAGAACATTGCTGCACATTAGTATAACTTTTAGTTCTGAACCAATGGCGCATCGAGATTTCCATTCGGGATGGAGTAAGAAAATAACACATTTAATTACAATAGATATTATTATGAAATTTTAACTTCAGAAAATTAATCATTTCGTGTTTGTTACATAGCATATGTTAAAACTTTTTGTCAATAATTATGTGCCTCTTGCATTTGTGCCTCAGTTTTGTACCAAAATAAAGACTCAATATGTAAAATATCCATATTTTAAGCATTGATTCTCAAATTTGTGTCCATTAGAGATCCACTTTACGAGATTTATAAAGGAGCATCAACTGATTTTTTGCAGTGAATTCTTCGAAATGCTAAGTTTAAATCGAAAGTACTTTCCATGAGTTAAAATTTGGAGCCGAATGTTTTTCTTATCTTTGTAACGGAAATTTTTTAACATAGAGCTTCGATTTCCTGAATCTCATGAAGGTTGATTTTAATTAAACAAGGCTACAATATATATAAGAATCTTTCGAAACATCAAATCTAAAGCTTTCCAGTCTTACAGCGTTTATGAAGGAACAAATCCCTGGTTTCAAACTCAATATAGATTTAAAAAAAAGAAAGAAATAAAAAAGAAAGAAAGAATTCATGTTACTTCATGCATGATGCTAATTAGAAATGGAAAATTTCAGTGAGATTTAAAGCCCTTTTTCCTGAAAAATAGAAATAATCTTCTGAACAACTTGGTCGAGTAAATTGGTGTTCGTTTATTAATACAACCGACAAAGCACCGCCACGCACCAATAAAAAAAGGTAAAAGAAAGAAAAAAGGGGCAGTTGTTTGGAAAGTGCTTTACTGAATATTCCCCAGTTATGTGCAGCATCTGAACGTTGTACTAGGTTTCATTTTTAAAATGCACTTTGTTTACGATGTTCAGAGAAAAATTCTGCGCGATATATTGTACTCTTTTTATGAAGTTTGAAGCTTTGTTATTGCCTTAAATGAATGTTGGGTATTCAAACAACAGGATTAAATTAAGGAAACAGAGTGGGTGAAAAATTTTTAAATCAGTTTTACGAGAGCGGATACGATATCAAATAGATAAATTGCTGGGAAATTCAATTTAGTTTTAAAAATTATTCTCCGAGTTTCCGAATTTTCTTTTCGAGTCCGTACGGCTTAATTTAATCATTATGTAAATAAAGCATCTTACGCAACCAAAAAGTAATGCTCATTCCCCTCTGTAATCGATTATGTTTTACTTTTCGGAATTTCGAAGGGAACCCAATTAAATAACATTTCAGCTGAACCACGACCATAAACCAAAAAAGATTTAATTTTATTTCGCATTAAATATGCAAGTTATTTGACGATTTATGTCAGTCTTTTAGAAAATAGGCTTACATGAAAAATCTTTGAGACAATAAGTATCAACTAATATTACAGCAAAAGCAAACACTGTTTTTAGAATTGTTGCGCATTTTGTTATGTCCGTTGTCGTTAGTTATAAAAGCATTTTTTCATACATTGGCTTCGAAGCAAAGAAAATTCATCCATTTGTATAAATCCAATAACAATATGGTTACTGCCGCTCAGGGCTGATTTATGAATTGGTAAATTGTATCCTACCTAAAAAGAACCAGAGACATCGAGAACGGCTCGGTTTGATACCAATGTGTCATTATAAATACAGTAATTAGTAAATTGAACTCAGAATGTCAATCCCTGAAGAAACGTTGAATAAGCGATATTGGCGCTTAAGCGCGATTTAACTTTTAATTTAACAGGAACTGGTAAATTTAAACAGGTTTTAATGTGTGTGTGTGTGTGTGTGTGTGTGTGTTTTAATCGCTAATTTTAATCCAAGTGGATGATCTTCGAAATTGGTGCGCAAACTCCTAGATTGAAATTTAACTATGTGTGACATTCTTTAAGGAGAAACAAAATTTTATGGTGAAACTTACTTATTCAGATCTTAAGATATGAAATTCACGGACAAGGTACATTTAAATATTGTCAGATTTATGTCATGTAAAAAAATGATTTATCATGTTAATCGACAAAAAATATTATAACGCTTGTAATTAGTAATAATTTCATTCCAAGTGCGCTCTCTCTACCCTTATAAATGTGCTTAATCCAAATGAAACACATAGTATCTGTTTGAACTATAAAGATCTGGTAATATAAACTTAATTAATGGCCGTTTTTCTGTCAACAAAGAAAAATGAACTGCAATCTACAAGCTTTATTGTATTTATTTACAGTGGTGATACCCTAAAAAAATTAGAAATTTGTATTAATGTAAATGTTTCTGGAATATTTTAAAGCCATAAGTTGTGCCGTTTGGTCATACAAATTTAGAATCTGTTTTTTTATTTGATTTTACGTAGTCAATTTTTTTAATCATAAAAAAACCTGATATGTTTAACATCTTAAAAAGAATTGCTGACAGCCTAGAAATGAGGCTTCTATTTTAAGGGGTGCTAAATGGGAAAGAGCATTCAAAATAAATTTACATTCAACCAAGGCGGCCAAAAGCATTTTATGCACGTTGTGTTTTTGGTTTTTTAATGGGCTGAAATAAGCTCATATGAATGTGTTTGCGGTCTAAACGTGGGCTGAACGCGGTTGGAATGTGAACCTGAGCGCCAAAAATCGTTGCTTTCCCTTCAGCTTTTTCATTTAAACCGGTAATTTAGCCGGATTATTGACGCTAAGTCTTTTTGACTGCTCAGCTGCTAAAAGAGCTATAAAAATGGCTACAAACTCGACAAAAGAGAGAGAACATGTTCGAGTAAATTGTTTCTACCCAGTGGCCTGATGTTTGTATCAGGTGGACTAGCATCGTTTCTTGGGTGATGGAAACCATGTTTTTGCTCACGGAGCAGAGAAAGAAGGACTAAAAGAGAGCACTTCCCACCAATGACAAGTCTCTGGGTGAAGGAACAGGAATTGTTTTGCAACGAAAACAACCAGAAAAATTTGGGCACCATTTGGTTCTGGTACATCGTCCCCTTAAAGGGTTACCAACCGTGAGCAACAAGCACTCACCGGCCCCTAATATTGGCTCCCAGGGAATGGAGGGAACCAGTGCTAAAAGACAAACACACATCTTCCATGCCTCACCGGGATTCAAACCCGGGCCTATCTCGGACGAATGATCAGAAGCCATCGCTTAGTTTCAATATTCGCTTTTATTCACTTAAAAGAATTACAACAGAACATTCCCAACCTCACACGCAGTGTGAGAGAAGGGGAGAAATAAAAACAAAATGTAGATATTTACAATGAAATGATAATTGTTCAAATGAGCAATGACAGGCATTGCATTATTTGCTGTAAACAGCAGTAGCTCTGGTAAAATTGTTCATTGAAGTCTTGGAACATCACTGGAGCGAATCAATTTGCAGAAGTACTTTGCGCACTTCTAGTGACATGGGAATCACTGGTGGCAGAGAGTCACTGTGAGTATGAAGAAAACTGTGTACAAAAGGTGACATCAGCAGGAAGCAAACACAATCCAGTTCCAGGAGGAAACATGGTGAGAGAACAGTAAAAATAGAAAGTTCCGACGAAGGTTTAAGAGTATTAAAACAGCAGATGAACATTCTGGGCACTAGAAAACCGAAACCAGGGACGATACGGCGACCATGTTTTGAAGAAGACAGGTAACCGTGCCGTATCATTCGCCAAGGAGTATTCCAGGGTGAGTCTGGCTTTAACCCTGTTGCGGTGGTGTGCAACCAAGGAGGTAGAGAATGTGATAGGATCTGGATCTGGTAACTGTAGCAATTGAGAGAAAATAATATATTTAGCTAGGATAAATAAATACGAACAAACTAATAAAATAGAGGAGAAACTTGTTGAACTGTGGCCGAGGAAACGATAATCTTCTAGGGGTAGATCACTGGTACAAGAAGAATGTGCAAGTTGGAACATACTGTGAAATAGTGGGAACAGCGTCGGACAGTTTACAAACATGTGTCAGACGCCTCCAACGACGTTACGAAAAGGACAGAGATCTGATGATACTATATTTCTCCGGAACGAAGTCGAAGGGACAGGCAGTCGATTGTGCAAAAACCTCCAGTTAACATTAAGTTATTAAGTTCTGAGGAGAGGGCCGGTGAATGTTGGGCAGTAGACCAGACCGAGGTTAGAGCAAAAGAAGGAACAGAGGGGATAGAGCAAGGTACTGCAGAAGAAGAACGGAGAAAACGATACAGGGTGCGGGTGGAAAGGCTGTGGAGAGGGAGGGATGAGGTCACCGGAAAAGGGAAGGAAGAACGGGAAAGGGAGAGAGGCAGAGGAAACGGAAAGGAGGCCAGAGGAATCGACTAGGGAAGGAAAAAGGGATTGAACAGCATGTTTAAGGTGGTGGAAGTTATCAGAGAGTTCGGGCAAGGGTGGGAGGGTGGGAAAAGGTCGGAAACGGGTTTCTATGAAAAATCGGGGAGGACCAGTTGGGAAACGGAGACTACACCAGCGTGTAGCCATGCGGGTAGAAAGAAAAAGTTGGCAGTAGGGGGATGGAGGACGGAGGAGAAAAAAGAGGCTCGGAAAGAAGATCAAGTGTGGCAGAGGGGGATTGACGAATGAGCGGCAAAGAAAGAAGGAACTGAACAGCTTCATGGTAGACTATAGGAAAACGCGGGGGGGATGACAGTGTGAATATCCATCTTGAGAAGAAGATGGACGGTGAGGCAGGGATTAAGGGTGGAAGTCAGAACATTAAGCAGATAAATGGAAGCAGAAGAGTCTGGTTGAACTGTCAAACGGAGGAAATTGAAATTTCTTACAGCTTTATAACGTATGATAATCTCTGGCATATTGAGGCCACCACAAGTCGAAGGTAGAGATAATACTGAGGAAGATAACCAATGAGTGGATGACCAAACAATGCTAAGCATTGCTGATGTTGTTGCATTTTGAACGTAGACTGGTGGCGGTTGTGCAATCCAGGAATGATAAACTAACAAGAGGATGTGGATGCCAGTAAACCGTGCACGACTGTGGTAGGTCAAACAACACTTGAGCTTGGACCAGTAAGCAGCGGTGTAACGTAGTTTCCTGACGAGAGGTCTCCAGGTGGCAGCCGCTGTTGAGACCCGGCTGCCAATGTGCACCCCAAGTATCTTTTGACTGGTGGAAGTACAATGAACGCCCCACGGTGCATCGGTCTCCAGGAGCCACACCACAAGCCTGTACACTTTGAAAGGTTTAACGAAGCGCCGGAAGCTGCAGCATACACTTGATACCATGCAAGAACAATTGTGAATTGCCATTCTTCTCGGATGAGCACTGTGATATCATCGGCGTAGGCAGTAAGAACGATAGAATGGTGCCTGGTGCTATGCTGAATGTTATAGGGGAGAGGTTGTAGAAGAGAACGAATAGAGCAAAGAAAAGGCTCAAAGACTAGAGAGAAAAGTTGTCCTGAAAGAGGACATCCTTGACGGACGCCCTTACGAAACGGAATGGGGGCTGTAAGGAAGGAGGCCGTCCGGATATAGACAACTGAGTCCTGGTACAGGGCAAGGAAGGCTGTGATGAAGATAGATGGGAAACCGAAGGCAGAGAGCACAGAGGCAAGCCACTGATGACTCACGTTATCAAAGGCCTGCCTCTGATCAAGATTAAGGAAGGCTAAGGGTTCGGAGGAAAGGTGGGCAAGGCAATCTGAGTCACGGAGGAGATTAATATTAGTATGAATGCTTCGGCCAGGGATGGTGTACGTTTGAACGGGATGTATACAGTGGGAAGGACAGGGTTCAATCGAAGAGAGAGTATTTTAGTATAAATCTTGTAGTCAACATTAAGGATGGATATAGGACGCCAGTTATCCAACTCCAGCAGACACCCCTTCTTTGGAAGAAGAATGATGTGAGCTAGAGTAAAAACGGGGGGAAGAACAGGTAAGGAAAAAGCAGCTGTAAAGCAAGGCAATAGGAGAGGGTGTAGGAAAGAGGAAAACGTGCAAAAGAAATTAACTGTCAACCCGTCAGGACCAGGTGACGAGTGACAGTTAAGTAAGGCAAGTGACTGTACTACTTCTGCTGGGGTGATAGGCATAGAAAGAGGTGCAACAAGATGCGATGGAATATGTGGTAAGGCACGAATAATCGAATCAGTCTGCGGAGAACTTGACTGGAACTGAGCAAAACGTGACTGGAAATATGTTCTAACACCGGAGCAAATGAGAGTGGGGTCATTAGTAACAGTTCCATTGGGTAACTTCAGATTACGGAGGTAATGAGCAGAACGTTTGTGGAATTCCAGTTGTTGAACCTGTTCACATAGATAGTCATTTGGCTGGAGATGAAGGAGCTTGAGGCGGAGAAGAGCTTGTTGGGAGACAGGAAGTAGCAAGGCACGAAGTTCAGCTTGGTAATGAAAAAACAGCGAAGAATCAAGATCTAGGGTGGAAAAAATCGAGCGTGCAGCATTAATCTTCATAGAGGCGGTAGTACGTTTTTCGTGGCAATATTGTTTGGTATAAAGAAGAATCCGGGATTTGACATGTAACGAGTGTTGCAAGGGACAAGAAGCAAAAGGGAGCGTATATAAGGCTTGTTGGAGCTGCGATTGGATGGAATTTACGTAAGTTGGATCGAGTAAAAGATCAATTTCAAGGGTCCAAGTACAGTAGTATTGCCGAGGATATGGACCGGTGTGAAGACACATTACGACACAGCTGTGGTTGGAAGAAACTGTCGGTGTGTGAAAAAGGGAGATAACTGAAGGAAGAAGAATTGAAGAAACATAAAACCTGTCAAGTCGGGCAGTTGTAGGGGAGGAAGTGGAGTAGGAGCGCCAGGTGTACGAACGAAGAAATGGGTGAAGGTGTCGAAAAGAATCTTGGAGTTGTAGCTGGTTGATGGCTGTAGAAAGTGTTCGGGTAAGAAAATACCTGGTATCCGTGGAACCGTCCGATCTGTCGAGGGATGGGTCAAGGGTGCAGTTAAAATCCCCACCTAAGATGACAATATCAGTGGCCGCAAGACCTTAAACACAGGAAACAAAATGCTCAAAAATGCAGTCTGCATACTGTTGATTGCCGGAAACATAGATGTTGAAGATATGGTATCGGAAGTTGTGAAGTCGGAAGGACAGAAGCTGCAGGAGGTCACAATAAATCGATTTGACCGTGATATCAGTAATGAAGGATCGAAGACGAAAATGGATGGCCACCGCAAGTTCTGCGTGAAGACTAAGTCGATGGACATGGTAGAATTGAATTGGCCAGGATCGCCACCGGTGGTATGGGGTGCTGGGATGACAGTTAGTCTCCTGTAGCAATAATATATCCGCATCATGCGGTGTAATGTCTTCAAACACTAACGCATTGGTAGGAAGGACGGAGCATCCCTTACAGTTGAAAGAAAGCAATTTTAACATGACAGAGGTTGTAGTGGTTGAATATTACTATCAGCACTTCTGTGAAGACTGGTCACACGTTTCTTTAAGTTAGATGTCTGCGCATTAGTGACTGTGTCAATTTTCGGCAAAAGAGCAAGTAGACTCTGAAGTTGGATGATAATAGTAGGAAGCTGAGCATTACGTGAACGCAGTCTAGCTGCTTGAGAGGACGTGACGGTTGATTGAGTGTGATGAGAGCAAGATCAGACGGCGCCAGCGGCCCGTCTAATGCAGAGAAACTTTCCAGATATTCTGCGAAGGCTTTTTGATCCAACAATTTTGGAACAGCTGGGGACTTAAGAGATGTAGGAACTGCAGTTGGAGAGAAAGACTGTCGAATTGGCGAACGGGAACGAGAGCAGCGTGGAGAAGACGTCACCGGCGAGATTAAACTCTGTCTAGTACGTTTCAACGTGGGAACGCCGGGAGAAGCTGGTGGGTGTAGGACAGTGAGATCTGACTCCAGATTGGGGGTCCAAGGGAAGAAGATGAAGCAACACGACGGAGGGGTTGCCATTCCTTTTCGAAGATAATACCCTCCGAATAACGTAGAGGTACCACAGCAACAAATGGGTCCACCGTTGGAGAGGTGGCCAAAGTTCCTGTAGTAGAGATCGAAGGTTTGGAAACTGCTGATGAATCATCATTTGCTGGGGGAGAAGCCTCTGGAACAACAGTAGCAGGGATCAAGGACGTCTGTGGAGCTAAACTTGGTGTGGCCAGAGAATCTGGTGTTGAGGGTGGGGTGTTGGCTTCGGGTGGCATGGAAATAGTTGGCTTGGCAGATGCATGTGAACAACGTGATTGGATGTGGTCATATGCCTTGCATTTAATGCAAGGCAGTAACGATATCGATCCGGAAAATCTGCTTCCCTACAACCACAGTGAGGTCAGTAGGGCAGTCAGCAATGGCATCTTCAGTAGGGAACAGGATCCTTGCTTGGCGATGCAGACCTAAGATATTCCTGTCATCTGGGTCTGTTGGTGCGGAAGACAGAGCGGAAATGGAACCAACTACCTTTCCACAACGGGAAAGGGCCGCCATTAAGTAATGGTCCTTGATTTCTGGTGGTACGTGGTAGCACGTAACAAGTACGGGGCGCTGCGTGAGCGGGACTCCCAGTAAGGTATGATTCCCAACATGCAGTCCGTCAGATAAGACGCGCTCCACATACTCTGGCTTCGCAAAATAGATGAGAACAGTTCTAGGTTTCCTCGCCATATGGGTGATCGCTCCCTTAGGGAGGATTTGGCGAACGGCTAAGGAGTATTTCTTAAGGCTGGTGCCTGGGAGGGCATCAAAACATAGGCCAAGTTTCTGTGTGCGCAAAACCTGTTTCACAGCAGCTGAAGTTTCCGGAATTTCGATGCGTAATTTCTTGTTGTCTCTAGTGGCAATCATATCAAGAGGCATTGTTCATGGATTCTTCGCTGTAGAGGAAGATGAACTGGTACCCTTCACAACGGAAGCATAAAGAAGAGTTGCCGTAGGAATGGGCGGAGATGTGGAAGGTCGAGACGCAGTGCTCGCAGGAGCAAATGAAGTACCAGAGGCAACGGATACTGAAGAAGTTAATGACGTCACTGTGGTGGAGAATGTCGGAAAATCAACATCCATAGAGTTGGAAGAAGAGGTGGTAACATCAGATAACGCGGCTTGGAAACCAGCTGCGTGTGGTAATGAAGAAAGCTGAACATGGCCAGGTGGGGGCGGAGCTTTGCTATCAAGCTACAGACTTGGCCTATCAGATGCGGTCGCCGCCATTTGCAATGACTGGCCTGCTAAACCTGACCCTGGACAAAGCCAGGATGAAAAAAGAGTTAGTACAAATAAAGTTTTCCGTACAGGACGTCAAGGTCGGACTCAATCGACACAAGAGACGTTCACAATACAGGAGATACACAAAATTACGGCACACACACACAAAAGAACACTAATAAACGCAGGTCAAACACGGAGCACAGGTCAACACAACCTTTACAAAGCCATCGCTTAGACCACTACGCCACCGGGACGTCGTTATGCATGTCCAGCGATGATTTATAATGAGAAAAAAGATGGTTTAGTACAACTAAGTGAAAGCGGACCAAAGTGCATTTGACGCAATTAATCGAAAACTTCTATGTTGTTTAGAGTTATGTTAGTAAGCTTTCTTCCAACCAAAGTAAAGACACAATGTCAGAATAGGAATTTATTTTATTTTAGAATTATTTTTGCGCGTTGTTAGAAAAAGGGAAACATGCAATCACTTTTTCCGAACTTTTTCTGAGCATTTAGATATCTTTTAAGATGCACTTTTTTTTGTTCTCAGTGCATTTAAGATGTTTGTTCGAAGATAGTTTTCTCAAGTTACAATTTCAGTCTCGAAAACCTTCTTTTTCGTCGTTTCAAATTTCTTACTAAGATCAGAGATGTCTTAAAAGGACACAGTTGTTATTCACTTTGTTAAAAAGAAAAACTACATGTCTTTTAATATTGAATCTGTCGTAATTTTCACTATGTTAGATATTTCCATAAAGTTTATTTATTTTTTCGTTTGGAGGCTTTTATGAAACTCACAGGCATCTAGGGCTGTAAGGGTCACCTGTTACTAGTTGATTGTCACTGTTTCCAGGGTGAGGCGCTTGGCCTGCGCTGTGGAGCGATGCACCAACGCCACCACTGGGGCTTGAACCACGGTCCAGCTCAAACGATTAGTCAGAGACCCTCGCCTTTGACCACTCATGAAAATTACTATTTAGGGGTTTCCAGATACATGAAAAGTTTTTGGGGTTGTAGCCAGAAAACACGAAACTGTGTTTTATAATTTCTACCAGCCAAAACTCGTGAAAAGTGACGGGTATGAAACAGCATGACATTAAATTAATTCAGCTACTGCTGAATAAATGTTACAGTTTTGGTAAATGTGCACTGTTCATGTTGTATAAATCGCATAAACACTATTGGCGACAAATGACAGATTAATATTCATGCCACCAAGCGTAGCTTTTTTAATTTTCGAGCAGGTGTTCAATGATGGAAAATTGCTCCTCGGACGAAACTGTGTCAGAGTGTGACGCAACAGCTGAATCACGGAAGTCGGCTAATACGTTTCGTGTTATTTCAGTCAGTGGTCATAATTAAATTAAATCAATCTTATATATGTAGTATTAAGTCAATGTATCCAAAATGAGTTAATGCACATATAAGTAAACAAACACAGGAAAACATAGCTTTGCCTTGTGTCAAATCAACTGTAAATATCCATTAACTCCCGCAGAAAGTGAGTGTGTTGTATTACCAAAATAACTCTGCTAAAAACACGATGGTCCTTAATTCAGCGTATTTATTGACTCCCACCCTCACCCGTGTGCGGCTACAAAGAAAGTAAAAGGAAATTCGTCTTTTAATTATTAATAAATCCATGTATTTTTCAGAGTTGGAAACAGGTCAAAAATTTTGGACCCGGACCCATAACTGACCCAGACAAATCTGCTTTGAACTATAAATTCGAAACTCAATTTATATATAAATACATATAAACGTAATGTACACTGCTGACCACCCAAAATGCAACACCAAGACGGACACGAGATGGCAAACCCAGACTTACTGGACACATAACAACAGATACAAAGATGAAACGATTGAGCTTACAGGCCCGTGCGACTTGCGGAATACGCAGACATCAATAGTTCGTGTGGCCCCCATGGCAGGCAATAACGGCCGCTACACGCCACGGCATCGAACGAAAGAGGCTTTGGATGTGGGCTTGGGGTATGTCGGTCCAGGATGCTTCTACACGTTGCCACATTTCATCAGGCGTAGCAGCGGGTGGTGCTTGCCAGCGACCAGACGTGTTCGATGGGCGACATATCGGAAGAACAAGCGGGTCAGGGCAGCAGTGACACCTGGTGGGCCGTGAAGGAATGTTGCACGATGCGTGCCACGTGCGGGCGCGCATTGTCCTGTTGAAACGTGGCCGCTGGCAGGTCCTGAAGGTAAAGGAGGACTACAGACTCCAAAAAGTTGGCAATGTAGCGGTGGCTGCTCAGTGTACCGGTGATGCGTACCGGAGGGGTGCGGGTGTCATATCCAATTGCGCCCCAAACCATAACGCCAGTCGACGGACCGGTATGACGATGCATACTGCAGGCGTCATACAGTCTCTCGCCACGGTGCTGCCACACGCGGATCCGACCATCGTGGTGTTACAGGAAGAAGCGGGATTCATCGGAACAGACAATGTCGTGCCATTCCGTAGTCCAGGTGCGGCGTTCAACTGCCGACTACCGCCGCACTCGCCGGTGGTGTAATGTCAATGGTAATCGGAGCAATGGGCGCCATGCGACAAGTCTCCGCTCCTGCAGACGACGTTGAACGGTATGTGCTGACACAGGTTGTTCCGCAACACACCCTAATTCCTGCGTTAACGTTCGTGATGTGGCGGTGCGAGCCGTCAATTCTCACCGCACAACATGCCGGTTCTCTCGTTCGGTAGTGTGCCGCGGCTGCGGTAATCACTCACGTCGATCCGTCCTTCCCTCCTGCACCCACCGAATCTATACTGGCCTCACTGTGGCTGGATGTCGTCCCACACAGGCGCCGATGTCTCGATACGATAAACCGCTGTCGCGATAAGCCGCTATTCGCCCTCTATCGAACTCCGAAATGTGCTGGAATGACTGCCGTATTCTGCGACGAGGCATCAGGAAGCTTCCCACGCACTGGTCCGGCAGCACAACACACTTCCACTACTTACACCCCGCCTTCTGTGCACCCTTCTTATAGTGCTTTTCTGTGGCGTGCCGGGCGCACATGATTTGCATATGCCCTGCAATGCTAATCGTTTGCATGTCCTCTCGCGGGCGACGCATGCTGCGAATTTCAGGCCAATCGGATGCTTCCTTCTTGGTGTTGCATTTAGGGTGGCCAGCAGTGTATATATTCATCCCAATAACTGCTTGATATTTAATAACTGAAATCCTATTTTAATAATGAAATTTGGTTACTTACTAAATATAACTGCCATTTTTAGTGCCACTATTTTGCGTAATCCAGAAGTAACGGCTGACTATGACCGTGACTATGGAGTATATTACAAATGGGAATCGTTATTTACGATTACACAGATATATTGTCTTTAATGTATTTAGATTGTTCACTCTTTCCACGCTTTGATGGAGGTGCGCATACTTTCACTTGGTCCGTTAGACTTTTGATTCCATAATCTTTTATTTCACCGTCGACATATTTCTTTGTAATTATACACTTTCTACATTTTTAACAACAAGCAAGACGAAATAACACAGAATTATTCACCGGTTCCTTAATGAGACGAAACAATTTCCAGCATTCACTTCTTCCCCTTGTGGTTTTCAACAAGCACGTATTTGTTGGCATCGACGTCTTTCTCAACCTCCTAAATATCAAATATATCCATATTATCAAGTAAGGAGTTAATTTCGACATGACATGTAATAGGAACGGGATGTTAACACATCAATTGAAAACCTCTGAATGCTCAATGTAAAAGATGCGATGTGAAAAGTAACTCTTAGTCATACAGCGAACTTCGCACGGAGAGAGTGAATCAGCTGAGAAGCAGGCGAATGGCGTTTGCCTGTATTTTGCCCGTGACAATCGCACTGAAAAAGAACGCAAAGGAAGTATATTTTTACGATATGGTGTGTCTGACGTAGGTCAATGGAAATATTCGTTGGTTTAAGAAAGTGACGACAATATTTTTGCATGGCAAATCATCCACTTCGTAGGCACCAGTATCGACTACAGAATTCCACAAAGCGCATTTTTCTTTGGAAAATATTTTTCTCTTTTCAAAAATAAAACGGGAATAAAACCGGGTCGAAATCGGGTCAGGAACACCATGACCTGACCCGTTGGACCCGCAAGAAATTATCTACCGGTTGGACCGTTGACCCGTGACCCGTTTCCATCTCTGGTATTTTCCCCTTAAAGGTTATTTATGAGCAACAAAATAGAGTAATGTCCTAATACAAGCAAGTTTGAAATCCAGCGGAAGATGCAGACAAATCTCGCGACGTGGATCGCGGTCAAGCACGGCAGCTTTCTCTACTGACGACCATTGACTCTCGGACCCCTTTGGCACGTCTGCAAACTGCGTTTGTAACACTGATATAGGACTCACAGCTAGGATTGTCAGGGGCGGCATACAATTTTAAATATGACTTACTAAGTCGACAGAAAAGCATCTGCACCCTATTATAGTGCGATGACGTCTTTCGTCCATATCCTTATTCATGTACTTGTATTTTCTAATATTAATGCGTTGCTTTCTTTACAACACATGGTGTCCTTTCTTAGGATTACTTCGGCCACTTTTGGCCATTCCTCCCTGGTACTGTTTTGGGCTGGTGCCCTGCTACTGTGCCCTACACTATATAAAAGGGCTGTTGACTTACATACACTTACATTTCTTTGTTTGTCTACCCTAGTGGAAGGGGAGACAAATATATATATATATGTGAGTGTATGCTCTCATAATTCTTAGCCTAAAGAATACAGTGGCGCAGTGGTCTAAGCGATGGCCTCTGATCATTCGTCTGTAAGGGGTCCGGGTTCGAATCCCGGTGAGGCATGGATGTTGTGTTTGTCTTACGGCACTGGCTCTTTCCCTTCCCTGGAACCAGTGACCCTAAATTAGGGACGGGCGACTGCTTATAGGCTATTGAGTTGCTCACGGTGGTCGTTAAACCTCCAAAGAGCCGCCCCGGTGGCGCAGTGGTCTAAGGCGTTGGCCTCTGATCATTCGTCCGTAAGGGGTCCGGGTTCAAATCCCGGTCAGGCATGGATGTTGTGTTTGTCTTACGGCACTGGCTCTCTCCCTTCCCTGGAACCAGTGACCCTAAATTAGGGACGGGCGACTGCTTATAGCCCATTGAGTTGCTCACGGTGGTCGTTAAACCTCCAATCAAAAAAAAAAAAACTCCAAAAAAAAAAAAAAAAAAAAAAGAATGCAGATCCATTTATTGATGCAATTCAGAAAAACGGATGTTATGCAAATTACTAAAATCGTGTCCTGGTGCTTGAACTAGCAGTTGATTGTGTGCTACGTTCTCGGAGCTTCCATATAAGTGCTGTTATTACATTATAAATACTTTAAGTTCAGAAATACGTAGGTGAATCCAAAAGTTAGTTAAACTTAGCGCTGTTTGGAGTAGGATCGCAGTCATACCGTGTGTTTTTGGGAGCGAAGTAAACAGTACGTCATAGCTGCCAACGGGAGGTATTTTAGTTCAGTAAGTGCATAAGGTGCGTTCAGGAGGCAGATCGTAATGGAGCGTCGAATGGTTCCTCGCACTTCCAATTTGGATTCTTACTCCAAATTGGAAGTGCGAGGAACCGTCGACTTTTGTGTGCTGAGCGCCTAAATTGCACTGACATCCATCGTGAAATCTGTGCTGTGTACGGAGAAAATGCCATGTCTCGCCGGCCATTGTAAAATGGTGCCAACAATTTGAAAAGGGTAGCACAAGTTTGACGGACGAATACCGCGAAGGTAGACCATCAATATCCAGCACTCCGAAGCATGTTGCCGCATTGACGACATGATACGGGATAATAGGCGTATCGAAATCAAGGAAATTGCCAGTACGTTTGACATTTCTTTCATCATTCACGAGCAGCTCGGACTTCGGAAATTGTGCGCGAGATGAGTGCCACGTTTACTCACCGACCAGCACAGAAACAGTTTCCTGTCGTCTTTGGCTCTTCTGCAACGGTATTCTGCTGAGGGTGACAATTTCTTGCGTCGAACCATCACAAATGACGAAACGCGGTTTCACCATTTCAGCCGTGAAACCAAACGATAGTTCATGGAATGGAAAGACGTCACCTCTCCGACAAGGAAGAAGTGCAAAGTCCAATCGTCTGAGGGAAAGGTCATGGTGACTGTTTTCTTTGACTGTGAAGGTGTTGTTTACACAGAATTTCGGCCAAAAAGGACGACTTTCAATGCTTGCTCACATTGCCATTGCGAAAGGCAATTAAGGACAGACGCAGGAGTAAGTTGAGAGCAAGTGTAATTTTGCTGCACGACAATGCCACACCCCACACAGCACGGAAAACAAAGAAATTTCTGCAGTCATTCAAGTGGGAGGTATGGCAACATCCACCTTACAGCCCCAACTTATCCCCGTGCGACTACCATTTGTTCGGTAAAATGAAAAAGGAGCTTAGTGGACAACGATTCCAAATTGACGAGGCTGTGAAAACTGCTGTCCTTAACTGATTGCACCAAACTGGAGGAGACTTTTTCTGTACAGGTATGGGTAAGTTAATCACAAGTTCCGATACATGTATACAGTCCTTTATGTCAAAAAATGAATAAATGTTGAAACTTTAAACCAACACACATCCCCTGGGTAATTTTTTTTAATTAACAGTGTAACTAACTTTTTGATCGGCCCTCGAAGCTTTATTTTCACTGGTTACTTCACTGTTTTACATTTAATAACTGTTTTTTAGGTTGACCCACAGTCCCTTTCAACAATATATTTCCGATAGCTCTTGTTCTAAACTTTAAAACTAATGATATTTGATTTCTGTATCTACCTTAGTTCGAGAAATAGCCCTTGGTGTCAGGTCATTTGCATATACTGACCCCTTGTTTTTCTCACTTGGTCCCGCACTCGTTTTCCTGCTGCACAACTCCATGGAACAAGTTGTTTTATCCTGCAGCACGCATTTGATTGTACATGCTGCCTTTGTATTAGTTAGCAGGGCACCAGCCCAAAACAATACCAGGGAGGAAAGGCTAAAGGTGACCCACCTAATTCAAACAACGCGTGGTGTTAAGTAATAACACCACGCGTTGTAAAGAGGGCAGCGTGTTAATCAACATGGAAAAAGAGAGTACGTGTACAAGGGTATGGACGAAAGACGTCATCGCAGTATAATAGAGTACAGACGCTTTCCTGTCAGTGTAGTAAATCAGATTTGAATTTTTATGTCGCCCCTTGATAATCCTGGATGTGTTTCCTAGGCAACTGTTACAAACGCAATTCGTAGACGGGGC
The DNA here is from genome assembly GCA_039090855.1 of Macrothele yani. NCBI lineage: Eukaryota > Metazoa > Arthropoda > Arachnida > Araneae > Macrothelidae > Macrothele > Macrothele yani. The sequence goes on from CM077012.1 coordinate 80,270,771, forward strand.
AAGGGTCCCAGGGTCGACAGTCGTCAGGAAAAAAGTGCCCGCGATGTACGCCGCAAGACGTCCCTGCATCTCCCGGTGGATTTCAAATTGCTTGTTTTAGGACATTACCCAAAATATTTAGAAAGGATATTTGTGGCGTCAAGTTTTCCGATTTGTAAGGAGTTGGTGAAACTACTTTAATCGCGTGACGTAGATCAGCTATGGCGTCATGTCAGAATGTTTCGAATCAGATGACGTGCCGCCCCGGTGTCGCAGTGGTCTAAGGCGCTGGCCTCTGATCATTCGTCCGTAAGGGGTCCGGGTTCGAATCCCGGTGAGGCATGGATGTTGTGTTTGTCTTACGGCACTGGCTCTCTCCCTTCCCTGGAACCAGTGACCCTAAATTAGGGACGGGCGACTGCTTATAGCCCATTGAGTTGCTCACGGTGGTCGTTAAACCTCCAATCACAAAAAAATTTAAAAAAATCAGATGACGTCATAGCAGAAGCTGTGAAAAACTGAGTTTCGCTGCTGTGGTAACAAAGCACAACATTTGCTTACCGAATCACAACGGAAATTTTATATGCGAATAAATTCACCAAATTCATGTACTATTAATTTCACATGAACTGACATTAATTATGAATTAACATAATTTTCGCTACCTGTGGAGTTATCTCAGCAAATATTTTGAAAAAATGATAAGACATTAAGGAAGCAGTTTCTGGCTCCACGCACCGCTATGTTGGGGTTCTAACCTCAGGTAAGACACGGGTTCTTTGCTTGTTTGTTCCCAAAGTGGAGGTTTTATTTTTTCTCCGAAATAGTTGCTCAGAATTAGGATTGATTGATTCCGTTAATGCTTAGATTATCATAAAGTTCGCAATGTTATAAAAAAGAAAAAGAAAAATTTATCACTAAAAAAGATATTCCTTTTACAATACAAATTTGGAAGATGTGAGTCTGTGTCATCCCGTATTTCATTCACTGACATTTCCTTTAATTTGTGACTTTAGCCTAGTGGTTAATAATCGCTTTTCAAATCAAGTTTGGTTCAGTTCTATATAGGTAGTATACACCGATGAGCCGCTACATTATGATCACCCACCTAAAAAGCTGCAGGACTCCGCATCGACTCGATGAGGCGGCGATAGGTATCCTGGGGTATTTGGCACCATAATGTCAACAGCAGGTCCTCCAGTTCCCGTACATTTCGGGGTGGTGGTGATTTAGCGCGAACCCACTTTTCCAAGTCGAACCACAAATGTTCGATTGGGTTCATGTCAGGTGAATTTGGACGCCAGGGCATTAACAGAAAGTCACACCAGCATGTTCCTTGAACCACTCCTTGAAAATTCTGGCAGTGTGTCATGGCGCATTATCCTGTTGGTAATGGCCATCACCAGCAGGGAGCACAATTGCCATGAATGGGTGAACTTCTTCCGCAGCGATGTTCAGATACATGACAGGCTGTCAGGAATTGTGCTATTGAGATAATGGGGCCTAAAGTGTCCCGAGAAAGCATCGTCCACAGCATAACACCGCCGCCACCGGCCGGTTTCGTGATGCACCAAGAATATTGATTCGTCAGACCAGGTCACATTCTTCCAATCCTGCACGGTCCAATCTCGATGATCTTGGGCCCATTTCATGCGTTGTTGGCGATGAGGTGCAGAGAGCATGGGGATCCGGCTGGGTCTTCGGCTACGCAGGCCCATCTGCAGAAGGCTGCGATGAACTGTGTGATGTGACACATTGCCCTGATCACCACTGTTGCAGCTGCGGGTAATTTGTTGCACTCTCACCCTGCCGTTGCTGTGAACAATGCTCAACAGTCTCTGCTCCCCTCTGGCATCAATGAGCTGCGAACGACATACGGCTGGACGATGGTTCGTCGTTTGGCCATCTGTGCACCACTTTTGATACGTATTCACTACAGTGGCACGTGAACAACCCAGAAGCCGCGCCATTACCGATATCGTGGTTCTGAGGCGCCGTGTCATCGCAATTTGTCCTTTATCAAACTCCGATAAATCGGCAGATTTTTTCCATTCTGACTCGAACGCTCTACTAACCGAAAGTCGGTCCTCGAGTTGTATATATACTGCTCTGAAAGCTTCACCTTCGCCACCGTTCGGTCCCCAGGCGCAGTCATTTCTGCAGGGTGGGGGTGGTCGTAATGTAATGGCTCACCGGGTTTTACACTCTTTGCTAAGAAAAAAAAACCGAAGCACTCGATAATATTGTTCGATCCTGATGAAACTCCGCATACAAGTACCACAGGGATGAATATGCAAATGATTCAAAAATAGCGGCCAATGACTAAATAGTTGCATTGCCACAGCACATGGGAACCGCGCGTCAAGGAAGTATGTCAATGACGAGGTACACACAAGTTCTGATCACGATTGGATGATTCCTACTGGGTGCTTTATTGTTGTTGTTTTTTTTTTGTTTTTTTTTTGTTCTTTTTTTATTTTTGCAAAGGGTGTATATACGGTATATATTAAAAGTTATTCGTTTCTCGTTTAATCTTTTTTGTGGAATTAACTTCAAAGTAAGGGCGAGCTGTTTCTTCTAAATTACCATTTCCATGCGAGTCCAGGTTGCACTTAAGTTTTTTTGCTTGTTTAGGAAAAATAAAAGGTCTGCATGTCAGAGTTTTAGGTTTCCTTCTTTTCGTATAACTGACGTGTTGAGAACACGAGGTTTAACGACCCTGTATCAATCTTAATTCTTTTAAATAGCTTCTTTCAGAAACCCAAACGCAATATGATTGGTATATTTTCTTTCATTGCCCTCCTGTTGATATAACGCTGTGTTCAAAACAGTGTCATAAACTTCGAGGAAAAAGACAAATTCAGTAATTGAGAGAGTTGTTTTTTATCAGAATTGGCAGACTCATTAATGAATATATATATATATATATATATAGGATGTAAGGTCAGGTGATGCGTAACATCACAGCCTCTCCTTGACAAATGTCAACCCCGCCTTCTCGTGGTGCATCCTGTTCCCACTAAAGGGGCTCTGACGACCGCCAATAGCGGTCGTCAGAGCCAACCCGCTTGGCCAGCGTGGTGAGTTATGGCCAAACCCCTCCAAAATGATTCCACAACTTAAATCTTGGCCCTCAGTCTCCGGCAGCTGGAATGTACCTGGCCAAGGCAGCGGCCAGTGCGACATGAAGGCAGAGGGTGCTAAGAATCCCCGGAGGACCGGACTAGGCTGCCATCTGATGCTGACCTTGGCTACGTACAATGGACGCTCCCTATCTTCTGATTCAAGGCTTCTTGAATTGGAAGAGGAACTACAAAGGATCAAGTGGGACATCGTGGGGCTAAGTGAGGTAAGGAGAAAAGGAGAAGATCTCATTGAACTGAAAAGTGGACATCTCTTCTACTATCGTGGGACAGATACTGGCAGAACTAGTGGTGTTGGATTTATAATAAACAAGAAACTGAAGGATAAAGTTGTAGAAGTTGAAAGTTCCTCTGACAGAGCTGCACGACTTGTTATCCAACTCTCGAAAAGATACCAGGCTCAGATTATTCAAACTTATGCACCCACCACAAGTCATCCTGAAGAAGAAATTGAAGAATTTTATGAGGAAATTTGTCGTCTAAATAATAAAGGTAAGCAGCACTTGAAAATAATTATGGGAGATTTCAATGCAAAAATAGGGCAACGGCAACAGAATGAAACTTCAGTAGGTAAATTCGGTCACGGCAACAGAAACCAGCGTGGAAATACTCTCGTTGAGTTTGCAGAGGCAGAAGGGTTTTTCATCTTGAACTCCTTTTTCAAGAAAAAGCCACACAGGAAATGGACATGGAGACATCCAAATGGGACGACAAGTGAAATTGATTTTATTATGTGTAACAAAAAATTCGTCATAGAAGACTGCAGTGTGCTAAACAAGTTCAACACAGGTAGTGACCATAGATTGGTGAGATGTAAGATGCACCTCAACACTAAACTTGAACGTGGCAAGCTCATAAGACAAACAAAATCTATTGACATAACCAACCTTAAAAAACACCATAATACCTTCAAGTTGGAACTGAAGAACAGGTTCTCTGCTTTAGAAGGCCTAACATCGGAAGAAGTGGACATCTCTGAAGTTAACAGAAAAGTAACCAAAGCTCTTATGGAAACAGCAACAAAATTAGCTGGGTCTAAGAACAAGTTGCATGTAAATAAATTATCAGGAAAAACGAAAATGTTGATGCAAAAAAGAAGAGAGATGAGGACAACTAAAGAAGATGTGACTTCCAAAGTGGAATATATAGAGCTATGCAAGACAGTAAGAAAAAGTATCACTGAAGACGTAAGAAAATTCAACTGTGAACTAGTGAGGAAAGCGATTGAAAACCACCAAACCCTAAAGATAGCAAAGGGACATCTCAGTAAGGGAAGAAAACAGATTATGGCACTGAGAAAAGAAGATGGTTCTGTAACAAGAAATAGAGGCGAAATTTTGACAAGAGTGAAAGATTTCTACTCCAAATTATATGAAAGGGATGATACATGCACTCCAGACATCATGAAAGATACCAGTACCAGAGTTCCTCCAGTCCTTCCAGCAGAAGTTGCACATGCAATCAAGAACATGAAGCGGGGAAAAGCTCCAGGAGAAGATGGAATTACTGTAGACATCATACAAGAAGCAAGTGGAGAAATCGAAACAGTACTCGCCCAAATTTTCACTCGATGCCTTAATGAAGGAAAGATTCCTGAGGATTGGAACACCGCTACAATGATCCTGCTACATAAGAAAGGTGACATGGAGGATCTTGGAAACTACAGACCTATCAGCCTCCTATCAGTAGTTTATAAAATCTTCACTAAAGTTCTTTCACACCGCTTGAAGGTAACACTGGACATGGCTCAACCGAGAGAACAAGCTGGATTCAGGAGTGGCTACAGCACAATAGATCATATCCACGTGCTGAGAGAACTAATTGAAAGAGCGAGGGAATATGAACTTCCATTGTGCATGGCTTTTATCGATTATGAAAAAGCCTTTGATTCGGTGAAACCATCAGCAGTTACAATGGCTCTGAAAACCTGCGGTATTGAAGATGCATACATTAATATTATTAATAACATCTATGAAAATGCAAGTGCAAAGATTAGGCTGTTTGAAAATACAACACACGTAAAAATTGGAAAGGGAGTGAGACAAGGTGACACCATATCTCCGAAGCTCTTTAATGCCACATTGGAGGGTGTTTTTCAGTCGCTGAGCTGGGAAAACAAGGGGATAAAGATTAATGGAGATTATCTAACCCACCTTCGTTTTGCTGATGACGTAGTCATTTGTGCAACTACCCCATCAGAGCTGCAGAGTATGATCCAGGAACTTGCTGACAAGAGTAAAGAAGTGGGATTAAAAATGAACTTTCAGAAGACAAAAGTGATGTTCAATGCTTTTACAAGAAATGAAGATTTATCGATTGATGGAGAAAAGCTGGAGATAACAGACACGTACATGGACAGCAGATATCTCACTAGATATCTTGGACAGCAGATATCTAGTGAGGGTCACATAGATGAAGAAATTAATCGGCGTACAAAACTTGCCTGGAGAGCTTTTGGAAGAAACAGCATAATTTTCAAGAGCAATATGCCATTATGTCTTAAAAGAAAAGTGTTTGATCAATGCATCCTTCCAGTGCTTACGTATGGTGCAGAGACGTGGACCTTAACTAAAAGAGACATACAAAGGCTGCAGACAACTCAAAGCAGCATGGAGAGATGCATGCTTGGTGTAACCAGGAGAGATAAGAAGAGGAACTCGTGGATCCGAAAAATGACAAGAGTGGAAGACATCATGATCAGAGTTAAATCCCTGAAATGGCAATGGGCTGGACATACTGCCAGAAGGACAGACCATCGATGGACAGCCGAAATTTTAGATTGGATTCCAAGGGACAGGAAAAGACCCAGAAGAAGACCACATGGGAGATGGGTGGATGAAATTCGAAAGTATGCAGGAGTGACATGGAGGAGACTGGCACAAGACAGACCGTTGTGGAGGAAACTTGGGGAGACCTTCGTCCAGCAGTGGATTGATAATGGTTGACAATGATGATGATGATGATATATATATGTATATATATAAATCTCTTAAAGGTGTACTACAAAGTTGCCCTACTCATCCGGTTACTGCGCACTGCAGCAGGAACCACAGGTTGAGTATATAAGTCAAATTCTCCACACCTTCAACGAAGAACTTCCCGTAGAAATCCCTGAATCCCACTAAATTAACACACCCAAACTAAAACTAAAAGTATCACAATTCACATACCACAATAATAAAAATAATAATTTTAAACACTTGGGGTCGGGGACCGGGAGCCACTCATCAGGGAAAGACTCCCCGGCTGAGACCTGGGACTTATATATATATCGTCATCATTGTCAACCATTATCAATCCACGGCTGGACGAACTTCTCCCCAAGTTTCTTCCACAACGGTCTGTCTTGTGCCAGTCTCCTCCAGGTTACTCCCGCATACTTTCGAATTTCATCCATCCATCTCCCATGTGGTCTTCTTCTGGGTCTTTTCCTGTCCCTTGGAATCCAATCTAAAATTTCGGCTGTCCATCGATGGTCTGTCCTTCTGGCAGTATGTCCAGCCCATTTCAGGGATTTAACTCTGATCATGATGTCTTCCACTCTTGTCATTTTTCGGATCCACGAGTTCCTCTTCTTATCTCTCCTGGTTACACCAAGCATGCATCTCTCCATGCTGCTTTGAGTTGTCTGCAGCCTTTGTATGTCTCTTTTAGTTAAGGTCCACGTCTCTGCACCATACGTAAGCACTGGAAAGATGCATTGATCAAACACTTTTCTTTTAAGACATAATGGCATATTGCTCTTGAAAATTATGCTGTTTCTTCCAAAAGCTCTCCAGGCAAGTCTTGTACGCCGATTAATTTCTTCATCAATGGGACCCTCACTTGATATCTGTTGTCCAAGATAAACGTACGTGTCTGTTATCTCCAGCTTTTCTCCATCAATCGATAAATCTTCATTTCTTGTAAAAGCATTGAACATCACTTTTGTCTTCTGAAAGTTCATTTTTAATCCCACTTCTTTGCTCTTGTCAGCAAGTTCTGGATCACACTCTGCAGCTCTGATGGGATAGTTGCAGAAATGACTACGTCATCAGCAAAACGAAGGTGGGTTAGATAATCTCCATTAATATTTATCCCTTTGTTTTCCCAGTTCAGTTATTAAAATGCGTTTTCCAATGTGACATTAAAGAGCTTCAGAGATATGGTGTCACCTTGTCTCACTCCCTTTCCAATTTTTATGTGTGTTGTATTTTTAAACAGCTGAATCTTTGCACTTGCATTTTCATAGATGTTTTTAATAATATTAATGTATGTATCTTGAATACCGCAGGATTTCAGAGCCATTGTAACTGCTTATGATTTCACCGAATCAAAGGCGTTTTCATAATCGATAAAAGCCATGCACAATGGAAGTTCATATTCCCTCACTCTTTCAATTACTTCTCTCAGTACGTGGATATGATCTATTGTGCTGTAGCCACTCCTGAATCCAGCTCGTTCTCTCGGTTGAGCCATGTCCAGTGTTAAATTCAAGCGGTGTGAAAGAACTTTAGTGAAGATTTTATAAATCACTGATAGGAGGCTGATAGGTCTGTAGTTCCTAAGATCCTCAATGTCACCTTTTTTATGTAGCAGGATCATTGTAGCATTGTTCCAATCCTCAGGAATCTTCCCTTCATTAAGGCATCGAGTGAAAATTTGGGCGAGCCCTGTTTCGATTTCTCCACTTGCTTCTTGTATGATGTCTACAGTAATTCCATCTTCTCCTGGAGGTTTTCCCAGTTTCATGTTCTTGATTGCATGTGCAACATCTGCTGGGAGGACTGAAAGAACTCTATTACTGGTACCTTTCATGATATCTGGAGTACATGTATCATCCCTTTCATATAATTTGGAGTAGAAATCTTTCACTATTTTTAAAATTTCGCCTCTACTTCTTGTTACAGAACCATCTTCGTTTCTCAGTGTCATAATCTGTTTTCTTCCCTTACTGAAATGTCCCTTTGCTATCTTTAGGCTTTGGTTGTTTTCAATGGCTTTCCTCACTTGTTCACAGTTGAATTTCCTTACGTATTCAGTGATACTTTTTCGTACTGTCTTGCAAAGCTCTATATATTCCACTTTGGAAGTCACATCTTCTTTAGTTGCCCTCATCTCTCTTCTTTTTGCATCAACATTTTGGTTTTTCCTGATAATTTGTTCACATGCAACTTGTTCTTAGACCCAGCTAATTTTGTTGCTGTTTCCATAAGAGCTTTGGTTACTTTTCTGTTAACTGCAGAAATATCCACTTCTTCCGATGTTAGGCCTTCTAAAGCAGAGAATCTGTTCTTCAGTTCCAACTTGAAGGTATTATGGTGTTTTTAAAGGTTGGTTATAACTATAACTATACCATCGGGATTAGAGGAAATGCTATCCCACACAAACCAACCCGCTTGGCCAGCGTGGTGAGTTATGTCCAAACCCCTCCAAAATGACTCCACAACTTAAATCTTGGCCCTTAGTCTCTGGCAGCTTGTGACGTATATTCTAAATTAACTTTCCTTTTTAGTTTTTTTCCCTATGCAAATCTTGAGTTTATTCTCAGTTATTCTTCACTCTTAACGTAATATCTTTTCTCTCAAACGAATACTGTTGGCAACATAATTGAGGTTGAATGAACGTGACGTATTCCTGAATTGATAAGAACGAGAGATAAAAACGACGACTAAACTGTTGTAAGCGAGCGATTATTGCGAGCGTTGTTAAAGAGAGCGTTGCTTGAAAAGCGTTGTGTTAAGAGCTGTGTAAAGCTGTGTGGTGTGTGGAGAGTTTAATGCAATATGCTATGCTATGTTACGATATGTTGGCTACATCCTGGATACAGCATCTTTTCCGTAAGTTTGACTTCTGTTGTTTACATGTTTCGTCTGGCCGTTAAGGTTTAATTTAGGAACTATTTCATCTTATGGTTTTTTTTTAAATAACGTAGAAGTACGAAAAGACTTCTACGTCACAGTGGCGCCCGAACTTCACTCGAACAGATTCATAGTAGAAGTCACGGAAAATGGCTAACCTAACGGATCCTATCGGTCTCTTCTATGACTGTTATAGACAGGATCATCAGGCTCATAATTCCACAACAGACAATATACGCACTCAGCGTTATAGAGTTCAAAATAATTCACCTAGTGCTATGTACGAGGCTGTGCTATGCTATGTACGAATCCCTAGTGCTATGTACGAATCCCTGAAATGGTACGAAAATGACAAGAGTGGAAGACATCATGATCAGAGTTAAATCCCTGAAATGGTACGAAGCTTATGTACCGCGTACTTCGACTGCAGTTCCTAAACAGCAATTTACCCCACCACCCCCGTGAGAAGGAGCAAAATTCTTGCTCATTACGTACCCCATGCGGGTTCTATTGTGTTCAGGGCAAACGGCGGATCGCTTAGGTTTCTGGAAGATCTTGACGATCATTTTGATCTTTATAATGTTCCTGAAGACTGTCAGATACCTATTGCTGGCACATGTTCGCAAGACACGGCAAAGGTCAGGTACAGACAGTGGCGTCGAATGAACCCAGAGGGCTCCTATGAGCAATTTCGAGCTGACCTTTTGGATGTCTTTCCTTTTGGCACCAATAAGGCCGGCCTTGCACAACAACTGTTTTTTCCAGGCGACATCGAGCGTCAGTTAGTCCAGTCTCGTTCGCTCTGGAAACAATTCGACTTTATAAATTATGGGATCCCGCTGCAGTCGAGTCCGATATTTGTGACACCTTACTACAGCATCTGGATCCCTTCCTGCAGGATTTTTTGGAAGTCCATTCACTAGTGCCTAAAACTTGTTCGAGTCTATGAAGAACGCCACAGCAAAGGGCAATCTTCACAGGTTCAAGAGTACCGCCAACCTACGCAATACCATGAACCTTCTAATCAGACTAATAGGTATCAGCAGCCAAAACACAACATTCGTCAAGGACAATTTTTCAATCAGCCCCGGCAGGCAGCTTATCAGTTAAGGGTGGAGAACGCCTATCGCCGTCCCGGTGGCACAGTGGTCTAAGGCGCTGGCCTCTGATCATTCGTCCGTAAGGGGTCCGGGTTCGAATCCCGGTGAGGCATGGATGTTGTGTTTGTCTTACGGCACTGGCTCTCTCCCTTCCCTGGAACCAGTGACCCTAAATTAGGGACGGGCGACTGCTTATAGCCCATTGAGTTGCTCACGGTGGTCGTTAAACCTCTAATCAAAAAAAAAAAAAAGAACGCCTATCACCAGTCTAGATACGTGCCGCCGCATCGTCAGGCACCAGAGGTGCGACATCCTGACCATTATGGGAACCAGGATAACCAATTTTCTCGTCCCCGAGATAATTACTACCCGGTTGACAAGACATATCCAAAACACCGTGCTGTGGGGCAAGGCAGACCTAATGATAATAATGCTGCCTCTCCTGCACGTTACTACAATTCAGCACGTTCTGGTGCTTCGCCACATTTCCAAAATCAATCAAGATATTCTCATCAGTTTCACGACAGTTTAAACTTCAGCAGGAGGTAGATGGGTCGAGTCTATCTCCTCGTTTTTCTGAAGACCTCAAATCTCTTTTTTTAACTATTCAAGCTAGAAGGTGTTCTATCTCAACGAGGGCATCCTATTGCATATGCCTCTCGAATTCTCAACAAAGCAGAACGTAATTACTCTGCTACTGAACGAGAATGCTTAGCTATTTTATTTGCTATCTCAATCATTTAATTGTCAATGTCATTACGGATCATTCGGCACTACAATATTTAACCACTGCAAAGAATCTGTCTCAAAGATTGTTAAAATGGACACTTCGACTTCAGGAATATAATGTTCGAATTCAGTATCGCCCTGGTAAATCAAACCAACTGCCTGACGCACTGTCTCGCTGTCCGGTCAGTTCTGGTGGACAGGCGGATACTGAACCTCCCTCCCTATTTCTAATTTCAGAAATCACTTCAAGGGATCGGATAATTTCTGAACTGCCGAATGATCCAGCTTTTGGGGAAATTTATAATTTCTTACTCGCTGGTTCTTCTGTTCCTAGTGAACCTTCTTTAGCGGGTCGTAGTCAAAATTATGAGATCATCGATGGTATTTTGTATTATACAAAATTTGTGAATTCGAGAGCTGAGTACCGCCCTGCGATACCTCAGTCTCTCCACATGGCATTATTATTTGAATTTCATGATATTCCTCTTGCCGGCCACTTAGGCATACGAAAAACTCGTACTAAACTTCGAGACGTACCCTACTGGCCTGGCATGTACAATAGTATACTCGCATACATTCGCTCATGTGAGTACTGTCAAAACTACAATTATGATAATAAACGACCGGCTGGTCACTTTATTTATAGTTCAAATAATTATGTATTTGAAACCATCTCTATAGATTTATTGGGCCCTTATCCATTATCAAATAAAACTAAATCTCATTATATTTTAGTTGTTACAGATAATTTTTCTAAATGGGTGGAAGCATTCCCCATTAAAGCAGCTACGGCTGATGTAATATGTGATACTCTAATACATAATGTTTTTGCTCGATTTGACTGTCCCCGTACAGTAGTCTCGGACCACGGGGTTCAGTTCATTTCGGAGTTATTTGAGCGAATGTGTGCGAGGCTTCAAATAAAATACAAATTTATCAGCCCATATCACCCTCAGGCCAATCCGGCTGAGCGTGTAAATAGAACCTTACTAAAGATGATCTCAACTTTCATTGGAAATAATCATGAGCGTTGGGACGAACATGTTGAAATGTTTTACTTCACCCTTAGCTCATCATTTCATGAATCAACGCGGCTTACGCCCGCTGAACTTTTTCTAGGGCGCAAAATCCGCACCCCCTTTGAGAATTTAACTGGCATTATCGATGAAATCAACCAAAGATCAACACATGAATCTGTAAAACTACTTACGCAAAAGGCACGGGCTGCTATCAGTCGAGCTCAATTAAGCCAATCTAGGCGCTATAATGCGAAACGGAGGGAACCAGATCTCGCAGTTGGAGTTCTGGTCTTATTAGAAACTCATTTTCAATCCTCCGTTGCACACACGTTCGTGAAAAAAATTTGCACCTTTATATGAAGGCCCCTTTGAATTGGTAGAATTGTACAATAATAATGTCATATTAAAAAAGCCAGATGGCTCCCTACATTCTGCCCATGTGCAGCAATGTAGGAAATGGATTATTAGAAGCAATGATGCAATTATTAACCCTAAATCGAGTAGGAATCCTCAGGCAGATGGTAGAACTTTTTCACAAGCATGTATACCTGATGATGAAATTATTGACCCCACCCCTGTCCTGTCCGATTCTCTACCTTCGTCTGAGTGGGTCTTTGCTTCCACTTTTAACGATTCTCATTCTGACATTATTCCGTTCACTCGGGGTGCTGCAATTATTTCAACTCCTCCGTCTCCTGCCTTCACAAAAGACGAGAGTTCAACTACTTCCTGTTCCTATGGAGATTCTTGTCTTGTGCAACGAGGTTCTGTTTCATTTGCTTCTGATACTCCAATCGCTCCATTTACTTCTTCACGCATAGTGCCTCCCTTTGGTTTTAAATCAAAAAAAGGTAAAAATAACAAGAACTGACATTTCATCTTCAAGTAGCTCCATCTCTCTTGTGCATTAAAGAGTCGTACCTCTTGCTGAATCTGAATCATCCGACAATATTGTTGAGGTTCTTCAATCTCCAAGAAAAAAATTCCTCCTTCTGTTTCTACTGAGCAACTGCCTACTTTAGGAACATTTAATCAATCTGCAGTAGGGCAAAAACGTCCTCTTTCGCCATCTGTGCCTTCTAAACCTACAAAGCGTCCGCCGCCTGAATTTTCCCCTCCTGTTCCACTGTCTCCTAGTGCAACTTCTAGTGTTGGGCTACAATCCAGACATAGAGTCCAGCATTTGCATCCGCCAGGATTTCGTCCTTGGAATCTTCGCTCGGGACGTACGGAGCCTATACCTTCCTCCACCGTTCCTTGTCGTTCACGGAAGCGCCCTTCTAGTTTTATACCGCTTCTTCGACCGCCAAAGAAACGACCGGATCTTCACCCTTCTCAGATTCCGGGTTCGTCTCCAAGCCAGCCTGGGACTTCCTTGCTCCAGCCTGGGACTTCCTTGCTCCAGCCTGGGACTTCCTTGCTCCAACCTGGGACTTCCTTGCTCCAACCTGGGACCTCTTCGCTCCAGCCTGGGACCTCTTCGCTCCAGCCTGATGACCCTGCCTCTTCTAGTCAACTTGCCTTGTCCACGAGAAATCCTGACACATCTCGGCGATCCAGTGATCTGTAATCTCAGCCTGTGAAGCGGGAAGCTTCGAGAGTATACCGTTGTCGCCCCGACAGCAAAGTAAGAATGTCCGCACACGGGTATTCTTTGCTAGAAAAAGGTACTGTTAAAACATATTTTTTTGTTATTACAATTGACCTTCAAGCTCAAAGGAACTTTTTTACTACATAGAGCTTTGCTCTATAAAGACTATTTGAATCTTTCCTTATAATCAAAATGTATTACAGAACTTTGATATCAAAAGACTATTTATTTGAACTTTTCTGTCCTCAAAAACTATCGCAGAACCTTTGTGACGGAATGTGAGGACAAACAAATATCATAGAACTTTGCTTTATAAAGGCTATTTATTTGAACTTTTCTCTGTACTCAAAGTATCACAGAACTTTTTTGACAGACTTTGAGGGCAAAATATCGCATACATTATCTCCTTGTCAGTATGTAATGTTTTTTTGTTTTTTTTTTTGGTGTGGCGCCACATTAATATTTTTTTTAGTACTAAAATGCTTGTCAACTCATTTTGTGCATGTTGTCTTTTCGGCATAACATAAATATCATCCATTGCCTTTGTTGATATCTATAAAGATGTTTCACTCCCAGGATAGGGTTTTCCAGGATTTCCCTATCCCATCTAAAAATTGATGTGCGAATGCATGGGAGTAGTTCGAAGTCGGCCCTGGCCGCCAAGTGTTCACTTAAAGGTTTTTGTGTTATAATTCTATAATTAACCTTTTTGGTGTGCTTGACACTTGTTGTGTTTAGTGTTGAATTTTTTTCTGCTAGTGCAGTTTTTTTTCAACTAACAAAATTTACACCATGTTACAACGTTCGACTATTCAATTAACTTAATTTAAATGTTTTGTCTTCCCTGAGAAGTTATCAGGAGTGGACGAATGTGTAAATTAACTTCGTTACAAATGTTGTTTTTTTTCCTGCCATACGTAGTTTTTTTTTACTACTATGCTACTTCTTATATGTATATTGATGAGAGTTCTCCGCACATATTGTGACAAAATATTTATCATCATTTATGATATGGAAATTTGATGTACAGAAAGTTTCTTTTTTTTTCTATGTTCATGATATTGAACTATTGATGTCTAGAGACTATGTGTACTGAGATAATGTCAGCTACAGCAACTGAGCAACAAATCTCTTCGTCCATTTTGTAAGTTCTTATCTGAAAGACTTGAATGAATAATCAGATTGTTTGAAAGAATACCTCTCCAAAATTGATAGATTCTTGGGAAAAAAATAAAAAAAAGATTACGAGGGAGATGATGTGACGTATATTCTAAATTAACTTTCCTTTTTAGTTTCTTTCCCTATGTAAATCTTAAGTTTATTCTCAGTTATTCTTCACTCTTAACGTATAATCTTTTCTCTCAAACGAATACTGTTGGCAACATATTTGAGGTTGAATGAACGTGACGTATGCCTGAATTGATAAGAACGAGAGATAAAAACGTCGACTAAACGGTTGTAAGCGAGCGATTATTGCGAGCGTTGTTAACGAGAGCGATGCTTGAAAAGCGTTGTGTTAAGAGCTGTGTAGAGCTGTGTGGTGTGTAGAGAGTTTAATGCAATATGCTATGCTATGTTACGATGTGTTGGCTACATCCCGAATAAAGTATGTTTTCCGTAAGTTTGACTTCTGTTGTTTACATGTTTCGTCTGGCCGTTAAGGTTTAATTTAGGAACTATTTCATCTTATGGTTATGTTTTTTAAAATAACGTAGAAGTACGAAAAGACTTCTACGTCATAAGCGGGAATGTACCTGGCCAAGCCAGCGGCCAGTTCGACATGAATGCAGAGGGTGCTAAGAATTACCGGAGGACCGGACTAGGCTGCCATCTGATGCTGACCTTGGCTACGTATAACTGACGCTCCCTATCTTCTGATTCAAGGCTTCTTGAATTGGAAGAGGAACTACAAAGGATCAAATGGGACATCGTCGGGCTAAGTGAGGTAAGGAGAAAAGGAGATCTTACTGAACTGAAAAGTGGACATCTCTTCTATTATCGTGGGAGAGACACTGGCAGAACTAGTGGTGTTGGATTTATAATAAAAAAAAATTGAAGGATAAAGTTGTAGAAGTTGAAAGTTCATCTGACAGAGCTGCACGACTTGTTATCCAACTCTCGATAAGATACCAGACCCAGATTATTCAAACTTATGCACCCACCACAAATCATCCTGAAGAAGAAATTGAAGAATTTTATGAGGAAATTCGTCATCTAAATAATAAAGGTAAGCAGCACTTGAAGATCATTATGGGAGATTTCAATGCAAAAATAGGGCAACGGCAACAGAATGAAACTTCAGAAGGTAAATTTGGTCACGGTAAAAGAAACCAGAGTGGAAATACTCTGGTAGAGTTTGCAGAGGCAGAAGAATTTTTCATCATGAACTCCGTTTTTAAGAAAAAGCCACAAAGAAAATGGACATTGAGGAATCCTATGGGTTGACAAGTGAAATTGGTTTTATTATGTGTAACAAGAAAATTGCAATGGAAGACTGCAGTGGGATGAACAAGTTCAACACAGGGGGTAATCATAGAACGGTAAGATGTAAGATGCACCTCCATGCTAAACTCGAGAGTGGCAAGCTCATAAAACAAACAAAGTGTATTGACACGACCAACCTTAAAAGACATCATAATACCTTCAAATTGGAACTGAGGAACAGATTCTCTGCTCTAGAATGTCTAACGTCTGAAGAAGTGGACATCTCTGAAATTAATAGAAATCTAACCAAAGTTCTTATGGAAACAGCAACAAAATTAGCTTGTACAAAGAACAAGTGTGATATGAACAAATTATCAGGGAAAACCAAAATTCTGATGCAAAAAGCAGAGAGATGAGGACAACTAAAGGAGATGCTACTTCCAAAGTGGAATATATAGAGCTATGCAAGACAGTACGAAAAAGCATCACTGAAGACGTGAGGAATTTAACTGTGACCTAGTGAAGAAAGCAATTGAAAACAACCAAAGTCTGAAGAGAGCAAAGGGACAACTCAGTAAGGGAAGAAAACAGATTGTGGCACTGAGAAAAGAAGATGGTTCTGTAACAAGAAATAGAGGCGAAATTTTGACAATAGTGAAATATTTATACTCAAAACAGCACGAAAGGGATTATACATGTACTCCAGACATTACGGAAGGTACCAGTACCAGAGTTCTCCCAATCCTTCCAGCAGAAGTTGCACATGCAATCAAGAACATGAAACAGGGAAAACCTCCAGGAGAAGATGGAATTACCGTAGACATCATACAAGAAGCAAGTGGAGAAATTGAAACAATACTCGCCCAAGTTTTCACTAGATGCCTTAATGAAGGGAAGATTCCTGAAGATTGGAACAATGCTACAATGATCTTGCTACATAAAAAAGGTGACATTGAGGATATCAGGATCATCCTCTAATCAGTGGTTTATAAAATCTTCACTAAAGTTCTTGCACACCGCTTGAAGGTAACACTAGACATGGCGCAACCGAGAGAACAAGCTGGATTCAGGAGTGGCCACAGCACTATAGATCATATCCACGTACTAAAAGAACTAATTGAAAGAGTGAGAAAATATGAATTTCCATTATGCATGGCTTTTATCGATTATGAAAAGGCCTTTGATTCGGTGAAACCGTCAGCAGTTACAATGGGTTTGACATCCTGCGGTATAGGAGATGCATACATTAATATTATTAATAACATCTATGAAAATGCAAGTGCAAAGATTTTGCTATTTGGGAATACAGCACCCATAAAAATTGGAAAGGGAGTGAGACAAGGGGACACCATATCTCCCAAACTCTTTGATGCCACTCTGAAAAATATCTTTCAATCGCTGAACTGGTAAAACAAAGTGATAAAGATCAATGGAGATTATCTAATTCACCTTTTTCTGATGACGTAGTCGTTTTTGCAACTACTCCGTCAGAGCTGCAGAGTATGATCCAGGAACTTGTTGACAAGAGTAAAGAAGTGAGATTAAAAATGAACTTTCAGAAGACAAAAGTGATATACAATGGTTTTATAAGAAATGAAGATATATCGATTGATGGGGAAAAGCTGGAGATAACCGGTACTTACATTTACCTTGGACAGCAGATATCAAGTGAGGGTCACATTGATGAAGAAATTAATCGGCGTATAAAACTTGCTTGGAGAGCTTTTGGAAGAAACAGTATAATTTTCAAGAGAAATATGCCATTATATCTTAAAAGAAAAGTGTTTGATCAATGCATCCTTCTAGTGCTTACGTATGAAGCAGAGACATGGACCTTATCTAAAAGAGACATACAAAGGCTGCAGACAGCTCAAAGGATCATGAAGAGGTGCATGTTTGGTGTAACCAGGAGAGATTAAAAGAGGAACTCATGGATCAGAAAAATGACAAGAGTGGAAGAAAGACATCATTATCAGACTAAAATTCCTGAAATGGCAATGGTTTTAGTTTTGGTAATTATGGATATCAGGGGGACCTAGTTTATTGCTATCATGGGATACATACATTGGAGATATCACTGAATAGTGCAACATAGAAAACATAAAGAGAAAAAAACTGGTATATCCACAACACAAACTAGAGAGCAAACAGAAGAATACATCAATTTTCATATATAGTTAAAAGACGATGTACAGAAAGAAGGAAATGCAGATTGGCATATCATTCGATACACAGTAAAACATATACAACATTATATGCATATGAACAAATGTAAAAGAACAAAGTGAACAAATTTAGTACGAAAATAAACCGCGACAGAAGAAAACACTATTATATTTAAGACATACAACAAGAGCAAATCAAAAGCACAAAGCACTATAAAAAAAACATGAAACTGTATTGCAGTACGTGAGGGACAACAGAAACAGTATCCGGTTGGGAAGGAGAGCTAAGTTTCATCGGCTAGAGGAAGCACGGTATCACAAAATTGTTTCTCAGCGAGGACTTTAAAGGAGGAGAGACGGCGAGTGTATCGTCTCATGAAAACCTGGTACCTAGGATCTCTGATACTCAGAAATTTGAAAAAGGACAGATACGCTTCAAATTGCATCACCGCTGCACACAAATCAACATCAGGTGAACGGAGAAATTCTTCAGTACAGATTGGAACAGGCGTAAAAGTTGCTGTCTGCACAGTAGGCCAGAAACAAGAGGAAACTTATCAATGGCCTGTATAACCTCATCATTTGAGAGAGGATTGACAGGGCCAGAACGGAGATGCAAACCGTTCGAAGAGTCATCAGGCGGAGAAACATCTGAACAGAAAACATCGGGAACACTAGATGAGGCTACAGAAGAAATAACAGAAAGATATTTTACCTTTTTCTGTTTCCAGTCCGTTTCGAAGACGAAGTTGAGGCTGAGGAATCAACTGGTGGATCTGGATGAACACCCGGAACGGGAGACGAGAACACAAGTTGCGCCGAGGAATCAGTATGTATCCGATCAGCATCAGTTAACGCTGGAACATCAACCGAGGCAACAGGAAGATGCGACAACAGGGGAACATCAGACATGGTCGTTGTTGAAATTCTGATATGCGAGAGACACGGAGGAGTGCTAGTCGGCCGGAGTGCCGAAGCACCACTCGACACATCTGAGTCGGAACCCTCCATCGGGAACACAGCAGTAGTGGAAGACATCTCTGCTAACCCATGCACTACCGTACGGTGCGGAAGAGGAGGAAAGGGATCATTGTCCGTACCTGGAAGTTGAGTCTGACTGAAAGAAAGAGAGGTCACGTCTGGCAAAACACTAGAAGAGGGCATGGTAGATAGACCAGTGTGGTTGGCATTGGCAGGCGAGTTGGAAGAAAGACCACGGCGTATGCGCACACAGGAGGCAGTGGTGTGATCCTTTGTAAGACAGTGAGTACAATAGTGAGTGGTGAAAACCTTGAAACTGTACGTGCGTGAGCCAATTTCAACAGTAGTGTCTGTTGGACAATACGCCAAGACGTTCGCAGTAGGGAAAACGACCAACAACCGACAGCGAGGTCTTGTAGCATGTGCAAATGGACTTCCGCGTGGATTGTCAAAAAGGCAACGGACCTTGCCAACGATTTTACAAACATGATTGACAAGGAGAGGAAGTGCAGCATCAGGCACTTCCTGTGGAACAGGATAGAACGTGATGTTCACCGGACGCGTGGAAAGAGGAAAAGGCACGAGATGATTTGTTCCAATCGAAAGCCCGTGTGCAAGAAAAAGTCGGCATCTTCCTTGTGCTTGAACTGCACGGAGATATCCCGAAGTGTGCGGGAAATTCCGGCAATAGACGCAGACGACACGCGACCTGAGAGGGTCTCCATGTAGCGTGGCAAAGGAGTATTTTGTAAGGCATGAAAGAGAACAGCTCTGTCCAGGATATTATGGAACTCACGGCCAATCTGCGAATTTTCATCAATCGTTACCTTCACCTTGTGGCTGGATACCTGAATAATAGGTGGTGATTGCAAGAGACCATCAGGTGGAGAGGAGGCTGACGTTGAGGTAGCACCCCGCTGCACTTTAGAGACAAATGACATCCTCGGAAGAGAAGTCTGTGTTGAGCCGGCAGGCACAGTAGGCTGTGAAGACAGAGGAGCACAGGCAGTAGGCAAAGCAGTAGTAGTTGTACCCAAGAAGGGCACCGAGGCAGAGGCAGAAGTGAAGAAGGAGGCGCAGCCAAGTCCAGTGAAGGCACCGTAGCAGGAGTACTACGAAGCTAAGAAGGCACCACAGCAGACACGTCTGAGGACGAGAGTAGGTCAACTTCCATTTACGTGGGATTTCCGACGTGACGTGTATCCGCCAAGTCCAAAGATGATAAGAAGAGACCGGAAGCCGCCATGTTGGCAGCTTCCAAACGTAAGCAAACGAGCTAACGGTACGCAAACGGAGAAATATGAACAAATACAAGGTCGAATGTGCCAGAAAAGTAGCTCAAAATGTACACAATAGCTTTATAAACAGGCGGGGCACGCAACAGGTGAGCACGGAACGAGGTATATCACACTGGAATGCAGAAAATGTAGGAGCCACCAACACAACAACGTCTGTCAATAACGAGCAATGGTATTGGTATTGGTAACTGTGGGTCCCATAGTGGTACCCAGTTTATTGCTATAACGAAACACAGACATAGGAGATTCATTAAAAGCTGCAGTACAGAAAACAACAGTGCGGAAAGTCAGTATATCCACGATGCAGCACAACGGTACACAGAAAGGAAATGAATATGCACACGAACAATGAATGGCCTAACGGCATGTCAATTACTATATCACATGTGCACAAATGCATGCAATGTACTATGCTATCATAAATCAACCGAACGGAGCTGAAATGTAGTTAGAGTGCAAAACAACATTGAGTACCTTAGCAACTGTATAAAAATAACACAGGTAACAAACGTACCACTATAATAATCCGCGATAGAGGAAAGCACTAATACAGCAAATACTCACACTTATAGGTAATTAAAAAAAACACGCACAAATTCAGGAAACAACAGATAAGATAATGAGGAGATCACACAAGTAACGAGACCGATTAGTTGTGAAAACACAGCATAAACACTCAATTATCGCAAATTTAAAATACACAACTTGTGAAACACAGCCAAAGACACAAATAAAGCAAATTTACAATACATTACTTGTGAATCACAGTAAAAACACACAATGAAAACATCAGAATCAACATGCACTAAGTCTGCAAAACCAGGGAATCTGTGAACGGGTTCGCAAATCCCCTAGCATTGTGAGAACAAAAAGTAATCGGTGTGAGGAAGAGAGCTAAAGGTCATCGGTAAAAGGATAGAAGGTATCACATATATGCTTCTCAACGAGCTCCTTCAAGGAGGCGAGACGGCGCGTGTAACGTCTCAAAAAGGCTGATACCGAGGATCGGTGGCACACAGAGATTTAAAAAGTGACACATAAGATTCGAATTGCGTTGCCGCTGCATACAGGTCCAGATCAGGTGAGTGAAGGAATTCTTCAGAACCAACAATCGTACGTGCAGGTTGAAAAAGACGTAAAAGTTGCTGTCTGGATAGTGGTCCAGGAACTGGAGGAAACGTGTCAACGGCCTGTAGAACCTCAGCATCAGAGAGAGGATTGACAGGACCTGAGCGGAGAAGCATACTGTTTGAAGAATCATCAGGTGGAGAAACACCGGAACCGGAAACCTCGGGAACACTAGATGAATCCTCAGAATGTGGCACAGAAAGTTGTTTTAACTTTTTCTGTTTAACAGCGCCTTTGGAAGTTCCACTCCGCTTCGACGAAGAAGCTGAGGCGGATGTATCCATTAGTGGATCAGGCTCACCTCCCAAGTCAGGAGACGAGGAAACGAACGTCGCCGAAGAAGCAGTACGTAGCTGAGCTGCCTGAGTGGAGACTGGTACAACAGCCGAGGCTTCAGGAAGATGTTGCAACAAGGGTATGGTAGACAAGGTTGTAAATGGAGATCCGACATCCGAGAGGCTAGGAGAAGAGCCAGACGGCCGATCTGCCAAACCACCACTCAACACACCCGGATCGGAACACTCCGCTGTAGACACATCTGTAGTCGAAGACAACTCTGTCAATCTTGAAGGTGGATGCACAATCGTACGGGTCGGGAGAGGAGGAAAGGCAGCATTGTCCGTGACGGAAATGTTCGTCTGACGGAGAAACGAAGAATTCGCGTCAGGCAAACTACCGGTAGTGGGGATAGTAGAAAGACCAATGTGGTCAGCAGTGGGATGCGAACTTGATGAACGTCCACGTTGAACGCGGTCACAGGAGGCAGTGGTGTGATTCTGTGTTAAGCAGTGTGTACAATAGTGAGCAGTGAAAATCTTGAAACTGTACGATCGTGCGCCAATTTCAACAGTAGCTTCTGTAGGGCAATCCGCCAAGGCTGTCTCGGTGGGAAAGACGACCAATAACTGACGGCGAGGTCCGGTAGCATGTGCAAATCGAGTTCCGCGGGGAGCGTCAGAGAGGCGACGAACCTTGCCAACAATTTTACAAACATGACTGACAAGGAGAGGAAGTGCAGTATCAGGCACTTCCTGTGGAACAGGATAGAACGTGATGTTCACCGGTCGCTTGGAAAGAGGCGACGGGATGAGATGGTTTGTCCCAATCGAAAGTCCGTTTGCAAGAAAAAAGTCAGCATCCTCCTTGTAATTGAACTGTACCGAAATACCCCTAGGAGTACGGGAAATTCCTGCAATAGACGCAGACGACACATGTCCAGAGAGGGCTTCCATGTAGCGTGGCAATGGAGTATTTGGTAAAGCATGAAAGAGCACACCTCTATCCAGGAGGTTATGGAACTCACGGCCAATCTGCGAATTGTCATCTATCGTTACCTTCACCTTGTGGTTGGATACCTGAATAATAGGTGTTGCTTGCAAAAGACCATCTGGTTGAGAGAAATCGGACGTAGAAGTAGCGCCTCGTTGCACTTTAGAGGCAAATGACATCCTCGGAAGAGAAGTCTGTTCGGATCCGGCAGGCATAGAAGGCTGTGAGGGAACAGAAGCACAGGCCGAAGGCACGGCAGTAGAATCAGTAGTACCCAGGGAGGGCACCAAGGCAGATGCAGGAGCTGAAGAAGAAAGCGCAGCCAAGTCCAGTGAAGGCACCGGTGCAGGAGCACTAGAAAAGTGGGAAGGCATCGGAGCAGACACATCTGAGGACGAGAGTATGTTAACTTCCATGGACGTGGGAAGTGTGACGTGACGTGCATCCGCCACGCCCATAGATGATAAGGAAATACCGGAAGCCGCCATGTTGGCAGCTTCCAAACGTAAACAAACGAGCAAACGATAAGAAAACGGATGAATATGAACTAATATGAGGATGAGAACGCTAGAAAAGTAGCTCAAAACGTACACAGTACCTTTAAACAGCCGAGCCACGCAACAGGTGAGTGAGGGACGAGGTATTCCACACTAAAATGCATAAAATATTGGAGCCACCAACACTACGTCTATCACGAACGAGCAATGGGCTGGACATATTGCCAGAAGGACAGACCATCGATGGACGGCCGAAATTCTAGACTGGATTCCAAGGGACAGGAAAAGACCCAGAAGAAGACCACATAGGATATGGGTGGATGAAAATCGAAAGTATGCGGGAGTAACATGGAGGAGACTGGCACAAGACAGACCATGGTGGAAGAAACTTGGGAAGACCTTCATCCAGCAGTGGATTGATAATGGTTGACAATGATGATGATGATGATGATGATGATATATATATATAAGGCATAATAAAGGTTACTCGAAAATTTTCAAAATAGCTTTTAAAATCCCAAAGCACCTGAGCTGCATAAAAGAAAATTCCAAAAACTAATACAAAAAACACCACAAAACTGAATGCAGGAGCAACTGATTCGGAGAAATCAAAAGAGATCTAACAACCAACCGGGAGAGAAAAAAAAAGAGGATTATAGTACTATGGCAAGCTGCTATCTATGGCCTCATCAAGGGCTATGCACAGATAACACCTCTCATACCTCTATAAAGATCAAAATGTGTATGTTTCTGCACCATCCAGTTTGCCACAAAACCAGCAAAAAATAACCATAAAACACATATGTATATATAAAAAAAATTAACTCACCCCAAAACAAATAAAAAACCCCACAGATAACCTACACCTCCCGAGATCCACAAACACCTAAATTCCCCAAAAAATGACAAAGTAAAAAAAATAAAATAAAGGAAACAAATTTTTTTGGAGAAAAAAAAATAGCGCCCCAAAAAAAACGAAAACAATCTCTTTAGCAAACTAAATGGTTGAGGCCCCTATACACAAGACCTCGCACAAACACAATCCAATATACTTAGTCCAAGAAGTATAAAATGCTACAGTACCTAGGAAAAGCAATGTTACAACCATACACTAAATAAACGTAACTACTTACAAGCATATTCATTAAACACCTAACGGTGGAAGATAGCTTGAGTTTAGTAGACCTATTTACAAGAAACTGCGAAAGGAGAGTTTTAAAATGGAAAATAAGAGCTGCACTTGCCCAAATTCAAACTAAAACGAGGTCTGAACAATGAGGCACGCTCCACCACAGCCTGCTAACCTTAAATAAGATGGAATCCTGTAGAAAAAATCTCCGAAAAACTATAGGAGAAAAAGATAAATTACAAACCTAAAAAATATTTTTATAGAAAAATAAAATAAGCAACAGAAAAAAAAAAAAAAAAAAAAAAGAAAGAAAGAAACTTACCACAAGGAGAAAAAGCGAACTTCTCCTGCCTTAACGGTTTCAAATCCCGACATGACTCGAAGCAGTAACGCCAACAGTGCCACCTGGCAGTCAAGAAGGTAACCAAATATCCAGAACGTACTGTCGTTATGGTTAAGATACGAAAAATTCCAATCAATTTTAAAGTTGCTATAAACTAGCCGGAATACTATAAAATAACAGTTGGGAACAGTTTAGACTGTTCCCAACGATGAGGTGGAGCGTTGTCCTGTTGAAAGATCGGAACTTGGTTCGTAATGAAAGGGTGGAGATGGTCGGCCAGGAGCTGCACATAGCTGGTACCAGTGACGGAAGACTCAAGAGGTGCAAAGGGACCAGGGCCCGACCACATGAAAGCTGCCCAGACAGTTACACACTCTCCATCAGCCTGTCGTACCCGAACCTGGTATGCGGGCTCGATAGCTTCGTGTGGTTAACGCCACACACACTGCTTGCCATCTGCGCGATACACAGTGAAACGGGATTCCGCAGACCATGTGACGCGTTTCTAATCATCCATGCTCCAGTTTCGATGGGCCTTCACAAACTGCAGCCGAATCATGCGATGCTGTGCCGTTAACATACGGACAAGATGTGGTCGTTGACTACCCCAGCCGAGTTGTGCTATGTGTCGACCGATTGTCTTTGAGCATAGGCTTGTGAATGCTTTTTCATTAAAATGTGACGTGATTTGCTGCAAACAAGCCTTCACAAGCCTTCCGATTCGTCTGTACGATGCGGGTCAATCGTCGGAGCCGTTAATCATCCAATGCATTTTTACGGCCGCATCTTATCCGACTGTTAGTGGCTTTGCAGGATTTCACGTTCTCCTAGTACACACTTGCTACGGTTTGTCGCGGAATTCCTCACAGATTCGCCATTGCGCTGATTGAACACCCGGCCTTCCTGGCTCTCACGACTTGACTTCGATCACACTCACTTAAGTCTCGTCCTCGACCTATGCAGGCACTTGATGAGATGTGTTCCTGTGCGTACCGACCCTCTCTATTTATAGCCCCAACCGGTAGTCTTGCACACCGCGATTTGCTACTGCCATGCTGCTTTATGTATTTTCATCGGGGGTACGTAATAATTTGTCCTTTCAGTGTATATAAACTATATTGACGAAGGTCACCGGAAACCCCTTCAAAAGCAAATGAACGGATCGCTGCATTGTTGAGATGCGCGGTACAGCTGCAAACTGTATAAAAACAAGCCTGCAGCTGACCGCGATCATATCGCACTGTGAGGTTGAGTGAAAATGTCACGGTGGGAGAGAACTGACTTTGAGAAAGGAAAGATTGTTGGGTGTTATATTAGTAGGCTGTCTATAAGAGAAACCGAGAGGCGTTTCAACATACCCAAGTCAACTGTTTTGGATGTACTGAATAAGTGGAAGACACATGGCGTGCCTGAAGCAGCAAAACGTGCCGGCAGACCAAAGAAAATCAGTGATAGAGGACGTCGAAGCCTCAGGAGAGTCGTTACATCTAATCGACGGAGTACTGCACAAGGCCTGAGTGTACAGTTGAGTAAAAATGCTGGAACCTCGGTATGTACACGTACCATTTGCAGAGAACTTCATTCCATGGGTTACCGTGGTCGTGCGGCTGCTCATAAGCCTTTCATCTCCACTCGAATGCTACTCGTCGTTTAGCATGGTGTAAAGAACCTTTAGCGTGGACCGTAGATCAATGGAAACGGGTCCTATGGACTGATGAATCCAGATACACGATTCATCAGTCTTATCGCCGTGTGTGGGTATGGCGGCAGCCGGGGGAATGCTATTTACTACAATGTACTGTTCCTACGGCCAAGTTTGGAGCTGGCAGTGTACTCGTGTGGGGGTGTTTTTCGTGGTATAGCCCCGGCCCATTGGTTATCGTGGACAAACCTGTTAACCAGCACGTCTACCTCGCTATTCTGGACAATTATGCCCTACCAACTCTGTGGCAATACTATGGAACTGAGCCTTGTTGGTACTAGCAGGATAATGCACCGAGTCATGAAAAAACTGCTACGGCTTGGTTTAACGGTAATTCCGTATCGTGTGTGGATTGGCCAGCACAGAGCCCTGATCTTAATCCCATAGAGCACCTATGGGGTGAATTAGAGCGCCGCATAAGAAGTTTGGAACCAAGGCCTCCCACTAAGCAACAGTTAGCGGCAGCATTATGTACTGAATGGAAGCGCATACTTATCGCTGTGTTCCAAAACCTTGTCGAAAGCATGTCTCGAAGGGTCAGTGCATGCATTAAGGCCAAAGGTGGACCGATGCCGTACTAATGTATGTCAATAAATGCTATGTTGTGTTTCTCTTCTAGGTGTCCGGTGAATTTTGTCAATATAGTGTGCATCAAGAGTTATTCGTTTCTCATTTAGTCCTTTTCGTGGAAGCAACTTCAAGGTAAGGTGAGCTACATCTTCTAAAACACTATTCCCATGCGAGTCGGGGTTGCACTTCAAAATGTTTTATTTAGGAAAAAGAAGTGTGTACGCATATCAGAGTTTTAGGTTTCCTTTTCCTATAATTGACGTGTTGGAACTCGATGTTTAAAGACCTTCATAAGTATCTAAGAGGATGAGTGATCCGCCCTTAATTTGACACCACTGCTTCCAGTAGAAACATAAAACCAGTGTCATAGGACCAACTCACCGCCTATGCTTGAATGCCGACCAGGCCGGGATGATTGGACCGAAGCTCGCTTCCCTGTTTACTCCGCTATCGGCCTGGCGGAGTGTAAATGAGAAGCGAAGTAGTTTCATTACGCAATCCTTTGAAGAAAGTTCACAGTATATGAGTACGGAATTATTTTTGAGTGAACAGTAATCAAGAGTAAAAACAATGATAGAACATTGGAAATACTTTACATTGTCTATTTTTACTTCTTTTTCATTATATTATCTTTCATTATTATTATCTTTTGTGTTTAAAGTCAACTATTAAAATCTCAAATAATGAACACCTCTGTATTCGCAAGAACTTCTAAAGAGAACATGTATTTTTCCTTTTATAGTACGAAGTATAAAATAAGATACAGAAACAAATGTTTTGGGCAAAATAAAATTTGTATTTTTCTTTTCATCACGCTATAAATCATATGAAACACACTGAACGGTAAATTAAGGTACTATTGAAAATTGTTGCTATGAAATGCTGTGTTAACTTTTATTTGGTGGCATTCAGTATTCCTGGGATCTAAGGTCAAAGTGTGGAGCTCCTTTTATTGATGAAGCAAACCTGATACAATAAGCCAAAGCCTGAAGACTATGATAGGTTTGAACAAAAGTTCTAATTGATATTGCCACGTGCTACTATACCGGTGACATAGTGGTTTGAATCCTATCGTGATTGAGAAGGTTTGACGTTGTTTGGGGGAAGTAGATGTTCGGATGTGAAAAGGCGAGGGAGTTATGAGGATGGGGAACAGAAGCCGAAGATTCGATGGAGCATTCATTGTACCTTGATCCCTATATTCCTCGCCTGAAACACGGACGAACAAATCCCGGATATAGCGCCTGTGAACGGCGAGGGACCGTGGCTCGAAAAAGCTCAGGGGGTGGATGAGAGCTGAGACTTCCGAAGAGGATGGGGGGACGATGGGCAAAGGGGAGGATTACTTGTTTCTGAGTCGTCGAGCTCAAAGCATCGCTCGTGTACAATGTGCTTCACTAAGTGAGCAGTTAAGTGTACATCGGAGGAACGGTGCACGTGCAGGGCTGCGATCTGCATCACAATGTGGCAAATCGTCTGTGTAGTTCCTGCAAGGATGGAGATGGTATTGGAAAAGGTTGCAGTGCGAAGGGCCCTCGATAACAGCCATCATAAGGGGGTCATTTGCATAAGCTCTTTGTCATACCGTTCTCTAGAGTTTTCAGGAAACACTCATATCTAGGATCGTTGTCTAAGCCACCGAAATTGTTCAGAAAATGCCTATTTCCATTTTTTTGTTTTCTGTTTAAGGCAAATAGTTAAACTAGACGCATTTAAGCATTACCTAGTTTACATGGACAGAGTTAAGAATTACCAAATATCTTATCAAATGTTCTAAGGAAGACATCTCATAATTTATCATTCCGGAAAAATCCCATCAAAATGCGGCTTCAATATTTCCTTCAACGCCCGGATCTAATAATGAAAGCTCCAGCACTCTGTTTAGGATGTATGGAGACTTAGGCAACCCCTCCCACTTTGTCGAGATTTTCCCTTAATGCATAGTAGATTTCTCTTTTTTAATCAGTTTTACATACGGAAAGGGACTGTGATTTTTTGATGTTAGAATATACACAAAGAGTAAAGGAAAAGAAAGCTTTCAAACAGATGTAACAAAGTTTAGATCTCTTTATTCTAAAAAAAGTAGCTGCCGCCGCCAACGATGTTTTAGAAATTTCGCGACACTCGCGCTTTTCTAGCTCGCAGCGCCAAAAGCATTGAACACAAAAATATGAAATTTACATCGTTTGTAGAGAATTGTTTGGAGAACACGCTGAAGTAAACCGTTTTTCGATTTTGGCGATACTTCAAGAGCTATTGTATTTCAAAGTTAAGGTAAGCAAAATAGTGCTATCAGGTCGCGTTCCGGACATACTAACAGCAACAGAACCATGACACTTTGTAGGCATGTAGGGCCATGTTCGAAATTTTGCATCTTGTTGCCCGTTTTTTGAATTTCGATTTAGTTTACGAGAAATTAAATTTTTAAATTTCACAAAATTCTCTATTTTGCGATGGAATCCATTT
Source organism: Macrothele yani (assembly GCA_039090855.1). Taxonomy (NCBI): domain Eukaryota; kingdom Metazoa; phylum Arthropoda; class Arachnida; order Araneae; family Macrothelidae; genus Macrothele; species Macrothele yani. The sequence goes on from CM077012.1 coordinate 80,300,144, forward strand.
TAAAAAACGGATATATGGCAAACTATAAATCATAACGCATTGCAATGTTTACAGCATAAACTCACAACTATCATCTCTATTTTACAAAACAAAGTTTTAAGAAAAAGTCATTTTCCTATTTTTAAGCATTTTTTAAAAACCCAAAGGAAAGACGAATGGTTTCGTCTGTCTTCAGCGATAACCACACAGGAACGTTCTTGTCTCGTGACCTGCTGCTATTTTTAGCGCTCTGTTTCCCATTGGGTGAAAGGACTAGCTACGATAAAACATTACGCAATGCTTAATGAAGTAGCGACGCTTTTAAGGTTTGGCGTTTTCCGCAGGCATACGTGATTTTTACAGCATTGCTTTTAATATACGAGACGAAAGCCTCGTATATTGAAAGCAAGGAGAGAAAATGCGAGTGTGTTCGTCCGCGAATTGTTCAACCATTTCTAAATGACCTAGATATCTAAAAATTGGCATGCTGATAGGTCTTAAGGTCCGTATACCTAGAAAAGTACGAAAACAAAACAAAACAAAATCAAAATGGCGGCTTTGGAACATTGATTGAATTTTTCGCAAATTGTTTGACCACTTCTAAATGACCTAGAGATCTGAAAATGGGCGTGCATATAGGTCTTAAGGTTCGTATACCTAGAAAAGTACGAAAAAAAAGTCGACTTAAGAACATTGTGTGCTTGAATTTTTCGGGAATTGTTTGCCCACTGTCATATTCATCTAAATGACCTAGAGATCTGAAAATTGGCATGCTGGTAGGTCTTAAATCCGGATAACTGCAAATGCAAGAAAACGAAAAATAAAAAATAAAAAAAAACAACAGCACCTTGAAACATTGCTTGAATTTTTCTACCACTTCTACACCTAGAAGAAAGTCTGAAAACCAAAAATTTAAAAGGGTGACTTAGCTTTACTGTTTCAAAATGCTTATAGGTTTGAAGATAATTTCGTCAGAATCACTGAAATGCTTTGAAAATTTCAAATTTTGATTTAAAATTAAGGGGCGCCAAAGCAAAAAAGTTAGACTGCTCCGTTTTATGTGAAACCGCATGCATTGACGTCAGGAAGCTGTTCTAAATCGTAAAACAGTTACAGCTTCGTGTTAAAACTGTTGAAAGTTAAAATATCGACTGAACACGATAAAACACATATGTAGCGCAGATACACTACATGTACTAAAACTTTACTGATGAAAACACATACCACATGAGATCTTTCGAGGATCACAACATCCCCATCCTCAGATGTTACATTCACGAGTAAGACTAAGATATAAATATATATTTTTTTTGCTTAGGTCTCTTCTTAATAGAATATATATATATATATATATATACTTAAGAGCAAAACTGAAGACTAAGGAAAAAATTTTAGAATTTAAAACGAAGGAAAGCCAAGGCTCAGTATTCTCGACACCTTCTACATTCAGTTGTTTTATTTTATTTTTTTCTTTTCTCCTTTTACTCACACAGGTAGATACATAACCTTTTCTATGTTGTACTAGGTGTGAGTCAAAATTATATATGTATTTTTTTGCTTAGGTATCTTTATAGAATATATATATATATATATATATATATATATATATGACCGCCAATAGCGGTATAACTATACCATCGGGATTAGAGAAAATGCTATCCCACACTTACCAACCCGCTTGGCCAGCTTGGTGAGTTATGGCCAAACCCCTCCAAAATGACTCCACAACTTAAATCTTGGCCCTCAGTCTCCGGCAGCTGGAATGTACCTGGCCAAGACAGCGGCCAGTGCGACATGAAGGCAGAGGGTGCTAAGAATCCCCGGAGGACCGGACTAGGCTGCCATCTGATGCTGACCTTGGCTACGTATAACGGACGCTCCCTATCTTCTGATTCAAGGCTTCTTGAATTGGAAGAGGAACTACAAAGGATCAAGTGGGACATCGTCGGGCTAAGTGAGGTAAGGAGAAAAGGAGAAGATCTCATCGAACTGAAAAGTGGACATCTCTTCTACTATCGTGGGACAGATACTGGCAGAACTAGTGGTGTTGGATTTATAATAAACAAGAAACTGAAGGATAAAGTTGTAGAAGTTGAACGTTCTTCTGACAGAGCTGCACGACTCGTTATCCAACTCTCGAGAAGATACCAGGCTCAGATTATTCAAACTTATGCACCCACCACAAGTCATCCTGAAGAAGAAATTGAAGAATTTTATGAGGAAATTCGTGATCTAAATAATAAAGGTAAGCAGCACTTGAAGATAATAATGGGAGATTTCAATGCAAAAATAGGGCAACGGCAACAGAATGAAACTTCAGTAGGTAAATTCGGTCACGGCAACAGAAACCAGCGTGGAAATACTCTCGTAGAGTTTGCAGAGGCAGAAGGGTTTTTCATCTTGAACTCCTTTTTCAAGAAAAAGCCACACAGGAAATGGACATGGAGACATCCAAATGGGATGACAAGTGAAATTGATTTTATTATGTGTAACAAAAAATTCGTCATAGAAGACTGCAGTGTGCTAAACAAGTTCAACACAGGCAGTGACCATAGATTGGTGAGATGTAAGATGCACCTCAACACTAAACTCGAACGCAGCAAGCTCATAAGACAAACAAAATGTATTGACATAACCAACCTTAAAAAACACCATAATACCTTCAAATTGGAACTGAAGAACAGATTCTCTGCTTTAAAAGGCCTAACATCGGAAGAAGTGGATATTTCTGTAGTAAACAGAAAAGTAACCAAAGCTCTTATGGAAACAGCAACAAAATTAGCTGGGTCTAAGAACAAATTCTATGTGAACAAATTATCAGGAAAAACCAAAATGTTGATGCAAAAAAGAAGAGAGATGAGGACAACTAAAGAAGATGTGACTTCCAAAGTGGAATATATAGAGCTATGCAAGACAGTACGAAAAAGTATCACTGAAGACGTAAGGAAATTCAACTGTGAACTAGTAAGGAAAGCAATTGAAAACAACCAAAGCCTAAAGATAGCAAAGGGACATCTCAGTAAGGGAAAAAAACAGATTATGGCACTGAGAAAAGAAGATGGTTCTGTAACAAGAAATAGAGGCGAAATTTTGACAAGAGTGAAAGATTTCTACTCCAAATTATATGAAAGGGATGATACATGTACTCCAGACAGCATGAAAGGTATCAGTACCAGAGTTCTTCCAGTCCTTCCAGCAGAAGTTGCACATGCAATGAAGAACATGAAGCGGGGAAAAGCTCCAGGAGAAGATGGAATTACTGTAGACATCATACAAGAAGCAAGTGGAGAAATCGAAACAGTACTCGCCTAAATTTTCACTCGATGCCTTAATGAAGGGAAAATTCCCGAGGATTGGAACAACGCTACAATGATCTTGCTACATAAAAAAGGTGACATTGAGGATCTCAGGAACTACAGACCTATCAGCCTCCTATCAGTGGTTTATAAAATCTTCACTAAAGTTCTTTCACACCGCTTGAAGGTGACACTGGACATGGCTCAACCGAGAGAACAAGCTGGATTCAGGAGTGGCTACAGCACAATAGATCATATCCACGTACTGAGAGAACTAATTGAAAGAGCGAGGGAATATGAACTTCCATTGTGCATGGCTTTTATCGATTATGAAAAAGCCTTTGAATCGGTGAAACCATCAGCAGTTGCAATGGCTCTGAAGTCCTGCGGTATTGAAGACGCATACATTAATATTATTAATAACATCTATGAAAATGCAAGTGAAAAGATTCGGCTGTTTGAAAATACAACACACATAAAAATTGGAAAAGGAGTGAGACAAGGTAACACCATATCTCCGAAGCTCTTTAATGCCACATTGGAAAATGTCTTTCAATCACTGAACTGGGAAAACAAAGGGATAAAGATTAATGGAGATTTTCTAACCCACCTTCGTTTTGCTGATGACATAGTCATTTTTGCAACTACCCCATCAGAGCTACAGAGTATGATCCAGGAACTTGCTGACAAGAGTAAAGAAGTGGGATTAAAAATGAACTTTCAGAAGACAAAAGTGATGTTCAATGCTTTTACAAGAAATGAAGATTTGTCGATTGATGGAGAAAAGCTGGAGATAACAGACACATACGTTTATCTTCGACAGCAGATATCAAGTGAGGGTCACATTGGTGAAGAAATTAATCGGCGTACAAAACTTGCCTGGAGAGCTTTTGGAAGAAACAGCATAATTTTCAAGAGCAATATGCCATTATGTCTTAAAAGAAAAGTGTTTGATCAATGCATCCTTCCAGTGCTTACGTATGGTGCAGAGACGTGGACCTTAGCTAAAAGAGACACACAAAGGCTGCAGACAACTCAAAGTAGCATGGAGAGGTGCATGCTTGGTGTAACCAGGAGAGATAAGAAGAGGAACTCGTGGATCCGAAAAATGACAAGAGTGGAAGACATCATGATCAGAGTTAAATCCCTGAAATGGCAATTAGCTGGACATACTGCCAGAAGAACAGACCATCGATGGACAGCCGAAATTTTAGATTGGATTCCAAGGGACAGGAAAAGACCCAGAAGAAGACCACATGGAAGATGGGTGGATGAAATTCGAAAGTATGCGGGAGTGACATGGATGAGACTGGCACAAGACAGACCGTTGTGGAGGAAACTTTGGGAGACCTTCGTCCAGCAGTGGATTGATAATGGTTGACAATGATGATGATGATGATATATATATATTATTTTAAATGCACTATGTAAATCATAGATGGCGTTGCGTTATTGCTGGTTTGTGACGATGGTGTTGTGTATATATGTATATGTCTTACTCGTGAATGTAATATCTGAGGATGGAAACGTTGTGATCCTCGAAAGATCTCATGTGGTATGTGTTTTCATCAGTAAAGTTTTAGTACATGTAGTGTATCTGTGCTACATATGTGTTTTATCGTGTTCAGTCGATATTTTAACTTTCAACAGTTACAGATTTTAAATTACTTTTCTTTCCCTTCATTACTTTTCCCTTTCTTTCATTTTATGTTCAAAAATGATATTATAGATTCACCGTTCGGAGAACGGGCATGATTGCTAATATATATACATGTAAACAGAGTTATATATATATATATATATATATATATATATATATATATATATATATATATATAAGGTTTTTTTTTGAGTTGGCAACAGGGCGAAGGGGAAAAGTAACCACGCAGATGACTAATTGAATTAAGGAAGTACCTATGGCAACAGTTATTTGTTGTGGCAGACAATTCTAGTTTTTTTTTGCGCAGTTGTTTATGGTGGGTCTGCATTACACCATGCAGCTATGGAGGTGAGTGATTCAGAGTTAAGAAGTGAAATGCGTTGTCCGATAAAATTTTGCTATCGTTTGGGTAAAACGGCTCCAGAAACAGTTGATTTAATGTAAAAAGCTTTCAAAAATAAGTGTTAGGGTGAGTTAACGATTTTTAGATGTCACCGTGATTTCAAAAAAGAGCGTTTGTCGGCAGAGCTCACTCCTAGGCCTGGTCGGCCTAAAAGTGTTGTTACGGAGCGTATTGTTAACACTGTTTGGGCAGTCCTGCAAGAAGATCGACGAATAACGTGTGAAGACATAGCGGCGTCAACTAATACTTTAAAAACGTCGGCATTGTCTTGAAATCATTATACGTGACAAATTACTACTGTATCGTGTGTGTTCCAGATGATAGCTCATCCCCTGACGAGAGAAAAATTGTTAGCTAGAGTTCAGGTGTGTCATGAGTGGAAACAAATGATTGCAAAGGATCCAAACTTTCTAAACACAGTAATAACTGCCTATGAAATATAGGTCTACTATTTCGACTCCCTCAGGAAGCGTGGAACGAGTGTCTGGAAACACGCAGGCTCGCCTCCTCCGAAAAAAGTCAGCCAAACCAAATCAGCTTGGAAGGTATTGATGATAAATTTCTTTGATCATAAAGGTGTAGTCTACCAGCATGCCGTTCCTGCACAAACTACTGTCAATACTGAGAATTACATTTCAGTCTTGAAACGTCTGCGTCGACACATATCGATTAAGCGACCGAAAGTGGTGGGCAAGTGGACCCTACACCATGATAACGCCCACCCACATGTGGCTGCTTGTGTTCAGCAGTTTCTTACGAAATGCAGTATTGAAATCATGCCACAGCCTGCTTACAGTCCTGATCTCACCCCGTGCGATTTCTGATTGTTTCCAACAATGAAGGAGAAGTTCCGCGGTGCAACATTCAACACAGATGCAGACGTTATTCAAGCTGTACAGGGGTCGCTAAAGCAGCTTCCACAAAATGACTTCGCCACATGCTTTGAAAAGTGGACTAAACAATGGAACCGTTGTATATCATACTTTGAGAAAGAATAACATATATTTTGTTGTACCTATATTTCTTCATTTTGAGTGATTTTACCCTCAGTTTTTATGGAACGGCCGTTGTATATAAACAGAGTTATATATACAATATGCAAGGTAATTGTAAACTCCTTCAACAAAACAAGAGGGATGATAGTACACATCAAGACGAACAATATTTGCAATAGAACCAAGGGCCGCATTCCACTCCTGCTGCCAGAAAAGAGTAAAGTTACATATCCAATTGAGCCTTCAACAGTGAAAACAAAGAGACATACCTAATTTATGAGTTGCACAATTCCAATCGCATCAGAGAAAGACTCAAAGGAGCTGCTCAAACTGGAGTCCAAGGGCGTCGTTGCACAGCCCATACCGGCGAATGAAGGACTATCGCACCCTCTCGTAGACTCCCGGTGTGGTGTTGATCTTGTCCGCAGCAACAGCGATTCGCACGATGAGATTTACTAGGGAGTCCACAGGTGTCTCGTACACCAATGCTTTCATGTGCCCCCAGAAGAAGAATTCCAGTGGATTAAGGTCCGGGAAGCGTGGAGGCCAAACCACAGGTCCACCGTGTCCAATCCACCGCCCGGGATATGTCGCATTTAGGAAGTATCGGACCTCAGTGGCAAAGTACGCTATAAACCACATTTCCCTCTTTGTGGTGAGCGGAACATCCTGCAACCGACCGGGAAGCACTTGCTCCAGCAACACACAGTTACCTGCGCCGGTCAGACGTATACGTCAATTCTCAAGTGATATTCGCACGGTAATACCGCTGAAAGGGTTCGGCTGCGTTTATAAATGTTTGCTCCTCACCGTCTAAGTACGTGTTCAGCGCACCTGATTTGCATCTTGTGCTTCTCATGCACTGGTTAGAACTCTGTGTGCCTGCTGAACGTTTTTTGAACGTTTTTCGAACGTTCTCTTCTCTGGCATTAGGAGTGGAATGCGGCCCTAGGTTCCATTGCAAATATTAATCGTCTTGATGTGTACTATCACCCCTCTTGTTTTGTTGAAGGAGTTTACAATCACCCTGTATGCTCGTATATATAAACAAAGGGAGGTATTTTCGTCCTGACAAAGAGAGAACTAAAAAAGTATATTACTAATTGTACATTCATCGATGAAAGAATTATTGCACTGAAAATGTTAATTTATAATAGTGGCAACTATAATTATTAATGCACCAACTAAATAATGCACAACTGAAGTTAAAGATGTTTCTTGGCATCATTTAAAGTGTAGCTTGTAGGTATGGTACAAAAATATTGAGGAACAAAGAAAATCATGTGATGGAGAGCATGAATGACATTGGTGGAATAACAGGTGACCGTAATGTTGTTCAAAAATTCTGAGATAGAGAAAGAGATGCTATGATAATAAGCAGCAAGAAGTGACCCAATTATTTAAGTTGAATAGAGCCGGGTAGTCTAGGACAGTACTTATTAAACTTTCTGATGTAGATACCGGCACTTCGTTGTTCCTGTTTTCCAGAAACTGGGTTGAAAATTTGTAGGTACTAAAAGAAGGGTATATATATGTCATCAACCATTCAATTCCACTGATGAATGAATGTCTCCCTTAGTCTCTCTCTCTCTCGCTCGCTCTCTCTTGAGCAATTCTTTTCCGTGTCACTCCAGCATGTTTTTCCGGAGTATCTTTTCTTGTCCTTTGGTATCCAGGCAAGTATTTCAGTTGTTCAGTGGTGATCGGTTCTTCTGGCAATATGTCCAGCGCATTGCTTCCTGAATGATCTTTATTTTGATCGTGATGTCACCCACTCTCGTCTATTTCTTAATCCATGAGTTCCTTTTCCTCTTTTTCTTCGTTACACAAAACATGTATTTCTCCATGTATTTTTGAGTTGTCAGCAGCCTCTATACGTCATTTTTTTTTGTTAAGGTTCAAGTCTTTGATTCAAAAGAAGGAACTGTAAGAATGCACTGATTAAACACTTTTCTTTTAAAACATAATGGTAAATTGCTCTTGAAAAAATCTGTACTGTTTCTTCCAAATACCCTCCAGCCAAGGTTTATAAGCCTATTAATTTCTTCTTCGATGCGGTCCTCACTATGTATCTGTGGTCCATGGCAGATTTTGGCATCAGTTACTTTTAATATTGCCCCATGAACCTCTAGATCTTCAGTTTTTGTAAAAGCACTGCATACCAGCTCGGTTTCTGTAAGTTCACCTTTTTTTCCTTTTTCGACGTTTCAATACAGCCAGATGGACTCAAGGCTATAAGAAGTTTCCAGTCCCTAATTAAGGGCCGCTTGCTCCAGATAAGGGAAAGAGCCAGAACCGTAGCCAAACGTGCAACTTCTGATGGAAGCAAGTTCATCTTTAATCCCACTTTGCTCTTGTCAGCACGTTCCGTCTTAGGCAGGTTCTGTTTTACTCATATTTTCAGACCTTTTATGTTTCATAAATTTGGTTAAGAAGTATTTTTTTACTAGAGATCTGTGGGCCACAGATTTATGCGGTTAGCAAATCACTAGTCATAAAAGTATAGGATTTTTTATGGACTTTTTTATGACAGAAAAACTAAAAATAGTTCAAAATCTTGCCAATAGAGGTTGCTGGTTCACAGAAAAAACAACTGAGTAGATAACAATCAAGTCGAGTCTACGCTAAGTTAGTGAAACTGACTTTCTTTCAGCACAATCTACAATATCAAGTGCTTAGTGTTACAACCCCACATTCCAGTACTGAGTGCACTCGTGTTACGCATATTATGCCGGATACATCATCAAGCAACATGCCACGGCGACGCCAGGTAGTTCATAGCACATGGCGTTTTACAAGGGTGGTAAGTATTGTGGATTACCTCTATAAACACGAAATTTCAGATAGCTTCGTAACCAGAAATCATGGGATATCAGATCTGGAGATCGAGGCCACTAGTGCACATTTGCTTTCTCAATCGACGACCTGCGCAAAAACAACTGACAACTGCATCGCTTGGCGCGTTGTGTTATCCGAAATAGCCCCTTGCATGAACATGTTATTATTCAGTATATTTTTGTGTAATAGGTCTCTATTCTATGTGCTTGTGACAGAACAAGTTTTGGTGCCAGTGGCACAAAGCTATTCAAAGAAGAAAGGTCTCATAATGAACGATGCGATAAATCTGCATCATACACTAACTTTTCGCGACTTTAAAGGTGATTTATCTTACACATAAGGGTTAAGTACATCCCAAATGCGGAAGTGATAGGATTTGACACCCTAATGTAGCAAAAAACAAGTCCCATCCGTCCATCAAATGTTAATTGACCAGTTCCCATCTTGCTCCTTCTAGTAAAAGGCTCACCTAGCAAATGCTTCGCGCTTTGGGCTATCTTCGAACTAGCAAATGATGGATATGTTTGATTATATGGGGATACCTGAGTATGTCCCCCTAAAATACCTCCAAACTGTTGTCACCAAAACACCTGACAGACGTGAAACAGCACGGGCTCTGGTTGTTCCATATAGTTAATGAATAACGATTTTCGTGCTAAATTGCATACTAAAAACAATATATAGCTGTCTGAGCACGATAACAACTCACCAGATACTAAATAAAAGATGTTATTTATTTACATTTTAGAAACTACACCCACGGGATTTAAAAAAAACCATAGCGAGATCTTTCGGAGGTACTATACCTCCATCTTCAGGCCTAGCGCGCAGAAATGGAAATGTCCCGGGTATAAATACACTCACAAGCAATACCATCATGCCCCAGTCGAGGAGAGTACACTGCCAAATGAAAGAAACAGTATTACAGACGATAAAAGTGACGTCATGATAATGAGTTATCATGAGGTACGTTTGAATCACCAGGAAAGCAGTTCTTCAGAAGAAAATTTCAGGGTGAGGGCACAGACAACGGTAACTCGTTGCAACAGAAAGACAAGTAGTGTTGAATGCACAAAGTTTCGGTAAATAACAGAGATAATTTATCAGAAGCGACAGCAAGAATGGAGGATTTATTCCATTCTGGACAAAATTCTCCCTCAGCAACAGTCCGGGCTAAAGCAGTCGAAGAATGTCCTGAACGAATATCATATTTATGTTCTGAGAGTCTGACTTTTAATGTCCTAAAAGTGGAGCCGATGTGGATCTTCTTCACATTCCCCGTTGAGTGAGCAGTCAGTGGAACGAAGTATACATCACGTTTACTAAGAGTATCAACGGGATCACGATCACAGCGGATAAGGGAAAAGAAAAGTACGAATACCAAAATCTAACTTAAGGCGACTATACAGAAGTATTTCAACACGCTTTACATCACCTACTATCAACCTAGGGATATTCACGGGGCTAAAATGTCACGAACGGAAAATCAGTTAACCCTGACAATCGAGGCATCTTGTATTGACAGTCGTGCCATTGTCTCTTCATCGAATCGAATCAATGATCTTTAAAAAAGTTCAGTCACTGTATATCTATCTGCAGCCCAAAGAACCAGTTAGGAGGGAGAAAAAAGTTTAGAAGCGAGATCAGAGTACCCTGTGGGAAATAATGGATGAAGCGTGCAGAAAAATTCGAGCTCTAGAAGTTTACAGTTGTCTGGTAAGTAAAGAAGCTATAAGCTGCCTGACATACTTACCTACCGCCATGCCTTGCAATCATTTCCGAACCACGCACATCAACTGAGCAAAAAAGAATGAAAAGTGCCGAAGCACGGCGGAACCTGCAAGGAGAAAAATAGAAAGAAAGCATTGCAAAAAGAACCACACATAAAAAAGCATAAGGTAGAGCAGCCAGCCCTTTAAGGAGCCGCTTTTATTTTCTATTTCTTTCACTCACATCGAGCTCCGCCGACAGTGAAGTTCCGAAAGTAATGGAAGAGGGAAGAACACTTATGAGCTGGAACGGAACGCACAGCAGGGATGGCGAAAGCACGTGTAGAGAGTGCAAATGATGAGCGTAGCTAAGTTTGGTCGTCCTCACCTGGGCGTGTGGACTAGTGCATCGAAGTGATCTCGGTGGCGAAAGCACATGTAAGGAGTGTAAATAATGAGCGTACCTAAGTTTGGTCGCCCTCACTTGGGCGCGTGGAGCAGTGCATCGGAGTGATCTCGGTGGGGAAAGCACGTGTAAGGAGTGTAAATAATGGGCATAGATAAGTTTGGTCGTCCTCACCTGGGTGTGTGGACCACTGCATCGGAGTGATTTCGGTGGCGAAAGCACATGTAAGGAGTGTAAATAATCAGCGTATCGGAGTGATCTCGGTGGCGAAAGCACGTGTAAGGAGTATAAATAAAGAGCGTAGCTGCGTTTGGTCGTCCTCACCTGGGCGTGTGTGGCAGTGCATCGATGTGATCTCGGTGGCGACAGCACGTGTAAGAAGTGTAAATAATGAGCGTAGCTAAGTTTGGTCGTCCTCACCTGGACGTGTGAACCACGGCATCTGAGTGATCTGGGTGGTGAAAGCACGTGTAAGGAGTGTAAATAATCTGTGTAGCTAAGTTAGGTCGTTCTCACCTGGGAGTGTGGACCACTGCATCGGAGTGATCTAAGTTACGGAAGCACGTGTGAGGGTGAAAATGTTTCGACGACGTCATCGGGATCCTACAATCACACGAACGCCTTTACCAGAGACTTCATCGTAGGGCTACGTACGACCTGTCGGTCTCTGAGTCGCTACGTGGCCGAAATGCATCGGGATGTAACAACTGTCGGACGAATGTGGCAACAATGGTTGGAGGAAGGTAACGTGCGTCGCTGTACTGAAACTGGTGTACGTATGCAGACGTCTGAATACCTCGATCGCCGCGTTCGACGGCAAACCGTAGAAGCCCCACAATTCACAGCAGACGATATTCAGGAGGTGTAAAGTCAACTATGGACATCTAATGTCGACAGGGACTGTGAATCACAGATTGGTTGAGGCAGGTTTCTGCTCTCGCCAACCATTGGGACGACTGCCATTCACCGCAGCACATCGTGGCTGCAAGTTGCAGTGATGCTGTACTTGACATCCGTGGCCTGATGAATGGAAACTTGTCGTATATCTCAACGAGCCCAGCTTCTGTCTCAGCGCCAACGATCGTCAATTGGGAATTTGGAAACGACGTGGTGACTGAGATATTCTTGCGCCATCTGTGAGCGTCATGCGGCTCCTCAGCCTGGTGTCATGTTTGAAGCGCTGTCATCAACAGCTGTACACCACTGGTACTCATCGTGGGTATACTGACAGCACGACAATACGTCGATGAGGTGCTGCAGCCCGATTTGTTGCCGCATGGCCGTGGTATCCATGATTCTGAGTTTAAGCAAGATAACGACCGCACACTACCAACATCAGCAAACGGTGCTTACAAGATGTCTAAGTGCTGTCCTGGCCAGCGTGACCCTCAAACTTCTATCCAGTAGAGAACGTGTGAAACGTTACTGGCAAGCGACTTAGTGCTTCTGCATGACCTCCTCATAATGTCGATGAACGACGCATGGCCACTGATACCTCAGGATACTTCCCGGAAACTTTTCCAATCGACGCCTCGCCGTGTTGCCAAATGTGCACTTCAGCATATCGGTCATCCCTCCTACTGACTCAGGACAGATGCCCATCGCATTCATGCAAACCCTCAGAAATTAAATCATTTCCTTCCCACTTACCTGTCTACATGTTTCGTGTCATTTCGTACATTCCTTCACGAAGTGGCATTTTACATGGCGGGCATTGAATATTGAGATCCTGTGCTTGGGATTTAGAGATTGATTGGAGGTTTAACGACCACCGTGAACAACTCAATGGGCTAAAGCAGTCACCCGTCCTTAATTTAGGGCCACTGGTTCCAGGGAAGGGAGAGCGCCAGTGCCGTAAGACAAACGCAACATCCATGCCTCACGGGATTCGAACCCGGACCCCTTTCGGACGAACGATCAGTAGCCATCGCTTAGACCACTGCGCCACCGGAGCGGTGGGATTTTGAGATGGTCATCAGCAGACTTAACCGAGTGGGAAACTGAAGCATCAAAAAGTGAAATGGGAAACCTCATGGCGGTCCTGGTGGCCGAATGGTCTAAGTCGCTGGCTTCGGATTTTTCGTTCAAGAAGCTCCGGGTTTTCGTGTCCCGCATGGGTGTTGTGTTTGTGCTGCGGCTCTGTCCCCTTTCTGGAACTAGTGCCGCCAAACTTGGGTCGGGAGGCCCAATGAATTTCTCTTGGTGGACGTTGAACTCTGTACCCTTCAAATAAAAGAAATACCATGGCGTTACTGAATTCTCAGAATAAACATGCTCATTGTAGTTGCAAAAAAATAAAAATCAAGACATTTTAACACCCTCTGAGTCGACTGCTACTGCATTGCATCGATGATTCAGATTTCTCAAATTAATATTTGGTAAACTTGCATCAACTTAAAATTTGTCTGCTCTAAATTTCAATTTCCATGCATGTTGTGTTTATAGTTGCGCTTCCAATGTCTTCAAACGGATAGTTAAGAATTTTCTGAACATTCACAAGTGCGACTTGTACTGTTGTTTTTCATCACCTGGTACTTTTTGAAGAAGTTGCTGTTAATTTTACGTGAAATTTATAAAATTCTACAGAGCACGCCATATTTAAACATCTGTAATAAAAGTGTTTTAGCCTTCTAGGAAAAACCATTATCCAAATAATTTTCCATTCTTTCACACTGCAGTCACGAGCCAAATGGATGCCATTCTAACTTAACTGCTCCTCCAATTCGAATTTTGAGATATATCACCCCGATTGTGTTACTTGATGATTTCTTTACCCTGCTAGAAATCATCAAGTAACACCATCGTTGGAATATTAATCGAAAGCGATTTGAACTGTGTGTTATTAGTTAAATAATGTACTGCTTGAGACGGAGACCATATAAAAAATTTACTATATGACGACCGCCCTTCCCTTAGAAATTAGAACCTGAAAAATTAATGCAAATCAGTAATATCTCTTTACTATGGTCATCAAGTTTGAAGTCTCCCAGTTCGTTCGTCTCCGGGTATTATTGGATCAAACACACACTCACAGACGCCTTTCTTCATTATCATTTATTTCATGGAATTCTATCTTGTTTTTAAAATTTCACATAGAGTTGTGATTAATATACGCAACTAATTCAAACAAACACTGTCGTTTTCGTCTTTTCGTTCGCAGTGCCTTCCCCAATGTTTATGTTTTGCCAAATTTAGTCAAAACTGCTTCAAATCATAAACATATAAAAGATATAGGATTCATAGAAACAAAACTTTGCACAAAATATTTTGATCATGTAACTATTGAGTAAGGAGTCAATAAGGTTTGCCTTTTTTTTTTTTTTTTTTTTTCATCACAAACTTCGGGTACCATTTTTCTTTCTGTTAACAGGGAAATTTTCTCTTTTTGTTAACAGAAGGAATTGTGTTCAAAATAGACGGTGAGCTGCCCTCCAATGAGACAACCTCCTGTCTCATGGGAGTCGGAGATGATCTCAGTCTATCCGGAGGCTTACGATAATCCTCCCCGACCCCTAACACAAGGGTCAACAGGGCGGAAAGTTACAAACTTCACTGAACGGTTTGTGCCCTCCGGGTGGGAGGGTACCATATGCTATAACCGAATAATTACTTCCGCAGAAGTTGGGACTTTCTTCCGCAGAATTTATACGGCAAACTAATCACAATGTGTGGGAAATCATTATTGCAAGGATAAATGTTAGAGGAGCCAGTAAGAATCAATTAGTTTAAAACCACTTGAAAAACAATGAAATGCAATGCATACGATCAAAATATTTTCAAACTGCTACTGAAATAAAAGAATAGCTGATGGCAAATTTTTTGATGTGATACACTGTTACTAGTAAATATTTCGCCTACTGATGATGTAACTCTCAGACTTAATATGATGTCTAGCACGGTTTCTCTCTCTTTTTTTTTTTTTTTTTTTGGCTTTTCTTTGTTAATGAAAATTCGAAGCAGTGTATATAAGCAGAGCTCCAGTAAGTCTATCGTCGACCTTCATATCTAGCATCTGTGCTCCATGCAATTTAAGGAAGATGGCATCTCTTAAAAATTATTTGGCTCTCCGGATGGAAGATACCAGAGTACTTAATTTCCGCCTGTGTTTTTTTAAATTGTTCAAGAGCAAGTCTCTTAACTTTCTATGATTCTATATTTCATTTAGACTTACTGCGTATCCTTTGACTTTCTTGATATTTTTACTGCATGTATTTCCATAATTATTTTCAGTATGATATTTTCGCGGCCTTTTTTTTTTTTTTTTCTATAAAAAATAAATTCCAACCCGGATGATCTTTCTTCAGACACTATTTCTCAGTCAGTTTTCTATTATTTTTAACTTGGAAAGTAACCATTCCGATGTTAATGCCGTTCTCGGGTATTGTTAAGGTAATAAAAAAGAAACACAAGTACATTCCATAATTCATAATAATTCATGCACCTCCCTTTAAACAAATGTCTGGTCTGTTTCCGATTTAAATTGCTTCGGGAAGCGAGGAATAATAAAGAGTAACTAAATTAGATTAGTATTCGTAATAAAAATCAAAAGCCAAATGAGAAGAAGAATGTTGCTTTCTGTTTTCTTTTATTCTGTGGAACAATGTTAAAATCTGGAACCCCACTACCTAATCGTTTATTTTACTTGAATTTTGTTGTAGTAGCGATCATAGTCTTTGATGTAACACTTGAAAGTTCTGCAACTTTCTTTAAGTTGATTACGACTGCCTAGGGAGTGGAAACCACAGTTTGAGAACCAATATCTTACAAAAAACAAATATGATCAACAAACTTCACAAAGCGAATCATAAAAACATTAAGGTTTTTTTTTCTTTAATCTTTCGCGATCGCGTTTCTTTAATTGATCGTGTTTTTCCCCAAAACACGTCATTTATTATTCACTTTTACTCAACAAAATAAGCTAACTAGATAGTTTACGTGACATCAGCGGAAATTAAACGAAAATGGCTCCATGTTTGGGCCATTTTCACTGAATTTCTTTAAAAAGAATTATTTCTTTGAAAAAAAATGAATTTCTTTGAGAATGGCTCTTTAAGCTGATGAACCAGATTAACTTATTATTCTGCTTGATACTCTATCTGGTTAGACAGTCATTACTAAAAACCAGTCCGGAAAATCTGATTTCCAGGGGAAAGCGCTTTGCAATTTTTTCCAGTAAATTAGGTATCTTCTGTAAGGATTGCATTGTCTGCAAGACTGCATTGGATGGATCAGTATAAGGGTACTACAGATGAAGGCCTGAGGTTTAGCTCTCATAGCTTCGTGACAACCGCCTCAGGATTAAATGCATCAAGACGATATGAATGACATTCTGCAAGAATTCAGTTCAAGGTTGGGAGAAAACATGCATGGCGGAAAAACGTTTGAAAACTTGATGAAGAAATGATGACGGCTTCTTTTTTACGAGATACTGTCATGCCAAGATAATGCAGAAGGACCATCAAATCATGAAACCGAACACCTAAAATTTCCTGAGACGAATGAATTAGAATGGACTGCTGTGAACTTTCTATGGTTAGCTTACTTAAACGTATGATCAGAGCACCTTTTGATACGATTATTACGAAACTAGTTAGAATATTCACAATCGCATCATTAGTAGCACTTTGATTCCATCGTTGAACCAACCATGGATATCTTCTGTGACAATAATTATGGCAATAATTATGTCAGCACGGTTTAAGGTAACAAAATTCCTGTCTGAGATGCAGTTCTCTTGGCTTGGCATTCTGGAAATTGTGGCCGTTGGAGTATCTTTGGTTCTCGAAATAGAGACGGCTTCTTTTTCCCAGATTGGCAGTGATAGTTAAGTTCTTGATGCAGATCAATGCAAATGAAGTTACACATACTTCAAAGTAAGGGAATGCAGTATTTCAGCTGATAAGTGTATCAAATGAAATACAAGAATGCTGAAAAAATTTAATAACCTAAAAATTTATGTTTTCACACGGAAAATTGTTTTGTTATTTTGGAAATGATGTCTTCTTCTGATTTATGATGTCGGAAAGAGTTTTACCCTTCTCCCCATCCATTTCTTTTTTCAAAGTACGTATATTGATTATATTGGGCAACGTTTCTTCTTTGTTTCCTTTGTTAAAGGTTAATGGTTTTATTCGGTAGAATACGGAACAATTTTTGTCAATTTATCACCCAAACCTGAAAGAAGAATTTCCACTTCTTCTTAATGTCTTACTTACTGGTGTGTCAACCGTGTGTGTGAGTAATTTTTGCCAAGAACTTTTAAAAATTGCTTTATTCTTAAAGTATGTGAATGAAAAAGCATTAAATAGATTAAAAGTTTGCCAAAAAAGTGCAGCTCGTCTTTGGAATTGAACATTGTTCTTCTGAATATAAATTGAAATTAATAGCCAATAAATTTTTTTGACATTGTTGACATTTTATTGGTACAAACACCGGCTACTGAATTAGGACCCTTTTTAAACAAAAAATTGGCCACGCACTTCACAACGTGATCTAGGCTACTATTTCAGACTGCTGCTCGTCAGTAGTGTTGCAATACTAACTATTACTGACGAGCAGCAGTAATCGTCAGTAGTGTTGCATACTGACGATTACTGACAATGGGGAAAACAAAACAAAATTCGGAGTTCAATCAAGGGCTTATGGTGGGTGCCCGTTTGCGAGGAGCGACGATTTTGAAAACATGTCAGGAACGAGATCTCCTTCGTCTGAGAAAGCTTGTACGGAGAAACAGGACTTCTTGTGCGCGGCAATTGTCCGAAGCATTCAACGAAGGCTGTTCCCAACCCATATCTCAGCGAACTACGCGCAGTAAATTAAAGAGGGTCGGTATTGGCAGTCGCATGACTATACGGAAACCACTGATTTCTGCGAAAAACCGGAATGCTCTTCTACAGTGGTGTCATAAAAACCATGACTGGGCACTGAAAGTCAGGAAAAATGTCATGTGGTCCGACGAGTCGTGGTACACTTTGTTCTGTACCGACGGCAGGCAGAGTTTCGTTAAAGCCCCATGAAACAATATGGATTGCTTTGTAAACACAACTCAAGGTTCTGAAGATAGTGTGATGATGATGTGGGGCACGTTCTGTTTGCACGGAACGGGTCCCCTAATATTGCTAGATTGTCGGGTGTCCTACTATGATTATCGGAACATTGTTTCCGATCAATTACATCATCCATTGTTGACATTTTATCCAGGAAGTGACGGTTCTTTCATGAACGACACTGCTGCTCTCCATCGCGCAAAATGTGCTCAGCAGTAATAAAGTGAGCATGACGGCGACTTCCACCATCTTTCCTGTGCACTACAAAGGCTGGATCTGAGACCCCTGAGAACGTGCACGACATACTAGAGAAACAGATCTGGGAGCAACGTGCTCTTCCGTCAGATCTGAACCAGTTAAAGAACTGCCTGGTGAACGCTTGGTATGATGTAGACGTAGATGCACCCTAACACCTTGTGGAATATATGCCAAACCGCGTACGTGTTCTAATTCGGGCCAAAGATGATCCAACCCTGTATTAAATATAAGTTTCTAATTCAATGGTCAGTATGTGTGCATAACCGAAGTACGTTTCTCCAAGTCTTTCCGACACTATTTGTGTGTGTGTCCTTGTTTCAGGTCGTTGAAGAATTTATTGTGGTTTGCTTTTGTATTTCAAACAAAAGTATGCTTTACGGCAGTCATTAATTATTTTAGTACTTCAGTGTGCCGGTATTTAATAAGGCCTACTAAAAATTCGGAATTATTAATTTTTTCTGGAACCAAAAGTAGCGTGTTACTGTGTCTTTCTGCGCCGCAAATCATCCAGTGCCAATCTTCGTTTACTACATTTTCACTTACCAATTTTTAACTCATCACGTTCTACGGCTTTCCCTGCTACAATTTTCTTAGAACAATTATTGAACAACCAATTTTCGAGCACATCGACTCACACAAAGTAAAGTGACCAATTAAATCTACTGTACAAGGGGAAATCCAATTTGCTCTTGAACTGAATGTTATCTCGGAGAATTAAGAAACCATCATCATTCTTTTAATGGCAACGTAAACATCAAACATCATCATTCTTTTAATGACAACGTAAACATCAAACATCATCATTCTCATTTTCTTTTTTTTTTTTTTTGCGGCCGGTTTATTAATGCCTATAAAAGTGCTTCACCCTTCACCTCTACCTGTTTTTTTTTTTTTTTTTTGGAAGTAGCAAAAATTAGTTTATTGAAAAATGCCACGTTTTTGAATCCACCTCAGAAACATTTTAGTCTTAAATATTAAAGCAAGTGACGTTAGCACTCATGCTGACCGGTGGGACACAGAACGCAACCAAATAACTCTTAAACGAATGTGAGTCAGAAGTCATTCTTTCATGGCAGTTGATTTCTGATGTAACACAGTTTTTTCATATTTGGGGAGGATGACACGATTCATTTTATTTTATTGGTTCATCTTAGCTGGATCCAGTGTTGTATATTTTTATACCGCACTGAAGGTGTGGCTGAATTAATCCAATATTTTTGCGGAGGTTTTGTGAGTGTTTAAACCTGTTTCACCTTATCCTGGATAACGATTTGGTTGACGAGTACTTAGTATACTGGTGTGTAAAACTTAAGGACGAAGTGGGAAAAGTAAAATAACGCCGTAAATAGCAGCACAAATTAACCCAGGACCGTGTCTGGGAAAAGAAGCAACAGCACATGCTCAATAATGGAGCATGATGTGTGGTTTGCGTGACGTGAGAACAAAATGCGCTCACGCAGTCCAATACCATCAGATGAACGTAAGTCACCGGACGGTGTACTTAAGTGTTACAGACGTTCGATTGTGTTTGTTGTGTGCTAGAGACGACCAAATGGCCCGTAGAGAACATTTTGATTATTTTATTCGTGGTCGAATAACTGGGAGGCTCTAGGGGGAAAGAAATATAATGAGTGTGGCCCAAGAGCTCAGAATTACCCATAACATAGTATAGCGTGCGGGATCGCCCTTCAGGATTAGAGGTACAGCTAGTCGAAAGACCGGTGGTGGTCGTCCACCGAAATCCTACTCCAGTAAGGACCGCTATCTGATCCAACAGACCAAGGGCGATCCACACCAGTCAGCAAGTAATCTTGCAAAACAACTAAACATGAGCACAGGACGCACAATATCATGGTTTACAGCGACCAGGCGACTACACATATGTGGACTGTTTGCCTGACAACCAGTAGGCTTTCCATTAAAAACTTATCACCGGGGACACCGTTTACAGTGGTTCAGAGCACATAAGGACTGGATAGCAGAATAGTGGGGTACGATACTCTTTACTGATGAGAGTACATTTAGTCTCTCTAACGATTCTGGACTTCAGCTGGTCTAGCGTGAGGTAGGCACTCGGCATCGCCCCCAAAACATCAATGAAAGGGATAAATATGGCGGCCGCGGTGTTCGCTTATGGGGAGGCATTCTGACTGATGGACGTACGGAGCTCCATATGCTGGAAGGATGTACTGTAACCGGTGCGTGCTACTGTAATGAGGTAATACCAGGGCCGTAGCCAGGGAAAGACCAGGACGGGCGGATCCCGAGCTGCGTTTCGTTTTGCCTGTCCGAGCGACTCACACCACAGTTCAGTGCCCGATCTCTTTGATAGAGATTAGAGATTTATGTAGAGGAATTTAGGAAAGTAGTGACTGGTCCCATGTCTTAAACAACCCTTGGAAGTAGGCAGCTAGGAGATTTGGGCTAAAATGCCGGACAGGAAAGTCACACGGAAGCGAGGTATAACAGAAAGGGAGGTGCCGCCCCGGTGGCGCAGTGGTCTAAGTGCTGGCTTATGATCATTCGTCCGAGATGGGTCCGGGTTCGAATCCGGCATGAATGTTGTGTTTGTCTTAATGCACTGGCTCTCTCCGTTCCCTGGAACCAGTGACTCTAAATTAGGGGCGGACGACTGCTTATAGCCCATCGAGTTGCTTACGGTGGTAGTTAAAACTCCAACCAAAAAAAAAAAAAAAATATGAAAAGGGAAAGACGCAGTCCGACGGCTCAAAGTGTTCATCCGGCGTACTGCGAATTTTTAGTGGTTTGAGCTCGTAGCTACCTTAGATCGATCCTGAGACTTTTCCGTGGCAGTCCCGAACGTTGACCACGGGGCCATCCGCAGTCCACCTCAATAACCAGTCGCTCCTACCAACTTTTCTGTCTGGCTACGGGCCTGGGTAATACATCTCCTTGTTCGTCTGCTCCAAGGTGCCATTGGCCCAAAGCTCATGTTAATAGGCGCACATCATCGTACGGTTGCTGCTGATGAGCTGCTGGAAGGTAAAGACATTCAGCAGATGGATTAGCCAGTACGTTCCACCGACCTAAATCCCATAGATCACGTATGTGGTGCCCTGGTTAGTGTCAACATACACCAGAAACTGTCCAACAGCTGAAGACCACTGACGGAAGAATGAGCGATGTCACAGGAACAGCTCATCAACAACTAAGTGCGAAGTATGGGCAGATGGTGCAAATCATGCATCGACGTTAGGGGTCATCATATCCCCTATCCCCTACTGATGACCTACGTACCGTCTTCGGCAATCATGAATCTGTATCATGGGACCCAGTGCTATGTAGCCATTCTGAATAGAGTTCCACAATATCATTTAGTAACAAGCAGTTGTGTCGGTGTTGTTTCTGTCATCATTTCGGTAGGAAATGGAGTTTATATGGTTTGAATGAGCTTGGGTTCGAGTCTTGGATGAGGCATGGGTGCTGCGTTTGTCTGATGACACTGGCCCTGTACCTTCCCTGGAATCAGCAACCCCAACATAGGGACGGGCGACTGCTCATAACCCTCAAAATTGCACGTGCCGGTTGTGAAACCCCAAAGCAAAACAAAAAGCAAATCCAGCCAAGACTATTAACCCAGGAATCAGAACGCCTTAATTGCCTTTTTTTACTATTCAACGTGTAACGTCACATCAGAAAACTTGAAAATTCCATCGCCCTGAAATGGAATTTGAACCTGCATCTCCAGATTTCTGCTGAAGCATACTAACCGTTACGCCATACTTAACTTGTTAGGTTTTTCGTCCTGAGTATCTGGAAAATTTTGCGCTGCATGGTGTATAGCATGCTTGAACGGAAATCTGGAGATGCGGGTTCGATTCCCGCTCCAAGTCGACGTAATTTTCAAGTTTTCTGATGTGATGTTACATGTAGAACAGTAAAACCTGGCAATTCAGGTATTATTATTGCTGGTTTAATAATCCTGTAGTTGTTTCATATTTATGTGAAGAATGTTTCTTCCATAACTTCCGTAAAAAATCCAGGTACAAGAAACTTTCTTCCGCTGGTGTGCTGCGAAAGAAGAGGACTTTCGTCATCCAGAATCCAGATGATTTTCTGTTAATATGATGCATTTTTATTGGTTCTTAGCAATTTTTTCACATGCATTAGTGTAGAGGTTGTAGGGATCAATAATTTTAAAACATATCGGTCTGAAGAAATACAGAGTGTCCATAAGTCTTTCCCACATTGCAAAAATTAATATAAAAATGTATTACTGGTACAAGAAAGGGATTGCACGACAATGCGTGCACATAATCACTATCATGGTGCACAAGTAAATTTTTTTTTCCAGTGTCAGTATACTTTCACATGGGCACAATTTGTGGCCTGTAGGACATCTAAGCGATATTTGATTTCACGTCATATTTTGTTTAATATCTCAGCAGAGACAGAACCAGTGACGTCTGTTATTCTGCTCTTCAACGTCTCGACATCCAGAACACTGCTAGAGTCAACTTGGTCTTGAACATAACCCCCACAGGAAATAGTCTAGAGGGGTTTTGTTGGTCGATCGAAATGGCCATGTCATGGGACCGTCGCGGCCAATCCATCTGTCTGGAAATGTGGCAGTCTGGAACTCACAAACCATTATTGACCAATGTGGTGGGGCAACGTCTTGTTCGAAAATAACCGAAGGTTGGAATGCATGCAACTGAGGTGCTACAGAAAGTTCCATCCTGTCCAGGTACACGTTACATGTTACCGTGGGCTCTGTAAAAAAGAAGGATTCTATGTTTCTGTCATGCATCAGACCGCAACATACATTCACTTTCGGGCTAACCCTCTGTTGTTCGATGACATAATAGGCATTTTCTGATCCCCAGATTCGTACACTTTGCCTATTTACTGTTCCAGAAACGTGGAATGTGGCTTCATCTGAGAAACAGACACGGTGCAGATATTCACCATCATGAGCCATGAGCTGCAACATCTCCGTCGCAAATTCAGCATGTCATCAGACTGAAGACCTTGAACGATCTGTACCTTATAAGCATACAGATGAAGACGCTTGTGTAAAATTTTGTGAATCGTGGCACGGGGAATCCCAGTTTCCAGTGAAGCACGACGAATGGATTACCTGGGACTTCGCAGAAATGTCTCCTGTCTCTTGAGTAACCGGTGGTCGGCACGCTCGGGGGAAATCGCCAACACTATCCATGTCTTTAAACTTTTCATACCAAGCTTTTATGCTGCTTTGGTACGGTGTTGATCGTCTTTACTCTTTTCTGAAATGACGTTGGACAATAACCGCCGATTTGGTCTTATGGAACCACACCACGCACGCCGCCTTTTCTTGCATGAAAGCCATTATCGATGTAATGTTCCTCTTATTCAGCAGTACCTAAAGATTTGCGCTCACCTAAAGAACAGAAAAAAACACACCTTATGGGTGCTGCTATAGTATGCTGCCATCTATTTTATTTTAACTTACTTAGATTCCTTTATATTAATTTTTTAATGTAGGGAAGACTTTATGGGCACCCTGTATTATGATTTCCTCTTAACCTCCGCTTCTGAATGTTTGATTTGAAAAATTACTATGCTCTTCGGATATCTTCCGCTATGCGAGATATTTTGCGCATGACTTCCAATATCTTATAAGGTGTATTTCTGCCAGTAGCTGCCGTAGACGCATATTTCTACTCGAAAATGTTTTACTGATTCTAGATATCCGGTTGAGGAAAATTTTACCATTCACTATGAAGACGGCGACATTCTGTATTTCAAATAATGGGCAGTTTTACCTTTTGGGGCGCAAATTTACTTTCTTTTCCCTGATACTATCCGTTTCTAAAAATCCATTTTTCAAACATTCTTTTTGTGTCAGAAAACTTCCACTGAGGGTAAATATTTTGTGCGTCCCTTTAATTTTCCCATAAGGGTTGGAAGTTGATATTTGCGTACGAAATCACAGCTTCGCGTTCAAAAATCGATTGAAATAATTTGTTTTGCATGGGAAAGCTCTCCCTATAACAAAACTTTGCGTACATTACTTATCTCTATGAAAAAATTTTAACTTCTGGAGCAAGACTCTATTTCTATTTGCGAACAAATTTCGTTTTCTGAAAATCAGATATAGTAGAAAGATTCGCTACGGGCAGATTATTTTTATGAATAATAATTTTCGTGAAATATTTTTCTACCGTAGTTTAGTTTTCTGGCGGAGGCGCAAATGGTTATGTTTATTTGAAGTCCTTTCTCTGATTTTAAGAGACATATTTAAAAATTTCTTTATGGTGAATATGTCTGTAAATGTTCAATGAGTAATTTTTATCATACATTTTTTTTATTCAAAAGACATGCTCGTAACACCGGAGAAGCTTTTGCAATACTTTTCAGCCTGTTTCATTACAGAACTGAATTTTTAAAAGGATAGTTTTAACTGTTGCTTTTTCGACTTTGCTTTTTTTGTCTGTTTTTCTTGAGCCAGAAGAAAAACAGATAAAAACTCAGAACAACCTACTTAATTCCAACACTTACAAAATGCATACGCTTTCAAAAGCTTGTTTGTTTGTTTGGCACTTGAATTTCTATTACCCTATCATACTTTCAGAATAACAGCTTTGTCCTTACAATAAGAATAGTAAAGTAACTGTATAGTATTATCCCATTCTCAAAACTACGTCAGAACTTCAATATTTTTCACTCTAACGTACAGCTTTGTCATGTTCGAAACAACTTTAACTACGTCGCTGTTTTTGAGCAGCGTTTGATAAACCATTTGCTCTTCACAAGACACGAATATCGGCCATCACCAAAATCGCATGCTGATCAGTCGAAACCTTTTTCAAATGCAAATGATGTTAAATCTGCGCAAAATAACTTGCGTCACTATTTTACGATTAGCCTGCATTATGACACACGCCTTAAAAGGACAAGAAAAAGAACATTCTTCTGGCATCAAATCTCTAAACTTCGCGAGCGCTCATCACAACAAAATGTGATGAGTAAAACGCAAAATCAGGTGGAAAGTTCTGGAATGGAACACAAAACAGTAATTCCACAAACGAGGAGATGTGGAATCCTAGACAGCGGTAGCTCCCACGAAAATCCGTTTTGCAGTCACTGTAATTCTCAACTTGGGATTTTCAGTTTTCCAACAGTGATGCTTTTCACTCACTGGCATCGACGCTAAGTGTAATTCCATCTTATTTAATTCCAGATATTAGTAGTGAATGATGATCTAAGCAACACCAATCCGTTAATAAACAGGAAAACGTGGTGGAATATGGACAACTTTGATTTCCTCTATGTAGATCAGCGCTGCGCCCGTTTGAACCTGCCGGTTTGCGTACCGTGCTAGCTAACAGAAAGAATATTGCTCACGGTTTCTCATGAAACGCCTATAGCGTATTAACTCTGTTTATTTTTCTGGTGTAGTCAGCACAAAGATTCTCCAAGCTTTCGCACTCCACTGGGAGGATTTTTCAAGGCAATGGTAGAAATAAAAATGCTTTGTGCTGACTACACCACAAAAATAAACGGATTTAATACGCTATATGCGTTTCATGATCATTCAAGTCTGGTGTACTTCAAATAAAGTCACGGTTTCTCTCTGTTAGCTAATGTCGGCAAATTTACCGCTAAGCATTGTTATGGAAGGTTGATTCCAAGAATCAAGGAAGCTATCTTTACTAAAGATACTACTCTTACAACAGCTAAGCGCTCGATGATGATATTCCACCTACGTATTTGTGCAGCAGATTATAAACATGTCCCTTCTATATCTTAACCATTTTCACAACGAAAATCCGTTTTCAATGAAGTCCCTCATAATTTCACCCAACTAATGGTCTTCAAATTGAAGTGCAATGCATTCTGCGGGAGCGCAGCTGTAAGATTGTAACAGTGCGCTAATATGCTAAGCCAAATACCAATGAAGATAAAAAAAAACATAAGAAATGTTTAACTTAACTGTTTATTTGTGTCGAGATGACTTGTACACTAACAAGACGAAAGTAGCATTCACTCACAAACACTAGAAACTAATACGCTGATAAATTAACAACTTGGAACAGGTTAGCAGAATATTAATGATAAATATTTTAACAAACACAGCAACGTTGACTAAGTTATACTCTTACGAAATAACAAATATATCACCCTAACGTTGATAAAGTTAAACAGACGAAATCCCGTTACCTAATACCTAACACACATCAGGCAACTCGTAGCTTGTTAGCATGTCTTTTTTACGCTTTCCAAAAGTAGGTTGAAGAAGCGTATGTGCTCTAGCTTTGTCCGTCCGTCCGCACGATAACTCACGTGAAAATGGTACGATTTCGACGAAATTTTAGTATGTGGTAGGGGACCACCTGGGGACAAACCCAATCGAAAATGGGCGAAGCAGGGTCAAAGGTCAAGACATAGGAGCGGGGTCCATTCCATTGCTCTTATGCGTCATAACTTGCGTAAAAATTGTTCGATTTCGATGACATTTTAGTATGTGGTAGCGAACCACCTGGGCACGAACCCTATTGAAAATAGGCGAAATGGGGTCAAAGGTCAGGCAGGGCATAAGAGCGGGATATATTCCATTGCCCTTATGCGTCATAACTTGCGTAAAAATGGTTCGATTTCGATCAAATTTTAGTATGTGGTAGGGAGCCACTGGGGACGAACCCTATTGAAAATGGGCGAAATGGGGTCAAAGATCAGGACACTGGAGTGGGATCCATTCTATTGCCCTTGTGCATCATAACTTACCTAAAATGCTTGTATTGCGACAAAACTTTATCATGTTGTTCCGGAGGTATAGTGAACCGGTTCTGTTGAATATCAACGAAATTGGGTCAAAGGTCATTGCACAAAAGCCAGATTTATTCCACAGCCATTATTCTCATAACTTGCGTAAAACTGCTTCTATTACAACAAAACTTTAACATGTTGTTCCGGAGTTATAGTGAACCGGTTCTGTTGAATTTCATCAAAATGGGGTCAAAGGTCAGGACACAAGAGCGAGATTTATTCCACAGCCATTATCCACATAACTTGAGTAATAATTTCTGGTATGTTGGAAAGTGTATCATAATCAATGCATTGCATGATTTTACTAACTTGTTTACAAAGATGTACGTGCTCATAGTATCACTTTGTCCGTCCGTCCGTACCACTGCAACTATTACTCCGATTTGAAAAATTGTTTTTGCATTTGAAAGTCTGAAATGTGAGAACGATGATTGTTGCTTTCAGACTTTTTTACGATGCATAACTTCCCCGATTGAGAGCAAAAATGCAGATGTATCGAATTTTGAACTGAAAAGTGGACATCTCTTCTATTACCGTGGGACAGATACTGGCAGAACTAGTGGTGTTGGATTTATAATAAACAAGAAACTGAAGGATAAAGTGGTAGAAGTTGAAAGTTCCTCTGACAGAGCTACACGACTCGTTATCCAACTATCGAGAAGATACCAGGCTCAGATTATTCAAACTTATGCACCCACCACAAGTCATCCTGAAGAAGAAATTGAAGAATTTTATGAGGAAATTCGTCATCTAAATAATAAAGGTAAGCAGCACTTGAAGATAATTATGGGAGATTTCAATGCAAAAATAGGGCAACGGCAACAGAATGAAACTTCAGTAGGTAAATTCGGTCACGGCAACAGAAACCAGCGTGGAAATACTCTCGTTGAGTTTGCAGAGGCAGAAGGATTTTTCATCTTGAACTCCTTTTTCAAGAAAAAGCCACACAGGAAATGGACATGGAGACATCCAATTGGGACGACAAGTGAAATTGATTTTATTATGTGTAACAAAAATTCGTCATCGAAGACTGCAGTGTGCTGAACAAGTTCAACACAGGTAGTGACCATAGATTGGTGAGATGTAAGATGCACCTCAACACTAAACTGGAACGTGGCAAGCTCATAAGACAAACAAAATCTATTGACATGACCAACCTTAAAAAACACCATAATACCTTCAAGTTGGAACTGAAGAACAGGTTCTCTGCTTTAGAAGGCCTAACATCGGAAGAAGTGGATATTTCGGAAGTTAACAGAAAAGTAACCAAAGCTCTAATGGAAACAGCAACAAAATTAGCTGGGTCTAAGAACAAGTTGGATGTGAACAAATTATCAGGAAAAACCAAAATGTTGATGCAAAAAAGAAGAGAGATGAGGACAACTAAAGAAGATGTGACTTCCAAAGTGGAATATATAGAGCTATGCAAGACAACACGAAAAAGTATCACTGAAGACGTAAGGAAATTCAACTGTGAGCTAGTGAGGAAAGCAATTGAAAACAACCAAAGCCTTAAGATAGCAAAGGGACATCTCAGTAAGGGAAGAAAACAGATTATGGCTCTGAGAAAAGAAGATGGTTCTATAACAAGAAATAGAGGCGAAATTTTGACAAGAGTGAAAGATTTCTACCCCAAATTATATGAAAGGGATGATACATGTACTCCAGACATCATGAAAGGTACCAGAGTTCTTCCAGTCCTCCCAGCAGAAGTTGCTCATGCAATCAAGAACATGAAGCGGGGGAAAGCTCCAGGAGAAGATGGAATTACTATAGACATCATACAAGAAGCAAGTGGAGAAATTGAAACAGTACTCGCCCAAATTTTCACTCGATGCCTTAATGAAGGGAAGATTCCTGAGGATTGGAACAACGCTACAATGATCCTGCTACATAAAAAAGGTGACATTGAGGATCTCAGGAACTACAGACCTATCAGCCTCCTATCAGTGGTTTATAAAATCTTCACTAAAGTTCTTTCACACCGCTTGAAGGTAACACTGGACATGGCTCAACCGAGAGAACAAGCTGGATTCAGGAGTGGCTACAGCACAATAGATCATATCCACGTACTGAGAGAACTAATTGAAAGAGCGAGGGAATATGAACTTCCATTGTGCATGGCTTTTATCGATTATGAAAAAGCCTTTGATTCGGTGAAACCATCAGCAGTTACCACGGCTCTGAAATCCTGCGGTATTGAAGATGCATACATTAATATTATTAATAACATCTATGAAAATGCAAGTGCAAAGATTTGGCTGTTTGAAAATACAACACACATAAAAATTGGAAAGGGAGTGAGACAAGGTGACACCATATCTCCGAAGCTCTTTAATGCCACATTGGAAAATGTCTTTCAATCACTGAACTGGGAAAACAAAGGGATAAAGATTAATGGAGATTATCTAACCCACCTTCGTTTTGCTGATGACGCAGTCATTTTTGCAACTACCCCATCAGAGCTGCAGAGTATGATCCAGGAACTTGCTGACAAGAGTAAAGAAGTGGGATTAAAAATGAACTTTCAGAAGACAAAAGTGATGTTCAATGCTTTTACAAGAAATGAAGATTTGTCGATTGATGGAGAAAAACTGGAGATAACAGATACATATGTTTATCTTGGACAGCAGATATCAAGTGAGGGTCACATTGATGAAGAAATTAATCGGCGTACAAAACTTGCCTGGAGAGCTTTTGGAAGAAACAGCATAATTTTCAAGAGCAATATGCCATTATGTTTTAAAAGAAAAGTGTTTGATCAATGCATCCTTCCAGTGCTTACGTATGGTGCAGAGACGTGGACCTTAACTAAAAGAGACATACAAAGGCTGCAGACAACTCAAAAAAGCATGGAGAGGTGCATGCTTGGTGTAACCAGGAGAGATAAGAAGAGGAACTCGTGGATCCGAAAAATGACGAGAGTGGAAGACATCATGATCAGAGTTAAATCCCTGAAATGGCAATGGGCTGGACATACTGCCAGAAGGACAGACCATAGATGGACAGCCCAAATTTTAGATTGGATTCCAAGGGACAGGAAAAGACCCAGAAAAAGACCACATGGGAGATGGGTGGATGAAATTCGTAAATATGCGGGAGTGACATGGAGAAGACTGGCACAAGACAGACCGTTGTGGAGGAAACTTGGGGAGACCTTCGTCCAGCAGTGGATTGATAATGGTTGACAATGATGATGATGATGATGATTTGATTCTAAATATCCGACTGAAAAAAAATCTTTCTTCCTTTCGATACCATTTATAATGAAGACTATTTTGGGTATAGTTTCTTTTTTCAAGTAATGTATATATTTGCCGCTAGGGAGCCTAAAGTTACATTGTGATTTCTCCGTTGTCTCTGCTTCTAAAAGCTCTATTTGAAAAATTCTTTCTGTATCGGATAATAGAATTCCTGGTAGAAAATATTTTGTATATAATTTCTAATTTTTGGCAAAAAATGGTTCGCCCACCAGGGGGCGTAAAGGTATAGTTTTGTTTCTGATGTATTTGTAGCAAAAATCTGCGCTTCTGGAAATTCGATTTAAAATATCTTTTGTGGACTGATACCGCTCACCACGAAAAACCTTTTGATAATATCTTCTGCTTAAACTAGCGCATAGTTCTTCCGCGAAGGGTGTAGATGTATAACTTATTTTTGTCGATATCTCTACTTCTAAGAAACCGTTTTGAAAAACTGTTTCCTTATCGGAGAAATGTTTTGCATATAATGTTATTTTTTTCTTAACGCACAAGTGTGCCACCATAGGGCGTAAGTTCAAGTTTCAGTTTACTGCACATCAGTAGCAATATCTGTGGGGCTGAAACCCAATTGAAACAATTCTATTTCTGTTAGATATTACTAACTATATATATGAAAACTTTTTGTGTGTGTTTTCTTCCCAAAATAATGCACAACTTCTCCGCTAGGGCCGGAAACGTTTAATCTGTTTTTCTTGATATCTGTGCTTCTAGATGCCAGATTAAAAAAAAAAATATTTTCACAGCGGGTATCATTTACCTTGTGAAACACTTTGCTTTTAGTTGTGGAGTTCTTTGTAGTTCACAATTCTATCGCTAGGTGGTGTTTATGTACTTTAGCTCGCAGCTGTATCTCCGCTTCTAAAGATCCCATTGAAAAACATTTTTCGCGTTGGAAAGTTTTAAAAGACGTGCCTATTACAACCGAAATTTCGGTGTCATCTTTCTTGTTTTCATTATCGCATCATCCCTTGGGTGCCAGTGTTGCTACGATAAATATTAAAACTTAAGAGTTCAGACATAATGTTAAGTTCAGAAGTTATAACGAGAGAGTAGTACAATTTATATAACAGACAGCAAAAGAGAGGGATAATTAAAACAAGCAATACTCATCACGTTATCCCTGTTATTTTTTATTTTCAGTTTTGAAGACCATGACATCTTTATTGGGCACTACACTGGTGTCCAAATTTACAGTCCGGAATGCAATAGGGGACACATAATCCAAAGTGCTCAATGAAATGTTACGATGTTCACAGTGCACCAAGTGTCAAATTATGCAAATGGACGCAATAAACAAATACCCGCAGTGAAATTTCCGGACCAGTGATCAAAATGCTGTCAACATGATAAACAAGTGTGCCCGGTTGCAATGGTTTTACAACGACTACATTTCTTTGGAGACTCATGCCAAGGCCGAACGCAGTGTTGCACATTTTTTTATAAAAGCATTCTCATTTGTTTTGGGACAAGTTATATCATCAAAAAGGAAACAAGTGGGGAATAAGAAAAAAAGAGTTATTATTACTGAGCAAGCTCTTAATGAATATCAATTTCTCACCGAGACCTATACTAGAGGTCTGCACGGGCTTTAATTTGGAAAGCCCGGCCCGGTCCAAGCCCGGCCCGGCCCAAGCCCGCACGTCCAAGGGCCAGCCCGAACCCGACCCGTTTCAATTTTTTTAATTAAAAAAAAAAATGGCCTGCATATTTCTCCTGTTTCCAAGGCCCTAGCCAGCCCGCAAAATTTCAACAATTACTAAAACATGAATTTGACACCTGGTGCACTTGGTTATTCGACTCCTGAAGAGTTTTCGTTTTCTTAATTGCTACATGTTATCTTACACTGCTGGCCACCCAAAATGCAACACGAAGAAGGAAGCATCCGATTGGCCTGATATTCGCAGCATGCGTCGCCCGCGAGAGGACATGCGAGCGATTAGCATTGCAGGGCATATGCAAATCATGTACGCCCGGCACGCCACCGAGAAGCATTATAAGAAGGGTGTACAGAAGGCGGGGTGTAAGTAGTGGAAGTGTGTTGTGCTTCCGGACATGTGCGTGGGAAGCTTCCTGATACCTAGTCGCAGAATACGGCAGTCATTCCAGCACGTTTCGAAGTTCAACAGAGGACGAATAGTGGCTTATCGCAATAGCGGTTTATCGTACCGAATCATCGGCGTCCGTGTGGTACAACATCCAGCCACCGTGAGGCGAATATAGATTCGGCGGGTGCAGGATGGACGGACGGACTGACGTGAGCGATTGCCGCAGCCGTGGCACACCACAGAACGAGAGGACCGGCATGTTGTGCGGCGGGCATTGACGGCTCGCACCGCCTCATCACGAACGTTAGCGCAGGAATTAGGGTGTGTTGCGCAACAACCTGTGTCAGCACGTACCGTTCGACGTCGTCTGCAGGAGCGACGTCGCACCTGGATAACAGAATGGCACGACATTGTCTTCTCCGATGAATCCCGCTTCTGCCTGCAACACCACGATGGTCGGATACGCGTGTGGCGGCACCGCGGCGAGAGACTGTATGACGCCTGCATTATGCATCACCATACCGGTCCGTCGCCTGGCGTTATGGTTTGGGGCGCGATTGGATATGACACCCGCACCCCTCTGGTACGCATCGCCGTTACCTTGAACAGCCACCGCTATATCTCCGACGTTTTGGAGCTTGTAGTCCTTCCTTACCTGCAGGATCTGCCAGCGGCCATGTTTCAAGAGAACAATGCGCGCCCGCACGTGGCACTCATCGTGCAACAATTCTTCACTGCCCACCAGGTGTCACTGCTGCCGTGGCCCGCCTGTTCTCCCGATATGCCGCCCATCGAGCACGTCTGGTTGCTGATGGGCAACCGAGTAGCCCGGCAAGCACCATCCGCGGCTACGCCTGATGAACTGTGGCAAGGTGTGGAAGCAGCCTGGACCGACATACCCCAAACCCACATCCAAAGCCTCTTTCGTTCGATGCAGCGGCGTGTAGCGGCCGTTATTGCCAACGATAGGACCCACACGAACTATTGATGTCTGAGTGTTCCACAAGTCGCACGGGCCTGTAAGCTCAATCGTTTCATATTTGTATCCGTTGCTATGTGTCCAGTAAATCTGGCTTTGCTATCTCGTGTCCTTCTTGGTGTTGCATTTTGGGTGGCCAGCAGTGTATTACAATAAACGGTTCAGGATATTTCTGTGACTCTGTATAAGTCACATGATGTCTGAGGAGGGGCGGGGGGGCTTATATACTCAAAAATATTGCATGTGAACGACAATTTCCATACCTTTCAAATTATCATTGCCTACCGCCAGACCCGGAATATCCTTGGGGATAAGGAGAGTGGGGGGGGGGGGGTTTAATTCGAAAAGTACGAAATATCCAGAATTATGAGTCCGATCGTTCTACTTTACATTGTCTACAAGCACATATTCTCCGGAAACGATTTTTTCGCAAAAATCTTTCGCTTCTTTCTTAAACTCCGTATGGAAGAGTATTTATCAGCAACACTAAACTGAGCATATGCTAGAGAAAACAACGACAAACTGCCCAGCTGACCAGTGTCACAGAAGTTTTGAAAACGGCTGTGCTTTGATATCTAAGGGTTCATTTGCCATCTGCTGCCTCACTGAGAGTACAAATGGAAAAAATATGGCACAGATTCATACACAGAAGTAAGTTTCTCCCAGTCCATTCCTCCCGTGCCCTTTAAGACAACTTAAAAGCTTTTCACACATCTAGATTACAAAGTGCCGCCGACCAGAACAATAAAAAGGATCGTCTGCGAGCGGTAGGCTCGGTTTATAAATGCTGCAGTTAATAGCCTGCCCTGAAGCATGAGAGGAGGGTGGAAGTTAGAGAGAGAGAAGGGACCACATTCACATTAAAAAACTAAGGGAGCTGACCCACTCCAATTGTTTTGTAGGAGGGGTGGATGTCGTAAAACTTCTATTTTTTTCCAACAGCGGAAATTATTCAATCTTATCCTGCTGCTGTATGTTGTGAGATTTCCAAACGAGAAAGGCACCGTACAGCGATTGTTTTGCTCATATAGAAAAACCCTGCTCGGCCCGTGTCTGATATGCTTTCAATATTGAAAGCCCGGGCTCGGCCCGTTTTCCCAACTTAGAAATGAGCAAAGGTCCGACCCGGCCCGGTTCAGTGCAGACCTCTAACCTATACTGCCGAGAAACTGACGGACGTCGAGGCAAGAAACCCATTGAGTGGCGCTTAATCATCTTTAATTTCTCTAAAGTATAAGACCAGGTCAAAATTCAGTAATTTTGAAAAAATTGTTTCTTGAATTAGAACAATGCAAATAAGTTCTCAAGAAGCATCAGAATGAAAGCAAAAAAGACGCCTGCAGGACATGATAGATGAAGCTGGGATCAAACGGAAACTTGTTTCTAAATTGCATTTACCTCAAGCGGAGTTTCTAAATTTATTTTTATTACTACCAAAGAGTTTTTTTTTTATTTCTACAAAACAACATAGAAATAGCAATATATACACTGAAGAGCAATTGAATTAGAGACAGCTGGCGTTATGCAAATGTGGCGCAGTGGGCGGCCCTGTAAACGGAAACGACATGACGTATGCAGCGATCCGACAATATAAGGAGTGATACGACGGAAATCAGTAAGAGTCGGACGCAGTATGGGTAAGACGAAGGATCTAAGCGCGGGCAAATTGTCGGGGCCCGAGGAATGGGTCACTCCATCTCGGGTAAGACGAAGGATTCGGGTAAGACGAAATGGGTAAGACGAAGACAGTATGGGTAAGACGAAGGATTTGATCGCGGGCAAATTGTCGGGGCCCGAGGAATGGGTCACTCCATCTCGGAAGTCGTGCAGGCACTGGGATTTTTACGCGCCATTGTGTCACGGGTGCACCATGAGTACATCGAATCCGGTAAAACCATCCCTGCAAGGGCCAACTGCCGTGGACAACAGCGTGTGGATGAGCGGGGTCATAGTCGGCATGCTCGCATTGTAACAGCGGAAAGACGGGCCACAGTGCAAGAAATCACTCGGCAATTTAACGCTGGTGCACAAAAACGTGTAAACATCCAGAACCATCTCCACGCTATGGGGTACAGAAGCCATCGTCCCACGAGGGTACCGCTTCTGACCGCACATCACAGGGTGCAAAGGTTAGCATGGGCGCGGGAACAACGCCACTGGACCCTAGACATGTGGGAAAATGTTGCCTGGACAGATGAGTCCAGATTCAGTAGGTACATGCGGATGGCAGGATACGAGTAGGGCGCAAACCAAATGAAGAGATGGATCCTTCTTGCCAGCAGGGTACTCTTCAAGCTGGTGGGGGTGGCATTCTCGTCTGGGGACTGTTTACGTGGACTGAAATGGGACTCCTAGTACGTGTGACATCGTCCCTCACAGGTCAACGTTACAGGGATATCCTGGAAGACCATTTGCTCCCGTTTGTGCGTGTTCAACATCCCACTGGGTACCTCATCCTGCAGAAAGACGTGCCATCGCTCACGAATTGTATCCGAATGGTTGGATGAACACTTCACCGACGTGACCTTGCTTCCTTGTCCAGCTAGGTCACCTGACCTCAATCGCACCGAGCAGATCTGGGATGCCACCGAGAGAGAGAGAGAGAGAGATGTTCGAGGCTCTGACACCCCTCCATGAAATCTTCGTGAGCTGTGGGAGCTTGTTCAGGGGTCGTGGATCCTTATTGCTTCCCAACGCTTCCGGTGTCTTGTCGAGTCCATGCCGAGAAGAATCGCCGCCGTCATCAGGGCGAAAGATGGTGCTACACGTTACTAGACAGGTATCTCTAATTAAATTGCACTTCAGTGTATATCGTTTCATCATCAGGTGTACAAATAAGATACAGATCCTTTCAAATACACACTATTCAAAATTACAACCTCAAGGGGTACTTTTGAATAGTGTGTATTTGAAAGGATTTGTATCTTATTTGTACACCTGATGATGAAACGATATAAATGTTTCGAAAGCGCTAGTGTGTGTTAGCAAAAAATAAAATATTTCTAACGTGCCTAGACGGTATGAACTTTATTCTATAAACATAAACCGGTACGTAATCAATCTCACTGAGTGTCTGACTTCGTAAAATCATCATATCTTACAGAGTGCATCACTTGGGATATTTAATACAGGTATGTGGTTTTGATATATTGTAATACACTGGCGTGCAAAATTTAAGGACGAGACGGTTTTTCGAATGTAACGTCGTGCAGAAGTGCTCCACATTGACTCAAATCATACCATAAGATCCCCAAGATGTAGGAATATGGGACAAATGAGCAAAACCGTCCAAACAAGGAATCCAAAGGATACAAAGGCACTTTATTGAAAACGTAGCTTCGAGCACAACTGGACAGAAGACAGAAACGTCCATGTGACAGGCGGCTGCCAAGAAAAATCCAGTCTTTAGTAGGGGATGTGATCAACCCTGACTGCGTTGCAGGATTTACAACGTCTGTCCATGCTGAGGACGATTTTGTCAAGAAACTGTTGAGGCATCGCTGCACATTCCTCTTGTAGCGCCAATCGCAGCTGCGGAATCGTAGCTGGCGGCTAGTGACGTGCTGCCAAGCGTCTCCCGAGAAGGTCCCACACGTGTTCGATTGGATTTAGGTCCGGGGACCTTGCAGGGAAATTCATGCGTTGAATATCTTCACTCTCCAACAGCTCTGCGACAGCCACTGTACGATGAAGTGTAGTGTTGTCGTCCATGACGAGGAACTCAGGACCCACAGCGCCTCTAAACAGTCGCACATCAGGCAGGAGAACCTCGGTACAATAGCGGACATCAGTGACTGAATCTCCTTAAAACATGCGGAGGTCAGTACGGCTACCAAGCATGATACCGCCCCAAAAGAGAATTCCGCCACCTCCAAACCGGTTCGTTTAGATGATGTTGGAGGTGTGGTTGCGTGTTCCCTGCTTTCTCCAGATGTGTATACGTCCAGAATCGCTCCTCAGACTAAATCGGCTCTCATCCGTGGAGAGAACGAATTGCTGATGTGTCCAGTTCTTGTGTTCCCGGCACCACAGAAACCGCCGTCTCCAATTAGCAGGCGTTAATGGCACACACCGTACTGGTTGTCATGCAAATAGACCACCTTTGTGCAGCCTCCTGGCCACGGTAAAACGCGATAACGGACGTCCAGTTGTCTGTAGCATGTGCCTTGCGATTTCTCCCGCTGTCTGCAGTGTCTGTCTCTTCTCGCCTACACCGTTCAATCAAGAATACCGGTCGTCCGCTGCCGTGGTTGCTCGTGGACGACCACTGCTAAACTCTCGGACAGCTGTTCCTGTCGTTTTGAATGCTCTGTAAGTTCGTGAAACGATGCTGTGAGCGATCCCGAACTCCTCGGCTTCACTAGTTACTCTTCGACCCTCTTCCAACTTCCCAATGTCGCGACCGCGGGTAAAGTCATCCAGATGTTGTCTACTGGATTGCCTGTTGGCCATATCCCACGGTGGCAGCAACTCGACGTCGTTCAAACCGATGTACACCGTGCAATAGCTTTCACCGAATTTCTTAGTGTACACCGCCCGTGTGCTTTATACTCTTTCGACCCCCTACCCCACGGCATGCTGCATATATGCGCATGCCCTACCGTACCGGATCCTAGTCTATCTCCTGAGTGGTATTTCGGTCCGTTCTGCCTGCTCGTTCTGCTGTTATGCTAATTTCTCCTCTTTGTCCTTAATTTTTGCACACCAGTGTAGATGCTGAAGCACTCTTAACCAAAATTAAAATTAATTTCTTTTGAAAGTCTTTTATTAAATCATCAGCACACCACAGTTATTATGATTTCAAATCAAGAAGAACCTTTTGAGAAGACCATGACTAAGTTTCACTACTTCCTTTTCGGAGAAAAGAAAAGTACCCGATGTTGAAAATTCATAAATTCCTATCTTTACATGTCAAAATTTTGTGGATATGTGGAACATAAGGCTTTAATATTTTCTAAGCCGGTACTAAGGCCGCCGCGCTAACCGAGTAGTCAGAGGCACTGGTTTCTGGCATGCCATCCAGAGCAAGGCCCGGCTTGAGTTCCGGATGAGGCATGAGTGGTGTGTTTGTCCCCTTCGCTTCATGGTTGTCGTTAAACCCCGAAACAAAAAAAGAGAGGGTATATTTTGTTCAACGTGCTGAACTGGCGGTAAGCTAGGTCGGCAGTTTAAAGAGGCTCACAAAGGAAAAGAGTCTACATCTAATTTAATGACAGTATAAGGAAGAAATAAAACAAACATACGTTTTTATTTATCAGATCTCTAATTCCGAGAACATCGGGATAGAAAACACAGTGGTTAAGTAAAGTTAATGACAAACATTTTTAAAACAACGTGTTTTTTTACATTTTCCTTTAACATCAATGGTTTGTTTATCAGTGGCATCGGCATTTACACTGTGAACTATTGTTATTCTATCTTTCATCTTTTTGCAGATTTTCTCATTTTTGTTTGAAATCGATTTATCGCTTATCATCCTTTAAAGTAAACCAGATTCGTCCATGTTATACACATATATTAATCCATACACAAATATGATTTCTAATATATTTTTCTTTCCTCATCCACTGAACTTTCGAAGGTTCCGCCTGTTTCACTGTGCATATTCTCAATGATAATCCCTGCCGATTTTTGAATCTTTGGAGCTTACTGTTTGCTGAATTCTTAAATTTAGTATTTTTCCCCAAACTGTCTCACTTTTTCAAGAATAACTTCATCGGTGATAACTCCATTCTTGGCATTTATCTGGGTAATACATAGAACAGTAGCTTTCCCTATATTTCGTGTTTGCCACCTTTAAATTTTTTAACTGGGTGCAACTATTTTTAAGGTCCCAATCATTTACGCTCATCGCTTAAAACGTCTCCTACTGTTCTTCTGCTAATTGACTTGTCAAAAAGGTTGGAAAAATAATATCCCAATACATGATGAGTAGATCCAATCCAGGATTACGATTTTTGAAATCGCATATCAAAATTTTCGCATGAACATCCAACAATGTTTACCCATTTCAGGATGTTTCAAAATAAGAACAAGAAAGATGACACCGAATTTTTGGGTGTAATGAGCACGTCTTTTGAATCCGTTCTGACGCGAATTAAATTTATCAAAGCTATTCAAAGTCAATAGAACCGGTATAGAAAACAGTAGTATCTGATAGAAGAAAGAAGTTTTTCAATCGTTTTTTTAAATCTCGCAGATACTGCTGTAAACGGAATCGTGAACTTACTCCCTCTGGTTACAGACTTGTGCGTTAAGAAAAATTTGAAATTATATGAGAAACATTTCGCAGCGGAAACGCTCTGCAACGAAGAAAGAATTTTTCATATCGGACTCTTAGAAGCACAGATAATGACAAATATAACATATGCATCTACGCCCCTTGGCGGGAGACACATTCATTATTTTAAGAAGAAAGTATGCTCGAAAGGTTTTTCTATGTGAGCGGTATCGGTCCAGGAAGGAATTTTTTCAGTCGAGTTCTCAGAAACTCAGATTTTGCTTCACACTTATACCCTCTGGTGGCCAAACCATTCTTTACCAAATATTGTAAATTATCTGAAAGTCATTTCCCATCAAGAGTTGTATGCGATACAGGAAGAATTTTTCAAATCGGAGTTTTAGAAGCAGAAATATAGGGGGAAACGCAATTTACCTTAACGCCCTCTAGCGGAAAATCAATGAATTATTTGAAAATTCTGAAATTATATGAAAATCATATCGCACCGGAAACGTTATCCAACAGAGAAGGAATTTTTCAAATCGGACTCTTAGAAGTAGAGATATTCACAAAAATAAGATATACAATAACGCCCCGTGGTGACCAAACCATTTTTTACCAAAAACTAGAAATTATATGCAAAAGATTTTCCATCAGGAGCTGTATCCGGTGCAGGAAGAATTTTTAAAATTGAAGTTTTAGAAGCACAGATATCGGGGGAATATCATGACGCCTCCTAGAAGAAAGTCTATAAAATACTTGAAAATTTTGAAATTATATGAAAAACAAGTCGCACCGGAAACTCTAACCAATAAAGAAGGAATTTTTCAAATCGGTTCATTAGAAGCAGAGATATTGACAAAAATAAGATATACATCTACGCCCTGCTGGCAGAGAAACCATGAAATATTTTAAGAAGAAAATATTCCGAAATGGTTCATCGACGGGTGGGATACCGGTCCACGAACAAATTTTTATAATCGAGATTTTAGAAACTCAGATTTTGTGGCAAATACATCAGGAGCAGAAATTAACACTGGTGGCCAAACCACTGCCTACCAAAAATTAGAAACTATATGCAAAACATTTCCCATCAGCTGCTGTATCCGTTTAAGAAAAAAAAATTAATCAGAGTTTTAGAAGTAGAATTATCGGCGAAAACGCTATTTAATTTTACGCCCCTAGCGGAAAATATATGTGTAACTTGAAAAAGTGACTATAGCTAAAATACTCTTCGACAGAAATGGAATCGAAAGGTAAAGGATTTTTTTAATCGGATGTTTAGAAGCAAATATATGGAATAAAATGTATTTTGAATTCGATATCATCTACATTTACGCCCTCTAGCGGCGAAATTGTACATCGTAAAAAAAAGCAAAATGAAGGATCATCATTCGCATATTTCAAGCTTCCCAATGCAAGAGGAATTTTTCAAATCAGACTAATAGTTGCAGAGATATCTTGTCCACGGAAGGACGGACGGACAACCCGATAACAAAAGCACGATCTTTTTTACAAAAGACGTGCTAAAAATAACAACTGATGAACGAAAAATGCCCACACACAGCAAGCAGTCCTTGCGAGAAGCAGTGACTACCGAAGGCATTGAATAACTAGAGGTTTGAGAATCCAAACTGTGAAATGTGAGACAGAAAATATCCTTTTCTGAGGGAGTATCAACTTTTTGGAAATGTAAGACGCAGCAGTTAAGCTATTGTCGTTTGGTCGAATTGTAAAGGGAACGATGTGAGCAGGGCAATTAGTCTTTACCTTTCCGTTTAGCAAACTTCGATGTTTAACCGGACGCACATTGATTGCCTCACTTCTGGCAGGTGCAATAGATAGTCAATCTTTGATTTTCGGCAGCTGACCACACTTCGCTAACGTATCGTTCTTTTTTCAGGAGAGTGGGTGTGGCGGTGGCTGTTATCTCACCCATTCCGCAAAACTTCTTCGTAGGAATATCCATCTAACATTCTTTCGGGGGCACACTTAAGAAGATATGGAGGGAGTCCGTTTCAAGTGAATATTTTGAGAGGCGTTTCAACAGGGTATTCTCCAACGAGAAACATCAGAATGCCATGAGAATTAGAATATCCTGACGGACAGAGGCCATCGAGGTCTCGGGTTAAAAGGGGGAATTTCCGTTTAGTAGAATAAGACAAGATTTGTAATACATAAGCAATGGGCGGAAGGCCGGGGAAGGGAGCGGTTTATCGAGCTTCGACTGTATTTGGAATATGATATAAGAATACTTTTTATCCACTTTTGCTAAAATAAGTTTCATAGTTTTTGTAGTACTGAATCCCATTATTTTGAAAAGTCAATTATTTTTAATGGAATCACTGTATTTGCGACGTATCACACGCATGGTTTTTTCTCGATGTCTCTTAAATGGCAAACGGCATTTACACGGATTGGTATTGGGTTTATATTTATTATGTCAATAATTTGCCTTCAAAAATTAGTTTCTTTCCTTATTTTGATTTAATATTTTTTCCGAATGAGGTATGCAATTGCCATTCCTCACAGAGACCTGTTTAAATTTCTTCTGATGGAAACAATTTATGGGTGGCTGGTTATTAACGTATAAATTAGATTTGATTAGATGATTACCACGACACATCGAACCTATACAGGGATACAAAGAAAGTCTTTGATTAGGCCAATATCTCACGAACTATGGCAGTTAGCGATTTACTTCTTGTGCAGTTGTATAGGAAACACCCTATGGCGCACACAGTAACGCCACGAGGGATCCCCTCGATCCCCTTTTTTGGGGGTGAGGGGTTATCGCGCCCCCTTTGCAGATAGGGCAAAAAAGTCAATTACAAACTTGCTCAGCGAGGCAAAAATAGTACAGAAATGTTTTTGTCCCATAACAAAAGATTTTTTTTTGATTGGAGGTTTAACGACCACCGTGAGCAACTCAATGGGCTATAAGCAGTCGCCCGTCCCTAATTTAGGGTCACTGGTTCCAGGGAAGGGAGAGAGCCAGTGCCGTAAGACAAACACAACATCCGTGCCCCACCGGGATTCGAACCCGGACCCCGTTCGGACGAATGATCAGAGGCCATCGCTTTGACCACCGCGCCACTGGGGCGGCTAACAAAAGATGGAAGATGACCGGGAATTTGACCCCAAGATAATCACAACATCCGGAAGCAACAACCGAGTATTTAGACAAAGCTATTCATAAAAGATGTGAATGCGTAATACTGTAGATATTTTATTAGTTTAGAAAATATAATTTGCATGTTTGCATACTCAAAATGTTGCCCTTCAGCAACGATGCACGCCTACAAGCGTTCTACGAGCTGATCGTGCATGCGTTGCAGCATATCCCCATCAACAGAGGCACAGGCGGATGTTATACGCTGTTGCAGATCTGCTACATTTAGCGGTGGTGTTGCATACACATGTGATTTAAAATGGCCCCAAAGGAAAAAGTCTAGAGGGCTAAGATCTGGTGAACGTGGAGGCAATGTCACGGGACCTCCTGGTACTATCCATCTCCGGTCAAACACATCGTTTAGCTATCTTGATAAGTGTGCACTCCTATATGGTGGTGCCCCGCCGTGCTGGTATCACATGTTCAATAAAGGTTGTAATGGTACATTGTCCAAGAAATCCGTTACATCCGTTTGAAGGATATGCAAATATCGTTCACCATTCATAGTTGCATTGTAAAAACAAGGTCTTACAAACTGGTTCCCCCAAATGCCACACCAAACATTGGTAAACCACCTCACTTGATGGTGTGTGTCTCTCGCCCAATAGGGATTTTCCTGTGCCCAGTAGTGTACATAATGCATCACGGACTTTCACGGACTTTTCTGGTAACCCTGTATAGCAACAACGCCATCAAGTGTGAAGCGTCGCTCATCTGTCCATAAAATGTTTGACAGAAACTCTGGGTCCTCTTCTAAAGCATTCAACATGACATTACAAAAATCAAGTCTTTTCTACTCATCTCCAGGCCACAGTGCCTGCTGCGAATGAAACGAATATGGATGCATATGGTTTCTGTGAAAATCTGTAGTGGCTTAATCCACTTTGCCGGGCAACTTTATTTGTGCTGCTGTGGGGATGTGCAAATACGTATGCGTGACGTGAGCGGTGGCTGACACTACCCGGACACAGCGACTCAGATAGCTTTCCGCTTTTTTCGCATTTGGAAAGTCCCATAATAACTTTTGTTA
This sequence comes from Macrothele yani, assembly GCA_039090855.1. Classification (NCBI taxonomy): domain Eukaryota; kingdom Metazoa; phylum Arthropoda; class Arachnida; order Araneae; family Macrothelidae; genus Macrothele; species Macrothele yani. Next base: position 80,344,215 of record CM077012.1, read on the forward strand.
TGAGACAAAAACCTTTCTGTACTATTTTTGCCTCGCTGAAAAAGTTTGTAATTGACTTTTTTGCCCTATCTGCAGAGGGGGACACGATAGCTCCCTCACCTCCCCCAAAAAACGGAGCGAGGGGGATCCCTTGTGGTGTTATGGTGTGCGCCGTAGGGGTTTTTCTATACAACTGCACAAGAAGTAAATCGCTAACGGCCATAGTTCGTGAGATATTAGCCTGATCACGGACTTTCCTTGTAACCCTGTATAGCAATAGCTTTCTACTTCTCCTGCCTACCTACCATTCACTAAGAAATAAAGGAACCATAAGCTGTAGTCTCCTGGTTGTCGATATGTTGAGCTTTTGACTGCATTAACTGCGGCACTGTGCTCGCATTGCAGTAAAAGCACAGATGGGTTTGGTTCTTGCTTTTCCTCCCGCTAGATAGTAGAGACTGAGGGAATATACCTAGTTTTGACTCTCATGGGGTTATTAAATGTCAGAGGAAAAATGCTCCGGACAGGCTGGAATGTCAAACGTCGGATTTCGGTCTGAATGCTACTTTCGTTATGAAATAAGTTTCCGCAGAGGCGGCTGGCGCTGTCGCCGGTGCACTCAACAGCCACAGCTACATCTACGACGTTTGGAAGGGTTGCAGCCTCTCGCCTAAAACCGTTTTTGTTTTTGGCTGCAGCCTCTCGCCGAAAACCGTTTTTGTTTTTCTTCATACCTTACCAAAAATTAAAACTTTTGAGCTAAGGTAGGTTATTTTCCTGTAAAACGCACACAATATGTTGTAGCTATAATCCTCTATCAGTTGGGAGCTGCAACTGATCGAAGCCATGAAATTGATTGAAACCAACTTATGTGGGAATTCGAGCCTTAAACATTGGTATCCCACGTCATTTGGCTACGTGTTTCAGTTTCCATGTCGCTTCGGGCTGCGATGGCTGCAGTCCTCGTGACGTAACTTCTTTCATCGTCTGCTGCTAGCCGACTCACTACGGCACGTTTTGTCAAACGGGCTGGGGAAAGGGCTGGCTTTTGTTCTTATGAACGGTGAGATTCTGCCATGTTCTCAGGCAAGAATTTGGATCTCTGTATCGCTAAGAATTACTAAGCAAAATTTATGCTGTTCATGAAGATCCCACACTGGGAATTTTCCAGATTTGGCTCAAATATTTCTACTACGACACTTAATCTGAAATGTACGCATAAACGGACAGTTAGCAACGGGCTTTTTCTTACTAACTCGCAAAGAACACCCAATGAGCTGATCCCATTCAAACCGCAGCTTTCTATAAATGTAGCTTTATTGTTTAGAAAATTTACCAAGATGGTGAATATCCCAGAACGTTACTTTCTGCAGCAAAATGCAGTCATAGCTTCAAAATGAGAACTTAATGTGTTGGCAGACAGAACTCACCGGGAAATCCTGGAAGACGCTTCAAAATTTTGCTCATTTTTGTTCATTGCTGTCTGAGTTGCTGTGGCCAGTTTTAAGTCGAAATTCCGAAAGGGAGTTCTTGGAAGCAAAAATACACTGCTGGCCACCCAAAATGCAACACCAAGAAGGACACGAGATAGCAAAGCCAGATTTACTGGACACATAACAGATACAAAGATGAAACGATTGAGCTTACAGGCCAGTGCTACTTACGGATCACGCAGACATCAATAGTTCGTGTGGCCTCCATGGCTGGAAATAACGGCCGCTACACGCCGCGGCATCGAACGAAAGAGGCTTTGGATGTGGGCTTGGGGTATATCGGTCCAGGCTGCTTCCACACGTTGCCACAGTTCATCAGGCGTAGCCACGGGTGGTGCTTGCCGGGCCACTCGGTTGCTGATCAGCGACCAGACGTGTTCGATGGGCGACATATCGGAAGAACAGGAGTGCCACGGCAGCAGTGACACCTGGTGGGCCGTGAAGAATTGTTGTACGATGCTTGCCACGCGCAGGCGCGCATTGTCCTGTTGAAACGTGGCCGCTGAAAGGTCCTGCAGGTAAGGGAGGACTACAGGCTCCAAAACGTCGGAGATTGTGCAGTGGCTGTTGAGTGTACCGGCGATGCGTACCAGAGGGGTGCGGGTGTCATATCCAATAGCGCCTTAAACCATAACGCCAGGCGACGGACCGGTATGGCGATGCATAATGCAGGCGTCATACAGTCTCTCGCCGCGTTGCCGCCACACGTGGATACGACCATCGTGGAGTTGCAGGCAGAAGCGGGATTCGTCGGAGAAAACAATGTCGTGCCATTCCGTAGTCCAGGTGCGGCGTTCCACGGTCCACTGCCGCCGCAGTCGCCGGCGGTTTAACGTGAATGGTAATCGGAGCAATGGGCGCCGTGCGACAAGTCCCCGCTCCTGCAGACGACGTCGAACGGTACGTGCTGACACAGGTTGTTGCGCAACACACCCTATTTCCTGCGCTAACGTGTTCGTGATGTGGCGGTGCGAGCCGTCATTGCCCGCTGCACAACATGCCGGTCCTCTCGTTTGGTGGTGTGCCACGGCTGCGGCAATCGCTCACGTCAGTCCGTCCGTCCCTCCTGCACCCACCGAATCCCTACTCGCCTCACTGTGGCTGGATGTCGTCCCACACGGGCGCCGATGTCTCGGTACGATAAACCGCTGTCGCGATAAGCCACTCTTCTTCCTGTGTCGAACTCCTAAACGTGCTGGAATGACTGCCGTATTCTGCGACGAGGCATCAGGAAGCTTCCCACGCACAGGTTCGGCAGCACAACACACTTCCACTACATACACCACGCCTTCTGTGCACCCTTCTTATAGTGCTTCTCGGTGGCGTGCCGGGCGCACATGATTTGTATATGCCCTGCAATGCTAATCGTTTGCATGTCCTCTTGCGGGCGACGCATGCTGCGAATTTCAGGCCAATCGGATGTTTCCTTCTTGGTGTTGCATTTTGGGTGGCCAGCAGTGTATTATCATGCTTTTGCTAGGAGGGAAAAGTGATAGGTGAGAACATGTCTGTGATCTTTTAAAAGGGCGTGCGCAGCCACCGGCACCAGGATTAATTTGTTCTGTCATGTGTTCATCGCAAGGAGCAAAACAACCTCCCTTAACCCTTTTAAGGACCAGGGCCCTGAAATCTTGTGTAGCTTAAAATACCATAAAGCCCGACACTATCTGTTGCTTCTTTCAGAATTTCTCTCCTTCCCTTTACAAATTAATCAAAGAACGATAAGAGCTCGGTCACCACACGGAACTTCGGACCTGTAGTCTTGATGTGCATTGATCTTTAGATGTTTCCCAGTGACAATCACTGCATTCTTCTACAGAGATGTCATGCGATATCATGAGAGTAAATGATTTAGCTCCTGAAGATAGCAACGCCTGCTTTACTTATTTATTTAGCAGCAACAACCGTGACTGGGGGTGACTTCTACTAATCCCGTAGAGGCCGTGTAAAATCAAAGAAGAAGTGGGGGTAGGAAATCGTACCCACCCTAGACAGGTGTTTTCGGGCGGTCGTGGTAGTTTGGATGTTACTGCGTTTCAGGCATTATGGTCGTTAAGGGTTAACAGGGTTTTATTTATTCCATGGGTGGTCGTAATCCATAGTGGTGACGCATGTGCGTCACTCTCATGAAATATGCAGTGTTTCACTACCAGTATAGAGTTGTGTGGGTAATTATTTTACCTATAATTCATTAAACATTATACAGGGTGTGTATTTAAAATACATTCCTTCTGAAAGAACAAATTCATGGCTGCAGCTGGAGCTGTGTAAAAAGATGAAACGAAATGGCTGAGGAAAAACCTATTTGAGCACCATATGGAAAGACCATCAACGCGATTCATAAAGAGGTATTACAAACTTATAACTCAGACTTTTTCGTATTTATGTATTTCAAATATGTTAGTACATCAGTGATAACAAGAAGTACACACATTGAGTTCATATTAAACGAATATTTCTCATTGGTATGGTGCTCAGGGGTGCTCAGGAGGTGGTACTAAAAACACAATTATTCACTGCAGTAAAAATCAGGGTATAAAGCTTGCATCGTAAATGATATACCGAAGCAGCGCCGAGTACATTTCGGTTAGTTAGAAATAAGTTCAAAAAATCAATTCTGTTGGTGAAAAGGGAGTAAAAGAAGGAGTGTGTCTAAGGAATAAAGCCGAACCAGTACCGTTCAAATAGCTTTAACCTTTTACGTCACGATTTCGTTTGTTCAACGTCGTCACATTGTAAATTGGCTGAAACATTTCGCTGTACGTAGTTGACACCATTTAAACAACAAGCAATCTTCTTTGAGCACTAAAAGATACATAATAATTTAATTTTAAAAGTGATATCTACAAAACTGAGATGCAGATCCTATCTCATCTTACATAGCGCTGATACTGGGTTTTAGTAAAAATTATGAGTTTGAAAATTTGATTACTCTCTTTAATTCCTTTCATTAAGAGGTGTTGGGCATTTTTTTGCATGTTTTAGCAATGGCAAATAGTAGTTATTTCTTTATTTTACTTTCTCTCTCTCTCTCTCATTCCGTTTTACAAATTGAGTAGCTTTGTAAAAAAAAAAAAAAAAAAGCAAGATAAAGAAGGAGGGTTGTTTGAAGCCCCTCACCCAGAGGGAATGGAATGCGGCCAACCACAGGTCCCCTCAGTCAAGTTATTAAATGCCAAGCATTCACACAAAACAGAAAACATCGTACTCCTCAGGCCATTGTTGCTTCCCCAGCGAGCACCAGCAGGAGAATGATTAGAAGGATTGCACTTTCATTACTTGGCCATAGACCCTTGGGGCTAAACCCGGGACGTTAGGGTCACGTGTCGGACGTCAAGACTCCCTAAGGACCACTGTTTGACGATTCGGGAGCACGTGATCGACAGCAGATGGTGAGCCAGGGCGTGCGCCCGAGAGCTCTCACCCTCACGCGTCCTTCTGCATCTTTCATCTTTTCCTGCTCTTACGCTTCCCATTCATCTGCATCTTAGCGAACAGGTTGGAAGCGGTGTTTAGAATGTCCCGTTAACGTCATGCCTTGGGGCTAAAAGGACTTCATCAGTGATAGCTTTTTCCGTTTCGGTTCTCTGTCCAGGGAGTCACTTTGAAAAAGAATCGAAGAGGTAGCCTTTGTTAATGCGCACTGAACTACTAGAGGAGAATTATTACGGACATGGGTTTGCCCCTCATACGTTTTGAGGAAAGCATGCAACATTAGCAAAAAGAAGCACGCTATGGAAATAATGTAGCACCAGCTGCAGATACAAGAAAACTTGAGAATGTTTTTAACTCCATCACTTTAAAATTTGGTATCAGAACTGTTCATCTTTTAATGTTACGTTAATATAAGAAAATAAGATATTTGTCAATCATTATGAGCGTTTTAATTAGTTTCGAACTATAAAACAACATTTTCTGGTTTGATAACCAAAAAGATATGATTATTAGAAGTCCGAACTTTTAAAATATCCGTAAGAAAAATTCAATTTTTATACACTGTTCAAAACAAATATGATATAAACACCAGAGAGCAGTAAAAGGCACATTTCAAATGCACCGCTGCTGGAAGAAAAGGAAGATTTAAATGGAAATATTTTTTTCTAAACATCAATTGTAACAAATCAAAGAAACCAATTTTATACGTGTTTATTCATTTAAAAAAAATATGGAAGTTTAAAGATAAAGCATCATCTTATTTTTCCAACTTTCAAACTTGATTCAAAAGTTTAAAATAATAACGCTGGAAACTCTTAATGAATTCTCTTATTTACGTTCTGAAGAGTATCAATACCCGCTTCAAATGTTTAAGAAGTTTCCTTTTTTTCTGAACGCTAGCATACTTTCCAATGAAAAAAAAGTAAAAGGAAAAAAAATAGCGTTTGAGGTAGTCACTTTGTTCTCTGTCCAAATTGATATTCTTGTTTTACAAAATTTTCAAAACTTCTTTGTGTTTCAAATATCCTGAACAACTAAATATACACTGATTTCCCTTCTCTCACACTTCTCATTAAGATTTTTTGGAAGTGTTTCGAATTTATCATAAAAAACTCTCAATGATTCTGGATATTTAAAAATCATGTTAGAAAACTGTCATCTCTAAAGAAAAAAATACGGCTTCTTTGTTAATTTTAGCTGTCTTAAGTTTTTGCCAACAACCTCGGATTCTGATAATTGCGAAGTTTTTTTATTGATGATTTAGAAACATCGTGAAATAGAAAAACGTTTCTTTTGCACGAGGTTCCTTCAGGAACTGTCAATTTTGTAGTAATTTCACCCCTCTCCCCGTTCTCGTTGTTACCCAGGAAATTGTCCACTGAATGCATTAATACGTACGATAACGTTCGAAGAAAATACGGAAAAATTTATTTTGTTTACATTTCGTTTCGTATTTAATAGGACTCGCAAAATGGGATTTCCCACTGTTTTATTTCCTTTTTTTATTTTAGGAAATTCTCCGATTTTCGCATAATTTTGTGTTACTTAATGTAGGATTATGACATTTTTTTTTTTGGATGCTCCTGAAGTTTTCAGTTTACGAGAAAATTTTCTGCTACTAGTGCTCCAAGCCACATAATTCCTGAACTTCGAACTTAAAAGAGTCGATTTGAAGGACAATTGTAAATTTCACAAGTTTGAGTTGTGATTCTATAAGACTTCACGGAGAGTGTACGGATGCTGCTACATGCCTTGCCATGCCAATATGCAAAATGTTGCAAAGTTACGTGCCTATCGGCATGAATCATTTTTTTCAATTTGAGTAGTTTTGATTTCCGACTGACACCATTCTTCAACATATTAACCAGATCTTACATGTTCTCTAGTGTCTTCAATAAGTTACCAATGGATATCAGCCGGAGAAACTTCTTTTTCCCACTGAAATAGAATTACACCGGAAATAATTAGCGTTTTGAACTGTCACAAAATCTGCAATGTGTGCGTGCATGTCATCAGGCTGAGTACTGTAGCATTGCTATTCGAGAGCATTACTATCTACACTCTCTGTTATCTCACTTCCTGAAAGAGGAATGATAAGCCTTGCAACCTTATTTTTTTCACTAACCGTTGTACAACTGATCTTGTGCAGAATAGCTGCTATATTCTGCCCATGATTTTTAAGTAACACACATTGCATCAACCCTGATGAAGCTTCAACTCAACAGTAATTCTTTAAAGGTTGTCATGTTCCGAGTTAATGGTAGGCGGCATTAATGCCGACTTCTAAAAATTTCCAGGATTTTCGCATACAGAGTTCTTCTGTCATTACGATGCCGATTTTTTAAGTTTCGTTCCCAAATAAACTAATAAGTGAAAAGTCGATCGCATAACGTGTTTCATCCGCCAGAAGACATATTCGAGGTTCATTAATGTCTGAACTAAAAGTTTCGTAAAAATCTGAACCGCAAAAAGTTGTAAAACGTGTAGAAATCTAATAAAATGCTAAAATTATTTAACACCATTATGGCATTTTAACTCAAATCACGAAACTCTGGGATTGAAGATATTTGGAATTGTTACCTTCTGCTATAGCACTGTTGTTTCTAAGAATAGTGGTAAACCGTACAACAAAGGACGGAAACATTTCCGTCAATAAGTAACTGCATAGCTCCCCAAACCACAAACCTAGGATGTTTTCACCCTTCAGCTTCATGAATTGTTGCAGAGTATTTAATAACTTTACTCGTTTCTTTTCCCGATTAATTACATAGTTAATGTGTGATATGCATTGATTTGTATATATTTATAGGGAAATGGCAGGAGTTGATGACATCATGATCAAAGTAAAGACTCTAAAACGGAGATGGGTTGCTAGAGACAACTGAAGTACTGGAAATCGACACTAAGGGACAGAAAAAGACCCATAAGAAGACGATGTGGTTGATAGTGGATAAAATTCGAAAGCATGCTGGAGTTCCTTGGTTCATTTTTTTTTTTTTACTGAAGACAGAAAGTTGTGAAGCAGACTTGAAGAAATGTTCATCCAGCACTGGATTAATAATGGTTGACGATGATGGGGGTAGGTATTTAAAATTTTAAAATGTTAGGTATGTAATTAAAATTTATGTGCCATCCACATTACTTTGATAGAAATTCAAGTACTTAAGCGCTTCGATAGCCGGTGCCTGCAAAAGTAAAGGACTGACGAATAGCGATTTCTCCAAGAATTTGCTTGTTGTTCGATCCTACCTAAGGTTACTATGGGTTAGATCCTCTAAGTAAAATGAAGAACTGTTCCAGGCGATTTGAGTTTTATGTATGACTCCTGCTTCCCCACGATACTTAACGAAAAACCACTTGTTAGGCATCCCATCAAAAATAGAAAGGTCAATTACTTGTCAGATTCTTTAAGCAAAGGCTAGAACTAAGCCCACTTAAAACTTTTTATCATATTTCTGATTTATGAAGCTAGAAAAAGTATCGATTCCAGTGACGCGTTATGATTTATTAGCGCATTCTTCAGTGTGTCTGCAATTACTTTTATGATTCAAGTTGTCCAGGGATCACTTTTTAAAATGCATTTTTGCCAAGCATTGATTTAATTACGTGTGCGTGTGTGTATGTACAAGAGTTCGAAATTTAAAAACTTACCAGTTGACTCAAATAAGTATCTGAGCTGAAAGAGTGAGCAATGTGAAAGTTTAGGAGTGATTTCGTCGTTTTAAAAGAGCAAAATCTGTATGCCAGAACGCTCTGGAATTTCGTCTGTCAGTAAAAATGATAATCAGTAGCTGAAATGGATAATTCTAAATAAGCTGTGACCAAGATTCCCATATATTTTTTTTATTTCAGATATTTAAATCTCAATCATATTTTTATTTGTCACGATATCTATGGTTGAAAGAATTAAAATGTGTGTGTGTGCAAATTTCTTTTGGACCTAACAGTTTCAATCCTGGCCAAAGTTTTCGACGTATTTGCCAATTTCGGAATTTTTCTTCTACCTAACGAAGCATATATTAATATTTTATGAAAGTTTTTCTTCTGGAAAACGGATTGGGGAAAATATTAAAATACAAGTATAAACAGGACATGCGTTTCTTTAATTTTTTAAAAGTCTAAAACAATTTTTCGACAGAAAGTTTTTGGGCTGGTTGGGGTCATGAGCGGCGGAAGGTATCGGACACGGGGTCTGGACCACCCTGGAATTTCATGGTACCCTGACTGAAGTAGGGTCTTCCTACGAAACATCTTAAAATTTTCTGGTTCACATATGGTATCAACGTTTTTTTCAATAAAAATTTTGAAGTTGTGAATCCGTTTATTGGTGTAAATATGACATAAATGGTAAGTCAGATAATATTCGAAAACTTGAAAATTTCGTCGTCCAGGAGTGGAAATCAAATCCGCGTCTCCCGTTTTGCGCCCGAGTATGCTAACAAACACTAAACCACGCAGAGCGACCAAGGCTCAAGTTTCCGATACTTAGAATATAACCATCACAGGATTCGCTAGTCGAAGCAAATCCTGTGATGGTTAATCGCTAGTCTTTTTTTTTTAATGAAAATTCCCTGAAGACGGTCACCACGTTTCGCAGTTTTCTGGAAAACGTTTCAAGTACAACTCTGAAAACTGATTTTGCACAAGTTGAAAAGTTAGCTCACCGTTGTGTCTTTCACTTTTTTGTTGTTGTCATTGTTGGAGGTTTAACGACCACCGTAAGCAACTCAGTGGGCTATGAACAATCGCCGGTCCCTCATTTAGGGCCACTGGTTCCAGGGAAAGAGAGCCAGTGCCGTAAGGCAAACACAACATCTATGTCTCTCCGGGATTCGAACCTGGACCCATCTCGGACGAATAGTCAGAAGCCAGCACTTATACCACTGCGCCACTGGGCGACGTTTTTCATTTTAAAGAAGATCGTTAAAGAATTCTCAAATGGTAATGGGTTAGACATATTGCTATATGAACTGACTGACCACCGTTAAACAACTGAGATATTAGATTGGATTTGACCAGGGGGAAGGTGAAGACCGAGAAGCATAGCACCTAGGAACTGGGTAGATGAAATTCGAAAGTATGCTGGAGTGACTTGGAAGAGATATGCTCAAAAAGTTATGGAAGAAACCTTCATCCACACTGTTAGAAATCTGTGTAACGTTTTTTAGATTATTTGCATAAGTTCACACATTTTTTTTGAAAAATTCTGTGGAACATGGAAAAACTCTAGCCTTTGTGTAATATGTTTCGGAGTTTGGTGTAATATTCCACAATACCCGCAATGTATTCAATGCGCATGCGCAAATTTTTCAGAGGTTGTGTAACGTTTCGGAGTTCCGTGTAACGTTTCGGAATTTGATTAAATATACATGCTTATTTCTCTAAGAATTGTGTAATGTTTTCAATATCGGTGTAATGTTTCAGAATTTTATCGCTGTTTGCTTGCTGCGTCTCAGATTTAGGGCATGCGCCGTGAAATTCTAAAGCTGTGTTTGCTTTGCTGGTCATCGCAGCATGTGGTTTGTGGCGACGTGGATTCCGAATTGTGGCGACGTGGATTCTGAAATCAAGGTTAGTACTTTTTCTTTCGGTTAACAAAAGACAAATTAATTCATGTTATATACAAATGTGAAATGTCTCACCCTAGCTTTAGATTAATTGCGTTTCGTGTTCGAACAAAATTGCTGATCGTTAGGCCTAATGTATAAACGATCTCGCTAAGAGACTGTTTACTCGTGTCCTTTTTGTTTTCTAAAAATTAGGACGCCTGAAACGTTTGAGTGTTACGGAACAAATGTCTGTTAAGTATACACTTTAAGATTAAAACCGTGTCAACTGTAGTTCCCCTTTCCCTAACGAAAGCAAAAATTTACAACAAAAGTTGTTTCGTAAGCTCGCACTGAAAAAACAAACTAAGCTGGAGCAGCAAAACCAATTTTGCTGTATTTTGCTAGCCTATTCAGGTACTTGAGCATTTTTTTTTTTTTGCTGACAGAAATGTACTTACTACAGCAGAAATTTCGTTGGCCGTACGAATCACTTTGCTGAAACAGCCAAATGCTTTTGCTATGTCAGCCACACCAGCTGCCATAAAAAATGAGAGCTGCAACAAACGTGTCTGTAATATTCAGCAAAATTCAAGATGATGGTAACAGCTGAAAACGCTAGTACCGCGAAGAAAGTTTGACTAAATGTACTAATAACCGTTCATTAATTCCAGCATGATGGCAGTCTCATGGGCGGTCTGGTCTGTTGTTGTGGCAAAGAATATCTAGCTGGTTATGGTGTGGGGTGTATGTCGTGCTCTCTAAAGAAATTTGAAAGAATAATTTGGAAGAAACCGACGACTTCATATGTGCATGTAAATGTCTGATATACGAGATTGACTGAACAACAGGGGTTTCGGGAACGATGTTATAGTACGATTTGAAGGTAAGTCCGAAGTAAAAGTTGTTGGAAAGAGTGCGATGTGTCCGTACAAGATCCACACAAAAGAACAGTTGCTGCGTTAAGCGAACCTATTTGAAAAAAGACAGAAAAATCTCATTCTCACTAAAACGCAAGAAGTCGTGAAGTGCTGACCTTCGAAATGAGAAAAGAAAAACTGTTCCCGTGAGAACCGAAAATAAAAAGATGTACATGTGTGAACGTACTGCGTATGTGATGTTGTTCCAAAAACCAATATAAAATTGGATAGCTTGTGTTTTCAACCTACATTGTTCTAAGATGTTCAGTGTGATGTGATGTGAATATACTTATTTGACTAAAGAATAAAGGATTATCTATTTAAAGGGGGTAAGTACTCTTTATGCTTTCAACCATTCGTTCTGTGAGTTCAAGAATTCTCTTTCGTTTGTTGAATCCGTCATTTGAGATCAACGCGCGAACCTTTTAGAATTTCTAACACAAGTAAGGTACGGTGGCCACTGCTAGTTAGAAGTCACCGTATCATCAAACACTGATCCCACCAGTTCAATTGAAAATGAGGTGGGCTCTACCATCATCTTGTTTAAAGTAGTGTTCATGCCACCCAACTGCTTTACAGATTATTCGAATCGAAATTTCCTTTATACACTGTGTGATATGTGTGTGAAGAAGGAATATAAGTTCATGCCATTCAACTACATGCACCCCAGATGACTCAAATACAAATTTCCTTCACACACACACACACACACACACAATGCTATTATGAATGTGTTATGATATATGTGAGCAGGGCCGGCTGGACCATAAGGGCAACCGGAGCCCCGCTCTTTACAAAAAGAAAAAAATTATTTTTGCTAGAATTTTCTATATTTATTGTTAGTTTTTTAAGTTTTGGGGCGCAAGACCCTCAAAAATTTATTTTAACGTTTTCCAACCGTAGGTTGAAGAAGCGTATATGCTCCAACTTTGTCCGTCTGCCTGTCCACCCGATAACTCGCGTAAAAATTATTCAGTTTCAATTAAATTTTAGTATGGGGTAGGGGACAACCTGGGGACGAACCCTATTGAAAATAAGCGAAATGGGGTCAAAGGTCAGGACATAGGAGCGAGATCCATTCCATCGCTCTTATGCGTCATACTTACGTAAAAATGCTTCGATTACGACTAAACTTTATCATGTTGTTTCTGAAGTAAACTGAACAGGTTATGCTGAATATCGTCGAAATGGGATCAAAGGTCAGGGCACAGGAGCGAGATTTATTCCACAGCCATTATCCTCATAACTTGAGTGAAATTGCGTCTATTGCGACAAAACTTTAGTATGTTGGTCCAGAGGTATACTGAACCAATTATTTTTAATATCATGGAAATGGGATCAAAGGTCATGGCACATGAGCGAAATTTATTTCACAACCATTATCCTCATAACATGAGTAATAACTTGAGTAAAAATGCTTCTATTGCGACAAAACTTCAGTATGTTGTTCCGGAGGTATACTGAACGAATCAATAGTGAGGGTTGGGAGGAGAGTTTGTCTGCGCGCGACTTCTGGTATGTTGGAAAGCGTATCATAATCAATGCATTGCATGATTTTACTAATCTGTTATAATTTTTTTTCGGTTTATACCCGCCCCTTCCCCCTTCAACTTATTTAAACCTTAAACTTTTCCATATTCATGAAATAAGAAATTATATTTCATCACATTTTGTGACTCCCTATTATATACTCAACAATTTGTGGGTAAACCTGGTACTGAAATTTAAAAAAAATAAAAAGAACAATGTCAAAGTTGTATCTGGGCTATATATGGAGGCCAATCGTTCAGTGACTTTAAAAACAGTGTTGGAAAAAAAAATAAGGCAATTTTTATACATGAGCGTATATAAGAGGTGAATAAAGTAATTAATTTACCAGTTATTCCACTTTCCATCAAAAATCAATCACTAAAACATGTACCAGGAAAAAAATATATATATACGAATTTATTTAAGAGGGATCGTTATTATTCAATACGCAAAAATGTTTGCTATGGAAAATTTTCGCTACACAGATTAGTTAAAGCTATCTTATTTATCATTTTGCAGGAAAGTTTTTATTAGGTAATAAAGAAACCTAAACTTCCTCCTCTCCAGAAAGAAAGTCGTAGATTTCAGCAGTGTTTATTCAGTTCCTCTCTCTTTGCCTGTCTGTCCGCCCGTCTCTCTGTCTCTCTCTCATTTAATGTCTGTCTATCTGTCTGTTGTCTATCTCTCTCTCACTCTCTGTCTGTCTCTCTCCCATTCAATGTCTGTCTGTCTATCTCTCTGCTTCATTTTTTCCTCCCCTGCAAATATTTGGTGTCTCGCTTCCATGTCATTTAAGTTCGATTAACGTATACTGAGTTTAGATACGTGATTCCCACAATTATATTTCAAAATTAAGTTGTGCCCCATCCCCCTCTCCTCGAGTATAAACATTGCACATGAAATTAATGGTGGTGTAAGTTAAAACTAAGAAATGATTGGCAACGGTAACTCTGCTCATAATCGACAGACCTGAAATAATTTATCGTTATTTATTCTTGAATAATCACACAACTAAAATGCCAATGTAAGTTCACTGATAATACAAACATAGAATGAATGAGTTATTAAACAACGACTCCGCACTTTCTATTTAGTCTATTTTAAACAGTCTTACCCTGAATTGTTATCCATTTGGTACTTAACACAAAACAGTTTATATTCCAGTGAAAATCCTTTTCGGTGATCGTAATGCATGTACTCTTTTCGAGCACTTTTTGTAAGAACAACAAACAGCGAGTTCTCGCACATCACTGCGATGTCATTCCAACTAATCCAGGGTCGTGATCCCGTAATTCTCTGTAACGAGCTGCTGGCTGTCGGCATCCACGCAAGCACGAACCGAAACTCACAAATGCAAACTTGCAGCAGGTGTTCAACGAAAATAAAAGAAACAACCAAAGGAAGCCATCATCCAACAATTAAGCTGATTACTGGGCATTTGTTAAAAATGACTAAGTCATCACTTCTGATGATCACTGCAGGTATATACGTTCTAGCTGGGTGTGAAAGAATACAGGATAAGTTATATAAGTTCTAACTGGGTGTAACACATGATACAGGGTAAGTTCTATCTTGTATCGTTTGTTCAGTGAGTAATTAATGTCTTGAAAAGTCACCATATTATATAAATTTAAAGTGTCTCGAATATAAAAATCATTGATTTTTCAGTCAAGCTTGGGTAAACTGAAAATTGGTTTTGTATGTGCCATAGGTAGAATTCCTCGAACGCATTTATTTGTACAGGTGCATTCGCTACAAAAGATGTAGTATCTATGTGTAACACACAATTAACATTTGTTAAGAAAAGTGTTTCTTCATGAATATTTCATTCTTATAACTTCTCTTTTGAAATCTGAGAAAACTCATGAGTAAATTGTCCTTATCTTTCTTCATTCAGTAAGCATAAGTTTCAATAAGGGCTGTTACCACATTACCCATGTTTATCAAGAATTAACTAGTACACCATGAATTATCCTTATTGGAGTTCCTTCTTGAAATGCTAAAAGTAATTTCTGGAAATGGTAATAAATTATCTATCCTGGTGCAAACGAAATTTTCAGGAACACTTATACAGAGAATTATTTGTCAGATATATTATGCAAAACCTTTTTCAGATTTGTTAGAAATGTTTCACATTTCTGTTCCCGGAAGCCTTCAAATGTTTCTGGAACTTTTCTTTGTTTACTGCGGAACGTTCCTCAAAATCAGGTTGCCAGCCTGTTTCAAGAATTTTCAGTAGCATGTGTAAAGTTCCTCAAAGTTGTTGAAAAGGTTCCACAGGACGCTTTCTGTTTTTGTGAAATGTTTTCAAGATTAGTGTGGAACGTTCCTCAAAATCAGGCTGCCAGCCTGTTTCAAGATTTTTCACTAGCATGTGTAAAGTTCCTCAAAATCAGGATGCCAACCTGTTTCAAGAGTTTTCAGTAGCATGTGTAAAGTTCCTCAAAATCAGGATGCCAACCTGTTTCAAGAGTTTTCAGTAGCATGTGTAAAGTTCCTCAAAATCAGGATGCCAACCTGTTTCAAGATTTTTCAGTAGCATGTGTAAAGTTCCTCAAAGTTGTTGAAAAGGTTCCACAGGACGCTTCCTGTTTTTGTGAAATGTTTTCAAGATTAGTGTTCAACGTTCCTCAAAATCAGGCTGCCAGCCTGTTTCAAGAGTTTTCAGTAGCATGTGTAAAGTTCCTCAAAATCAGGATGCCAACCTGTTTCAAGAGTTTTCAGTAGCATGTGTAAAGTTCCTCAAAATTGTTGAAAAGGTTCCACAGGAGGCTTTCCGCTTTTGTGAAATGTTTTCATGTTTATTGCGGAACGTTCCTCAAAATCAGGATGCCAACCTGTTTCAAGAGTTTTCAGTAGCACGTGTAAAGTTCCTCAAAATTGTTGAAAAGGTTCCACAGGAGGCTTTCCGCTTTTGTGAAATGTTTTCATGTTTATTGCGGAACGTTCCTCAAAATCAGGATGCCAACCTGTTTCAAGAGTTTTCAGTAGCATGTGTAAAGTTCCTCAAAATCAGGATGCCAACCTGTTTCAAGAGTTTTCAGTAGCATGTGTAAAGTTCCTCAAAATCAGGATGCCAACCTGTTTCAAGAGTTTTTCAGTAGCATGTGTAAAGTTCCTCAAAATTGTTGAAAAGGTTCCACAGGACGCTTTCTTTTTGTGAAATCTTTTCAAGATTAGTGTGGAACGTTCCTCAAAATCAGGCAGCCAGCCTGTTTCAAGATTTTTCAGTAGCATGTGTAAAGTTCCTCAAAATCAGGATGCCAACCTGTTTCAAGAGTTTTCAGTAGCATGTGTAAAGTTCCTCAAAATCAGGATGCCAACCTGTTTCAAGATTTTTCAGTAGCATGTGTAAAGTTCCTCAAAGTTGTTGAAAAGGTTCCACAGGACGCTTTCTGTTTTTGTGAAATGTTTTCAAGATTAGTGTGGAACGTTCCTCAAAATCAGGCTGCCAGCCTGTTTCAAGATTTTTCAGTAGCATGTGTAAAGTTCCTCAAAATCAGGATGCCAACCTGTTTCAAGAGTTTCCAGTAGCATGTGTAAAGTTCCTCAAAATCAGGATGCCAACCTGTTTCAAGAGTTTTCAGTAGCATGTGTAAAGTTCCTCAAAATTGTTGAAAAGGTTCCACAGGAGGCTTTCCGCTTTTGTGAAATGTTTTCATGTTTATTGCGGAACGTTCCTCAAAATCAGGATGCCAACCTGTTTCAAGAGTTTTCAGTAGCATGTGTAAAGTTCCTCAAAATCAGGATGCCAACCTGTTTCAAGAGTTTTCAGTAGCATGTGTAAAGTTCCTCAAAATCAGGATGCCAACCTGTTTCAAGAGTTTTCAGTAGCATGTGTAAAGTTCCTCAAAATTGTTGAAAAGGTTCCACAGGATGCTTTCTGTTTTTGTGAAATGTTTTCAAGATTAGTGTGGAACGTTCCTCAAAATCAGGCTGCCAGCCTGTTTCAAGATTTTTCACTAGCATGTGTAAAGTTCCTCAAAATCAGGATGCCAACCTGTTTTAAGATTTTTCAGTAGTATGTGTAAAGTTCCTCAAAGTTGTTGAAAAGGTTCCACAGGACGCTTTCTGTTTTTGTGAAATGTTTTCAAGATTAGTGTGGAACGTTCCTCAAAATCAGGCTGCCAGCCTGTTTCAAGATTTTACAGTAGCATGTGTAAAGTTCCTCAAAATCAGGATGCCAACCTGTTTCAGGAGTTTTCTGTAGCATGTGTAAAGTTCCTCAAAATCAGGATGCCAACCTGTTTCAAGAGTTTTCAGTAGCATGTGTAAAGTTCCTCAAAATTGTTGAAAAGGTTCCACAGGACGCTTTCTGTTTTTGTGAAATGTTTTCAAGATTAGTGTGGAACTTTCCTCAAAATCAGGCTGCCAGCCTGTTTCAAGATTTTTCAGTAGCATGTGTAAAGTTCCTCAAAATCAGGATGCCAACCTGTTTCAAGAGTTTTCAGTAGCATGTGTAAAGTTCCTCAAAATCAGGATGCCAACCTGTTTCAAGATTTTTCAGTAGCATGTGTAAAGTTCCTCAAAGTTGTTGAAAAGGTTCCACAGGAGGCTTTCCGCTTTTGCGAAATGTTTTCAAGTTTATTGTGGAACGTTCCTCATAATGATGCAGAAACCCTGGGACGGAATGTTTCAATAATGTGTGGAAGGTTGATCACTTTTGTTGAAAAGGTTTCTCTCCTTATTGTGGAACGTTCCACAAAATCCTCCCGGGACAATGTTTCAGACTTCTTCAAAAATGTGTGGAACGTTTATCAGGATTTCTTGCATAACGTTTTCAAAAATGTTGAGGCAGCTAAGCTGCCCCTTTTTTTGTGTAATGTTCCACAGATTTTTTATAGTGCAGCAGTGCATTGATAATAGCTGACGATTATTTGTTAGAGCACTTGCATGTATAATCTACGGTTTCTCTCTCTCTCTTTTCTTATTGTTTTACTCTTGAAGATGATGCCCCCCCCGAAATTATCGGGTTCCTCCGCTCATGGTTAGAGTGCATGCATGTCGCTGCTTTGCATCTCTCCAAGAGTGATCAAGAGAAACTCGTTCTTCAGTCACTCAGAGAATATATTGCTAAGTACGATTCCGGACGAACGCACCCACGTTAGGGCTTTTGGATGGAGAAGAATTAAGAAAGTTAGACAAAAACAAATGAATGATGTCATAAGAGAATTCGAAGTGCCACTATTAAATTTGGATGCTGATGAATATTATGAGATGATCAATTGGACTAAAACGCGTCTTACCGAACTACCCCTGACAAAACACATCTCAGACGAAGATTTGGATCAACTAATCGCAAATTTTGCCGCAGCTGGCGAAGAAATAACCAAGTGTCCCTGCCACACACAAGCTGTAGAACGTTGCGTGAAACTGGTGACCGAAGCAGCTGCCTCAGTGCGTGGATTTGAAGCTAGAGATTCGTTCATAAGAGCAACAATTGCATCACGGCAATTAATGCCTCATTTTTCGAGTAAAGCGGATTACCGAACAAGATATACCACGTAGAAACAAAATTCTGAGCTGCAGGGAGGGTTGGCGGAACTCAAAGTGTTGCCAGTAGCTACTTCCTCGTGGTGTGTTCTGGGTTGTTTCCATATGAGACATTGGAAGCAAGCAAAGACCTACACGTTACACATTCCAAAGCAAACTGAGAGTACTACACATGCATACGCATAATGCACTCAGAACAATGCAATTTCCTATGGATTTTTCCGATGCCCTACATGCCAGGATGCCTTTACCTAGTCTAGGCGTACGGGCCAAATGTGGGAAGAAAATGGTGAACTTCGCGAGCAGGGCGGAGACATAGCCTATTGATCAACTTAAAAACTTTTTTTTCACTGTTATTGAGAACACTAAAGGACAGTTTTCCGCACTAGGGGTTACTCGATTTCAATTACAAAGAAATCCTTCCGTTTTTGCTTACGGCCCAATGCGGTTGGAAAAACTCGAAGTTAGTGTGCCGTGCGGAGACGTAAGATATTAGTCGATTTAAAAAAAATATTTTGTTGTTCTTGTTGATTTAAATGACAACTTTTCCGCACTAGGCGACATGCAAATTATAAAAACAAAAATTTCGGCCCACCCTAGTCTACAACATACCAGGCGTTCACAAGACAGTCCTTTAACTGGTTCAGATTTGACGGAAGTAGACTGTGCTCCCGGATTTGTCTCTCTAACATGTCCTACATATTATCAATGGGGTTCCGTTCCGGGATTTGCGGTAGCCAGGGAAGATGGTGGAAGTCGCTGTCATACTCTCTGAACCAGTGCTGAACAAATATTGGGCGACGAACAGTAGCACTGTCGCCTGTGGAACAGTCGTCATCTGCTGGACAAAGAGGCAACATTACAGGATGTATCTGATCAGCAACAATTTTCAGGTAATCCTAGTAGGACACCCGACCTTCCATCAATATCAAGAGACCCGTTTCGTACCAACGGAACGTGCCCGACACCATGACACCACATACAAAACCTTGAGTTGTGTTTACAAGGTAAGCTGGATCAATTGCTACATGGGGCTCCCACCAGACTCTCTGCCTACAGTCGGTAAGAATGAACAAGGTGTATCGTAACCAGTCGGACCGCAAGACTTTTTCCAGTCTTCCAGTGTCCAGTCACGGTGTTCGTGACACCACTGCAGGCGAATGTTCAGTTCTTCGCTGAAATCAGTGGCTTCCATACAGGCATGAGACTGCCAATACCGATTCTCTTCAATTCTCTGCGCCATAGTTTGCTAAGATATGGGTTAGGAATTTCCTTCATTGAATGCTTCGGTCAGTTGCTACACACAAGCACAAGCCTTCTTGGTGACGGCTTTTCCACTTATTGAAAACCTGGAATATCTTACCCTTTGAGAAAGCAGTCACCTTTGATGTTTTCAAAATCCGTGTCCTAGCAAGACGGGAATCCAAGATAAGCCCTTTATCAAATTCTGGCAGATCTTTTGTTTTTCTCATTGTGATCAACACTACTGACGATTACTGAGATGCCTAGATCACGCGGTGTTGGTCGTAACCACGTATTTTGCATACACGCTGCATAAGTGACCTTTTTTTATATCTGCATAAAGGTTTCTAATTCAGTGGCTGGTGTGTGTATCTAGAATTCTTATATAATGAATGTCAAGTGACTAGCTAGCGTCCTAACAACTTAGCTCTCGGATTACCAATTACACTCACGGACAATGAAATTTGTGCACCAAGAAGGAAGCATCGGATTGAACTGAAATTTCATGGACGTAATGATACGGATGAATGACACACATGATGGCAAAAACAGAGCTGCAGGACATTCACAGAAGGATCTGTGGCATGAAGTCCGGTCATCTTCAATAGCTGGTTGCACCGCCTCGTGCGGCGATGCATGTTGCAATACTGTCCGGCATGGAGGCGAACAGACGCCTGATGTTTTCCTGTGGCAAAATGGCCCACATGCACGTGTTGGACGGTGTGCTCTAAATCCCGGATAGTGCGGCACGGTGGCAGCTGGCGTTTTAACTGGTCCCAGACATGCTCGACAGGGGACATGTCCGAGGAGTTGGGAGGCCATGTAAATGTCTCGACATGACGTAGGTAGTCCTGGACAACCCGAGCCGTGTGCGCGCGGGCATTATTCGGCTGGTATATCGCACCTGGAACCCCGGCAATGAATGGTAGCACATGGGGCCGTAGGATCTCAACCACATACCGCTGGCCCGTCAATGATCCACGTACCACTATTAGAGAAAATGGGCTATCGTAGGCAATGGCTCCCCAGACCATAATGCCTGCAGTGGGAAAGGTGTGGCGCTCCATAGTGAGGTTGGGATTGTGCCGTTGACCCGGGGAACTCCACACCCGGACACGATGATCATCTGTCCCCAAAACGAAGCGGCGCTCATCGCTAAATATCCCACGTCCCCAGTCTGTGACGTTCTACGCCGCTCTGGCTTGGAACCATTCCACACGGAGCCGGCGATGATCCAGTGTTAATGGCAGCACACGTAAGGGGCGCTGAGATCGCAGATTTGTTTCCGCGAGGCGCCGAGAAGTGGTTCGTGGGCACACAGGAGCCGCTACATCTGCCTCTATAGTGGACTGGGACCCCGTGGGATCCGTTCATGCTTGGCGCACGATCCATAGGTCCTCTCTACCGGTGGTCCTCCTGGTCCGTCCGGAGCCGCTTCGCTGTGTGGCAGTGCCGTCACGTGTCCACTGCTCCCAACACCGTCGAACGGTATGGTCAGAATGATCCACATGGCAGGCTATACGGCGCGCTGACGACCCTGTGGTTTTCAGCCCGATGATCAGGCCTCTCTCAGAGTCCATAAGTTGCGTAAATAGACGTCTCTGGCGTCTATTTACTTGTCACTATGTATTCTTGCTTGCGTCGGTCGGTGCTTTTCGCTTTCATGGGCCATCGACTACACGCCGGTTTATTAGGCTGCCGGATCGTGCTTGCAGCACCACAACAGGGTGTGAGGTCATGCGCAATCGCACCAAACGTGGATCATTTGCATACCGGCACGCACTCTAGCTATCTGCAAAGTTTCGCGTTTGTAGCATGTTTTCTTCTAGGTGCGCAAATTTCATTCTCCATGAGTGTAGGTAGCTTTGAAACGGTTTGGCCGTCGGACGACTGCTTACCATTCTCAGCTCATATAACAGCATACGAACTAACATTCTAATATCCTGGTCACTGAACAAATACCTAGAGTCATTCAAAATAGAGTGACTATCGAACGAATTGTTAGTTTTCTAGCAGGCTTGTCATCAGTCGGCTAGCTGGAGTACCAACAGACTAGCCATGGGAAAAATAGTTGACATTATAAGGTCTGTCCACTGAACCACCGGATATATTATACCAGCTTCTCAATCTTTACTTCATTTATTAAAAACGTGAGAACAAAGATTCATACGAAACTGGAACTATCTCAAATCAGTTTAATGGTGTAAAAGCAAATAATACTTGTACCAAAAGCGAGCGTTCGCGCTTCAGACAGACGGCTTTTCCGAGGCTGTTAATTTTACAAAGTAAGTAAAATAATGCAGATTAAAAAACAGGAGAGGGTACGCATTCAAAATTTCAGAATTACTACATTTGATTTATAATGGATGATGTCAGGTTGTTTTAATTCCGTATGGCAAAGATTGTGAGCATGCTAATGGATGCTAAGTCACCTGTTTCTTGTCTACATAAAGTTACTGCAAACACATGGAAAGCTCGCTTGATAAATATTCATCGAGTACTTTTGGTTTCTCAAGAGTACGAAATGAATGTATATCACCAATAAACGGATTCGAAAGAGTTCCAGTTCTTTTATTATTATTATTATTATTATTATTATTATTATTATTATTATTATTATTATTATTATTATGTGAAAAGGTAAATATTACACCGGAGGAACGTATTGAAGTCAAAGTAACAAAAAAGTTCGACTTATTTTTATTTTTGGCAAAATATTTTGTTTCTCAGGAAACACATTATTGTGTTACATAATAGGAAACGGGAAGAAATGTAACGCATGGGCATCGCCATAGATGTATCACAGAATTTGCTAAATTTTTCTTTCTCGCATCTCATATTTACAAAACAATAAAAAGGTCATCAAACTCTCAGGAAGTCTATTGTATACATAATCATCACATTTAAATAGCAAATACTCGTGCCTTCGGTGAAGCTATTTAAGGAAAGTGTAATTTCTGAGAAAAATTAAAGATTCTCTGCTCTTGTTTCATTTTTTAAAACAAGCACTTGTTAATTAGAAAGAAATGTCTCCATATTTACCCCAATGAAAAATTTAACATTTTGATTACACTGGTCTAAAAGGGTTTTATAACATGAACAAATGTAACTGTTTTAAACTAATTTTTGGGTGCTAATTTCAGATATGACCTTAAAAAATGGCCACCACGTCACGTTTTTATATGGGCATTAAATATGTATACATTAGCGCTTGTAGGCATGTAAAAAGGACACTAGATCTCATTATTGTCATATTTCGCCTCCGGACATGTTATGGGTGGCAACACTTGCTTTTTCACAGGTAAAGAATATACACTGAATGGCCACTTTATAATGACCACCCCCTCAGTACTTCGTTGGGCCACCTTTTGCCTTTAATACTGCGTCGATTCTTCGTGGCATGGACTCCACGAGATGTTGATAGGTGGTTTGTGGAATCTGAGACCATGCTTGATGAATAGCACTTTCCAGGAGTGTGAGATTGCAGGGATGTGGATCCAGCTGTCTGATGGCTCGTTCAACTTCATCCCACAAATTCTCAATGGGGTTGAGATCTGGAGATTGTGGGGACACCTAAGCAAAGTAAACCCACCGGCATGTTCCTGAAACCAATCCTGTACAATACGAGCACTATGGCAGGACGCATTATCTTGTTGAAAGTAGCCATCGCCATTGGGATAAACCATTCGCATGACAGGATGCACTTGGTTTGCAACGATGTTTAGATATGATGTGCCAGTCAGACGTCGATCAACACGAATTAAAGGGCCCAAAGCATGCCAGGAAAACATTCCCCAAACCATAACATTGCCTCCACCAGCTTGAAGGGTTGTAGCAATGCATTTGGGGTCCATGCTTTCGTGCTGTTTCCGCCAAATTCTCATTCGGCCATCGGCATGGTGCAACTGAAAACGTGATTCATCGGACCACATGATTTATTTCCAATTATCGACTGTCCAAGCCTTGTGCTCCTGTGCGAATTGGAGACGTTTTCTCTTGTTAACTGCAGACAGCAAAGGTGTTGGAACAGGCCTTCGGCTGCCATATCCCACCCAATGCAGTGTACGGTGAACCGTTCATGCACAGATCATTTGAGGGGATCCTTGATTAAGATGGTCAGTAATTTACTGCACTGTTACCCTTCTGTTGTATGTTACCAGTCTGGACACTCTCCGTTCCGCCCGAGCAGTCACTAGTCGATGACGACCACACGTTGCACGTAGAGATCCAGTTTTTTGTCTGACAGTCCAGTCTTAAACCCTTTAACAACAGCTGCTCTGGAACATTTCACGAATGCGGCGGTTTCGGTGATACTCGCTCCAGGCATGTAAACACCGCCTCGGCTCCGAGCTCCTACAGTCCGTCAAGTCGCATTTTTTACCCATCTCGTCACCCAAAAATCATTTCTACTACTGTCGCAAGCACTAAGCTTTCCCTTTTCATACTAGCATTGCCCTCTGGCGGCAACAAGGGCAGCCATAGCTCATTTGCTTAAAACTGTCAGGTGGTCATAATAAAGTGGCCACTCAGTGTATAACCGCAACCGAACCGCCATTGCTGTGTTTTACATTGAAGGAGAAACCCGTGCTGCATGTTTATGAGCAAAAGTTGGCGAAATGGAGAAAAAGGATCGTCGCGGATGTATTGATGTTCCGGATAAGTTTTGCTATGTGTGCGGACAGTATACAGTTAAAGCTCCTCATTCACGGTTCCCTTATTCGCGTTTTCACTATTCGCGGGTTAAAAAATTGTGCCCAAGTTCCTGTATTCGCGACTAATAATTTCTTTATTCGCTGATCCAGTCGGTATATTAAAAGGATTCGGTGTCCTTTATCGACATCTTTTGAATACTGCTGGCACGTGCCGAGGCGGCTTTTACAAAGAGTGTAACCGAATGGACTAATATCAAAGTAAAACAAACCTTATTGCCACTATGCCTAAAGTACGTTGTCAAATGCCGCCGCCGCCGTATTACACGTTCAGCTAAGTCCTTTTATAAGAGCCGCCTTCGCCACGGTCGGTGTTTTATTGCTTCAACTTGTCAGTCGTTGCAATAATTTTGATTGAATAACACGTGTCTCTTCTGCTTTGTTCCCAATTTATAATGTCGAGTAAAAGGAAAGAAAAATTAGTTCCGACGCGGAAAAAAATAGTGTTGCCGCTTAAAGTAAAAATAGAAATGCTTGACCGTTTACGCCTTGGTGAGTCGTTTGCATCCATATCACGCTCTTTCAATGTTAATGAATCAACTGTACGATCCATCAAGAAATCCGAAGACAAAATAAGGAATTCTATAGCTTCAACCTCACTATCAGCAAAAATTGTTCGTGATCCAGCAATTGAAAAAATGGAAGCTGCGTTATCATTATGGATTGAAGATCGTAACCAGAAAAGTGTGCCCCTAAATGATCTTATGATCCGCGAGAAGGCAAAACGTCTTTACGCACATTTTATAGAACCTGGTGATGAACGTACAGATGGAGGATTTCAAGCATCAGAAGGTTGGTTCAATAAATTCAAGGTGCGACAATCATTGAATAGCTTTAAAATTGTTGGAGAAGCTGCATCTGCAGACACCGCCGCAGCAGAAAGATATCCAGAAGAATTTTCAAATTTAATTGCTCATGGTGGATACAAACCAGAACAAGTGTTTAATGCAGATGAAACTGCCTTGTTTTAGAAAAGAATGCCAAACAAAACTTTCATATCCAAAAGTGAGAAGTCCGCCCCTGGTTTCAAGGCAGCAAAAAATAGTTACACTGCTGCTGTGTTCTAACGCATCTGGAGATTGTGTTATAAAGCCACTAATGCTTTACAGATCGTTAAATCCTCGTGCTTTAAAGAATCAAAACAAGGACAACCTGCCAGTGTTTTGGCGTGCAAATAAGAAAGCGTGGGTTACAAGTGCTATTTTTTGTGACTGGTTCAGGAATTGTTTTGTTCTTGAAGTTCAGACTTATTTGAAAAATAATAATTTAGACTTTAAGGCCGTTCTAGTTTTGGGCAATTCTCCAGGTCACCCTCGTGAGCTTGAAACTATGCATCCAAATATAAAGGTGATATTTTTACCTCCTAACACGACGGCTTTACTCCAACCCATGGACCAAGTAATAATCCAGGCGTTCAAGCTCTATTACATTAGACGAACCTTCAAAATCATACTGGACACCATGGAATGTGATCCTGATATGAATGTGATGCAATGCTGGAAAAATTTGGACATAGCAAAATGCATTGTTAACATAAAAGAATCGTTGGAAGAACTGAAACCATACACATTGAAATCATGTTGGAAAATACTGTGGCCTGTTCTGACTGTCGGAAATGATGAAGAATCCGTGCAAATTCAAACTTTAACTGCAAATATTGCTCAAGTTGCGAATAGAATAGGACGAGATGGCTTTGAACAGATAGAATCAAGTGACATTCAAGAGTTGCTTGAATCGCAAAGTGAAGATTTGACCGAAACCAACTTGGAGAAAATGTTAAATCCGCATTCCATTGAAGAAGAGGCTTCAACGAGCACTGAAAAGGTGACCTTTAACTTGAAAAACCTGAGTGAAGGTTTACGGATGGCAAATGAGCTTTGTGATTTCTTCATGAAAATTGATCCATCTATGGAAAGAAGTCTTATTTTTAAAAGGCAAATTGTTAATGCCACAGCTGAATATCAATCTGAATTGAAAGACCTTTTAAAAGCGGCAAAACAAGAAAAAATTACTAAGTTCTTTAAACGCTTGCCTAAGCCTGACAATAATAATTAATAGATATTGTTAAAAACTCTCATTAAATTGATTTTATTTTGATTTCTTTTTTTATTTTGGAACCTTGGAACGTATCCCTTATAATCCCATACAAATTACCATTCCATATTCACGGTTTCTGTATTCGCGGCATATTTACGGAACATATACCCCGCAAATAAGGAGATTTTACTGTATTTAAAATATATAAAATCTCCTTATATATAAAATCGCAGAGTCGTCCATTGACAAACCCTGAGGAAAGCCTTCTATTTGTACTTAGGATGTCATGTTGAAGATCAAAATAAATCGTGAGCTGCACAAGTCTGCTGCATTTCCTGCTTTGTTGGCGTGAGTAAATGGTTGAAAAGTAAGCTGAAATCCATGTCTTTCGCAGTTCCGATTATTTGGCGTGAGCCAACTGATCACGTGGAAGATTGTTATTTTTGTTTAACCAAAGTGAGTAGCTTTTGAAAGAAGAATAAAAGTAAAATACCGTATCCAAATTTGCCATCAGCCTTAAGGCCTGTTCCGCATGGGGAAAATCTTCCTATACCAAAACTTCCATTGAATTGTGAAAATATATATTCAAATTCATCCAATGAAGATACAGACGCACATGATGATCAGGATCCTACATACACCCCTAAACACCTATAGACGAGCCCCACCTGATTGAGCAATATGAACTGAATGATCTCATTCCAGACCTACATCCAAACAACAAGCTGAACTTTTAGGTTCCCGACTGCAGGAGTGGAACCAGCTAGCAAATAGTACACGTGTGTCTGTGTTCAGAAATAGAAATTTGGGTCTACGTTCTTTCTATGAAATGCAGGATGGTATGTGTTTTTGTTCAAATATTGCGGGGATAATGACAGAATTAGGAATATCTCACGTTCCTGCGGAATGGCGTCTATTTATCGACTCATCCAAGGTTATTTTAAAAGCTGTCCTTTTGTCCAACGGAAACCAGAAGCCTTCTGTTCCAGTGACAAATGCTGGAGAAATGAAGGAGGCAAGCGTATGAAAGCATGAACAAAATTCTCACTGCAATAAAATATGATCAGTTTAGGTGGTAAATATACGGTGATCTGAAAGTGGTATCACTCCTGCTCGGGCTTCAAAGTGGCTTCACCAAATTTTGTTGCTTTCTTTGTATGTGGGACAGTAGGGCCGCAGCAGAACACTACGAAGGGACAGACTGGCCTAAACAAGATGTTTTCATTCCTGGAGAGAGTAACGTTCGTCACAAGCCCCTAGTTAATCCCTCTCATGTGCTGCTTCCACCACTTCATATCAAACTGGGGCTGATGAAAATCTTTGTGAAAGCTATGGACAAATCTGGCCTAGGTTTCTTGCACTTAAGCCAAACATTTTCTCAATTAAGTGATGCAAAACTCAACGATGGCATCTTAGTTGATCCTCAGATACGGAAACTACTGTGTGATTCTGTTTTTATCGAAAATATAAACAGTACGGAGCTCGCCGCATGGCAATCTTTCACATCTGTGGTCAACGGATTTCTAGGTAACCAAAAAGAGGGCAACTACAAACAGCTGATTCGCAACCTTCTCAAGAGCTATAAAAACCTTGGATGCTGGATGTCCTTAAAAATATATTTCCTTCATTCGCATGAGGACTTTTTCCTGACAACCTAGAAGCATTCAGCGATGAAGAAAAAGAAAGGTTCCCCCAAGGTATCCGAATGATGGAGGAGAGGTATCAAGGCAGGTGGGATCCCTCAATGATGAGTGATTACTGCTGGTTTTTGCAAAAGGAGGACAGCACGACACATAAGAGAAAAAAATTGAACTGCTTGTATGGGTATCCGACTACACTGTAAAAGATTTCAGGGCCGAATTACGGTAGACACACAGGCAGCTGAGTGGCCAGTAAATAAACCGTAATTTTACAGTGCCGTACCGTAATGTTCATTAACAGTCTAATGAGTGGGAAATGAAAACGTGTTGCCCACAGACGTGTTGCCTGTCGACTGATTGCACGTGAAAAAACAGGTGTATACCCACTTTATGAAGAACGTTGCCAGATTGTCAAGGTTAAAATACAGTAACATTCAAACAGTTTAAACACCGTGAACACGTAGTTTATCTGCCGAAAATTTATGGTTGACCGCCAGGTGGCGTGCTTACGATTTGTAAACCGTCTTAATCTGGGTGAAACGCTGACTATTCACGGCAATTTTTTACAGTGTATGTGCGTATACATTTACATTTGTGTTAATATTGTTTACTCTATTTCTTTTTGTTTTGCTGTCTCATATGCAGTGATATATATGAATATGGTATTTATACTGTGTAACACTAATTCTACAGCTAACAAGACACATAAATGCTGTAAGACATTACAATGCGAAGCTGTAATACATTACAATGTGAAGCTGTGATGTGTACATATTGCATTGTATACACTAAGTGGCCACTTTATTATGACCACCTGACAGTTTTAAGCAACTGAGCTATGGCTGCATGCTGTTACCGCCAGAGGGCGAGGCTAGTATAAAAAAATAAAGCTTAGTGCTTGCGACACTAGTAGAAGTGATTTCTGGGTGACGAGATGGGTAAAAAATGCGATTTGACGGACTTTCAACGTGGGATGATTGTAGGAGCTCGGAGCCATGGAGCGAGTATCACCGAAACCGCCGCATTCATGAAATGTTCCAGAGAAGCTGTTGTTAAAGTGTTTAAAGACTGGACTGTCAGCCAAAAAACGGGGTCTCTACGTGCAACGTGTGGTCGTCATCGACTAGTGACTGCTCGGGCGGAACGAAAAGTGTCCAGACTGGTAACAGACGACAGAAGGGCAACAGTGCAGCAAATTACAGACCATCTTAATCAAGGATCACCTCAAATGATCTCTGCATGCACTGTTCGCCGTACACTGTGTGACGTACCTGCCAGCAGGACGCACACGACATAAAGGCAGATAGGAATCAGAACAAATGTCTGCGTAGCTCAGTTGGTAGAGCGACTTGTTCCGGAATAAGCGGCCTCGGGTTCGAATCCCGGCGTAGACCAAAAATGACGGAGAAATTTACTTCGTTATAATGGCGCCCGAACTATCCGGATGACCCGGCAGTTCAAAATCTCGCATTGGTGTGATGTTATTTCCACACCGCGAGACAGGAAAAATCAGAGAATTCCTTCTCCAGCGCTTCGAAAAATAAAAAATGTGTGATGTTGCATTCCACACACCAGATTGACTGGGAGTTCTCAAGTGCACGTTCTACAGTGGATGGCTGCCTGCAACGATTCATGGTCACGGCTGACCCGTGGGCCATGCCCCCGGCCCTTCTTCGGGGGGGGATGTGACGTACCTGCCAGCAGGACGCACACGACATAAAGGCAGATAGGAATCAGAGCAAATGTCTGCGTAGCTCAGTTGGTAGAGCGACTTGTTCCGGAATAAGCGGCCTCGGGTTCGAATCCCGGCGTAGACCAAAAATGACGGAGAAATTTACTTCGTTATAACTGCATCGGATGGGATATGGCAGCTGAAGTCCTGTTCGAACACCTTTGCTGTCTGCAGTTAACAAGAGAAAGCGTCTCCAGTTCGCACAGGAGCACAAGGATTGGACAGTCGATAATTGGAAACAATTTATGACAATTGGAAATAATTATCACGTTTTGAGTGGCCCCATGCCGATGGCCGAATGAGAATTTGGCGGAAACAGCACGAAAGCATGGACTTCAAATGCATTGCTACAGCCCTTCAAGCTGGTGGAAGCAACGTTATGGGTTGGGGAATGTTTTCTTGGCATGCTTTGGGTCCTTTAATTTCTGTTGATCAACGTCTGACTGGCACATCATTTCTAAACATCGTTGCGGACCAAGTGCATCCTGTCATTGGATGGTTTATCCCAATGGCGATGGGTACTTTAACAAGATAATGCGTCCTGCCATAGTGTTCGTATTGTACAGGATTTATTTCAGGAACATGCCGGTGAGTTTACTTTGCTTTGGCGGCCCCCATAATCTCCAGATCTCAACCCCATTGAGAATTTGTGGGATGAAGTTGAACGAGTCATCAGACAGCTGGATCCACAACCTTGCAATCTCACACTCCTGGAAAGTGCTATTCATCAAGCATGGTCTCAGATTCCAGAAACCACCTATCAACATCTCGTGGAGTCCATGCCACGAAGAATCGACGCAGTATTAAAGACAAAAGGTGGCCCAACGAAGTACTGAGGGGGTGGTCATAATAAAGCAGCCACTCAGTGTATACATATCTGGAAATATAGCAAATGTTTATACACAAAAAATTGCTCGTGATGGAGAGTTTTTACAGTCATATTTGAATTCAGCACCCTGAAATTAGTTTAAAATACCTTATTTCACCCATGTTATGAAAACAAAGTTTAAAAATGTTGACTAGTGTTATCAAAATGCTGTAGTTGATACAGTTGAGCTATCATTTCTCTTCGGTATACCTTATTGCCTTCCGTGAACTAATGTGTAAGTAAAATGAGGTAAGCGTAAGCATTAATTCATACTAACCTGAATCGGATAAATTATTCTGTTTTTCTCTTTTTTCCTTCTTCCATTTCCTTTTCTTTTTCTTTCCTAGTTATTATTTTAACCACCAAAAGTATGCAACTTGTACAGAGTACTTCCATCCTTTCGAAGTTTATCGAGCAACAAAAGAATGAGAGAAATTAAAGAAACACCTAAATATGCATTCATACATGTACTATTAAAGAAAACTGGAATTTGATTGAAAATTATTCCCTTCGGTACGAAAGAATGGCTTCGCTTTCATTGCAAATCGGTGCTTTATGGAAAGTTGCTTGTAAAAGGTGCAACCTATACTACATTACACAGTCAACAGTTTTGTCTTCCTTTATTAAAGGATGAAACTTGCATGCCTGTAACGTACCAGGAGATGTGACGTACCTGCCAGAAGGATGCACACGACATAAAGGCAGATAGGAATCAGAATAAAACGTCCGCGTAGCTCAATTGGTAGAGTGACTTATTCCGGAATGAGGGGATCCGGGTTCGAATCCTGGCGTGGACAGAAATGACGGAGAAATTTACTTCGTTATATGCCTTAGATTTACATCATCGAGAGCTGAAATGTTCATGGCAAATGTGCAGCCACAAAAAGGACAAGCAAATATTTGATATAGCAAGAAATAAGGAGTTGCTAAAGTAATGTTATGTTAGTTGGTTAGTCGGACGCAACATAGAAACGGGCTGCCTACTCTAGTAGGCGGCAGTAATCTACAGGAGCCGAAACGAGGAAAGAAAATTCTTGAGATAAATATCTGTGATGGTGTACGTAAAAGACACACAATGGTGCCACGTCCCAACTGCGGAAAGAAGACTAAAGATAACAAACGAATTCAGGGTGCTCATCAGACAAACTACGCTTTTCTTAACAGAAGCAAAAAAAAAATCAGGAATAATTTGTGTGTAGTACCCCAAATGTGAGAACCCGACTCAAGGGATGGTAGAAATTTCTACATTTGCAATGGCAAAAGTTTGGCAGAGAAAAAGTAATGTCTGGCACGAAAATTAGAAACACAATATTTTCTTCTTTGTTTTCGCGGATTTAGCATGGAACGCAATGTCCCAAACAAATTGGGTGGTGCAGGTCTAAGCAATGGCTTCTGATCATTCGTCCGAACGTGATCCGGGTTCGAATCCCGTTGGGGCATGGATGTTGTGCTTGTCTTACGTCACTGGCTCTCTCCCTTCCCTTTAACCAGTGGCCCTAAATTAGGGACGGGCGACTGCTTATAGCCCATTGAGTTGTTCACGGTGGTCGTTGAACCTCCAATAAAAAAAAAGTTGGAGGAAATTCAGTATTTAAACCAAGAAGAGTCACATAAGTCTTTC
This sequence comes from Macrothele yani, assembly GCA_039090855.1. Taxonomy (NCBI): domain Eukaryota; kingdom Metazoa; phylum Arthropoda; class Arachnida; order Araneae; family Macrothelidae; genus Macrothele; species Macrothele yani. The sequence goes on from CM077012.1 coordinate 80,376,460, forward strand.
TTCTTGCCTGAGAATTACCTGACATCGAAGTAAGAGGAAATCTTGTCATGCCGTCCCGGTGGCTGAATGCTCTAAGCGCTGGTCTCTGACCATTCGTCCGAGATGGGTCTGGGTTGGAAACCCGGTGAGAATTGGATATTGTATTTGTCTTACGACACTGAGCTCTTTCCCTTCCCAGGAACCAGTGGCTATAAATTAGTGACGTGCAACTCTTTAACTGTCCATCGAGTTGCTCACGGTGGTCTTAAACATCCAAACAGAAAAAAAAAATTCTAGGACACTGAGGTTTCCAAGGAAATAACTCTGCAAAGCTATATCAACTAATCGGGTCAATATCGTAGTTCAAGATGGAGGAACATTTACTGAGCACGGGGTGCTGTTCATCAGAACTATGAGAATAACGTACAGCACAGCATGCATGCATGAAGTCATCGACAAAATTCGGGATTAAATCTGATCTAATGGAAAGCAGCTGACAGAATCACCTCGATAATGATACGTAAGGAAGCTAGACAGCCAGTGAACAAAATGCCAGTTCAAGACAGTGTAACTGGAACTTGTTCTAAATACTCTAATCGAAAACACACCAAAAGGTTTTGAAATATAAAGTACCTCAACTTGAGTTTAATACTGGAGCTTGTTCAAAATAATTTAATCGAAAACACACCAAAAGGTTTTGAAATATAAAGTACCTCAACTTGAGTTTAATCAAGTTTCTCAACAGTAAATTTCCAAACACGGTTGCGTTAGGTTAGAACACCTGTTAATTGATCAGAACAAGTACTGTTCTGATGGTCAATGCTGAGCTCGGGACATTCCAAATAACGGAGAAGTTGCTCATTAATTGCATCAAAATTTAGAACGGCAGTTTAAAAAACTAGAGGAGACACATTTTTTAAACATTTTGTAAATAAATAATTTCCCAACATGTTGGGGTGATTCCGTAGTGAACGCCAACTGGAACACATTGCAAAACAGACATATTTCCATTAGTTTTAACAGTTTAATATATTTTCCATCATAATTTAATAACTATTCATGTTTTCGTTGTTGCTTAGTATGGGTCAGAGATGGAAACAGGTCACGGGTCAATGGGTCAACCGGTCCACAATTTCTTGCGGCTCAAACGGGTCGCGTAAAGATTTTCTTGACCCGATTTCAACCTGGTTTTACTTCCGTTTTATTTTGGAAAAGGAAAAAAAAAGTATTTCAAGGAAAAATGCGTACTGCGGAATTTTGTGCTCGATGCTCGTGCCAGCGGAGTGAAAAATAATTTGTCATACAAAAATATTGTCGTCTCTTTCTTAAAGCAAAGAAAACTTCCACCTGGCCAACGGTATCGTAAAACGACATCATATCGTAAACGATACATCCTTTGCGTTTGTTTTCAGTACGATTGTCCCGAGCAAGATAGAGGCAAATGCCTGTCTCCTGCTTTTTCTGGTGATTCATTCTCTCACAACACGCGTGTCACATTGTAAGAGTGAGAGTTACTTTTCACATCGCATATTTTGCATTGTGCATTCAGAGGTTTTCCTTTGACGTGCTAACATTCCGTTTCATTGCATGTTGTGTCGGAATTAATGCCTTATTTGTTAATATGGATGAATTTAATATTAAGGATTGAAAAAGGCAGCGAGGCCAACAAATATGTTCTTGTTAAAAACAAAAAGGGGAAGAGTGAATACTGAAAATTGTTTCGCCTCATTAAGAAACCAGAATATGTTTCACAGCAACACTAGTTTTCACAAGCTTGTGATGAGTTGAAAGTTTCCAAAATGTGAATATTGATTTCATGAGTGTTCCTTCCTTCCGAGGGGCAATAATGAAATCAACATCCACATTTTAGAAACTTTCAACTCATCAGAGGCTTGTGAAAATTGGTGTTGCTTTGAAACATATTCTGAAGCTTGACATGTTATCAAGAAAACAGCAAAAACTGAAATTAAACATACCACAAGTTACTGAATTCAAAATTTTGTCTGTAGCGCCATCAGAATTAAGTGCAACAGCCTTAACATTACTGCGGAGGGACTGTTTGACTCTCGCAGATGTGTTTGCAAACATGGGTAAAACAGTTAGGTCATGTGAAAAGCGATAGTTTCAACACTTTTTGTAAGTAAATGAGTAAATTATACTTTTCCGTGATACATTTATATGATTTGTCTACAACCTACAATACCCACTGCGGAGAGACTTTTTGAACGCCCAGTGTGTATATATATGATTATGTATAATTGTACATGGTCACGTATAATTATAAATCGAGTTTCGAATTTGCAGTTCGAAGCAGATTTGTCTTGGTGTGGTCCGGGAAGGGTCCGAGTCCAAACTTTCTGACCCGTTTTAAACTCTTCTACGGCTTGATTTTTTCCACAACATTTAAAATAAAGTACGTTTTATTACTGTGGCTTAAAAATGGTAAGTTTTCATGATCTTTTATAAGAGAATATAATTTTACTGTGATTTAATAGTGGGTCATAAGAAGTTAAGAAGCTTGGAAATTTTGCTTTTGAAAGAACAATATCTTCACGATACCTTAGTAAAGAAGAATTATTTTACTGTGATTAAATAACGGAAAGTCTTTTCATCGGACTTCGACTTTGTAGAGCCAATTTTTTACAGTGTTCCAGTAAGCTGAATTTTCCTGTTATAATTAGCAAAAGATGAATTTTACACAGTCGTTCAATAAGAAATAATTCCTTATTGCGATCAGTATTTTTTCCCGACAATCAAACAATATACTTTTCACTTATTTTCCTATTGTACAATAAAAGAAAATAACAAGCTGTATTTTTATACTTTTATTTTGAAATATTCTGGTATGCCAATATAAAAGAAGCAAAAATTTGAGACGTGATTTATTCACAGTTATTTAACTAGGTCAAACAGATTTCATGCTGCTCAATAAAAAGTGATTCTTTCACTTTGATTTCATAGGGTTTGACATTTCTCTCTAGTTTAATTAATTTACTAACTTCATAGCTGATGGAAGTAAGAAACCTGAGTTTTACTATTACCACAACATTTAGTCCATGTACTAAAATTTCCACGTAGTTCTGTTAAGTTTCGTGAGATATATTCCCCTATTCTTCAAGCAAGACTACTTTGAATTCTGCCAATGAAGTTGGCGTCCAACCGATTTCTCACACGGCATTCCAATTTATGCGCAAGTGTTTAGATAGGTTTAAATTGGACATCTGAGCTACCCTGTTTATAAAATTGGCATTGTTATTTTCAAACCACAGTAAATTTTGTTGCGTAGGTAGGAGACCTAGTCTTTCAGGAACAGGTATGGCCCTTCATCACAGAATGCTATAAGAGCGTTCTTATACAGGGCGTCGAAGTACACCTCTTTGTTCATCGTAAAGTAGATAAAAGCTGTGGACGAATTCCCTACCATAACTAGGTCAAACAGATTTCATGCAGATTTCATTCTTCAAGCAAGACTACTTTGAATTCAGCCAATGAAGTTGGCGTCCAACCGATTTCTCACACGGCATTCCAATTTATGCGCAAGTGTTTAGATAGGAAATTGGACATCTGAGCTACCCTGTTTATCAAATTGGCATTGTAATTTTCAAACCACAGTAAATTTTGTTGCGTAGGTAGGAGACCTAGTCTTTCAGGAACAGGTATGGCCCTTCATCACAGAATGCTATAAGAGCATTCTTATACAGGGCGTCGAAGTACACCTCTTTGTTCATCGTAAAGTAGATAAAAGCTGTGGACGAATTCCATACCATAAAGAACACTGTCTTTATCATCACACTTCCACCATAATGCTCCGTGGTTCTGCTCGTTGTATTTTCCTAGCTGCTCCCAAATTTAGGTTCTTCCATCTCATAATAGCAGAACTTAGTAAGATTCATCGCTCCGAAACACCAGTTGTTAATCTTCCCGAACACAGTTTCCGATACTGCTCTGCGGTTGCTGTGTTTCTTTTTACAGAGAGACTGCAAGGTAACTCTGGCCTCAATCATTAGACCCCTTTCTGTATAGCACGTAGTCTACTGCACTGAGATTTTGTTCTTTCATTTACTTTCAGTGTTGTGCCGGGGATCTCAACTCTTGAGAAATTCTTGTTTTGCGCAGCCTAGCAATAAAACTTCGAATGATGGCTGTATCTATAGAAATGGTGCAATACAGGCATTTTCTTGTCTCTGTTATGCAGGGTGGCGCAAATGTATATCTCTATAATATTAGTACTTCTATAAAACCAAATGGAAAAATCCTTTTCGTGTCACATAGCTAAATCATATCCTGCTTTCCCTGATTCGCAGGTTTCTCTGTAGAAAGAGTAAATACATAATTGCGCCGACCAACGTAAATACGTTTTTACACCTGGAATGAAATCTCCTCTCTTTAAAAGTCACTCTGAAGTTTGTCTTTTTTCCTGTCATTCTCATAATTTCCAATTTCCCAAACGTACAATATCCTGCTAAGTAGTATAAATTCCATAAGATCTGCACTTGTGTAGACAGCTGTTAGAGTTACCTATATCATGCAAACATTTTCCGATTTCCATGATACGGGGTTTTCCGCTAGTTAACATGAATATTTAGTTGCATTTCTCGAAATGTTCAGTTCTTGGACGTTTTATCTGTTAGTTAGTTATATGTTTGTTTGTAATTGTTGAATACGGGATAAGTGTTAATTCCGCCATCTCCGTGCCAAAGAGAAATGAGATTCAGTGACTAATGTGTGAATTTCTGCAGTTTTCGGTAATGGAAAAATTCTTTCGAAAAGTTTTTGTTTTATTAGGTAGTGTAAATGTACGTTTGTATTTGGCACGATGCCTTCTGTGGCAGAAGTAGGATTGAAAGACCTTTTTTACATCGGTCGCTCAAACAACTACCATGATTTTAAAATAATTTGCTAAATTTTTCTGCTTAAAACTTATTTCTGTAGGTTATACAAGAGTATTAGCATTTCAACTTTTACAGACGTAACCTGAAAAAGCGATTTAATAACGAATAACTGTAAACGTGAAAAATATTATCCGCATACTCTTGGAATTCTCAGGAACACAAATGTCCTAGGTGACAACACTATAATTGGATTGGTGGTCTGACATCTAATATTCTTGCAGGTAGATGAAAAACATTTCTTTTTGCAAGCGATACGAGGTTTTCATGGCAGAAATTTCAACTTTTATTGACACAAAACTTTCCAGCTGTGTAGTGTAAATGCGCGTTTTTATATAGCACGATTCCTTCCCTTCGTCTCTTCCAGAAGTCGCTCGTAAAAACTCTTTTTGAATTGGACAGCTGCCACCCAACTCACAATATTCTCAATGCATCTTTCTTTGATAAGTGATGTAAGTGTACATTATGGAAAAGTTATTTTTTGCGTCAAATATCTGTAACATACTCGAGATTATCCACAGGATTTCAACATTTCTTCTTGTGATGTTTTACTAAGTGTCGTAAGTATGTATTTGTATCAGCACGTTGTCCTAGCTTCTAGATAAGTGGGATTGGAGAATTATTTAGCATCGAATAAGTGAATCGGTGTCAGATTATTTTCCAATTTTTCTTGAGCCCAAATTTCTAGTTGGTTCCTTAGCGAGTTCCTGTATTTAGCTAGATATATAACGTGAAACAGAAGTGCTAAAAACTCAAAGAAATCTTTAGTTTTTACACAGATGCTTTTTATCTTTGAAAATAGTAAGTTCGAAACTTGTGTTGAAAGCATGCCCATCATACTTGAATATCCAATGGAATCCTCATTTTGCAGAATCAATCGAATCCTTCTTATGCTTAAGTCTAGGAAGCTTTTATGGTTTTATTTAATTTTAGTTTGAATATTTGGATAACCGTAAATTTTCATCGATGAGACTTGGAAAAAAAATCAAATCATCCACATGAAATCGTAAAAAGGAATCACCTTGCATTAAAAAATGACAAAGCAGCAGATAGCGTTAAACCACAATACAAAAGGAAATATTAACAATGTGATTATTTTCTATGCAGTCGGTAGTTGTCTAAATTGAATAACATAATATATGTGATGTATGTGATGTACTCAGTTGAATAACATAAATATATGTAATGTATGAAGTCACATGTTAAACCACGCACAAAGAGAACGGAAATAATGAAGTCACAGCGGTGTACATGGTAAACTGAATTATCGAGAATCTTGGAATTACGGTAGAAACACCAGTGGAGCACATTGTTTTTAATAGGATGCAATTCGAGGATAATTTATATTAAAGTTACTAGAAAAAATAGAAAATTATGTGATCGTTAATTTCATGGCTGGGGCAAATGAACTCAGGAAGAAATTTTCCGAAACAGTTAATAGGTGCGGAGACATTTTGTGTACAATAATGCCTGGTAAATGATATTACAGGTACATCATCTTTTACCTACTTAAACATATCAAAAAGCTTGCTGAAAATTACGTAAACATTTTTGGGTAAAAAATAATGGAAATATTTGCAGATTAAAATTATCTATCATTTATCTATCAAAATTGGCAAAGAGTGGCATTTTAAGAAAATGCAAATCTCTGCCAAAGAGGAGGGTGGATACAAAATAGGGATAAAGTACGTCTTGTTATACATGGTGTCACATCTTTTTTTACGCTTTCCAACCGTAGGTTGAAGAAGCGTATATGTTCCAGCTTTGTCCTTCCGTCTGTCTGTCCGCACGATAACTCGCGTGAAAATGGCTCGATTTTGACGAGATTTTAGTATGTGGTAAGAGACAATCTGGGAACGAACCCTATTGAAAGTGGACGAAATGGGGGCAAAGGTCAGGGCATAGAAATGGGATCCATTCCATCGCCCTTATGTGTCATAATTTACGTAAAACTGCTTCGATTGCAACACAACTTTATCATGTTGTTCCGCAGATATACTGAACCAGTTCTGTTGAATATCATCGAAATGGGGTCATAGGTCAGGGCACAGGAGCGAGATTTATTCCACAGTCATTATCCTCAAAACTTGACTAAAAATGGTTCTATTGCGACAAAACTATAATATGCTGTTTCGGAGGTACTCTAAACCAATTCTGTTTAATATCATCGAAATGTGGTCAAAGGTCAGGGCACAGGAGGGAGATTTATTCCACAGCCATTATCCTCATAACTTGAGTAATGATTTCTGGTATGTCGAAAAGCATATCATAATCAATTCATTGCATGATTTTACTAACTTGTTTTTCGACCAGAAGTGATATATCCCCCGAAATAATGACCACCGAAAAAATATGCGCGTTAGAAGGGAAGGCCTATTCTTCAGACTACTTTGAATCTACGAAATCAAAAACTTCAGATTTTTGGTATTGGTTGTTCCAAGATTGCATATTAATTTCTGATTTTGTAGAAAATATTACACTTTATAATGTGAGGTTCCTGATTTTGTCACACGAAAAATAGCAGCAGATGACTGAGCACCACCCAAATTTGATAAATCAATGAATTTTGTGAAACGAAAAGGAAAAAAAAGTTGGAAGCACTGCGACTCAGTAGGTGCAATTTTTATTTTCCTATTTGTTCACTCTGACTTAATACTTTACAGAAGCACAGAAATACGTTTTGGAGGATTTGGTATTCTTGCGATGACAAATGTTCCAATTCAGTTATTGAAGTTTTGTCCAGAATTGCTTGAGATTTGACAGAACAATGAAGGAGATGTTTCGGATTTATGTTGCTCTAGTTTTCTAACATCCTAGTTTGTCTCAATACGATGGAATTCGAGATGGCCAGCCGATTCTGGTGAAACTTTTTATGTGAGTTCCTCATAATATGCGTATGTGTAATAGGCGGTATTATACGAAATCGTCAAAATTTCGGTTCCAACAAAAGCTATTACTTTCTGGTTTGAAGAAGAAACTTTACCAGCAGCCTGATAAAGACTATACTATGACACATGCGTGCCACTTGTCATCTATCGTGATCCCAGCTGAAGACAGGAATGGTCAGCATCCGGAAGTAAGTACTACCGGACTCATAATCAAATGTATCACAGTTTAAGGACATAAAGGGATAATTATCTTTTATGCTGTAGTTGCCTATTTCATCACTTTATGCATTTTCTTTCCTGCATAGGATTCAATATACAAATTACTGACATCGAGAATATTTTCTTGCTGCTTCTTGAAAAAAACTGTTGTAACTCGAGAGTTCATGAAGAGTTTTCCATAAAGCTTTAACATGAGTTAGCTACATCTCTGCGCAAAAAGTAATAGGGCACGTCTGTGATTTGAGAAAATCGTACGTGGCGATGAAACATACAAATATGTGCTTACAAAGGCATCTGTGCACTGCTTGGAAATGTTATATAGGTAAGTTCAAACAACGAGGATACGGAAGGGAGAAATTAACTTTCAAACAGGAATGTTAGTTAGATATTATGTTGAGTGACTATCGATGCGTGAAATTTGCAACTTTTGACATTCCCAAGTTCACAAGTACTAATGTAATAGAGTTGGAAGTTCAGTTGTCACACTACACTTAAAGAACAGATTGTTAGACCACAAACACTGAAGTAACCTTAGCTTGCAAGCATACGTTAGAAATCCTGAATCTGAAAAAGCGATTGATCTGAAATGTAGCACACTACAGCTGTCTTCAAGTACGTAAAGATCTGTATTATTTGAATCATTATGGAAAAGCTGCTATTCATAGGCTTTTAGGAATACTAACTGGTACACAGTGCAGATTGGCATGGTGCAAAGCACGTCGGACATGGACTGCAGATCAATGGTAATCCGGCTTGACTGACAAGTCAAACTACCAGCTCTTGAAGTCTCATGAACAAATTTGAATGAAGATAATTCTTGGGGAGCACTTATTATCTCAGTGCTGTGCAATTTGGAGGCTGCGGCGTCACAATGTCCAGATACCAGCAATTTCAATCAGATGAACGTGATGATTATGGAGAATGGCTGGAGGAAATTTTTTTAACCTAGTGCTGTGAAATTTGAAGGTGGAAGCATCATCGTGTGCGCGTGTCGCTTGTGAAAAACTTTTTTGCTGTGTGGGGGTTTAACGACCACCGTGAGCAACTCATGGGCTATAAGCAGTCTCCTGTTCCTAATTTAGGGCCAGCAAAGGGAGAGAACCAGTGACGCTGGACAAACACAACATCTATGCCTCACAGAGTTTAGAACCCGGATCCACGTTGAACAAATAGCCAGAAGCCAGCGCTTATAACTCTGCCCCACCGGGGTGATATTCTGGCAAACTTCATGACCACTAGCAGCAGAATATGTAAAAATGACTGCTGCATCTTATAATGATGTCTTACATAAAACTGTCTCAGCATGATTTAGAACACTTCCATCTAATACACTCAAGCCACAGAAGTATAAGATATTTATTTACACGTAAAACCAGTATGTACTGATAAAAGCAACTTAAAAAAACCGGAAAGATCTTTGAAGCCTTCACAAGACTCATTATCAAGCCACAGTGCAACCCAATATACAGTGAACAAGACCATATATGTACAAACAAGCTACCGTCATGCATCTGTAACTATAGCAACATCTAGGTGTACATATACTGCAAACACAGAAAATGAACTTTCCCGACATTTTTTTTAAATATCTGGTAGTTTAATTGTCCTAACGTATTGACGCCCAGGTAATGGTAAGTTGCTGGGTAGGTCTTCATTGCAACATAGATCGTCAAACCATGTGACAAATAATGATTCCGTGAAAAATGTATCTCGTTTATTTTTGGTAAAAGCCAGATAATTCACGTTTTCCCAAAGTGGGGTATAATTGCCTTCGGCTACCAAACGTACAATGGCTGTAGTCGTTGCCCCCGTTTTGATATCAGACTTGTGTTCCAAAACCCGGACACCATCGTCCGAAGTGTGGAGCCAATATATGTCACAGTTTGGTCATTGGGAAACTTAGGTTGCAATTGTATACAGTATATACCATGTTTATGTTCCGCGTTCACCCGATCACGTTCTTGTTTTATCATTCTGAAGATGTTTGAGGTCCGTATTCCAAAACTTATATGATGCTTGTTACAGAATCGGTTCAAAGTGTTGATAATGGTTGGGCGGTAATCCACCGAACCAACAAAGCGTCTGACAACTTGCTCGCGTTGTAATCGTGGGAACGACAGTCGTTGAGTCTGTTGAATTATTTTATTAACACAGTTCACAAGGTAACTAAATTGCTAATGATACACGTTTTCCCTACTTTAGGAAAACGTGAATCATCTGGCTTTTACCAAAAATAAACGAGATACATTTTTCATGGAGTGATTATTTATCACATGGTTTGACGATCTATGTTGCAATGAAGACCTATCCGGCAACTTACCATTACCTTGGCGTCAATACGTTAGGACACTAAACACACGGGTATTTAGATAAAATGTCGGGAAAGTTCATTTTCTGTGTTTGCAGTACATGTACACCTAACTGTTTCTATAGTTACAGATGCATGACGGTCGCTTGCTTGTACATATATGGTCTTTTTCACTGCACTGTGGCTTCATAATGAATCTTGTGAAGACTTGAAAGATCTTTCCTGTTTTTCAAAGTTGCTTTTATCTGTCCATGCTGGTTTTAGATGTAAATAAACATCTTATACTTCTGAGGCTTGCGTGTATTAGATGGAAGTGTTCTAAATCGTGCTGAGACAGCTTTATGCAAGATTAATTCTATGGTTGCACGAAAAAACCAGAAAAGTGCAGGATGATGTTCTGGATAATTTTGCGTGTCCTACTTTTTCAAAATTTTATGAAACCGGATCTTACACCTTCCAACACGATAATGAGCCATGTCATCCCACAACATGAACAGAGAATGTATAACAAGAGAAAGACATCGCGATCTCAGCTTCATGTGATGAATTTGAGGAAAAATTTAATACAGTGTCAGTACAACGCCCAGTGGACCTCACAGCAGCTTAAAAAGAGCACCGGTGCAAAATACCTGCTTCGTGTTATAAGAAATTAATTAAAAATGCTTTAAGACGCATTGTAGAGGTCAGCAATGACAAAGCTAGGGAGATATGGCAATTTCTTTTAATAAAACCATATTTTCCTTCTAACCGCAATACCTCATTATTTTTGGAAGGGCAGTATATCTCATGATGTCATGAAAACTTTATCGTAACCGAGAATCATGTAGAGCACGCTTGCTTGCGGGTGCCAATAGACCGATATGACAAGTTCTACGCTGCATAAGTTGATAGATCAAATCGTACTCAAAGAACATCCGCAGTCTTACTCAGCACTTTGATTTCAAGATTATTTCTAGCTTTCTAATTTGGGGACGGTGGCTTTTCTGCAACTTGAGCTGATCACATTAGCCATATTTTAATGCCTGCAGCTTCTAAAGCGCCTGTATTCATAGACACGCATTTTATTTGAAATATTATTCCACTACTCACCAATTAAATTTATCGCCCCTACTTGAAGCTCAGCGAAATATCCCGTTGCTATGTGTGATCGAGTAGTTCAAATGCTTGCTAAACCCAGTAGATTCACAAATGAAAATATCACGCAGGCTCGTTGAAATACAGTGGAAGAGAGTAATTCATAATCGATAGATCATATTATATGTTTCGACAATAAATAAGAACACAAAAGAAACAGTTTTATGTTGGCAGTCATCAGGATGCTTACGCCCTTTTTGAACACACAATCTAACGGACTGCATTAAATTGTTCAATCATGAGACTACTTCCGAAATTTCGAATTACAGCTTAAGAGTTGTAGAAATTAAAAATATTGTACTGACAATAATTTAGCTGTATTTTCCTTAGGTGGGCATCGATATAAAAGTTTGTCCAATGTTAAGAGACAATTCAAGAGAGGCTTCTTTACCAATTCCGAATGTTTCATAGGTGCAATGAATTTCTTCCTTAAAGGAAAGTACCGTGTTAAGTAAAATGAACTAAAAATACTTAGATGAACTTAACCTGTAGATAGAGGTTCATTTCTTCCTCTTTCTCTTTTCTCCTTTTTCTTTCTTTCTCTTTTTTTTTTTGTTTTTTTGTTTTAGAATCCGTTGCAACAGAATCAGGAAACGGCAACACCGTCTATTACAAATAACGTGCAACAACGCATAGAACAAACTCATCCTTCAGTAACCATGGCAACGCAGAAGACTTCATCCTCCTCCGATGTTCCTCACCGTCGTCATAGCAACCGGAGTGCAAATATTTGCCCTGACTATCTCGGGCTGAACAGGATTATGGGTTATGGACGGAGAGACTGCAAGACTAAAGCCTCAACCTGTCAGCGGCTCGAAAGGGTTTCAACCCCCTCAGCTGGAAACTAGAGGATTCAGCACTTGGGTGCCACTGAGGTGCTGCCACCTGCCTCATCGGATTCTGTCGACTTTTCTGATTTCAATCAACTTCTGCTTGCATGCATTTTCTCTAAAATCTTCCTGTGGACGACTTAGCAACTCAGAGCAACCCTCTCAACACGATGCGCTCAGATTTGTTCCTCCAACAGACGTCGCTCCTCAAAACAGTGTCAACACAGTAATTTATTTAACTGAGAAAGCCCGAACAATTCAATCTTGTTCGTCGGGACAACATTTGTTCTCGTAAGCTGTAAAATCTATTCTTATCTGAGAAATATAAGTTCTATACAAGTTAAGGTGATACCGAAATACAGCTTCTGGCAAATTACACAAAAACATCGCATGTTTGGACGGCTTTACGGTATGTAATTTTGTTCGAAACTTAAAATATCTGCATTTTGTCACCCAGAAAAGTGGCAGGAATAGCCTTTCGAAACAGTATTTACACTGATTTATTCTAAAATTTCAGATGAGTGGCATAAAATCCTTTTGGCCTTTCAGGAAATTTTAAACGTGATTTGGAAGCCAGGGGACTACGTTTGCTTATCTGTTTTGTCTTCTTATGCCTCGTTTTTCTTTAAACTTTCCTGATAAAACAGAAACGCATAGATGTAGACTTGAGCCCCACCGCAGTTTACTTTTAGGTGAACTAAAATTAGAGCTGCAAGTTTTCGTAAAAGTGTATTCTTGTCCACAAACACTTGTTTCTCATTTTTTTCCTTTTTCTTTCTTTTTTTTTTTTTTTTTTTGTATACAAAGTGTAAGACTTACGCATCACCCATCTTACTCGTTTTATGAAACAAGCCTATAAGTATTGAAAATCATGTTTTTAATTTCTTGGGAACATTTAAAAAGATAATTCAAATTTTTTAGTTTGAACAAGAGAGGGAAGAAAGTGTAAAACTTACCCAACAGTTAAAATTAACACCCCAGAAAGCTGAAATTAGTTATGGCGCATATTTTCGCGTGAATGATTTGACCAAGAAATTGAATATTGACGGCAAGATATTTTCCAAAATGGAACGACACCATATGAATCAATTCGAATTGTTGGAGCAAATAATGCAACGAGCTACAAATTTCGGAATATCGGAGTTAATGCTGAAGTTCCTTAGTGGATTTTCTTTGTGCAGGCGACACAATGTGTTAATTTTTACTAACTGTGGTATTAACCATGAGTATATCTAAAACATTTTGTCATACCTTAAACGTGGCCTTCAAAATGTACAATAAATTATTGTTTTCGAAATCATTTAAACTGAAACATAAATATGAGTAGTTAATCACAGAGCATTGCTTTTCATAATTTACTGATACAAATTTTGTAAATATTTTAAAAGTAGTCATAGATTCTGTGCAACGTATTTCACAAAATTAAAAAATTAAGTCACAAACAAACCTCGCACACACACACACAAGCGCGCGCGCTAGCACAAAAGAAACGCAAAATTAACAACGTATCATTTTTTAACACATTTTCCCTGATTTTTCAGCGCACGTGGTCCAGCTTCTCACAAACTTTGTACATGTTGAAAAATACCGCCTTCTTCAACAAATGACTGCTGGAAAAATAATTACTCTAAAAGCTCTTTTAGGGATAAAAATCTAAAATAATCCGACGGGGCAAAGCTGAGGGCAGTGCTCTACATGTTCTAAGATATCAAAGCGTATATCCGGCAATGTTTCAACAATGTTAGAAGCAGTATGTATGGATGAGCACAAACTTTGTTAAAATAAATTCTACGGTGAATAATTTCGTAAGAGTAACTGCGACTATTCTGCAGTTAATTTACAAGTTCATGAAAACTGCTACCATGCTGTTATTGAGAGTCAGAGCGCGGACTTCTTCACTGTTTCATTCAGTAGTTCATGTGGTTGGTAGCCCTCGTTGTACTTCGTCAGACTATTTTTGATATATTAGCCCATTCGTACACGTTTCGTAACTCTCAAACACCGTCGCGGTACTGTGCGATGAATTTGCTCACCTCTCATATCTTCAACCCACAGCAATCGAATCGCTGAAAGTTGATCTTTTGTGGATGAGGTAAACAGAACGACTACGTTGATGATAAAAACGTACACGCGTAAACGTTCACTTCATACTGAAATATGACCTCCTACCTAATATCTAATCTGATATCCTCGGGCTCTGGTAGCATCCTGAGCACACCATGGCGTGAGTCACCGAACACATTGGTAGGGATGGCGTACAGTTGTGGAACATTTCTCCAAAGTGTCCTGCAACTGTACGCTCAAATTGAAGATGGTGTACATCGCTTCTCATAGTCCGTTAAACTTATTTCACAGGTGGTTTATGGGGTTCCCATTTAGGGAATTGGGAGTCCGCTAAAGAAAGAATAACTCGCGCTAATGTTCTTTGAACTATTTCTCTACAATTTGGCCAAATGGCAGGATACATTATCCTGTTGATAGACGGAAATTACTATTAGAAAATAAGCAGTACGTTTGCTTGGTTCGCTGTCGTCAGTTGTTTTTCACACTTTAAATCAGATTTAGTGTTTAGAAACCAAACATTCGCCAAATCATTATACCATCATCACCAGCAGGCTGAAGAAAATATACCATGCATGTGGGTTCATCGGTTCATGTTATTTTCTGTACACTCATACCTTGCCATCAGCATAATGAAAGAGAAAACGTGCCTCATCTGACTACAAACGTTTTTATGATCATCTTCAGTCCTCTTCTTAGAGTTCCTGGACCCGTACCAGATGCAACTGTCTGTGGCGTGCAGGTATGATAGGTTATCGAATGATCTTCTGCTGTTATATTCTAGCCGATGGAGAGTATGTTGCATAGTTTTGTTACAAATCATTCCTGATATCCCTGAGTTGTACTCTGAGGTGATATGCAGCGCTGGAACCAACCTGTTGTACCCCTCATTACGATTTACGTGTCTCGTATTTCAACACATCTTTCTTTTGTTTCCCAACCATCTACTTGTGCAAACTGGTTGTGTTCATCGACAGTTTCATCATGTCATATCTGGGACATCTTACGGTAGACTGTGGGTTATCTAGTGAGATAGCCCAATACACAAATGAGACAAAATATATTTCAGCAATTGAAGACCTTGTCCTCCTGGCACGAATACGATACTAACTCTTTCAAATTCAGATCTTGGTGTTTGCTTTCGTTGCTTATGGCGACACATGCACAAAAACAGACAACTCCACGAACCGAGTTCATATTGGTGCACATTGAATATGTTAAAGCTCTGGACAACACAGTCCTTGCTTCAGAAATTTTCAAATGACAAGTGGCAGCTGTTTTCATTCAGTGAATCCTTTATTCTAATGACACAGTCAACTTTTGTCTGTTGAGGCGGGATCATATTTCAGTGGTCACGGGGTACACACACACACACACACACACACACACACACACACACATGCATGTATGCAATTTGTATGAACATTTGTTAATACTTTTTGGACTTCTAAATTCCACATATATTTCAGAAAAAAGAAGGTCGGAAATTTCTAAGAAATAACCGACTTTTCTTTGGGGATCTTCTGAAGCAGTTCCTGTGTACCACAGAATTTGTCAGTTCATATTACTGGAAGAAATATTAAAAAAAAATGCGTTAACGAAACTGTACTGATAACTCTGTAAGAAAAGCATTTCTTGGAGAATATGTTCTTTTTTTAAAAAAAAATTGTCATTCATTAATTTCCACGGGCCGTAAATCATCTCTGCAACGAGCTGTGCTCCCCAAGAGTAAAATTTTGAGAAAACCATGAAATTTTTCTGAGTTGATGTTCGAATACGAAATAACAGGAATTTCGCTCAATTTATTTGAAAATTATTTTTTGTGCGTTTTCCGAACCCAACAGTTAAAAAGGGATTGTTTTGGTACGATTTTACCTGTTTGTCACAATGAAAATTTATTTCTGAAAATACCAGAACTAAATATATCTGTTTATCACCTTACCGTATAACGAAGTGAATTTCTCCGTCATTTTTGGTCTACGCCGGGATTCGAACCCGAGTACGCTTATTCCGGAACAAGCAGCTCTACCAACTGAGCTACGCAGACATGTATGCTGATTCCTATCTGCCTTTATGTCATGTGCGTCCTGCTGGCAAGTACGTCACATCTCCCCCCCCGAAAGAGGGCCGGGGGCATGGCCCACGGATCAGCCGTGACCATGAATCGCTGCAGGCAGACAACCACTGTAGAACGTGCACTTGAGAACTCCCAGTCAATCTGGTGTGTGGAATGCAACGTCACACACATTTATTTTTCGAAGCACTGGAGAAGGGATTCTCTGATTTTTCCTATCTCGCGGTGTGGAAATAACATCACACCAATGCGAGATTTTGAACGGTCGGGTCATCCGGGTAGTTCGGGCGCCATTATAACGAAGTGAATTCCTCCGTCATTTTCAGTCTACGCCGGGATTCGAACCCGAGGACGCTTATTCCGGAACAAGCAGCTCTACCAACTGAGCTACGAAGACATGTATTCTGATTCCTATCTGCCTTTATGTCATGTGCGTCCTGCTGGCAGGTACGTCACAACCGGACATATTTTTTTACTATCACAACTTTTCTTGAGTTACATGCGACTGCAACATTCAATGGGCGTTAATTAACGTCAAAATATCTTAAACAAATTAAAATTTTAAAATAAAAATTAATAATTTCAAAAAATAATATTTACTTTCTGAAAGCAGTGTTGCGAACAAAAGTGGATAGCAAAAGATTGTTTCCAGACCGTAAATAAATAAGAACATCACTCTTTCCACGTTCCAGAAACACATAGCAACCGAAAAATTGTTTTCAGCCGCCGCCGTGGAAGCTTTACACCACGGTGGCCAACAATCCACGGTGCTATGTGTATTTTTAAGTCAGCTTCTGACATCATAAATCCGTAAGATGGGCTCAGCTACTGAGACGTCTCCATCTGGTGGGCATTAACGGCACTGGCTATATATATTGAATAATATATATGTATATATATTGAATAATATATATAGCCAAGAGATATATAATTAAATAAATATATATATATATATATATATATATATGGGATGTAAGGTCAGGTGATGCGTAACATCACAGCCTCTCCTTGACAAATGTCAACCCCGCCTTCTCGTGGTGCATCCTGTTCCTACTAAAGGGGCTCTGACGACCGCCAATAGCGGTATAACTATACCATCGGGATTAGAGGAAATGCTATCCCACACTCACCAACCCGCTTGGCCAGCGTTGTGAGTTATGGCCAAACCCCTCCAAAATGACTCCACAACTTAAATCTTGGCCCTCAGTCTCCGGCAGCTGGAATGTACCTGGCCAAGGCAGAGGGTGCTAAGAATCCCCGGAGGACCGGACTAGGCTGCCATCTGATGCTGACCTTGGCAACGTACAATGGACGCTCCCTATCTTCTGATTCAAGGCTTCTTGAATTGGAAGAGGAACTACAAAGGATCAAGTGGGACATCGTGGGGCTAAGTGAGGTAAGGAGAAAAGAAGATCTCATCGAACTGAAAAGTGGACATCTCTTCTACTATCGTGGGACAGATACTGGCAGAACTAGTGGTGTTGGATTTATAATAAACAAGAAACTGAAGGATAAAGTGGTAGAAGTTGAAAGTTCCTCTGACAGAGCTTCCACGACTCGTTATCCAACTATCGAGAAGATACCAGGCTCACATTATTCAAACTTATGCACCCACCACAAGTCATCCTGAAGAAGAAATTGAAGAATTTTATGAGGAAATTTGTCATCTAAATAATAAAAGGTAAGCCGCACTTGAAAATAATTATGGGAGATTTCAATGCAAAAATAGGGCAACGGCAACAGAATGAAACTTCAGTAGGTAAATTCGGTCACGGCAACAGAAACCAGCGTGGAAATACTCTCGTTGAGTTTGCAGAGGCAGAAGGGTTTTTCATCTTGAACTCCTTCTTCAAGAAAAAGCCACACAGGAAATGGACATGGAGACATCCAAATGGGACGACAAGTGAAATTGATTTTATTATGTGTAACAAAAAATTCGTCATAGAAGACTGCAGTGTGCTAAACAAGTTCAACACAGGTAGTGACCATAGATTGGTGAGATGTAAGATGCACCTCAACACTAAACTTGAACGTGGCAAGCTCATAAGACAAACAAAATCTATTGACATAACCAACCTTAAAAAACACCATAATACCTTCAAGTTGGAACTGAAGAACAGGTTCTCTGCTTTAGAAGGCCTAACATCGGAAGAAGTGGACATCTCTGAAGTTAACAGAAAAGTAACCAAAGCTCTTATGGAAACAGCAACAAAATTAGCTGGGTCTAAGAACAAGTTGCATGTAAATAAATTATCAAGAAAAACGAAAATGTTGATGCAAAAGAAGAGAGATGAGGAGAACTAAAGAAGATGTGACTTCCAAAGTGGAATATATAGAGCTATGCAAGACAGTACGAAAAAGTATAACTGAAGACGTAAGAAAATTCAACTGTGAACTAGTGAGGAAAGCAATTGAAAATAACCAAAGCCTAAAGATAGCAAAGGGACATCTCAGTAGGGAAGAAAACAGATTATGGCACTAAGAAAAGAAGATGGTTCTGTAACAAGAAATAGAGGCGAAATTTTGACAAGAGTGAAAGATTTCTACTCCAAATTATATGAAAGGGATGATACATGCACTCCAGACATCATGAAAGATACCAGTACCAGAGTTCCTCCAGTCCTTCCAGCAGAAGTTGCATATGCAATCAAGAACATGAAGCGGGGAAAAGCTCCAGGAGAAGATGGAATTACTGTAGACATCATACAAGAAGCAAGTGGAGAAATCGAAACAGTACTCGCCCAAATTTTCACTCGATGCCTTAATGAAGGAAAGATTCCTGAGGATTGAACACCGCTACAATGATCCTGCTACATAAGAAAGGTGACATTGAGGATCTCGGAAACTACAGACCTATCAGCCTCCTATCAGTAGTTTATAAAATCTTCACTAAAGTTCTTTCACACCGCTTGAAGGTAACACTGGACATGGCTCAACCGAGAGAACAATCTGGATTCAGGAGTGGCTACAGCACAATAGATCATACCCATGTGCTGAGAGAACTAATTGAAAGAGCGAGGAATATGAACTTCCATTATGCATGGCTTTTATCGATTATGAAAAAGCCTTTGATTCGGTGAAACCATCAGCAGTTACAATGGCTCTGAAAACCTGCGGTATTGAAGATGCATACATTAATATTATTAATAACATCTATGAAAATGCAAGTGCAAAGATTAGGCTGTTTGAAACTACAACACACATAAAAATTGGAAAGGGAGTGAGACAAAGTGACACCATATCTCCGAAGCTCTTTAATGCCACATTGGAGGGTGTTTTTCAGTCACTGAGCTGGGAAAACAAATGGATAAAGATTAATGGAGATTATCTAACCCACCTTCGTTTTGCTGATGACGTAGTCATTTTTGCAACTAGCCCATCAGAGCTGCAGAGTATGATCCAGGAACTTGCTGACAAGAGTAAAGAAGTTGGATTAAAAATGAACTTTCAGAAGACAAAAGTGATGTTCAATGCTTTTACAAGAAATGAAGATTTATCGATTGATGGAGAAAAGCTGGAGATAACGAACACGTACGTTTATCTTGGACAGCAGATATCAAGTGAGGGTCACATTGATGAAGAAATTAATCGGCGTACAAAACTTGCCTGGAGAGCTTTTGGAAGAAACAGCATAATTTTCAAGAGCAATATGCCATTATGTCTTAAAAGAAAAGTGTTTGATCAATGCATCCTTCCAGTGCTTACGTATAGTGCAGAGACGTGGACCTTAACTAAAAGAGACATACAAAGGCTGCAGACAACTATATATCATCATCATCATCATCATTGTCAACCATTATCAATCCACTGCTGGACGAAGGTCTCCCCAAGTTTCCTCCACAACGGTCTGTCTTGTGCCAGTCTCCTCCATGTCACCCCTGCATACTTTCGAATTTCATCCACCCATCTCCCATGTGGTCTTCTTCTGGGTCTTTTCCTGTCCCTTGGAATCCAATCTAAAATTTCGGCTGTCCATCGATGATCTGTCCTTCTGGCAGTATGTCCAGCCCATTGCCATTTCAGGGATTTAACTCTGATCATGATGTCTTCCACTCTTGTCATTTTTCGGATCCACGAGTTCCTCTTCTTATCTCTCCTGGTTACACCAAGTATGCACCTCTCCATGCTTCTTTGAGTTGTCTGCAGCCTTTGTATGTCTCTTTTAGTTAAGGTCCACGTCTCTGCACCATACGTAAGCACTGGAAGGATGCATTGATCAAACACTTTTCTTTTAAGACATAATGGCATATTGCTCTTGAAAATTATGCTGTTTCTTCCAAAAGCTCTCCAGGCAAGTTTTGTACGCCGATTAATTTCTTCATCAATGTGACCCTCACTTGATATCTGCTGTCCAAGATAAACGTACGAGTCTGTTATCTCCAGCTTTTCCCCCATCAATCGCTAAATCTTCATTTCTTGTAAAAGCATTGAACATCACTTTTGTCTTCTGAAAGTTCATTTTTAATCCCACTTCTTTACTCTTGTCAGCAAGTTCCTGGATCATACTCTGCAGCTCTGATGGGCTAGTTGCAAAAATGACTACGTCATCAGCAAAACGAAGGTGGGTTAGATAATCTCCATTAATCTTTATCCCCTTGTTTTCCCAGCTCAGTGACTGAAAAACACCCTCCAATGTGGCATTAAAGAGCTTCGGAGATATGGTGTCACCTTGTCTCACTCCCTTTCCAATTTTTATGTGTGTTGTATTTTCAAACAGCCTAATCTTTGCACTTGCATTTTCATAGATGTTATTAATAATATTAATGTATGCATCTTCAATACCGCAGGTTTTCAGAGCCATTGTAACTGCTGATGGTTTCACCGAATCAAAGGCTTTTTCATAATCGATAAAAGCCATGCACAATGGAAGTTCATATTCCCTCGCTCTTTCAATTAGTTCTCTCAGCACATGGATATGATCTATTGTGCTGTAGCCACTCCTGAATCCAGCTTGTTCTCTCGGTTGAGCCATGTCCAGTGTTACCTTCAAGCGGTGTGAAAGAACTTTAGTGAAGATTTTATAAACTACTGATAGGTCTGTAGTTTCCGAGATCCTCAATGTTACCTTTCTTATGTAGCAGGATCATTGTAGCGGTGTTCCAATCCTCAGGAATCTTCCCTTCATTAAGGCATCGAGTGAAAATTTGGGCGAGTACTGTTTCGATTTCTCCACTTGCTTCTTGTATGATGTCTACAGTAATTCCATCTTCTCCTGGAGCTTTTCCCCGCTTCATGTTCTTGATTGCATGTGCAACTTCTGCTGGAAGGACTGGAGGAACTCTGGTACTGGTATCTTTCATGATGTCTGGAGTGCATGTATCATCCCTTTCATATAATTTGGAGTAGAAATCTTTCACTCTTGTCAAAATTTCGCCTGTATTTCTTGTTACAGAACCATCTTCTTTTCGCAGTGCCATAATCTGTTTTCTTCCCTTACTGAGATGTCCCTTTGCTATCTTTAGGCTTTGGTTATTTTCAATTGCTTTCCTTACTAGTTCACAGTTGAATTTCCTTACGTCTTCAGTTATACTTTTTCGTACTGTCTTGCATAGCTCTATATATTCCATTTTGGAAGTCACATCTTCTTTAGTTGTCCTCATCTCTCTTCTTTTTTGCATCAACATTTTCGTTTTTTTCTTGATAATTTATTTACATGCAACTTGTTCTTAGACCCAGCTAATTTTGTTGCTGTTTCCATAAGAGCTTTGGTTACTTTTCTGTTAACTTCAGAGATGTCCACTTCTTCCGATGTTAGGCCTTCTAAAGCAGAGAACCTGTTCTTCAGTTCCAACTTGAAGGTATTATGGTGTTTTTTAAGGTTGGTTATGTCAATAGATTTTGTTTGTCTTATGAGCTTGCCACGTTCAAGTTTAGTGTTGAGGTGCATCTTACATCTCACCAATCTATGGTCACTACCTGTGTTGAACTTGTTTAGCACACTGCAGTCTTCTATGACGAATTTTTTGTTACACATAATAAAATCAATTTCACTTGTCGTCCCATTTGGATGTCTCTATGTCCATTTCCTGTGTGGCTTTTTCTTGAAGAAGGAGTTCAAGATGAAAAACCCTTCTGCCTCTGCAAACTCAACGAGAGTATTTCCACGCTGGTTTCTGTTGCCGTGACCGAATTTACCTACTGAAGTTTCATTCTGTTGCCGTTGCCCTATTTTTGCATTGAAATCTCCCATAATTATTTTCAAGTGCGGCTTACCTTTATTATTTAGATGACAAATTTCCTCATAAAATTCTTCAATTTCTTCTTCAGGATGACTTGTAGTGGGTGCATAAGTTTGAATAATCTGAGCCTGGTATCTTCTCGATAGTTGGATAACGAGTCGTGCAGCTCTGTCAGAGGAACTTTCAACTTCTACAACTTTATCCTTCAGTTTCTTGTTTATTATAAATCCAACACCACTAGTTCTGCCAGTATCTGTCCCACGATAGTAGAAGAGATGTCCACTTTTCAGTTCGATGAGATCTTCTCCTTTTCTCCTTACCTCACTTAGCCCCACGATGTCCCACTTGATCCTTTGTAGTTCCTCTTCCAATTCAAGAAGCCTTGAATCAGAAGATAGGGAGCGTCCATTGTACGTTGCCAAGGTCAGCATCAGATGGCAGCCTAGTCCGGTCCTCCGGGGATTCTTAGCACCCTCTGCCTTCATGTCGCACTGGCCGCTGCCTTGGCCAGGTACATTCCAGCTGCCGGAGACTGAGGGCCAAGATTTAAGTTGTGGAGTCATTTTGGAGGGGTTTGGCCATAACTCACCACGCTGGCCAAGCGGGTTGGTGAGTGTGGGATAGAATTTCCTCTAATCCCGATGGTATAGTTATACCGCTATGGGCGGTCGTCAGAGCCCCTTGGTGGGAACAGGATGCACCACGAGAAGGCGGGGTTGACATTTGTCAAGGAGAGGCTGTGATGTTACGCATCACCTGACCTTACATCCCGATATATATATATTAATTTAGTAATATATATATAGCCAGTGCCGTTAATGCCCACCAGATGGAGACGTCTCAGTAGCTGAGTCCATCTTACGGATTTATGATGTCAGAAGCTGACTTAAAAATACACATAGCACGTAAAGCTTAACGCGTTCGGCTAGATATCGAGAGATCCGTGGTTCGATTCCACGGCGGCGGCTGAAAACAGTTTTTCGGTTGCTATGTGTTTCTGGAACGTAGAAAGAGCGATGTTATTATTTATTTACTGACGCCACGTATTTGGAGGATTTTCACCTTTACACGATTTTCATCCACATCGTATATAGCGCACATAAAGGAATAGAGTTTGAATACAACAAATGACAGTTTTCCTTACCGCATTCAATGTATTTGAAAGAAATATCCCAAGCACTGTATCTGCATTGAAATTTTTACATTCAGTGTTCTTGGGAGGAAATGCCACATTGAAGAAAATGATGTTTTGCCATTTAACAAATTTTGGGCATCAATTGGTAATTTACACATACTTAAAGACACCCATGCAGATAAAATTAGTTACACATAGAACACTCTAGAAGAACTAACCAACGTTGGACGACTGAATTACTAAATTGGACACCAAGGGACAGGAAAATATCCAATATCAGATCACGTGGAAGGTATTTGGATGAAATACCAAAAACATGCCCTAATGACATTTTAGATAATTGCTCAAGAGAAACAGTTATGGAACAGGCTTAAGGAGACCTTCATCTAGCTGACTATTCAAATAGGTTAGTGATGATGACACAGAATGAATCAGACTTCTTTACCTTGTGCTCTATTTTGTCTTTACAGAGTATATACACTACGTTGACAAAAGTCACTGGAAACCCTTCAAAAGTAAATGAACGAATCTGCTGCGTTGTTAAGATGCGCGGTACAGCTGCAAACGGTATAAAAACAAGCCTGCAGCTGACCGCGATGATTCGCACTGTGAGGTTGAGTGAAAATGTCGCGGCGGGAGACAACTGACTTTGAGAAAGGAAAGATTATTGGGTGTTATATTAGTTGGTTGTACATAAGAGAAACAGAGAGGCGTTTAAACACACCCAAGTCAACTGTTTTGGATGTACTGAATAATTGGAAGACACATGGCGTGCCTGAAGCAACGAAACGTACCGGAAGACCAAAGAAAATCAGTGATAGAGGGCGTCGAAGCCTCGGGAGAGTCGTCACAGCTAATCGACGGAGTACTGAACAAAACCTCAGTGTACAGGTGAATAAAAATGCTGGAACCTGGGTATGTACACGTACCATTCGCAGAGAACTTCATTCCGTATGTTACCGTGGTCGTGCTCACAAGCCTTTCATCTCCACTCGGAATGATACTCGTTGTTCAGCATGGTGTAAAGAACATTTTTCGTGGACCGTAGATCAATGGAAACGGGTATTATGGACTGATGAATCCAGATACACGATCCATCAGTCTGATGGCCGTGTGGGGGTATGGCGGCAGCCAGGCGAACGCTATTTACCACAATGTACTGATCCTACGGTCAAGTTTGGAGCTGGCAGTCTACTCGTGTGGGAGTATTTTTCGTGGTATGGTCCCGGCCCATTGGTTATCGTGGACAAACCTGTTAACCAGCACGTCTACCTCGATATTCTGGACAATTATGCTCTACCAACTCTGTATTCTGGGCAATTATGCTCTACCAACTACGGAACCGAGCCTTGTTGGTACCAGCAGGGGAATGCACCGAGCCATAAAGCAAGGACTGTTGCGGCGTGGTTTGGCGATAATTCCGCATCGTGTGTGAACAGGCCAGCACAGAACCCTGATCTTAATCCCACAGAATTGGAACGCCGCATAAGAAGTTTGGAACCAAGGGCCCACTACTAAGCAACAGTTAGCGAGTCAGCATTATGTACTGAATGGAAGCGCATACCTATCGCTGTGTTCCAAAACCTTGTCGAAAACATGTCTGGAAGGGCGAGTGCATGCATTAAGGCCAAGGGTGGACCAACACCGTACTAATGTATGTCAATAAATGCTATGTTGTGTTTCTCTTCTAGCCGTCCTGTGACTTTTGTCAATGTAGTGTATGTCAGTTTCGTTGGTTGATTAGTGGGAGTTTCATGTCGCCGGATTTAAGTGTGGACAAACAGCTCCAAGTTCTGCAGAAGACGGAAAAGGAAATAGACGGAGCTAAAGAGAAACGTTTTCGCTGTCTATGAAGAGTTTGATTCAGTGGATTGAGCTGATTTGCATACAGCGCCATGTAGGAGCACGTGCCGCAAAAACCACGAAATGTGTGCTCTGTAGGGGGACCAGGTATGCTAAACATTCGTATTTATAATGATCTGAATTGTAGCGTAAAACAGGTCTCCGCAGATTTAAAAATAGGTCAAAGGATGTAAAAACTAACTTTTGCAAGAAAGATATAGCTCTAGAAAGAAAGAAGTAGATATAAATCCAGAAACTTAACGGGTCATAACAGCATGTGTAGATATATTTCATGCCACAGAAAGTCTTAGAATTTCTCAGGATTTCGGTTTAGAGAAAAAGATGTTATCTAAATATACTACGTCAGTCTCAAACGGAAATCCTTACAGTACGACGTCACATCCATAATCTTTCATCTTTGAAATCGTGAAGTTGATACCTCAAATCTTCATGATGCACTGCCATTAAAAATGTACACTGATGAGCCATTATATTATGACCGGCTTCCCAATAAGCTGTAGGACTCCCTTTTGCCCACGAAACAGCTGCCACTCGGTGGGGCATCGATTCGATGAGGTGGCGATAGGTATCCTGGGGTATCGTATACCATAATGTCAACAGCAGTTCCTCCAGTTCCAGTACATTTCGGGGTGGTTGTGATTTAGCTCGAACCCGCTTTTTCCAAGTCGAACCACAAATGTTCGATTGGGTTCATGTCAGGTGAGTTTGGAAGCCAGAGCATTAACAGAAAATCACCAGCATGTTCCTCGAATCACTCCTTGACGAATCCGGCAGTGTGGCAGGCCGCATTATCCTGTTGAAAATGTCCATCACCAGAAGGGAACGCAGTTGCTATGAATGGGTGAACTTGGTCCAAAACGATGTTCAGATACCTGACAGCTGTCAGGGACTTTGCTATTGGGGTAATGGGGCCTAAAGTGTCTCAAGAAAATATCGCCCACAGCATAACACGGCCGCCGCTCCGGGCCTGTTTTGCCCAACACTGCATTCAGGTGCCATAGTCTCCGTTGGTAATCGGCGTATCCGCGCTCGGCCGTCTACGTGATGCACCAGAAATCTTGATTCGTCAGACCAGGCTACTTTCTTCCAATCGTCCGTGACCCAATCTCGATTATCTTGGACCCATTTCATGCCTTGTTGGCGATGACATGTAGTGAGCATGGGAACCCTGCTCACTACATGTCATCGCAAGAAGACTCGTAGCTGAGTCTTCGGCTACGCAGGCCCATGCGCAGAAGGCTGCGATAAACTGCGTGCTCTGACACATTGCCCTGATCACCACTGTTTTAGCTGCGGGTGATTTGTCGCACTGTGGCCCTGCGGTCGCTGTGAACAATGCGCGACAGTCTCAGCTCTCCTCTGGCATCAATGAGCTGCGGACGACACACTGCTGGACCACGGTGGGCCATATGTGCACCACTTTTGATACGTACTGACTACAGCGGCACATGAACAACCCACAAGCAGCGCCGTTTCCGCGATCGGAGTTCCAAGGCACCTGTGTCATCACAATTTGTCATTTATAAAACTCCGATAAATCGGCAGCTTTTCCCATTCTGACTTTGCGCACTCTACTAATAGAAAGCCGGTCCTCGGGTTATATATATATATTGCTCTGTGAACTTCACCTGCGCCACCGTTTTGTCTCCAGGCGCACTCATTTCTTTAGGCTGGGGTTGGTCATAATGGAATGGCTCATGGGTATATAACGTTCGGGCTTCACTCAATACCTTTACCCAAGCGGTAGTATCTTCTTCGTAACTTGGTGCAGAACTCAAACTGTAAATTTGTTGTTGACGTATGGCAGAACCCCCTTAAGAGAAGCTCGCATTTAGCATTTAAGGAAAAAACGGGAACTTCTCTTTTGTGTAACGTTGATTCAAAGCTAATTTGATCTCTTTTAAAGAAAAAAAAATGAAATCTCGGATTTAATGAGGGAGAGAAAAGCTGAGATAGTCCCTTTTAAGAAACGAAGCAACAAAATTTAATGAAATTCCATATTTAACGAGCCAGAGAAAATCTGCTGTGCACTGTCCTGGAATGAAATAACAGAAATTATTGCATACAAAACGAAACTGCAATAGCGTAATGGAATCTTGGCGTGCTTGTGGAATTATGCTGATAGAAAGGCAATGGTGAGAGTGAGCACATCAAATGCTCAACAAGCGAGCTGTGAAAGTGACACTGTCAGGAACCCACTCGAAGAGACTGTGGCTTGGGAATATCGCGTCAGTAGAGTTCAAAGATGAAAACATACGACTTACTTCTGAGAGAGTTGAAAGATGAAAACACCGACGATTGTTGAGAGAGATAGTGCAGAAATTGTGTCCACTGCTCTATGATCCTCCAAGTGAGTGTTTCATTGTGGAAATCGGTGCAGCGTTTGCTTCGTGTGTATACTTAAACAACAATCATTCTCAGGTAACAGTCAAGCAGAAAATCCTTAACCTTTACATGTCACAAAATGAATAAGAGTGACGATGATGAAACTTCAATCCGAGAAATCCGCGATTTAATATGGCTGTAAAGATATTTCATGTTCCAATGGCTGGCTTCACCGTTTCAGGGCACGACACAACGTCCGCTCAGGAAAAATTTGTGGAGAAGTATCGTTAGTGGATATGAAAAACAACGTCAACGTGGTTGAATCTAGAGTGACTAGATATTCAGAAAAAACTACAGTGACAATGGCATTTGTAATGCGGCTGAAGCAGGTGTGTTTTATATACTCACGGACAATAAAATTTGCGCATCAAGAAGGAAGCATCGCATTGAACTGAAATTTTATGGGCGTAGTTATGCAGATGCATGATGCACATGATGGCAAAAACAGAGCTGCAAGACAATTACAGAGGGATCTGTGGCACGCAGTCCGGTCATCTTCAATAGCACTTCGCACTGCCTCGTGTGGCGATACATGCTGCAATACGGTCCGACATGCAGGCGAACAGACACCTCATGTTGTCCTGCGGCAGATTGGCCCACACGTGTTGGACTGTGTGCTTCAAATCCCGGATAGTGCGGCACGGCGGCAGCTGGCGTTTCAACTGGTCCTACACATGCTCGATAGGGGACATGTCCGGAGAGCGGGCAGGAAATGGAAGTGTCTGGACATGACGTAGGCAGTCTTGGGCAACCTAAGCCGGGTGCGTGCGGGCATTATCTTGCTGATATAGAGCACCTAGAATCCCGGCCAGGAATAGGAGCACATAGGTCCGTAGGATCTCGTCCACATACGGTTGGACTGTCAATGATCCGCGTACCACTACTACAGCTGATCGGCTATCGTAGGCTATGTCTCCCCAGACCATAAAGCCTGCCGTGTGGGAGGTGTGGCGCTCGATAGCGAGGTTGGAATTGTGCCGTCGACCCGGGGACCTCCACACCTGAACACGATGATCATCAGTCCCCAAAACGAAGCGGCACTCATCGCTAAACACCACACGTCGCCAGTCTGTGACGTTCCACGTTGCTCTGCCCTGGAACCACTGCACACGGAGACGGCGATGTTCCTGTGGTATTGACAGCACATGTAAGGGGCGCTGGGGTCGCAGATTCGCTTCCGCGAGGAGTCGGGAAAGGGTTCGTGGACACACAGGAGCCGTTACATCTGCCTGCATAGTGGACCGGGTCCCCGTGGGATCCGTTCGTGCCTCGGGCATGATCCGTTGATCCTCTTTACCGGTGATCCTCCTGGTCCGTCCGCATCCGCTTCGCCATGTTTCAGTGCCGTCACGTGTCCACTGCTCCCAACAGTCGGACGGTGTTGTCAGAACGATCCACGTGTCCAGGCTATACGGTGCGCAGACCACTCTGCGGTTTCCAGCATGATGATCAGGCCTCTCTTAAAGTCCATAAGTTGTGTCTATCGACGTCTCCGACTTTTACCCGGCATTCTTGTCACTCTGTATTCTTGCTTGTGCCGGCTGGTGCTTTTCGCTTTCATGGGGTATCGACTACACGCCGGTTTATAAAACTGCCGGTTCGTGCTTGGGTATGCGTAATCGCACCAAACGTGGATCATTTGCATACTAGCACTCACTCTAGCTATCTGCAAAGTTTCGCGGTTGTAGCATGTTTTTTTCTAGGTTCCCCAAATTTCATTGTCCGTGAATGTGTAATCTGACTCCTTATAATACAGTATGATGGAATTTAAAGGTGAGTAATGTACAAGGGAAAAACTCTTAAAGAATCGTCGTACTGTGTAAGTATGAGCCAGTATTTTTGGCAATGGCAAGAGAAAATTGTTGTTGATAAGAAAATCTGCAAAAACAAGGTTTTTTAAAAATGAGAAACGTCTTCCTGTTTCTTATAAGTCCAAAACTAAAGCACGGATGACACTGGATAGTTTTTCAGTATATGTTAGAGAGTGGGACAAAGAACTTTGAAGGAAAAACCATAGAATTTTGCTTTTTATAAACAACTTTCCAGCCCATCCACGCATTAAAAATCTTACTAACGTCGAGCTTGTCTTCTCGCCTCCGAACTCAACGCCTGTGTTACAACCCATAGGTCAAGGAGTGATTCCGAGTCTCAAGTACCTCTACCGACCAAAACTGATTCCTAATACCGTCAGAAAGAATGGAAAAAAGGTAGAAATTAAATTTTGTATTCTTGATGCCGTTCGGATAGCTGGTGCTTAGGGACGCGTACCCTAGTCTTTCATCCAAAACTGCTTAAGAAATACTGGGTTAGGTAGCACAGCCAACTTTGATGATGAAATGGATGATATTTCACTCTGCGATTAGTTGTGACCTCAGAACATAAAACATTTTGATGATGTTGTTGAGTTGTAATTCCGCAAAGTTGAGTTGCAAGTCAACAACCAGCTGAATCAAAGAGTTCATTGGATATTCTGTAAGTTACATTTGTTGCTATATCGATCCCCGTGACCATTCCATACTATTTAAGTGCTGGTGTTGGGCATTAAGCGTTTAAGTGACCAAGTATTAAATACTTAAACATTATATTTTTTGGTGATACCTTGGATAAGTTTCTACCGTAGTAATTATTTTTTACATTTTAACTGTTCAAGAAGGGTTTCTTCAAATCTGTCTTTTATGCTGCTAAATTTATACAATTTTTTATCGAGAAAACAGATTTCGTGCTGAAGCTGTGGCATAAGATTAACGTACCTAACTATTTCTTCAGAAAAACATTTACCTTTGGTTTCTTGATAATTGTTGGAATCGACTGTACTACTATAAATAGAAATTTTAGACGAAAGAAACTTTAACATGTTAGCTTCAGCATGGACATTTCAGCTTGCAGTAAGAATGGGCATGGATCATCAGTTGCGTTTCTAGGATATTCCGTTGCTTTCATCTCCGAGTTTCGATCAGCATCTGTTAAAATTGATTATTCATTATATTTCTAATCCATAGAAAATATAACTCTCGCACGTCCTTTTAGACAGCATGCTGGTCTAAAAACTCACACGTGAGTCGTGTGCTCGTGTGAGTCACTTGCAATCGTTAGAAGTTTATATCTAACAGGAAATGAAGATTTACTCCTTCTGGTGGAATTGAATTGTTCGATTTGGGAATTATTCAAATTGAAATACAAATCGTTAGTGGTTGAAAAGCACCACACACTATTGTAGAAGAAACTGTTTCTAACGGGATGTGGCGACAGAAGAGATACCATCTGTAGAAACAAAACAGATCAGAGATACCAAATGTTCTAATTACAGCAAGCATAGCTTCCTCTCATTTATTTAAAAAAAAAGGGAAATACGAGAGTAAAACAAGGAAACACTATCTCATTATAGAATTAAAACAACGTAATACAAGGATATATTTTCCAGAGTCAGTAGCTAATTGTCTCTAAAGTGTACCAGTACAATTACCATGAAAAACGACAATTCGCACACCAGAAGCCAGTCAATGCTTCCGTAATTCAATGAGCCAAAAGAGTGCATTGAAGAAACTGAAAACAAAAACAGAAAAAATAAGAACGGGCACACGAGATCATATGATGAGAACGCAGCTGTGGTGAACTAAAAACATCAGAATATCGGAAAAATTCAAGAGCCTGCAATAACACACTTAGGATTTTTTTTTTGATTGAAGGTTTAACGACCACCGTGAGCAACTCAAATGGGCTATAAACAGTCGCCCGTCCCTAATTTAGGGTCACTGGTTCCAGGGAAGGGAGAGAGCCAGTGCCGTAAGACAAACACAACATCCATGCCTCACTGGGATTCGAACCCAGATCCCTTTCCGAACGAATGATCAGAAGCCATCGCTTAAACCACTGCGCCACCGGGGTGGCTCACTTAGGAATGTGTCACGCCGCCCCTGTGGCGCAGTGGTCTAAGTGCTGCTGGCGTTTGACCAGTCGTCTGAGATGTGTCCGGGTTCGAATCCCGTGAAGCTTTGATGTTGTCTTTTCTCTTATCGCATTGGCTCTCTCTCTTCCCTGGAACCGGTGGCTTTAAATTATAGACGGGCGACTGCTATAGCCCTTCGAGTTGCGCACGGGGGTTGTTAAGGTGGATCCACCTAAAATCTTTGCCTTGTATTTCCAATGGAAAAACTTCTGTAGCCATTTTCTTCACAATTAATGCGTCCCATGAATGAAAATTTGAACATCGATAAAATAACTTTGTTTCATAGCCTAATATATTCAATATTTTCTAAAACGTAACCCTAAGTATATTAAAAATCAATAACTTTTGCTTTGGTGTTGTTGAAGGAAAGAAAGTTTAAAATATACTCTAAAAATTAAAAAGTCTTTTTGTGTAACTGCAGATGCTGGTACAAAATTAACTGGACTTAGGGGTAACTTGATTTTGAATAAAAAGACAAATTTTTCAAAGTCCTTACATTGATGACGTTAGTAGACAAACAAATGTAGGATTGCTTATTCATGATTAAATTTTACAAAATATTAAGTGTACTAGGCTATAAAATAAAGTAATTTTTATCGATGCTAAAATTTTCATCCTTGGAAACGCATTAATTGCGTAGAAAATGGCTACAGAAGTTTGCCCATTGGAAATACAAGGCAAAGATTTTAGGTGGATCCACCTTAAACCTCCAAACACAAACAACAACGAAATAAAAAAACAAGAAAGATGCCACCGAATTTTCGGTTGTAATGAACACGGCTTTGGAATTCTTTCAGACGCGACTAAAATAGACCAGAGCGAAAACTATACGGCGCGAGTCTGCAAAAGAAGCCCTACCTAAATCTGGTCAAAAAGTGAAACTAATGTAATAACTGTCACCTAGTTTCTCTGTGTCTGTGTGTGTGGAAGGGGGGGGCATAACTCAGGCGTTGCGTAAGTGCATTTAATCGGGCTTAAGGGCTTAGAAATGTATTCCATAATATCCTGATAATGGAACTCTGAAATAGGGTGACAGGGCGAAATAAATATTTAAATGGCTTAGCTCGGCAGATGTTCAGCTGGCCAGAAGAACATTTGCTCAAAATGACCAGTGATCAACGTCCCCGGAGGACAAAACACTAGTGGTTAAAGGGAACCTCAGGAACCAATGATGGCGAAGGTGACACCTCCAGGAGGTAAGGACGCGCCTAGGAGATAAGGAGAAGCAAAAACGATAGGAAAATAAAACGGAAATCTTCGAAAAATCGGCAGCGCACAGGTGCAAAAATTGTAGAAGCTTCGAAGTGCAAAAATTGTAGAAGCTTCGAAGTGCAAAAATTGTAGAAGCTTCGAAGTGCAAAAATTGTAGAAGCTTCGAAGTGCAAAAATTGTAGAAGCTTCGAAGTGCAAAAATTGTAGAAGCTTCGAAGTGCAAAAATTGTAGAAGCTTCGAAGTGCAAAAATTGTAGAAGCTTCGAAGTGCAAAAATTGTAGAAGCTTCGAAGTGCAAAAATTCAAAATCATCGGAGCGCAGAGTTAATAATGCAAAGTTGTTGAGTCGAAAATGAGAAACTGATAGGGGAAAAAGTACCAAAGCACGAAGGTTTGTGGTTTGTATCCATGAAGGATACCAGCCCCATCGCATTAACGAAGTGCACGTAGCACAACTGACGGACCAATGTGGCATCCTGGGGAACCATCATCAACTCAAGGAAAGAAGGATGACTAGTAGACGACTCAGGGTAGGACCTCATCCAAATATTTCAATCCCTGGTATGTTGAAGTAACACATGAAAATTGAAAATGAAATAATATTGCTCACCCCGTACGAGTCGGATTGGTAGGGAACGGTTCTATATACTTTAGGCTTAACCTATCTATGTTTGACGTGATGTGTTTTAATATAACTTGTTTGGTCCCACCATTAACCTGTAAATAAGTTAAGCAATATGTCAAAATACATTTTTATATACACTGGCGGAAAGTGAAAAAAGAACACACAGAAGGAGACGTCTGATACCAACGAAATTTATACAGCATAATAACGGAATACAGAGGATAACGTGATCAAAACATTATGGCAAAATACAGATGTATTTGCTGGTAAAGTGAAAAAAAACATTTCCATGTAACATGGTTAGTACGAGGTTGAACCGCCATGAACTGCATCACACTGTGCAATTCTGGCATGGAGTCTGTCGTACAGATGTTGGATGTAAGTTTGGGGTATTGAGTTCCAAGCATCCTCATCCTGGACGCGTAAATCGGGGATGGTCGTGGCTGGCCGTGGAGACCGGATAAGTCGTTGCCCCATAAAATCCCACACGTGCTCAATGGGGGACAAATCCGGTGAACGTGCAGGCCATGGAAGTTGTCTCACACCCTGAAGTGCATGTTGCGTTGCATGTGCCGTGTGTGGGCGTGCGTTATCTTGCTGGAAAACACCACGATGGATCGACCTTACAAATGGCACAACAACGGGCTGAATGATGTTGTTGATGTAGGAGGTGCTGTTTAACGTACCCGGTACAAACACTAGTTCTGTACGGGAGTGATAGCTGATCGCTCCCCACACCAGGAGACCAGGTGTAGGCCCTGTGTGTCGCTGGTGGATGCAAGAAGAGTGGAGACGCTCGCCCTGTGCATCTGCGAAAACTCATGCGGCCATCGGAGGCTCCCAAGCGGAATCTGCTTTCATCGCTGAACACGACGGGTCGCCATTGCGTTCTCCAGTGCAGACATGTTGGCGACACCACTGCAGCCGTTCCTGACGGTGGGCTGGAGTCAGAGGTACACATGCCAGAGGCACACGTGCACGTAGTCCTGCATCCAGTAGACGGTTGTGGATTGTTCGCACAGTCACCTCAGGTGCAACGGCAGCTCGAATTTGCGTCGCAGTGAATGTTCTGCTTGACAACGCAGCTCTTCTTATGCGTCGATCCATCCGCTCATCAGTCCGTCTTTGACTCCCGGTTCCACGTCTTCTCGTGTGGGAATGTTCCTCGGACCATCTACGCCACCATCGTACCATCACTGATACTTTCCGTCCAATTCGCTCCGCAATACGACGATACGACCACCCGGCCTCGCGGAGTCCGACTAGATGACCTTGCTTAAAGTCCGATAACTGCTGAAATCGTACACGTCTTCCATGTCCAGGCATTGCAGCTTCTTTAGGGTCTTCGCACGTGTCCGTACGCCGACGACTGATAACATTTACTTCTCCGTACTCCTTAAATACCACCGACGATAATTTGCATATTATGCCGTGCTGTGGCGTAAGCGCTCACCGGTTGGTCCCGAAATTAACATCACACCTACGTACACTCGACCTCATAAACATATGTAACTTTCATGATCGTCGGCCAGTTCTTTCTTGGTGTTCTTGTTTCACTTTCCGGCAGTGTAGTTCATTTTTAAGCAAACGTGTCTTTCTTGGCTTGCTGCTCTGAAAAATTCGTATGAGTGTCTGATTCGTGTTATACTTTAGGTAAATAGTTTTATTTTTCTTCAGAAGGTACCGAGATTAATCAAGTGTGATGCAGGAATATTAGTTTATACTTAACTTCATTGCGGCATATGAGTTCTTGCGAGAGCCTCCTATGAGCTCGCATGAAACACAACGCGTACAGGTCCAACGATGAGACTGGGTCACTGAATCTAGGAAACCCAGTGTCTTTAGTGCCACATTTAGACGAACTAAATTAATTACCAAATTTATCCCCTCCAGTTCCCAATCGGAGTTTGACGCGGTAATACCCTTATATAAAGTGTTTCCATTGAGAAAGAACTTTAAACTTTGTCTTGAGGTGCGATTGAGTTCTGGCGGCTGCCTGAAAAATTTATCAGTTTCGCATATATTTTATACAGTGAGATTGTATTCAATGAGCAGTACTTAATGCATCAATACAAATAAAAAGTGTTTCCGATTATTGCAGGGCTAGTTTTATAGTCACAGCAGGAGGAAATCTGAAGTGACTTTTACTGAGGAAGGGCACACCAGTCAGATTGCCAAATAGGTCGCGCACTTTGCTGCAATAGGCATAAACTATTCAGATTTAAAGGCGTAACCATATTTCCTGCTGATGCAATCATTTATACAAAATATGATCAACACAACGTGGAATTTCCTATCAGAATGACACATGCGAAAGCAAAAGAGTTCATTCCAGACTTCAATTATTATTCTTCACTTGATACCATACATAGATGAACCACAACGGTAAATAAAATTCAATTGATCAATACATCACTGAAACTCTCAAATGGCAGATCAATGAATTTCTGTTGGTGAAGATTGCTTGCAAGAAGCGGTCAAAAACGCCAGATGGACACCTAAAAGTAAGCTACAGGTAATAAATAAATATTCCTTTTTTTACGGGAAAGGAAACTTTCACGCAGAGATATTGATGCAGGGATATCAGCAGGTGTCATGTAAAACCTCGAAAACCGTAGATGGAAGACAAAGAACGTCATACGACACCAAACTACTCAGATTTAAGTGAACCAATCGATGCTCACAATTTTGAAACTGATCCACTGTTTCGGCAGAAGGGAAAAATTATATTGTGCCAGCTTTTCTTCAGGCTTGTAGACTAGAATATTTTCTTATATACCATAGTTAATCGACAAATGAAAAAAGTTGCGGAAAAACTTTATACAGTAGCCTTTTCGAAAATTTAATTTTTCAGTCACCCAGGACGTATCACGGCTACATCAGCTAAATGCAGCTCATCCAAAAGATGCATTACGTTTGAGATTACCGTTAACTTTAACTTTACAAAACTATTAACTTTACCGTTTTGTCACTTTTGCTTTGTTTAACGAAAATATAAACTAGATATGCATATTGGCTGCAATACATCGTCAATCTCGAACAAAATGAACATTTACAGAAAAGGAAAAATCATTGGGTTCTGTAAAATCTGTTTTCGCATTTTAGCGATATAAGCACACTGGACAAAAAATTAGTCACCCCTGTCAGAACTTACCTAATAACGGGTGACGGCGACTCTTGCCTTCATAACAGCATCAATCCGGTGTGGCAGAAACTCCACAAGGTTGTGGATGTATTGAACATCGATTTGCAACCACTCGTGCGTCAACTGGTCCCGAAGTTTCGCCAGAGTATGTGGGTGTCTATTACGGCGTTTCACCTTCTGTTCCAAATGATCCACAGATTTTCAATAGGATTTAAATCTGGGGATTTTGTGGGCCAGTCGAAGTGAGACAGTGTTGCTGATTGTTCGTCGTGCCACTCAGACACAGTTTTAGCCCTGTGCACACGGCGATTGTCGTCTTGGATGCAACGTGATGCTGTTCCTGGAGATGTAGGGCACAGGGCAACTCTTCGTCATTCAGATTGCGGAGGTACACATCCTGGTTCAAAGTCATCGTCACTGCAACGAGAGGGCCCAATTTCGTGGTACGAAAAACATTCCCAAAACATCACAGAACAACCTCCAGCTTGAGCAACACCTTCGATACAATCAGGATTAAAGTCTTTATTAGGCCTGCGATTAACTCGTCGCCTCCCATCATTGTAGTACAAACAAAAACGAAACTCATCAAACCAAATTAGTCGTTTCCAATCCTCGACAGTAACGTTTTGGTTCCAATGACCCCATTGATATCGTGCGACTTTGTGACTTGCTGTTAAAAGAAGCCTGCTCCGTGGTACTCTGCCCCAGATGTCCATCGCATGCACTTCTCGTCGCAGTGACCTTTCGGAAATTGGTTAGAGTGGACTTTTATTGGCTGTTTGGAGCAATTGTTGCCTGGTTTGAAACCGATTTGCAGTTACTAAGCCTGAAACATGGAGGCGGTCCATGTTGGTGAGCGTCGTTTTCCTGCCACAGTTACGTTGCCGATTTTCAGTTGACTGTGAACTACACCACTGTTTGTAGACCCTCTGGACAGTACACACCAACAAATTGGGCGACTTCATTCACTTTATGCGCGCGGGCAAGGACACTCAGTAACGTCTGTCCAACGACCCATATTGCAGACTAAATTCAACACACACGTTGCTCTTCACCACTGCACGAGACAGAAATGATCCTGTATTTATTTCCCAACAATGCTTTCACGGCGCCCTCTGTGCAACCGGTAACTTACTTACTATCATTTCTGTTAGGGGTGACTAAATTTCTAGCCGGTGTGCTTATGTCGTTTGTAAAACTTTTAACTGTTAAATAGCATTGCAGAAACGTGGTATTTACATAATTTATAAAAGTGAGGTTCCGGCACGTCTATATGTAAGGAGTTCGGCGTGATCATTTCAGTTGTGTTTATTTGGAGTACGTATAGGCCTGAAAATGGGAAGCAGTAAGGTATACGAATTTTTGTCATTTAATGTTGTTTTTCTATCGCAAGGGTGGAAAACCGATGCAACCCCAAAATTAGGTATGTGCTGTGTATGGTGAGAATGTTGTAAGCATTCGCTTGCGTCAGTATTGGTTTGCGAAGATGCGTCGTACAATTACTCACTCGCCGAAGAACCACGGTTTAGGAGACTTGTTTAAGTTAACCACGACCAAATCAAGGCATTAGCCTAAAACATCCCACACAATACGACACGAGCAATTCCACAAACAATGAAGACTTTCAACCACTCTGTGGCATTGTATTTGGCAAAGCTTGGATATGTGAAACGACTTCATGTTTGGGTACCACTCGATTTGAGTGAGAAAAATGTTCTCTATCGCATATCTGTTTGCAATTCACTGAACAAACGGTATGAAAACTACACATTTCTAAAACGAATGGTGACGGACGATGAGGGTAGATTGTGTACACTAACCTGGAGAGGCTGGGGAGGAAATGATCTTGGGAAAGCGAGGTGAACCGCCATTAACATTTCACAGGCAGTCTGCATCCCAAGAAGGTACACACACAGGACACTGAATTAGAAACCTTTATGCACATGTACGTAAACGTCCCTTACACAGCTTATATGCAGAATACGTGGTCACGTGCATCACCACGTGATCTAGGTAACCATTCAAGACTGCTGCTTGTCACTTATCGTCAGTCGGGTTGATCACAAGAGGAAAAACAAAGGATATTTTGTAGTTCGACAAGGTGCCCATTTGGCTGAAGCGACAAATTTGAAAAGAAAAGAGTTGACTGGTTTCTTTAAAGTGAGATACCTTGGGTCTTTAATCAATGGGAAAAGAACCCAGTCTTTCTCTCTCTTTCTGCTTGTCTTAGAGTCGTAACTGTGGCGCATAGTCAATCTGCCAGGAACAAGATCGCCATCGTCTGGGAAGGTTTCTACAGTGAAACAGGTCTTTCTACCTGCAGCAATCGACCGAAGCGTTCAATGGAGGCTGTTCCCAAAACATATCTTAGCGAACTATACGCAGGGAATTGAAGAGGATGGGTATTGGTCATTGCATGCCCATACGTAAACCACTGGATTCTGCGAAGAACCGGAAAGTTCGTCTACATTGATATCAGGAATACCGTGACATGATACTGGAAGACCGGGAAAAAGTCATGTGAGATTCGAAGAGTCGTGGTACGCTTTGTTCTGTACCGACGGTACGCAGAGAGTTTGGGGGTTGCCCCATGAAGCAATGATCCCTGCTTACCTTGTAAACGCAAGTCAAGGTTCTTGAGGTTTTTTCATGGTGTGGGGTGCGTTCTGTTTTTATGGAACAGGCCCCGTGACATTGATGGAAGGTCGGATGTCCCACAAGGATTATCTGAACATTTTTGCCGATCAAATCGATCCTGCAATTTTGATTTTTTATCCAGCAGGTGATGGCTGTTTCATGGACGACAGTGCTACTATCCATTGCGTAAGATGTGTTCAGCAGTCGTTAAGAGAGCATTGCAACAATTTTCACCATTTTCCTTAGCCACCACAAAGTCCAGATCAGAACCCTACTGAAAATGTATGGGGCATGTTAGAAAAACAGATCCGGAAGCAAAACACTTTTGTGTCAAATCTGAGCCAGCCAAAAGACTGTTTGGTGAACATCTGGTATGCTGTGGACGTAGATGCCCTCCAACACCTTGTGGAACCTATGCATACGTGCTGTAATTTGAGTTAAAAAGTCCAACCCTATATTGAATAAAAATTTATAATTCAGTGGCAGGCATTTGTAATGCTTTTTGAGTGCTGGGACTGGAAGGGACTGTTCTATTACAAACTTCTGGTGAGCAACCGTATGATCAATTCTAATAGGCACTGCTCCCAATTTGATCAGCTGAAGACCGTACTTGACGTTCAAAAATGGTCAACATGAATAGCTTTGTCTTCCAGCAGGACAACGTATGATCTCATGTTCTTTTGGTCATTAGTAAAATATTGTTGGTTCTTAGCTGAGATTTCTTCACTCACCCTGCCAGTTCATCCGACCTTGTGCATTTTATCCTTCAATCCGGTCTCTGCAGAATTATCTCAAAGGAAAGATTTTCGTTTCTTTCGGATGCTTGCTAAAACCATCTTGACCAGTTCTTTGCCTCACAACTTATAAAATTCTGGGAGGATGGAATCCTCGATATACCTGACAGACGGTGAGAGGTAGTAGAAAATTATAGTGCCAACATTACTAAATAAAGAGGCAGTGGTATCTAAAACATTTGTTTTTCACCTTTTATTTTACAAATGCGAAAATAATTTTTACACAACCTTATTAGTTTAAGCAAAATGTCGCATACAACAGTTATGTGTTCTAAATTTACTGATAATTAATTATTTTCATACAGATATCGATAGAAAAGCAAATGACTTGTGTGACACTAGAAATTTAACGCTCAGAAGCAGCTGACAGATGTGTATGCAAATCAGAACGTAGGAGCTTCATGTCAATAAATGCATATATCTCTATAAACGGAGCAATGTCAAAGTGGGGGTGGCTAATATTAGGTGCGAGCGCTTCGACATTTTGTAAACATAATATTAGTTTGAGGCAGATATCAATCTCCCAGATTCCAGTAACAGATTCCTAGACGAACAGCAGATGATCAGAATGCCGCGGTGTCAATCGCCACTAACAGGAACATCTGAATGACATCAAGGGCAGATGGAAGAATGGATTATTGGACTCCGATAGGGAAGCTGTTCGTCTTTTCCTGTAGCGTAACATGTGGGCCACGACAATACTACAGCCCATCGATGCCGGAACAGTGGTTGTGAAAAGGCATGCACGCCAAACCACTGATAGACAGTGTGCTCCGTCGTTTCAACTGCATTGGACCTATAGCCAAGCTACCTTCCCTCAGCAAAGCAGCAAAAGCCTACCAGCAGTCACTTCATCACACACAAGGAGCTGTTTCCCGCATACCAGTGGAGGCGTTACTGTATGCACAGCAACCTCTGTGTCGCCTGGCAATGGCCGATGTCCATCAGCACTAGTGTCTGAAGTGATGCCTCTCATGAGTCATCTGAGATAAAGAATGGTTTTGTATAGTCTATAGGGATGAATCTACCTTCTGACTAGGTAGATTAATCCTTATAGACTATTGCCGGATACGGGTTTGGAGAAGATGTGCTCGACACACCGATCCTGGAGCTTTGGTCGAGCAGCAGGGATCATGGTATGGGGAGCGAATAAATATGACTGTCAAACTTCTCTGATGTATCTCAAAAGCAGTTTGACGGCTTGGAGCTATGACGCAAACATCTAAAACCTGTAGCTATTTTCTTCATAACAAAAGTGTCAAGCACCGTGTTTCAGCAAAGCAGTGCCCTTCTACGTACCACAAAATTCTCCAGAGAATGTCCATACGGTGTTGAAGTGTTGGTGTGGACAACCATGTTTTCGGATTTGTTGTCAATAGAATATGTGTGTTATGTAGTTGGAACCCAACTGCAGAGTCACTCGAACCCAGCGCAGACAGCCGCTTTCCCGCGAGATCAGGTGCGGAAAGTGTAGTGGTCTTTGCCTCAGGATGCAGTTCAACGCTTTTGCGACTTTATTCCACGGCTGTAGCTGAGTTCATCCGCAACCGTACGTCGTAAGATGTGCCTAATGTAAATCTCTGTTTGTGGCATTAAAGTTCTTTATCTTCCCTTATAATGTTATTATTTCTTCCTCACTTCCTAGGTTGTTTTGCTTCTGAGTATCTATGGAATTACTCCGCCGCTTGTGAGTCTTAGTATCTCAGTATTACAAAGTGCCACTGTTTTTGCAATGGATGTGTTTAGTAACCATAAAACAAGTACATATGTGTTTAGAGACACAGCATGGCATTTACTGTAATTTAAAGATAAAGCCAAAAATTAAAAAAATGAGGTAAATAAGGGGAAGGACTTGCAAGAACCATTTGGTTCAACACACACACCTCCTAGCGATTAATTGCATACATTTATAATTTCCACAAAACGACAAAAAACTCATCTTTTCACTTATTACCGTCTACTGTATTTCTTTTAGTTTCACACGATGTTAGATTTTAAGAAAATTCCAATCATCATGTAATTCAGCCAGTTTCTGAACAATGACAAGAAGGTAAACGGACCATAGGGCCATCCATGTTCATATGCTTTGTAAGCAGGAATCGTGAGATACGATGAACTATAACGAAGTGAATTTCTCCGTCATTTTTATCCGCGCCAGGATTCGAACCCGGGTCCTCTCATTCCGGAATAAGTTGTTCTACCAATTGAGCTACGCGGACATTTTTATTCTGATTCCTATCTGCCTTTATGTCGTGTGCGTCCTTCTGGCAGGTACGTCACATCTCCTGGTACGTTACATCATCTCCCTCGTGTGCGTCCTTCTGGCAGGTACCTCACATCTCCTGGTACGTTACATCATCTCCCTCGTGTGCGTCCTTCTGGGAGGTACGTCACATCTCCTGGTACGTTACATCCTCTCCCCCTTATTTTTTTATTTATTTATTTTTTTTGAAGTGCTGGAGAAGGGATTCTCTTATTTTTCCTATCTCGCGGTGTGAAAATAACATCACACCATTGCGAGATTTTGAACGGTCGGGTCATCCGGAGAGTTCGGGCGCCAATTATAACGAAGTGAATTTCTCCGTCATTTCTGTCCGCGCCAGGATTCGAACCCGGGTCCCCTCATTCCGGAATAAGTTGCTCTACCAATTGAGCTACGCGGACATTTTATTCTGATTCCTATCTGCCTTTATGTCGTGTGCGTCCTTCTGGCAGGTACGTCACATCTCCTGGTACGTTACAGAACGTGTATAGCAAACTCAGAGATCACAGAAAAAATACGGAGAAAGTAGTTCTTGAAATTACCAAAAGCAGTTTTAATGTATTCTACTTTCAAATCTAACATTTTTTTATGCTTTTCATTTATGCAAATTTAGGTTACTTCTCCTTATGTTTTCCATACTGAACTTTCACGTGTGAACTCCCACGGCCGCCCCGGTGGCGCAGTGGTCTAAGCGATGGCCTATGATCATTCGTCCGAACGGGGTCCGGGTTGGAATCCCGGTGAGGCATGGATGTTGTGTTTGTCTTACGGCACTGGCTCCCTCCCTTCCCTGGAGCTAGTGACCCTAAATTAGGGACGGGCGACTGCTTATAGCCCATTGAGTTGCTCACGGTTGTCCTTAAACCTCAAAAAAAAAAAAAAAAAAAAACTTCCCACAAGTTTTGCTTCTCTGGACTATGACTGGCAGACAGTCAAGTAATGATAATAAGTATGCTGTAAATATCGGGACCACGCTACCTGAACGTCTTTATTAATTAAGAATTTCTCTCATGCTAGTGTTGAGTCCGTCTATGAAGGTGTGTCATTATATAATTTCAAGTACTCAATTGTACTGCGAGTTGTGATGTGTTAAATCTACCTTTCACAACTCAGAAAATAAACCAGTGTCTCCGAAGGCTAGATCGTAAGTCAATTTATTTATTGTTTGTTTTTCTAGAGCTCTTGCTAATCGTAAACCATCAAACAACACTAAACCATTTAACCATTAAAAATGAAAACAATTTTACATGGAGCAAATTCATTGTGTAATTGTATAACTCTATGCATTGCAGAAAAAAGATGTTCTTATATTTGTTGTTCTGGAACTAAGGCTCCAGAAGCTTCTAAAATAACATTTACTCCACCGACCAAAGCTGATCCAAATTGTGGTTCGAATATAATCGCAAGAAGATAAAATTGAGTGATAGTTTAACATAACATCAACAAAGTGGATGCTTTGCCCTCCCAATCTCGAACGTAATCACGCAATATTTGCAATGCTACTTATCAGTAGCTGATCAGTCAATGCGTTGCCCACCCTATCTCGAATTAATCACGGAATATTTTCAATGCAACCGATCTCTTACTGATCAATTTTATATACATTTCAGAAAAAAAAAAACTAATTGAAGAAGTCTTCAGCGACTGCACAGGGGATTAAAAAACCGGGAATAAAAGTTCATATGCTTTGCGTGCTGACATTAACCTACTGCGCGCATTAAAACGATACGAATATGTACTACAAGTTAGATTTTTTAAAAGGTTCTAACACAGAAGTGATTTACTCAAAGTGATTGTACTTTTAGAAAAATTGTTTTCAGTTGCAGCTGTGAGTGTGTGTGATGTTTAGATTACAAATAAAATTTTGCAAAAGCTTCTAACACAGTCTTGATTTCATCAGTCACTGTGTTTTGAGGAAAATTGTTTTGCAGTTGTGGCTATGTGATGTTTAAATTTCCACTGACTTTTGTAGGACTGGAATTATATAAATAGCTAATCGCCCGAAAGTCTATTAAAAGCTACAAGTTATCCAGGTGTCAAATGATTCAATTGGATGTACAAACCAATTGAAAGTACCTCTGACATTTAACTACAACGTAGGTGGGCCAATTGCAATAATATCTGGGGAATTTCGTCTTGTTGCTAATGTTCCTTAGGTGTCGCAGTGATTTAGTAGAGAAATGGTGGTAGAAACACCAGAAAAAAATGGGGAAATTCATAGGTACCATGTGTGTTAAGAAAACCGCAAGCGTGCTTTGCTTCAAAATTCACAGAATGCTCAAGAAGCTCAGAAATGACCACCATGAGTTATATGAATTTTCAATGACATTTTTTTCATTAGATCAAAAT
The DNA here is from genome assembly GCA_039090855.1 of Macrothele yani. Taxonomy (NCBI): domain Eukaryota; kingdom Metazoa; phylum Arthropoda; class Arachnida; order Araneae; family Macrothelidae; genus Macrothele; species Macrothele yani. The sequence goes on from CM077012.1 coordinate 80,421,375, forward strand.
ACGAGAATGCAAATACAGTTGTAACGTACCAGGAGATGTGACGTACCTGCCAGAAGGACGCACACGACATAAAGGCAGATAGGAATCAGAATAAAATGTCCGCGTAGCTCAATTGGTAGAGCAACTTATTCCGGAATGAGTGGACCCGGGTTCGAATCCTGGCGCGGATAAAAATGACGGAGAAATTCACTTCGTTATACAGTGAAGAGAAACTGAATTAGAGATACCTGTCAAGTAACGTGTAGCACCACCTTTGGTCCTGATGACGGCGGCGATTCGTCTCGGCATGGACTCGACAAGACACCGGAAGCGTTGGGAAGCCATACGGATCCACGATCCCTGAACAAGCTCCCACAATTCACGAAGATTTGATGGGGGGGGGGGGGTTAGAGCCTCGAATATCTCTCTCGATGGCATCCCAGATGTGCTCGATGGGACTGAGGCCAGGTGACCTAGCTGACCAAAGAAGCAAGGTCATGTCGATGGAGTATTCATCCAACCATTCGGATACAATTCGGGAGCGATGGCACGGTGCATTGTCTTGTTGCAGGATGAGGTCCCCAGTGGGATGTTGAAGACGCACAAACGGGAGCAAATGGTCGTCCAGGATATCCCGGTAACGTTGACCTGTGAGAGACGATGTCACACGTAACAGGGGCCCCATTTCAGTCCACGTAAACAGTCACCAGACGAGAATGCCACCCCCACCAGCTTGAAGAGTACCCTGCTGGCTAGAAGAATCCATCGCTTCATGTGGCTTGCGCCGTACTCGTATCCTGCCATCCGCATGTACCAACGTGAAACTCGACTCATCAGTCCAGGCAACATTTTCCCATGTGTCTAGGGTCCAGTGGCGATGTTCCCGCGCCCATGCTAATCTTTGCATCCTGTGATGTGCGGTCAGCAGCGGTACCCTTGTGGGACGATGGCTTCTGTACCCCATAGCGAGAAGATGGCTCTAGATGGTGTGGCTGCATACACGTTTTTGTGCACCAGCGTTAAATTGCCGAGTGATTTCTTTCGCCGTGGCCCGTCTATCCGCTGTTACAATGCGAGCTAGCCAACGATGACCCCGCTCATACACACGCTGTTGTCCACGGCAGTTGGCCCTTGCAGGGATGGTTTTACTGGATTCGATGTACTCACGGTGCACCCGTGGCACAGTGGCTCGTGAAAATCCCACTGCCTGCTAGACCTCCGAGATGGAGTGACCAATTCGCCGGGCCCCGACAATTGGCCCACGATCAAATGCGCTTAGATCCTTCGTCTTACCTATACTGCTTCCGACTATTACTGATTCCCGTCGCATCACTCGTTATATTGTCGGATCGCTGCATACGTCATGTCGTTTCCGTTTACAAGGCCGCCCACAGCGCCACATTTGCATAACGCCAGCTGTCTCTAATTCAATTGCTCTTCAGTGTAGACATAACCCAGGTAGCACAGCCTTACAATTTAACGTAGGCCCAGCGCTGAGCCGCCGTCTCCTATTCGTAAATGACGGTAGACCAGTGTTGGTCCTACGTTAAATTGCAAGGCTGTGCTACCTGGGAAGGTAGTGGATATACACTGGTCTCCAAAAACCTTAGGACGAACACTATTTAGAAAAGTTGCAACCACAAAATCAAACGCAACAACTTGTGGCAATTTGCATAACTGGGAATGTTCAGTAGAAAGCCGGTGCACATGTAAAATGTCGAATCCTGCGCACAGGAGTCACGTGGTATCACTTAAACGGATAAAAGAGAAAAGGGCGCGAGAAGGGACATGCATTTGAAGGAAAATCTGGACGTGAAGGTATAAATGTTCGAACGTTTAATTTACGTTACATCTCAGAGATATCATCTAGATGCGGGAAAAAATTATAGGAAAGCTGGAAAAAGACCACCGAGTGAGTTATGTTGCCAGGGAGTTTGGAATTGCCCATAGTGTGGTATCCAGGCTTAGGGCAGCGTTCCAAACCAGTGGAATGTGTTCCAGACTCATGTTAGGAGGTCGCCCAAGCTCTATTATGACGTATGAAGACCGATTTTTTGTCGCAACAGCAAAACGTAATCGCCACACTACGGCCGGTCAGCTTGTGAGTCGCCTCCATTCCAGCACAGGAACGCGGATATCCCGCCAAACTGTGGCAAGACATTTGCGACATATAGGGCTATATGCCGGAAGGTTTGTAATTTGCGTCCCTCTATCCAGAGATCAACGTGGTGCACGTTTTCAGTGGTGCCGTATCCACAGAAATTGGATACGTCATCAATGGGCCATACTCTCCACAGATAAGAGTCGTTTGAGGCTGTCTTCGGATACTAGACGTCAGTTGATCTGGCGTGAAAGTGGTACTGCCTACCAGCGCAATAATATGCAGGAAAAAGACAGATACGGCAGTGTCGAGGTCATAGTGTGGGGCGGTATAATGATTAATGGACGCACCGAGCTACAGGTGTTGGAAAATTGGGCTACGACGGGCGAACGATATTGCAGCAAAGTTCTTCTACGTCATGTTTCATTATTCCGTGGTGCTGTAGGCGAAGACTTTAAAAGTTAATGGATGACAACGCGACACCTCATCGTACGAACTCAGTGCAGACACTTCTGGGGACAGAGGATATTCATCGCATCGAATGGCCAGCATGCTTCCCAACACCATCGAACACATCTGGGACGCAATGGGGGACGCATTGGTACCCCCTCCTCCAGAAAACTAACTGGGCCTTATTCGTGCTCTGAGGGAGGAATGCGCCAATTTGCCTGAGGAACTCTTGGATCACTTGGTGCTTAGCATGCCACGACGTTTTAAGAGCTGCATCGCAGTTCGGGCATACATATTCCATGCAGAAATATCTCCGCCTAGATAACGGTAAGCACTGTACATCCATTCTCCAACTATGTCTTTCGGAAATTAATAACTTTTGCGTAAACGATGATCACAATGCTATTTGTGCGTCATTTATAAACAATATTTTGTCTTTTCATGTGTTCGTATGCTAGCAATACAGGTCCGATCAAAAAGTTCCGAGATTAAGCCGATATACAACAAAGCCTTTACGTTACTTAAGTCTGGCTATGATCTCCCTCAAAGTAGTCTCCTTGGGCAGCGATACACGCTGCCAGCTTTTTTGCCACTGTTGGAAAGCTCACTGTAAGTCCTGTTCGCGAATCATGCCAAGCACCGTCTGGGATTCGCGCTGGATCTCGTCCACGGTTTCAACACGGTGACTCGTAAGCTTCAGCTTCATCTTCGGGAACAGAAAGAAGTCGCAGTGGGCCAAATCCGGTGAGTAAGGCGGGAGAGAAAGGGTAGTCATGCTGTTGCGGCTGCAAAACTGGCGTGTTACTAACGCTCTGCGAGCTGCTACATTGTCGTGATGGAGCAAGAAATCGTCCGTGCGCCACATTTCAGGTCGTTTGCGGCGAATGTCCTCCCTAAGACGCCACAATACACCGCAGTAAAAAAAGGCGGTGACGGTCTGGCCCTGGAGGGCGAATTCACTGTGCACAACCCTACGAATGTCGAAGAACACGATGAGCATGCTTTTGGTTGCGCTCCGGACCTGTCGGGCCTTCTTCGGTCGTGAATATGTCCTGCTCTTCCACTGCGATTACTGTTGTTTGGTCTCCAAGTCGTAACCGTAGACCGAAATCTCGTCCCCAGTGATGACCCGCGACAGGAACGTTGGTTCATTCACCACCTGCTGACGAAGATCTTGACAGAGTTCGACACGGAGCCTTCTGTTCTGGGTTCAGAATATTTGGCACAAACTTTGCAGCAATACGGTGCATGTTCAAAACCGACGTCAACATTTCCTACACTGTTCCGTATGACACATTGACGATGGTAACAATGTCTTGAATGGTTCTCCGACGATCCTCATGCACCAGTTTCCTAATGTTGTCCACATTTTGGGGAGTTTCGTTCGTGGACGGTCGCCCTGACCTCTCGTCGTCTTCCAGTGCTGTGCCACTCGAGTGGCACTCGTGCCTTGAAGCGTGAGTGCCACTCAAAACACCTCGTACGACTCATTGATTCATTGCCATAAGCCTGCCGCAACATTTCATGCGTCTCCGTTCCCGATTTGCCGAGTTTAAAGCAGAATTTGATGTTCGGTCGCTGCTCTAATTTGCAGTCCATACCGAAATCGCAGCTGTGTTTTGCACGTGGTCACCAAATATCGTGCAGCACAGCTCCTGATGTTCACAGAACGACGCCACTCGGTACAATGACTCATGAAGGACATTGTCCTCGATCTCCGCTCGCGCTTCCGCCTTCTGTCTTCTGTTAGTGTGCTACTACGTACCTATTCTCGGAACTTTTTGATCGCACTACGTGTAATTACTTCCTCATTTGGCTGCTGTCATGTATTGCTTTTCTTATGCAGGTAAAAAGATACAAAACAATCTTAGTCCGTCTTTAGGTTTTGGATACCAGTATATTTCTGTAAAGGTGAATGTTATTACTAAAGTAAAATTAACTAAAGTTTTAAGATTGCATAAAATATGATAATTCCAAATTTTGGAGGAAATTACTGGGTCATTACATGACAGTGTGTGAATTCAGGGAGGAGGCAAAATTGTATCTCAACTTTTGGCATTCAATTGCCCCAAGTAGTTAACCAGAAACACATGAAAAATGTCATCATCAACAATACGTACTGGTTTAGCTATTCTGGAAAAAAGGACACTCATACACCAAACAGAAAGCATATGTGACAAATCCAATCGCCAAGACATCCTTCCATTAAGAGGAAATGCATGTTAACATAAAATTTGTAACTGCATGTATGCTATGGGCATAAATGTCGTTAGAAGGGTCAAATGCATGATTCAGTATAAAATCCACACAGCTGAAGGACATTTAGAAAGTCTTGATGCCAAACTTTACCAAAAACCTTTGCGATAGCAAGTGCCGCAATTTAAGAGAAACTATTGAAACACTACATGCCATGGTTTCGTTCAATTAAAACTCCATTCAACTCCAGTAGATATGGCACACAACGTTGCCTTTAGGGAGCGAAACCATGATACAAGAATTCAGGCTGGTTTAAGACGTAATACAATGTTTACGTAACCTGTAAGAGCTCGAAAAAGTAAGTTTTATTTACGTAAACACCTCTTCTTTTCCTTTCATTTGTCTTCGCTCGTGCGTTTAACAAGCCATCCGTTTGCAATGTGAAAGCTCAGAACATGTTCCCATAATTTTTGATCCAGTGAATTATATAATGTTTATAGAATAGCTACCTTTTTTTATAAAATTTGTTGGAGGCTTTTATTTTTAAAGAGCCGCCAAGCTTTGCAAGAAAAAAACTTGAAGATGTTTAAGACCAAAAAATTATAACTCGCTTAAAGTACATGTTTTAATGCACTTCGCTGTAGTGAAACTAAAGAAAACCATGATGAGAAAAAGTATTCTTTTATACTTACTTCATTACGCTGTCTCAAAACATCAATCCCTTTTTTTATGATCATATATGAAACAGTTAAGTTTTTTTTCATAGGTGAGCATTCGTGTAAAATAGTGAATTTTTAATATTTTTTATTGTGAATGAGTGTTCGTGAAAAAACCCTTGTTCATGATAATGGCACATAAAATTTTCAACAACCGTAGAAAAACTTTATTTAACGTCATAAGGGTTTCGAGATAAATGGTACATTTGTTTCACAAGAGCATTTCTTTCTAATAAATGCAATTCAATTTGCTCCGGTTCTGTTCAATCATATGCGATTCCCTGGTTACCTAACAGATTCGTTTGCCTTACATAATTTATTACTTTCATCTCTGTGTGAACAAAGGAATAAAGAAGAATCATAAGAAATAAAAAAAAACGAGCTCCCTTCTCAAGACAACTTAAACAATTATCTCCCTAAAAAATGACAATTCGTTTTCATAGAGAAACGAACATTTAATTTGTTGGAAATATTCAGCCACTCTTAATTCATTCAGTCCTTTTATTAAACGCTTTCTATTTTACCTAAGACGATAAAATAAAAAAAGAGCTAAAAATAAATATCGCATCCCAAGACATATTCCCATTTATTAATCAAGTGTGGATTTTTTTAATATTTTTTCATGTCCTTACATCAATTCTTCTTTTTACCCAAGAGGCCGTAATGTTTGACGATTTTTTTTCGTCTGCGTCTTTAGTCTTTGTCTTCAAAAACAGATCGATGCCGTAGACAAACATAAGTATTTGCTTTGCTTTTTGCGTCGCTGAGGTAATTTTGAAAATAGAAGATAAAAAATGAAAAAGGGACTATTTTTTACATCAAGTCTCTGTTATTTTGCTGTTCTCTCTCTCTCTCTCTCTGAAGAGTTGAATCAAATGTTACTGTTTATGAATCCTTGCTCAAGATCCCACTTCTAGCGTGTACTTAGTGGTGCAGTTGTCTTATTTTTCATTCCACTAAGGTATTCTTGGAGGCATTTGTATCTGCGCTCAACTTCTCTCTCTTTCTCTCTCCCTCTCTCTTTCGCTCTCTTCCTCACTGAGACTCCGACAATTGCCCCCCAGCTTCACAGTCTAGTTTGTTTAATCCTGGAGAATCTAAAGTTTACCCAACTCCGAGGATCTGATTGGCCTGCCTGACTGCGTAATGTTACTACCTATCTATGCGTGACTGTATGTATGTGAGCGCGTGTTTTCCTTTCTTCTTTCAGAGCTAAATTATCTCTTTTATTTCTAAACCAAATATTGCTTGAAGATTGCCAGTGTTTGCACGGAAATCCAAGCGCTGTAACATAATGACAATTCGGGACTGTTTGCATATGAAATATATTTACCCACAATCTGCCAACCTTACAAATTATCTTTGAACAAATATGTAAATATTTCAAGACCAAATATGTACCAAGATGAGCGACTACATCGGAGAGTGGAGTTTGCTGAGAGTTCCGTCGTCGTCAGCAGAACACTACTGATCACCAGTCAGAATGGATACCAATGCTAAACCTCTCTTCATCTGTGGTCATTCTCTCTCTGGAAGATAGAAGGTTTAGCGTTCAGCTCGCTGGGATTTGACTAACGGTCCCACAGGAGAGATTCTGAATCTTTGTGAAAGTAAACTGTACTTCTCTTCAACATTGCATTCGCATGGAGCAACAAATTGGGAACTATTTCAAAGTAATGTCTCAGTTTGAGTATCTTATTACGACAAAAATGCTTATTTTTTATTTTGCTTTTTGTGGACCTTTATCCTTTTTTTTTCTTGTGTGTGTCGTGGATAATTTCCTTATACCATTTACGATGGAAATCTCGTCGAAGAGAGACAGGTAGATAGATTCTTGTCATTAAGTACTATAATTCCTCAGTAAAGTGACGAATCTTAACTTGGGATGAAAAAATCCAAGTAATTTAGTTCTGAATGCCCGTAAGTATTTTTAAGATATTTAATACTTTATCCTAATTTTTTTACACAAGCAGTTTTTCTGCAACCGTTTTGTACATCTATGGGTTCAAATTTAAGAGAATACTTGAAAATTTAGGCTTTCCGACATGGTTGATATTAGAAATGCCCTTTATCTTAGTTTCTTCTTAATTTAAAAAAAATGGAAAATTAGTACTTAAATAAACAAATACTGATATGAGCAGTTAATGCAAATGATAACTTGAGAAAAACGGTTTACGCTGCAATCTGAGGATCTGCTCCGATGGATATTCAATCTCATATACGCATTGGGTCGAAACTTTCTTTTACGTTCAGGTTCACAAAAAATACATATTTAATTTCAATTATTTATATATCTGATGCTATAAATGTTTGGTGATAATCAGCTATCAAATTGAAAATTTTTAAAGTCATAAATTGTTCCAATACTAAATATTTCTATGTATTTGATGATGCGTAAGTTTTCTGAACAATAACAATCAACTTCTACCATATACCTGTAGCATGGCTCAGGAAGATTTTTAAACTCAGTGCTTCAATGATATACTTTTTAATTGGAAAGAACTGTTGCATTGCCTCTGAACCATTTCGAAAAAAATGTGGGATGATTTTGCTAGAGCTACCATTCTCGGGGTGAACTTCATTTTAGAGTTTCTTCATAAGTGTTCCTGTTGTGTATGCACAATTTGGAAGTTGCATCATCCATAAGTTTTATCTAACTCATACATGATATTGAACTCCTGTTGGGGAAAACTTATTTCCTAGAACTAAAGGTTTCGTAGAAAAAATTTCCGTAACTACTACATCAGTTAAACACAAAATGAAGTGAATAACAGTTCAATTCCAAACCGTATTTGTCATTCCGTGACGAATCAGCAACTCATATGTAAAGAAGGTGATGCTTCAAATGTTCATAAAATGGAAATCCTGATATGGACCAATTTTTTTTAAATTCGTTCTTTTCTGGTGATTTCGGATTAGCACAAGGAGAAACAATATACTTCCTTTCATTATGCACTGATTATCCCAGGCCTCCCCGGTAGCGCAGTGGTCTGAGCGATGGCTTATGACCATTCGTCCATGTGGGCTGGGGTTCGAATCCCGCTGAGGCATGGATGTTGTGTTTGTCTTACGGCACTGGCTCTCTCCCTTCCCTGGAACCAGTGGCCCTACATTAGGAGCGGGCGACTGCTTATAGCTCATTGAGTTGCTCACGGTGCTTATTAAACCCGAAACTATTCTGTTACTCAAGCATGAGCTTCCCTGGGTTTGATATATTCTTTTTGAATCGGCTTTTTTTAACGAGCATCCAATTAAATCAAGTTTAATACTTTAGTCGATAATCTGCCATTAACGATATTGGTGCTATATTATCAGAGGAAAAGCAGAATTTTAGTATGTACATACCAAAGGCAAATCTGAACTTAATGGTTAGGGTTTCTTTTTCTTCTACAGATAATTAAAGCTGAAAATATTGTCATAGATTGAAAAAGCTCTATTTCATTTACACTTGTTTCTAAAATATCTACGTCATTGTTTTGTCCGCAGTAAAATACTGTCGAAATTTATTCCCTCGAAATATATTTTCTTGAAAAAATTGTGCTGAAAAAGTATAACTAGAGTTTTTTTTTCTAAAACAAAGTATTAAAATGTTCACTAGTTATTTATCAAATAATAAATACAAGCAGCCACTGTCGCACTGAGTTAAAATTCCCGATGAGACAGTGGTTTCATGTTAGCTGATCTCTTCCTTGTTTTTTGTTTCAAGGTGTAGCAGCTAGCATGGTGAGCTGTTTGGGCTATAGGTGGTTGCCTGCCTCTACTTTTCGTGCCACTGGTTCGCCCGACTGAACAAGCACCGTGGTACAAGTGCCGGTGCCTCATCTGGAACTCGTCTCCAACGAACGATCCAAGACCACCGCTTAGACTACTTGGCCACCTGAGGGGTTTCCTTCTTTGGAAGCACGTAATATAAATTAGAAATAAGTGAGTGATTATTCTTGGAGGGTGGTTATCACGTTAAATTATGAAAAAGTTGGAATACCTTTTCTCATCGGAAAACTTCTAAAAAATTTCCTTTTTCAACCATATTTAAGTAAATTACCATTAGGTTAAAGTCCTCATTTTATTTATGCTACAACACTTGTAACGTATACTCTAGATTCAGTTTCTTTTTGATTTTACTATCTCTTGTTATTTTATTTTCCTATGCAAATTATCTTCTCACTTAACGAGATGTTGTTTCTCCCGCTGAATTATATGTGGCAACGAGTGTAAGTCATGACGTGGTGGTATGCAGTATATATAGGCGCGCTCAAGTATACCAAAGAGGTTCGTTTTATATGTGATAGGTTCTTCCTGATTATTGATATGCGATTTACCTACGTTTCTACGATATTACGATAGTACGAAAGTTCGGGCTATCAGTAGTTGTGTTATTTTGGAGTGTGTATTTGAGTAATACCAGGAGCTCCCCAATAAAAGGTTAAAAGTGAGTACGTTTTCTTAGTTCATTTTATTGTCAGACCTCTGTCTGGCCGTTAAGTCTATTTCATTGAGTGTTTACGTTAAGTTCAGGGTATATTGTGTTTACCGCTCTAATAAGGAGCCTTCAAGGTACTAATGTACTAAAACCGAAGTTATATTACTGATATTCAAGATAATGAGGAACGCTGAGTAAAAATAAATTCCATATTCTTGGAATTTATTGCACGTGCGTGTCTTACCTAAACAAACTCTAGCACTTTGAAGATTAAACACACTTTAGCTACGTCAAGTAACCTTTCAATAACCCTAACGTGACTTAACGTAAGCTTTCCTGCACTACACGTCCAGCCGGAGAATTTTATTCATTATACACTCTCATTTTAATAGGAATATTCCAAATTTACGTACAGTGGATACTTGTGCATTCCCAAATTAAGTTTTCACGGCATAGTAATTGATTTAAATGCTGTTTGAATGTGCCTTCCTATGATTCAGAGCAGAATATTCTTTACGCTTTGTATTCAAATTTACAAAAACGTGTTTTACAACGCAAGAATTATAAAATAAATAAAAAGTGAAAGGGAAACATTTGATAGTATGACAGTTGTTAACCTGTACACGTCTTATTGTCACATAATAATCCGCGTAAGCTTCTAATATTCGCCGAAAAGCTATTGTAGAGTGTTTCTGGACTGTCTGGACTTTTTGATCACATAGTAAATATTGTATAGTCAAATTCATTATACTGAAACATAACTTCGGGAAATATCCGAAATTGCTTTTATTAGTGTAGAAATTATGCAAACCTGTATCTAAGCTTTCGTTTAGGAGGTGGCTTGCTCAGTTTCATATGTAAGTCAAAGTGGAAGAACTATATATTTTACAACTCGGTTTACTGGTATGGCACATTTAGAATAAAAAAGTACAAGACACTTTGGTTGTCGTAAAAAAGCCGTAGTGCCATAAAAATATATCAGCATTACTCAGTTTGCGTCTTTGAAAAATTAAAGTCCAGGCTGATATCTCGGAATATCTTTGAAATATCTTTTTAACAATGTATCTGACTTCTACAACAAACACACCATGTTGTATTCTATTTTTACTCTAAGTCAGATGTCACACAATGAACCCTCAAAATTTCATAAACGCACTGATCAATGAAAAGCCATCAGCTTAACATTTGTGTGTGTGTGTGATCTAGCCATCCGTCTGCTGAGCGAAAGCTCGAAATTCCAGTTATTTAGCTCCTTTTATTTGTTTGTTTGTTTTTTGTTTTAGGGTTTAACGACAGCTACGAGCATCTACATAAGACAGTAGGACGTATCTCATTTCCTAGTTTAAGACCACTTGGAAGGGACGGATTCTGCTATGCAGAACAAACGCACTATTCATGCTCCGTGGTGGACTGGAGCTCGGGACGAACCAGGGCAATTAGCCAGAAGCCCATGCCACTGACCACTCGGTCACCGGAGCTCCCATTGTTTAGGTTCTACATCAGCAATGGTTGTTCGGATGTCTATATGTCGGATTATAATGAATACACATAGTGTAAATCAATTAATATATCATTGCTGGAAATCATGCAAATCAAATTAGGTCCTTAGTGGGATGAGTGGTTCATTGCTAAATGACGAAAAGAGCCTCAACTAGCATAATATGGATGTTTTGCCAGTCGCATATACCTCGTGTTTCAGTTGCGTAGGAAACTCATTACGCCACATCCGTGAAAACTGTTCTACAGTCTAATAGAAATTATCTTGAAACCATCTTAAGCGAGCGCGCTTCTACTTCTTAAGTAGCGCCTCGCATACAGCCTGAGTACGGGCTCAAGAGTTCACAGTTATGGGGTCTTTTGGTCACTTGTGTATCGTGCTTAACTTTTAACATGCAGTGTATTATCCTTTCAAAGAAAGCATAACACATCTAAGATAAACTGTTTCGTCAAATCGTAAAAGGGTATTTATTCCCTGCATATTGCATGGTAAAAGGGAATCTCGCATGACTGGGTCTATGGTACTGGGAAACATCAAGCTGAACAAAGCGGGAAGAAGATGATATTTGCAAACTGCAGCAGCTGACAAGTGGTGAGAGACTAACATTATAGTAGATCGCTGCAACGTGTGGGCACATATCACGCCACATTAAGTCATATCATTTCGTAAGATTTTGATTTCGAAGAGAAATACAAGACTCAGGTTTACAAGATCATGCACATCCCATAAAAGAACGTAAGACATTCGCTTGGAAACTGTGCGAGAGATATCTTACCGCTGGATGGTCTTGGTCGCTATCGAATGAAACAGGACTGTAACTATCAAACTGTAATAAAATTAGGCTATTTGCTTTCATTCAGATAGGAAGAGATTCAACTTTGGCCTGTGAATGCAACGAACGTTTTGCATGTGGGTTCATTGTGGTGGCCGGTTTCAGCTGTAGTTGCAAGTCCCGATAAGGTAGGTTCGAACTTTAAATGAAACCTTCTGTACTACACTGTTAAAATTTTTGTGGCAGGTGGCACGAAAAAGTTAGCTGTACTATTTTCTGAGGACAGATACACCATTGTGTGGTGCACACAAAATAACAAACATACCTGTTGTTCACGTTATAGTCAAAGGTTGAACTACATTTTTGTGCAAGGTTACATCATGTTTTTGGTTTTATTTGCACGACACAACAGTGTATCTTTATTCGGAAAGTGGCGCAGCTACTAGTGTAGCACTTTTTGGGGGCAACCTGCCACAAAATTGTTAACAATATACCAGCGTAACTTCTTGTACCACACTGGCAAAATCTTTGCATTTTATGATAATAATGCTACATATGTAAGGATTCACCAAGACAAAGCACCAGGCTACATCTGATATTGAACGGTCTGGTTAGTAAGAAAAATTTAGGATAAAGAAGGGTTTATATGAAGTACCTATGGATTTTTGTCTTTGGGCTTCTAAAATGGCTTTCAAAATTCCTTATGCATAAAGCTGTATAGATTTCATTAAGTCTGTGTGCATGATTGTTTAATTATATTTACTTTACAGACATTAGCCAGATCTAATATTCACCGATACGTTCACATAACTGGGACCTTCCCGCCAAACTTTTAATTCGTACTTTCTTTCCTTTTTCTTAGTTCATTTTTCTTTCAACTGGGGTGCCACATGACCTGAGCCAGGGGAACAAGAATGAGCGTGTCATGAAGTGTTTGAATCTGCTGAATAAACAACGCAGAATGTCTTTCCTGTGGAAAATCGTTACGGGTGATGATAAGTGGATATGATACGACAATCCCAAACGCAAAAAACAGTGGGTAGACCCCGGTGAAGCAACGACTTCGACACCGAAACGCAATATTCACTTCAAGAAAGTTCTGCTGTGCATCTGGTGGGATATGAACGGTGTGCTCTATTATGAATTATTGGAACATGGTCGAACTGTTACTGCTGATCGCTACAAGCCACAATTGCTGCGATTGAACCAGGAAATCTGTCGGAAACGTCCATTCACAGGCAATGGGTTGCGTCCCGTGAAATTACTGCATGGCAGCGCCAGGCAGTATGTCGCTAAATCGGTCCAGGAAACGTTATGGATGTTTGGCTGGAAAGTTTTGGAGCACCAGGCGCATAGTCCGGACATAACCCCTTCAGACTATCATTTGTTCCGATCGATGCAACATGGTTTGTCTGCTGTATGGTTCCGGACATGTGACGAAGTGTAAAAATGGGTTGAAGACTTCATCGCGTCACACGACGAAGTATTCTTCATTGCTGGAATCCGTGAGCTGCCCGATCGATGGCGTAAGGGGATAGATAATGACGGCGCATATTTTGATTCGTAAAGGTATTGTTGTTTTCTCTCAAATTACATGTTGCGTTGTCTTAAAACGCTTTAAAACTTATTTGTACACCTAATATTTAGATTAACGTTTTGTTCTTTCGCGTGACAATGGAAAGGAGCAGAGCTAAATATAAATATTAAAAATAAATCCTGAAAGAACAAAAAGAACAAGAGCATAACAATACAAATTTAAATCACCCACAAAAAGTCGGATTATTTAAACTTTTCTCGTTATAAGATTGTTTATTTGAACTTGTTCCTTGTCATGTAAAATTCTTGCAACAACGCGCACTTCCGCCATTTTCTTTTCTCTTTCTCAGAAATGTATTGGGTACGCTGCTTAATTGAGATGTTTCTCAAACATCAGGGAAAACTAGATGCTTTGCCTCCTCATTTTTTTCCTTTTCGTGCTCATCTTGTTTATGGCAATCAGTTGTTCTGTTTACTGAAGCCTTTCCTTGCTTTGATTATGACATAAAACTTGATTATTGGTTCACTTGCTTGATTTTTTTTTTTCATTTTATTTCCACTTTTCATTTCTATGTTACTTTTCTTGTAGCATGACTAGAATCTACGAAAAGCTGTAAATCAAACATTTCTTGTATTGAAGTAATATTACACCATTACTTTTTTGGTATAGTACTCGATAACTTGAAAGCACTCATCACATTGTGGTTGTAGCTGTATTAGCTCTCAATGATACTCTAAATATCTTTATCGTGTTCTACAAACCACACCTGTCTCTACGGCTTCTTGAAGCTCTTTGTCTTCTCCAAAAATGCTATACAATTTCAGAGACTATTGTGAAGAGCTAGAGGATTTCATAGAATGGTAAAAGTTTTCTCGACAAAAATCACACGCTTATGATAACTGGACTTACCAATTTCTTTCTTCAGATCAACTTGAGCTCGAACAAGAGACATATTCAATGGCTGCCATGAGTCTTTGACTGCCAATGAACGATACAGCACGTACTGACAAGCACTCTCAGCATGCTTGCGTTTTTACATTGAAATTATGTACTATTGTACTGTTTCTTAGAATGATAAAATATTTTTACAGTGGAAATACAGGAAGCAATTAAAAGACTGATGTTTCTGTTGTTTCCTGTATTTCCTTTGGAAGTTCTTTTATTTACATATTCGTTTCTTTACTTTCTGCTTAAAGTTGTGTTATCTCTACTATTTGACGGTTACTATACCCTTGCTAACTACAATCATACTTTAACTTCTTCAGAGGGTTGGTCTGCATTGATCTGCATTCATTCGATTTTCGTTTCACCATATTCTTTCATATTTTACAAGAATAATAGTGACTTACGGTAACAGCTGTTGACCTTTACGTAATTTCTCAGTTAGATTTCCTGATCGGACGCAGCCTTAAAATCTTTGAGAAAATAATGAATTCCCAGATCATAAAACTGAATTAATTTAGCATTTGTATCAGAAAGAGGAAAACACTGTACGAAAAATAGTCCAGAAAATCGCCAGGTTCAAAATTAGAAACAGATGCCACCAAAGCTGTATTATGCATTCATGCATCCACATCTCTAGTACCATGAAAATGACATGTGTCGATTATTGAATGATCTTAACAATGGTCTCAAAAGATAAAGAAGGAAGTTGTGCAAATTCAGTTTGCTGTTCCAATATGCATATGCGGAAAATTATATTTTATGCCGCAAGTGAAGATAAAAGATTTATTTCTAAATTTAAACGACATCAATGTTGTGTTAATTGGATAGATGGGTGACTCTCATATAATTAAGATTAATGGACACGAGGCTGAAGAATGTGGAAGAATTTATCTATTTGAAATATAAGATCAGTAAAATTGCTAGTTCGTCCTCAGTGAACGTTGTTAAAATTCGATAAATCTGTAGAAAAATATTCTTTCAGAGTACATGGTAAAGATATCGCTGATTTTGTCATAGAAATACCATCGCAAATTATCCTCCATATGATTAACTCTTCAGAAAACTTGGAAATATTATTTTCAGTTTTCCTGAAAATTTGCCACATGGATGAGAGTTGGTCTCATGAGTGACGGAATTTCTACAATAAATAAAGATCTTAATTCTTCTTCGTTCGCTTTGGAAGAAGAAAAACCTAAATATTAATGTCTTTTTACGATTTTGTTGTCTTACGTGGTAATTTCTGACTTGGATGCCTGTCATCAGAGGATGGAAGGTTCAATGCTAGAATTAAACAAGGAAACCAAAGTCTAGTACACTCTAGATGTTTATCAAGATCCCTCTACTTCATTTAGTTGAAAACGCATCGTATTCCGTGTTGTAACAGCTAACATACTCGAAGAAGAAATGGAGATAGCTTCTCTGGCATCCCAGTGGACCAAGACGCGGGCTTCGGGTAAATTGCCTGACCTGGCCTCAGGGTCGATTCACGCATCTGGCATGGGTCGTGCGGTTGTCCCACGGAGGCTGGCTCCGTAACCTTCATGGAACCATTGGCTCCAAATTAGAGAGTAGAAACACCTTAACCATGTAGGTTTAGATACTCACGAGGTTCGTTAAACTATGAGATAAAGGATGAAAGAAAGAAATCAAGAGAAGCTATTTCGTTTTCGCTCTCTATCATGCGCTCTAAGAGTTTTCAGAGAAACTGGCACTTGGATGAAATTTAATGACAGCATTTTATTACCAAAAGCAATAAAACAACGATTAACTAAATTATATTTTAACTGTTTTTGATAAACTGAAGATTACGGATTATGTGTTTTTACAGAAATTGAAGACTGAAGTTTACTTACTTCCTTATTAGCCATTAAAGCACGAAATAAAGCGCTAAAAACTGAGTTCAGGAAGTTTGATTCATTTTAAATGTGCTGCAAAAAGCGATACTGTTAATATCTCTCGTAGATCAGAAAACAAATCAATTGGCACTTAGGAAACTGAGGCCCAAACTTACTCGAACCATCAACAGAAAAAAATGTGTATGTATTGTACACATTACTAAAAAAGAAGACTATTTTCCTCTAACAATACGGTAGGAAATTTTTGAAAATAAACATTTTAAGGCAGGACAAATCAATATGTCTTTATAAACTTCAGAGTTTTCAAAGTAATAGCAACCAGGGGAGTTTTCTCATACCCACAAGAGGTCCTCAGGGAGCTATGCTACAGAAGGTGATCATATGTCTCAGCTGCTGGCCCTCAGCAATTTTCCTTCTTCTGTATTTTAGCTTTGTGGTGAGAATTCCTTTTTTCTCTACATTTATTCTGTAGTATAAGTATCCTTAATAATATTGAGAAAAACAGTTAGGTTTCGCTCTTGATACATTTTAACTGATCCGCATAGTTTTTATATCCCTTGTATTTGTTCTGCATTCTCGCGATTTACATTAATAAATTAATTGGACTAAGAAGCCCATATTAACGTCAAAAACTATGCCCAGGTGTACATAAGAGAGCTAAATATTCAAACGAATACTGGGGAAAATATTATCTCAAGATAATTTACGTTGCGATCTACTGCATGCATTTCGCAAGAGTTTAATCTGTCAATAGCGCAAATATACTGGTTTGAAAATTCAATTTTGAAGTGTATAGCATAAAAATCCCGAAGTTAATGCAAAGAAAAAGCATTACGACTGAATCATTGGTATTGACGGGGTATTTTTCAGACTTTCCTGTCCAGTTTGAATTTAGATGGTGTGTGCACATAATGAATTCGGACTGAACGACAAAATAAAAATTTGGAGTCCATATATCCTGCTGAAGTAAATCTGAATGAGAATACAGATAGCCCTAGTTAAAACTGATTCAGATGTTTTTCACTATCCTAGTCTTAAACACTGTCTTTCTTATCTGTTTAGAACTTCCTGTTATACGTAAATTTCGTTACGATCAGAAGCGTGAAGAATCACAAGTCAAGTGAAATGATCAATGTTGAATTTGGTTCACCATTCATTCGGGTTTCTTGTTGTAGACTGATATCTGTTTTGGAAATTAGTAATTTTAAAGCAAATTAACATTTGTGCCTTTCTTCAAATATACGGTTCTGGAAATAATCACCAGATATCTAAAGAAAATTTCTCGGTGTTTTGGAAAATTATAAATATCTTCTGCATGATAATTAGTCCCACATTTAATTAAATGAAGTCGTTGTAGCTGGTTAAAACTGAATTCACTTAGATTTGTACAGCATTTTTACTCTTAATTATTCTCTTCCATATCACTATTTACACAGCACTTCCACCTTCCCTTAGGTCTTGTTTTACTCCATTTTCATGGTAACTCCGTGTTCGTAGCTCTCCATAAGTATCGATACATTAGGAAACCAATGCAGCTTTCTTAATTGGAAATTATTTTAAACCTTCCGTTACGAGAGTTACGCCCGTATTCCTAATTCTGCGTTTTCTGATGTCAAAAGCATCCATCTCAGTATCTTCATTGCAACGCTTAGCCTACTCTCCGCACGCCCGTAATTGACTAGTTCTCGGCAATCTACAGAAATGCCGATCGAAAAGAGTTTTGAAAACTTTGTTTTTCAGTATTACCGGCTGAAAAGCAAAGTTTTTGCTACAGAGTACATGTACTTCACTCCAGTTATTCCATTCTGCATGCACTTTGCCTTCCATTTGTTCTTACATGTACCCACCTTCTTCTGAAAAGATCCAAGAACGTCTATCTTTTTAAACTTTCTATGAATATGTTCTGTACTTTAGCACCAACCAATCGATTTTTTCCTCATCTTTGCAGCATACATACAGTACTCTGTTTTGGGTCCATTTTGTTTCTTCTCTTGTCTCCAGTTTTTAAGCGTTTCTTCTACTTCCTTCTTAACACCTCTACTGAAAGAAAGCCCGCTCTTACAGTATCACTTTGTCCTCCTTCCTATCCGTTCCTTAATCACCGTATCTATACAATGGTTACGAAAATGTTAATTTCCACTGGATGAAATGAGGACGATGATTCGATAAATTCTCGAAGTTTCGTAAAGCATGTTGTGCATCACAAAATGCCGAATACGTATTTTAGCCTACTACATGCCAAATACGAATTTTTGCTTTCAGCTCAATGTCAATACTTGTCCGAGAGAGATTTGAAAACATCTTTTCACATTCGAAAGCTGATAATGTTTGCATAATTTTCCATAACCCTTTATTTTGTACGGTGCATATTTTACCGCTGCTAGACACAAACATGCTAAAATGTTGGAGGCATATAAAATGTGGTTACGGAGAAGAATGGAAAAAATAAAGTGGATTGAAAAAAATTACTACTGATGAAGTATTGCAAAGAGTTGAAGAAGAAATGAATATAATAAAGACCATAAGTAAAAGAAAATATAACTGGATAGGACATGCGTTAAGATGAGACAAATTGTTGAAAAGAATGATAGAAGGGAAAATTGAAGGAAAGCGACCAAGAGGAAGGAGATGACTAATGATGATTAATGATATCATGGGCACAGGAAGCTATCAAGAGTTTAAAGAGGAAGCAAGGGACAGAGGAAACTGGAGTAAGAGAATTTGTTGAGTTACCGTTGGACCTGTCATGAGACAGAACACTAATGATCATGATGAGACACAAACAAATATTTGAGCGACGTAACGCATTTATTTCATTCGGCACTGCATCTCCGATTCTAAAAGTCCGAATAAAAAACTATTCTTGTGTCAGATCAAAAAATTATTTTTGCCTCCAATAGCTACAATTACGAAAAAAAATTAGAAAAGCAATGGGAAAATTCATGCATTTCCGAACTTTTCGTTATGTAGAAAGTTCCTGGTGGCTGGTTTAAATTTAAGGATTTAATTGAAAAATACTTCCATTTGCCGCCCTGGTGGCCGAGTGGTCAGAAGTGCGGGCCTCTAACCATTCTTTCCAGGCGGTCCTGGGCTCAAGTCTTGGGTGAGGCATGGACAGGGCCCCACCCCACGGCGTCGCTCTGCCCATTCTCTGGAACCAGTGGCCCCAAATTAGAGAAGGAAAACTCATTATAGCTCACGTGGGTCGTTAAACACTGCAACAAAATAAAATAAAAGTTATCTTCGTTTCTAAAAATCAAGCTCAAATAATCCTTGAATATAAGTTAGACGTGGTCAATACAATACATACGCCTACACAATTTGATTTCCGTGATGCACTATCTTCTGGCTAAGGAAGTCGCCGGGTATTTGTATTTTGAACTACTCCTGCTACCCTAAAACCCCAATTTGAAAAATAAAAGATCCACCCGTCATTGTTGGTATTCCCACAATTTACCGTACTATTTTCATCTTTTATGATGTAAACTTTTCATGCTAAATAATGAAAGCTTTGAATTTCCGTTCTACGATATCTCGACATTTGCAGGTCGAACTAAACTGATTATTTTAACATAGGCTGATTCCAACCAAGCCAATGTTATCCTCCTGCTTCTGATTTCTCTAATGCATTTTTTACTCACTAGTATAGTAGACGTACGGTTATTTTGTGTGCGCTTTTTATTTTAAGTCTTTCCTCATTCGATTGATGTGTCAGCCACTACGACTTCCCATGCATTTCTCAGCTTTTTATGATGCCAAATTTTCCCCCTGGATATGGAAGATTCGAATTTTTTGTCTGATGTCGTCATTACATGAAACAATTATGTGGATGTCCTTTATAAGGAACTGATCACAAAGGATAAGAGGATGATAAATTCACTTCCTATTTTAAAACAAGAATGACGACAGCCAAATTTTGGCTGTAATGAGCACGTCTTTTAAATACTTTCTAACACGAAAAAAATATTTCAAAGCAGATTTTCAGAAAACCTAAATATTTAGCTTAAAATAGAATACGCTTACACCACCGACAGGAAAGTTTCCAGCAATTCAAAATACGCAATTCTTTGGAACAGTGGAAATACCCAATCTTCAAAACAGTGAAATACAAAATTATCAAATCAGTGAAATACAAAATTCTCAAAACGGTGAAATACAAAATTCTCAAAACGGGGAAGTACATAATTCTCAAAACAGAAAATACCCATTCCACTTTTAAAACAATGAAATACAAAATTCTCAAAACAGAAAATACCTATTCCACTTCTCAAAACAGTAAAAAATGCCCAATTATCTGAAAAAGTGAATAACCCCGCTCACATTTGGAATGGAACGGTTACAAAAAATTACTGCATTTCTACAATCGATAAAACATCCACAAACAAAAATCGCTATTTACTCTCTCTAGCTGCTGAAAAGTGTATTACGAAAATTAAGAAATTGTGCACCGAAAGTTTCTCATACAAGGAGATATCAAGGACAAAACGAGATTTCAAACTGAGTAATTAGAAGAAGTATAACGAAGTTAATTTCTCCGTCATTTCTGTCCACGCCAGGATTCGAACCCGGATCCCCTCATTCCGGAACAAGTCACTCTACCAATTGAGCTACGCGGACGTTTTATTCTGATTCCTATCTGCCTTTATGTCGTGTGCGTCCTTCGGGCAGGTACGTCACATCTCCTGGTACGTTACATCATCTCCCCCTTATTTTTTATTTATTTATTTATTTTTTTTTTTTTTTTTTTTGAAGTGCTGGGGAAGGGATTCTTTTATTTTTCCTATCTCGCGGTGTGGAAATAACATCACACCAATGCGAGATTTTGAACGGTCGGGTCATCCAGATAGTTCGGGCGTCATTATAACGAAGTTAATTTCTCCGTCATTTCTGTCCACGCCAGGATTCGAACCCGGATCCCCTCATTCCGGAACAAGTCACTCTACCAATTGAGCAACGCGGACGTTTTATTCTGATTCCTATCTGCCTTTATGTCGTGTGCGTCCTTCGGGCAGGTACGTCACATCTCCTGGTACGTTACAGAAGGGATATAGTGCATAACGTAATATAACATATGCGCCCTAGAGGAAAAGATATACGTTAGTTAAAGAAGAAAATGTTTGGAAAACACTCTTCACAGTGAAGCGTATCCTACGGAAAAGGGATTTCTCTAAGAGATTTTTAGAATTAAATAAAGTCTTCAAATAGAAATATATGCTAATTTACCAGGCGCATGAATTTTGAATAATACAAAAGTAGAAAATATGCGAAAATTATTATTCATAGCAAAAGTTATTCTAAGGATAAGAATTTTTCAAATGCGTCTCTTCGGAGCAGAGATAACGAAAAAAAAAACACTTTGGAATTTCTCCCTCTCTCCCCACATGCTGGAAAACTGTATTATTTAAAGAGAATATTGTTCCCAATATTTACTGTAGAGAATGGCTGACATTTAAAAAAAGAGATTTTTCAATAAGATTTTTAGATGCGCACATACATTTACAAGCAGAAACACACATCAGCAGCAGTTAGAGCCAGAATTTTGAGCTAAAAAAAAAAAAAGGAAAGCTACGAACACATGTAAAATAGTCCATAAGGTGAATGGTATCAGGTGTTGGAAAATTTTTTTAAATCGGACTTTTAGGAGAAAAGATATTGAGAAAGGCTAATTAAACGTTTTCGGCCCCTTGCGGAAACATTTTGTATTATTCTATGCAGGAAATACGCATAATACGTTTTCGAAGTTAGTAGTATCTGACTGAAAACGGTTTTTTCAATGGGGTTCTTGGATACGCAGATATTGCGGCAAATATGCTGCAAACGGAAGCGTGACTTATGACCCCTG
Organism: Macrothele yani; assembly: GCA_039090855.1. Classification (NCBI taxonomy): domain Eukaryota; kingdom Metazoa; phylum Arthropoda; class Arachnida; order Araneae; family Macrothelidae; genus Macrothele; species Macrothele yani. Next base: position 80,443,687 of record CM077012.1, read on the forward strand.
GTAAGAAACATGTGCATCAAGAAAATTTTTAAATTATGTGCAAAATATTCCGCACTAGATATTCTGTGCTACAAAGAGATAATTTTTCAAATCGGACTGTTAGTAGCAGAGATATCGAAACAAATGTGATATACATCTACGTCCTTAGCGGAGAAACTGCGCATTCTTTTAAACTGAAAATATACGCTAAAGGTTTTACATGGCGAATGGTCCTGACCGTAAAGAAATATTTTCAATCGAGTTTTCAAGTGTATATCTATGTTTCCGATGTACTTGCCGCAATATCTGCAGCATTTCATTATGACCACCCCTAGCCTACAGAAATGAGCACGCCTGGAGATCAAACGGTAGCGCAGGTAAAGTTCAGAGCAGTATATATACAACTTGAAGACCGGCTTTCGGTTAGTAGAGTGCTCGAAGTCAGAATGGGAAAAGCTGCCGGTTTATCGGAGTTTGATAAAGGACAAATTGTGATGGCACGGCACCTCGGATCTACGAGCTCGGAAACGGCCCAGCTTGTGGCCTGTTCACGTGCCGCTGTAGTGAGTACGTATCAAAAGTGGTGCACAGATGGCCAAACGACGAACTGTCGTCCAGCCGTGTGTCGTCCGCAGCTCATTGATGCCAAAGGGGAGCGGCTACTGTCGCATATTGTTCACAGCGACCTCAGGGCCACAGTGCGACAAATCACCAGCAGCTACAACAGTGGTAATCAGGGTAATGTGTCACAGCGCACAGTTCATCGCAACCTTCTGAGCATGGGCCTGCGTAGCCAAAGTCCCAGCCAGGTATCCGTGCTCACTGCACGTCATCGCCAACAACGCATGAAATAGGCCTAAGATAATCGAGATTGGACCGTGGATGATTGGAAGAAAGTGGCCTGGTCTAACGAATCAAGATTCGTTAGCAATCTCAAGTAGGGTAATCTCAAGCTTACTAAACTAGTGTCCAAAACGAGATGACCGATTGTAAAGATTTTTCAGAGATATGTGCAAGGGAAAACGCTAAGTCGACAAACCCAAGCAACATTGTATTATGGAAATATGCAAATGACGGCCTACGTCATCGAGCTAGTAGGCACGCGACCTTTGTAAACGTTGTTCTGAGTGGGGTGTAAGTATTGAAACTTGATTTAGACTGTTAATGGAAGAACGGCTCCGCACCATCGCTCAGAAGGCTCTTTTAAGTTAGAGAACCATCGGTAGATTGTAAGCAGGGCAATCGCAAGATTACTAAACTAGTGTCCAAAACGAGACGACCTATTGTAAAGATTTTTCAGAGGCATGTGCAGGGGAAACTCAAAGTCGACATACCCAAGCAACACTGTGCTAACTCCTGTGGAAATGTGGAAATGACGACCTATGTCATCGAGCTAGAAGGCACGTGACCTTCAAAAACGTTGTTCTGAGCGGGGTGCAGCTATTGTAACTTGATTTAGACTGTTAGTGGAAGAACGGCTTCGCACCATTGCTTAGAAGACTCTTTACGGTGGAGAGATTGATATGTAGATCAGAAGCAGGAAAATCCTAAGCTGAGGTAGCAAGCTGGCTGAATGTGTTCAGGCACGTGGTCTCCAATTTCTGGAGACAGTTCCAGGAAAACGAAACAATAGTCAGAAGGCCAGGACATGGATGCCCAGGAACCACAGTAAGTCAAGACGACCGGTATTTTTCTCTAACAGCTCGCCGCCATAGGGAGTCGACAGGCAGGCAACTCTCGCAAGAGCTCTCTTCTACTACGAGAACAACGATACTGAGGAAAACAGTTTACAGAAGACTTCACGAGAGAGATCTGTATGCAAGAAGGCCAATGGTCCGTATTCCACTCACTGCATAGCACTGAAGAGCCCGTCTGAATTGGGCCCGACAACAATACCCTCATACCCCTGAACAATTGGCCTGCGTTTTCTTCAGTGACAAGTTGTGGTACAGCTTAAACACCGGTTCTAGATGTGAGTACATTTGAAGATAGGCGAGAAGCTGAAAGCTTTCATCCAACGTTAGGGAAATTGACCACTACGGTGGTGAAGGACTGCTGGTTTGGACTGGCATCGTGCTGGATGGACGCACGCCGTTACACGTGTTTCCAGGAGGCACCATAACTGCTGCGCTTTACAGGAATGACATCTTAGAGCCCTTTGTACGGCTTTCCAGAAATTTGTTGGTCCCCATTTCCTTTTTATGGATGATAACGCCGGTGCTCGTAGGGATGAGCTAGTCGACGAATGCCTGGAGAGTGAGGATATTCAGATGATGGAACGACCTGCAAGATCTCCGAACCTGAACCCGATGTAATCTGTCTGGTAGATCAGTTGCAAGCTGGAGGCTCCCTCCCAGAACGCTTCCGGGACTCCGATGCGTCTTGATGGAAGATTGGTACCTATGCCCCAAAATCTCATTCACAGCCTTGTAAACACCATGACGGGTCGTTGTGCGAACTGTATCACTGTTGGGGTAATCCCACTCAATCGTTGCACGAGCTGTATCGCTGTTAGGAGATTCCCCCTAACAACGATACAGCTCATCCCCTATCTACCCCTCGAAATCTGCGCCACTTGCTGCATCACGTTTGGAATGCCACGCTGTCATGCGCATGCTTCCTCCTCATGGGTTATGGCATTCGTTTTCTGTTGTGCATTAACTGCCTTATTGATATATGCATGTCCGTACCAACTGTCCTTAAACATTGTAGTGTGTATTTTGCGTTCACGTTAATTTGGACACCAGTATATAACTGGCATCAAACAAAAATAGAGAGGCCCCATTTCGATTTGGTATTTGGGATTTCGTTTGAAATTTGACATCGTTCTGCACCTTGATATCAGAATTTGGAATGTCTTTGCTACACTGTCGTACAGCCCTGTACGTTCCACAAGTTGTGCGTACATACACCTATTTGAATGTACAATGCTGCAAGGCAGTGTAGACATTAGAAGGTGTTAATTCAAGCATTCGCCATTTAACAGACTGAACTCTCAGAGTTACCATTCTCATTGCTCAGCTAATTAGCGATTCCCTGTAGTGTGAAACAAAAATAAATTGAAAGAGAATTCAGCATCCAGTTGCAAGTAGTTTGAGCATAATTTGCTCACATCTAGGTTATTTTCATAATTAATGAAATGTGAGTAATAAGTATATTTACGATGCTTTGTGGAAACATGATATCTTCTGTTTTCCAAACTGAGGTGAACTTTTGAAATTCTGAATGCAAACTGAATTATGGTGGAAGCTTTTAAAGTGAATTTTGGATTTTGTACTACCACCATACCATGGTATTTTAAGCACGAACGCAAATTGTGTATGACGTCGAAAATAAAGATGATGAACTGGGAACATCACTATTTTCGTTTCTTTGTATATTTTAATGAATTGTAGTTGCGCTTTATAAACAAGAGATAAATTCCGTACAACCTCCGCCCTAGTAATTCTGTTCACTTCTTTTGGTATCAGGAGAAGCAGTGAGACGTGATCTTTTCCACAGTGTTACCAGATTTGTACAATAGGAAGTATAAGAGGTAATGCATGATAATAAAATGCTATTAAAATGACACTTTATTATCATGTTAAGCATTTCTGATGACTAAAGCTAAGAATTTCTTTCTTCTGCAGGATTTTGCGCTGTTTGCTTCTCTCGTAGGAATTTCTATTGGGACACTTTTAAGCACAAATTTCCATATTTATACTTTCAGGAACTTTATTTTTCTTAAAAAAAGTACAGATAAAACTACGTCACAACTACATCCGCACATAGCTGCTTATATATATATATATATATGTGTGTATCCAAGCAGCTATGGACATCCCCGTATCGACGCGGACTGTGAATCGTAGATTATATGAGGCTGCTTAGCGCTCTCTACAGATATTGCGACGACTGCCAATCACCGCAGCAGATCGTTGCTCATGGTTGCAGTGGTGCCGTACTAGACACGTATGGAGAGACGAATGGAACAATGTCGTATTTAGCAATGAGTCTTTCTCCTGTCTCAGCGTCTAAGATCGCCGATTGATAGTCTGGAATAAACGTGGTCACCGGGTGACCTTGTTGCCATATCTCCGTGGTATCCCTGATGCCTACGCTCAACAAGACAATGCCTACCCGCACACTGCCATTAGCAAATAGTGCCTACAAGGTGTCCGGGTGTTACTCTGGTAAGCGCGATCACCAGACTTCTCCCCAATAGAGAACGTGTGGGACTTCATTGGCCGACATCTTAACGTCTATGTACTACACCCTCGCAATGTCAATAAATTTTTATAGACACAGATCAATGACACATGGCCAACATCCGGGGACTTTTCTATTCGATGTTCGGGCGAATTGTGGAATATAAAGCCCAGGATGACCGTCATACGACCAACTGACTCAGGTCCACCTTGTACTGGCTCATCACATTAATGCAATCCCTCAGAAATTAAATACCCTCTTTCCCACCTACTTGTCTGCATGTGTGATAAGTTTCGTCTTATTTCGTGCATTCTGTCATGGTGTGGCTTTTTTATGTCGAGAGGCGTAGATACCATAAGAATGGCGGTTTTGGCATTTCCCACATTTTTGATACGCAGGTTAACCACTTTGTTGTAGAAGCGTATATCTGTGTTTGGCATATATCTACACTTATACTGTATAAAACGTATCGACAAAAAGTCCTTTTTTGCGTTGGACTGACGCAACTGCGAACAAAAGTTTCTGCATATTTTTGCTTTTTGGTTCGTGCGTAGTTTTCCTCGTAGATGGCATAAACATGTATTTCTGTGAGGTGAAAGAAATATTTATTTGTATTTGATCTTCGTATTCTGAAATCCGATTCGAAAAACCTTTCTTTCATCGGACAGCTGCAAGGACCTATCGGGTCAAGAAATTTTTGCAGTTCGGTTACTTAAATTAATATTTAACTTAAGTCATCCAACTGGAAAATAATAGTGTAGATAACTTTTATCGTAGTTACAATTGATCAATTGCGAGACCAGACGAAGTTAAATATTGACCTAAGTTAACATTTTTACTTCGTCTGCGGTCGTAATTTGTGGAGGCCGGAGTTGGTAAAATTATTTTTCCATTGAACAATTGCAACTACGATAAAAGTTATCTGTTCGGTTTCCAATTTTCCAGATAACACAATTTCATTCCCAAGTGACGCATACCATTTTTGGGATGAATATGTGCGTTCAAGACGTTCGATTGGAAAATTTCTTTTTGCAACTCATAGATGGTATAATCGTTAATATCATAAAAGTGTTTCCATTACCGTTTCAATTTTTTAATAAAAATGTTTTTCACCATTCGTGTAAATGTATGTTTGAATTTTGCACGATATCTCTGCTACTGCATGTAAAACTGCATAAGTTTGTTTACGTCGAATAATTGAACAGGGCCAATATAATGCACATATTGTCCGATCTCCCAGTGCCAACTTTCCAGCTAAGAGTTATGAACATACGTAAGGGTCTGGCTGCAACTCCACTTCTAGCAGATCATCTGGAAATTTTTGTTGATGAATACCTGAGAACGTTCCCTACATTGCATTGTCCACATATTCTGCAATTTTTCTTTACACACACTGTTGCAGTTACGTGGCTTTACTTGTTGTTTACATTTGGCAATACGGTCATCGAATGCAAAATAAAAAATTATGTAGTGCTTTAAAGGCTGATTTACGTGTCTTTACCAATTTACTTTCTGAACAAATATCATAGGTCTAATAACATAAAGAACTGCCAAGGTTCGTTTGAATAAGAACAACATACGGTAAAATACAAGAGATTTATTTTTGTTCAAATGTAGAAGTCACACGATTGTATAACTTTATATAACATCAATAGCTCAGCCAATCATATGTAAGCTTTATACTTCCGTAATATCCAGTTAACAATGGCGATCGGTCAATCCCCTTACGGTAGTATCAACTCGCTGTTTGCAATATTTACAATCTCTAAACTCTCCATACTTACGCTCTCGACGCCGCTTTATTTACTCTTTGACTCCCTGTCAATGTTCTTAAGATGTACAAGAAAATTCGGGAGAGTGGTGAGCCGTTCAGAAGGAAAACCAACTGGAGAAGCAACAAAATTTACATGAGAATAGAAACTCAAAAGGAAGGTTAAATTAGAGATATACGTCACAAAGTCTATGAAAACTTCAGTTTTAGAAGATTACTGATTGCACACGTTTAAATGCCTTAAATTGCAGTAGGATACTAAATTTTCCTTCTTTATCAAAGGACAATGCAAAAGTGAATTCAATAGCATTCTTCCGGTTTCATACTAACGTGAATATCAGCTATAGTCTATTCCGAAAAAAAGACAATTCATTTCTACACATCAGTACCTTCGGTCTAGACCAGATTCCTGCAAGCCTAACGTACTATGTGGCTAAAATAACAACCTTACAACAAATCAGTTTTATGAATCATTGGTGTTGAAAATATGCAAGGAATCTTTCAATTCCCTCTTTTTCTCAGATAACGGCATTAAGTGTAGCCGAAATAACACACTCCATACTAGCGGTGCTAAAAGTTTCGTTACTGGAAAGCAAAATACTGTTTCTGTTAACTGAGGTTGTTAATCAAAGACCAGGGAATTTGCAAGTTTCTTTCCTTAGGATTAAGGGATTCAGGTAATATCTCAATTGAGAGAAATGATCTGACTTTTGACAGGTTACAACATTTCTAGTCATGATTGGAAAGAGTCTTACGTAAGTAAACGAATATTTTCCCCAAAAGTTTGGCCTTGTGGATTACTGATTGCTACTGAGAAACTGGTTATGTGGTAATGCACCACATAGAAGAAAAACAAGGCGTCATGTGGTAATGCACCCCAAAGAAAACAATGCGTTTTCTTGTTAAAGTGAATGGTAAATTTAAATCTAAAGGAATGGACGCTATTTTTTTTAATGAATACCGTACCTTCTTTTTATTTGAGCATTTGTGAATATCGTACCATTGTTATTCACTCGATTTTACTATGCATCTAAGTAGCATCACAACAGCTCCTACTTTTAAATTTCAGTTAACGAAGACACGTTTCATATGAAGTAAGACCATGCAGTAATTCTTCTCGAAATTCAAGTTGATCCCCAGTTTCATCACTCACAATAATTTCCACAGTATCGAAGATCACTTCAGATTCATTAATACGGCTGACTGCTATTGTTAAGGTGAAGCGAGTCTTCGCCTTAAACACTTGGTGTTACTCTTCTTTCATGTTGCTACGAAAAGTTAATAGAGTATACCTCATAGACGTGCAACTGTGGTTTACTTTTCTGATCAGTACTGAGAGGGCAATATTTTTATGTCGCTTGGTTTGTTTCATAGGAAAGCTATTCAGCGAATTGTTTTTCGCTTTTCGGAGCTAATTTCTGAGTGAGTCATCCTTTATTTGTGTTTAATCTTTGGTCCTTTCCTCCGACATCTCTCAGAAATTAAAACTGTGCACTTGATTTGAAAGAAAAGTTGGTAATATGATTGCGGTGTTACATCTTATTTTCGTTAATAAGTCATTCCTTTGAATCTTTCGCAAACCGTACGAAGTACTAGTTCTGTGTCACATTCTGCTACGTTACGTCCTGGGATATCACACACAAATGAGCTGTTGCTACTTGCATGAAATATGCGATTAAAACTGTTATAGACATTCTTAGCATATTATATGTATAGGTATATACACAAAAAAAATCGACCATCGCTTTTTGTAGCATTTGTACAAAGGTCGCCGTTCCGTAAAAGCTTAGAGTAATTTTTTTTTGAGTTGGCAATAGTGCGAAGGGGGAAAATAACCACGCAGACGACTAACTGAAGTAAGGAAGTATCTGTGGCAACAGTTATTAGCCATGGCGGACGATTCTGGTTTTGCTATTGCGCAGCTGTTTAAGGTACATCAACATTTCGCCACACAGCTATGGAGGTGAGTGATTCAGAGTTAAAAAGTGAAATGCGTTGTGCGATAAAGTTTTGCTATCGTTTGGGTGAAACGGCTCCAGAAACAGTTGTTTTACTGAAAAATGCTTACAAAGATAAATGTTTGGGTGAGTCAACGATTTTTAATGGCACCATATTTCAAAAAAGGGCGTTTGTTGGTAAAACTCGCGCCTAGGCCTGGTCAACCTGAAAGTGCTGTTACGAAGCAAATTGTTAACACTGTTTCGGCAATCCTACAAGAAAGTCGACGAATGACATGTGAAGACATAGCGGCGTCAACTAATATTTCAAAAACGTCGGCATTCCTCATTCTGTACGACAAATTACTGTTGCATCATGTGTGTTCCAGATGGGTACCACCTGACGAAAGAAAAACTGTTAGCCAGGGTTCAGGTTTGTCATGACTGGAAACAAATGATTGCCAAGGATCCAAACTTTCTAAACACAGAAATAACTGCCGATGAAACATGGGTCCACTAATTCGACCCCCTCACTAAGCGCGCAACGAGAGTCTGGAAACACACAGGCTCGCCTCCTCCGAAAAAGGTTCGCCAAACCAAATCAGCTTGGAAGGTGATGATGATAATTTTCTTTGATCATAAAAGTGTAGTCTACCAGCATGAAATTTCTCCACAAATTATTGTCAATGCTGAATATTACATTTCGGTCTTGAGGCGTCTGCAACGACACATATTGAATAAGCGACCGGAACTGGTAGGCAAATGGACCCTACATCATGATAACGCCCGCCCACATGTGGCTGCTTGTGTTCACCAGTTTCTTACGAAATGCAGCATTGAAATCATACCACAACCTGCCTAGAGTCCTGATCTCGCCCCGTGCGATTTCGGGTTATTTCCAACAATGAAGGAACATTCAACACAGTTGCTGACGTTGTTCAAGCTGTAGAAGAGTCGCTAAAGCAGCTTCCACAAAATGCTTTCGTCATGTGCTTCGAAAAGTGGACTGAACGATGGAACCATTGCATGTGATCCCAGGGAAGATACTTTGAGAAAGAATAACATATATTTTTCTGTATTGCTTCGTTTTATGTGATTTTACTATCATTTTTTATGGAACGGCCGTTGTATTATCAAGTTACAGAATTATTCACATATTTTGACCATCGGACAGTTGACAGAAGGCTCCAAAACTTAGGACCTTCCTTCGAAGTTTGGTGAAAGGATGTGTATCTGAATCTGCTAATGGGAACAAACTCCGCAGTTTGGCCAGCACCGTTTTATACTTGTTAACCATGGCTATTCAGCAGTCATAGATTGAATTTCTTGTCCCAGTATAATGGCCTACAAAACCGACATATGTGAAGACGTTAAACCTGAAATTCAAAATTAATGCAATGCTCCATTTCTTTTTGTGCGTGTGTGTGGGGGCGAGCGCACGCGCGAGTTTGTGCGATACTTAAAACAATTGTTTGCCACAGTTTTCATTTCCACTGATGTTTTTATGCAATAAGTTTGGTTTGCCAAAATGTTGGAAAACGTGCCTTATGTTACGATGAGTATATGTCCCTTTCCACCTCGAGCATTCTCCACAGGACACTGATATTTAAAAGACAGAAAAGAATTCGGTGATACGTCTGTTTGGTGTGATCGACAATGCTGCAATTTGGAATCAAATACGTCCAAATACGTCGCACATGGATAGACAGATATGCAATTTTTCTGCTATACACTTATTTCCCACTATTCATTATTTATCTCTCTTCTATTTGAATATTCCGTTTCTGTTTTTTATGTTTAACACAATCTTAACATTTAGTCTCTGCACTTTTTCTCATCTGTCTTTTTCTCCTCCTTCATTTTATTTTATTTTGAAACATGGCGACTACCATGAGCAACTCTAAGCGCAAAAAAATGTCACCCGTTCCTAATTTAGGGCCACTGGTTCCAGTGAAGGGGTTGATACAGGACCGTAAGACAAACACATCACCCATGCCTCATACGGGACCATCTCGGACAAAAGCCGGAAACCTTATGTTCAGAATCAGCAACCAGGACATGGCTGTATTTTCTTCATTCACTCCGCCTCTAAAGTCTAATTTAGGGTCTAGTGAGCATAAATGTTGCTTTATCTCATATTTTAACTAAACAATTCTTCTGGAGGTCGCAGTCTCTGGATTGAGGATATCTGCAAATTCAAGTAGCAAACTGTAGCTGTCTGTCTGCTTGTATGACGTTGACGTCCACGCAAGAGTAATGTCAGTAGGAGCCGACTGGTTCTTCAGCCCATTTGAATCGAACCAACTTAACGTACTGCAAATAAAAACCGTAGGTTTCCGTCAGAAGCAGGCTCGTAATTTTTGTTAATAAAAGTAAAATTTAAGCCGTATAAGTATATACACATTCGCGATTTCCTAAATCAGTCGTAACTCTTTACGTTATAGTTTTCTCAACTGGCAGGAGAACGAAGTGGCACTCATACCGCCGGTTGTACGTTCTAGCTGTCGACCATGCGAAAAGGTAAGCAACTATTTTGAGTACACTTTATTTTAAAGAGATCTCACGTCTTTCCTTTTTCCTGTCACAAATGATTTGTAAAATGAACAATCAGTACCACTTTTATAAACATAACCTATCAATCAACTACTTTAACAAATGCTTTTTTGTGTACATACATTTCTCAATAGGAAGTTGCTGATGCTAAGACAGTCATTTTGAAGTATCCGGTGTTCTTTTCTTAAAGCCACCTATGTAGCTTGAACTCCGATCATTCAGCTAAGATGGAACCGGATTCGAGTCCCGGATTTAGCATGGGTGGTGAGTTTGGCCCAAAGCATTGGCTATAGCACTCTCTTCCCTACAACCACTGGCCCTAAATTAGGGACACGAGACAGCTTGTAGCTCTCTGAATTGCTCATGGTGGTCTGTAAACCTTGAAACAAAGAAATATTCCTTTCTTAAGAACAAGTATCGGAGAATGATGTTTTCTTGAAAAGTCAGTGTCTCTGGTATTCTCAGCTATAAATATTCATATAAGTGATAATAAGCTTTTTACTAAATTAGTAATGCCCTTCACCTAATTAATTATTTCAACTTTCTTCTATCTCCTATTGCTATGCGTAGAATTATATGGGACACATTTTTGAAAGTACTAACCCATATTTAACGAAACCTGGACGTATATCTATAACATTTTCTTGTATAATCCCATCCTTCTTATATCCATGTCACTGGAGATTTGGAAAATACATTTCCCTATACACACGCATAACAGACTACTCAATATATAAGATACATGCAATTGCAAATCATCCTATAATCCACAAATGTGCTATATATTTCGTATTGCTTTCTATGAAAGCAATGCATGACACACAACGCCACCAAAGTTCTACTTGTAAAGCCAATACAAAATATCCGTACAACACCATACTATGATTATGCTATTATGGTGAACAACAGAATTGGAGGCTTGAAATTTTAGAAGTGTTCCCGATCCCTTGCTCAGCAAACTAAACTATTTTTGGTTTATCAGGAATTTTTTAGAGGCAATTAAGTGCATACAGGAGAATTGTTTCCGCAAGATGAACTCCAGCTATGCTCCCCAGTCTACGAATGCTCTTCTTTGTAGAATTATTTCAGTTTTCTTTTGGCAAGAAAATTATTGGTTAGTATGACTCTTGTAGTCAGACATAGTCTCAAGCCAGACACCATACAAACCATGCCATGTTAATAACATTTTTGAGACATGATGTAGGCTTTCGGATAACACCATCCTTTGCGGCAACACGAACTTCCGAGCGATGTCAAATACTGACAGATTGATATATGATTCAAGAAAATCACCTGGAGTTACATTTTAGCAGGTCTTTTGAAAAGAAAATTCACGCTTTAGTACAGCTCCGGCCATGTGTTCGTCGACCCATTTCTCCGCAGCTATTAGTCAAATTTGAATAATTCTTTTCGCATTCAAAAGTCCGAACTGTGAGAACGTGGATTCATACATTTTCGTCTTTTCTCGGTGCATAACCTAGGTAGCAGTGAGCGTAAATGCACATGTTATTTTATTTATTTCGAGATATATTTTACACTGTGTACAATTGCCTAAAAAAAACTCAAAATATTCCTTTTACCTCCCGATACTTTTTAGCACGGAGGCCATTTTATGTGCATTTGCTACATGAAATACTGCTTGGTGTCACCGTCAGGGGGCATGAAAGTATACTGTATTTTTCCCGAAATCTCTGCTTCAAAAAATTGGACTTTAAAAATTATTCTTGAAGTAGGTAGAAGTCACGACAATGAAACTTTTGCACGCATTTTGCGATATTTTGTGACAAAAGCTTTGCGACTAGGGAACGTAATCGCATATTTCTGTTTTTAACGTGTTTAAAATCGTATCTTCGCTTCTAAAATTCTAATTGAGGAAAAAAAATCATTCAGACGTCACTCACCGCGAAAAACATTTATGCGTGCTTTTTTCTCAAAGTAATGGTGGGTTTCTCCGCTAGGGAGCGTAATGTAAGTCTCTGTAATAAAGATATCTCCGCTTCTAAAAGTCCGATTTAAAAAAAAAACTTTTGCTACTGATAGCGTTTGTTGCGAAAAACATTTTTCATATATTTGCCAATTTTTGTACCACACGAATTTGTCAGTAATATCCACGGGAGAAATTGGTTATGCGGGCAAAAGAGACGTCAGCGTAGGACAGCGTAGGCTAGTAGTTGGTTTATAAGACGTTTTACTAGGCGTACTTGGCTGTATAAATAACCGAACTAATTCTAGAAGATGATTGAAAAATCGAGTTACCTGTACTGTGAGCGTATGTAAATTTACGACAGCTTTCTGGAAATTTTTTATCGATTTATACTTAGCCCGATAAAAAATTTCCACGAGGATAAAAGTTTCCTGATCTGATAAAATTTTCTTAACAATCCCGATAAAATTTTCTTAACAATCCCGATAAAATTTTCTTAACAATCCCGATAAAAATTTCTTTAATCTGAGTGCCATGACAGCTCCTCTATTTTCATCCGTACGAAGGCAGTAAGAGTTTGATTTGCGTGTGAAAAATCCATCGTTTCTCCAGGAGCAGTGACAGCGCATTTTTGACCATTGCTTGGTAGTATGGTCTCATCTAATGCTGGAAAAAAGTTTTACAAATCCTGTGGGCCCTCTCCAATATAAGGTGGCGATTTCACAAATGGTTACCCATTTTTGTCGTAGTGGAAGTGTGCACGACAGGTAAACGGTTAAACAGCCATCTTTGTTAAGTGCTGAAAAACTAATGTGCATGCATGGTTTTAACAGCGACCGAAAAAATCCTCGCAATATTTGCATCGCACGCGGGATATTCCATTGCAGAGAAATACTGGTGCTTTATCTGTGCAGTCAGCACAAGAGTAGAGGACCACAAACAGTAAACTGTTATATTGAAAACAATGTCGTAAAAATAGTTCATACCTTTTACAGCCAGCCATTTATCGAGAAAAAATGGTGTAAATATATATCATGCCATTTTATTTTTTAATTTCAGTTGTAAAGCGTAGTTCTGCCTTGGTGACTACGAAAACAACCAAAACTGTAGTATTAAATCAAATGAAAATCCACATGCTTCGCATGAGAAATAATTTCTCAAAGAAGTAGTGTTTTCGTGTTGGGTTGCAACCCCCTCTCTATCTTTCTCTCCATCTCTGTATTTATGAAAATACAGTGAAGAGTGAGGTGCTTGAGAACATTATAACTTAGTTCATTGCATTCTCGGAAAAAACGTTATTGCTGGTGTCAGCAGGACTCTTCACGAACCAAACGTTTTATAAAACCATAACCTTTTCCAAAACGTTTTCAGCAATCGCTTCATTTCGATTGGTTTATGGCTTTAAATATCACCGGAATTTCTGTTCCTCTAGGTCTTTCTCCTAGACAGCCGAAGGTGAGTTCTGCATAAAAGAAACTTGCATAGACCTGCGTAACTTAAATGCCAACATCGAAGCTGCGATTGCAAGCACTGAAGATGAGACGCTGCGAAAGTGTCTGCCGATATGGTGAAAAGAATATGAGCCTGCATTCGCGAAAATATTAATACATCGCATTTTGAACGCACGTCGTGAAACAAGAAGTGCGTTGTACAAAATTTTATGTAATAAATGTAATAGGTAATGTAAAATCGTGTAAAAATATTAATACCATAAGAGTAAGGAAAGTGTTGAAACACCTTGTGACACTGCTCACGAAGGTCTTTGTTACTCGGGTTAGCAGCCATGTCAAAATCATACTAATATATTTTGACAGCAAAAAATTAATCCACAACGCAAAGCTACAGCTTGCAAGGATCTCCAGCCTCAGCTAGTAGCCATGCGATACTAACCCACGGAAAAGAGCTATTTCAGAGCCGGTAGCACAGTAGGGTCTATTTAAATATTTTGACGCAGTTCAGATAGTTAATTTCCAGGAGGTTACAACTATGTTTCTATGTCATTGCTGTATGGGCGAACATCTCACAAGGCATAAAGGTTTAATGGATCGTTAGACTCATCTTAATTGTGCTTCTTTCTATTTGCTTATAATACCTTTCCTTTTCAGTCTCCAGTGTAAATCATTTAATATCATGATGCCCTCATACATGTACGCAATTATGTAGGATTCCTTTAATAATGCCAAGGTTTTACAATCTTCTGACTGCTGTATGTTAATAAAATTCAAATGGATTTCGAAATATATGTGAAGCTCTTCGTGAAAGATTTCATTTCTTCACAACAGAATAAAATATATTATAATTTATGCTGCTTACAAATTTAATGTCTTTCAAGAGTATGATAGCAGATACATAAAAATTAGTGCTTGTTATTTCATTATGTCGATCAGTGTATTTTATATTGCCACTAAATATGTGGTTTAACTGCCATCTGCTTAGCCATTAGATATGAGGTTTACACTTTTCCGTCTGATTTAGCCAAAAGTTATGAAAGCGCGCGAATGCAGTACAAAGAATAAATAGTAAATAAGAAAAGATCTTTTAAGCCATTTGCGTTTCACTCTGAGCTACAGGGACTTTTAAAATAGCACATTTCAGAAATTCTTTCTGTGTGAAAAAATAAATGAAAAATAAAGGAAGAAAGAAAAATAATAATAGATGAACGCGAGAGAATCTACCTAAATTGCGGGAGATAAAAATCTGGAAAATAATAACAATATTAATTTCTGCATTAGAATGTCTCCTGATATTTTGAACGGAGTTACAAAAATGCCGAAATTCAATTGAACAGCATCCGTATAGTGTGATTCCAATGTTACCTAAATTTGGTTGAAACATACGTTGTGTCCCTAAAAATGTGTGCTCTTTTTTTTTTAACATAACTGATGCTGCACTCTAGATCTTTATCAGTATTAATATTTTAGAATATTAAGTTAATAAAACATACCTGCTTTGAAATGACTTTCTAAACAACGTAGTTCTAATAAGGGTTTATCAACATTCAGAAACATAAACAAATGTGGAGAAGGAAGAATATCAAGCGAAACAAAATTTCCTGCTTCTTTAGTGTATGTGATCGTTTGCACGAAAATTCTCTTTACATTTTCTTTTTTCTCATTTTTCAGTTGATACTTTAAAATCATATCAGAACTTGTCGAGTGTGGCACTTATAAAAACTAAACCAAAAATTCTCCTTAACAAGAAGAGAAAAATCATCTGGGAAATTTTTCATTGGTTGCCAGTCAATAGTGTTTTAAAAATTTGCTTAAACGGATTGCTTCATTAATGTGCATTTTATGATTTCAGTTATCATACCCAATAAATGTGAACGAACCGAATGATTTCGTGAGAATTTAAGATATTCTTCCTGACTTATATTTTCCCTATAAATAATTTATTTTTATCTCTTGTCATGTAATCTGCTGGTTTGGGTTATCTTTCGCTATCTTTTTCGCTAGATTTTTTTTTGTGATTATTTCTTTTCTCGGAGTCTTTTTTGTTCATATATTACCTGTACTTGAGGCGCAGTTTGAGAGAATGATTATAATTAATTTCGCTGTAAACTAATTAATAATTTTTCCTTTGCTTTTTATTTAAGCTCTGTTTTTCAGTACATCACATCGTTTATCTATACCTGTTTCGTGTTGCTACTCCCTTTGTCTGCAGTCTTTTTCTTCGAAGGAAATTGGGAAAGAGAAAGAGGAAAAACTTTGAACCGTGAGTCCTCCTTCTCTCCAAGCTGATAGCTAATGCAGTTGAGTCCATGAGTTAGCGAATCAAAGGCCCATGCCATTTTCACCGGCTTTGCACCCTTTCGAGTTGACGGCATCAAGGCACGTGTAAAAAAAAGGCAGGAAAGAAAAAAACGTTCTAAATTTAATAAAGACTGTTGCCAAGCGAAAAAGAACGTTCCCGGTCGTCTTGAATGTCGATGGAATTGACTTGTTCTCCGCTTGGATGTCTCCGTTCTGTAGTCCTCTCTTCACCGGCATCGTCATCCCCCATCCTCTTACTATCCCTCGCTCTCCATCCTCCCTCTGTTTCCACCCCCATAGTCCTCTCTGTTTACAGAAGCTTCATCCACACGGGTCGATTTCCCAGGGCCTGCCATTGTTCCTCATTGGTTGAGCATGGAGGCTCTAGCTCTTGTGTCCTTTTCGCAACCAATTGATTGGCGGGTCTTCTCGTGACGTAATAGTGTTACTCTCTCCCTCTATCTCTCTCTCTATCCTCTCTTTCTGTATACGCTAGTGTAGTGTAGAAAGACGTAAAGAGTCGAGAGCACAGCGCGTAAGGCAGGGAAAGGGGGTTGAATGGATTGAAGGGGAAGAAACCAGAGAGGCGGCAAGACAGATAAAATGGAAGTCGTGCGCGGTGAAGAACCGAAGCAAGAAAAAGCGCGAGGAGAAAGAGGGGAATACGGTGAATTTCGAGTATCAAAAAGAATGTTCGACTGTGTGTGTGTGTGCGTGTGTATGCGTGTGTGTGTGTATGTGTACGTGTGTATGTGGGCCGAATATTCTGCATCATATCTGAAAGATTTTTGCGAGCAAAAAAGAAATGTAATGTTTCTGCTGTCCATTGCGAGAGGGGTGGATAACTTCTTACTTGAGAGCTTTCAGTACTCACAATGAATTATTCATTCAATATTCTGAAAACCTTTCTCTTTAGCTCTTGTTCCCCCATCTGATTTCTTTCTCCGCCGTTGGAAGCAAAAAAAATGTATCACTTAGAGACGGGTAAAAGGCAAAACTTATTTGTGGCGGAGAGAAAAGTAGAGTAGAAAACATATAATTTGTGGGCCGAATCTAAGTCGTACGATTTGTGCCCTTATTTTAAGAAAAATTAATGACGGTATCAGTTTCTACGGTCAAAAAATGCTTTCATATCGAGATAAACAAATGTATATTATATATATATATATATACATTCGTCATAAAAGTTTTCTGCTGTACCTCCCAATTCCTCTTTACATGTTAAATGCGCGCTGTTTACCTTCCATGTTTTATGGGTCGGCAATAATTTCTATCTTGCTGCTGAACTGAATTTCAGTGTGACAAAGGTAACTTAATGTTATAGGAGGGATTGTTAACGGAATGTCCTGTTCCAATGGTGTCCTAGTTAATATATTCATTAAATTACAGCAAAATATTGAAAAACATGAATATGTGGACTTTCGGAAAACATACTCTAAATATGCATCGCAACGCGTGTAGAATAACTTTCCCAAATAACAGAGGAAACTCACAAACTGAGACTAGTCGTTCGCTTAACAAAATTTACCAAAACCACCCATTTTACATCATTTATTTGTCAAATTACAAAGCTATGAACAGCTATTAGCTTAGATAGTCAACCTAAACACTGCAGAAAACAGTTATCCCACGCACATATTTAAATACAGGAAAATAGCCTCTCCAGTGACGCTAGGGTCTAGGTGCTGACTTTTGACCATTCGTCCGTGATGGGTCCGGGTACGAATCCCGGTAAGATATGGACACTGTGTTTGTTTTACGGTACTAGTTCTCTCACTTCCTTGGAACCAGTGACCTTAAATTAGGGACAGTCCACTACTTATAGCCCATTGAGTTGCTGATGGTGGTGGTTAAACTTTCAAATAAAAAAAAGCAGGAAAAGAAAGAAAATAATTGTTTAATTTATAATGGCGCTGTGTCTGATGTTTTGACTATCTGTGTAATAATAGTCTTTGAATTATAAACAACCCAGATCTTAAAGATCCCAATTGCTGTTAAATTTAGGATTTGTTGACAGACTTTACCAAAAGTTATGACGTTTGTTTTGCGATTTTTTTGTAAATGGTTTAAGAGCATGGTACTCGAAGAATGGCGTTTGTTAAACAACGCGTAGAGCATCTAGTCAATTACTAATTTCCGAAGTATATCAAACAGTAGTTGTCGGATGTGCTTTCGTAATTACCTTTTTAGAGTAGTTTGCAACTGCAGTGATCATAGGAAACTAGAAGTCGACCTAATTTAGAATAACGGTATTGAAGGAAGGGAAAGGACAGTAACCGCGCGAAGAACAAAACCAATATTTGGCACCGTATTGGAACCAAGCCCTCGCTACATGAAGTTCGCGTTGAAGCAATTGGATCACCACGGTGCTACTACACGGATATGAAATACTCGCACATGGATATCAAATTCACACAATACGGATTTTTCTTTCTCCATAATATTAGATTCATTAATCCAGAAGAGGGATGTTTTGCTCTTTGAAGCAAAACTTGGTGTTCGTAAAGTTGCTCTCCCAACTTAACGAACACAAGTTTTTTCATCATCATTATTTTCAAAACGCAGTACACTGAAGAGCAATTGAATTAGAGAAACCTGTCTAGTAACGTGTAGCACCACCTTTCGTCCTGATGACGCCGGCGATTCGTCTCGGCATGGACTCCACAAGACACCGGAAGCGTTGGGAAGCCATACGGATCCACGACCCCTGAACAAGCTCCCACAGTTCACGAAAATTTGATGGAGGGGGTCAGAGCTTCGAACATCTCTCTCGATGGCATCCCAGATGTGCTCGATGGGATTGAGGTCAGGTGACCTGGCTGGCCAAAGAAGCGAGGTCACGTCGATGGAGTGTTCATCCAACCATTCGGATACAATTCGGGAGCGATGGCACGGTGCATTGTCTTGTTGCAGGGTGAGGTCCCCAGTTGGATGTTGAAGACGCACAAACGGGAGCAAATGGTCGTCCAGGATATCCCGGTATCGTTGACCTGTGAGGGACGATGTCACACGTACTAGGGGTTCCATTTCGGTTCACGTAAACAGTCTTCAGACGAGAATGCCACCCCCACCAGCTTGAAGAGTACCCTGCTGGCAAGAAGGATCCATCGCTTCATGAGGTTTGCGCCGTACTCGTATCCTGCCATCCGCATGTACCAACGTGAATCTCGACTCATCAGTCCAGGCAACATTTTTCCACATGTCTAGGGTCCAGTGGTGATGTTCCCGCGCCCATTCTAATCTTTGTACCCTGTGATGTGCGGTCAGCAGCGGTACCCTTGTGGGACAATTGCTTCTGTACCCCATAGCGAGGAGATAGTTCTGGATGGTGTGGCTGCTTACATGTTTTTGTGCACCAGCGTTAAATTGCTGAGTGATTTCTTGTACTGTGGTCCGTCTATCCGCTGTCACAATGCGAGCTAGCCGACGATGACCCCGCTCATCCACACGCTGTTGTCCACGGCAGTTGGCCCTTGCAGGGATGGATTTACCGGATTCGATGTACTTACGGTGCACCCGTGACACAGTGGCTCGTGAAAATCCCAGTGCCTGCACGACTTCCGAGATAGAGTGACCCATTCGTCGGGCCCCGACAATTTGCCCACGATGAAATGCGCTTAGATCCTTCGTCTTACCCATACTGCGTCTGACTCTGACTGATTCCCGTCACTTGACTTCTTATATTGTCGGATCGCTGCATACGGTATGTCGTTTCCATTTACAGGGCCGCCCACAGCGCTACATTTGCATAACACCAGCTGTCTCTAATTCAATTGATCTTCAGTGTAAATATGAACAGGATGTTTTTCACTTGTTACACGTTTTTGAGAAAGTTACAATACTGATTCATGTAAATTTTTACAGGATTGCAAAAAGACTATTCACTCAGTCTTTAAGAGCGGAGTATGATACTTACAACACTCGCAAAGGTGCAAAGGAACAAATTTGTTCGTTATCGAAACCGCGCCTCTACACTCCGGAGTAAGTTGCTCTCCCAACTAAGCTACACGGACAGAATGTACGGCTACAGATTTCTCGTCTTGACATGTGCTTTACTTCTGTAGTACGTCACATCACCTCCCTCTTATTATTATTTTTTCTTTTTTGAAGCGAAGTAGGAACGTTTTCATTAATTGCAGACGATATGTGGAACAAACATCACACATTTTAAGAAGAACCCAACGGCCAGTACATTCATTTTCACGTTCGAGCTCCAAAGTGAAAATACAAATTTGTCCGTGACGAAGATCGAAGCTGCGCCCCCTCACTCCGGAGTAAGTTGCTCTCCCAACTAAGCTACACGGACCGAATGTATCGCTGCAGATTTGTCGTCTTGACGCGTGCTTTACCTCCGGTCACAGCACCTTGAAACACAGGATTTGTTTTATTTTATTTTCTTTCTTTGTTTTGTGTGTGTGTGTGTGAGGGGGGGGGGGTGCGTGTTTGTGGTTTAACGATTCTTTTGATTACCTAAGGCTATGTAGAGTCTTATGTCGCTAATTTGGTGTCTCTGGTTCGGGTCAGGGGACATAGCCAGTGGCTTAGACAAACGCACGGTTCATGTTTCATTCCAGTCTCGAAACCCTGCCAAAGTCCGATGATCATCCACAGTACCTCACCTCTGACTACTCGGCCAACTGAAAGTTTAAAAGAAGATGGCATCCCGCATCGTCCGTTCTTCTGCGCAGTCGCAAAATACGGAATATTGCTGAAAAAAAAAGCTCAAAGAAAGTATTTCCTGTTCACGCAGGAATCGCATATAGTCGGAAAACAGCAGCTGACAAGACATAAACGAGAAGCACGTAAACATTTAAGGTTGTTTCAATACGTATGTTGAATTAAAAAAAAGATTTCTTTTTTTAGTATTATTGAGTGTTATACGTATTTGTATGCAGCAGTGGCATTCCAATGCAAAATACATGTGCACGGACGATCATAACATAAACTTCCGTAAACATGTGTGAGTGCCTGCCCAGTAGGACGCACACGGCATAAAGGCAGATAGCAGTCAGAACGAACGTCCGCGTAGCTCAATTGGTAGAGCGACCTTTTCCGGAGTGAGGGGCCCCGGCGTGGACAAAAGTGACGGAGAAATTTACTTCGTTATACATGTTTAATTTGCGCATCAACTTTTTTACTGGTGACAATATTTAAATGTATATACTATTTTCCTCTTTTACAGATCGTCGTACATCAGGCTGGGCTTCTGATCATTCATCTGAAATGCGTTCGGGTTCGAATCCCGGTGAGGCATGGATGTTGTGTTTGTCTTATGGCACTGGCTCTCTCCCTAAATTAGAGACAGGCGACTGCTTATAGCCCATCGAGGTGCTCACCGTGATCGATAAACACCCAAACAAACAAACATCTGGCTGAGATGTCAACGATCTTTTGTACCTACATGTGCATTCCAAATAATACACTGCCGGACAATTGCTAAGGACGGATGACAATAGCAACAACAGCAACCATAAAACGGAAGGCAGGAAAATGTGGAAATTAGCATAAGTGCAGGATACAGTAAGACGTGTTGTGCGTATGCAAATTTTGGATTGCCAAACTTGTTCATGACGTCATAGCGCTGATAAGAGATATAAAGGATTTGACGCGTATTTTTTTTTTTTTTTTTTTTTTTTTGATTGGAGGTTTAACGACTATCGTGTGTGCAACTCAACGGGCTATAAGCAGTCGCCCGTCCCTAATTTAAGGTCACTGGTTCCAGGGAAGGGAGATAGCCAGTGCCGTAAAACAAACACAACATCCATGCCTCACCGGGATTCGAACCCGGACCCCGTTCGGACGAATTATCAGAGGCCATCGCTTAGACCACTGCGCCACCGGGGCGGCTTGAAGCGTATTGACCGTTGTTGTTCAAACGCAAAGTTGAAAGGGAAACAATCAATTGACGAACTTGCAAGTTCCAGTATGTCTTCCCGACATCACCTAGATGATTTTACGCGTGGCCGTATTATTGGCAAGATTGAAGAAGGGCGAAAAATAACAGATGTTGCCAGGGAGTTCGACATCAGCCACAGTGTTGTTTCAAGGCTTTGGAAATCATTTCAAACAAATGGAAAGTGTAGCAAACGTCACGGGGAGGTCGTGTTCGCAGTACGACACATGCAGAAGATCGGTACATAGTGCTATCAACAAAAAGACACCGGCGCAGCACAGCTAGTGAGGTAGCAAATCAGTTTATGGCTGCTACTGGCAAGCGGATCTCCCGAAAAATTGTCGCCAGACGTTTGCATGAAGGAGGACTATACGCCCGCCGTCCTGTTGTGTGCATCCCATTGTCCAGACGTCACCGTACCGCCAGTTTGCAATGGTGCCATCAACATCGCAATTGGACTGATAACGACTGGTCTACTGTCCTCTTCTCAGATGAGAGTAGATACAGTATATCGTCTGATTGTCGACGACAATTGATCTGGCGTGATAGTGGTACTGCGTATTGTCCAGCAAACATACAGGAAAGGGACCGATATCCGACATGTAGTGTCATGGTATGGGCTGGCGTCGTGATCAATGGCCGTACGTCCCACTATGTGCTTCCAACTGGGACTATGACTGGCCAACGATGCATTAATGATATTTTGCTACCTCATGTTTGCATGTTCCGTGGTGCTGTCGGTAATAGATTCATTTTCATGGACGACAACGCAACATGTCATCTAACAGTCGCTGTCCAGGAGTGTTTTGAGAGCGAGGATATTCAACGCCTCGTATGGACAGCGCGTTCTCCAGATCTGAATCCCATTGAAAATGTGTGGGATGCTTTGGGAAGGAGTCTTGCTGGTCGCCAATGCCCTCCAATAAACAAGGACACCCTTATCCGTGCACTGACAGAGGAATGGGATAAATTACCCCAACAGCTGCTTGATAATGTTGTGCAAAGCATGACACGACGTGTGGAATCTTGCATCGCCCTCCATGGTGGCCATATCCCGTATTGACATCTTACGCCGGAACGCCTGCGGACGGTAATTGCATTTTTCACGTCTACGGATTCTGCACAAAATGGCCTGTTTGTTCCTTGAACACGTTCCAAAACCTTCTGGATTTCAGAGCACAATAAATTGTCTTTTTTGTAATGTCCTGGCATTCTGACATTATTTTATTTTACTTGGCATCCAACCACACTTACTTTTTTATGTGCTATATAGCCGTTTATGATCCGCCCTTAGCAATTGTCCAGCAGTGTAGTAACATCTAATAAACGGAATGGAAAAGAAGAGGAAAACTGCATTAAAGAAAACAACACAGTACATTTAAGATATATAAAAATAACGTAAATTTTTTATCAAGTGACAAGCACGAAGACGGTTAAGCAGATGTGCTAATAATATCGCTAAAAGCAGAATATTCATTAGTAAGATGATTTCGTTCAACGTTTAAGAATAACGTGCAATGATATTTCTTCGGGAGGTTTAATAAAATTAGAGAGAAATGAACAATCAGTATACGAGAGAAAATTATCCCTTCTATACATTTTTAATGTCACGAATTTGGGTGGCTCAGACGTCGACTCTTCTTCAATACCATATGCCCAAAAATGTACTTAAATTTAATTACTAGTTTCAATATTATTAAAAACATAAGTGCAAGGATATTTATGCTGAAATGTGGTTTCGTTTCGGACGAATGGTCCAAAGCCAGCTCTTAGACCACTGCGTTGCTGTCCCGGTGGTGCGGTGGTCTAAGCGATGGCCTCTGATCATTGGTCTGAAAGAGGTCCGGGTTCGAATTCCGGTGAGGCAGGGATGTTGTGTTTGTCTTAGTGCACTGTCTCTCTCTCCGTTCACTGGAACCACGGACCCTAAATTAGGGACGGGTGACTGAGTCACCGGGATGGCGCTCTTTGAGAACACTATGTGCCAAAGGAAATTTTATACCTGCTTCTGTGTAATAATTTGTCTTCCAACCTCGTAACTGGTGTGAAATCAGATGGGCGACACAACCTTCTGTGAATACTCCTATGCATCATTTTTTAAATCTGATGTCCAAATGGAGTGGCTGATTTGCAACTAGCAATACACTGAGTGATCGCTGAATGATAACCTCCTACCTAATATTTTGTAGGTCCTCTTTTCGTCCTCAGTACAGCAGCTATCCGACGTGGCATCGATTCAGTAATATGCCGGAAGCAGTTGGGAGGCACGACCAACTAAGCTGTGTGTAATGCGGCCTTCAATGTAGGTAGAGCTTATTGGGGTATCCAGACGCCTGATATGCCGTTCCAGAGTGTCCCACAAGTGTTCTATGGTATTTATATCTGGGGAGTTCAGAGGCCAATCGATAAACTGAAAGTATGAACTGTGTTCCTCAAACCATTCCGTCACAGCATCGGATATGTAACTCGCAGTATTATCATCTTGAAAGACACAGTCGACATTCGGAGAAAAGTGCAACATTTCTGGGTGTACAGAGTCAGCAAGCAATTCATGATAGTAGGCACTAGTCACACGTTGTTCCACATGTGCCAGGAGACCAAGTTCCTGCCAGACGAACATGCCCCACATCATACAACAGCCTCCAATGGCTTGCACTGTGGTGACTATGCAGGATGGATAGAATGTCTCAGATTGTTTGCGCCAAATACGTACACGACCATCTCCGGAGTGGAGAAAAAAAACGCGACTCGTCAGACCAGCACACTTTTTTCAGTCATCCGACGTCCAACCTACATGACCTTTGCACCAGGCGAGTCGTTTATGCCGATTAACCGTGGTTAGGATTCGATGTCTTCGGGTTCGCATGCTGTTATAGCCCATACGTGCGAGTGTGCGGTGCATAGTCATGACAGATACTCTTCCGTGGTGACCTCTGTTGTTTTTGGGTAGTCAACTGTTGAACAGTGTTGCGTCCGTTCGAGTCGTCGGACCCGGCTCTCAGCTGTCACATCAACCTATCGCTCTCCTGTGCAGTTTTGCTACTAAATCGTTGTTTGACCATTTTCAATCGAGTCCTGATACATTTTAACTACGGCGTCTCGCGAGCAATCCACCAGTTTAGTCGTTTGGGAGATTGAGGCGTCCGCTTTCCGAGCTCCCACAATCTGTCCTTTCTCAAAGTCCGATAAAACCTTCCGTTTACCGATCACGAATTTTACTATCTGCTGCTCCACTCACACCTAATATATGCTACGTCGGTCGATTAATCACGCCGTCTCGCAAATTACGTAGTCAATGGGCAGCATCCACTTTTGATAGGCGTGGCCATTATTCGGTGATCATGAGGTGCAACTCGTGGGTGGAAGTGGGCGACATAACATGTAAATTGGTAATGTTACAAGAAGTCACGTGGTTCTAACTGCAACTTCATTCGTAAGTCGCCGGTTTGAATGTTAGCGGAGCCAAGTTTGGTGGGTTTGTTCTAAAGTTCAAGGTTTCTCTTATTCCTGGAGTCCAAAATTAAAACACGTTCGAGCTATAATTCCCTACATCAGATAATCAGAGTAGTAAATTTATGAAAATAAAGTCACTGATTGATTGCTGTACTCAAACTGTTCCACCAGAACTGATTACCATACTTGTGGATTCTGACCTGATACATAAAAAACGCAATACTCTCTGCTCATAAGAATTATTTTTGGCTTGAATCCCGTATAGTCTTAAGTGTAATCGCACTGAACTTTAGACTGGGAAACTACTAGTGGATCGCACTCATTACTGCTATTACGTTTACTTCATTTTAATGCTGTTATTAATGTGTTCTCTTTTTTTAATCAGTAATAACCAAACTGCGTATTAATCAGTTCGCAAGGTATTTTCGCATTAAATTACTTATCAGAGTAATTAAGTGTTTAATAGGGTGTTACTACACTGGTGGGCAAAAATTAAGGACAAAGAGGAGAAAGTAGCATAATAGCGGAACGAGCAGGCAGAACGGACCGAAAGACCACTCAGGAGATAGACTAGGGTCCGGTACGGTAGGGCATGCGCATATATGCAGCATGACGTAGATGGGGAGTGTCGGAGGGTATAAAACACACGGGTGGTGTACACTCAGCAATTCGGTGAAAGCTATTGCACGCTGTACATCAGTTTGAACGACGTCGAGTTTCTGCCACCGTGTGATATGGCCAACAGGCAATCCAGTAGACGACATCTGGATGACTTTACCCGAGGTCGCGTCATTGGAAAGTTGGAAGAAAGTCAAAGTGTGACTAGTGTGGCCGAGGAGTTCGGGATCGCTCACAGCATCGTTTCACGAGCTTGGAGAGCATTTCAAACGACAGGAACAGCTATCCGACAGTTTGGCAGTGGTCGTCCACGAGCAACCACGCGGCCGACGACCAGTATATTTTCCTACAGGCGAGAAGAGACAGACGGCAGACAGCGGGAGAAATCGCAAGGCACATGCAACAGACAACTGGACGTCCGTTATCGCGTTTTACCGTGGCCAGGAGGCTGCACAAAGGTGGTCTATTTGCACGACGACCAGTATGGTGTGTGCCATTAACGCCTGCTCATCAAAGACGGTGGTTTCTGTGGTGCCAGGAACACAAGAACTGGACACATCAGCAATGGGGTCAAGTTCGCTTTACGGATGAGAGCCGATTTAGTCTGACGAGCGAATCTGGACGTATACACATCTGGAGAGAGCAAGGAACACGCAATCACACCTTCAACATCATCGAAACGGACCAGTTTGGAGGTGGAGGAGTTCTCGTTTGGGGTGCTATCATGCTTGGTAGCCATACTGACTTCCACATCTTCCAAGGAGGTTCAGTCACTGGTGTCAGCTATTGTACCGAGGTCCTCCTGCCTCACGTGCGTCTGTTTAGAGGTGCTGTGGGTCCTGAGTTCCCCTTCATGGACGACAACGCTACACCTCATCGTACAGTGACTGTCGCAGAGCTGTTGATGAGTGAAGGTATTCACCGACCGCATGGATTGGCCCGCAAGGTTCCCGGACCTAAATCCAATCGAACACGTGTGGGACCTTCTCGGGAGACCCTTGGCAGCACGTCACTAGCCGCCAGCAACGATTTCGCAGGTGAGATTGGCGCTACAAGAGGAATGGGCCGGGATGCCTCAACAGCTCCTAGACAACCTCGTCCTCAGCATGGACAGACGTTGTAAATCCTGCAACGCAAGTCAGGGGTGATCATATCCCCTACTAAAAACTGAATTTTTCTTGGCAGCTGCCTGTCACATGGACGTTTCTGTCTTCTGTCCAGTTGTGCTGGAAGCTACCTTTTCAATAAAGTGCCTTTGTATCCTTTGGATTCCTTGTTTGGCCGGTTGTGCTCACTTGTCCCATATTCTTACATCTTGGGGATCTTATGGTATGATTTGAGTCGATGTGGAGCACTTCTGCACGACGTTACATTCGAAAAATCGTCTCGTCCTTAATTTTTGCACGCCAGTGTACATGTTGACAATCACAATTTCAGATAGCCATCACAGTTTCATTTCTAAGACTAATACCGTTCAACTGGATTGATTTTACTCTAAAAAAATGCACACACATAATCTGTTGAAATATATCAATGGACAACGAATTCACTAGTAGTAAAATTTTGCTGTGTTCAATTTCCAAATGAGAAAAGAGAAGAAACTGCGAACTTAAAGTCAACAAGTTAGTAAAATCATGCAATGCATTGATTATGATACGCTTTCCAACATACCAGAAATTATTACTCAAGTTATGTGGATAATGGCTGTGGAATAAATCTCGCTCCTGTGTCCTGACCTTTGACTCCATTTCGATGATATTCAACAGAACCGGTTCAGTATACCTCAGGAATAGCATACTAAACGTTTGTCCCAATAGAAGCAGTTTTACGCAATTTATGAGAATAATGGCTGTGGAATAAATCTTGCTTTTGTGCAATGACCTTTGACCCCATTTCGTTGATATTCAACAGAACTGGTTCACTATACCTCCGGAACAACATGATAACATTTTGTCGTAATCGAAGCATTTTTAGGTAAGTTATGATGCACAAGGGCAATATAATGGATCCTACTCCAGTGTCCTGATCTTTAACCACATTTCGCCCATTTTCAATAGGGTTCGTCCCCAGTTGGTTACTTACCCCATACTAAAATGTCATCGAAATCGAACCATTTTTACGCAAGTTATGTCGCATAAAGGCAATAGAATAAATCCCGCTCTTATGCCCTGCCTGACCTTTGACCCCATTTTGCCCATTTTCAATAGGGTTCGTGTCCAGGTGGTTCCCTACCACATACTAAATTTTCATCAAAATCAAACCATATTTACGCATGTAATGACACATAAAGGCAATGGAATGGATCCCGCTTTTATGTCCTGACCTTTGACCCCATTCCACCCATTTTCAACAGGGTTCGTCCCCAGTTGGTTCCCTACCACATACTAAATCTTCATCGAAATCGAACCATTTTTACGCAAGTTATGCCTCATAAGGGCAATGGAATAAATCCCGCTCTTATGTCCTGCCTGACCTTTGACCCCATTTCGCCCATTTTCAATAGGGCTCGTGCCCAGGTGGTTCCCTACCACATACTAAAATGTCATCGAAATCGAAACGTTTTTACGCAAGTTATGACGCATAAAGGCAATGGAATGGATTCAGCTCCTATGTCCTGACCTTTGACTGTATTTCACCCATTCATTTTCAATAGGGATCGTCCCCAGGTGGTTCCTTACTACATACTAAAATTTCATTGAAATCGAACCATGTTTACGCAAGTTATGACGCATAAGAGCAATGGAATGAATTCCGCTCCTATGTCCTGACCTTTAACCATGTTTCGCCCATTTTCAATAGGGTTCGTCCCTAAGTGGTCCCCTACTGCATACTAAAATTTCGTCCAAATCGAACCATTTTAACGTGAGTTATCGTGCGGACGGACGGACAGACAGACGGACAAAGCTGGAGCATATACGCTTCTTCAACCTACGGTTGGAAAGCGTAGAAAAGAACACAAGTCACACGTTTAATTACAAGTCAGCGTGGTAATGCAGACAGGGACTGTTTGATCAGTAGATCCACGAGGTGTGACGTCACTGAAAAAGACGTCACGACTTGATAGGCCTTCAAGATCTCGGAGGTAACGACACAACGCGTGACGTAACGAGCCAGATGGCGTGACCGCGCGCCAACATTCTCAAACACGAGATTGTGATGCCATAAGATTTCTAAGCATTGGAAACATTAATGGAACGACGCCATGACACTAAAAACGTTCGGGGTGGTTATTTAATCCACTAAACGAATTCTCCTAAAGTCGAGATCAAGCTAAATCGGCAGCCCCGGTGGCGCAGTGGTCTAAGACGCTGGCCTTTGATCGTTCGTCCATAAGGGGTCCGGGTTCGAATCCCGGTCAGGCATGGATGTTGTGTTTGTCTTTCGGCACTGGCTCTCTCCCTTCCCTGGAACCAGTGACCCTAAAAAATTAGGGACGGGCGACTGCTTATAGCCCGTTGAGTTGCTCACGGTGGTCGTTAAACCTCCAATCAAAAAAAAAAAAAAAAAAAAAGCTAAATCGATTTCTAGTACCAAGAAACGGCAGGTTAACGACTTTTTTTTTTTTTTTTTTTTTTTTTTTTGATTGGAGGTTTAACGACCACCGTGAGCAACTCAATGGGCTATAAGCAGTCGCCCGTCCCTAATTTAGGGTCACTGGTTCCAGGGAAGGGAGAGAGCCAGTGCCGTAAGACAAACACAACATCCATGCCTCACCGGGATTCGAACCCGGACCCCTTACGGACGAATGATCAGAGGCCATCGCTTAGACCACTGCGCCACCGGGGCGGCGTTAACGACTTTCATCAAAATCCTTAGAGCCGTTTTCAAAATAAAATGTACACACAATAGTTGCTACTTTAAGGTGGACGTCAAGTAATTTTGCTTCCTATACTTCCAATGGAAAAATTTCGGTACACATTTTCTTCACAACTAATGCGTTCCCAAGAATGAAAATTTGAACATCGATTAAAATAGCTTGATTTCATAATTTGGAATACTTAATATTTTCTAAACCATAACCGTAATAATATTTTCTAAACCATAACCGTAATAATATTTTCTAAACCATAACCGTAATTATGCAATTCAACATTTATTTGTCCACTGACGTCATCAAAGTACAGGTCGCGCCATCTTTTTTCTGGTTTCAACACCACCAAAGGAAACGTTATTGCTTTTTAATATAATTATGCTTATGTTTTAGAAAATGTTAAGTATTCCAAGTTATAGTATGAAGTTATTTTAACCGATGTTCAAATTTCCATCCTTGGGAACACACTAATTGTGAAGGAAATGTGTACAAAAGGTTTTCCATTGGAAATATAGGAAGCAAAATTACTTGACGTCCACCTTAATAGTGTGGGATAAGGGCGATGGAATGGATCTCAATCCTATGTCCTGACCTTTGACTCCATTTGTCCCATTTTCAATAGGGTTCCTTTCCAGGTGGTCTCCTACCACATACTAAAATTTCATCGAAATAGAACCATTTTTACGCACCTTATGACGCATAAGGGCAATGGAATGCATTCCGCTCCTATGTCCTGACCTTTGACTCCACTTCACCCATTTTCAATAGGGTTCGTCCCCAGATGGTCCCCTACCACATACTAAAATTTCATTGAAATCGAACTATATTTACGCAAGTTATGACGCATAAGGACAATTGAATGGATCCCACTCTTATGGCGTGACCTTTGACCCCACTTCACCCATTTTCAATAGAGTTCTTCCCCTGGTGGTCCACTACCACATACTAAAATTTCATCGAAATCGAACCCTTTTTACGTGAGTTATCGTGCCGACAGACGGACGGACAGACGGACGGAAAAAGCTGGAGCATATACGTTTCTTCAACCTACGGTTGGATAGCGTAAAAAACGATTTATGTCTGAAAAAATGTTGTCTAAGTTAGTTTGGTCTAAAGAAAAGTCTAAATACATGCTCACTTTTGATGCTTTTTACGCTTTCCAACCGTAGGTTGAAGAAGCGTATATGCTACAGTTTTGTCCGTAGCTCTGTCTGTCTGTCTGTCCGTCCGTCTGTCGGCACGATAACTCGCGTAAAAATGGTTCGATTTCGATGAAATTTTAGTATGTGGTAGGGGACCAGCTGGAGACGAACCCTATTGAAAATGGGCGAAATGGGGTCAAAGATCAGGACATAGGAGCAGGATCCATTCCATTACTCTTATGCGTCATAACTTCCGCAAAAATGGTTCGCTTTCGATGAAACTTTAATATGTCTTAGGGGACTATCTCGGGACGAGCCCTATTGAAAGTGGGCAAAATGGGGTCAAAGGTCATAACACAGGAGCGGGATCTATTCCATTGCTCTTATGCGTTATAACTTGCGTAAAAATGCTTCGATTTTTATGAAACGTTCGTATGTGGTAGGGGACTACCTACTGAAAAACCCTATTGAAAATGGGGGAAATGGGATCAAATGTCAGGACATAGGAGTGGGAGCCATTCCATTGCCCTTAAGCTTCATAACTTACGTCAAAATGCTTCGATTGCGACAAAACTGTCGTTGAAGGTGCCCTCTCGAGCTCTTCACGTTTTGCTCAGTATGTTCGGTAAAAGTACCTGTTGCTCCCGAATTTTGTGCTCCAATCATGCATAAGGGTATGTGCTATCTTTCTCACCACCTTTCCTAGACGAACTGTACATATTTACTTGATTTTCATTGTAATATTACCTGCTGACCACGCCCTTTTAAGTTCTGGAGGGTGCCCCCTTCTAAGTTCTGAAGGGTGCGTTCCAGTGCCTTCTGTTCCTTTCCTGTGCACCTCGCTCAAGTAATAAGCTGTCAGCAATCTTCCGAGCTACGTTTCTACACCGGTAAGTGAATATTATAGCGATATTCCTTCATATTTCATCTCGGTTTGTTTGTTTACCATCTGGCCATCGTGACTTGCCTTGACTGTCTTCTATTCTCCATCAGCGTTCCTATACGTTGCCTTCTGTGCTTGTGTTCCTGAGCCTATCTACCCTTCTCCCGGTTGCGTCATCTTCCATTAGTGGTCCTTCGGTGACGTCGTCTTGCATTAGTGGTCCTCCGGTGACGTCATGGTTTCACAGTTGTGACATCTCTCTTGCAGCTCTACTTGTGTCGTCATCGTTTGTCGCCCAGTCTTCGTTCACCTGTTCGTTGTGCCTTCCCCATTTGTCTTCCTAGCACTTGTGCAGACTACCACCGCTCATGGCTTGTGCAATATCAACAGAATATCTTCCACCACTGACGCCTCCACCAGATGTTCTGCTTCAAGATAAACTTCAGCACTCTTTGACGGCCCCCACTACCACACATTCAACGCTTTTGCCGTCATGCCTGGACTTCCTTGTTTCTCGTCAGGATTCAACTCTTACTCTTCATCTTCCTGAATCTTCGCCCCGAGGTAAGTCTCTACTAGCCTCTTTAGCTTTAGGGGTGAAATATGTTGCCCTCCCCAATACAAAACTTACGGTGTACACATCAGCTCTGCATGAACTTGTTCCTCCAGATAGCCATTACACATGTTGCACGCAAACCTCGCTCTGTGCTTATTTATTTTTCCTCTCCCGCTCATGTTGCACGAGTTGTCTTCTCCCATCTTTGTTGGTGATCAAAGTCTGTTCGCCATTCCTCTCGCACAGTGCCCTATCCTTGTAAGCATGTCTCCTGTTCCACCGGAAATTTCTGGTGATGTCCTCCTTGGTTTTCTTTCTCGTTGTGGACTTGTTATTGGTCCAATTCGTACCTTACCTGCCGCATTGGACGAGCAAGGAGCTCGTCCTTATCTCAGTTTCCGACGACAGGCTCTCGTCGTGTTTCCGGACGAAGCTTCGATTATTTCCTGTCTTACCACATTCCAAGTAGTCTGTGGTAGACACATTCGTGCTGTGAATGTTTATACTGCTCTTCATTGCTTCATATGTAAATCACCTACTCATCTCCGTGCTTCTTGCTCAGCTAAAATCGCTGCATTATCACCTGCACCTCTTGACTCTTCTGCTCTCACTACGTCATCTGCTAAGCCTTTTCAGTCTGCACCTTTATTGTCTTATTCCAATGCATGTACTTTACCCTCTGTACCATGTGGGTTGTTCCATCCTCCTGTGTCACATTCTCCACTCTCTGTGGCCTTGGACTTCAGCACTTCGACAAGTTTTTCCTTACTTTCATCATACCCAGCTTCTTTCCCTCAACCGCTGCTTTCCAGTTCGGGTACACCTATTCCATCTGTGAATACTGTTCCTCTGGCCTACCCATCTTCCACCACTGCGTTTCCTCAAGACTCATCAGCTATATCTCAGTTCAAAGGTTTGCCGTCTCTACCTGCTCCTTTCATTGCACCGCTATAGGACTATTCCAGTGTGTTGCCTCCGCCTGGTTTCTCCACCGTTTTACACCAGGACTTTTTTAAAATGCCTGCTTCATCTTTAGCTGCTACGATCTCCACTGTGCCCCTTGTGGAGTCCCGGAGTTTCTTCTGCAATCGCCCCTGGACTCGTCCCACTCTGGTGCAAGCACATCGGTGCTCTCCCGTCCACCGAGTACGGAACACATCACCGTCGGCCCGGACTTGGCTTCGGCCGTTGTTCCTTCTCACTGCTCTTCTGTCCCGTCGTTACCAGCCTCTGGTTCTTTACCCATCATCTCCGCATCAATTGACGACACACTAGTACGTTCATCATTGCCCGGCTTGTCTTCTTGCGCCGCCCGTTCTTCGAAACATTCTTCAACTGCTTCTTCCACAGTTTCCTCGGACACTTCTTCAGCTACGGACTCAGGTTCTGATACTACAGAGTACTCGTATACTTCTCTGCCTCCAAACTACTCAGCACATCTTTCTGCTTCCGAGTGTCAACTTCTTTGTGCTAAGCACCCCCATGAGACTGCTCCGGCTGATATCAAGAAAGCTCTCCATTATCTCACCTTAATTAAGATCCCTGTACCATTTCGTGAGAATTGTAGCTCTCGAATCACTTATAACAAAGCTCTAGACTCCTGGTGTTCTGCCAGATCGTACTTCAACCTCCCGTACACGGCAGATAGGGACTTGTCGATGGCTCGGCGATTTGATCGTCTGCGTCCGTCCTCCAAGCTCTCTGTCACGCCTTCGTCGACTGCATCTGCAGCTCCGTCCGTGCCTATTTCCGTTTCCATTCAATCGTCTCCGCGTCCCATTGTTGCACCACCTCCGTCCTCTGTTGTTGTAAAATCTTCATCTCCGCTCGACCTGTCGTCTTCCGCTCAGCCCTCTATTTCGGCGCCCTTAACAGGGGCCATTCCAAAGAAACGTGCACGTCGCTCCTCTCAGCGCACGCGGAAACGTCGTGCCAGAATCAAAGTTTCTTCAGCGGTTCCTGTTGTGTCTGTACCATGTTCTCCATGGTACAGACACAACAGGAACCGCTGGGCACGCAGGTGATATTCTACGAGTATCACCTGCGTGCCCACGTTGTATTGTATCTTCGTTATCTTATGCATACTTCATGTTCTTCCTGTTATAGTGTTATAATCCCATGCTATGGCCTGTCGCTCACTATGTACATGTTGTAATATGCTGCCCCTGTTCTATGAGTACGGCCTGCGTGCCCATGTTCTCATGTTTCTCCTTACTCTGTACATACCCCATGTTATACCTGTGTAACGCCCGGTTTTGTATGTGCTATATTGGATTCTCGATTTTGCTCATACTTCTTCGTTTACTATAGTGACATCACCTGTAGTATGTATGTGCCCAAATTATGTATACTCTTGTTGTTTGCTCTGCATTCATATGTACCATTTAGTGTATAATTCCTCGTGCTTTCCTATTGTTTTCTTGTTCGCCCTCGTATCTTGAGCGTGCCTGCGAGCCCACGCGATCATTATGTAATTTTCCTTTTCCCATGAATGCTACGCAATTGCCTGTGACTCCTCCGTGCTATTGCCTTGATATTAGCTCCTGTTTCCAGCCCTGGTATTATTGTATACACTCAGTATTTTATAATACAGGTGCCCACGATTTCTATTTTGTTATCTTTAGTTCTCCTCATGTAGGCCCTATGTTTATTGCCTGTGATTTTGTCCGAGTGTCATATGTCCTTTGCTCAGGTTTTTATGACCTATTTTATTGTATACTCTTAGTTGTACAATAAAGCGATTCTGAAAGACAAAACTTTAGTACTAGTATGTTGCTCCGGAGATGTACTGAGCTGGTTCTGTTGAATGTCATCGAAATGGGTTGAAAGGTCAGGGCACAGGAGCGAGATTTATTCCACAGCCTCATAACTTGACTAAAAATGCTTCTATTGCGGCAAAACTTTAGTATGTTGTTCCTGGGGTATACTGAACCGGTTGTGTTTAATATCATCGAAATGGGGTCAAAGGTCAGGGCACAGGAGCAAGATGTATTCCACAACCATTATCCTCATAACTCTCTTCTCATGAGTTCTGGTATGTTAGAAAGCGTATCATAATCAATGCATTGCATGATTTCACTAACTTGTATTACTATAAGCAGAGTCAATGTACCATTTTACAGCATAATTCAGTGAAATCTCGTGTGTCGAGATGAATGCAAAAATTATTTTTAATCGTTCAGAGCAAATAAATATCGCTGTGTGAAATCGTTCGTTTTAGTACATCGTTCCTCGTTCGTGGGACGCAAAGAAGGAAATGAAAAATTCTGTTTTGGTCGAATTAACTGGAACCAATGACCTTTGACTTCAGGCTGTTTTCTGCTATAGCCCGAACTACAATGCTGTTCACTTTCAGACGCTACAGCACTACAAGTAATCACACCCACGCTTTGATTTCTGCTGCAAATGCGCTTCGTACACTGGTGTGCAAAAATTAAAGACGAAGAGGAGAAATTAGCATAACAGCGAAACGAGCAAGCAGAACAGACCGAAAGACCACTCAGGAGATAGACTAGGGTCCGGTACGGTAGGGCATTCGCATATATGCAGCATGACGTAGGGGGGAGTGTCGGAAGGGCATAAAACACACGGGCGGTGTACGCTCAGCAATTCGGTGAAAGCTATTGCACGGTGTACATCGGTTTAAACGACGTCGAGTTGCTGCCACAGTGTGATATGGCCAACAGGCAATCCAGTAGACGACATCTGGATGATTTTACCCGAGGTCACGTCATTGGGAAGCTGGAAGAAGGTCGAAGTGTGACTAGTGTGGCCGAGGAGTTCAGGATCGCTCGCAGCATCGTTTCACGAGCTTGGAGAGCATTTCAAACGACAGGAACAGCTGTCCGAGAGTTTAACAGTGGTCGTCCACTAGCAGCCACGGCGACGGACGACCGGTATATTTTCCTACAGGCGAGAAGAGACAGACGGCAGACAGCGGGAGAAATCGCAAGGCACATGCAACAGACAACTGCACGTTATCGCGTTTATCGTGGCCAGGAGGCTGCACAAAGGTGGTCTATTTGCACGACGACCAGTACGGTGTATGCCATTAACGCCTGCTCATCGGAGACGGCGGTTTCTGTGGTGCCAGGAACTCAAGAACTGGACACATCAGCAATGGGGTCGAGTTCTCTTTACGGATGAGAGCCGATTTAGTCTGACGAGCGATTCTGGACGTATACACATCTGGAGAGAGCAGGGAACACGCAATCACACCTCCAAAATCATCCAAAGGTTCCACTTTGGAGGTGGCGGAGTTCTCGTTTCGGGTGGTATCATGCTTGGTAGCCGTACTGACCTCCACATCCTCCAAGGCAGTTCAGTCACTGGTGTGCGCTATTGTACCGAGATTCTTCTGCCTCACGTGCGTCTGTTTAGAGGTGCTGTGGGTCCTGAGTTCCTCTTTTTATGGACGACAACGCTACACCTCATCGTACAGTGGCTGTCGCAGAGCTGTTGGGGAGTGAAGATATTCCACGCATGGATTGGCCCGCAAGGTCCCCGGACCTAAATCCAATCGAACATGTGTGGGGCCTTCTCGGGAGACGCTTGGCAGCACGTCACCATCCACCAGCAACGATTCCGCAGCTGCGATTGGCGCTACAAGAGGAATGGGCCGGGATGTCTCAACAGCTCCTTGACAACCTCGTCCTCAGCATGGGCAGAAGCTGCAAATCCTGCAACGCAGTCAGGGGTGATCATATTCTCTACTAAAGACTGGATTTTTCTTGGCAGCCGCCTGTCACATGGACGTTTCTGTCTTCTGTCCAGTTGTGCTGGAAGCTACCTTTTCAATAAAGTGCCTTTGTATCCTTTGGATTCCTTGTTTGGACGGTTTTACTCGCCTGTCCCATCTTCTTACATCTTGGGGATCTTATGGTATGATTTGAGTCGATGTGGAGCACTTCTGCACGACGTTACATTCGAAAAACCGTCTCGTCCTTAATTTTTGCACGCCAGTGTACTTCTCACTGCAAATAAATTGCGGCTGGAACTTTGCTGAGTCGATTCCTACGATGAAACGTTGTAAGACAAAAGCACATGATGGGCGCCTGAAAACTTGCCTGGTTCCAGTAAGCATTAATTGAATAACTTTTTCGTGGTGGGCTGCTTCTTTCCTAAGCATTATAAATGTTTCTCTAAGTTCGCATTTTAGGAAAGTCTTAAAATGCATCTTTAATTGACAGAAACCTTGAAGTTGGGCAATTCCAAACAGAGAAGACAAGTTGGCTCCGTGTGTCTTGAAAGGATAACAACAGGCTCTGGAGACAGTTCCAAAATGCAAGAAGTGTTTGTAGACGACTTGTAACAGATCGTCTAAGGTCAACTTCCGACCCCGATGACCGCTTTTTTATCTTAACTGCAAGACGCAATAGAAGCTCGTCAGCTGGCTTCAAAGCTGACAGCAGCAACTGAACGATCAATAACTCTCTAGACAGTAATAAGAAGGCTTCAAGAAAGAGGTCTTTATGTCAGAAGACCTGTGGCGTCTTCCCACAGGAGAGAATGATTACGTTGGGCTCGGGAACATCTGCACTGGACACGTGAATAGCGGTCTAACGTTCTGTTCACGGATGAATGGTGTTTGTCATTGCAAATTGATTCTCTACGTGCATTCATCTGGAGAGAAAGTGGCATGCATTACTATCCAATAAACACCCAAGAGAGGGATGCATTTGAAGGTGCAGGCAGGCATAATGCGTAACGGACGAACCACCCGGCACCCGTTTTCCAGGGGTGCCATCAACGCTATACGCTATCGAGATGAGATCGCAAGCATTTTATGTTCGCTTATTCGCAGCTGCTGTTGGCACAGTATTTGTTTTAATACAGGGCAATGCTTGAATCCATACCGCACGACGGGTGCTAGAATACCTTAAAAATGTAGATGCTGCGGTCATGGAGTGCCCAGCAAGGTCTCTGGACGGTAATCCTGAAGAACACCTGTGGGACGCTTTAAGGAGACAGGTGGCTGATCCAAGATCCCCTCTCCAAGAAATGTACAGGAGCTGCGAAGTGCTCTTGCACAGCAGTACGACATACTGCCCTCAGAACTTATTGACTCTCTTTTGGACAACATGCCGCGACGCTAAGAGTCATCTGTCACCATGAAAGGCGATCACATACCATATTAAGGCCAAATTATGTCCTCCTGGTATGTTTATTAATTTGTATATTTGTGTTTTTTTTTCTTTCGAATAGCGCGGCTTATTTGAAATGCATTCAGGACTTTATCTTCGTTTTGGAGTTCATTTCTTGTCCATGTTATTGTTCTGCCGCTTTTCTGTGTGCTATCTTTAACCGTTTTGTTACAATATATGTATTTGCGTTTGTACATACAACGATGAGCCATTACATTATGACCACCTTCAACCTAGAGAAATGAGCGCGACTGGAGACCAAACGGTGGCGCAGGTGAAGTTCACAGAGCAGTATATATACAACCCGAGGACCGGCTTTCGGTTAGAAGATTGTTCAGAGTCAAAATGGGAAAAGCTGCCGATTTATCGGAGTTTGATAAAGGACAAATTGTAATGGCACAGGCGCCTCGGAACGACGATCTCGGAAACGGCGCGGCTTGTGGGTTGTTCACATGCCGCTATAGTGAGTAGGTAGCACAAGTGGTGCACAGATGGCCAAACGACTAACCGTCGTCTAGCCGCGTGTGTGTCGTCCGCAGCTCATTGATGCCAGAGGGAAGCCGAAATTCTCACGCATTGTTCACAGCGACCCCAGGACCACAGTGCGACAAATCACCAGCAGCTGCAACAATGGTGATGAGAACAGTGTATCGCAGCACACAATTCATCACAGCCTTCTGCGCATGAGCCTGCGTAGCCAAAGACCGAGCCGGGTCCCCATGCTGATTGTACGTTATCGCCAACAACGCATGAAATGTGACCAAGATCATCGAGATTGGACCGTGGATGATTAGAAGAAAGTGGCCTGGTCTGACGAATCAAGTTTTCTGGTGCATCACGTAGACGGCCTAGCGCTGATACGCCGATTACCAACGGAGTCTATAGCACTTGGATGCACTGTTGGGCGGAAATAGGCCTGCGGCGGCGGTGTTATGATGCGGGCGATGTTTTCATGGGACACTTCAGACCCCAATATCCCAGTAGCATAATCCCTGACAGCTGTCAGGTATCTGAACATCGTTGTGGACCAAGTTCACGCATTGATGGCAACTGTGTTCCCTGCTGGTGATGGCCATTACCAATAAGATAATGCGCCATACCACACTGCCAGAATCGTGAAGGAGTGGTTCGAAAAACATGCTCGTGACTTTCTGTTAATGCCCTGGCCTCCAAATTCACCTGACATGAACCCAATCGAACATTTGTTACTCGACTCAGAAAAGCAGGTTCACACTAAATCCCCACCACCTAGAAATGTACGGGAACTGGAGGGCCTGCTGTTGACATTATGGTACCAGATACACCAGGATACCTATCGCCACCTCATCGAATTGATGCCTCGCCGAGTAGCCGCTGTTTTGCGAGCTAAAGGGGGTCCTACAGCTTATTAGGTAGTATATCGCTCATCGGTGTATATTATTATTATATTATTTGTTACAATGTATGTAATTTGGTCCTTCGTGAGGTGCTAGTTCGGTTCTGTAGAAGCTCAGTTACCTTAGTGAGGGTAAATAATAAAAGTATGGCATTGCATTCCCTAGTAATTGCATAGAATCTGTCCCCAAATACGGCCCTGTGAATGTAAATGGCAATTTTCCGTCTGAATATAGACACATCTTTCGGTATTAAGTAATCACCAGCTAATGGACAATTCGTTCCAGTCACAATTTATTATTGTGTGCATACCGTAAGAAAATTAACTACAATCGGAGAACAAAATTCACATAAAATAAAACGATTTCATAAACAGTCAATCTTTCCAAAGCGGTTGCATACGATACACGAAAACGGAGGGTGAAATGCGCCAATCTGCTTCTGCGCAACGTTACGTCATCCGCTGGCAACCTATCGTTAGTTGAAACACCTCGTCCATCAGCCAACGAAATTTCCGATGCATTACTCAGAAAGATATGTGTGCTACTGAAGAGCAATGCCAGTAGTGTCAGTAGGCTTAAATTTTTCCGTAACACTTGAAATAGCATTTCACACGGAAACTACACCTCTAAAGAAAAATGATTAAAATAGAGTCATAATCGTGCTATAATTAATTACGTTTTTGTACGTAATGGATTGTATGCCACATTTTCGTCACAGGCCCTGGCCTTTATGGAAAAATAGGGCAAACGAGCCTAGCGCGACTTTGCATTTAATTAGAAAGCAATAAGATCCGGGGTGCGTTAGAAAACGTCTGTTTGACGTTATGGTAGGAGGTACTTTAGTTATATCATTATCGAATTCCTCTGGCGAGGGTGAAAGGCATGCTAAGTGCACGTCGTTACCTTGATTATATCCTGTGTCTTGCGGACCTGCAGTTTATTCAGCTGACAGAGTTGGTACTTATCAACATGATTATGCTCCTCCACATCCTACGAATAACATTCAAGCTGTCTTCAAATACGTGAACACTGTTTTTGTAAGCTGGACTGATATGCTGGAAATAATCTGCGGGATACCATGTCGATTCCCGCTTGCAACCAGAACTGCTACGTGTTCCACAAGATCTGTCGCTGCACTTGAAATCAGCATGGGTCAACATTTCACGAAAATACACTTAAAAACTTAGCATCTCAAGAGGAAATTGGCATACTCTTAGAAAAAGAAGATCGATAGCACACAAAGTAACAATATACGTACATTCAGTTACAGACAACAAAGGAAGCAGAATTACAAAATAGAGATAAAAGGCTCAGTTAAAAGGTGTAGCGTGTGACTCCTTGCGTTCAAACGAGAGAACAAATCATTGACTTAGATGGAATTAGAAGCACAACGAAGCTCAACTTAGTCAGGAAATTGTGACTCCTTCTCGGTTGTTTAAGGCTGCTTTGCACCTCAGTGAAATACTAGAGACGATATGATTCTGCTGGTTTTGGTGTAGTGCCTCACACAGAGAAGGAAACTGTCGCAAAGCTAGAAAAGCATCACAGGATACCGGTTATGCCCATCCGAGCTCCCCTGCAGTGCAACCCAGACATTCTCAATGTGATTAAGGTCGGGGACATCGGAAGTAGAAGTAAAAGTTAAATATGAGGTCTTCAAGCTTGCGAACCACTATGCATGCTCGATAATATTATGAATTATCATCCACAAAGAGGCAATTATGGTTTATCTCGAAGCGGAAAAGTGTCACAATGCTCGTAATGATGTTGTCTTGGTACACGCTAGCTTTCATGTTTCTTCGAGAAACATGTTTGTCTAATGGCGCTAGCTCATGTTTGTCTAGTTCCTGGATCCATTGGACCTAAATTAGGGATAAACTGATTCGCCATCGACACAAATTCCTCCACACACAATGAGTGAACCAACAACAGGGAACGGATGCATAGGATGGCATAAGCAATAATGGTCACGTGTTCCAGAATTTCTCCAGAAGCGAAGTCAGCCATAATAGGAACATACATCAAATCTGGACTCTTTTTTTTTTTTTTTTTTTTTTTTTTTTGATTGGAGGTTTAACGACCACCCTGAGCAACTCAATGGGCTATAAGCAGTCGCCCGTCCCTAATTTAGGGTCACTGGTTCCAGGGAAGGGAAAGAGCCAGTGCCGTAAGACAAACACAACATCCATGCCAGACCAGGATTCGAACCCGGACCCCTTACGGACGAATGATCAGAGGCCAGCGCCTTAGACCACTGCGCCACCGGGGCGGCAAAAATCTGGACTCATCGCAGAACAGTATGCTTTGCCAGTCTTCCCGTTACAATAGGTGACGTCGCGCCCACTCACATCTTCCTCGTCGTGTTGTCGCGGACAGTAGTGCTAGGCGCAATAGACGTCTCGACAATAGGACCTTCCTGATGCAGTCGATTACGGACCGTTCGATCACTTACCGCTATGACGGTGTGCACTTCCCAGAGTATCTCATATGTGGCGGTTGGGTATCGCAGGGTTTCTGCGACTGTTTATTATGAGATGCCGATCTCGTAGAGATGCATTTTGGCTTGGCCCTCGGACGACCGCTTTTTCATCGTTCTAGAACATTGTCTTACTTCCAACAACGCGCATGCCGATGACTTATCATACTTAACGGGTGCATGTACTTTTTCCATGACCTGGTTTTTCGAAGCTTCACGGTAGTTATTTTATAAGGCTTGCGTGTTTTAGTAAACACGTTTACTAAAACACGCTAAGCACTGGGACCAAACACTGTGTTGTGTGCTAAGCACTGAAACCGAACACTGCAACCTAAACGTTCTGAAATTTAGTTTTGTCTTATTACAGCTGGATTTCTTTGGTTTTGGGGTATGTTACCCTTATTCTTGTTTTTTGGAGTTTGCTTGTTAATACTGAGCTTTTTCGTCACTGTGGACAAATGATCTGAGGCGCTGGTTTCCAATCTTTCATCCGG
Organism: Macrothele yani; assembly: GCA_039090855.1. Classification (NCBI taxonomy): domain Eukaryota; kingdom Metazoa; phylum Arthropoda; class Arachnida; order Araneae; family Macrothelidae; genus Macrothele; species Macrothele yani. The sequence goes on from CM077012.1 coordinate 80,486,636, forward strand.
GATCGGCCTAGGTCCGAGCCCCTGTGAGGAATAGGTGGTTATTTGTCTGATGGTCCTGAATCGGTTGCTACCACGATCCAGTGGCCCTAAATTAGGCATGAGCAACTGCTTATAGCCCAAAGAGTTGCTCATGGTGGTCATTAATCCTGGAAAAAAAATGTAAAGAGAAATATGGCCGCCCCGGCTGCTGTTTCACAGCCTTTTGCTGAGCAACGTCTCAAGCCCAGTCTGGGACGTTACCTCTCTGTGTGACGTCTGCTGCAACATCGACTTTCTGCCTGCCGCCCCGGTAGCGCAGTGGTCTAAGCGATGGCCTATGATCATTCGTCCGAACGGGGTCCGGGTTCGAATCCCGGTGAGGCATGGATGTTGTGTTTGTTTTAGGGCACTGGCTCTCTCCCTTTCCTGGAACCAGTGACCCTAAATTAGGGACGGGCGACTGCTTATAGCCCATTGAGTTGCTCACGGTGGTCGTTAAACCTCCAATCAAAAAAAAAAAAAACTTCCTGCCTTTATGAGCTGGGGACAACCGATTGGTTTCCTGCTTCAAGTCATCTCCAGGACTTGAAGTAGCTGGGAAGTCGTAATCAGTCTTGGATTCCATAACACGAAAAACTTCAGTACAATTTTTCGAAGATATGCACGTCACTCGTGAGTCAGTAGCCAATAGCAGTGAAGCACGCTCTTGGGATTTCTCAAAAAAGTGTGTACCTGCCATGCTGATTGCAGCATCATTTTCTGGAACTGGATGGTCTTTTCTTTGCCTCCAAATGCACCTTGGATGCTTCCGCTTGTTAATCAATTGCCTGCAATGTCAGCATTGCCCCTGCGTGTCATATGTATGTCGCCTGCTGGGGTACAGATACAGATTCCTGGCACACGACCATTAAGAAACTAATTACCGGCCAGGATGCCTTCTACATTTTATGCTCCGTCATCAGCAATGCTAGACTGTACGTCTCCTCCCTCGCTGGCAACTACATGAACTTCAGACTTTTACTTCAACAATGCCTTCCCCTCTATCAACAGCTGATGGGAATACTCGTCATTTCCACTCACTCAAGCCGGGAGTCGATAACTTTCAATGGCGTCATGTATTCCCAGCTGTACACCTGCTCAAAGAGTCTTCATGCAACCAAAGGTACTGTGCGTTTGGTTTATAGTGTGTCATCGCAGAGGTCACATCCGAATAATCTGCTGCTGGTGCCACTACAGTGACTATTGTATATCCAATTTGCATACAGGTAGCTGGATCTCTTCCTTCGTCATTAACGCTTTCCGTAAAACCTTCGGGACTTACAAGGCAACAGGTAAGAGGTGATTCTGCTGTTGAAAACAATCAATCAGTTCAAACCACAAATCCGTAGGGGATTGGGAATAGTTTCCCCCTCCCTATTTAACACGTTGCTATCCCTGTATCTTGATGCTGCTGGTCAAATTGTTGTACCAAACGAGATCGCAAGAAAATGTTTTTCTGTATGAAAAATCTTTTGATGTAAAGTCGACATTGCTTAACAGTCGTATAGACTTTTGGTCATAGCATCTACATCCTCCTTAGCTTACGCACATTCCTACTACTGTGTTTATATCCAGTATAACTCCAAAAATCTCAGATCAATTGTTCACTGCAAAACTTGGTCCTTATGGTATCATGTAAGTGCCCCCATTCTTTATATTCCCCAGCAACACGAGTGATCTAAAGTTTAAACGTGTTACTTGTTTTCGCAGAAAACTATGAATTATTTTTTTGTTGAAACCATATTAAAAAGCTACTTTTTCATGTCCAAATAGCGATAGAAAGGGTCACGTATGTTTATTCTTTATGACGACTGATGTAGTGTGTTTTAAGTGTAACACTTCTGGACATACTGTTTCCCAATGCCCAAGGGCATACCTCTGTAACACCTGCTATGTTGGATCCGACAGAAGTTCCTGATATTAGTCGTACTGGAAACCTTGGTCGTACTGTCGTGGTGGCTCCCCGTGGTAGTAGTGGAGAATTTAACAGGTCAATAACTTGAAAATTAGGGACTGCTCAACTTGCAAAGATGTGGAGTACTAGTGTTCAACATGAGTCATCTTCATCCCCAGTACCTGTTTTGATATCTGATGTGTCGTCAGGTGTTGTTGTCACCACTGCAGGCGCGAATGGTGTCTCTACCAGTTCTTTTGCTGCGTCAAATACGCCGAAAAGCCAAAACATTATGACCACCTGCCTGATACGATGTTGATTCTCCACATGCCCTTGAAACAGCTCATACATTGCGAGGCATGGACGCTAAAAAGTTTCTAAAGGTGTTTCTGGTACTGGTAGCAACCCGTTACCAGCAAATCCTATAACTCTCGTAAGTTACGTGGTTGAGCCGCCATAGACCGGATTTTCTTTTCCAACGCAAAGCACAGGTGCTTGATTGTATTGAACTCTGGCTAATTTGGAGGCTATGGCAATACCTGGAAGTCTTTCTCGTGTTCCATGAACCATTCTCAAGAAATCCGGGCATTGAGGCATAGCTCATTATCTGCTGAAAGGATGTAGTTGGTCTGCAGTGATAGCTGATAGCCGTCATAGTTCCCTACACATGAATGACTTGACCCAGGGTTCCCCAGCATAACACTGGTCAAAGCATCACACTTCCTCCACCGGCTGGTTTCAGTCCCAAGGTTTATTCGCTTGCCAACACTTTTTCAATCAAACGACTGAAAAAGGTAGCAGTCACTACGGAAACATCCCGTACAATAATTTTATTTGCATAATTTAAATCATACAGTTAATTTCTAATGTCTTTTTAAGAATACTTTTCCACGAATCTCTTTATTAGACATCAAAAATAGTTTTACATATTATTATTACAGCTGTCTAGTGAAGGGTGAGGTTTGTTCACGTTTGCTTTACATAGTCAATTGGAAAAGATTTGGACACCCATTCTTGTTGCTAGGGAAATAAATAATTACTTAGGTTGAATTCAAGTACTGTGATTATTGGAGGGGGAAAACTTTGTGGCCCATAAATAGGAATTTTTATATATTTCTAGCACTGGGAATGGAATGCCTCCCGTTAATGACCGGAACGAGGTCCACCGAACAGACGACCTTTTTCCAATCGTTCAAGCTCCAGTTTTGATGCTCGCGTGCCAGTTGTAGGCGCTTTCGATGGTGAACCGAATTTTGCATGGCACTTGGAGAGACTTTCGGTTGCGCATTCTCATTTTCAGCAGGGTTCAATGTGCTGCGTGTTCTGGCGCATTACTCCCGATACCAGCATTCAAATTACAGGCGAGTTGCGTCACAGTATCACTTCTGTTAGTTCGCACCATACGGGATGGACTTCGCACACCTCTAGCATCAATGCGCAGTAGTCGGTCCACACCTTGCCGGCAGTTCGTGGTTTGCCCTCCTCGGACCACTTTTTGTATGTACAAACTACAGCTGACCATAAGCACCACACAAGCCTTGTCGTGTCGAAAATGCTCTGACTCAGTTGTTTGGCCATTAGAATGTGGCCTTTGTCAAACTCGCTTAAGTTTTTTTTTTTTTTTTTTGCCTTAACAAGAATAACACTGATTAACAGAGCTCAGTATGACGTGTTATTCATACCGTTTCATTACATTCACACGCGTCGGGGTTTATCTGCAATTGTTTCGATTTGCATAAAGTCGTGCTGGTCATAATGTTTTGGCACTTCTGTGTATTTCTTCACATATGACTAGCGAATTTCTTCACAATGACTGTGTATTTCTTCACATATGACTAGCGAAGTTAAAGGTCTTGTCTCTCAATTGGTACGGGAATTGTCTGCTTCTACACCAACGTTTTTCGCTGAGCAACAGGATTCTTTATCTGATTCTGATTCAGAGAATAGTCAGTCAATGGAAATTTCGGAGTCCAGGAAGACCATTTACCTATCTCGTCAAACGTTCAACTCACTGAATCTGCAGAATCCGGTACGTTGGATGCTGAATTTGTTGTTCTTCTGTTCATCAGTGATCCAATTAAAATGAATATTTTGCCTCTAACTTAGTGCTCAGACGACCACCCATCACTGCTCCAGACATTGCAGCCTTAAAAGTGTGGGGAATTACTTCAGCGCCTCCCGTAGTACAGGAACCCTTCAAATATTTCAGGGGACAGTCCGTCAGCAACTCGAAAAATTCTCTCCAGCGTGCACCATATGTGCCTCTTAGGGATTTTGTACGGTCAAGCAAAGTTGATATACGGTAGTTCAGGGAATTTTGTGGCTTCACTTAAGAAAGGTTGGACAGATCCACAGACTGTTTCATTCCACTTTGAAGCCACTGAAATCATATATTTCCAATTATAAATCTAAATGTTTAAACCCCAAACATTCTGCAGTGTTTAGCACCAGCAAAAAGTTTCGTAGAGGCAAATAAACCCTCGATATACTTTCCTGTTGGGGGAAACAGAAACGAAAATCTCTATAGCTACGACAAATCCTTGGGGTTTTTTGTTTTTGATTGAAGGTTTGATGACCACCGTGAGCAATTCAATGGGCTATAAGCAGTCTCCCGTATCTAATTTAGGGTCACTGGTTCCAGGGAAGGGAGAGAGCTAGTGCCGTAAGACAAACACAACATCCTTGCCCGACCCGACGGGATTCGAACCCGGACCCTTCTCGGACGAAAGGTCAGAATCCAGCGCTTAGACCACTGCGCCACCACAGCGGCTTTGGGGTTGCTCTCACCTTCAGTGAAATGTACTGCGCCACCGGAGTCGCTTTTTGGGTTGACTAGTCGCCTTCAGTGAAATGGACTGCGCCACCGGAGCGGCTTTTGGGTTAACTAGTCACCTTCAGTGAAATGCACTGCGCCACCGGAGCGGCTAGTCACTTTCAGTGAAATGAAATGCAAAGTTGACCAGTCACTTTCAGTGAAATGCACTCCGCAGATGCCTACTGTTAGAGCAGCTTGTTTCCAAGCACGCTGCATTGCGGGCAGTTTGGTGGATAGCAAAGTGTATAACTGCAGCTGTTTATTGTAACAAACGATTACAGCTCCACTGATCCCCCTGGTGGCGAGTTTCGGAACAAATTTTTGTAGTGCTGTCAAACAAAATTCCATCACTTCAAGAGTCCTCATATCAAATTTGAAGTCATTCCTAGCAATAGTTCCACCTGTAGCGCCCTCGAAAATGGGAACATTAATTATTGACACACAGTATGTATTCAAGAACCAAACGTCACTCAGCTTCGACATTTCTTCCAAAGAAATAGCTTCCTGGAGGAATCGGCTGTTTTTCAGTTATAGCTCGCAAACACAAGCTGCTGGTGTAGAAATTTGGCTTCATCGACGTTTTACAGCGTAGATTTCTTCTTTTGTACTGAAAGATCAAATAGCAGGTGTGATGTCATATGTGTAGTCCGTTTTGAAAGAGTGTGACGGCATCATTTTATAATTGTCCTCTTTCCCATTCAGACAAAACGTGATCTTGACCTCCTTCGAAATATCGCAATGAACCTCACAGCTATTCCTTTGGAGGAAATGTATTGAATATTGCTTACTGGGATGAACTCCTATGAACATCACCGACATGTTTGTGATACACTTGTAGCTTTAGTTCAATCAGCTGCGTTGGCTGATGCCTATGGTTGCCTTTATCCACTTGCACGGTTTTATACATATTCACTTGATGTACAAGGACATGTAAAAGCCGCTGGATTGGATCGAATACATGTCTTCAGTAATCTTCGGCCCTCCATTACCATGGTGTATCATATTCTTTGTACTAATCGATTGCATGGTTGCTTAATTTTATGAGACTCATGTTGTGACAATTCAAAAATCCTGATCTTTTATATGTACTCTAGATCCTAATCTTTTATCTAATGATTTGAATGAAAACAGTATAATTGCAGCATGCAAAAATTTTGAAGATTCCATGTAGCAGATATCTCAAAAATGTGAAGGTAGGCTAATGCTGAAAAATTTACTGATTGATATTTATCGAGAAAATGTCCACCGAACCCAGATCTTACAACGAAGGAAACAAAACAATTTACAAGGCGATTTGCAAATGTTCCATATGTATATGTGTGCGCGGATGCGCGCGCTAGTATGTCTCAGCGTGAGTATATAATCTACAATAATCATTCCACTCCCCAAGAAAGGCCATGGCTAGTATTCTCAGTAACAGTTATACCTGGGTCATGGATTCAGTAACAAATCAGGATTTTAACAAAACAGGGAGAATGCGAAAAAGGTTTCTTTTGCCTCCCTTCTGACATTTTCAGTCATGAGACATCTAGTAAAACACAGGGCCAGAGTAACTATTATTTTTTCTTGTCTGGATTTTTCGGCGATGTCCGAAATGACTTCATCTTCTACATGTGCCTTCCCCTTGTGACGTATATTCTAAATTAACTTTCCCTTTTAGTTTCTTTCCATATGTAAATTTTGAGTTTGTTCTCAGTTATACTTCACACTTAACGTGATATCTTCTCTCTCAAACGAATACTGTTGGCAACACAAATAAGGTCTGAATAAACGTGACGTATGCCTGTTATGAGATAAAAACCAGAGACATAAACTACGATACAACAGTTGCTCGTGTGGGGTGTTGGGTGTGTGGTTGATACTGATTTGTTATTAAGTAAAATGTGAAGTGCTATGATGCATTGATGAAATCATCTGGAATAAAGCCAATTTCCGTAAGTTTGACTTCTGTTTAAATGTTTCGTCCGGCCGTTAAGGTTTAATTTAGGAACTCTTTCATCGTGCGGTTATGTTTTAAAATAACGTAAGAGCGATAAAGGTTCAGTACGAAAAGACGTTACGTTATACCCTTTTCATGCTCATGCTTTTAATTTTACGAACCACTTCACTCGGGATAACTTCGGCAATTTTAGTGTTTCCATATTCCTTTGAATTTGTAGCACTATGTCTTTATACATACATATACACTGAAGAGCAATTGAATTAGAGATACCTGTCTAGTAACGTATAGCACCACCTGCCGCCCTGATGACGGCGGCGATTCGTCTCGGCATGGACTCGACAAGACACCGGAAGTGTTAGGAAGCCAAACGGATCCACGACCACTGAACAAGCTCCCACAGTTCACGAAGATTTGATGGAGAGGGTCAGAGTCTCGAACATCTCTTTCGATGGCATCCCAGACGTGCTTGATGGGATTGAGGTCAGGTGACCTAGCTGGCCAAGGAAGCGAAGTCACGTCGATGGAGTGTTCATCCAACCATTCGGACACAATTCGGGAGCGATGGCACGGTGCATTGTCTTGTTACAGGATGAGGTCCCCAGTGGGATGTTGAAGACGCTCAAACGGGAGCAAATGGTCGTCCAGGATATTCCGGTAACGTTGACCTGTGAGGGACGATGTCACACGCTCCTGGGGTTCCATTTCAGTCCACGTAAACAGTCCCCAGACGAGAATGCCACCTCCTACCAGCTTCAAAAGTACCCTGCTCTCAAGAAGGATCCATCGCTCCACGTGGTTTGCGCCGTACTCGTATCCTGCCACCCGCATGTACCAACGTGAATTTCGATTCATCAGTCCAGGAGATAGAGCAATATTTCCAATTACAAACATATAGAGCATCAATTAGTTAGTACAAAACGACATTTGTTTCACATGGATAAGATAACTTGTCGCCTGAATACCCTAAAATGTCCGAAATCGATGTGCGACAATTCGAATCTGCATATTCACATTTCGCAAATGTAGCCGTATGGAAATTCAGATTGTGACGTTGTGCCGTACCTACGATATTAAAACCAGTAGCAAGATGTACCCTGATCAGAGGTTTAGGTCTACGTACGCTGTGTGAGAATGGCCAGCTTGGATTTCTGGGGTTACGTAAAAAATCAGGTGTATGCAACCGCGCCTACAAGTCTGCTGGGCCTACGTCGTCGTGTTACAGATGCTTGCAATAGTGTGACACCATCCATGCTGAGGAATGTGCATGCAGAGTTCCTTTCACGAATACAAATGTGTATCGTGGGCAATGGCGAACTCTTCGAACATAGTCGACATTTAACTTTTTATCACTGCGCGCCAATTTGCCTTTTTTGTTTTTGTTTTGTCTGACGCCATCAAACTGTATTGACATAAGTACGCATTTATGCAATAAATTGTGTGTATTTGCTCAAACCTATGCCTGTTCCCTTCAAACGTTCACACAAAAGGTCGCGCATCGATTTCGGACATTTCAGGGTATTCAGGCGACAATTTATATTATCCGTGTGAAACAAATGTCGTTTTGTACTAATTAATTGATGCTCTACAACTTTGTATTTGGAAATGTTGCTCTATATCTTTTCGTTTTCGATTTGCAATGGTCAACTTCCGCATTTCGCCACTAGGGGCGCTGCTATTGGTTGCAATCGATAGGGCGTAGTGGCTTTACTGTACAGTTATCTCACTTGCATAACTGTACCTAACTCCGTTCGCAAGTTATTCCAAGCTAAAGGGACTTCACTGTGCACCCTGTATACATATACTCGATATATATATCCACTGAAGTGCCAGAAAAACTGGTACAGACGAGCTTATGCAAAATACATAGCAACGTCACTTATGTGCATACTCGGCTGCGTCCGCCAGTGAGTATATAAAACAATAGACATCCTTGCCAGCTGTCAGAGCTGTTTTCGACATGAGAATGACAAGTAACAAGGATTTAAGTGATTTTCAACGCGGTGTCATAGTTGGCGCTCGTGAGATGGGCCATAGTATTTCGGAGGTAGAAACGAAGTTCGGATTTTCACTGACGTACATTGTAAGGGTGTACCGTGACTGGAAGAATTCCGGCAAAACCTCCAACCTACGATACCAGTGTGGCCGTAAAAAGACATTGGGTGAACGCGACCATCGGTGTTGCCATTCCCACCCAAGTCCCCAGATCTGAACGTGATAGGACACTTTTGGGATGCCATGCAACGCGCTATCGAACACAGGAATCCGCCGAGACCTCGGAATACACCCGAATTGTGGAACGCTCTGCAGGAAGTATGGTGTGTATTGCCTACATCATATTTCCAGAAGCTAGAGCAGTCCATGCCCCGCCGTTTTCTGTAGTCCTGCGCTCCCGTGGCGGACCTACCAAGTATTAGACTGGTGTACCAGTTTTTCTGGCACTTCAGTGTATGTATATATATATCGGGTGTCCGAAAAATAACTGTGCACTGAAAGTAACACCATATCGAACTAGTTCCTATAGGATGTGTTGGAAAAGGGCCCCACTGTTAGTGAAGACCTTTCTCAGGATATATGGTGTGATTTGGTGGATGTGGGTCGTTATTGAAGCCTGTAGCTCTTGAAGTGTATGCGGATTACTTGCGTACACCTTCCCCTTCAGTGCTCCCCACAAAAAAAGTCAGGCAGTGTTAGATCCGGTGACCGACATGGCCACAGTCCCCGGGAAATGATGCGATATCCGAAAAATTCCTCCAGAAGCTGCATCGATGTGTCAACGGTGTGAGCAGTTGCACTGTCTTGCTGGAACCATCCTTCGTTGATTTCGAGTTCCGTGAGTTCGGATATGAATGGACATGGTATCGTTAATATATATATATGAATGGACATGTATCGATAATCTGGACATGGTATCGTTCTGAGTAAATGTATTCAATGCAGAAAGTGGGCCCAATAATGCGCGTACGAGTTATGGCACACCAAACAGCGACTTTCTGGTTGTGGAGAGGCACTTCCTTAAATGCGTGGGGATTTGCAGTACCCCACAGACGAGTGTTTTGGCTGTTGATGTACCCCGAGAGGTGGAACCATGCTTCATTGGTAAAAAAGTCACGCCTAGAATGTCTTCACCTTCTTCAGACAGGAACTCTTGGAATCACCTGCAGTACAGAACACGGGCTTCATGGTCTGTTTCTTTTAGCTCATGCGCGACAAATAATTTGTACGGGTAGAAACGCAACTTCTTTTTCAGAATATCGTAGGCTGTACTCTTAAGAATATTCGCTTGTTGTGACACCCAAGTCACGGACTTATGTGGACTCCTCTGTGTCCTGTACTAGATATCCTGTAAGGTCTCATCGGCTGTGGATGGCCTAACGAGACGAGGGGCATTCAGAACACTACCAGTTTCCCGGAACCTCGCTAGGAGCTGACGAACCGCATTACGGTGGGAGACGTTTGCATCACGAAATTCCTTAGCGAACTGTTTTTACACTACGTCCGTGTACTTGTCGTCATGACGAAAGACGTGTTCCACCAAAAGCATTCTCTGTTCAACCGTCAACACCATTGTCCTTGTGCCAAGACGATTGATCTATCGACACGTCTGCCTCCGTCGATAAAGCGATTGGGAATGACCTTCGCTCGGAATGACAGTTGCACGCGTCTCGGGGTGGGGAGACATTAAGTTTACCAGACACATAGCACTTCCACGTGGCGGTTCACTTCTACTGTAATTCCCTTCAAAATTTCTTTATTATTACATTACTGTAATTCGTACATTCAGTGAACAGTCATTATTCACACACACACACACACACACACACACACACACACACACACACACACACACACACCATATATATATATATACACTGCCGGAAAGTGAAAAAAGAATACCAAGAAGGAGACGTCTGATACCAACGACATTTATACAGCATAATAACGGAATACAGAGGATACCGTGATCAAAACATTATGGCAAACTACAGCTGTATTTGCTGGTAAACTGAAAAATAACATTTCCATGTAACATGGTTAGTACGAGGTTGAACCACCATGAACTGCGTCACACTGTGCAATTCTGGCATGGAGTCTGTCGTACAGATGTTGGATGTAAGTTTGGGGTATTGAGTTCCAAGCATCCTCAACCTGGACACGTAAATCGGGGATGGTCGTGGCTGGCCGTGGAGACCGGATAAGTCATTGTCCCATAAAATCCCACACGTGCTCAATGGGGGACAAATCCGGTGAACGTGCAGGCCATGGAATTTGTCTCACACCCTGAACAGCATGTTGCGTTGCAAGTGCCGTGTGTGGGCGTGCGTTATCTTGCTGGAAAACACCACGATGGACCGACCTTACAAATGACACAACAACGGGCTGAATGATGTTATTGATGTAGGAGATGCTGTTTAACGTACCCGGTACAAACACTAGTTGAATACGGGGGTGATAGCTTATCGCTCCCTACACCAGGAGACCAGGTGTAGGCCCTGTGTGTCGCTGGCGTATGCAAGAAGGGTGGAGACGCTCCCCTCGGCGTCTGCGAACACGCATACGGCCATCGGAGGCTCCCAATCAGAATCTGCTTTCATCGCTGAACACGACAGATCGCCATTGCGTTCTCCAGTGCAGACGTTGGCGACACCACTGCAGCCGTTCCTGACGGTGCGCTGGAGTCAGATGTACACATGCCAGTGGCACACGTGCACGTAGTCCTGCATCCAGTAGACGATTGCAGATTGTTCGCACAGTCACCTCAGGTGTAACGGCAGCTAGGATTTGCGTCGCAGTGGATGTTCTGCTTGACAACGCCGCTCTTCTTATGCGTCGATCGGTCCGCTCATCAGTCCGTCTGTGACTCCCGATTCCACGTCTTTTCCTGTGGGAATGTTCCTTGGACCATCTACGCCACCATCGTACCACCGCCGATACGTCCCGTCCAATTCGCTCCGCAATACGACGATACGACCACCCGGCCTCGCGGAGTCCGACTAGACGACCTCGCTCAAAGTTCGATAACTGCTGAAATCGTACACGTCTTCCATGTCCAAGCATTGCAGCTTCTTCAGCGTCTTCGCACGTGTCCGTACGCCGACGACTGATTACATTCACTTCGCCGCACTCCTTAAATACCACCGACGAAATTTGCATATTATGCCGTGCTGTGGTGTAAGCGCTCACCGGTTGGTCCCGAAATTAACATCATACGTTAGTAAACTCGACCCCATTAACATATGTAAATTTCATGATCGTCTTGGTGTTCTTTTTTCACTTTCCGCCAGTGTATATACACACATTCACGGACAATGAAATTTATGCATCAAGGAGGAAGCATCGGATTGAACTGAAATTTTATGGACGTAATGATACAGATGAATGATACACTAATGGCAAAAACATAGCTGCAGGACAATTACAGAGGGATCTGTGGCACGCAGTCCGGTCATCTTCAATAGCGCGTCGCATCGTCTCGTGCGGCGATACATGCTGCTATACGGTCCGGCATGGAGGCGAACAGACGCCTGATGTCGTCCGGCGGCAGACTAGCCCGCACGTGTTGGACGGTGTGCTCCAAATACCGGACAGTGCGGCACGGCGGTAGATGGCTTTTCAACAGGTCACACACATGCTCGATAGAGCACATGTCCGGTGAGCGGGCTGACCATGGAACTGTCTGGACATGACGTAGACAGTCTTGGGAAACCCGAGCCATGTGCGGGTAAGCATTATCCTGCTGGTATAGCGCACCTGGAATCCCGGCCATGAATGAGAGCACATGGCGCCGTAGGATCTCATCCACATACCGCTGGCCCGTCAATGATCCACGTACCACTACTAGAGCTGACGGGCTATCGTATAGTCAATGGCTTCCTAGACCATAATGCCTGCAGCGGGGGTGGTGTGGCGCTCGATAGCGAGGTTGGGATTGTGCCGTTGACCCGAAAGCCTCCACACCCGGACACGATGATAATCTGTCCTCACAACGCAGCGGCACTCATCGCTAAGCACCACACGTCGCCAGTATGTGGCGTTCCACGTCGCTCTGGCCTGGCACCATTGCAAACGGAGCCGGCGATGTCCCGGTGTTAATGGCAGCACACGTAAGGGACGCTGAGATCGCGGATTTACTTCCGCGAAGTGCCAAGAAATGGTTCGTGGGCACACATGAGCCGCTACATCTGCCTGCGTAGTGTACAGGGTCCCCGTGGGATCTGTTCATGCCTGGCGTATGATCCGTCGATCCTCTCTACCGTTGAGCTTTCTTGTCCGTCCGGAGCCGCTGCTCCGCATGACAGTGCCGTAACATGTCCACTGCCCCAACACACTCGGATGGTATTGTCAGAACGATACATGTGGCAGGCTATACGGTGCGCCGACCACCCTGTGGTTTTCAGCCCGATGATCAGGCCTCTCTCAAAGCCTGTAAGTTGCGTAAATCGACGTCTCTGGCGTCTACCCAGCATTCTTGTCACTCTGGTCACTCTGTACTCTTCCTGGCGTCGGCCGGTTCTTTTCACTTTCATGGGACACGCCGGTTTATAAGGCTGCCGGTTCGTGCTTGCAGCACCGCCACAGGGGGTGGGGGCCATGCTGCATCCACCACACGTGGATCATTTGCACATCAGCACGCACTCTAACTATTTGATACGTTTCGCGGTTGTAGCATGTTTTCTTCTAGGTGCGAAAATTTCATTGTCCGTGAGTGTATAGACATATATATATATATATATATACACTGGCGGAAAGTGAAAAAAGTACACCAAGAAGGAATTGGCGGACGATCATGAAATTTACATATGTTAATGGGGTCGAGTTTACGTAGGTGTGATGTTAATTTCGGGACCAACCGGTGAGCGCTTACGCCACAGCACGGCATAATATGCAAATTATCGTAGGTGGTATTTAAGGAGTACAGCAAAGTGAACGTAATCAGTCGTCGGCGTACGGACACGTGCGAAGACCCTGAAGAAGCTGCAATGCCTGGACATGGAAGACGTGTACGATTTCAGCAGTTATCGGACTTTGAGCAAGGTTGTCTAGTCGGACTCCGCGAGGCCGGGTGGTCGTATCGTCGTATTGCGGAGCAAATTGGACGGGAAGTATCGTTGGTGGTACGATGGTGGCGTAGATGGTCCGAGGTACATTCCCACACGAGAAGACGTTTAACCGGGTGTCACAGACGGACTGATGGGCGGACCGATCGACGCATAAGAAGAGCGGCGTTGTCTAGCAGAACATCCACTGCGACGCAAATCCTAGCTGCCGTTGCACATGAGGTGAGTGTGCGAACAATCCGTAACTGTCTACTGGATGCAGGACTACGTGCACGTGTGCCTCTGGCATGTGTACCTCTGACTCCATCCCACCGTCAGGAACGGCTGCAGTGGTGTCACTAACGTCTGCACTGGAGAACGCAATGGCGATCTGTCGTGTTCAGCGATGAAAGCAGATTCTGCTTGGGAGCCTCCGATGGCCGTATGCGTGTTCGTAGACGCAGAGGGGAGCGTCTCCACCCTTCTTGCATCCGCCAGCGACACACAGGGCCTACAGCTGGTCTCCTGGTATGGGGAACGATCAGCCATCACTCCCGTACACAACTAGTGTTTGTACCGGGTACGTTAAACAGCATCTCCTACATCAATAACATCATTCAGCCCGTTGTTGTGCCATTTGTAAGGTCGGTCCATCGTGGCGTTTTCCAGCAAGATAACGCACGCTCACACACGGCACGTGCAACGCAACATGCTGTTCTGGGTGTGAGACAACTTCCATGGCCTGCACGTTCACCGGATTTGTCCCCCATTGAACACGAGTGGGATTTTATGGGACAATGACTTATCCGGTCTCCACGGCCAGCCACGACCATCCCCGATTTACGCGTCTACGTTGAGGATGCTTGGAACTCAATACCCCAAACTTACATCCAACATCTGTACGACAGACTCCATGCCAGAATTGCACAGTGTGACGCAGTTCATGGCGGTTCAACCTCGTACTAACCATGTTACATGGAAATGTTATTTTTCAGTTTACCAGCAAATACAGCTGTATTTTGGCATAATGTTTTGATCACGTTATCCTCTGTATTCCGTTATTATGCTGTATAAATTTCGTTGGTATCAGACGTCTCCTTCTTGGTGTTCTTGTTTCACTTTCCGCCAGTGCATATATATATATATATATAAGTTCCTCTGACAGAGCTGCACGACTTGTTATCCAACTCTCGAAAAGATACCAGGCTCAGATTATTCAAACTTATGCACCCACCACAAGTCATCCTGAAGAAGAAATTGAAGAATTTTATGAGGAAATTTGTCATCTAAATAATAAAGGTAAGCAGCACTTGAAAATAATTATGGGAGATTTCAATGCAAAAATAGGGCAACGGCAAATGAATGAAACTTCAGTAGGTAAATTCGGTCACGGTAACAGAAACCAGCGTGGAAATACTCTCGTTGAGTTTGCAGAGGCGGAAGGATTTTTCATCTTGAACTCCTTTTTCAAGAAAAAGCCACACAGGAAATGGACATGGAGACATCCAAATGGGACGACAAGTGAAATTGATTTTATTATGTGTAACAAAAAAATTCGTCATAGAAGACTGCAGTGTGCTAAACAAGTTCAACACAGGTAGTGACCATAGATTGGTGAGATGTAAGATGCACCTCAACACTAAACTCGAACGTGGCAAGCTCATAAGACAAACAAAATCTATTGACATAACCAACCTTAAAAAACACCATAATACCTTCAAGTTGGAACTGAAGAACAGGTTCTCTGCTTTAGAAGGCCTAACATCGGAAGAAGTGGACATCTCTGAAGTTAACAGAAAAGTAACCAAAGCTCTTTTGGAAACAGCAACAAAATTAGCTGGGTCTAAGAACAAGTTGCATGTAAACAAACTATCAGGAAAAACGAAAATGTTGATGCAAAAAAGAAGAGAGATGAGGACAACTAAAGAAGATGTAACTTCCAAAGTGGAATATATAGAGCTATGCAAGACAGTAAGAAAAAGTATCACTGAAGACGTAAGAAAATTCAACTGTGAACTAGTGAGGAAAGCAATTGAAAACAACCAAAGCCTAAAGATACCAAAGGTACATCTCAGTAAGGGAAGAAAACAGATTATGGCACTGAGAAAAGAAGATGGTTCTGTAACAAGAAATAGAGGCGAAATTTTGAAGAAGAGTGAAAGATTTCTACTTCAAATTATATGAAAGGGACGATACATGCACTCCAGACATCATGAAAGATACCAGTACCAGAGTTCCTCCAGTCCTTCCAGCAGAAGTTGCACATGCAATGAAGAACATGAAACGGGGAAAACTTCCAGGAGAAGATGGAATTACTGCAGACATCATACAAGAAGCAAGTGGAGAAATCGAAACAGTACTCGCACAAATTTTCACTCGATGCCTTAATGAAGGGAAGATTCCTGAGGATTGGAACACCGCTACAATGATCCTGCTACATAAGAAAGGTGACATTGAGGATCTCGGAAACTACAGACCTATCAGCCTCCTATCAGTAGTTTATAAAATCTTCACTAAAGTTCTTTCACACCGCTTGAAGGTAACACTGGACATGGCTCAACCGAGAGAACAAGCTGGATTCAGGAGTGGCTACAGCACAATAGATCATATCCACGTGCTGAGAGAACTAATTGAAAGAGCGAGGGAATATGAACTTCCATTGTGCATGGCTTTTATCGATTATAAAAAAGCCTTTGATTCGGTGAAACCATCAGCAGTTACAATGGCTCTGAAAACATGCGGTATTGAAGATGCATACATTAATATTATCAATAACATCTATGAAAATGCAAGTGCAAAGATTCGGCTGTTTGAAAATACAACACACGTAAAAATTGGAAAGGGTGTGAGACAAGGTGACACCATATCTCCGAAGCTCTTTAATGCCAAATTGGAGGGTGTTTTTCAGTCGCTGAGCTGGGAAAACAAGGGGATAAAGATTAATGGAGATTATCTAACCCACCTTCGTTTTGCTGATGACGTAGTCATTTTTGCAACTACCCCATCAGAGCTGCAGAGTATGATCCAGCAACTTGCTGACAAGAGTAAAGAAGTTGGATTAAAAATGAACTTTCAGAAGACAAAAGTGATGTTCAATGCTTTTACAAGAAATGAAGATTTATCGATTGATGGAGAAAAGCTGGAGATAACAGACACGTAAGTTTATCTTGGACAGCAGATATCAAGTGAGGGTCACATTGATGAAGAAATTAATCGGCGTACAAAACTTGCCTGGAGAGCTTTTGGAAGAAACAGCATAATTTTCAAGAGCAATATGCCATTATGTCTTAAAAGAAAACTGTTTGATCAATGCATCCTTCCAGTGCTTACGTATGGTGCAGAGACGTGGACCTTAACTAAAAGAGACATACAAAGGCTGCAGACAACTCAAAGAGGTATGGAGAGGTGCATGCTTGGTATAACCAGGAGAGATAAGAAGAGGAACTCGTGGATCCGAAAAATGACAAGAGTGGAAGACATCATGATCAGAGTTAAATCCCTGAAATGGCAATGGGCTGGACATACTGCCAGAAGGACAGATCATCGATGGACAGCCGAAATTTTAGATTGGATTCCAAGGAACAGGAAAAGACCCAGAAGAAGACCACATGGGAGATGGGTGGATGAAATTCGAAAGTATGCAGGGGTGACATGGAGGAGACTGGAACAAGACAGACCGTTGTGGAGGAAACTTGGGGAGACCGTCGTCCAGCAGTGGATTGATAAGGGTTTACAATGATGATGATGATGATGATGATATATATATTATCATCGTTGTCAATCATTATCAATCTACTGTTGAATGAAGTAATCGACAAGTTTTCAATTTCTACCACAACTGTTTGTCTTGTGCAAATTTCCCCATGTCACTCCGGCATGCTTTCGAATTTCATCCCCCTATCTCCCTAATGGTCTTCTTCTGAGTCTTTTTCTGACTCTTGGTATCCAGTTAGTTACACTTATTGTCGTAAAAATCCGCACGCCAAGAAAAAAACCGTGCGATTAACGGGAAACTCGGCGAATAGCTACGGGGAAGGCAGACACGTAAATGATTAAAGTTTCGGGCGATTCTGCATGCCCACGCGTCCAAGACCGGCGCTGCAATCGCAATACTTGGGGCTTATAAGGAGCCGCGCAGGGGACTCTACATTTGTGCCGAAGTGCGCGGTAACAGTCAGGTGAGATCTCTGAGCGACAGACATGCCGAGGAGCCGCCGTAGATGTGCGTACGGGCAACTGACGCAGTTTGAACGAGGCCGTATAATCGGATGGTATAGGCAGGGTGGACGGCGCGCCGAAACGGCCGCCATTTGGGCCGGTCGGACAGTACCGTGCGATCGTGTTGGGAGCAATTGACATGGGAAGGCACCCAGACCCAGCGGACTGACACACCACCAGCAGACTGGACCATGGGATCGTGAGAGCGGCACGCACAGACAATATCCAAAGACATGTGGTGGCTGTACAAGAAACTCCTGTGTCCGCCAGAACCATTTCCAGACGCCTGGCAGGGGTGTATCTGCACTCTCGACGGCCCTCAAGTTTTCTGCCATTAACACCTGAGCATCGTCGGCTTTGATTGCATTGGTGTCAGAAGCGGGCAACGTGGAATGCTACGGACTGGCGACGTATGGTGTTCAGCGACGAATCCCGCTTTTGTATGAGAATGGACGAGCACCGTGTCAGAGTGTGGAGGACCGCAGTTGAGCGCTAAAATACCAACCTCACTGTACAGCGGCACTTGTCCAGAACTGCAGGCGTGATGGTCTGGGGAGCCATCGCGTATGACAGCTGGACTTCCCTCGCAGTGATCAGATGGACGGTGACAGCCCAGCGCTGCGTACAGGAGATACTGCTGCCCCATGAGCCGCCTTTCCTGCCGGGGCGATCCGGAGCCATTTTACTACAAGATAACGCCCGTCGCACACGGCTTGAGTTTCCCAGGACTGTCTACGTCATGCTTCGACGCTTCCGTGGCCTCCCAGATCGTCTGATCTCTCGCCCGTAGAGCACGTGTGGGAACAGATGGGACGCCAGCTTTCTCCATGTCCTAGTGTTCGTGATTTAGAGCATCAGTTGGAAGAAGTGTGGGCCAATCTGTCCCAGGATAAGTTACGGCGTCTCTTTGACTCCATGCCGGACTGTATCATCTCATGTATCAGAGCACGAGGCGGTTGGACGCGGTACTCACGCTGAGCGGAATGTGTACCGTATGTCCGCGGGAAATCGTCCTGCTGCTGTGATATTGTAATCACTTCTGTCCTTGGCATGTACCATCTCACAACTAAAATCTCATTTCAATTCGAAGCCTCCTTCTTGGTGCGCGGATTTTTATGACAATGAGTGTATATCAGTTGTCAGTCGGCGGTCCGTTCAACTACCAATATTTCCAGCCCATTGTCCTTTCAGGGATTTTACTTTGTTGCTGATGTCTTCCACTCTTTCCATTTTCCTGATCCACGTGCTCCTCTTTTTATGTTTCCTGGTTACACCAAGCAGTCATCTCTCCATGCTTCTTTGTCTGCAGTTTCTGTATTTCGTTTTTAGTTAAGGTAGGATGTACTGATTAAACACTTTTCTTTAAAGCATAATGGTATATTTCTTTTGAAAAAATCGTACTGTTTCTTCCAAATGCCCTCCAATATAGTTTTATACGCCGATTAATTTCTTCATGAATGTAGCCCTCGCTTGATATCCATTGCCAAGGAAAATATAGGTATCGGTTACATCAAGATTTTTCTTATTTATAGCAAAATCTTTATTTCTTGTAAAAGCATTGTACATCAACTTTGTTCTGCTAAAGTTATTTTTTTATTGTTTAAGGGTTTAACGACCACCTTGAGCAACTCAATGGGCTATAAGCAGTTGCCCTTCCCTGATTTAGGGCCACTGACTCCAGGGAAAGGAGAAAGTCAGTGCCGTAAGACAAACACAACATCCATGTCTCACCGGGATTCGAACCCGGACCCCCTTCGGACGAATGATCAGAGGCCATCGCTTAGACCACTGCGCCATCGTGGTGGCCACAATTCATTTTTAATCCCACTTCTTTACTCTTGCCAGCAAGTGTAATGCACAAATGTTCTAAAAGTAATATTTCTTCTGGTATAGGTTCCATAAATAATATTTTTAAAGAGAAGTTACCAACATCATGATCTTGAAAATGAATTAGTTCAAAATTACTTTTATTTTTGACAGTTTCTTGCCTGTTCAATATACTTTATCTAACATGATTCACAAGTCATCGTTTATAGAGTATTTGTAGTTTTAAAAAACATTGGTCTTCTCTCTTCTCTAAGGTTATATTCATGTATACGTCAATAAGTTCTACACCTAATATCGCCGCATCTTGAAAATGACAAACTAGATAAAAATTTAAGAATTTCAAGATTCATATTATTTTTATCATTTTCAAAATATTTTTTCAGTGTTTTTCAGAAAGCGAAAGTTTTCATTTATCAAAGGATTCAATGGAGACCATAATGCAGTGTCAGCAGTCGACCCCTCTACCTCCGGCTCATGGTCTCACATACCGTAGCGCCCTCTTTCCCCAACGTTAAGACCATACCCGGTACTTGGTAAACCACGCGACGACCGATGGGGTATAGTAATTACATATGACTTTAACAGCATGAGCTGAATCAAATTTGAGTGAAAGTTAAATGACGTTAGACCCTTAAATAAAACACGTCAACCCAGAGGCACAAAGCTGTTTTGTGGTGGTGCATGTATTTAGATATATAAAATAGAAGGGTATCCCAAAAGGTCACCACCAGATCATGAATGAATGGTGGCAGGCCTATTTTTCTACATTATCTCCTTGAAGGTTCATACAGATTTTCCGGTGGTGCTCCAAGGATCCCATGCCCTCCAAATAAAATGATTAGTGAAAGCTGTCAAAATCGGCTTCCACAGCATCAATAAAAATAATATATTTTCCCGTTCCAAAATGCACACCAAATAAATTATTTTGATTTGGAAACATTTGGTACTCCAAGGGACCAAAGTCAGGTGAGTAGGTACGTTATGGTACCAGTTTAAACACACATTCATGGAAGGCAGCCATGGCACCACCATCCCGCCGCCACCCTGAAAATTGTTGCAATCACCTTTCCAGCAGAAGTGACTGATTTCGCCTTTTTTACGTTTCCCAACCATAGGTTGAAGAAGCGTATGTGCTCCAGCTTTGTCAGTCTGTCTGTCTTTCTGTTCGTCCGTCCGTACGATAACTCGCGTAAAAAGGGTTCGATTTCGATGAAATTTTAGTGTGGGGTAAGAGACAACCTGAGGAGGAACCAACCCTATTGAAAATAGCCGAAACGGGGTCATAGGTCATTAAATAGGAGCGGGTCCATTCCATCGCCCTTATGCATCGTAACTTACGTAAAAATGTTTCGATTGCGACAAAACTTTATCATGTTGTTCTGAAGGTATGCTGAAATGGTTCTATTGAATATAATCGAAATGGTGCCAAAGGTCAGGGCACAGGAGCGAGATTTATTCCACAGCCATTATCCTTATAACTTGACTAAAAATGATTCGATTGCGACAACACCACTTTAGTATGTTGTTCCGGAGGTATACTGAACCGGTTCTGTTGAATATCATCAAAATGAGCTCAAAGGTCAGGGCACAGGAGTGAGATTTGTTTCACAGCCATTATCCTCATAACTTGAGTAATAAGTTGAGTAATGATTCCTGGTATGTTGGAAAGCGTATCATAATCAATGCATTGCATGATTTCACTAACTTGTTTTTCTTTGGAGTGGGTGAGCCACCGTGCTTCCGTTGTTTTGACTTTCGAATGTAGTCGTGGGCCCGTGTTTTAAGCATTGTCACAAATCGGTGCAGAAATTCTTGATTGGTTTCAAGGAGTGCAAGATTTTCTCCTAATATATTCCTTTCGATCTGCTTTTGCTCATCTGTCAGGAGATTTGAGGCCCAACGAGCAGCAACCATTGTCACTTACAGATTTTCTGTCACAATGCGATCAACTGTTGCTTTCTACATGCACAATGTCCTACCAGTCTGCCGGATAGTTAAACGCCTATGTTGAAGTACTGCTTCAGTCACCTTGTCCGCATTTTCTTGAGTGATGCCGTCAGAGGGTCTGCCTGAGCGAACGTCATATTCCACACTTGATCTCCCAAGCTTAAATTCCGCTACTCATTTCTTTCTTTCTTTTTTGCAATACTGTACGAAGGAGCATTTTCCCCTAGTATTGCAGCCATACCTTCAGGATGTCCTTTGCCTGCAACTCTTTTACATGCAGATACTTTTTCACAGAGCTGAGCTCTGGCTTCTCCATTTTTTCTTCCTTGATTCACTTAGTCACCTTCTAGGACCTGCAAAAAGAAATAACAAATTTAACTATGAAGCTAAAAACTGGTTTCTAGGCATGTAAAGATTTGTATTATTACGTGCGAAAAATCGCAAACAAACGATTACGGTCGGACCAGCAACTTATGGGACACCCTACATATATTTGAATGGAATTCTCCAAACTCCTTCAGTATTTACCTGCAATTTTTTGCAGTGAGATCCGCTCTTTTGAGTGTCATAAACTGGATTTTTCTGCTACTTAAATTATATATTTTTTCCGAGCTTGGTCATTCTCATTGACTTTTGAGAGTGTGTGTATGTAGGTGCTAGTTGGCAGCTATATTTCATGATGTCTTCAGCAATACAGTTTGCCCTGTACAGAATAACTTCATGCATTTGATTTCGGAAATTGAATTTCGCCACCAGGGTGGGGCAATGGTCTAAGCGCTGAACGCGACCGAGTTGGTTCCGCATTCGAATCTCGGTGAGACATGAATGTTCTATTTTCCTAACGGCACTGGCTCTATTCCCTCCCTAGAACCAGTGGCCCTAAATTAGGGAAGGGCGACTATTTATAGCCCGTTGAGTTGCTCACGGTAGTCCTTAAAGGCCCAACCAAAAAAAGAGATTGAATTTTCTTTAATGACGTTCACTTGTGTTCTTTATCACGTGAATAATTTGTCTGTTCTGAATTTTTTTTTCCTGATGTCTGATGCTTTTTTGCTGTTCTGTTTCCACAAGGGTCTAGGTAGTTCTTTTATTAGCTACAGCAAAATATATGCTTAAATTATTACTCTTTCAAATGCAGAAAATTGCTTTTTTAACTGCAACTTCCCGAACTCGCCAGTATAAATCTCAGTTTACTGTAGCAAATAAAAGTCGCTGTTGAGACTTGTAGCCCAGAAACAACATATCTAGTCATTGAGTGTTTTTTTTTTTTTTTTTTTAGTTTATTTGGGATTTAACGACCACCGTAAGCAACTCAATGGGCAAAAGCAATCGTTCACCTTTATTTCGGGCCAGTGGCTCCACGGAAGGCAGAGAACCGCTGCCATAATCCAAAATGTCATCCACCCTTCACCCGGGATTCGATTTCGCACCCCTGCCTAACGGATGATTAGTATCCAGCGCTTCGGACTACTCGGCCATCGGGGCGGCCCAAATGTTGTTTTGGCAAGTTGATTGTGTAACCATCATATTCAAGTCATTCGTTCAGAATTCGTTGCCCAGCACAAATGTGAAGTAAATTTAAAGAAACTAAACGACGAATCAGGTCGGTAGCTTCAATTTCAACGGAAATTTCTTTAAAGATTTTAGGTATAATATTCCATTTAAAATGATTCGGCTCAGGGCTGAGTTACAAATTTTAATTACTTAGTTCACATGTCTTGTGCACGTCTGGCCTAAATGGTGTATAAGTTTGATTTAAAGATTAAAATGCAAATCTTTTTAATGGCTTCAATATCAAATAAACATTTGTTACAGATCTACCCTTTATCACTGTAAAGTCACTTTGACCATTGCATAATACTAAAAAAATGTTATATTTTGGCTGCTTGGCATCAGCGCCTCAAACAAATAAGTGCTCAACGGACATTTGCGCAGCTGCCCTGGGTTGAAATATCAAAATAATTACACATTAACAATTGTTATCCATACAAGCAATGCTTCATCTGTTCTAATGGATTAAACCATATCAATAATCCAGAACGCATAATGAATGAATAAAATCAATAGATCAATAGCATCAATAGCATCAATAGATCAATCACGTCTCTAACGACTGTCGAAACTATCATGAGTTTGTCTTCATTACATGAACTGATGTTGCTACTGGCGCTATTAGGATTTATTTCAGAGTAATCACTCTGAAATAAATCCTTATCAAGTTATATTGGACAGGCACTAAAGAAATGTTTCGAGTTCACGAAATCAGTTTTTAAAATATGTTCATACGGCTGCTGTTCCTTTTAAACGCATGGACGGAACGAAATTTATTCAATATTCGTTAACATTTAAAAATATGTATATTTAGATGTTATTTCAACAAGTTCATTAGATCTAAATTTTTCATAGAGCATATTACTTCCGAAGAAAATATGTACTTCTGAAAGAAATGGGAAATGTAATGTTTTGAATGCATTAAAACTTTTAGATACTACATTGTATTTTAATATGACTGAAACAAAACGTTTGCAAGAAAGCTTCGCCTTAAATTCATTATCAGTGTCAGCAATCAGTATGTTTCAAAAATCAGTAAGTTGAAAACTTTCTATAACTAGCCCACAGCTGGTGGTAATCATTATGTCAACACGACATTTTAGTAATTGTGTAAATGTAACTGGAAAAATTTTCGGTTCATTATTTTGCTTTTATGATTTATGATTATTTTTTGCTTTCAAGTCAGCTGTAGGCTTAACAGTGCTATCGTACTTTTGTAGTTGTTTTTTTGTCTTACAAAAAACTGCCACGCCTGTGAATTACATCACACCCCTGTTGCTAGTTTACTGCTAAAATAGAATCCTTGCGAGATTTGGTTTGCTTTATAGTTTTTGTTTTGCATTGATAGGTAGTAATGAGAACCTTATAGCCACAGGTCTTGCAACATTGCCAAGGTCGCGGGTGTCTTCTTGATTTGAGTGTACCGCCTGGAACCCGTGGGTTGCCGGCTTATGTTCTACCACCACATATAAATTTAAACCATTGATCTTGGGGATGGAGCGATTCCTCCTTATCAACTAACCTACACTCCATTCCATGCGGTTTTGTTCGTCCAGGCAACTAAGACTGTTGTACCGGATAAATAGCGCACGATCGGGAATTAAAACCGTGCCATTAGTGCTGCAGTAACCAGTTGATAGCAGTTGTAACAATACTAAGATTAGCATAATAGATGTTTATATTTATCAAAATACCCATTGCGTGCATTTTGCAAAGAAATGCAGTTTTTCTCGAAATATTCAAAATCATAATTGTTTTCGTTTGCATGAGCAAATTATATCTGTCTGATGTGCACAAAATGAAAAATTATATCTTATTTCTTTTTTGGTCCATGTATTGATAAGAAATTTCATTTCTTTTGTCTTTTTAAGTCAGCATCTATATTTTAAATTTATCCTAGCAAAGCCCCTCTTAATTTATTTGAGTTAGCCACTTACGGCGAAGCTAAGGAGTTACAAAAGTAAAGATCATAATCAAAATTAAAGATCATAATCAAAATTAAAGATCATAATCAAAATTAAAGATCCAAAATTAAAGATCATAATCCAGAAAAGATTCCAAACTTAAAATTGTATTAGAATTTTTACACTCCAAGCCTAATCATTCATTGTGGTCACTTATC
Organism: Macrothele yani; assembly: GCA_039090855.1. Classification (NCBI taxonomy): domain Eukaryota; kingdom Metazoa; phylum Arthropoda; class Arachnida; order Araneae; family Macrothelidae; genus Macrothele; species Macrothele yani. Next base: position 80,512,004 of record CM077012.1, read on the forward strand.
TCATTTAGCGCAGCTAGTCTTACTAGCCTATGCCATTTTTTAAGGGAAAGTTAGTTTGAAAAGCAACATTTCTAGTGCATAGCATCATGAGAATTTTTTCTCTTTAAACCACTAAAATACTCTAACGTCCATTTAATGAAGTAATGTCTGGAGGATCTGCTTCTTGTTTTAATACTAAATGTTTGGAGATCGTGTTTGCTTAATGATATCCTATAAGCATCCAGGCATAAGAAGGGTAACCCATCTCTATCAAATTTATGGTCACTGGCTGCAAAGTACGAAGAGAACCAGTACCGTAAGAAAGGTCAAAGCATCCTTGTCTTATCCCGGATTCGACATTTATGGGTAACCAGAATCCGATGCCCTAAAGCAAGAATACATTTAATATGTGTTCAATTTTTACACTCGTAATGTGTAAATGCTGTTTTGTTCGCATAAAACCATCAGAGGTTTTTCAGTCTGCCTGGCTCAATCGTTCTTATTTTATTTTGTTATCTTAATAAACCATGATTACCTAAGCTACTGGGAGTCAAACATTCTTAATGCGCGTACAAAGACGTAAATCCAGATTGTAGCGCAACAGACTATGAACGCGATGTCCCAAAGATATTCCATGCCGATCTAATCACATTAGAATTAGTAAACTCAGTTCAATATTTTTGACAACTGCTTAAAGTTTTAATTTCAATGGAAATTAAAACTCCTAAGGTATCGTTTTTCCTTTTTTTTTGTTTTGTAGTAGAAAGCGGTCAATGAAAAGGTGTCCTAAACAAACTGACGCAATTAATCTGATGAGGATTCCTTGAACTGAGTATAATCGAAAGCTATTTGTTGTATTTCAACTTGTCCTTGCGATCAAATATGAAGCATACATTCATATCTGAAAAGCGTACACCAAATTATATTTTGATACAACAATTTGTGAAGTAAAAAGTTATTTTGGTGCAAACATGAAGCATATGTAAATTAGCATGGAAAACTTATCGTTTTGGAACAATAAGCTTTGGATTCTAAGATCCATATTTTCTAATATCAGATCATTTAATTCCCCATATGGGCTCGAAAAGAACGTTTTAAGTGACGTTACTTCATCGAAATAATTAAGAGTAAATAGCCCTGTGTACCATTAGCTTCTAAAGCCTGCAGGACCTGTGCATTGTTTACAAGAAGGCGGTGTATGGGTCGCACTGTGCCTTGTGGTAGTTTTAATTACCTAAAGATTATTTCTGTTGACATCCTGGGCCTTCGTTGATAGTCTTCCCTGAAACGTTCAGTCAATATGGATCTTAGATGCCTTTATTCGACTGCACTCGTCGCAAGCAACTGTTTGTTCTGTGTGTTCACGCTAGTGATTCATTGTAATGCGTATGGGAAATTTGCTGCGCTTGAGCACCTTCATCCGAGAACTATTCCGCGGGCTAGTGAATTTCAAGTCACCCTACGCCAAGAACATGTGGCGTCATCTAGTGACGTTTTTAAAATTCCTGAAAAACTTATTACGTGTTTTTTAGTTCAGTTAAGCTTTCCTTTTTCCAGAACGGGTTTGCAATTACTTCGAACAACGTAATGGGCTATAAGTAGTCGCCCGTCCCTAGTTCAGGACGGTTGTTTTTAGAAAAAGGAAAACTCTAGTGCCGTAAATAAAACATCCCATCCACGCCTCACCAGGGATTCGAACCTGGAACTATCTCAGACGAATGATTAAAAGTCAACGCCTCGTGTTTCATGCTGTGGAAACAAGTAAAACACATTTTGTTGCTTTTAACACAGAATGTTATTATCATAATTCCACATTCTGAGTTTATGATCATAACAAAAAAAAAAAAGATGGAATAGCTGAATTTTTGCAAAGTCCGCAGGTAAATATGGCTAAAATATACACGCAATCTTATTTATGTGCACTTGTGTGAGACAGCTAAAGATATTACTAAATCGATTAAGACAAGGTGTCACGTTTGTTTCCACTACAGCAAAAAGGCATAATCAAGACTCAATGAAAGTGATTTTGATTAACTAATGTGCAAATATTATCTTCATTTACATCATACGTAGCTTTATTTTTGCTGTTAATTTATGACATGATAAGGGTAAAAGGCATTTGAAATTTGTTTTTCCAGAGAAAAGTAGCAGAAACGTATTTTAAACACATGTTCAGATCACTTGCCGTTGAAAAAAAAAGTTAATCTTGTGTACCTAGTACGTAAAACTATCTTATTTCTGTTATGCTAGTAGACACATTAACACTAATTGAAGATAATTTTCAAATGCAAAGTTCTGATACATTGGAGCCAATTCGTCCATTGCATTACTGAGGATATTTTTACCTGGAATAAAATCGAACTGAAAGTGTACACTCTTAACTGTAAAAACTAAATCTGTATGACTATAGACAAGTGCGATGTGTGATTTTCCCGAATGTGGATAATGATGTTAAATAATTTCTTGCGTTATGCTGCACATGGATTCTTGAGTTACTTTGCCCGTGAATTCCTACGTGCAGGGGGAAAGATTAAAACAGGCATTTTCCCGTTAAAGAGGAGGACTTAATTTCTGTAAAAAATATGTGCCAATAACGTTCTGCTTTCAGCACAGCCTTTATTTGACTAAAATCAATTTGCTTGTACGTTCGTTTCAACTTCGCGGAATTCTGTTGTTTTTTTCAACTGTACATTTAGTCCTATTTTTTTCAAATTTTAAATCTTCAGTTTAATTTCAGATGCTTTAAATTCTTGTGTGATTGTCCTCTGAAGAATGCTGCGCAGTACTTGACCGCACTATGAAATGTAAAGTTATTTTATTATTGGTAATGAATATTTTATGCTGTAGTGAAACATGTAAGGCATTAAATTTTCGAGACGTAGGTGAATATTTCAGCCACATATGATTACTATAATGTCAACGATTTACTTTTCCTCTTCATTTCTCTTTCTCTCTCTCTCTCTCTTCCTTTTTTTTTTTTTTTTTACTTTTTTTGAAAGAAAAAGACCGAATCTTAAAAGCATCCAATGTGTCATTCCAGAAATTCGTTCAAGACTGATGGCAGAAGAAAAAAGAAAAACTAATTTATGTATCCGGAAGGGGGGGGGAGGAGACTTCGTTCGTTCTGTTCTTAGTATCTTCAACGACCAGGGTTTAATGCGGAATCAAATATTTGTCCCCAAGTCTCAACTGTGCCAGTTTGTTTAATACTCGTGCAGTGCTCTAAGTTTGCACAACTCTTCTTACCTCAGTAGCTACTGCTGCTGTTTTACTACTATCTCTGCTTTAATGGTACACACCATGCAAAGGTGTTGAGTTTTGGAGTGTTTGTACTGCTCCTCGCACTCACTCGCTCACTCTCTTTTCTGCCGTTCGCTCTCTTTGCTCTTTCTCTCTTTATATGTCTAACTCTCTGCGCTGGGCGAAATCTCCCTGATCTGTATGAGAGCATATTGACTCAGGAGCGGGCAATGCTGGCTACGTTTTAGTTTCACGCAAAGGTGAAAGCAAATTATCTGTGAACAAATATGTAAATATTCCAAGACGGAATATAGAGAGGATCTCTCCGTCGGAGTGTTCCATTCTTGCGATGCTGGCTGAAGAAGCAAGTTGTCACTGTCCAATTCCATGCATAGTACCATGCGGCTGAATGATATTGATGTGGTGATGTTTCTTTTTCGAATATGATCTGAAGAAAATTACTTATGGATAAAAATCAGGGGTACGTTTGTTTTTATTCATTATGATTCTTCTCGGGTTTGCAGTTAAAGAAGTGGATTCTCACTTAGAATTAATAGTACTTAAATTTCTCTCGTTGAAAGACAGGTTTTTAAAGCTTCAAAACAAATTCGTGAAAAATTCATTTACCGCTTTTTCCTTTTGCAGATAAGGGCTAAATACGAAATGTGAAACCAAATATTACTGCCGAAATTTCGTATCGTGGTTTATTAAAATTAGTGACAAAAGTATATAAATTTTGGAAACATTTGTAGCACTCTGTTTCAATATAAACTGAGCTATTTTGGAGGGTTTTTTGTATGAATAATGCGAATAACTAGGAAATCATTTCCCATGCCAATGATTTATAATTTGATCTCATGATTAAATAGCAATGAGTACAACTCATTGTTATTCATTTCTAAAAGAAGCGTTATATTCTTCATTTACTTCAAAGTGCGCCAAACAATACTAACGAAATATTCGTTTGGTAGTTCAGTAACTGTCAATATTGCGCAAAGATTTCTTTAAGAACGGTCTTAGGGTGATACATGAAATTGTTAAGTGCACTGTAAAATTCCCCTTCCGTAGAGGTTTATATATACACTAAATAACCAATCTATTGTGTGTATTATATTATTATATCCACGGCGAAAACCATTTACAGTTGGTATAATTATTGAAGACAGTTGCGTACAAAACTGTTCTTAATGAATATTGAATCAGAAACATGTACATAAAACACTCTAATTCATCATCACTTATCACATTTCAAATATAACGGAACTTAAATATGCTTAATCAGTTTTCGGTCTCAAGATTCGGTTCTTGGATTTTTTTTTTTTTTTTTTTTTTTTTTTGATTGGAGGTTTAACGACCACCGTGAGCAACTCAAATGGGCTATAAGCAGTCGCCCGTCCCTAATTTAGGGTCACTGGTTCCAGGGAAGGGAGAGAGCCAGTGCCGGAAGACAAACACAACATCCATGCCTCACCGGGATTCGAACCCGGACCCCTACGGACGAATGATCAGAGGCCAACGCCTTAGACCACTGCGCCACCGGGGCGGCGTTCTTGGATTTGATTGAAATGCGTGAAAGACAGCAAAGTCAATGTTCTATTGAATACAGTACATGCGTAAGCATTGATGCACAACATTATTTTCGAATAATGTTACCCTAAATCAAGGAAAAAATTTCCATCCTAGAGAAACTAGTCTCAGAAGTTTGAGCTACTGTATATTTGCAATTCCATAAATTACTTGTGGTATATTTCGGTCCTTTAAACAGGATGCATCAAAATTTGAGGCCCTCGTGAATTCGTTCGCACAAACTTTCATTTCAAGCATTTCCTTTCCATTTTCTTTGAACAAGTTCTTTTCATTGATATTGTAATACGAGAGAATATTTAATACAGTGGTCATTTAGAGTACATTGTAATATCTTATGAATGTTTTACGGAGGCAGATAACATCGTCATTTTCCTTACGATAAATTACAGAATGAAGATTCCAGCCTGCTCGCGAGGATCTCCTCTTTCTGAAAGTAGGTTCAGAATAAAAAAAAATATTATCCTGGATAGTAACTGAAATCTTCATTAAAAACATTGAAATTTCTTTTTATTAAAGAACTGAACATCTAAACTCTAAAGAGAATGTTAACTACTTAAAACTGAAAGTCACAGTGTATTTTAGTAAAATCTTCTGAACCGGAAAAAGGGTACTTTAACATGATGTTGGAGTTGACATTAACGCTATCTGTTTGATCAGCAAGGTATTCATGCACATCTTTTGATGGCGTAAATTTTAACAGATAAATATTGTATTGCGCTCGCTTTGTAATTACAACACAACTAAGGCAGGAAATATTTTTGACACTTTTCTATATTTGTTAACAGTTCGTTTGCGGAATATTTGTCTGGTATTGCCTTTCAAGAGGAATAAATTGTAATTTCTATGAGTCGATGTATGCAGCATTGCCAGTTTTACTTCCAGAAAATGCTTTAGTAGCAAGAACAGAAGTTTTCTCTTTATGCTCAACTAGATGACAGAAATGAATAATCTCTTTGTCTCTAATTCTTTTCCCCTATTCCTGTTTTTATTCTACGTTCTTTTTTTCAAATCTAATAATTCTTATCAATGCATGAAAAATTCTTTACCGTGCGTTCCTGCTGCTATATTCCTACTACTCGGTTTGTAAAGTACATGCCAATTTATCCGTATTCATGCATCTACATATACCATACAAATACATATTGAATTTTTGTAATATTAGAATTAAATCTACAGTTCTATATTACTTAATCATTTGAACCACGTGATACACTCATCCAGTCCGTTGCCTGCCGACTTACATTACAAAACTGTGCATTTTAACATATAGACTGCTCTGACTGAAACATCGTATAGTGGAGGGCAGCAGATTTGAATGGCATATATTCGTATACTACCCCCGCAATTTCAAGTGTTTCCCGCAGATATCCGTGTAAGTGTGGATATAATTCTCTAAAAAAGATATCTCTGTACGCGATCCTTATTCATGTACCCGAGAGGCCCCGGTCTATTTTTCAAAAACAAGAATTCGCACTTACGGCTTAATAAACATAAAAGGTATAAGAATTGTCTTACCTTTACAATTAAAAATGTCTTAAATAGTAACAGGAAAATCTTAGTATTAATTGCGGGGAGAACTGTTTCCGAAAGTGAAAGAAATGTAACACTGATTAGAAGTTACCTGGGAGAATTAGTCATATATATGAAAAGACATCGGCATCGGTTCTTCAAATTAGTTATGTTATTTATTTCAAAATAGCATAACTATACTAGTAATCCGAATTTCTTGGTGTAACCTCTAAATTCCGATTACTGGTATAGTTATACTATTTTGAGTAGAGTTGGTGTACAGTTCCTTGTTTTTAATTACACTGCTGGCCACCCAAAATACAACACCAAGAAGGACACGAGATAGCAAAGCCAGATTTACTGGACACATAACAACAGATACAAAGATGAAACGATTGAGCTTACAGGCCCGTGCGACTTGCGGAACACGCAGACATCAGTTGTTCGTGTGGCCCCCATGGCTGGCAATAACGGCCGCTACACGCCGCGGCATCGAACGAAAGGGGCTTTGGATGTGGGCTTGGGGCATCTCGGTCCAGGCTGCTGCCACACGTTGCCACAGTTCATCAGGTGTAGCCGCTGGTGGTGCTTGCTGGGCCACTCGGTTGCAGACGTGTTCGATGGGCGACATATCTGGAGAACAGGCAGGCCACGGCAGGAGTGACACCTGGTGGGCCGTGAAGAATTGTTGCACGATGCGTGCCACGTGCGGGCGCGCATTGTCCTGTTGAAACGTGGCAGCTGGCAGGTCCTGCAGGTAAGGGAGGACTACAGGCTCCAAAACGTCGGAAATGTAGCGGTGGCTGTTGAGTGTACCGGCGATGCGGACCAGAGGGTGCGGGTGTCATATCCAATTGCGCCCCAATCCATAACGCCAGGGGACGGACCGGTATGGCGATGCATAATGCAGGCGTCATACAGTCTCTCGCAGCGGTGCCGCCTCACGCGGATCCGATCATCGTGGTGTTGCAGGCAGAAACGGGATTCGTCGGAGAACACAATGTCGTGCCATTCCGTAGTCCAGGTGCGGCGTTCAACGGCCCACTGCCGCCGCACTCGCCGGTGGTGTAAGTCAATGGTAATCGGAGCAATGGGCGCCGTGCGACAAGTCCCCGCTTCTTCAGACGACGTCGAACGGTCCGTGCTGACGCAGGTTATTGCGCAACACACCCTAATTCCTGCGCTAACGTTCGTGATGTGGCGGTGCGAGCCGTTAATGCCCGCCGCACAACATGCCTGTCCTCTCGTTTGGTGGTGTGCCGCGGCTGCGGCAATCGCTCACGTCGGTCCGTCCGTCCCTCCTGCACCTACCGAGTCCATACTCGCCTCACTGTGGCTGGATGTCGTCCCACACGGGCGCCGATGTCTCGGTACGATAAACTGCTGTCGCGATAAGCCACTATTCGTCCTGTGACGAACTCCGAGACGTGCTGGAATGACTGTCGTATTCTGCGACGAGGCATCAAGAAGCTTCCCATTCACAGGTCCGGCAGCACAGCACACTTCCACTACTTGAACCCGGCCTTCTGTGCACCCTTCTTATAGTGTTTCTCGGTGGCGTGCCGGGCGCACATGATTTGCATATGCCCTGCAATGGTAATCGTTTGCATATCCTCGCGCGGTCAACACATGCTGCGAATTTCAGGCCAATCGGATGCTTCCTTCTTGGTGTTGCATTTTGGGTGGCCAGCAGTGTACATTATTTATTTACTTTTTTTAGAACTGAAATATACTTATATCTATAGCAGTAATGTAGATAACTGTGCACAATCTTTTTAATGTGTACGTGTCCAAAAAGAGAAATATGTTTGCTCCTGATGTAAGTACTGCAAACCCAGAAACATTTTCTGACTGGGAATTTTAAGGTTTGCAGGTGAATGAGTCAGCAATTTGTTTTTTTTTTCGTTTTTTTTTAAAGAAACATATACCTACTTTACTGGTTTTCGAGAGTAAAAATGTAATAAGAATAAATTTTATTCACTATTGCAAACTACTGTTGATGGCTCTGTAGGAACCCGGCTGGCATTATAAGCAAACAATGCATAATTGTCCGTGTTCATATTCGAATGAAAACACAGCTGAGTGATCAGCTGTGATCACTGTGATCTCAGTGATCAGCTGTGATCACTCTGTTGAGTGATCCTGGTACAGTACAGGATCACTCAAGATTCTGTAGAAGTTTTAGGTATGCCCTGCAAGTAGCATGTAAAATTCAAATTCGGGAGCACCGAAAAAAGTAAAAATTGAGATTTAAGCAGCAGCAGATTAATAAAACAAGCAAATTTACGCACAAAAAATCAATTTCTGATATACATATGGAGCTTAATAGAAAACAACAAAACAAAATGAGCATAATAGAAAACAACAAAACAATAGGAGCATAATGAGGTAAACAGAAGAAAAACCTTTAGACAGGGAACAGATCCGAAATTGTTTCTGTCGCTGGATTATTTGATGGGAGGAAAGCAGATTAACAATTATTCCTGGTACTGTTTACTAAAAAGGTCGGGTATTTTCAATAACCCTCATTTCGATGAAAAATAATACTCTATCAGAGACAAAAGCAAGTGATTAAAACTTATTGCCGGTTTAGTACTAGTGTTTCTTGTAACTATGCTAGTCATACACAATAAAAAGTTAGGTTTGTCCACTCGTAATGCTGTAGAAGGGCGCTGCAGATACTGCCTAGAAAAATGTTCACTAAAAGTGGCACTTAGTAGTTGCTTAGATGTGGATGATTAAAATGGAGGATGTGTTCATTACGAAGGAAGCGTGCGTTTATTTTTAAGTAACGAATTTAAAATGATTCAAGTCTGATTTTCATGAGCGTAAAATTGAGTTTACTGAAGTAAACATGACCATAGCAAAAGTCTAATTAAGCCATGCAAATGTTGAGAAAAATCTGAATTCTTGAAATTATTCAAATAAAGTTTTCTTACAGATTATGAGTGAGAAAGCTACAGAAGAGTAACGAAGACCTCTGAAAGGTTAAAGAGTGAATAATAGAGAAAACATCAAAGCCAAGACACATAAGAACGTTGGAAGCGAGAAGCTGCCAAGCGAATTCCTCAAAAGTCTTGCTCGTGAAGCTTCACATTAATGTTAAGCAAAGACACCCGCTAAGTCTGAAAAAATGCTTGCCGTTGCAAAGCAGAATCCAGAAGATGAACTGTTTTTTGTTTTTTTGTTTTTTTTCTAGAAACTCTGGAAAGTCAGCTGGAAGATGTACGCGTCAAAGCAGTGGATGAGGCTGAAACCACAGCTTGGTATAATGGCGCTTTGTATGCGTTTATCAATTTTGTGTGTTGCATAATTTCAGGACGAAGCGTACGTTACATGGAAAATTTAAGAGTTGCTGTATGAAAAGAAAGGTCAAGCTGAAACCGCCTCCGAATACTAACACAAACGCCTTTAAAACCACTTTTCACAATTGTGCAACAGTTTATTTTTTATTAAGAGAGTTAAAAAACATGTAATTTGCTTTTTTACACGTGATTAAACATTTTAAGAAACAATGTTTTACACTTTCGCCAACGTTGACGTGTAATAAGCTAATTACAAAACGAAGAAATTGAATGAACTAAATTTAATCCTCAATGTTCAACAAGGAAATAGGGTGCAACAGAACTGATCGCTGATCTTCAACCGTTTAGAGAAAAAGATAAATAAAGCATGCACAATCAGCAGCAGCATGTATTTCTTTTTCATCAAGAATTTTGATAGCTGAAGACACAAAAAAACAGATTTATTTGCAAACTTTTATGCAAAGTCTATATAAATCACACAAAAGTAACGGATGAAAAAAAGCTCGGATTTTTAAGTAGGGTGTTCCAAAGGTTCTCGCCCGACCATGAACAAATAGTCGTAGTTTTGCGATATTTATGGATATGAAACACAAGTATTGGGTTGGTGCGAATGAAATGTCCGGCAAAGGACCAGCACACGTGGACGGCGAGAAAGGAAAAGAAGGACAACTTACCTAAGCCAAATAATCCCCCTCGGCATCGACACATAGTTGTTATCTGTCTGGCAAGGCCATGATCCCAGAACGAAAAAAGTCTTGTGGCTGGGACCCGAAGAAGTCATCAACTGCATGTTGAACCCCGTTGTCTATCGTGAACTGTTACGCGGACAAGAAGTGATCTAGGCGACGAAACTGATGATAGCCTGTCGGAGACAAGTCCGGGTAATGGGCAGGATGAAGCAGTGTTTCATAGCCCAAGGCACTTAGTGTCAGTATCGTTCGTTGGGCAACATAAGGGCGGACGTTGTCCTGGAGCAGAAGAACACCATGTCTGTTGACCAAAGCCGGCTGTTTCTGCAGCAATTTCCGGTGCATCTGGTGTAGTAGAGGTCTGCACTGGCCCGTTGCTCATTTCTAAGTTGGGAAAATGGGCCAAGCTTTCAATATTTAACGTAAAACAGACACGGGCCGAGCGGGGGTTTTTTTTATGAGAAAAACAATCGTTGTACGATGCCTTTCTCTTTTGGAAAACTCGCAGCGTACAGCAGCAGGATAAGATTGAATAATTTCCGCTGATGGAAAAAACAGAAGTTTAATGACATCCTCCCCTCCTACAAAACAATTGGAGTGGGTCAGCGCCCTTAGTTTTTCAATGTGAATGTGGTTCCGTCTCTCTCTCCCTAACTTTCATCCTCCTCTCATGCTTCAGGGCAGGCTATTAACTGCAGCATTTCTAAACCGAGCCACCCGCTCTCAGACGATCTTTTTTATTGTTCTGGTCGGAGGCACTTTGTTCTCTAGATGTGTGAAAAGCTTTTAAGTTGTCTTAAATGGCACGGGAGAAATGGGCTGGGAGACACTTCTGTGTATAAATCTGTGCCGTTGTTTCCCCATTTGTACTCTCACGCAGCCGTTTTCAAAACTTCTGTGACACTGATTGGCTGGGCAGCCTGTCGTTGTTTTCCCTTAGCATATGCTCAGTTCAGTGTTGCTGATAAATACTCTTCCATACTTATTATGGAATTTAAGAAAGCGCAAGATTTTCGCGAAAAAATCGCTTCCGGAGAATATGTGCTTGTAGACAATGTAAAGGGGAAAAGCGATATTTGGAAAAATTTTAAATTACTGTCCCGTTCTGAAACTAATCGGGCGGTAAACGTTGTGCAGTGCACTAGATGCAAAAACTTTTTGAGTTACGATAGCACAAAGTCTGGAACATCGCATCTTAAGCGGCACAAACGTGCTCCCCACACGCACACGAGAGATATATTGGGTTCCAGCGATATGATATGCCAGTAGAGATAGGTGCAGTTTATAAAGCCATAAAATCTTCTCTCAGTAAAACGATCGGACTCATAATTCTGGATATTTCGTACTTTTTTGAATTACTACTCCCCCCCCTTATCCCCAAGGATATTTCCGGGTCCGGCGGTAGGGAATGATAATTTGAAAACCCAGAAAATTTGAAAGGCATGGAAATTGTCCTTTTCATGCAATGTGTTTTAGTATACAGCCCCTACCCCTTTTCGGACGTCACGTGACGTATACAGAGTCTCAGAAATATTCTGAATTAACGTTTATTGTAATAAAATACGTGTAGTAATTAAGGAAACCAAAACTCTTCAGCAGTCGAATGACCGAGTGCACCAGGTGTCAAATTCGTGTTTTGGTAATTGTTGAAATTTTACGGGCCGGCCCGGGCCTTGGAAACAGGATAAATATAGGGGCCTGGCCGGGCCGGGCTTTAATTTAAAAAATGAAACGGGCCGGGTACGGGTCGGGCCTTGGACGTGCCGGGCTTTAAAAATTAAGGCCCGTTCAGACCTCTATGGTGTAGTTCAGCACGATAACGTTCTGCAGTGATGGTTTGGCCTTTTGCCAAGAAACTCCGATGAACTATCCCGACTATGGACCACCAGACAAGAGGCATCATCTTCTTGGTGTGTAGGCGTGGCTTAGGATGCCGCAGTGGCGCACCCACGGACGGGGCTTTAGGGCCTTAAGCCCCCTCCAAGCAGATTAATAGTGACATACGTCACAAATTAAAGATTCAAAAATATTATTTTATATCTTTAAAATATTACATAGTGTCTTTTCCCAAAGCCACAAAGAGATTAAGAGCGACGAACGTCACAAATTAAACATTCAAAAATACTATTTTGCATATTCAAAAAATTACATAGTGTCTGACATAGTGTCTTCTATTACATACTGCCTTCTTCCCAAAGCCCCAAAAAGATTAAGAGCGACGTACGTCACAAGTTAAACATTCAAAAATATTTTTTTTTATTGGACGTTTAACGACCACCGTGAGCTTCAACAATTTTTTATTTAGAGCAAACATGGACAGGAAGATACAGATGGCCTGTTCTGAACAGTTGCCAAACGATAAACAATTAGATGACCTATTTACAATGACGATGAGATATTTACACTATGTGGATGCACTATATACAATGTAAGCGAATTCATAACACTGAGAATACTAGACTTAAGGGTTGACTTACTCTATGTACATCATATGTTTGCAATGTGCATCAGCAGAGTGCCATCTCTAATAGGTGAATACAAGTACAAGGTATAACTATAAATTTTACAGTGCAAAAATAAACATGTATATTTTGAGCATTCTTGAAAAAAAAGAAGAAAAGAGCAGAAGGATTATGCTTTTCAGTGTCTGAAAGATAAGCAAATAAATGATCTATTTACAATGATGGTGTGAACTCTATACAATTTGAATGCAATATCTCTATTGTGAAACGCTGTCAAATTACAAAAAGTACTATTACTTAGGCTTAAACAAGTGCCTCAATCACAGTACTATAGATTGACTTGTAATGAACAACAACATACGTACACAAGGTGCATCGGCATAGTGAAGACACTAATAAGTAACTACAATTCCAGGGTACAACTGTAAATTTCACAGTGCAAATAGTAAAGTATATTAGTACAAACAGAACTTGCTTTTTACACAGAATTTATACTTCGGGTACAATACAAATAATGGAAATATGAAAATGACTCTTTGTACAGAAAATGTGCAATACAGCGCAGAACATCATGTAATAGACTGATTATTTCCTGTTAGGCACATGTGACATGAGAAAAAAAAACACCGTGTAACATTAACAATTAATTGAAATACTATCAAAACGTTTGCTCCGCACCATGAGCATAAAACTTAAGACATGTAATCTTGACCCACCATACGAAATGTGCCGAACATAAATTTCACAGTGCAATTAGGAAAGTACATTAGTATATACAAAACTGAGCTTTTGACAGTAACTATGCTTCAGGTACAGTACACATATTTCAATGATGAACAATAACTCTTTGTACAACAAAAGTGCTAAACCTCGCAGAACATTGCGTAATCGACTGATCATATCCCTTTAGGTACATGTAACATGATCAAAAACCACACTGTGCAAAATTAATAATTAAATTGGAACACTATCAAACATTTGCTCAGCACCGTGAGCATAAGCCATATATTATAAAGCCCGGCAAACATAAGGAAAGTGCCGAACATAAAACTTTAAAAACTTATTCTAAGTGCCTGTGGTGTAACAAGAAACTCACCTACAGGACCTTGTTGGTGAGAAACATGCAGACGTGCAGTAACATTAGGCAGCAATGATGATGAGGGCACCTAAGAACACGATAATCACAAAACTAGACTTTAGTTAGTCCAAACAATTTCACAGAAGTCAGAACAATAGTCTAAGGTCTTCTGATGGACCAGAAACCCATTGACGAAAAGGTGACCACACTGACATAAAGTGTGAAATTCGATTCGCAGCTTTAGCAACAGTGAAAACAAGCCTCAAGCGTGAAATCAGTCTGTTTCGGAACTCACTGCACATCGCAGCTCCCGCCTGAAAGATGGTAGGCTGTATAGGGGTGGAACGAAGCTGTTGATAGTAGCAAAAAATCACATGTTTTGCTAATATGAATACATAAGCACATGACTCTGACATAGGAATAGGCGGAGTACTTAAACTGAGTAGCGTGCTATAGGCTGAGAATGAGAGATCATTAGTACTAAGGCATTGTGAAGTTGTGAAGGTCAGATGTAACAAGGGAAGAAGTACTGTGCAATGTTGATACACATGATCTACATCCGCAATCGTAGAGCAAATCATGCAATTAGGCGAATCAACAAGCGTCATCCTGAATAATTTGGTAGGAACTAGTAACCGCCGATGAAGAAACAACCATTGGATGTTTCTTTCTGCTGGAACAGATAGTGGCGAATTCGACATGGACCACACTTGTGAAAGGGCGACATTCGGAACATCTGGAATCATCAATGGTGTAGCATACAGTGGATCAATGAGACAACGGTAAAGACACGAGATAGAAAAGCTGGAGAGAGGAAGTGATGAGCCCCGAACGGAAAGGAAAAAGAGAAGATGAAGAGAGGCAGAGGGAACAAGAGTTAACCCAGCTTGAGAGGCAAGGTTAGGGAAGAGGGTAGGGATTGAAGAACGGAAGGAATCATGCAGCGAAAGAGAGGAAGCGGAGGGGGAGGAGGGGGACAGATCAGAGAAGGGTTTCCAAGAAAGATCTGGAGAAATTAGATCCTGAACAGATACTATTCCGGCGGGGAGCCAGGAAAGGTCAGTAAAGTAGGGAGCATTAGGGGGATGAAGGATGGAAGAAAAGAACAGGGGCTCAGCTAATAGTTCAGTGATGGAAGCCGGTGGAGCACGGAAGAGGGGTAAATAACGGTGAAAGGAAAGGGCCTCTTTGTAGAAAGGGGAAAGTTTAGAATGGAAAAAAGGAGATTGATCCATTAGAAGATACATGATGAAAGTGATTCGGGGATTCCTAGGCGATATCATGACATCTCTAACGAACGTAACTGGCGACTCTGGTGCACTTAGTAGCTGCAGGAAAGAAACCACTTTAGTGCTTTATAGTAGGTGCGAACTTCCAGCAGTAAAATACCTCCATCAGTGACTCGACGACAAAGAGTGGAGACCTGGATCCAATGGTACCTGTTTCATATTATCGTTGAGATGATTCGAGGGATTTCATTGAGGTGATAGATGGGCATACGTTCTGCTGACCATGCGTATAGGCATGGTGAAAGAATATAAGTCTGAACTATTCTAGCTCTTGAGAAGTAAGAAGTACAACTGGGAACCTCGCAGGATGGCAGCAGTTCGAGTAAGGCGTGTTCTAAGAGCATTCCATGTTTCATTTTGAGCAGAAAGACGGACTCCGAGATGGACCCCAAGGAATTTTTGGGATGAAGCAGTCCATGAGGCACCCCATGGGGTGTCAGTCTTGGAGGCCCACGCTCCGCTCCATAGGCCTGCACTCTTTGATGTATTAAGTGATGCCCCTGAACATGAAGAATATTGATCGTAAATCTGGAGCAAGATGTCGAATTGAGCGTCTGTCCTTACACAAAGGTCGCGTCATCGGCATATGCAGAGTATGTCACAGAAAAGTGCCTAGTACTTGCAGTAGGCTGTGGCAGTGCATCTATAAAGGCTCGATGAACAGACCGAAGAAACGGCTCAAATGCAATGGCAAAGAGCTGCCCAGAAAGTGGGCAACCCTGCCGAATGCCTCGCCGAAAAGGAATAGGTGCAGTCAAGAAGGCGGCCGTCTTGACATGGAAAGCAGCGTCCTGATAAAGGGCAAGAATAGAGGTAACAAAAGCAAAAGGAAAGCCGAAAGCAATAAGAACAGCAGAAAGATACGAATGTGAGATATTGTCGAAAGCAGCTCTTTGGTCAAGATAAGAGAGGGCAAGTGGTTCAGAGTTAGTACGAGCCAGATGTAGGAGATCTCGAAGGAGATTGAGATTAGAAGTGATGGACCGACCAGGGACCGTGTAGGTCTGGTTGGGAGAAAGAAGAAATGGAAGAACTTGGTTGAGTCGACTGGAAAGGAGTTTAGTGAAGAGTTTATAGTCAATGTTTAGTAGCAAGATAGGACGCCAGTTTCCCAAGTCAAGCAGATCGCCTTTCTTGAGAAATAACACCATATGAGCCTCTGTGAAACCCCTTGGTAGAGAAGAGGAAGAAAGAGCAGCATTGAAAGCGGCGAGACAAACGGAAGCAACGAAGGGAGAAAAGTACGGTTGAAAAGAGTCGGAAGGCCATCTGGACCTAGGACAGCATGGGAATTTAGAGAGGCAAGAGTGGTCCGAAGTTCAGTCTGGGAAATAGGTTATAAAAGGGAATCAGAGAGATTGGAAGGAACTTAGGGAAGAGCAGAGAGTAAAGTAGCAGAAGCAGAAACAGAAGTCTGAGGAGTTTCACTGTGCTTGATAGTAAAATATCGACGAACCTGAGAGCATACTGCATCCGGATCAGAGGTGATTTCACCATCAGGCCGCCGAAGTAGTCGAAGCTGATGCGACGAGCGGCGTTTTTCTTCTAACGCGGATAAAAACTCAAAGGAGCAGTCCTCTGGTGATAGATGTTGTAGACGGAGACGAAGAATTACCTGACGTGCACGAGGCTCAAGAAGTTCTCTGAGATCCGCTTGGTATGCTCTATACATGGGATGACTCGCACCAAGCTGTAACAGGATGTTTCGGAGATTTTGCTCTTCCATGGAGCGCTTCGTGCTGTCGGAGAAGGAATGACGTCTGAGAAGATAAATTAGGTAAGATTTTACCTCGAGCCAGTAATTGATGGCACAAGGTGCAGTGGACAGGCCCTCTCGCATATGATCAAGAAGATCTCTGATCTCGGTGCACAGATTCTCATCAGCTAGGAGAGAAGTGTCTAGTGTCCATGACCGAGGCCTAACATGAAGACGAGATGAAGAGCTACAGGAGATAGTGATGGCACAGTGATCTGATGAGGCTGTAGGAGAGTGCATACAATCCGTTGTAATGGGCAATAACGGAGCAGAAGCCTAAAATCGATACAGCCTGGCAGAAAGAGAAGAGCATGCAGCTCTCCAGGTGTGGGAAATGGATGTCGGATGCAATCGTCGGAACACGTCATGTAAATCAAAATCAGACACTAATGATCGCAATTGCTCCACAAGACGTGTACGATGTTCAATCCTCGAAGGAGCGCGATCGAGCTCTGGTTGAAGTGCACAGTTAATATCTCCTCCAATTAGCACATGATCTGATGGTAGAGCTGACTGAAGTGCCGTGCGGAGTGACGAAAATAACAACGTTAGATGTGTAGATGAACATGGAATATATATGTTGAAAACTAAATATCGTTGTCCATCTAGGACGAAAGTGATTCTCTGCAATAAATCTCGGAACAGGTTATGAACTTTAACGGAGGAGAGTGCTTGACGAAATCTATTATGTACTCCAATCACTAAACCTCCACGAACAGAGAGTCTAAACGCTTGATGAAACTGATAGTCCCATCTCCTCCACCGATGGAAGGGTGAAGTGGAGAGACAATTTGTCTCTTGCAAAAGTAGGAGATCTGCGTTGAGGTAGTGGACGTCTTCATACGCTAAAGCATTCGCCAAAGGAGTACACATACCCCGACTATTCAGTGAGACTATCTTGAACAGAAGAGTCTGACGATGGTTGGAGGATGTTGTCGGCCGCGTTCTGTAACTTGGCGAGACGGCTACGGAACTTCTTTGCCCAGAAGGGACCACCCAGATCTATCTCCGGAATGGTACGTAAATTAGAATGTATCGCCAACATTTCATTCATGGTGCCAGACAGAGAGTAAGTGTAACTTTCCAAAAAATTGCGAGACAGCTTGTCTCTACGGTGGCTAGTTAGGAACCTACTCCCCAGACACAGGTGTCTGTGGAAGAGAGGATGCCTCTAGAATATGTAAAAAGTTTTCACACCTCTGGAAACGAAGAGTATGTAGTTACACCTTTTTTTTTTATTATTATTGGAGGTTTAACGACCACCGTGAGCAACTCAATGGGCTATAAGCAGTCACCCGTCCCTAGTTTAGGGTCACTGGTTCCAGGGAAGGGAGAGAGCCAGTGCCGTAAGACAAACACAACATCCATGCCTGACCGGGATTCGAACCCGGATCCCTTACGGACGAACGATCAGAGGACAGCGCCTTAGACCATTGCGCCACCGAGGCGGCAGTTACACCTTCAATGATCCGGCCATAAGGAAGAAGAGCGGCAATCAAGAGATCATCTGAAACCTCAGGTGGACCTGGTGAGAAGCTTACAACAACGGAACTCTGTGAAACAGGTTCGGCATGGATGTGACGATCACCAATTGAGATGCCCTTGGTCAGTACATGTAGGGAATGGGCAGGAGTAGAGAAGTAAACAACTACTTTGTAAGGCTTCTTGCCCACATGAGTTATGGCTGATGCAGGAACAATCTCTCGAAGAGCAGCAGTATATGCAGTAAGTTTTGTATTTCTCAGGCTTGGAAACACAACACCATTCTCCATAGTTTGAAGGAATTTCAGCCCAGGAGGGGTATCTTTTTAAAGACAACCTCAATGACTTCGGCATTATGCGTCATCTTAAATTGTCCAGGAGAAAAAGAAAACTGGGAAGGTCCAGACTTAGATGCGGTTACGTCAGCATATGAGAGGGCAGTTGTACGTTGCTTTGGAGACGATTCCGGCATGGAGGGCGAAACATCCATGGCGTCCTCATTAGCTTTCGGAGAGGATATCGTATCGCCTCTGGGAGACTTGGAAGAAGAGGCGATATCCGATGGTAAGGCAGCAACAGAAGGCTGCTAGGAGGAGTGGTTTATCGAGATAGACTCGTCATTGGTAGTAGTATTTAGAGAAGCTGTTATCGGTAGATCATCATTTCCGGTAGCAAGGGTTAGGACGTCATTCTCCTCGGATGCCGCCATTTGCAATGGCGAGGAGAAGCTAGCACTTAGCCAGCTTGGCCAAGGCAGAAAAATAAGGTAAATTAATCAAAATAAGCACTAACCAGCTCGGCAGGCATATAAAAAGAAACACTGAACCTTCACACACGCCGCCCCGGTGGCGCAGTGGTCTAAGGCGATGGCCTCTGATCATTCGTCCGAAGGGGTCCGGGTTCGAATCCCGGTGAGGCATGGATGTTGTGTTTGTCTTACGGCACTGGCTCTCTCCCTTCCCTGGAACCAGTGACCCTAAATTAGGGACGGGCGACTGCTTATAGCCCATTGAGTTGCTCACGGTGGTCGTTAAACCTCCAATCAAAAAAAAAAAAAAAAAAAAAAAAAAGAACCTTCACACACAACACACACACGAAATAGAACACTGACAACGAAGAAAAATAACACACACCGACGAAAACTTGAGGAGCACAGAAAAACACAACTAAATCACCGTGAGCAACTCAATGGGCTATAAGCAGTCGCCCGTCCCTAATTTAGGGTCACTGGTTCAAGGAGAGGGAGAGAGCCAGTGTCGTAAGACAAACACAACATCCATGCCTCGATGGGATTCGAACACGGACCCCTTTCGGACGAATGATCAGAGGCCATCGCTGAGACCACTGCGCCACCGGGGCGGCTCAAAACCGTTATTTTACATGTAGAAAAAATTACATAGTGTGTTCTATTACATAGTGTCTTCTTTCCAAAGCCATAAAGAGATTAAGAGCAACGTACGTCACAAATTAAGCATTGAAAAATTTTATTTTACATGTTCAAAAAATTACATAGTGTTTTCTTTCCAAAGCCCCAAAGTCCGAAAGGGGTCCGGGTTCGAATCCCGGTGAGGCATGGATGTTGTGTTTGTCTTACGGCACTGGCTCTCTCCCTTCCCTGGAACCAGTGACCCTAAATTAGGGACGGGCGACTGCTTATGGCCCATTGAGTTGCTCACGGTGGTTGTTAAACCTCCAATAAACAAAAAAAAGAAGCCCCAAAAAGATTAAGTGCGACGTACGTCACAACCGCATATAAATTATAGGCGTATACTATATATACGTACACACACGGCGTACGTATAATATATATATGTACACTATATATATATAGCCCCCTCCAACAAGAATCCCTGTGTGCGCCACTGGGATGCCGTCCCGCAGGCTGTACCTTGCTTAACCATTGTGCAGATCGTTTCCGATTATCATAAAAGACCCACTTCTCGTCGAAGGTGACGATTCGATGCAGTTCCTGTTCATTCCTGGCAAGCAGCGACGGGCAGATTTCCGAACGCCTCGTTTTGTTGGCACTTATCAGCTCATGCGGTAGCCACATGTCCAGATTTTTGACCTTACCAGAGCAGCCAGAAGCCGAACAACTGTCGTGTAGTGGACACCTACCTCTACTACTATATCCCGACACATTTTTCGGGGGTCCGCTTTCATCACACGAAACATGTCCAGGTTTTTGACCTTACCCAGCGCAGCCAGACGCCGAACAACTGTGGGGTGAACATCGTCAGAAACAGCAACAGGTCGGTGACCAAGTGCTTCGTTTTGCAGGTCCGTATCTCCGCTTCAACCACACGTAACAGAACATCGTCAGAAACAGCAACAGGTCGGTGACCACGTGCTTCGTTTTGCAGGTCCGTATCTCCGCTTCAACAACACGTAACAGAACATCGTCAGAAACAGCAACAGGTCGGTGACCATGTGCTTCGTTTTGCAGGTCCGTATCTCCGCTTCAACCACACGTAACAGAACATCGTCAGAAACAGCAAAAGGTCGGTGACCACGTGCTTCGTTTTGCAGGTCCGTATCTCCGCTTCAACCACACGTAACAGAACATCGTCAGAAACAGCAACAGGTCGGTGACCACGTGCTTCGCTTTACAGGTCCGTATCTCCGCTTCAACCACACGTAACAGAACATCGTCAGAAACAGCAACAGGTCGGTGACCACGTGCTTCGTTTTGCAGGTCCGTATCTCCGCTTCAACCACACGTAACAGAACATCGTCAGAAACAGCAATAGGTCGGTGACCACGTGCTGCGTTTTGCAGGTCCGTATCTCCGCTTCAACCACACGTAACAGAACATCGTCAGAAACAGCAACAGGTCGGTGACCACGTGCTTCGTTTTGCAGGTCCGTATCTCCGCTTCAACCACACGTAACAGAACATCGTCAGAAACAGCAATAGGTCGGTGACTCCGCTTCAACCACACGTAACAGAACATCGTCAGAAACAGCAACAGGTCGGTGACCACGTGCTTCGTTTTGCAGGTCCGTGTCTCCGCTTCAACCACACGTAACAGAACATCGTCAGAAACAGCAACAGGTCGGTGACCACGTGCTTCGTTTTGCAGGTCCGTATCTCCGCTTCAACCACACGTAACAGAACATCGTCAGAAACAGCAACAGGTCGGTGACCACGTGCTTCGTTTTGCAGGTCCGTCTCTCCGCTTCAAACACACGTAACAGAACATCGTCAGAAACAGCAACAGGTCGGTGACCACGTGCTTCGTTTTGCAGGTCCGTATCTCCGCTTCAACCACACGTAACAGAACATCGTCAGAAACAGCAACAGGTCGGTGACCACGTGCTTCGTTTTGCAGGTCCGTATCTCCGCTTCAACCACACGTAACAGAACATCGTCAGCAACAGCAACACGTCGGTGACCACGTGCTTCGTTTTGCAGGTCCGTATCTCCGCTTCAACCACACGTAACAGAACATCGTCAGAAACAGCAACAGGTCGGTGACCACGTGCTTCGTTTTGCAGGTCCGTATCTCCGCTTCAACCACACGCAACAGAACATCGTCAGAAACAGCAACACGTCGGTGACCACGTGCTTCGTTTTGCAGGTCCGTATCTCCGCTTCAACCACACGCAACAGAGCATCGTCAGAAACAGCAACACGTCGGTGACCACGTGCTTCGTTTTGCAGGTCCGTATCTCCGCTTCAACCACACGTAACAGAACATCGTCAGAAACAGCAACACGTCGGTGACCACGTGCTTCGTTTTGCAGGTCCGTATCTCCGCTTCAACCACACGTAACAGAACATCGTCAGAAACAGCAACAGGTCGGTGACCACGTGCTTCGTTTTGCATTTCCGTATCTCCGCTTCAACCACGCGTAACAGAACATCGTCAGAAACAGCAACAGGTCGGTGACCACGTGCTTCGTTTTGCAGGTCCGTCTCTCCGCTTCAAACACACGTAACAGAACATCGTCAGAAACAGCAACAGGTCGGTGACCACGTGCTTCGTTTTGCAGGTCCGTATCTCCGCTTCAACCACACGTAACAGAACATCGTCAGAAACAGCAACACGTCGGTGACCACGTGCTTCGTTTTGCAGGTCCGTATCTCCGCTTCAACCACACGTAACAGAACATCGTCAGAAACAGCAACACGTCGGTGACCACGTGCTTCGTTTTGCAGGTCCGTATCTCCGCTTCAACAACACGTAACAGAACATCGTCAGAAACAGCAGCAGGTCGGTGACCACGTGCTTCGTTTTGCAGGTCCGTATCTCCGCTTCAACCACACGTAACAGAACATCGTCAGAAACAGCAACACGTCGGTGACCACGTGCTTCGTTTTGCAGGTCCGTATCTCCGCTTCAACCACACGTAACAGAACATCGTCAGAAACAGCAACACGTCGGTGACCACGTGCTTCGTTTTGCAGGTCCGTATCTCCGCTTCAACCACACGTAACAGAACATCGTCAGAAACAGCAACAGGTCGGTGACCACGTGCTTCGTTTTGCAGGTCCGTATCTCCGCTTCAAACACACGTAACAGAACATCGTCAGAAACAGCAACAGGTCGGTGACCACGTGCTTCGTTTTGCAGGTCCGTATCTCCGCTTCAACCACACGTAACAGAACATCGTCAGAAACAGCAACAGGTCGGTGACCACGTGCTTCGTTTTGCAGGTCCGTATCTCCGCTTCAACCACACGTAACAGAACATAGTCAGAAACAGCAACAGGTCGGTGACCACGTGCTTCGTTTTGCAGGTCCGTATCTCCGCTTCAACCACACGTAACAGAACATCGTCAGAAACAGCAACAGGTCGGTGACCACGTGCTTCGTTTTGCAGGCCCGTATCTCCGCTTCAACCACACGTAACAGAACATCGTCAGAAACAGCAACAGGTCGGTGACCATGTGCTTCGCTTTGCAGGTCCGTATCTCCGCTTCAACCACACGTAACAGAACATCGTCAGAAACAGCAACAGGTCGGTGACCACGTGCTTCGTTTTGCAGGTCCGTATCTCCGCTTCAACCACACGTAACAGAACATCGTCAGAAACAGCAACAGGTCGGTGACCACGTGCTTCGTTTTGCAGGTCCGTATCTCCGCTTCAACCACACGTAACAGAACATCGTCAGAAACAACAACAGGTCGGTGACCACGTGCTTCGTTTTGCAGGTCCGTATCTCCGCTTCAACCACACGTAACAGAACATCGTCAGAAACAGCAACAGGTCGGTGACCACGTGCTTCGCTTTGCAGGTCCGTATCTCCGCTTCAACCACACGTAACAGAACATCGTCAGAAACAGCAACAGGTCGGTGACCACGTGCTTCGTTTTGCAGGTCCGTATCTCCGCTTCAACCACACGTAACAGAACATCGTCAGAAACAGCAACAGGTCGGTGACCACGTGCTTCGCTTTGCAGGTCCGTATCTCCGCTTCAACCACACGTAACAGAGCATCGTCAGAAACAGCAACAGGTCGGTGACCACGTGCTTCGTTTTGCAGGCCCGTATCTCCGCTTCAACCACACGTAACAGAACATCGTCAGAAACAGCAACAGGTCGGTGACCACGTGCTTCGTTTTGCAGGCCCGTATCTCCGCTTCAACCACACGTAACAGAACATCGTCAGAAACAGCAACAGGTCGGTGACTATGTGCTTCGTTTTACAGGTCCGTATCTCAGCTTCGAAACTTCACAAACCATCACAGAATGGTTCGTTCGTTGGATGTATTCTCCCCAAACTCTTTGTTAACGTTTCGAGCTGCAATTCCTGCAGAATGGCCCTGTTTTAATTCATACAGGAAGATGACGCTCAAATCCGGCGTCTGCATGTTTCTTTTGCAATGCACGTTACGTCCAAACAAACCACGCCTGAACCTTGTTCTTCACACACGTGCTAACTATTTATAGTAACTCTGTAATACCTGTACCTGTGGGCCGCTGTTGTGGGGGCCTGTCACCTCTACTCGTTCGCACTGGACATTTCATTCGCATCAACCCAATATTTACCCTGCTGGCCACCCAAAATGCAACATCTAGAAAGAAGCATCCGATTGGACTGAAATTCGCAGCATGCGTCGCCCGCGAGAGGACATGCAAACGATTAGCATTGCAGGGCATATACAAATCATGTGCGCCCGGCACGCCACCGAGAAACACTATAAGAAGGGTGCACAGAAGGCGGGGTGTAAGTAGTGGAAGTGTGTTGTGCTGCCGAACCTATGCGTGGGAAGCTTCCTGATGCCTCATCGCAGAATACGGCAGTCATTCCAGCACGTTTCGGAGTTCGACACAGGACGAATAGTGGCTTATCGCGACAGCGGTTTATCATACCGAGACATCGGCGCCCTTGTGGGACGACATCCAGCCACAGTGGGGCTAGTAGGGATTCGGTGGGTGCTGGAGGGACGGACGGACGGACGTGAGTGATTGCCGCAGCCGCGGCACACCACCAAACGAGAAGACTGGCATGTTGTGCGGCGGGCATCAACGGCTCACACCGCCACACCACGAACGTTAGCGCAAGAATTAGGGTGTGTTGCGCAACAACCTGCGTCAGCACGGACCGTTCGACGTCGTCTGAAGAAGCGGGGACTTGTCGCACGGCGCCCATTGCTCCGATTACCATTGTCGTTTCACCACCGGCGAGTGCGGCGGCAGTGGGCCGTTGAACGCCGCACCTCGACTACGGAGTGGCACGACATTGTGTTCTCCGACGAATCCCGCTTCTGCTTGCAACACCACGTTGGTCGGATTCGCGTGTGGCGGCACCGCGGCGAGAGACTGTATGACGCCTGCAATATGCATCGCCGTACCGGTCCGTCGCCTGGCGTTATGGTTTGGGGCGCAATTGGATAAGGCACCTTTGGTACGCATCGCCGGTGCATTCAACAGCTACCGCTACATCTCCGACGTTTTGGAGCCTATAGTCCTCCCTTACCTGCAGGACCTGCCAGCTGCCACGTTTCAACAGTACAATGCGCGCCAGCACGTGACACGCAACGTGCAACAATTCTTCACGGCCCACAAGGTGTCACTGCTGTCGTGGCCCGCCTGTTCTTCCGATATGTCGCCCATCAAACACCTCTGGTCGCTGATCGGCAATCGAGTGGCCCGGCAAGCACCACCCGCGGCTACGCCTGATGAACTGTGGCAACGTATGGAAGCAGCCTGCACCGACGTACCCCAAGCCCACATCCAAAGCCTCTGTCGTTCGATGCCGCGGTGTGTAGCGGCCGTTATTGCCAGCCATGGGGGCCACACAAACTATTGATGTCTGCGTGTTCCGCATGCCGCACGGGCCTGTAAGCTCAATCGTTTCATCTTTGTATCTGTTGTTATGTGTCCAGTAAATCTGGCTTTGCTATCTCGTGTCCTTCTTGGTGTTGCATTTTGGGTGGCCAGCAGTTTACATACAAAGAGGCCAGTTTTCAGCTAAATAGTTATAATCATTATTTTTGGGTGCTCCTAGAGAATGACTAGGTGAACAAGGAAGGAAAAACGTAAAAGCAAGAACTCATAGCTGTAATATAATAGTATCTGAGAGAAATTGGGTTGGAGCCAAAGGAAAATCATGAGCATATGTTGGCAACACTAGGGAAAGATGTTCCGCCATACAGTACAGTAGAGAAGTGGGTAGAGGAGGTGAAGCGTGGGAGAAAGAGTGTGGATGATGACATTAGCTCAGGCAGATCCTCTGACGCTATTACCTAAGAAAAAGTGGATAAGGTGCTTGAAACAGAACAGCAAAATATACGTTTAACGGTCAGTCAGATTAATAAGATATTACACATTTCAAAATAATACTGTTAAGAGTAATGTGACAGAGCATTTGGCAATAACAAAGGCTATTGCTCGTTGGTCCAACAACTCCTGTCAGCTGAGCAAACGCTGATCAGACGGAATATGTCACGAGATAATCTTTAACTCTTTGATGTCAATTCCGAAAAATGACTTTTATTTTGGATATTTAACGAGTATCGCCGGCAACTTAATGTTCCATAAGCAGTCGCCCTTCCATTTTTGTGGCCATTGGTTCCAGGGTAGGAGGAGAGCTACTGCCTTAAAGCAAACACATCATCTGTGCTTCACCCGGAATTCAAGCCCAAACCCATCTTGGACGAATGATCAAAAGCCAACACTCCGTAACACTCGGCCACCAGGGCTGCCCGAAGAATTTATGTAGTGACTCGTAACAGGATGGACACACTGCTGTACCTCAGTATCAAAATAACAGTCAAAGCAGTGGAAGTACGGTGGCTCACCCACTCCAGAAAAAGCTAAGTCTGTCACTTTGGCTGAAAAGATCATGGCAACAGTTTTCTGGTGATGATGGATAACCTTGCAAAGTGCCAAACAATCACCGGAACCTATTGTGCTAACTTATAAAGGAAACTTGTACGCATATGAAGGAAAAACGCCGAGGAAAGCTAATCAAAGGAGTATTGTTTCATAAGATTATTTCCCAAGCCACTAATCAACAGTTACCATGACCACAATCATAAATGTGTGTTTCAACTGGTACCACAACTGACCTACTCGCCTGACTTTGCGCTCCCAAGCTACCATTTTTTCCCGAATCTCAAAATGGATTTGTCTGGTGTGCATTTTGGAAAGGTCTAGTACGTACTGATCCTGTGGAAACCTGTTTTGACAGCCTTGATAAATCCTTTTATTTGAAGGGCCTTGGAACACTACTGGAAAAGTTGTGTGGACCTTCAAAGGGACTATGTAGAAAAATAGGACTACTGCATTTTCCCACGACCATTCCCTCACGGGCAGGCCGAGAACTTTCGGGGCACCCTTATATACATATTCAGTCAGAGTACCTTAGACGCGAGTTTTCCCAAGTCATGATTCCTCTCAAGAAAACTCATAATTTTGAATGCGGAAAACGAAAATTGCTTGAAGAATTATTAATGAATCTGTTCACTCATAAAAATGTATGGATTTTGTGCACATGTGAAAGATAGCTACTAGAGGATTTTATCTTTTTCCACAGCTCTTGCATTTTTCAGAGAAAATTAAAATTCTCAAAATATATTTTGTGTCGAAGATTTTGGTTGGCTGAGCAACTAGTTTTGATTCCGTTTCCACTGAACATGTTGAAATGGGAGCTTTGTCAGTCAGAGTACCCTAGACACGAGTTTTGATATTACTTAATCTAATCATTGTGTTGTAATTACTTAATCTAATCATCAAAAAGTGAAAAAACGTCTGCAGTGACTTTATACGTGTCGGTTGCTTCTCTAGATTTTCACGAACTTGGCGATAAACATAATAACACTAAACTGAAATCTTGAGTGAAAGTTATTTGGAATTCTGGATTTTTTTCTTTTTGAAGGTCTTACGAGAAGCGAGTAAATTTAATTTTTGTACGCAAAATGTCAGTGGAGAACAGAAAAAAAGGGAACTTTCTTTCTCTATATATGAATATTTTTAAGGCACCCACTAAAAGATTGATGAAGCTGAAGCAATTAATTGACGACACGATGCGCATTGAAAGTTCAATATAATCATTTATACAAATAGATCAGCTTGGTGTGAAAAATTAATTTCTCAGATTAAAAACTTCACAAAAATAAGCTTCCAGACATTAACCCTTTGTAAAAGTTTGGCTATGAAAAAGCCCGCCTTTAGAAGCACATACGTTCCAAAGGTCATCTTAAGCTGAAACCCTCTTGTCATTCTATAGAAATTTCATCTTCCTGAAATTCAAATTTTAAAAAGCTGCTCTTTACACTTCAAAGAACAGTCCTATATCTAATTCAGTGAAAGAAGAATGGGATTTGAATCGAGACCTTTGCTAAAAATTAAACACTAACATGTAGCATGAATTGAGATAATTGTATTAACTTTTAATTCATGACACTAGTAGCTGTCATGAATTGAGACCTTTGTTAAAAATTAGACAATTAAAGGCATCAAAGAATGATCTGAATGAACAAATTCAGTCTGAAAGGATCACCAAATGAAAGGTCCGATTTTAGTTTGCTTACTTTTTAATTATTCATTTATTTATTTTTGTTTTCTTTCGGGATTCAACGACCACCATGTCCAACTATAAGGCCCGTGCGCTCTCGCCCGTCCCTAATTTGGAGCCACTGGGTCTGGAGGGAAGGGGAACGTGGATGCTTACCCGTATCATTTTACTCTTTTTTTTTTTTTTTTTTTTGATTGGAACATTTTACTCTTTTTTTTTTTATTGGAGGTTTAACGACAACCATGCGAAACTCAATGGGCTATAAGCAGTCGCCCGTCCCTAATTTAGGGCCATTGGTTCCAGGGAAGGTTTCAAAATCGCTTTATTCTAATTTATCATAAGAAAACATAAAAGGGAGACGTACAGTATTGGGCGTCTGGAAAGAGCCAGTGCCTTAAGACAAACACAGCATCCATGCCTCACGGAATTCGAACCCCTTTCGGACGAATGATCAGAGGCCATCGCTTAGACCACTGCGTCACTGGGGCGGCAGTATTGATTTTTACTTTGCATGTATTATGAAGTTAAATGCATGAAGAAACAATGCTACAAGCACGTTTTTAAAGCAGCAATATTTGAATAAGCAATTAAATGTGTGCAAATGTTTAACTTTGTTTGACTTTAGATTCAGTTGAACATCTATCTATACGTCCAATTAGAAAATTTTTGTCATATTGTTTTAGGTCTTATTGCCTTTAAAAAGAACAGTGCAGCGCTAGTAGTACTGGCCGGCCCATCCAAGGTGTGTCCGGGTTTGAGGCCCGGTGGTTGGTGTGCTTGTCCGATGGCGTTTGCTCTGTCGCCTATATGGAACCAGTGATCCAAAATTAAGAACGTGACTGCTTATATTCCTTTGAGCTTCTCATGGTGGTAGTTAACTCCCTCCCCCTCCATCCAAAAAAGAAAAAAAAATACTGAAGATATACTTGTATGATTTAGCAGACCTCACATACAAAAACATCAATGTTGTGCAGAAAGTATTGTCATTTCTCAGGTATCTGTCCTAAAAGTTTGATAATCGACTGCGGCCGCCTCAAATTGGAACGTTAATTCCTTAAAGAATTTTTTTTTCGCTGATTCCACAGCTCCTCATTTCTTTTAGCAGAACCAGAATTCATACTATTTTTCAGAATAATTCTAAAGTACGTTAACTTTTGCACGTACTTTGTAAAACTTGCTATAAAATTATTGGAGCTGTATCTAATCTTCTTTCCTTAGGCATCAGTTTTGTTGCAAACTTATTTTCCTGGGAAATTTTAGATTTGTAGTTCAGTGTAGAGAAATGCGTAAGTAATCCGAATGCGGAAGTGCGATAATATGGGAGTTATATGTTTCAATTGTTTTAAATCATTTCTGGCGCAAACCTTCGAAAAAAAAAGGGTTAAAAACCGTCGCAAAACTATTTATCTTTAAGCATGTGAAAGTGGAATACAAAAAGAGTGGACTTTTGGCTGCCTTCAAAGTTATACCATGATGAAAGAAACGGAGACAAGATAATTCATTTTATGACGTTATAATAAAAGAAACAGAAGAACTATATTTCTTTCTCCTCCGTCAGGAAATACCAGCTCTGTTGACGGCGATCTACTGAAGTGTGAAATCGAAGGCCATGCTCAAGACCTTCACATAAAACGGCATATGAAAAACATGAGTCCTTGAATGACGATAGAAAAGGAATTCCTTCCTCATATTTTTGCGCCATCATAAAATACCTTTCGATAGCAGATTGTTTTTCTTCCTGTGATTTACTTTAATCAACCTTTTTGGAAGTAATATGAGAAATCCCTCATGAATGGGTTCAGATATTTTGAGGAAATCGTAACTGTACAGAAGTTGTCATGGCATAACGAAAAAACTCTCCACAGTAACAGTATCTTACGGCATGGTAGAATCTTAGAATTTCCAAAGCCAATACTGCCTCCAGTGAATTTTAAAAGATGAATTGGCTACACTCTCATTTTTATAGGCATTGTAACATGGTACACCATGTAAAAGCGACTTATTCTAAAGAGATATGAACTTCATTATGAAGTTCAAATGAATCAGAAATACATTATTATCACCATCAAAAGAAATTTTCTGATGAATTATTGAATCCAAGGAACATGAAAATTTAGGCCAAGAAGTAATTGAGAACCACAGTGCTGGATTATACGTGACAATCTGGTTAATAATAAAGAAAGAACGAAATCCATTTTTCGCACCTTACCAAATATTGAATTTATTAATATGTGAAATTAACTACAACTTTTAATTTAGTTTCCAAAATAATTTTTAATATATGCCACCAGTTTGACTGATCTTTCCGAGCGTCAGAGTATATAAAGATATTACTAAATTTAACGTAACTCTCAAGATCTTTCGACGGACTGTGCCCCACAGTTATTGCTTCAGCAATTTTGACGCATGTTAAAGATTTTTCCATCATAGCAAAACACGATGAGGGAGTTTGAGCTATATGACAATAACAAAAAATAGGACGCTGAACTCGTTTTAATGTGGGTATACTCTGCGCTCCAAACAAAACTCCAAAGAAACAAAACGCTTGGAAGATTTCTGATGACAAAATAGTTTATTTATGCTTCGGAAGAGGCAAGTGTTGCGGTTGTGGGAGATGAAGCTGAATCTAAGAAAGGCCAGCGATTGGGTGTTGATCGGCAAGGGGTCTCCCCACTGTTTGCCCAATCGCTAGCTCCGAGGAAATATCGATTTCTTCATGTTATCCAATGTTTCTGGTCAACGAGGCTCATGGCTGCTTGCCTGGGGCGGAGGAGGAAATCCCATCTGCCCTCCCCCTCTGATACTGCGATCATTCGTCAGTAAGTATTTTATGGGCTTTAGATGTGGAGGTGGGGGGAAGGAAAGCTTTGAAAACAGGAAATAAATGATTGTTGTTTTCTTTGTTGGTTCTTTCTTGTTTCGGTTATATTTCTTGGAAGAAAAATACATCAACAATAGCCCGGCTTTCCTTTGTTTCTTTGTCTTTCCACTGGGAACGTTCTAACTGTTCAGCACGATTACAGGATATATTGGAAATAGTGCTGAAATTCAGATCGTAGTGAAACACTTTTCAAGCTTCATGTGTGCAGATAGATATATATGAATAAGCACGTACATATATATAAATTATGTATACATATGCATATATAAACACATAGACACCCATTCATATATTTTCTCCGCGAATTTCCTGTATCCGTAAAAAAATGGTGTTGAAAGATTCTTTAAAACTGAGGAAACAAGAGACCCATCGAAAATTTTCCAGAAAGACAAATTAAAATGTATTCCCAAAAGTAGCGTACTCATACATCAAAATAGGATGAAATATCGCAGTCCCCTTCCAAAAGAAGTTTAGGTTACAATAGTGAGCTTTAGGATAAATCTCTGCATTTTATGAAGTGAATGCAAAAAGATTTGAGGACTGTAAAGCCACAGTCCTCAAATCTTTTTGACTTTGTGACGCGCCTGCACTACAGCACCGGCTCTCCCACCTTTGTGGAACCAGTGGCGCCAAATTAGGGACGGGTGACTACTTATAGCCTTTAGAGTTGCACACGGCGATCATTAATCTTCGAAAAAAGCAAAACAAAACAAAAGTTTTCCCATGCTGTCTTAAGAGCAAGGAAATTGAATGGAAAAAGGGAAATGTAGACCATAGGCGCCGATTCTACGGGACCGGGGGAGTTTCCCCCCTACTTTTAAGGAGGGATCCGAGCCCCTCCTTGCAATTATTAAAAAAATTGCAAATTGAAGTTAAAGAAACTATAAACTTCTATATGTACTAGCGGATACCAGCGATGTACCAAAGATATGTACCAACGGGTTTTCTTTGAAGTAATTGACACCTCGGTTCAGTGCATAGCTACTAGATTTGAATCAAAAGTTTCCTAACTAAGGCTGAGCAGTTTGTTATTGGTGCACCTAATGACTTTGATGAGATTACTGCGTTCTATAAGGATGACATTAATCCAGAAAGATTGCTTTTGCCCAGAAGCATGATGATAGATATAACAACAGCTCGCAAATGCAATTACAAACTGGACAGTTTGGCCTCTGTTCTAGAGATTTTTAAAAAGGACATTTACATAAGAAGGATATGCTCCTAGAAATAGTGAAGTTGGTTCGACTGTTGCTGACGATCCCGGTATCAACTTGCACAGCTGAAAGGTCTTTCTCAAGTCTTAGGAGGATCAAGACATACCTTAGATCATCAATGAGTCAAAGACGACTAAATTCTACTGCTATTTTGAACTGTCATCGAACTCTCACAGCTATACTAGATCTGGATGAAATAGCCAACGAATTCATCTCAAGCGTGGACATAAGACGCCAAACATTTGCATTAAAAAAAAAAAAGCTTTCATGAGGTGGAGGTAAATAAATTTCATGCACTGTTTTTCAATTTATAATTTAGTACTAGGTTAAGTTTTGAAATGACAGTATAAATATCTTGTTTTTTTACGCTTTCCAACCGTAGGTTGAAGAAGCGTATATGTTCGAGCTTTGTCCGTCCGTCCGCACGATAACTCACGTGAAAATGGTTCGATTTCGACGAAATTTTAGTATGTTGTAGGGGACAGCCTGGGGACGAACCCAATTGAAAATGGGCGAAGCAGGGTCAAAGGTCAGGACATAGGAGCGGGATCCATTCCATTGCTCTTATGCGTCATAACTTGCGTAAAAAATGTTCGATTTCGATGAAATTTCAGTATGTCATATGGAACTACCTGCGGGCAAACCCTATTGAAAATGGGCGAAGCCGTGTCAGGACATAGGAGCGGGATCCATTCCATTGCTCTTATGCATCATAACTTGCGTAAAAAATGTTCAATTTCGATGAAATTTTAGTATGTGGTAGGGAACCACCTGCGGACGAACTCTATCGAAAATGGGTGAAATGGAATTAAAGGTCAGGACATAAAAGCGGGATCCATTCCATTGCCTTTATGCGTCATAACATGCGTAAATATGGTTCGATTTCGATGAAATTTTAGTATGTGGTAGGGAACCACCTGGGCACGAACCCTATTGAAAATAGGCGAAATGGGGTCAAAGGTCAGGCAGGGCATAAGAGCGGGATATATTCCATTGCCCTTATGCGCCATAACTTGCGTAAAAAATGATTCGATTTCGATGAAATTTTAGTATGTGGTAGGGAGCCACTGGGGACGAACCCTATTAAAAATAGGCGGAATGGGGTCAAAGGTCAGGACACTGGAGTGTGATCCATTCCATTGCCCTTGTGCATCATAACTTACCTAAAATGCTTGGATTGCGACAAAACTTTATCATGTTGTTCCGTAGGTATGGTCAACCGGTTCTGTTGAATATCAACGAAATAGGGTCAAAATTCATTGCACAAAAGCCAGATTTATTCCACAGCCATTATTCTTATAACTTGCGTAAAACTGCTTCTATTGCAACAAAACTTTACCATGTTGTTCCGGAGGTATAGTGAACCGGTTCTGTTGAATATCATCGAAATGGCGTCAAAGGTCAGGACACAGGAGCGAGATTTATTCCACAGCCATTATCCACATAACTTGAGTAATAATTTCTGGTATGTTGCAAAGCGTATCATAATCAATGCATTGCATGATTTTACTAACTTGTTGAGAATTAGATTCAGTTTTGATACTCCATGTATAAGTACACTAACGGAAAAAAAATCCCAACACCAAGAATTGGTTGTGTTAGATAATCGACAGTTGGTAGGCGGTTAGAGTACATCTGTAAGATGACGTCTATGCAAATTTCGCGCTCGGCGCATACGTGTGGTGCTAGTAGCGCCCCTCGGAACATGAAAAGCAGGTTTGCTGTAAATACGCGCTGTAACGTTCGTGAGCGTTAGTTATCGTTGAGATTCGACGTAGTGTGTTGATGTTAGTCAAGAATGCCTTTAAGCAGACGAAGAAGCCATTATCAACAGCTCACGGAGTTTGAACGAGGTCGTGTAATAGGGCTACGAGAAGGTGGATTTTCTTTCCGCAATATTGCAGAACGACTTGGCAGGAATGTAGCCACTGTGCATGATTGTTGGTAGCGGTAGTCAAGGGAAGGTACTGCCTCAAGAAGACCGGGTTACGGCCGGCCACGTGGCACTACTGAGAGGGAAGACCGCCGTGTACGGCGTATGGCCGTGGTGCATCGTACTGAGTCTGCGGCAGCAATTCATGCTGAAGTTGCCACCACAGTGACACAACGAACTGTTACAAATCGGTTACTTGAAGGACAGCTCCGAGCCAGACGCCCTGTAGCGTGCATTCCACTTACTCCAAACCACTGCCGTTTGCTACGTCAGTGGTGTCAAGCTAGAGCTCACTGGAGGATGGAGTGGAGATCTGTTGTGTTTTCTGATGAAAGCCGGTTCTGCCTGGGTGCCAGTGATGGCCGTTTGTTGGTTAGACGGAGGCCAGGTGAGCGCCTGCAACCAACCTGTCTGCGGCCGAGACACACTGGACCTACACCAGGAGTTATGGTCTGGGGAGCAATTTCCTATGACCGCAGGAGCACTCTCGTGGTTATCACACGCACCCTGACGGCACAGTTGTACGTCGGTCTGGTGATTCAACCTGTTGTGCTGCCATTCATGAACAGCATTCCAGGGGGTGTTTTCAAACAGGATAAAGCCTGTTGTAACCCAACATGCTCTACAGAGTGTCGACATGTTGCCGTGGCCTGCTAGATCACCAGATCTTTCTCCAATCGAGCACGTATGGGACATCATTGGACGACAACTCCAGCGTCACCCCTAACCAGCATTAACAGTCCCTGTATTGACTGACCAAGTGCAACAGTCGTGGAACTCCATCCCACAAACTGACATCCAACACCTGTACGACACAATGCATGAACGTCTGCATGCTTGCATTCAACCAACATTCTGGCGGTTACACCGGTTATTAATGTACCAGCATTTCACATTTAAAATGGCTTTTCTCGCGCTTACATTAAGCTGTGATCTTGAAACCTTAATCGATTAAATATGTTACCTATACAAATGTATTGCCGCCATTTCATTCCTCTACAACTATTTTTTCGTGGTGTTGGGATTTTTTTTTCCGTCAGTGTATTTTAGGCTTTTTTGTGTCATAGTTTTAATGTTAATTAGTTAAGTAGTTCAAAATTGTTGTAGCCACCCTAATTATAATAATAAGTTTACATCAAATAAACAATATTACTTTATTATTTATTCACTGTTGCCCCTATAATCTATAAAGATTTTTAAAAATTGCATGTCTGCAAAAACGCATCCATTGGGCCCCCAATAATTTACACAATTCGGCGCCTATGGTATAGACATAGAAAATGCATTGGGTCCCATTTTTTATACATATTGTACCTTCTCGAAATGATGTACACAAAATCCATCATTTCTTTTTAAGCTGACTGTCAGCTTAACTGTTGCTTGGACTTTGCAATGCTGTACATTACTGCTTTCATCTACTACATAACTGATAAAAATAGTTTGTTACAGAACCAATGTTCTTTCTTTTCTGAAGAAAAGGAAAAAAAACTTTTCTGCTCTAACAAAATGATTTCAGTTAGAATCTAAACTCATCACAGACCAAGCAAAAAACATGTGATAAAACAGATATGAAGAGGGAAGCCACAGATGTTATTTGACAACATTGTTTCAAATTCAGAATATTTTATATTTGTAAATCATTGAGTGTGTTCTACAACAATTCCAAATTGTGCCTTTCTTTGATGTTCACCATTCGTCAGTGCCGTCTCCTAATCGGTGATTCGCGCAGCCCTAGTGTTATTGCGGATCTTCTTAATGTTTCTCTAGCGTTTTTGATTTTGCCCAAAAAAGTCTTCAGAAAAGCGGTATTTATTTTGTATCAAACAATTGATATAGGTATTTAGGATATGTTTCTTTAGTGTCTATGAATATGAAACCAGAAACATTATATTTGATGAGAAGAATAAGAATTCGATACCAGTCTGAAAACGAAAAAGACTAAATACTATTTTACTTGACACGTGAAGCCTGTTTTTTTCTTTCTTTTTTTTTTTGATGGTTTAACGACCACTGTGAGCAGCTCAACAGGCTATAAACAGTTGCCTGTCCCTAACTTAGGGCCACTGGTTCCAGGGAAGAGAGAGAGCATGCTCAAACGAAATGAAAACGAATCATTTCTGTCAGACGTCTTACAACTCCCGTCTTGCTTCTCTGGTCACCATGCGAAAATTGTTGGAGCTTGACTGAGATCTGCGTCGGCTAGCCCATTCACCCGACCTCGCTCCTTCAGATTTCTATTTGTTCCTGTCTCTGCATAAATCGTTCAGAGGAAAGAACTTCTATTCTTTGGAAGCCTACAAAGATCAACTGGAACCATTTTTTTGGCCAAAACCCTAAAAAGACCTATAAACAACCCTGTAGGCCAAAAATCTCAAGCGATCTTATGAATGCGAGAAGTACTGGAAAATAATGGTGTCTGCATTACTTAATTAAGTGACAATAGTATGCAAAGGTTTTAGTCTTTCACTTTCGTCTACAAATGCGAAAATGCTTTTTACACAACTCAATATTACCATATAATTTGATCATTTTTCTTTTATCTTTCTTTTCGATCATTTTGCCGACTTCCGTACGAGACAAGTCAGTTCTCTGGGTGATTGGGATGTAGCATTCACAAGGTTCAAGCTGTCGGTTTTCCTAATTTGCCTTGCTATAGTCCCTTGTACCTTAATATGGACCCAGGACCGGCTGGACCATGGGTGCAACCTGGGCGGTGGCTCCGGGCCCCGCAGTTTAGGAAGTAAAATTATTTTCGGTAGAATTTTTTATATTTATTTTTAGTAGTATTTTTCAAGTTTGAAGGCTCTAAGCGGTTAAAAAGACATGATTTATAAGTTTTCTTTAGTTACCCCCCCCCCCCCCCAACTTTCAGTTAGATCACCGCCCTTCGTCGTATTGGCACTGTGATTAGCAGATTTCAAATGATCACACTGGTCTGCATGGATTTTGATGTTTACAGTTGAAATAGTGCTTCTAGGTATATTTTTCCTGCATATGTCAGAAATATATTCCATTTTTTCTATCACATCAGGATTTTATAATAATGGGGTACTTATTTCAACAAAGTTAATAAATATACATTTATAAGAGAGACAATGTTTTGGCAAAAATTTTTAAATGTATGCACTAGATGGCACCATGTTTAGTCACATGATCAGTCAATCTTGACTTCACTTTCCAGTTAGTTTGTTGAAACTATTATGTAAACCTTTCAGTTTCATTGTTACAGCCATTGTGTTAACATCTAAAATGCTAAGCATTTAGTGAATGATTGTCCGCAGAAATAGCTTCTCATAGATGATTAAATAATCCTGACGTATTTTGTTAACATTTGTTGAAGGTATGTTGTAGTTACGAAAATGCAAAGTATTACAGATTTTGTGAAAACGGCATGCTTTGCCTATTTTAAAATCATATTAGGAGATGAAGACACACCACGGACGCCTCACAAAGTATGTTGCACTGGTAGTGAACGTTTAAGACTTTGAAAAAATTGTAAGCAAACAAGTATGCCATTTATAATTCTTATGGTATGGAGAGAGCCTAAGAATTTTATATGTAGATCTGGCCGTTATTTTTTTTTTGATAAAATCTACCGACTACAGTGCAAAAGATAAAAAAAGATACGCTGTTTACCTTGGCAATTAGACCAGTGCCTCATGGAGACGATCTTGTCCACCAACTGGATTGGAGAACGTAACAGCAGAGAACAGTAAACAGATGAATTGAAAGTCTACTGCCTGAGGTTAGTAATATCCCTCCACAATTGTTTACACAGCCCAAACTAAATGATCTTAAGCAAGATCTTAACTTACCGAAAGTAAGTACTGAGCTTCTTGGTTCTCAACTCAAATTAAAAAGATTTTATCACCAGTAACACGGTTTTAATGATACAGGCATACAGGCATCATGAACGAAAGTTAGCTCAATGTTTGCCCGAGGAGGAGTCTTTGGTATGCATATTATATATCATAGCATAACTAGAATAATGAAATACTAGATGTTGTTTGTATCTCTGCTGAATGACATTTATTCATTGATTCTTCTAAGAGAAACTTGAAAGGTGTTTTGTAACATAATGGGAATGTACGTATGTACATCAGTATTTCAGTGGCACATTCTGCGCATTTAAAACAATCCTGTGAGTGTCTTAAGTTTCTATTAATTAGGGTGAAATATGAGAAACATGGGTGGTTTTTGTGTGAAGATTTTTAAAATGGTTGGTTTATTGCTTGGGCAACAGGCTGGTTGCACGCAAATTCTTTGTTTCTTTGTGCAAGAGGGATAGTCGGGCCAAAAGCAAACACTATGAAATGAGGAATATGACACCTACAATGTGCGTTTACTGCCTGGTTATAAAATATATTATATAAACCATTGGTTGATCCCACAAAAGTGTTACTCCATTTTCTACACCTGAAAATACGTTTAATGAAGCGGTTTGTTAAAACGTTGGATGGAAATGGTGTCTGTTTAAAATTCATTTGCAAGAACTTCCCATTTATTATTATATGAAAAACTTAAACAGAGCACTTTTGTTGATGCCCCAAATTCAAAAACTAATGATGGGTAGGCAATTTAAGAAACGTTGAATGCACGTGAGAAATAAACGTGGATAAGCTTAAAAAATGTAGTTGAAAACTATTTGGGAAACGAAACAGAACCAAATTACAAAATTCTGTTGGAGCATGTGGAAAAACTTTGAAAAACTTTATTGCAATATGAATTTGAACATTCATTTCTTGAATTTGCACATTGGCTGCTTCCCAGAAAATTTAGATGATGTAAGAGCAAAGCAAGAAGAAAGATACCATCAAGACACTAAGGAAATGGAAAAAAATGCTTGGATTGATAAGATACTATCAAGACACTAACGAAAATAGAAGTGCAAGGTAATGAAAGTAGCAGAAATTGCATCTATCATAATGAATATGTCAGTGAAAATTCATATTATTTAACAAATGTTTACCAAAAGGCATTTTTATATGGCTAAATGCTTGAATGGTATGCACACCATATCGTATTTTCCAATTTATGTTAAACTTATTTGGTTGCAGTTGTGATTAAAATTACTGGAAAATGTGTTAAAATGGAAATATCTTCTATCTAAGTTTGTGAAAAATTCTGACATGATACAAAAAGAAATGATTTGCATTTTTGAAATCAGTGTGAAAAAATGATTAAGACTTTGAAAACATCAGGAAACTGATTTCAAAATGCAGACCAGTGTTATTATAGCCACCTTACATTTTTCCGTATTCATGAAATAGCAAATTAAAAATTTGATCATTTTGTGGCTCCCTTCTTTTATGTGTTCCACAATTTGTGTTTTAACCGGATACTTATATTTAAAAAAATAATAAAAACAATATCGAAATTGTTTTGGGACTATATAACTTATGAAGGCCAATTATTCAGTGACTGACTTAAAACATTCGTGCTGGAAATTAAAAGAAAAAAGCATTTTCATATACGAGCGTGTATAAAAGTTGTAAAAAATCACTAATTTGTCAGTTATTCCGCCTTGTATCAAAAATTAATCACTAAAACATGTATCAGGGGGAAAATATTTAAACGGATTTATTTTAGAGGGATGCTTGTTATTTCCTACGCAGATTAGTTGGCTACCTTCTTGTAATATTGTGAGGAAGTTTTTATAAGAATCACCATACAACCTCAACCCCTTCTCCCCGCAAAGGAATCATAGATTTTAACACTCTTTAGCCTCTCACTCTCTGAACTTTCAATCCATATTACGGTCTTTTCTTAAGCTTAAAGCAAATACTTCTTTGAGATAATCACTTTTTCTTTATGGCGATTTTCGCATGTGTTCTTTACGGACAACATTTTTTACTTAACGACTTTATAAAAATATGAGACTTATTTTCTTGAGTCCGCACTGAAATTTTGCTCCGAGCCCCTCCATTACATTTCGCCCTGGGTCCCGCAAATGATCTGTCCGGCTCTGTCTGAACCTTTCGTCATGAAACTCCGTAACTTGACAACCTTTTCTCAGCTATTGCGATACATGTTTAGAGATGAATACCGGCACGGACTAACGACTGTCGAGTGCGCATCTGGCCACGACATGGCCACAGGGAGGATCCCCCTTTTTCTTGCGAGAAGCACACTGCTCGCCAACTAGGCACCCTTGTATGAGGTATAGTGCGTCGCATAAATATAGAGACAAAACAAATTCTCGAATAAAAAAGAAACAACAACGAGCTGAAATGTACACATCATATTTATAGCAAAAATAGCATAAGACACGCAGCTGCACAATAGTTTGACGGAAACATAACAATTCCAACGCCAAGTACAAGAAAAAAAAAACAGAAATATGCTGTCTCAAAAATATAAAGACTTACTAGTTATGAGCACCTCCGGTACGAATAGTGGAGCCGTTGTTCCGAATAACACTGAAACCCCGATTGGGCATGCTGTCCACCAAGTGATGTAAGTGTTCTGGACGGAGTGCCTACCAGCTTCGTTCAATCTGCTCTTTCAATGCCACCACACTTGAGAACTGCCGTCCATTCGCATACACATCACGAGCTAGGATACCCAAGAAGTTCTCGATAGGGTTCCGATCTGGGCTGAGTGCTGGCCAATCCATTACGGTCACATGATGAGTGTTAAAACAGCTTTTCGTTGATGCAGATCGATGGATAGAGGCATTATCTTGCTGAAACAGATAATCAACACCCGCTAGAGTTTCGGCAAACGGTAGAAGGTGGCTGCTGAGTATTTTCTGATATGTTTCGGAGTTTTGCCTACCTTTCAGAAAAGCGATATCCGTTGTCCCATTGAACGCAAATGCTCCCCATGCCATCACAGATCCCCCTCCTTTCTGTCTTCTGAAGAAGGTGCTTGGTTCGTGTCGTAAATCATGCCAATTGCAGTTCCAACCGTCAGGGCCGTCCAAGTTGAACTTTTTCTCATCGGAGAAAATAGTTGTGATCCTCTCGTCCGCCCAGTGTATGTGACTGCTTGCCCATAACAATCTAGCTTCCTTGTGGTGCCGCATGAGGTGTGGCAGCCGGCGCATTTTACGGAGCACAATGTTGCGACTTTCCTTGATTCGTCGATGAACTGAGTCCTTTGAGACGGTGACACCAACAGTCCGAGAAACTTGACGTAGTGATAACCTTTGGGATGAAACTAAATGCATGATGGCAAGATCATCTCGTTTGGTTGTTATTCGAGGCCTTCCAGAGGCGGTTTTCAGGCAGTTAACGCACCGCGTTACGATAAAGTCTTATAAAGGACTACCCTACTCCTCCCCATGGCTTTACAAATTTTCGCTACAGTCAATCCGTTTGCTCTCAGTCTCCAAATCTTCTGCACTTCCTCACCGGTGTCTGACGGCAGGTCCGCTGTCTTTTGTAGGCTGGACCGAATTACGGTCCATGCGCGTGCGTACAACTTGCTAATTTGTACATCTCATTTGTATGTGGCTAATTTACATTGTTGTCTTTATATTTATGAGACACCTAAAATTATACTATTTCACTTTGTGGTGTTCTTTTCACACAATCCGGTCATCTCGACGGATCGAAACGTTTATTGTAGGGTTATGTCTAATTAGGTACCACTTCAGCTTTCTACCTATATTCGCATTGCGTTCACGGCGCAAAGTCGACTGTCTCTATATTTATGCGACGCACCTTACCTTTAGTTGAGATATCCTGTCACCGCTGATACACCTAATTGGCACGGTGACAGCCCGACGATTGGTGAATGACGTTTCACGAGCCCTGTTGTAGCTATTGCTGAGTGGTATCGTTAAGGCCCTTTACCAGAAAAAAGATAACGCTTGACCACCCACCGCTGATATGTTCTGAGCGTACGTACAAGGAGTCCATATGCTTATCACCCATCGAGTATGTATGAGACCTTCTTGAACGGCGCTTGCAAATCTCTCCTCGGCCGCCCTGAAATGCCGATGAATTATGGGACCAAGCAAACCCTACGTGCTTCCAGATACCCCGTGATACCATTAGAGAGCTGTATCACTCCAAGTAGTGCTGTGTGTCTCGTTACATTGCAGAACATGATAGTCACACAAGGTATTGATTGCTGTCACGTGATCCTGTCCTGTAGCCGGACAAATCGATGTTCCCTTGGAAATCAAATCGTACATTATCCACCTTATGTTCTGCCTCCGGTGATTTTCGGCTCATTTGGCTCACTGTTTCTGTGTGGGGCCATTTCAATGTCGAGCAGTGTATATAAAAGTGTAACTTAAAAATATGAGTAATTTTCGAGCCGCGGATGGCTTAGTGGTTAGCGGGTCAGACTATCAAAGCAAGGTCCTCAGGTTCGAACCTGGGCTGATCTTTCAGAGATGGTGTGATTTGCTAACAATCGCTTAATATCTGCCGTGCATCGGACGAGCACGTTAAGTGACGGCCGCCAGGCTGGATCTACTGGTTAAATGGGTATCCCCCCTGAAATTCTCTCACCCTTCTGTGTGCAACATCGTACTTGTACGGTGGCGCCATCTACTGTACTCTAATCTCATTACAAACTGTTCTGTCAAAGTCGCTAGACTTGCTCTCATTCCTTCCGTTTCTGTGTCCTGCCCAAAAGGCGATCTCGCTGTAGGTGGCTGGGACCTAAACTCTACGCACTGTGGACGGAAGTCCTACAAGAAAATGACAAATACTGTGGCATAGGAGTAATTTTCATGTCAAAATGAGTTCAACATATCCCCGTACATACAGAAAGTGACTCTTATTTTTCCAGGTGTGCCTTTACGCTATGCCTGTGAAAGGAACACTCGCAGATGACGCAATTACAAAAGTATCAGTTCAATATAAAAACTACATTTAAGAAATCTTTAGATACACAAAGATCTGTTTAAGCGACTCAAATATGTTGCCTCATATTTCATGGACACCAGTACTTGAATAAAAGGGTCTCTGTTTTCTACCTCACAGATTTTGTGTTTGAATTCGACTGAAATGGGAGTAACACTGCCAAGTCCTCGTCGGCATGAAATCAATAAATATGAAAGATGAGTGACAACTTGTTTGAAAGCTCATCCAAATAAAAGTGGGAAATTCCCCTGTTGTGAAGAAAGTGCTCTCGAAGTTTTAGTTTCTGATTTCTTACACTACGATAAGTAACTAATGAAATATTTAAGTACTTCAAACAGATTATGTCAAGATCAGCTTGTCTTACGCGAATTTATTCCGGGGAAATTGTTATTTAAAATGTTGCACTTCTTATGAGTGTTCTTTTCGATGCAAATAATACGATGATGTACCTACTTAAATTGTCGCTCAGTGCGCATGTAGGCTATCTTATGGAAAATTAGTTTTTCGTGATAAGAGTATGACGACAATTATAGGCAAATAAGCTGTGAGGCTTTAAAAACTGTTTTGTCCGTTTCGGTACTGCGATTTACAAATCAGGAAATCTGGACGAAACATTCGTTGAAATTATGTGCTTTCTAAGTTAAAGTGTTTTCTTTTAATCTTTGTTAAATTTGCAATATTCAAGATCTTAAGTCTTGTATTTTGCTGATTGTTTGTCATTATAACAGTCACTTAAACATCAGCACTTCTAATAAGAATACAGCCAGAGGTCGTTTGATTGAAAACACTTACGTAACAATCTAAGCAGCTTTTAATTCCCAGCAGTGTTCTTCTTGGAAAGGCCTCTAAAGTAAAATTTCGCCGCCCCGGTGGCGCAGTGGTCTAAGGCGCTGGCCTCTGATCATTCGTCCGAACGAGGTCCGGGTTCGAATCCCGGTGAGGCATGGATGTTGTGTTTGTCTTACGGCACTGGCTCTCTCCCTTCCCTGGAACCAGTGACCTTAAATTAGGGACGGGCGACTGCTTATAGCCCATTGAGTTGCTCACGGTGGTCGTTAAACCTCCAATCAAAAAAAAAAAAAAAAAAAAAAAAGTAAAATTTCGCGAACACCCGT
Organism: Macrothele yani; assembly: GCA_039090855.1. Lineage (NCBI taxonomy): Eukaryota > Metazoa > Arthropoda > Arachnida > Araneae > Macrothelidae > Macrothele > Macrothele yani. Next base: position 80,556,313 of record CM077012.1, read on the forward strand.
CGCTTGTTTTCTCAGTTCATTTATTCTTACAGGAAAACCCCAAACCTCCTTCACAAACGGTGTTTTGCTCATTAGACTATACATCTAGTACATTTCTTTATCAGGAAATGAAAAAATATACAGGGTGCATAGGAAAGTCCGTTTAGCCTGAAATAACTTGCGAACGGAGAGGGTACAGTTTTGCAAGTGAGATAACGGTATAGTAAAGCGACTACGCCCGATCGAATGCAACCAACAGCAGCGCCCCTTATGGCGAAATGCGGAAGTTAGCGATTGCAAATCGAAAACGAAAAGAGATAGAGCAAAATTTCCAATTACAAAGTTGTAGAGCATCAATTAATTAGTACAGAACGACATAAAATGTCCGAAATCGATGCGCGACCTTTCGTGTGAACGTTTGAAGGGAACAGGCATAGGCATGAGCAAATACACACAGTTTGCTGCATAAATGCGTACTTATGTCAATACAGTTTGATGACGTCAGACAAAACAAAAACAAAAAAGGCAAACTGGCGCACAGTGATAAAAAGTTCATGTCGAGTATGTTCGAAGAGTTCGCCATTGCCCACGAGCCGTTTCACTACACTTGCGATGGTAACCGCACTTGGATGTGTCCCAGCTGGAAAACGAACGCATATTCCCGTGCAGCTAGCGCCACGTTTTGTTGGCATTCGCCGTAAATAAGCACCATCTTGCAATATCGGGAGTGAGTGAAGCTCGCCATTCTCACACAGCGTATGTCGACCTAAACTTCTGATCAGGGTACATTCTGATACTGTTTTTTATATATTAGGTACGGTACAACGTCACAATCTGAATTTGCATACTGCTACATTTGCGAAATGTGAATATGCAGATTCGAATCGTCGCGCATCGATTTCGGACATTTTAGGGTATTCGGGCGACAATTTATCTTAACTGTGTGAAACAAATGTCGTTTTGTACTAATTAATAGATGCTCTACAACTTTGTAATTGGAAATTTTGCTCTATCTCTTTTCGTTTTCGATTTGCAATGGCTAACTTCCGCATTTCGCCACTAGGGGCGCTGCTATTGGCTGCATTCGATCGGGCGTAATCGCTTTATTATACCGTATCTCACTTGCATAACTGTACCTCTCTCCGTTCGCAAGTTATTTCAGGCTAAAGGGACTTTCCTATGCACCCTGTATACACTCAGGAGACGAAACATTAAAGACTGGTGATGGGTAGTTGACATGGGCATCCCCGCGCAACGTAGAACAAACCCAAACCGAACGCAGGCGATAAATAGGCGGACATCAGGGCTTCCCAACAGTTTATCGCAATCGACAAACGTGGGTAAGCGTGGTGATCTGAGGCACTCTGATCGTGGGTGTATTGTCGGCACAAAGCAGGTAGGTAACTTCATCGCCCAAGTGGTAAGAACCCTAGGATTCCAGAGGGAAACTGTATCAAGGATGCACCTTGAGTATACCATCGACGGACATACCAGCAGGAGAGCAAGCGATGGCCGACCACACGCCATTGATCACAGGGGTCGATGTAGACTATCCAGGCTCGTACTGACCAACCGCTTGGCAACGACGGGGCAAATCACATCCAGATAAAATGTTGGAGGCCCAAGCAGCGTCAGCGAGCAAACAGTACTGGGCAGGTTCCATACCCTGGGCTGCGAAGTCGACGCTCTACTCGTGTGCCACTATTGACTGCTCGTCATCGAACATCACGCCTCGCCTGTTGCCGGGAACAACAAAACTGGACAATTGCAGAGGGGCGCTTCGTTGTGTATCGCGTTTTTAGCTGTACCGAAATGACGGGAGGGTGCGGGTGTGGCGTCGACAGCATAAGGCCACTGCCCCTTCGTGCCAGATCGGCTTTGTTCAAGGCGGTGGTGGCTCTGTGACAGCTTGGGGAGCCTTCTCATGGGGCACATTAAGTCCCTTAGTGTGTCTGGAGCGGTTCGTAACCGCTGCGCGCTACCGGCATGTGCTGGCTGATCACCTACTAGCTTCCCTGGCCTTTGCGACATCCTGCGGCCGATGCGCCGCCCCATCGTGCCGCAACCACTCAGCCATGCCTCGAAGAACACTCATCTCAGTTTGGAACCATCCAGTGGCCCCCAAGATCTCAGATTTAAACCCTGTGGAAGCTCTCTGGGATGCCGCGGAGCAGAACATCAAATCTATAGATCCTGGACCAACTTCTCGGGAGGAGTTGTGGGCAGTGCTGCAACAGGCATGGCTGGCATTCTCTCCGGAAACCCTCCGGGATCTAGTGGAATCGATGATTCGGCGTGTACAGGCTACCATTCGCGCTAGACGAGGACCAACACGTTATTAGGTAGGTATTTCTAATGTTTTGTCCATTGAGTGTATGTGAAGTCATTCCTGCAAAAAAAAAAAAAAAAGAAAAGAAATAAGAGAATGTTTTTAAATATTTGTGAAGCAAAAAAGTAAAGAAAGTAAAATCGTTTTCTGTTTGTTTTTTCTTTAGGTTGTCAGCCTTGCCTTCAATTTTCGTATACTACTCTACTTCCAGTAAAAAATGAAGATTCTCATATGCCTTAGGGAGAGAAGGCTCATCGCGCGAATTTTCGAAACGCTGTTTTTTTACGATATAGAAAACTCATTGTTAAATGTTCTCAGTCATTTTTTAAATTTATTCCTTACCAAAAAATAACTTTGATTGAAGAGAAAAATTGAGTAATTTAGAATATGTATTTTGTGATAGGAGCCGTTGCGATATGGGCTCGTTTTCCAAATTTAGTGATTTGAAGTCAACCGAGTTAACTTTGAAAATCACGATTGTGAAGCGAGAAACAAACAGCGACTGAGTAATGCACCGTGCTGTGGTTGGTCAGCATCTGGGAATTTCTCAGAAAGCTCCCGCCGCTGCGGTACGCGGATTGTCGAGGAGGCTCATCCAAGAATCGATACTGCAGCCAAGAATCGATACAGAATTATCTCCACATCGAAGCAAGCACTAGCTCTTGTAGAATCCCTACTTTGATAGACCCGCATAATTCTCCACGCTTAACTTCAATGATTAAAAGAACGAAAACCACGACGGAACAACAGGAGATTGCTCGGTGGCGCGAGAAATTACTGCTTTGATTAGGCCCTTTGCTACATACATGAGGCATGCCCCGATTGAGAAATTCATAGTCGCGTAGGCATGAGATAAATGGTGAAGAAATATGAGTTCATTTCGAAAACAAACTCTTAGAAGATGCAAAAACTTGTAGGGATTAAAAACCAAATGAAACGGAAGTAGAACAATAGTCAAATATAATGCCCTTTGCATTAATACAAGGAAGTACATCTGTTTAGCTCTCAGTGCCAAATCTGCTGCAAATTCAAATTACATTAAATAAAATTAGAACACCTACGTAATTCGGAACACTTCGAAAAGTTACTAAAATTACTTCGAAGTTTTCAGCCTGACTAATTGTACAACGTTCCGAAGCTATATAAACTATATTGACAAAAGTCACCACCTGGAAGGGAAACACAACATAGCATTTATTGACATACATTAGTACGGTGTCGGTCCACCTTTGGCCTTAATGCACGCACTGACCCTTCGAGACATACTTTCGAGAAGGTTTTGGAACACAGCGATAAGCATGCGCTTCCATTCAGTTCATAATGCTGCCGCTAACTGTTGCTTAGTAGTAGGCCTTAATTCCAAACTTCTTATGCGGTGCTCTAATTCATCCCATAGGTGCTCTATGGGATTAAGATCAGGGCTCTGTGCTGGCCAGTCCACACACGATACGAAATTATCGTCAAATCCCGCCGTAACAGTCCTTACTTTATGGCTTGGTGCATTATCCTGCTGATACCAACAATGCTCGGTTCGATAGTATTCCCACAGAGTTGGTAGGGTATAATTGTCCAGAATATCGTGGTAGACGTGCTGGTTAACAGGTTTGTCCACGATAACCAATGGGCCGGGACCATTCCACGAAAAACACCCCCACACGAGTACATTGCCGGCTCCAAACTTGACCGTAGGAACAGTACACTGTGGTAACTAGCGTTCCCCGGCTGCCGTCATACCCACACACGGCCATCAAACTGATGGATCGTGTACCTGGATTCATCAGTCCATAGGACCCGTTTCCATTGATCTACGGTCCACGATAAATGTTCTTCACACCATGCTAAACGACGAGTAGCATTCCGAGTGGAGATGAAAGGCTTATGAGCAGCCGCACGACCACGGTAACCCATGGAATGAAGTTGTCTGCGAATGGTACGTGTACCTACCGAGATTCTAGTATTGTTACTCACCTGTACACTGAGGTTGTGTACAGTACTCCGTCGATTAGCTGTAACGACTCACTTGAGGCTTCGACGTCCTCTATCACTGATTTTCTTTGGTCTGCCGGTACGTTTTGCTGCTTCAGGAACGTCATGTGTCTGTCTTCCCCTTATTCAGTACATCCAAAACAGTTGACTTGGGTATGTTTAAACGCCTCTCGGTTTCTCTTATGGACAATAGGGTACTCCGAAAAAAACTTTTTTTCAAACTCCTGCTCCCTGGCCATTTTCCCATTTCTATAGCGTATATGAGATCTCACAAAATGTTTTAATGGAATCGGAGCATTTTAAGCCTTCTCGCCAGCATGTCACTAATTCCCCAAAATGTTTGCACTCTATGAATGGCTTTGATAGGTAGAAATGAAACAAAAATGCAAATTAGTAAATTATAATTGTGTAATTAATTGAATAATCTATACAACACAAATCAAACTAAAGCTTCTTAAATCTTTTTCAAAGTCTTCTTTTTAAAATCAGGGATATTCCGACAGTGATTTTCAACCACCTGAAGAATAAACTGTCGTTGTTCTTCATCCTTTGTAATGCTTTTGGCAAAATCTTGGATCAGCTGTACTAATCTTTCTGCCAGATCATTCACGACATTAACGTGACGTACGAACGCTTCGGCTTCTAAATAATCAGGATCCAGACTCCACTTACTTGGTGGCTTATTCAACCAATGAGAAGTCAAACCAAGCGCTTGGAAAATGAACCACGACTTCGAGCCGATTAGGGACACCAACCTAGTAGATGAGTTGAGTGTTGAGAAAGCAGGAACTCCTCTTTCCAATAGATGATCTGATTTTACTTTGCGAAGTTCACAAAAAATTTGAAGCTTTTCAGCTTGGGACAGGCTATTTGTAAATAATGAGAATGGAGCTATCTCTTCAGTCAAATACCAAAAATGTCTTTCCAAAGCCGTGATAGCAGCAGCAGCAACGTCTGGATCAACCTCGTGGTAATCATCCAGATCATGCCACAGTTGAAGATCGTTAACTGGAGCATCTACCCCAATAGGAGCTGACAACCATGCTTTTACATAAAAAAAGCGCATCGAAGGGACATGCGTTTTAGCAATTTCATTTTTTTTTATTGGAGGTTTAACGACCACCGTGAGCAACTCAATGGGCTATAAGCAGTCGCCCGTCCCTAATTTAGGGTCACTGGTTCCAGGGAAGGGAGAGATCCAGTGCCGTAAGACAAACACAACATCCATGCCTCACCGGGATTCGAACCCGGACCCCGTTCGGACGAATGATCAGAGGCCATCGCTTAGACCACTGAGCCACCGGGGCGGCACCACAATTTCATTTTTTTTTTTTTTTTTTTTTTTGACGGCATCATACTTCATCTGATGTCCAAATGCATACATCTTTGCTGAATAGAGGACAGTAGACATCCAGCGAGCATGGTGAAAGGCTTCTGGCCTTAACCAATGTATTCCTCTCGGTGGAGAGGCCAAGAGAATCAGCATTAATTCCGCACATTCTCTATAATCGTCTCCAGGCAGGTTGTTTTTGGAATCAGGATTGGTAAGTTTCTTATTCAGAAATGCAATAACATCGCTACGACGTATCTTTAGTTTTCGGTTATGGATGTTTAGGATCTTAAAATCTGTCTTGTGATTAGTGATTGCGCTCCAATTATTATTGAATTCCTTAAATTCGGGGGTATCTGAACTACTCGTTTCTCCAAATAAAATATGCCACACAACACACAGAATTCCTTCAAATATATGATGTCGACATGCGAAGTAAAACAATGTTTTATCCAGCAAATCCTCAATCTTCACACAGGAACCATTCATCCATCCAGAATTGGATGCCGTAGTATCAAAGCTGAGTCCAATTACGTTCGGTGTAAGATTCCACTCTAATGTAAGTCCATAAGTGGTGTTAACTTGGGTTAAACCAGTTCCATCTGGAATTGCAGGTACTCCAAAAGGTTTGCCTGACTCATACTTTGGCATACCAGATATAAGAACACCAAGTCTTTCATGATCTCCTGGAACGATTTTTCCATCCCAATGAAGAACTACATATTTTGTAGGAACCAAAATATTCTTAATCTCATGAGCTGCTTCAAGTCGAACATTCTTTCTCGCTGATCTAGTGCTTATCAAAGATAATGTATTCTGCTCTAAATCACCAACTCCTTCAGATACAATAGCAGCCATGAAAGCTGTACCTTGACCCGCAGACAGTTTCAAACAATCAGCCATTTGTGATACCCTGGTACTTTTATACGGATTCCGTGTCAACTGCAGGGTAACAGTTTCTTTCTTTTTACGCTTCGAACTTGAAGTGGACGGAACGTCAAAATCGTAATCATCGTCATCTCCAACATTCATATTAGCATCAGCACTGGCTGGTAAGTCAGTTTTCTTCGATCCTTGAACTGCAGCTACGTGTATTTCTTCTCTATCATCAAATGCTGAATCATCTGGATCAATGGTAACAGCCTGTTCTCGCTTCCTCTGTTCTTCGGTCTTTTCCCTGGACACTTCCAACCTATTCCGATAGAATTTGTTATCAACTTTCTTAGTATAAATTCTATCTGCTGTGCCTAATGAGACTTTTCTATCATCTTTCAAAGCCTGAAGAAATTGCACATCTTCATCCTTATGCTTCTGTGGACGAAACCTGTCAGACTGAATAATATTCTGGGCATTTTGATATGCAATGAAGAAATACTTAGTCAAATCTTCAACAAAGGACTTTTCCTTCTCCTCGTTTGACTTTTTTCCTTTGCTTTTTTGGACAAGGCGGTAACGACTGTACATATCTAGGATTTGGGCCTTCACTTTATTCTTGCGTTGTGTTACAATCCCTGCCTTGCTCCACTGTTCTTGAACATCCAGAATAACTCTTTCAGCTACTGCACTATTAAAGTTTATTAACTTTTCCGGCTTCATTGGGCCATCTTTCAGGTAAAAAATATCTCAGAACATCTCCTTGGGTTGGTATTCGAAAGGGAGGGAATTATTCTATTACTTTTCCTAGCAAACACACTTCAGTCTGTGAACGCAGCTTAGGATTAGCAGTTTCTTCTAAATTTGCCATTGTTGTATAGGTATATTCTGGTGGTTAGCATTTAGCACTCAGACAAATTAGAGTCTGCAAAAGAAAAAGCAAATGAAATAGTTGAATTAATTTTATGATATTGGTATGATTGATTGTTGTGCATATATTACATCATAAAATATATCAGTAATTTAGTGTATGTCACTAATTTCCCAAAATTAGTGACATACTGGCGGCAAGGCTTAAAATGCTCCGATTCCGTTCAAATTTTTTGTGAGATCTCATATACGCTATAGAAATGAGAAAATGGCCAGGGAGCACGGTTTAAAAAAAAAAAAAAATTTTTGGAGCATCCTAATGGACAACCTACTAATATAATACCCATCTTTCCAATCTTTCCTTTCTCAAAGTCAGTTCTCTCCCGCCGTGACATTTTCACTCAACCTCACAGTGCGATATTATTGCGGTCAGCTGCAGTCTTGTTTCTATACCGTTTCCAGCTGTACCGCGCATCTTAACAACGCAGCGGATCCGTTCATTTGTTTTTGAAGGGGTGTCCGGTGACTTTGGTCAATATAGTGCATGTGTGTGTGTGTGTGTGTGTGTGTCATTACCTCCAGAAATGTGACCACCAGCTAATTTCTAGAGTAACCGCCGTGTGCAGCGCGGACAGCAGCTAGACGGGCTGGGAGTGGCACAATAAGGTGCTGGAAGGTGTTCACAGGTATGTAGAGCCATGCTGACTGCAGTGCATCTGAGAACTGCTGGCGGGTGAGTGGTGGAGGATCCATAGAGCGAACAACACGATCGAGGTGGTCAAACAGATGTTTAATTGGGTTTAAGTCTGAGGAAATAGGGGTCCAGGAAAGTACTTTGAAGTCTTCATTGTGTTCTTACAGCCACTCCTGTATATTTCTAGCTGTGTGACACGTCACACTGTCGTGGTGGAAGATCCCATCCGCCCCAGGGGAGACAATCAGCATGCATGGGTGTACGGGGTCTGCAAGGATGGATTCATAACGAATTCGGTCCATAGTGCCTTCCACAGGTATGAATGGACCCAAAGAATGCCACGCAAACATTTTCCAGACCATAACGCTGCCCCCACTAGCTTGTGTTTTTCCAGCAATGGTTGAATAGTGTCTGTTCTCCAATGTTTCTCGTCTTATACACCAACGTTCGATGAAGCAGAAAACGTGACTCATCGGAGAAGGCAATCCTTTGCCAATCAGCGGAGGTCCAATTCCGATACTGCTGTGCACATGTAAGCCTTTTCTGCCGATGCACCCTCGTTAGCATAGGGGCAGTGACCATCCATCTGCATCGGAGCCCCATACGCAGCAGGGTTCGCTGAACTGTCGTTTCAGACACACTTCCGGTAGTCACCTGGTTCATTCGTCCAGTGAGTTGCTCCACTGTAGCTTGTGGATTGGCCCTCACGCACCTTCGAAGCCGACATTCACCTCTCACATCAGTGGCACGTGGTGCTCAGCAGTTTCCACATCGCTTATTCGCAATGGTGCCATTTCTCCAATCACGATACACTTTCACCACAGCAGCACGCGAACAGTTCACAAACTGCACTGTTTCGGAAATACTGCCACCCTTAGCCCGAAAACCGATAGTCATCCCTTTTTGCAAATCTGATAAATTGGTCCTTTTAACCATGACAGCAACGAGTGATATGTTTTCAGAATGCCTACACCACACCTTATATACCCTTCAAGCCAGCTCACGACACGTTCCTTTATTCATTAGCTACGCGCTGTTGATATCAAAAGTAGGAGGTGGTCACAATAATGTGACTCGACGGTGTATATTTCACTACATTCTTCCAAAGCAAACACAAACCAATTCCATACACAACACCAATTTAAAATCAAATCTTTTTCATTTTTCTAAGTGAAGACCAAAAAGTACCATACTACCAAACCGAAATTTTTTTATTTTTGAGGTTTAACGACCACCGTGAGCAACTCAATGGGCTATAAGCAGTCGCCCGTCCCTAATTTAGGGTCACTGGTTCCAGGGAAGGGATAGATCCAGTGCCGTAAGACAAACACAACATCCATGCCTGACCGGGATTCGAACCCGGACCCCTTTCGGACGAATGATCAGAGGCCAACGCCTTAGACCACTGCGCCACCGGGGCGGCCAAACCGAAATTCAAAGTAGAGGCAAGTGGTCAAGTATGTACAGTATAAGCAAAATTACAACACGTAATAAACAAAACGCCTTTAGAACTGCAAATACTAAAATTGAAACTAATCAGAACGGGACACATGGGAAAAGGTCGGAAGTCACTCATCAGGGAAAGACTCCCCCGAGCATTCCCCATACGCCAAACCAAGATTCAAGTTCCGTGTGGGGCAAAAAGCCGAAGTGCCAAATATACAAATATTTTCTAAATAAGTTTGTCCCCCGCACTCAGTCTTCCCAACCCGAAACGACGTAAGGCCAACTTAATGAAAATCAATATCCCAAAAGGAGGTACAGCACAATAATTAACAGAATGAAATTTAATAAATTAATTCCTAACATACAACTAAAGTTAGGCTTTCAAACATCCTAAAGTACAAAAAATGAAAAAACGACCTGTTAGCTCAACTCACAAAGATTTGAAGAATACTAATACAGGTGAATCCAAAATAAGCCAAGACAAACTTTAGTAACATACCAATCGGTAACTCCCTGTACAACACAAGAACTCAAAGCCAACAAACACACGAGAAATCCAAAACTGAAAGAAGTACTTATTAGCTGAACCTAAGATTTCTAGAACTCACTAATTTTTTTCAGGGCTACAATAAACATATACCTTCCTCCGAGTCGCCCCGGAAACTCTAACCATCTCACCATCTTTCATCCAAATTAGGTTTCAAAAATCCGGTTTTTGGTATATATATTCTTTCTTTTTTTTTCAAATCTAGGTGTCGCCACTTTCTCACCATTTATTCGTGATGGGTCCGTGCTCGATTCCCGGGTGAAGCATGGATGTTGTGTTTGTCTTATGGCACTGATTCTCTCCCCTCCCTAGAGCCAGTGTCCCTAAATTTGGGACGGGTGACGGCTTATTGAGTTGCTTACAGTGGTCGTTAAACCCTCAAACAATATACATACAAATAATAAAGTTCTGTTCAGTAAGAGTACAATGGTTGATTTTTGCATTGCGAACAAAGGACTTATGAATATCTTTTACGGTACTACACTCTTAGCTGAGCAACCCAGATTTTTAAATGGTGTGCCGCCTATTTAAGTATTGTATACCATTTGCGAGTGCAGTAGCCACTTGGAAATCTTTGGGGATGGGTTGACAGCCGCAGTGGGAAGGGGTCGTGGGGCAGAAGCACCACCCTCCTCATCCGGGTCTAGGGCTCGGCCGATCAGCAAAAATTCCGCGCCTTTGACTACTCGGTCAGCGCGGCAGTGAAGGATCTTTCTCTCATTTTCTTTCGAACTCTCGATGAAAAGTGATCGGAAAGCGTTTTGCATAATATAAACCGTCACGTAAATCATTTTCTCACCTAGAGAAGTTAGTGTGAGCTGTAGATTGCCTGAAAATTAGCAACTGGACATTCAGCGTGATCAGTGTTTTCAAACGGCTTCTGTGAGTAGCTTAAAATGAAACGAAATACTCTTTGTTTTATTTATGAATGCCACGCAATGATTAAATTGGTTGACTATATAATGAAGTTGGTTCAAGTTTCATAGTGCCGCTTTAATTGGAACATATACGTACAAAGTTTAATCACATTTAAACTGATAGACTGTCCACTTAAGTTTCTCAGAGCTATGGTTCAGCTCCTAAAATTGACTTCCAAAGGCGATCCATAGCTCCGCAAAACTACAGCAGGATGTATGTTCATTTAATTGTTTCTGAAACCTTGTAAGTATAGACAGTCCTATCAGAATAATATGACCACCTACCTAATATTGGGAATAACCACGCTTGGCCCGGATGACAGCGGCAAGACGTCGTGGCATGGACGCAACGAGGCCATGGAAGGTTGCCCGAGGCACACGTGCCCATTTGGACTGCAGTAAAGCACGGAGGTCCCAGGGAAATGACGTCGTTGTGGGTCGGCACGTCGAACCTGTCGATCCAAATAGTCCCACAAGTGCTCTATGGGATTGAGCTCGGGCGATTGCGCCGGCCAAGAGATAACGGAGACATCGCTGTCATGTTTCTGGAACCAGTCACGCATCCACTTAGCGACGTCGCAGGGCGCATTGTGCTGCGGATGTTCAACATCACCACCAGCGTAAACGTCCAACATGAAGGGATGCATGTGGTCAGAGAGGATGGACAGGTAGCCATTGGCGTTAAGGGACCCATCCAGTGGTCCCAGCGGTCCCAGGTCATACCAGAAAAACATCACCCAGACGTGCGTACTGCAACTCCTGGCCTGTACTTGAACGACAAGCGTTCCCGGGTGTTGGTTCTCTATCATCTGACGCTGTATCCGCGATCACCCGTCACTTCTAAACCACGATTCGTTGTCGAAGGCAACCCATGCGAGCTGCAGGCATCGTCACCGATGGATCTGGGTTAACATGGGCACCTTGGCCCAGCGTCTACTTTGTAGACCCATTAGCAGGGTTCGCTCTACTGTTATCGTGGACACGTTTCAGGGTGCCCCAGCTTTCATTTGCGTGGTCGATTGCTGCACGGTTGCGCGCTGATTGCCCTTTACCAGTCGACGGAGGCGACGTTCTCCTCTGGGGTCGATGGCCTTTGGGGCTCCACAGTTATGACGTTGGGAGTTACTCGGAGCGCCAACGGTCCATTCTTGGTACACCCTTACTACAGCACCTCGCGAACAGCCCACGATGTCTGTTGTTTCTAAGATGCTTCCACCCTTGGCGCGGTAGCCGATGATCATTCCTTTTTTACACGTCCGTCAAATCACTACCACGGCTCATTGTGCTCACGTGACACACTATGGCTCATCTTTCCTGGCCGGCCGCCTATATCTCCGTGTGGGCGAACTTGTCACGTGCACTCTGTGACGCGCCTGGGCGGGTACACTGTGATTTCGGGTGGGGGAGGGGGTCATATTATTCTGATACGACCGTGTATCTTATAAATACCATGTATTTACGAAAATTTATTCTTCATTAATCCCTATGATAAGATAAAACCTTCTGAATTTTTCTTTCCACATATAGCTGAAATTTTTTACACCTTTTCTTTCAGATTTTCTATAATATCTTTTTATAAATCGAGATCATTTTTGATCGCATTGTACTCACTCACTGGTAGAACACATGCCATGTGGAAATAGTTCCTGTAAGAAAGGAAATCGCAGCATATAAATTTCATTTTTATTTTATAGCTTTCTATAGTTCCTAGTAGCGATCTGATCCGGAGAGGTGTTTGAGAGGCCTTCAAGTAACTCATGGGTCGAACGCTCTTCACCTGTTTTTTTATCAGCTCTCTCTCTGCGTAGGACCCAGCAGAGTTGTGGGAAAGTCAAACTGTGCGCACTCATTTATTGCTGAGCCCAGGTGTGTCTTCCAACAAACTATTTTTTCTTTGCTATCTGCTACCTAGCGTGTTCATATGAGTGTAGAACGAAATAAAGTAACATGGGTTTGCTACTTCACTGTTGCGTTGCCTGTCAACATGCACCACCATTAAACGCCCCTCAACGGTTTCGCACCAAAGGGTGGTTTTTAAAGTTCTAGTAAACTCAAACGCTTGTGTGGTTTCAAAATTGTAAAAAGCCACAGCCAAGCGGAAATTAACATAACCTTAATTAACTTTATTTTTTGCGTCCCATTTACATCATTGAAGATTTTTAACCCTGTTTCGGGTAATATGGTATATTTAAATTAAAGTTTTTAACTTTTAATCGTGTTGAAGAAGGCTTAGTTTTTTAGCAAAAGCAATCTTGCTGTGCCAGCACCCAATCCAGCGTTGGCAGCCACCAGTGCCAACAGCTGCCCAGCACTGTGATGCTGGTGCCCAAAAATCAATACAATGTCTCTGCAGTCAACACAGGGGCCAACAGCGGGCCAACAGCAAACACTCCATCAGTTGCCATATGCCACAACAGGGCGATCAGTTTCCATGTCAGAATAATATCGGAAGAAAATTATAAAAAAAAAACACAGGAAGACGTTTCACAACTCCTCGACGTTTCACAACTCCTCAACGTTAGCGTCATTTTTCTGCACCACATGTTGGGTTTTTTGCACCACTGTTCTGGTGGATGATGACATCACAACTCAACAATTCCCGGTCAGTGCCATTTATTTATTTTTTCTCCACGCCGTCAATGTCACGACTCTTCGGTGCTATTTTTCCCCATCAGGAAATTTCACTACATGATGATATATCTCTGGGGAAATTTTCACCATCGATCTGAAAAATTCATCGAGCTTATACCAGGTGGAGTCACCACTCCTATCCACGCAGTACTGGCCGCCTTGGCTGCAGGTGACGTCATTTCCAGGCAACAACTTGCTTTGAAACTACTGAAACCAATGGAAGGCTTCGAGGCGTATAAAATACATAAAGGGATGGATTTAATAATCTTTATCTATTATACACTATCTACCAACAAGTAATTGGACACCCGTGATAGCAAAGGAAAACAAAGTTTATTCACCTTCAATAGTTGGTGGAGCCTCCACGAGCGGCGATTACAGCTGCGACCCTCCGGGGTTATACTCTCAACCAGGCGTTGTACGACGGCTAGCGGTATTTTCTTCCACTCGTCTTGGGGAAGACAGATCAGTTCCTTCACCGATTTCGGACAGTGGGGGCAGCCCTTAAGTCGACGCTCCAACTCGTCCCAGAGGTGCTCGATAGGGTTAAGGTCCGGGCTCTGCGCAGGCCAGTTCATTCGATTAACCCCATTGTCACCATACCAAGCCATGGTGGACCTCGCAACATGACAGGTGGCATTGTCATCCTGAAAGTAACATGGGTCCACCCCGTAAAACTGCCACAACGTAGGAAGCGCATGGTCATCCAAAATGGTGCAGTAGGTCCCGGCGTTGAGTCTACCAGGAATTGCGACCAAGGGTCCCGTGCCATACTAGGAGAAACACCCCCATAGCATAATTCCATCGCCGCCGAACTTCACATTCGGCACAATACATTCCGGCAGGAGGCGTTCTCCAGGCAGACGCCAAACCCAGACCCTGCCATCCGAACAGTAGAGGGCGAACCTTGATTCGTCGCTCCAGAGAGCCTGTTTCCATTGTTCAATGGTCCACTCTCGACGTTCCCTGCACCACGTTAGCCGAGCAGCGCTATTGGACTTCGTGATGAACGGCTTGTGGGCGGCAGCACGTCCATGATAACCGAACAGATGGGCTTCCTTACGGTTGGTATTCATCGAAAGAACACTCCTGGATGCCTGTTGAAACTCCTCGCGGATGTGGCCTATCGATTTGGTGCGGTTCTTCCGAATTTCTCTGGCCAGCACCCCTCGGTTCCTAACTCCCAGTTTTGTGGGTCTGCCGGTTCGGGGCACATTCCGACAGTCACCTCTCATCTTCCACTTGCCAATCACGTAGGCCACTGTCGATTTTGGGTACTTCAACTCTCTGGATATGTCACGTATGGATCGGCCATTTCTGTGATACCCGACGATTACACCTTTCTCGAAATCAGAGAGCTCCGAACTGCGTGGCATCTTGCATGCGACTGGTTGCGTTGTTGTTTCCCACACGATATTTAACGGCGGCGGCCGTAACGTGTATCAGGACCGCAGATATCGTCGATTGTAGGGGTGTCCAATTACTTGTTGGTAGATAGTGTACAAGCTTAGTGTTTTATCAACTGTATAATTTAGGTCGTTTTCACCTGTATGTGACGTCACTCCAAAGAATAGCAGTGACCTA
This sequence comes from Macrothele yani, assembly GCA_039090855.1. Lineage (NCBI taxonomy): Eukaryota > Metazoa > Arthropoda > Arachnida > Araneae > Macrothelidae > Macrothele > Macrothele yani. The sequence continues at coordinate 80,571,499 of CM077012.1, forward strand.
TAGCGGCCGAGCCAGTGGTGTCTCCACCTAATATAAGCTCGATGGAAAAATTCCGCTGTTGTCAGGGCCGCAGGTGGCCTAGTGGCCAGCGTTCGGGACTGCCATGGAGGTAACCTCTTGTTCGATCCTAGGCAGGTACGAACGTTCGAACCACTAAACACCCGCCGTGCGTCGGATGGGCACGTTAAACCATCGGACCCCGGGTACTGGCCCCCAGTAATAAATAAGAGCGTCTTCCTCCCTCTTTCTACCTCACTTCCGTGTGACTTTCTTATCAGTCACTCTAGCCCAAATCTTCTAGCTTTCTATTTCTAAGGGTTGTTTAAGACCTTGGGTCAGACACTCCCTTCCTAAAATTCTCTACTGATGATCTTTTCTGATCCGCTGCTGTCAGATTAGTATCGGATCTACGACAGTTTGGTTGCAAAGCGGACGCTATTAACACAACACGGCGTTTCCTGTTGGTGGGGTCTGCCTAAAATCAAGCTTCTTTTCTGCTCGTTGTGTAAAACTAGGATGTCTCTTCTAATTTTACAATATTGCGAATTACTTTTCGTAAATCTCCGTTTCATATAGTTTTTTTAATTTATTTTTTCAACGTAACGATTTTTTTTACAATGAAGGAACTTCACTCATTTTCAACGGATGTACAACTTAAAGACGTTTTTTCGAAGTTTAGTGCCGTGCTTGTGGTCTTGAAACGCAATTGCTTGATTCATTTATATGTTCATATCCCATTTTGCTTGAATGCTTTGTCGGTTCCTATTACCTCAGCTTACACGTACCTCCCTCACTTTTTTAAAACGTCGCTGTCTTAATGAAATTTCAAAGAAAAATATTCACATTATTATACTGCAATTAAAATAAATCGATAATCTGCTCACCAGACAGAACGAATTTCGGCAAGACGTATGACCCAGCTTTAAGTACGATATACGTATTCTTCGATGGAAACTAGCATCATTGTTAAGATCATGGGAGTAAAAAAACTGTTAGCTTCCATTTGTTTGAGACATTATAGTAGTAATCAGCGCAGAAATAACTACTACAATTATAAGACGGCGATGGAGTCGACGTAACTAGCAAGACACTCTGTGCACATGTTGCTTTTGCGCATGCGCAATCCTGCTGATTGCACCTCGTGTTGGGATTGCTTCGGACCAGTCGTGGTGCTAGCTTGGTGGCCCGTAATTCACAGCGATGTGTCAGAGCTATCAGCGGCGTACTAGTGGCTGCCACCAACGAATCGGTACCGTACCGTGAGCGGCAAATTTCAGTCAGCAGTGACCCATCACTGCCAGCTGGCGGTCAGCAGTTTTCCATAACTTGTATTTTTGCTGGGAAGTGCTGAAAAGAAAGCATCGCTCTTTCTCAGAGGTATGTAGGTAAAACACGTGTGTAACACAAAGATGACTACGATCGCTCATGTTTCTCTATAGCAGATGAGTTGTTATGCTGCTACCTTTCTTTTAGTTGTCTTCTTCTCACAAAAAAGAAGTGGGGGGGGAGAAGAAGAGAATGAGCTGTTTTGAAGTTGCCATTCTTTAACTTGCCTTACCTTCTTCGCACGCCAAAAATAAAAAGGAAAAGAAAAGAAAAGGTCTTTAGTTGGCAAACGAAGTAGTGGAGACTAATAGAAATTTTACTAAGCTCCTGTGTTTGAATATGCAAGTGACAAAACACGTGTTGGATGGCGATTCACGTAGGGAGAAATTGGCAAATCAAAACGACCGTTAAAGGAGTGCTTTCCATCGGAGACGTGTGGTGTGAGGATCTGACTTCTGTCAATTCACCGAGATATACCAGGTTTTGAGACCCGGATAAAGCATGGGCGTTGTGCTTGTGTGGTGGTGCCACATCTGTCTTTTCTCTGGAGCCAGTGTTCCTAAATTTGGGATTGGTGACAGCTCATAGCCCTCATAGTTCCTCATGGTGCTCGTTAAACCCCAAAACTAAACAAACAAACAAAACAACAGAGTGGCGTAATGACTTTTACCAGAACGGGTCGAGTTCTCATTATGAAGTGCGATTGTATTAGCCTGGCGAAAGATTGGAACTCGCTACACGTCTCGTTACTTCATGGAACGAGTTCTGTTTAGGGTTGCAGTGTGACTGTGTGTTTGGTTTTCCATAGGACGGCCGTATCGACCTTCACGTTTTTATTAAAAGTCCTGTAACTGCCGTCAAGCGCTAGGATCCGAACATTTGCCCGAGCTGCATGCGGGTTCGAATGCCGTGTTAAGCATGGGTGTTTTGTTTGTCTAATGGCACTGACTCTCTCCCTTCCCTGGAACCAGTAGCCCTAAATTAGCGACGAACAACTGCTTATACCACACTGAGTTGCTCACGGTAGTAGTTAACACCCCCCTCCTCCCAAATGTTAAGTCGTGTCATAGTGCATTTGGCATAGATTTCTTCCTATGATGTCACATTTCCACGGATTTAGTGTAGTCGGCCCATATGCTGACGAACAAGGTACACGAGGAATGGAACCGTCTGCATTTTCTCCAAACCTCAATCCTACAGAACGTCTGCGAGATGCCCTAGGGAGGTGTCCTGCCTGTTTTCAACCCCCCATGAATCATCGGTGGCCTTAAAATAGCCTTTATTTTTCAATGGCAATTATTCCCTTCCCGCTGGTTGGATCTTCTTTTTAATGGTATTGTAACTTGTAGATGCCATCCCTGTATTACTTGCAGAAAAGCTCATATTATGAATTGACTATACACTGAGTGGCTGCTTTATTATGACCAACCCCTCAGTACTTCGTTGGGCAACTTTTGCCTTTAATACTGCGTCGATTCTTCGTGGCATGGACTCCACGAGATGTTGATAGGTGGTTTAGGGAATATGAGACCATGCTTGATGAATAGCACTTTCCAGGAGTGTGAGATTGCAGGGTTGTGGATCCAGCTGTCTGATGGCTCGTTCTACTTCATCCCACAAATTCTCAATGGGGTTGAGATCTCGAGATTGTGGGGGCCACCTAAGCAAAGTAAACTCACCGGCATGTTCCTGAAACCAATCCTGTATAATACGAGCAGTATGGCAGAACGCATTATCTTGTTCAAAGTAGCCATCGCCATTGGGATAAACCATCCACATGACAGGATGCACTTAGTCCGCAACGATGTCTAGAAATGATGTGCCAGTCAGACGTTAATCAACACAAATTAAAGGGCCCAAAGCATACCAGGAAACATTCCCCAAACCATAACGTTGCCTCCACCAGCTTGAAGGGTTGTAGCAATGCATTTGGGGTCCATGTTTTCGTGCTGTTTCCGCCAAACTCTCACTCGGCCATCGGCATGGTGCAACTGAAAACGTGATTCATCGGACCACATAATTTGTTTCAAATTATCGACTGTCCAATCCTTGTGCTCCTGTGCGAACTGGAGACATTTTCTCTTGTTAACTGCAGACAGCAAAGGTGTTCGAACAGGCCATCCGCTGCCATATCTAATCCAATGCAGTGTATTGCAAACAGTGACTGCAGAGATCATTTGAGGGGATCCTTGATTAAGATGGCCTGTAATTTGCCGCACTGTTGCCCTTCTGTTGTCTGTTACCAGTCTGGACACTCTCCGTTTCGCCCGAGCAGTCACTAGTCGACGACGACCACGCGTTGCACGTAGAGACCCAGTTTTTTTGGCTGACAGTCCAGTCTTTAAACACTTTAACAACAGTTGCTGTGGAACATTTCGCGAATGCGGCAGTTTCGGTGATACTCGCTCCATGGCTCAGAGCTCCTACAATCATCCCACGTTGAAAGCCCGCCAAATCGCATTTTTTACCCATCTCGTCACCCAAAAATCACTTCTACTACTGTCGCAAGCTCTAAGCTTTCCCTTTTTATACTAGCCTCGCCCTCTGGCGGCAACAGAGTGCAGCCATATCTCATTTGCTTAAAACTGTCAGGTGGTCATAATCGAATGGCCACTCAGTGTACATTTTGCATAATAAACGCCCACCATAGTTTAGAGTTGTACCTTTGAGGCACTGTTTGTCTGTTCACGTGGGTCCTTTTTCTCATACCTTTGGCGCAGTGGTCTAAGCGATGGCTTATGATCATTCGTCTGAGATTTGTCCGGCTTCGAATCCCGGTGAGGCATGGGTGTTTTTTTTTTTTTTTTTTGTTGATTAGAGGTTTAACGACCACAGTGAGCAACTCAATGGGCTATAAGCAGTCGCCCGTCCCTAATTTAGGGCCATTGTTTCCAGGGAATGGAGAGAGCCAGTGCCGTAAGACAAACACAACCCTCACTGGGATTCGAACCAGACCCCTTTCGGACGAATGGTCAGAAGCCATCGCTTAGACCACTGCGTGACTGGGGAGGAGAAGCATGGGTGTGGTGTTTGTCTTACGGCACCAGGAGCCCGTGACCCTAAATTAGGGACGGGCGACTGCTTATAGCCCACTGAGTTGCTCACGGTGGTCGTTAAACCTTCAATAATAAAAAAAAAGGAGCCGTACACCATTAGTGTATCATGCTGTGAAGTTTAGCATAAATTGATTCATTACTTTTGTAATTGCGGCCATTTCGTTTTCATGATTAACTTTTCACGGGTGGTGTATTAGACGCTACCGTTATATGCTAATTAACACCATCATAAATATTTTTATCGTTTGTCTGATGATGGCAGGCATTAAGAGCAGATAACAGACCCTCAGTAACGCTAATTTCAGACGTGTGAAAACTTTTCTTGAAATGCAAATGAAAAGAAATGCTGAGCAATCCACACTTGTAGGTTACCTCTCCTAGCTATTAAACAGAGGATCCTCAATATATGAGATCATTCTTGCACTAGTAAAACACTATGAGCAAGGCAAAGCTACGTAGCAAGTAAAAACTAGAGTAAACACCCAGAAATACTAAGTCCTGGAGTGGCATACATAGAGCGACATTTCTGATAACAACAATTTCAATGTGCACCTTGATATCTTAGAGGTCTAATATTCATATCTTATGCGTCTTCCATCATCATCGCAAGAAGTATTAAGCAGTCATAAGTGCACCTTCTCACATTCCACAAAGCAATCACCCTAAATCATTGCAAACACATTCATTCGACATCAGATCCAGCATGTAGTTTAAAAAATAAGAGCAGTTACCTATGTTCCTCCAGCCTGAGTTTAGTTGTGTCAACCTTTTTCCGGAAACACCTTATCCTCTACATAAAACAGTAGGCTGATGCTAACAGAACATTTAGTTCTGAGATAAAAGTTATTTCTTGCATAATTTACAGCATTAAATACCGGACTGTGTCTTGGATATGATCCCAGTGGAGCCCCATGTTATAAAGCCTGTTGAGAGGATTGTGTGTCGGAAGCATGAAAACTGCATCAAGCCAGTTTCCTGAAGATGTCTGAGAACCTGTTTATCCACAGGGCAGCTGTGGAAGCGGTGTTTCCCTTACTCAGCGAGACTTCTCAAGTTTTAGTGGCGCAGTGGTCTAAGCGATGGCTTATGACCATTCGTCCGGAAGGGGTCCGGGTTCGAATCCCATGAGGCATGGATGTTGTGTTTGTCTTACGGCACTGGCTCTCTCCCTTCCCTGGAACCAGTGACCCTAAATTAGGGACAGGTGACTGCTTATAACCCATTGAGTTGCTCACGGTGGTCGTTAAACCTCCAAACAAAACAAAAAAAGTTTTAGTACTGTATAAAAATAAAAAGTAAAACATAGAAAACTGAGTGGACGTCGAGAATAGAAATCTAGGTCTCATCCAATGAGAAATTAACGTAAGCTGAAATAGTAACGTCAATGAAACACAGCAGATATAAAATAGCCATGCATTGCCATTTACAGTAGGCCGGAACTCGGTTGGAAGCATCCGAGTACATCGTGGGCGGCAACTTTCCTCTTCAGCCTTCTCGAGAGGGGAGCAGGCAGATAGCACAGCGTTGGGAAATGCGCATGCGTTGTCTTTGACGACGCAATCACAGGAGGCAGAGGTACCCACATTTGCTTTGTTTAACGGCGTTAACAACAGTAAGTTTTTATTCGTAAGCGAATAGCGTTTTGAAAACGTTTCAACGCATTTAAATCACATTCCAGTGTTAATTATGATTAAGTTATTTTGATTTTTAATGTGCAGAAAATCAGATTTTGCGATCGTTTTTCCCAAACATGGAAAACTTGTTATGTGTGCTTGCAGAGTGGATGCTCGTGAATTATAAGCTTTTCTAGATAGTAATTGTTCTTCTGGGACTTTCATGCCCGATAAAATGACCGTTTCTTGTAATTTATTTCAGTCCCTGAAAAATAATTACGGCATTTTTTTATTTCTCTGTTGTGAGAAGTGAACTTGCCTTTGTTTACACAGGTACTGATTTGTTAAAGCCTACCATCGCTGAACTATTCCAGTACGCGCCTGATCCTTCAGCTATATTACCAGAAACAGCTTAGCTGCATTAATTGTCACTAACTCAGCTTCCAGATCATCTGCTGAAAGATCTTTTTCAGCACTAAAAAGCATAAAAAATTACTTAAGAAATTCTCAAGGACAAGAAAAAGTATGCCGCCCCGGTGGCGCAGTGGTCTAAGCGATGGCCTCTGATCATTCGTCCGAACGGGGTCCGGGTTCGAATCCCGGTGAGGCATGGATGTTGTGTTTGTCTTACGGCACTGGCTCTCTCCCTTCCCTGGAACCAGTGACCCTAAATTAGGGACGGGCGACTGCTTATAGCCCATTGAGTTGTTCACGGTGGTCGTTAAACCTGCAATAAAAAAAAAAAAAAAGTATCATCTGTCTCTTTATTAAACTTAGAGAAAAGTCTTTTGAACACTTTGCAATGCAAACTAAGTTTTTTTGATGACTTTATTGAAAATAGAAGAATATATTTAATGTACAAAAAATTGAACTGAGAAATTTGCCTTTCCAACAAGTTTTTAGTTTGTAATGTGTTCAGAAAAATTGATTTCACACTATTCTGTTTTTGTATTGTTAATCAAAAACTTCAAAAAGAATTATAATAATAAGAAAATGTTGTCGAATTTTATTCTTTAACTTAATTCAACAGACACTGCATTATGTGATAATATAAGTATTTGCAGATATTTCATCAAAAATTAAATAAATTTTTCTCACTTGTGCGTTTCTGTCTTGTGTATATAAATAGATAATAGCAAGCAGAAAAAAGAAAAAACATTCGAAAAAGAAAAAAGCAGAAAAAAGAAGAAAAATTCCTGTTCCAACTAGCTGGTACTTGTCCAATTCTAACATTTCCAGAATTTTAAAATTGAACCAGCTACATAAAACGTATTGTACATGCCCCCTCCACATACTACTCGTGCGTTTACACTTTATCTAATACTTATTTTCTCAGCTTTCTATACGCGTGATGTGACGCCTCGCCTCTGGTTGTCTACTCATATGTTCTCTTAAACAAACCTGAATACAATGTTATAAATAATTTCCTGACAATATTGAGCATCACAGTCCCCTATAGCAGTGTTCCGCAACCTTTTTCTGCTCGCGGCACACCATAAATTATCCATGACTCAACACGGCACACCGAAATGTTAATTTCCTCAAAAACGTATGATATGACACTATTAATATAAATACCTAATGTAATCAACCTATTATAATTATTATTATTATTATATTATTAATGTATTATATTATTATTAAACAGAAATCGATTCGTGCACAATTGATGAACTTTCATTCACTGTAGAAAACACAAGAAAATACACTTTTCTATTACTATTAAAGTAAATAATTCTACTCATACCTTCAATGTGATACTTGCGCCTGCTTAGCTGCACACAAGCGGCTGATCCGTGGCGGAATCGTTGACAATGCAAGTCTCATTTCTTCTGCGACGGATTTGAGTCTCTCCCTCTGATATTTTAATTTCAGTCAACGTCGAGAAGCCCAGTTCACACAGATATGTAGTTGAAAATGGCAATAACACATTAACTGCGATCTCGGAGATAGCCGGGTATTCACTCCTTATTGCCAACCAAAATGTGTCCAAAGGCACTTCGAGAAGTTTTAATTTCAATATTCTGTCTGCTATTAAATCTGCGAGTTCTTTTTGTACATTTATCGGAAGAGGTTTTGAATTCGCAACGAATGTATCACGAACCCAGTCGAAATCTTGAACACTCTCTCCAAAATACTTCTTCTGCAAGATTTCTAAATGTTCTTTAATTAAATCCATCACCACTTTATTACCATCAGCAAGTGGCCGTACAGTCGGGAACATCTCAAACGACCCATTTTCAATTATCTGTATCTACAAATTCAGCTTATTCACAAATATTTGAATCTTATCCACATTAATCATAATATATTCGTTCTTACCCGTTCTTACCCTGTATTTTTCTGTTCAGCTCATTCAAGTGTACGAAAATATCGGAAAGATATGCCAACTTACATACCCATTCATCATCTGCAAATAAATTCGCGTACTCATGCCCCTCAACAGTCAAAAATGCTTGTTTTAATATTCGCGTTAACACTTTTGGTAGTGATAACCACTGTATAAACATTCGCGTTAACACTTTTGGTGGTAATAACCACCGTATTTCTGTATGTAGCAGGAGTGTAGTGTGTTCTGATCCCATTTCCTGACACAAAATGGAAAAAAGCCGCAAATTTAGGGGCCGCGATTTGATGAGGTTCACGACTTTTACTACTTCGTCCAGCATAACTTTCAGAAAAGATGGCAAAGACTTAGCAACAATGGCTTCGCGGTGAATGAGACAATGATCGCATCGTACGTTAGGATTTACTTCGCGTACTTTAGCTACAAATCCTTTCACTCGTATGGTCAGAGAAGCGGCTCCGTCTGTACAAACACTAACGCAATCCTTCCATTTTAATTCATTATGGAGCACATATTCATTAGTCACACGAAATATTTCTCAACCGGTGGCTCGTTCGTGAAGTTATTTGCAAAAAAAGAAATTAGTTGCGATTACATCTCCATCGATGTCCCGAATGTAGGCAAGAAGTTGTGCGTGGCCGCTAATATCGGTGGACTCGTCGATCTGAAGTGAGAACTTCTGGCTGCTGTTGATTTTCTCCTTCATAATGTCTTCAATGTCACTGAACATATTAACTCGGCGACTGATTGTGTCAGCAGAGAGAGGAGTTTTTGAAATTTCGCTAGCAGCTTCTGAACCTGGGACTCTTTTCACCATCTCTTTACAATTAGGGATTAACAACGTTTGAGCTTATGTGTGTAGTTTTTTTGGCATTTACGATAAGTTCGGCTACCTTATAACTAGATTCCTGAACTTTTTCTGCAACACGTACTGTCGCAGTCATGAACGTTGCTTGGGTTTTGTTTTGTTCCAACAACGGACGAAAATAATTGATATCTTTGCTTGACAGAGAAGAATGTTTTGTTGACAAATGTCGTTTCAATTTATTGGGAACCATAGCAGCATTACTGAGTTTTTCACCACAAATGATACACTCGGAGATTGGGCATGTTTTATCGCCACACCAAAACAAATTGTAAGATAAATAATTATCACTAACAGCCGGTGCACTCATTTGTGTTTCTTTTCTTCGGGCTCAATGCTTTCACTACTTGCACTCGTGGACGGAACACTCCGTACAAGGAACTTGTCCATCTTGAAAAAATAAAATAGTTTAATAGTAATAGAAAATAGCAAGACTGACTAGCAATCACAATTTTCGGACTACTTCAGAGCACAGCTGTGATAGAACTGAAATAATTGTAAGACGCGGGACCTATACTCTTCAAAGGGAAGAAGGGTCACATATACCGACTTATTTAAAATAAAGTCTAACAATGGGTGGGTGCATCGGATCAGGTAAAAACTAATAAAGTTGAGGAAGCACTAACAAACAGAGACAAATACCAAAACAACGTAATAAAATAATAAAAGACAGGGAAAATTTTGCTAATCTCCGCACATTTAGGGAAAAGCTTACACAGAACATGCGGCAAGTGTAACAAAGAAAAAATACAAATATATAACATGCTGCAAGTGTAGAGGCGAGAAATACAAATATATCAATAAGAAAAACTACGATATAACAACAACTGTGAGTAAATGATTTACATTTAATTTCTAAGAATACATAAAAATTCGCTGCACGTAATAAAGAATAAACAAGCATCATCTTATTTAATCAGTGCAGCGGCAGAGAATGAAATACAAGCATATGAAACACAGTAACTGGGATGAAATTAAAAAATAAAACTCTACAATTGATTTCTTACAATAGGATAATAGGTAAAAGTTCGCGTCACACCTTTTACTTAGTGGGGGCACACCGATTGCGGAACACTGCCCTATAGCATGTCATAACTACAAACAAACATAGCGTTGCTAATCCAAACGTGTGGTGATTCACTTGCAGGCCCAGCGAAACTTCCAATAACTTAACAACTTGCTGTTTGCTATTTTGAGATCCACTCGGCATATTATTTTTGACCTGTAGTACGCAGTTACCCCTGATGTACACCGATGAGCAATTACATTATGACCACCTGCCTGATAAGCTATAGAATCCCCTTTAGCTCGCAAAATAGCGGTCACTTGGCAAAGCATCGATTCGATGAGGTAAAGATATGTATCCTGAGGTATCTGGCACTATAATGTCAACAGCATGTCCTCCAGTTCCCGTACATTTCGGGGTGGTGGTAATTTAGAGCGAATCCGCTTTTCCAAGTCGAACCACTTATGTTCGATTGAGTTCATGTCAGGGGAATTTGGAGGCCAGGGCATTAACAGAAAGTCACCAGCATGTTCCTCGAACCACTCTTTGACGATTCTGGCAGTGTGGCATGGCTCATCCTGTTGGTAATGGCCATTACCATCAGGGAACACAGTTGCCATGAATGGGTGAACTTGGTCCGCAACGATGTTCAGATACCTGACAGCTGTCAGGGATTGTGCTATTGGGATACTAGGGCCTAAAGCGTCCCACGAAAACATCGCCCACAGCGTAACACCACCGCCGCAGGCCTATTTCCGCCCAACAGTTCATCCAGGTGCCATAGCATCCGTTGGTAATCGGCATATCAGCCCTCAGCCGTCTACGTGTTGCACCAGGAATCTTGATTCGTCAGACCAGGCTACTTTCTTCCAATCATCCACGGTCCAATCTCGATGATCTTCGGCCCATTTCATGCGCTGTTGGTGACAGCGGTACGTAAACAACCCACAAGCCGCGCTGTTTCCGATATCTTAGTTCCGAGACGCCGTGACATCACAATTTGTCCTTCATCAAACACCGATGAATCGGCAGCTTTTCCCATTCTCACTCCGAACACTCTACTAACCGAAAGCCGGTCCTCGGGTTGTATATATACCGCTCTGTGAACTACACCTGCGCCCCCGTTCGGTCTCCAGGCGCTCTCATTTCTCTTTACAGGGGGTGGTCATAATGTAACGGTGCATCGGTGTGTTTCCAAATGTGTCCTACAGTGCCATTCACAGAAAATTCTTCCTTGTACAAATGTTATAAGATTTTGTCCTCAACTTTGGTATTTGAGTCGACGCTTTCGGCATCATCGATAATAGGGCCGCGGGTGGCCTAGTGGTCAACGCTTGTGGCTGCCACGGAGAAGACCTCGGGTTCGATCCCAGGCAGGTACGAACGCTCGAACCACTAAATATCCGCCGTGGGTTGGATGGGCACGTTAAGCCGTCGGGCCCCGGGTACTCCCCCCCCGGTGATAAATAAGGGCGTCTTCCTCTCCCTTTCTGCCTCGCTTCCGTGTCACTTTCCTACCGGGTACTCTAGCCCAAATCTCTTAGCTTCCTATTTCTAAGGATTGTTTAAGACCTGGGGTCAGACACTCGCTTCCTAAAATCCTCTACATATGATCTGATCTGATCATCGATAATATTTGCACAGTACCATTCTGCTATACCAATCTTAAACATGTGCCATCTCTCAGAAGAATACACAACTTCGTGCGTTTCATCTGAGAGTCCCTTTCCAAATCAGACAACTCTTAATCTTCACACGGTCTGATCCCCAAGCAACATCTATCATTTGAGTATCTCCACAAGTTCTGCTTTTGGGAAATGTGTAGACTAAACCAACACTTTGACCGGGAGGTCAAAGTGTTACAGTTTTTCCTCTGTAATGAGGATGTCTCGGAAATACATACCATAGCTTATTTGTAATAATTCATAATGACAGTCCTGTTGATCGTTTTGTTCTTTACAACGGCGCAACAACAAGAAGCTGTGACGTGCCTGCAATGCAGGATGCACACGAGATAAAGGCAGATAGCAGTGATCGCACATGTCCGCGTAGCTCCGTTGGGAGAGCGACTTACTCCGGGGATCGGGGACAGAACGGTGTTTTCACAAAGTCGAGAAGTGTAGCCTAATTCAGATATCGAAGAACGTTATATATTGTTCACTGTACAATATATAAAGTTCCGTTTTTCATTTTTTAGAATACATATACCCTTTAATCCTTTTGGAGAAATCCAAAGGTTTATTGTAAAACTCTAACTTCTGAAATTTCATTTAAACGCATCTTTTGGTACATTTTTCTTTTCTGTTTGGGGGTTAAACGACCTCCGTGAGAAACTCGTTGGTCTATAAGCAGTCGCACGTCCCTAATTTAGGGACAGTGGTTCCAGCAAAGGGAGAGAGCCAGTGACGGAAGATAAGCACAAAATTGATGCCTCGGCGGGATACGAACCCGGACCCATCTCGGAGGAATTGTCTGAAGTCAGCACATAAACCACTGCGCCACCGTAGCTGCCATCTTTGCTACAATAAAATTTCGATACATTTGTACACATTTGTTGTACTGATTAAAATACAGAAGTCAAAGCACCAATATGAATGAAAAAGTGCATTTTCACCTGGAATTTTATTTAAGGTTTCATTTGTTAATGCACGACCCTTTTTTCTTCCTAAACCCATTTATATAAACCGCTTAGATTTACATTTTATTGCAATGCCACAATACATCAGGAAAGACATATTTCCATTTCAAACATGAAATGCACATATTTGTGCCCTAACGTATTAATATAAAAACACTCCGACAGTGTAATCTGTTGTTTGATTTTGCGTAGTTGCAGCGAACAAAATGTACAAATGAATATGCATATTTTATACGCTATTGTTTTTAGTTAATGTTCAGCAACAATGTCCCATATGAATCTCTTACCTGACCCTTTGTTTTTACTTAATTATAGATAATCTCCCTTTTTAATTTTTTCCATATCTGAGCCAGTTGGCTTACTTAATTTCCTTTAAAAAGAATCAGTTCTACCCAATACTGAATGTAAAATTAAAAAGCTAAGAAAGATCTAATATTAGAACTTTCATAGGCTTCCTCCATTCACATCAAACTTAAATACGACTTTGAAATGACTTTAGCTGGCGTAATTTATGTATTCGTACTTTGTTTTAACTCTACGTTAACGTGTGTGTACATACCAACTTATCCATCTTTAACTTGTAAAGATGAGAATTTATTCTATAATACTAATAATTATGAAAATTTGGGTCTACCTGGTCATATCGGTATTTTTAAGACGCGTGCATTTTTCTTTAATTATGTTAATTAGCATCCAAATTACCTTAACAGTTTCACATAAAGGCTTTTTGAATCCATTACATCTTTTTTTTAGAAAAATACTGCGAGACTTTTCAAGAGCATAATCTCTCACAAAAAACATTATTCATGAATAAATGCAATTGAAATTTCCAGTTTTAGTATACAATTCAAAGTGCTCTCGCCGTTCCTTTAGACCTGCTTTCCCGTAATTCTAATTCATTACTGGCGGCCAATTAATAATTTTTAAAATGAAATGCTATTTATCATTGTAAATTAAAAATCCTAAGTTATGGCTCCTTCTTGTGGTTCAACTGCAGCAATAAGTATCTGAAGCAAAGATGATTCCCCCGTTCTGAATTTAGAATTGTGTCACCAGTGAAGTGAACGAAGCAGAATCGAAGAAAAAATGCAACACAAATGTTCCAGGAGTGAAAAGAACCCAGGCTCTCAGTGAGGTGAAATTTTAGCTTTCCAATTGTTCGACCACTCGTTTGCGCGTGTTTAATTCAGAAGTTTTTGCAATTCTTGTCTTGGGCTCAAGGTTAATAAAAAATTGCTTGACAGATACCTTCTAGTTTTACAAAGTCAATTATCCTACTTGGTAAACAGTCGATAAACACAGGCTTATCATGAATTCGCTATACATGTAGACATTGGCACCTGTCTGATAAAGTGCATACTGCAAAAGATGCAACATGGGGGAGAATTCTACGTAATGTACTTTGCACCAGTTCAAATGCGCTCTCAGCTAATAATACTCTTTTATAATAGAAATGTCATTACTAGGGCAAGGAATTTTATGATTTTTCGTTGGGTTTTTTTTTTTCTTGGCAGTACTAAAACGTTATGCAAGTGTATATACAATTGTGTTTTATACAAAAATAAGCTGATTTAAGTACTTTGTTAAGGCTTTTTTTTTTTTTTTTTGCATTTTTTCATGATTTTTACGGGATATGGTATTTTTTCAGTTTTTTTCGGTCATTTTAAAGCATTTTTTTGTTAGTTTTGAGTCATTATTTTGCGTATTTTTAATAAAAAGAACATTTTCTGGATGAATTTCTCTTGGATTAAGAAGATCTACTCGATTGACAGCAATGAAGCGACCTCAATTGAAGTTACGCAGAGACCGCTTTCTGATTCTGAAATATCAGGTAAATTTTCCGACATAGAGTCGAATTTTGGATTTCTGCTTGGGGCCATTATTTTCTTGGAGAAGTCAGCAGTGCTATTAGTGCATCAAATAGATTCGATAAAGAAAGTTGTGAATGGCCTAAACATTGTGACTGGAAAAGTGCAAAATGCTACGCAAAATTAAATTGAGCAAGTTTTAAAAAAATGTAGGGAATGAAAAGCTGTGCTTAATTGCAGATGTGCTATCTGGGAGAAACTTTTTAGTTGGTGAAATTTCAGAAGACTATGAACGAAGTGACAGATTATTTCAGGGATGCTTCTGTGGTTTCAGTAGAACTGGAAAGAAGCCTTTTAATGTTTAAAGCTTTGTTGGCAGACAATAGAAAATCCTTTTCTTTTGAAATTCTTCACATGATTTTTGATGTGCATTGCAGTTTTGGACGGATGAAATAAAATCGTTCAGTTTGCCATGGCAAACTAAAAATATTCCAATGATTTAGTGAAACTCAAACTTTCAGTTTGGCACAGGAACTGTCAGAAAATATAAGTTGCGTTTCTAATCTTTTTATTCTTTTCTTTTACAGGGCTCTTTTTTTTTTTTTTTATTAACCAAAAATGAATTGGTTTGGCACAGAAACTAAAAAGTTAAATTGTATTTTTAACGGGTTTTTTTTTGTCTTATAGGACTTGTTTTCAAGCAAAACATTTTTAGTTTGGCACAGAAACTGTAAAACAATTAATTTGTATTTCTCGTTTATTCTTTGTTTTTTTTATAGGTAAGGTGTTCGTTAGTAAAATAAAGAATTTCAGTTCACACAGCAACAGACAACAAATAAATTATATTTTTCAGATTTTTTGTTTTTTGTTTGATGCACCTCTTCTTTTTTTAATTAATTAGTTTTGCAAGGAAATAAAAAACAAATGTGAATTTGCTGGGTCATTTTTTGTTTTGTTTTATAGGGCATTTTGTTTAGTTTTGGGATCATAAATGCATTTTTATAGGGCATTTTCAAACAATTTTTAGGTCATAAAAATCCCAGCCCTAGTGATTACATATAAGTACCCACATAAGGAGCCAACGTTGTAGCAATGCTTTTCAAGATTACAGGCCTGCCTGCTTCAGAGCTCACTATCAAAGAACTCAACAACTTTACCAATGTTACAGAAATTTCGAACTGACTTCTCATATGGGAAATTATAGTAGAAGTCAGTAACGTAATTTTCATATTATCACACATATAAATATCTGTACTGAACCACTTATTGAAAGCCCTTGATATTAAAAGCAGAAATACATCTAAACAGCTGATTTAAATGGAAAATTCCTCGATCTTCAACGTTCAAAGCACATTTTCGCCTTTATTCTATCAAGGAAAATTGTGCTTGTGAAATTATAGCGAAAAAGGTATTATTCTTTTCCTCTAATTTCAAGTTTTACTCAATGCGAATGATTTAAATCGCGTAATGTATGCTGTTCACAGGCTTTCACGTACCCTCGAGTAATTGATTTTTCCTGCGCTTCTCCAACTGTCCTCAGCGTAGGAATTGATCAGCCCAAAGTTTGTGCTCCGGGTTTCGAAATTTCTTCGACCATTTCAAATTACCTAAAATATCTTCACGGGGCTGTAAGGTTTTCTGCGTTTCTTCAGTAAGGGAATAAAATTTCTGCTTCTTGCGGTGTTTCATACGCAGCTTTAATAGCTAGCTTCTTTGCCGTAAAAATAAGAATGGCGAACGAAAGTGAAAGAATAAATAGAAAGCTGCAGACATCAACAATTTTTGCGAGCGAAAGAGAAAAATAATCAGATAAATAAAGAAAACAGAACTGCGTGTGTTGTTCGAGGGCGTTTCTATCTCAGAGAGCAGTTTCATAAAATGCCCTTGTTGTGGACCATTTTTGTTATAAGTTAGAGTTTATTGATGAGGCCCAAGTTTCCTAATTTCCTGTGTTTATCTTTCTCATGAAAGCTGGAAACCAATCAACCTGTTGCCTGGCCAATCTTTTATTTTTGATCGTTAGCAACTTGCTCGCCACTTCCAAGCACGTGACCAGATTATGGCTGCCTCGAAGCTCGGCGTTGATTGGCCGAAGCCGGAGATCCATGTGGCACGCCATATTGTGTAATCATGGAAGCGTCTCCAACCCCCCTTTTAAAAAGATAAATGAAAAGTGCGTTTTCTATGATGAGGGGCCGATAAATCTTTCATCTCCCGTCCGAATTTTGCTTCCTCTGCTTATTTCACGTCTTCAACTGAAGTTAACTAAATCCTTCAACAAAGAATATTCATGAAACTGGAAGAAGGCACTGATGTAAGAATTATTTTAGCTGAGACACTGAGTTTTCGTCGCAAATTGCTGAACAGTTTTATTAATTTGGCAAATGAAACAGCGCTTGATGAAATCAGGAATACTTAAAAAGTTTCTGTCGGTTAAAAAGGTAACTCTAGTGTGAATACCAATTGACAAAGTGCGCTGTAAATGTATCCCACGGAGTTTATACACTATGTCATGTTGCCCGACTACTTCATTAGAAACATTTTCACATTAACTGTGAAAACAAACTTCAAGCGCTAGTGCGGCTTTTTAAATAATAGTTTCGCAAGATGGAATGCTGGGAAGGCGAGCCGAAGTCAACACAAAGTTTCAGTAATTCAACAAAATTTGCAAAAATAATTGAGATCTGTTGATTCATAGCATTTTCAAAACCCGTTTTCCTCCCACACTTTGGTATGCACTGAAAACTCCTACAGACACACACACACACACACGAGCGAGCGAGCGCGCAACGAGGTCTTTTTCCCATTCTAAAATTTAGGAATTTAGGAAAAGAATCTGTGAAAGAAAAACATGATTCGGTATACTTCAGCTTTCATGTTCTTGAAATATGATGAGTAACGAAACATTTGAGCGTTTCACTTAAATGCAATCAATTCTGTAAACACATTTCTAACCCGCATCTACGATTTCAACAAATAGCCGCCCCGGTGGCGCAGTGGTCTAAGGCGCTGGCCTCTGATCATTCGTCCGTAAGGGGTCCGGGTTCGAATCCCGGTCGGGCATGGATGTTGTGTTTGTCTTATGGCGCTGGCTCTCTCCCTTCCCTGGAACCAGTGACCCTAAATTAGGGACGGGCGACTGCTTATAGCCCATTGAGTTGCTCACGGTGGTCGTTAAACCTCCAATCAAAAAAAAAAAAAAAAAAATTTCAACAATTATACCATCTTTGAGTGTTCCTTTCCACAGACAGATCTGAGGTGATCCTAATAAAGAGTTCTGGCAATACACATAAGATATAAGAGAGATTTAAGTGGTATGTTAAAGCACGATATTTTTTTTTATTTTTTTTTTTTGAATGAAGGTTTAACAACCACCGTGAGCAACTCAATGGGCTATAGGCAGTCGTCCGTCCCTAATTTAGGGCCACTGGTTCCAGGGAAGGGAGAGAGCCAGTGCCGTAAGACAAACACAACATCCATGAATCACCGGGTTTCGAGCCCGGGCCCTTCACAGACGAATTGTCGTAAGCCAGCGATTAGACCACTACGCCAAAGCACGATAATGCATTCCTTTCATTGTTTAGCTTTTTTAAACTGGTGAAAATGCAATCTGAGAAATAGAGTGAACTGGGAATTTTGGTCTGAACACCAGAAGCTCTTTTGCTTGTAAAAAAGCAATTCACGATATATTGCAGAGAACTTTCTCCTCTCAATAACTTCGTTATGAATGTTAAACAAAAAAAGAATAGACATCCAGAAATCGATGAGTTCGGAATTTTTGACTCAACAAACTCACACTCTCCCTAAACTGAGCGGACATCAGCATTCTTGGTATACAATTTCTCGGTTTTGGTCGCTATTTTTTAAGATCACGGTTGTCAAGTGATGAGAGGCGCGGGCTTCTTACCATTCGTCCCCGTTCAGTCTGGGATCAAGGCATGGGTATTGTGCTGCCCAACAGCTTTGGATCTCTCCCCTCCCCGGAGCCAGTGGCTTCAAATTGGGGAAGGGAGACTGCTTATCATTGCTGAGACGGGCCGAGCCCGAGCCCGAAAGCCCGAAGTCAAGCCGGGCTGGGGCTGCATAATACTTACTGGAGTTCGGGCTTGGGTGAGCTCGGGCTCTAAGAGAGGAACATGATTTTTTTTTTTTTTTAAATTTGATTTTGTATGATTTATCTCACAAGACTTTTATTTACACTTTCTAGTAGTTAAATAGAATTCTTCGGCAACTGGGTCCAGATGGGAACTCGGCAGGGCTATGCATTCTGGGCTTGTGTTCCAAATACCATAGGTCATGAATTACTAAATTTCTGCAAAGGATAAGTTTCGTTAAGAACTATAGATAGTAAATAGATAGCAAGCTGACAAAATTTTGGTCCCTACCTTAAAAAAGAAGCTCCCTGCTAATTCTATTGAGCAACCTACGACGTAGATTGTTGTGCCTCCAGATTTTTCCTGATCCCCGGCCACCAGAAACATTTCAGGAAGAAATGAATGGTCAAAGAAACTACAGAAATAGATTTACATCCCTTCTGCAGTCCGCAGTTGAGAAATACATCGGTTAATTACACGGAGAAGAAAGAGTAGAAGTATGGAATACATTCTTTTTTAATACCTAAATAGGTTATTCATAGTTTTCTGGCTCGGGCTGTACCTTGCAATATAACAATCGGGCTCGTGCTGACATACCTCGGGCTCGGGCTCTTAAAATTCAGCCCGAACTCAGCTCTGCTGCTTATAGCCATAGTTGCTCAAGGCGGTCGTTAAGCATCAAAGCTAAAAACGATATCATTGTTTTGCAGTTGGCTGACTCCAATCGACCTTCTTCAGGTGCCACGTCTAGACAAGGGTGTAGGCGTTTCATTACAAAGAGCTGCGTATATTCAGGAATGGAGATTATGATGAGGTGTAAACACATTTCTATCCCGCACCAATATCTCTATGATTTGTAGAATACAATCATCGTTTCCCATTGCATCCTCACCAAGTCTCAAGGAGCAACCGCCAGAAATGACTCTCGGTACCTCCAGGGCCAATTTTAGAGATCCATCAACATATTCACGTTACATGAGCAGACCTCCATGATTTGCGAAATGGATGGTCGGTACCAGTATTGAAACAAGCAGTCGCCTGGCGATCAGCCAATTGCTCCAAGTCGGTGGTGAAATCCGTTTAACTAACTTATTTTTACTTTCACACATTTGACATTCTCAATGTTTTTGATTTTAGTAAGACGAAATTTCAAACAACGGAAAATTATCGTAGTTGAAATACATTCCATGTTTCGTGCATGAAAATATAATTCTGTAAACAGGGACGTCACGAAGGGGAGGGGGGAGCGTGGGCTAGAGTCCACCCTGAAATTTGTCTTTCCCACCCTGCCGCCCACCCAGTTCAAAATGCGACATTTTTCAGTATATTTAACTTTAAAATATAATTTGCACTTTGCCAAGTATTGTCTTGTGTTTTATTTCATGTAGCCCTGCGTATTCTCGCCTAGGAAGTGCGTTGTTTACGTCTCGAAAGAAAGTTAGTAAAACAGCATTCACCGGGCCATGAAAATTCAATTGTTCTCCACTCTTTCAATTCCTTAGTTTAAGAGCCTCTTTTTAATATCTGTGTGACCAATGGGCTAATGAGGAGGTTGAATAGGAATTCACTGAGGAGTTCACTACTAAGTGCTCTGTTTATTTTCTGTGCAAAATAGGGGATTCCAACACGGAAAGTGGAGTCTAAAGCTACACTAGCGCTCTTAAGACTGCCCCGGGACAGTGAAAGTGCCTGATGACTGCTTTGTAGGAGAGGAGTGCTGGCGTATGACCATTCGTCCGGGAAGGGTCCGGGTTTTAATCCCGGTGATGCATGGATGTTGTGTTTGTCTTACGACACGGTCTCTCTCCCTTCCGTGGAACCGGTGACCTTAAATTAGGGACGGGTGACTGCTTATATCCAAAGTGGTCGTCAAACCATCAATCACACACACATTAAAAATTCGTTTTTTCAGTGTTTCGAAAAAAAAAAAAAGTTGCTGTCAAGCTTGTCCCATCAAAAATAATGCTGGCCTATCTGTCGCCCATCCAGATTTCGAAGTCTAGCTACGTGTCTGTTTTTAACCCAGTAATGAATTTTCAGCACCTGAAGGTTAGAGAAGTCAATGAGATCTGTTAAAAGCGCCAAAATTCAGCATGAGGTAATGGGAATAAGAACGCTTCAGGTTAGACTTAATTATAGTTTAAATAGCATATATACTGTGTAAAGCCATTATCTTATGGAATAATCTCCCAGAGAGCATCAGATCCCTTGAAAATATCAAAAAGTTTTCCTTGTCTCTGCGAAATTACATTGTAAATCACCCTGATCTCCATAACGAATCTCAACCCTATCATTAAATTGTAGTTTCAAGCATGCTGCTAACAGTGGTGCTTCTGTTATAATCATCTTACTTGCTTTAATATATGCCATATGTTTTATTCTTTTTCTTACATCTGATAGGGGGAATCGCCTTACAACCAATGTGTTCAGATTCCTCCTGGTGTATTGTATTTTCATATAACTGTAAGTTTTAAATGTGTGCAATAAATAATTGTATTGTAAATAATTGTATTGTATACAAAGGAATTCTACAATATTATTTTTCTGAATGAAAGCGTTATGTGATAAATTTTGCATTCCGAATGGCCCTTCTCATGGGTGAAACTTTTATTTCTGTCCATCAAAATATTTAGCAAAAGTAGACTTAAAATACTGATGTTCCTCAAACTAAGTTCAATTTGTTCTTGTTGCTGTTGTCGTTGCACAGACCATTTTACGTTACTGAAAACTTAGTACAACGGAACTGATTGGTTCTTCAGTGATAATTGGATGTTTTTTTACAGCGCATGAATGCCTACATGACAACGGCAACATCTGATGTGCAGTCTCGTTGTCCAAGTAGCTAGGGAAGTAAGTTTATGACCAATCATATCAGCTGCGTCCTGATTCGAATCTTGAAGCGCTGGCTGATGATCATTCGTCCGAGTAAGGGTCCGGGTTCGAATCCCGGTGAGGCATGGATGTTGTGTTTGCCTTACGGCACTGGCTATCTCCCTTCCCTGGAACCAGTCACCCTAAATTAAGGACTGACGACTGCTTATAGCCCATTGGGTTGCCCACGGTGGTCGTTAACCTTCAATAAAATAATAATAATAATAATAATAATTCGAGTCTTGGATGAAGTGTGAGTGGTGCATTTGTCTTACGAAGCTGGCTCCCTCCCTTTCCTGGAACCAGTGGCCCAAAATTAGGAATAACCGATTGCTTATATCCCTCACAGTCACTCAAGGTAGCCCTCAAATTCCGAACAAAAACATCTATTGTTCTTTTGGGAGTTTCTGTGTTTTGCACGTAAAACAAGGTGCATTTTTCGGCAACAGCCACGCACGAAATAAGAAAATCAGAGCAGTTAAAGAAATTAAACAATTTATGTCAAACTTCGTAGAATGATACATAACGTGTAAGGTATATGCCCTAAAAATACGAGGCGGTGCAAATATATATGAATTGATAAACTTATGTCGCAAAAATGTAACCCTATAATAGGGTGAGCGTTTTCCATGCAAAACGGATAGTCATATGGAATGTAAAATTGGTACCGACGAGACATATCATCAGTAAAAAGGGGCAGCATGTGGAAAAGCGTAATTGCCAACGTCAACACCTCTTGGGATCTCGGTATTTTCATGGAGGAGGTTGGAAGGTAGAAATACTCCTGCCTAGGGCATCCCACAGATGTTCAGTAGGACAGAAGTTTGGAGAAAATACAGGTCACTCCATTTGTTGCATACCTCTTCCAGATATGCGTCGACGAGTTAGTCCGTGGGAAAGTGCGTTATCATCCATGAGGATGATACCAGCGTACTATACAGGGTACGGCCTCACATAGGAATCGAGAATCTTATCCTAGTATTCTCTTGACGGCAGTCACAGGAAGTTTAATAAAAACAAAGGCGGTACGGTCACCATTAAGAAACCACCCGGACAGTCACACTACAGCCACGAACAGTACTTCGTTCGATAATGCTATGAGAGGTGTAGGAAGTTCCAACTCTCGCCAGTCTAATACAAGTCTGCTGTTCGCTTCCAGAAAGAGACTCCACTCATTCATGAACAAGATGCTATGCCACTAGATTAATATCCAGTTGAAATGATTGTCAGAACATTTTATGCAGGAACATCTGTGGTTGATAGGTAAACACCATATGAACAGCTGCTCTTCGCGCACAGAGACTTCTGGTTACTGTAGAGACGGATATCTGGGTTTTTATGGTTGCGATAGGGTTCGAACGCAGAGTGCTGTTGCTGTCCAATTCTATTTGACCGATAATGTAATGTAACAGTTATTTTGAAGTGTTGTCACGCATGAACACTCCAGAGCAAGTCTCCAAACGTCAGCCCTATATGTTTGAAAAAAATTATTCAGCTTTAAGATCACAGAGTGGCTGACACCTATCAATTTCTTTCTGTTTGTTGTTTCGAAACTTAATGACTACCATGAGTAACTCTGAGGGCTATAGGCAGTCACCTGTCCCTAATTTAAGGTCACTGATTCCAGGAAAAGGACAGAGCCAGCACCATTTGGCGAGCACAACACCCATGCCTCATCTGTGGCTCGAACCCAGGCCCATCTCACACGAATCATCATAGGCCAGTGTCGCAGACCAGACCACTCGGCAACTGTGGAGGTCCACCTCTGAATCAATCTAGCTATCTTTGTGGTTAGTTGGCTGACATCTGACCTCCCAGTGGTTCTCCGTTTATGACGTACCTACCTCAGAGGTGAAGCACATGTCAAAACGGCAAATTACAGCGATAAGCCTTCGTCGGTGTAGTTCAAGTGGTACATATCCGACTCCGGAGAAGGAAGATGTCAGTTCGAACCCTATCATTCGGGCTTTTACGCTATACAGGCGCCTGAGCATAAAATGAATCTCCTGGTCGTGAGATTGGAGATGCCTCTTCCTCAGATCGTCTGGAATTAATTAGAATTCCTTGTTCTATATAGAGTTCCTTCAAGTATGGTTAGTCGGTGGACCCGAAAAATCCTGCGATTTTCAGCACCCACCTTTCTCGGAGGGGGGATGTATGTGACGTGCTATCTCAGAGGTGACGTACATGTCAAAGCGGCAAGTTGTAACGGTAAGTTTTCGTCGGTGTAGTTCATGCGGTAGAATATCCGACTCCGGAGAAGGACGATTTGTGTTCGAATCCAATCACCAGCAAATTTGGGCTTTTACGCTATACATCCAAGGACCTTCCTTACTCTGGAAGTTTCAACATTGTACTGATAGCCTCCAAGTGTAAGCAGTCCTTTTATCGGGCGTTTTAATTTGCATATTACTCCCTGCGAGAAACTTCATTCAACACATATTTTGATGTTTGCTTGGTTTAAAACAGAAGCACATTTTGTATGTCTCTACTGATCTGTTTTTTTTATTCGCACATTTGTGTTTCATGCTTTTCTTTGGACGGGTATTGTAAAAAAATGAACAGGAACTCTTATGTCCAGTAGCGCACCCACTGGGAGGGTCGATGCCCCCCCCCTCCCCGAGGCTAGTAGAGCGGAAAATTATTACGTCGAAGTTTGAAACAAAAAATCACGATACACGATCTACATGTACTTCTTAATCATGAACCGTATAATTATAACATACAATAATTATAAGGCAGTAGTTCTGTTAAATAAATTTAGAAAAATCTAACCACAAAAAGAATTTCATTTACTGTTCCTTCTAATCATTTAACTTTCTTGTACTGTACAATATTACTGGTAACTGGATAATGATAAATGTACAAAAGTCATTCTCCTATTGTTATGGCACCTGACTATTTTTCCCGATAAATTTATAGGGGGCTTGGTGACATTCTGTGTGCCACGGACCCCTCCCCCTGGAAAAGTTCTGTGTGCGCTACTGGTTATGTCTTTCGTTCTCAAACGAAACAAGAAAGATGACATCGAATTTTCGGGTGTAATAAGCACGTCTTTTGAATCCGTTCTGACGCAAAATAAATTTATCAAAGCTATTCAAAGTCAATGGAACCAGTATGGAAAACAATAGATCTGAAGAAAGAAAGAAGATTTTCAGTCGGGTTTTTAATCCCTCAGATATTGCTGTAAACGGATATCGATAAAAATAAGATGTGACTTCACGTCCCCTGGTGGGAAAACCATGCATTATTTTAGGAAGAAAGTATTCGCAAAAGGTTTTTCCATATGAGCGGTATCGGTCGAAGAAAAAAAAAGTAGTCGAGGTTTCAGGAGCCCAGATTTTGCAACAAATGCTTCAGAAGCAGAAATTAACACTTATGACCCCTGGTGGCCAAACCATTCTTTACCAAACATTAGAAATTATGTGAAAAATATTTTCCATCAGGTCTTGTATGAGATACAGGAAGAATTTTTCAAATCAGAGCTTTAGGAGCAGAAATAACGCAGAAAACGGAATTTACCTTTGTGACCCCTAACGGAAGGTCTATGATTTACTTGAAAATTTTAAATTTATAGGAAAAACAATTCGCATCGGAAACACTATCCAACAAAGAGGGAATTTTTCAAATCATACTCTTAGAAGTAGAGATATTGACAAAAATAAGATATACATCTACGCCCCCTGGCGTAGAAGCCATGCATTTTTTCAAGAAGAAAATTTTCCTTAAATGTTTGTCGACATGAGTAGTATCGGCCAACAAACGACTTTTTATTCAATCGAGATTTTAGAAACCCATATTTTGCTGCAAATACAACAGAAGCGGAAATTAAGACTTACGCCAGCTGGTGGCCGAACTATTTCTTACAAAAATCAGAAACTAAGTGCAAACGATTTCCCATCAGGAGCTGTATGCGGTGCAGAAAGAATTTTTCAAATCGGAGATTTAGAAACAGAGATATAGGGTGAAACGCAATTTACATTTACGCCCACTAGCGGAGGAAAGTCTATGAATTACTTGAAAATTTTGAAATTATATGATCCACATTTCACACTAGAAACACTATCCAACAAAGAAGGAATTTTTCAAATCGGACTCTTAGAAGTGGAGATATTGACAAAATTAAGATATACGTATACGCCCCCTGGCGTAGAAACCATGCACTATTTTAAGAAGAAAATGTTTCTAAAAGGTTTGTCGACATGAGTAGTATCGGTCAACAAACGACGTTTTTTTCAATCGAGAGTTTAGAAGCTCATATTTTGCTGCAAATACAACAGAAGCGGAAATTAAGATTTACGTATATGCCCCCTGGCGGAGAAACTGTGGAATATTTTAAGAAGAAAATATTTCGAAAAGGTTTATCGATATGAGTGGCATCAGTCCAAGAAAGAATTTTTTCAATCGATATCTTAGAAGCTCCGATTGTATGGCAAATACATCAGAAGCAAAAATTAACACTTACGTCCCCTGGTAGCCAAAGTATTCTTTACCAAAAATTTGAAATTATATGCAAAAGATTTTCCTTCAGGAGATGTATACGCTGAAGAAAAAAATTTTCAAATCGGAGTTTTAGAAGAAGAGTTATCGGGGAAAATGTAATTTACTTTAACGCCCCCTAGCGGAAAATCTATGCGTCATTTGAAAAATTAACTATATCTAAAATGCTCTTCGACATAAATAGAATCGAATGATAAAAATTTTTTTCAATCGGATGTTTAGAAGCAAATACGTTGAATAAAACGTATTTTTGAATTCGACATCATCTGCATTTACGCCCTCTAGCGGCGAAATGAAATTGTACATCGTAAAAAAACAAAATAAAGGATCATCATTTGTATATTTCAAGCTTTCCAATGCAAAAAGAAATTTTTAAATCGGACTAATAGTTGCAGAGATATCGTGGGTACAGACGGACGGACGGACGGACAAACCGATAACAGAAGCACGATCTTTTTTTACAAAAGACGTTCTAAAAAGGTAAAACTACACTCAAATGATATTGACAAAAGAAAAAAAAAAAGACTACTCTTAAATATAATTGTATTGCAAAGCTACTTTTAAATGAAATTGAATAAAATAAGATATTCTAATTATCGAAAAGTTATGATGTGGGCAACATCACGTTATTTAAGCTGTTTTGTGATTCTTAGCTGTTTCCCTCTTTCAATGACGAATGGTTGGTTTCTAAAAACCGAGAAGGTTTGTTGCATGAACTGAATACAATTTTCACAACAGCCCATTTAACATTAGCTATGCAGCATACGGTAGACGACGAACGTGCATGTAGGAAATCTTTTGTGTCGTGCATAAACCTATATGTTTTTCAGTCTGTGATAATTATTTTTGCTCCAAACATGGTAATCTGCGACAGTACCGTTTGTGATTTTCGTAGATACACACTTATTTTGTGACTTTGGCGATTATTTTTGTAACGTGAATGAGTTCCCATTGTTTAAACTCAGACTATTATTTAGCAGAGCAAGAAATTCACGGATCAATATTTAAAATATCATTTTGGAAAGAACAACAGTAGCTCCGGTGGCGCAGTGGTCTAAGCGATGGATTCTGACCATTCGTCCGGGATGGGTCTGGGTTCGAATCCCGGTGAGGTATGGATGTTGTATTTGTCTTACGGCACTGGCTCTCTCCCTTCCTGGAGTCAGTGGCCATAAATTAAGGACGGGCGACTGCTTATACCCCATTGAGTTGCTCACGGTGGTCGTTAAACCTCCAATCAAAAAAGAAATGAACAACACCCCTTGTAAAAAGGATGAACATAGGTTTGGAAACCGCTGCAGTGCATCGCAGCTGTTTCTAAGGCGCAGCTTTTCTTGCATGGAAGAAACACTAAGAACTGCCTGATAATTTTTGTGTCTGTACCAGTTCCATGCTTTTTGGTGAAAAGTTGCACCTCAAATACCCACTCATTCAGGTAAATGTATTCGGGGAGTTATTTTTAATATCCTGTGACGGCTTATAATCTAAGAGATTTTGCGTCCAAACACAACTCAGCGGCTCTCAATAATATCGAGAAATAGTCTTTTGCTTTTATTTAGTGATGAGTACGGGTTTGGCTCTTGTTGCAAAGCAGAAAGAAATATGAAGGAATTCAGAACTGGATATTTTCTGGAGTTTATATATTAGCTCCAGAAAATTTTACATCCAGCAACACAGTGCGTAAGGTACCAAAACATTTATAAAATTCCCTGTCCGAAGTGGTGAAGTATTATACACGTTTCTCTAAACCCACTTTTTCTGTTCTTATTAAATGTTTCCCTTAATTTGAAAGAAAAACTTCATCCGAATGTAATACCTGCGCGGGTTCCTTAACATATAATAAAAGTTTTATTTATTTAAATTTTTTGAGCGTTTAATTCGAAGCACTTATACTGACCACCTAATCTCTCTGCTTTTCGTTCACACGAGTCATATTTTATTTACCTTCCATTTAGCTGCTCATAAAAGCACTGAGAGACACGGGGACAATTGTTCTATAGTTCTAAATATAAAATCCGAATTTTTTCACTGGGTATTTCTGCTATCAGTTAATTCTCGTATTGCTGTTTTAATGAAATTGTAGTGCCCTTGGTTAGAGCAGCACAAAAATAGTCATTCGATCTAATTCTGGAGCAGAAATGTGTTTGCTCGATGTTGAACAAAGTAATGTTCTCCCGCTCAAGTTATATGAACTCAGTAAACAAAGAAATAGAAAACCAAGGATCAAATAATCGAGGGCACAAATGCCAGGGAATTGTATGCGAGTTCTTAGAGGACCGAACTGGGGATATTCCCTCTAGGATTTCCAGAGTTCTCTCACCTTCTGAGAGGACACTCGTTCATTGGCTGCATGATGCCGACAAGTCGCCTATGCAAGTGTCCAATATTTGCCGACCACTTCTAACGGCTCACAGAAATGAGGACTACGTCGGTTGCCATAGCAACCGTGTGTCTTCATTCATACCTCACAAGGCATTCACCGAAAAGCAGCGGAAGCGCAGCACCTTCTGCCCAAATTGCTGAACCCTCTGTGTGTACTTATAGGGTGTACACCGATTTGAAAGCAAAATTGTTGCGCAGTGTTAACATACAATGCACTTTCAAAGTCAAAAGAATTTATTATTCATGGCTGAATTTGCATTGTGTGTGCGCACGCATATACGTATACACTCATTGGTACTTTCCCTATCAGTTTGATGACTTCTACCACACTAGTAGCAAAATATCATGTTTCTCGCTAAACTGGATGGACAATCCTAGTAACGTTCCCATTTCGTGAAACCATAAAATATTATAGATGTGATTACTTAAAATATCGCGAAGTGCAATTTTGAAAAGAAATTCATATTTCGAAAATTAGTGGCACTGTTCGGAAAGTACATAATCGATGATTTAATAATCAATGGAGAGTGGATTTGGCCACTGAGTGAACATAACGTATTTTTACATTGCTATTTCTGAAAACATGGGTATGGTTCCATATTTAAGCGAAGCCTTGAAAGTAGCCCTCCACTATTCCTATTTGCCTATAGTTCTTAACGAGGTCTACGTTTTTCATATTGTCTCATGGCATTCAAACACAGATTCTCACGCATGAGTACAGTTAGTCGTAGCAGGTTGGAATCATTTCAAAACCCAGGTACCGTGTCTAGCAATTTTGTTATTGTTGTGGATAAGTGTTTAATTGGTTGGTTATACCCCTCCCCCCTGCGCCTGAGTTACTGGATGGCAAGTTTCAACTCAGGAATCTGAAATGGTAGGTTGCAGGTTTCAGCACCAGTAAGTCGATGCGTCCGAGGACTTAATTATCGCCCGGTGGCCGAACTGTTTGGGACGTAAGTTCCTAATTAGTCGTCGGAGCTGGGTTCGAGTGCCGGATGTGGGTGCGCTCGTCTGCAGAAGCTGGCTTGCTCCTCTCACTGAGCCAGTAATCCTAAATTACGGACAGACGGCTGCTTATAGCCCTTCCAATTGCTGAAGACCCTGGCCTCTCGGATTTCTTACAGTTTTCTGTGCTTGTGAGCGCGGGTACGTTCTCTTACAAGCACCTTCTTCCTAGGCCTCAAAATTGTGTCCAACGAAAATCGAGGAAAAAAATACTCAATACTAATAAGCGCGAACTGTCGTTTTGATGACATGCGAAATATTTTTATTAGCTGTACCGCTTTTATATTTGCCAATTTCACTGATTTTGGTAATCAAAACTCCTTCCATCCTCCATTTTTACAAGCGATCTAATTGCCAGAAATTGCCTTCGTTTATTAACGCACATGTGAGGATTACAACTGTGTAAAGACCATATGTATTCGGATATAACGCCGAATGTGCTTACGCATGTTCAAACTATTCATGACATCTAATGCTGTTACGAAGAATTAAGTTACTTAAGTATTTGAAATCATTTCAATCAATTTTTTGCCACTGTATGTCTCCACTGAAACTAAGACTAAGGTTTTGAATTCTGTTTTTTCACAAGGTCATGTAATAGAAATTTGGAGGTGAATGAAACTGCATTAGAATTCACGAAGATATATCTATCATGCACGTGTGTACTGTGTGCTAGCGAGCATTTATGTACGTAATTAATTTTTGTCTTACGCACACTCAGCACAAAAATCCAAAAGTAAAGGAATTTAAGGTGAAGAACCTCAGCAAATTTAAAAGAAAATGGTCCAAAACTTCATTGAAGTTGCCCCAGAATCTTTTTCTTTGTTTGTATAGGACAAACATGCCGACATCATTGGAAGCTGACTTTACCAAAAGTACGAATTACCTAAAACATTTTACAGTGGTTCTCAAACGTTGTGAACAAAAATTATCTGCCTTATACCAGGTACATTAGACAGATAAGATGCTACTGCTTAGAGATACTATGCTTTAACATTGGCTAGGATGTAGTAATACGCAAATTACCGAGACTTGAATCAAAGCATGCCTTAGTGCACTATCTCCAATGACGGATGTGTGTGCATTCTCTTATTTTTCTGGGTTTAACGACCACCATACTAATTCTAAGGACTATAATCTGTCGCCCGTCCCTAATTTGGAGGCACTGGTTCCACAGAGAGGAGAGAGCCAGGGCCATAGGACAAGCACACAACCGATGCCCAACCTGAAGCTCGGACCCGGCCCCGCTCGGACGATCGAGCCTGCGTTTAGACCACTGCGCCACAGAGACGGCCTATGGATTATTTCGAGACTGACAGAGGAATTGTGTGTAGCTGTCAGCACTTTCATGAAAATTTTAGCAGTAAATAGTTTTGGAATAAATGCGCATGAAGAAAAAAAATCGAAAACAAGAGCATTTATGATTAAAACTACTGTTGATTCAAAACTTCAGCAATAAATAGTTATACATACATAAGCCAAAAAACATGGTGCCGCCTCGGTGGCGAGTGGTCTGAGCGCTGGCTTCTGACCATTCGTCCGAGATGGCTCTGGGGTGGCGAGTGGTCTGAGCGCTGGCTTCTGACCATTCGTCCGAGATGGCTCTGGGTTCAAATCCCGGTTAGGCATGAATGTTGTGTTTGTCTTACGGCACTGGTTCTCTCCCCTTCCTGGAAACAGTGACCCTTAATTAGGGACGGGCGAATGCTTATAGGCCATTGAGTTGCTCACGCGGTGGTCGCTAAACCTCCAATCAAAAAACAAAAACAGAAACATGGGAAACAATACCATTTCAAAAGAACTGTTCAATAGCATTTCAATAGCATTTCGAATAACATTTCAATAGCATTTCTAAACTTCAGCATTAAATACTTCAGAACAAATGAGTAAGACAAACAAAAAAAGAAAACAGAAACATTTAAAAAGAACTGTTGTTCCAAAACTTGTGAAACCTGATTATGAATGGAGCATGGTCATCCTCAACGTCCAGATGCATTCATTGTTCAAACTGGAGTTATCGGGGAAGTGTGTGCATTAGTTTCCATTAGGTAAGTCGCATAGGAAAGTGAAGTTGACCCTCCTGAAGCATCCAGTGATGAATAGTTTTAGCTGGATCTCTCTTACAGCACAAGTTGAATAATGACTGAAATAGAGTCTGAAGAGCTGATTTCTCGGAAATGTCTTGATAGAAGTCTGATTTACAGTTTTTAATCTCAGATCACTTTGAAATTTCAGTTTATTTCTGTGTCACTCTGATCCTGTAAAACTTAGAATGTGCTTTGGGTAGTGTTCGTAGAATACGGCCACCAAACTGTGTCAGTTAAAACGCTTGAAATATGGACTGTCTAAGAAGGATTCTTCCAGGCTGTTCTTTTTATTCTGTTTTCTTAGTAATGAGATATACCACAAAGTTATTTGTTACTATGATCCTGTTAATTATGTTAATTCATCCACGGTTTTTTGCTGTCTCCCTGGTACTCTGGGTCTTCAATGCTTAGTTTGGGTAAGTGGTCTCCAAACTATTTTGGTTCAACACCCACTTGTACTTAATTTTTTCATTTGAAAACTGCACCGAGCACTCTTCGTAACAACTTAACTTCAGATAAACAAAAATAATATTTGAAACTGAATCCAATTGAACCATACTTATTAATCACAAAATGCATGGTATACTGCACGTAGTAAGCATCAAACGGTGTATATTTGAATGTGGACTTTATGTATTAAGCCCACAAACGAGAGAATACGTACCAGGCTACATCCAGGTATGGATCACAGAAAGATTAACTATTTCTTTTTACTTCTAACTAAATGTGGCGGTATGGAGTCTCTTTTTGAAAACGAAGGCATGTGGTACGGAAAGTAAGAAATATACAGAGTGATTGTAAACTCCTTCAACAAAACAAGAGGGGTGATAGTACACATCAAATTGAACAATATTTGCAATGGAACTTAGGGCCGCATTCCACTCCTAGTGCCAAAAAAGAAGTAAAGTTACATATCACGTTGAGCCTTCAACAGTGAAAACAAAGAGACATACCTAATTTATAAGTTGCACAATTCCAATCGCATCAGAGAAAGATTCAAAGGAGCTGCTCAAACTGGCGTCCAAGGGCGTCGTTGCACAGCCCACATCGGCGAATGAAGGACTGTCGCACTCTCTCGTAGTCTTCCGGTGTGGTGTTGATCTTGCCCGCAGCAACAGCGATGAGACTTTCTAGGGAGTCCACAGGTGTCTCGTGCACCAATGTTTTCATGTGCCCCAGAAGGAAAAGTTCAGTGGATTAAGGTCCGGGGAGCGTGGAGGCCAATCCATAGGTCCACCGCGTCCAATCCACCTCCCGGGATACATCGCATTTAGGAAGTATCGGACCTTGGTGGCAAAGTGTGTTGGGACCCCATCATGCATGAACCACATGTCATTTCGTGTGGTGAGCTGAACATCCTGCAACAGACCAGAAAGCACTTGCTCCAGGAACACACGGTACGCTGCGCCGGACAGACATATACGTCAATTCTCATGTGATGTTCGCACGGTAATATCGCTGAACGGGTTCGGCTGCGTTTCTAAATGTTTACTCCTCATCATCTACGCACGTGTGCAGCGCACCTGATTTGCATCTTGTTCTTCTCATGCACTGGTTAGCACTCCGTGTGCCTGCTGGACGTTTTTCGAACGTGCTCTTTTCTGGCACTAGGAGTGGAATACGGCCCTAGGTTCCATTGCACATATTTTTCGTCTTGATGTGTACTATCACCCCTCTTGTTTTGTTGAAGGAGTTTACAATCACCCTGTAGATAGAGAGATGGAAGATTCTTTTTCTTCTTTTGAGGTTGGACGTGGTTCTAAAATTTCACCATGTGCTCCATGGGTGTACTGACTTTACACCGATGATAAAAAAGTGATTTTATTATCTACATTCAGTATTCAACATAGACGTTACACCTGTTTGGGTTGTTTGGAGTCATTATCCCTGTGCCGGTTTTCTGATAGATGTCATCGTGAAAAAAGATCACCATACTATTCATGTCGATTCTCAGTCATTTCAAAACTTCTCAATGTCTTCAGCTGTAAGATTAAATTTTATGAAGCTCAGCAAACCACTTAAACTCCCACAGTTAAGACCGCTGCTCTACGTCACTGACAGCATGGTGCATCACGGAGCTTCTGCCACTAGTTATGCCACTAGGTGAGAGTTTCTTTCTATCGGGTTGGAAAAAAGTAATGTCTGCAAATGAAAGGCAACAGAAAAGCGCTAATAACCTTACAAACATCGCATGTCCCAAAACAACTGTGAACGACATTTTTATAAAAATATGCAATACTGCGTTCGACATTGACGCGAGTCTCGAAAAACGGCAGTCGTTGTAGTAGCCATACTTGCTTATCATACATGCGTCATCGGTAGTGCGCAGTTTAATAAGCGTTGTTCGTTAACCCCTAGCAAGTGTTTTGGCTCTGTGATTTTTCGAAAAAAGTGGATGTGAAAGCGGAACAAAGATGAACCATTTAAATTTGCCGTTTTAGTAACCATAGCAACCGGCCACCCTTGTTTATCACACATGCGTCGTCGGTAGTGCGCAGTTTAATAAACGTTGTTTCGTGAACTCATAGCAAATGTTTTCGCGCTCTAATTTTTCGAAAAAATGGATGAATGGATGTAAAAGAGGAATAAAGATGAACCATTAAATTTTGCTGTCGACTTAAGAAGTCTGGCGGAGAAGCTTCCCGTCGTATGCAAGATGCTTATAAAGATAAATGTCTAGGAAAATCAACAATTTGCCGATGACATAAATAATTTATGGATGGTCGTGAGTTGAACGAGTGTTACAGAGGTAAACATCAATACAATAGGTGTTATTACGCGGGAAGGCAGACACCCATCAATTTGAGATACCGAAGATATGGTTCACATTTCAAAATCATCAATTCGTAGAATTTCAACCGAGCATTTGGGCATGAAACGAGTTTGTTCAGCTTGGGTTCCCCGGTTCTTTTCAAGTGTGGCCCAATGCGAAGACGCGCGTGACCAGTTCTGTCGTTTCTTAGTTTGAGAAAATGAATATCAACCTGCATGTAGTCCAGACTTGTCACCATGTGACTTGAGACGGCCCAACCTTGCCTAGCTCTTCCTCCCGGATCAACTAGCTCAACCCCACAGGGAGGAAGGACTGCCTAAAACTAAGCTGACATGTACTGACAGTGCACAAAACTTTTAACAACACAAACTTTGAACTCAACTGTTTAATTTGTATTAAAGATATTAGCATTTAACAGACGACAATAATTTAACTTGCAAAAAGGTGTCTCGGTCATCCCTGCAACACAAAGCCTTGCACAGAAAACTTCCAAATTCAGATAGTCCATGGTCAAGCATTAGTCAGGAAAATAAAAAGTTTACTGGTAATCACCTCATCATACTCAGCCGGTAGGTAGTCGAACGCCACGACAATAGCAAGAATAGTTGCGAATGAAAGTTCAAACTTCACTTCATCAAGCTCGAGGAGTAGGCATGTACTCTACTCCTCGAACGGCACGACGCCTGCAAGAATAGCTGAGAATGACAGTTCAAACTTCACTTCATTACATTCAGCCAGTCATCTGTTACAGAGATTTTATACTACGTTTTAGGATTTCATATAGATCTCAAAATGCAACCTTTTTCCATCTCGTGCTCGCCTTCCTTTGTCCCCACAAAGCGTGAGAGAAATATCTCAGTCTGTTTCTCATTAAACACCGGATGCACGGTTATTTACTAAGACGACATTTTGTCTATGCTTAGTATCTGCACATTGTTGGTGGAATTGAGATTAACTCTACCGCGCCTCTTCTGATGCTTTACAGATTTCAGTTTCAAGGCTGCCGATAAATGCACTAGGCCCTCACATTTTACTTTGAGGCCTAAGATTTACCGAGGGCGCCGTGGTTGTTTCTCACGGGGAATTATAGGGTATGCTTAAGGGCATTTTTGGGAGACAGGGGAGAAGGAGGAGAGAAAACAGGGGTCTCTAGGTTTAGAGAGCGAGCGGTCACGAAAAGTACGACGAGGTAATAGCCCCAAGGAAGGGTGGGAGGTTTAGGCCGACCGGCAGGATAGGGGATTTTCTCGACAGCGCGAGAGATGAAGGAAAGCAAGACTTAAGAAAACAAAAATTGGAGTTTTAAGCGGGGCAGTTAGGAAATATAGCACAGC
The DNA here is from genome assembly GCA_039090855.1 of Macrothele yani. Lineage (NCBI taxonomy): Eukaryota > Metazoa > Arthropoda > Arachnida > Araneae > Macrothelidae > Macrothele > Macrothele yani. The sequence continues at coordinate 80,607,204 of CM077012.1, forward strand.
TAACGGACATCCCTTTGCAGGCAATTAAATGAAGAAAAGAATAAAAGTTTCTTAGACATATTTACGAATCGCAAGAACTATTTGCATACAATTATTATCATCTGGTTATTACGTGTTAATTACTATCATCATCAACCACTACGGAGTTATTAGCAATTACAAGTTAACAACTAGAACAATGATAGCAAAAGAACTTACCTGCAAAAGTTGTCCGTTAGCTGTGCTATATTTCCTAACTCTTTCGCTTAAAACTCTAAATCCTTTTTTCTTAATTCCTGCTTTCCTTCACCTCTCGCGCTGTCGAGAAAATCCCCTATTCTGCCGGTTCGCCTAAACCTCCACCCTCGCCTGGGGCTATTACCTCGTCGTACTTTTCGTGACCGCTCGCTCTCTAATCCTAGAGACCCCTGTCTTCTCGCCTCCTTCTCCCCTGTCTCCCAAAAATGCCCTTAAACATATCCTAAAATTCCCCGTGAGAAACAACCACGCCGCCCTCGGTAAATCTTAGGCCTTAAAGTAAATTGTGAGGGCCTAGTGCATTTCTCGGCAGCCTTGAAATTGAAATCTGTAAAGCATCAAAAGCGGCGCGATAGAGTTAATCTGCATTCAACCAACAATGTGCAGATACTAAGCATACAAAAAATACTAAGCATAGACAAAATGTCGTCTTAGAAAATAACCGTGCATCCGGTATCTAACGGGGAACAGACTCTGAGAAATTTCTCTGACGCTTTGTGGGGACAAAGAAAGGGGAGCACGAGATGGAAAAAGTTTGCATTTTGAGATTTTATATGAAATCCTAAAGCCTAGTATAAAATATCTGTAACACGTCACGCAGACATGTACTCCACTCCTCGGACGGCTCGACGCCAACAAGAACGGCTGATCTCCGGCTTCAGACTCTCAAAGGCCTCTTCTCACAAAGAAAAGAGCTGTAAGATCTCAATTGCATGCATGCTATTTTATGGCACCTCGGACAATCGCCAAGAAGCGTGCATCCGGTGTTATGCAAATTCAACGTCAAGACGATAAGGAAAATAGGACTGAAGAAGAAAGAAACGTTCAAGAAAAAAGTGCCTTAAGGCTTTTAAGTGTCCTTCAATGTCTCATGTCTCTGATAATGACTATTTTGTCACCCCCGTATAACGTGACAGACTTCTGGTTGTTCCCCATTTTAAAAAAGACATTACAGGGACGACAATTTGAAGCTGATCAATAACTTATTACAGGTGCACAGGGGTGCTTCAACAGCATTTCAGAAGAAGAATTCCAGAAGATATTCAAGAAATGGAAGGAACGTTGGGACTCCTGTGTTCGACGTAATGGACAGTATTTCGAAAAAAGATGCCAATTCCTTGATAATTAAGGTATGTATATTTATTTTTATAAAATCGTTCTCAGTTGTTTTTGGACAACCTTTGTACATGCAGAAATCAGTCCAAAATGTAGTCGCCATCGTTTGCCACGACCGGCTCCCATCGTCTGGGTAGCTGTTGGATATGGTCCCTGTAAAATTGTGGCAGCTTGGACGTAAAGAAGTGAGTAAGTGCTCGTTCGAAATCGTCCCTGTTGGTGAATTGTTGTCTATTCAGGAAATGTTGCAACGACTGGAAACGGTGGTAGTCGCTTGGGGGCAATGTTCGGATAATAGGCTGGATGCGGCATCAGCTCCCATGCCAGGTCCGTGATCTTGTGATAAGTCTCCCGCGCTGTGTCAGGTTTCGCTCCGTCTTGCTGTAGGAGTACGCCCTTGCGGTCCAGCAGTGTTGGTCGTTACGACGTGAACGATAAGCGCAGATCTCCGAGATGACGGCAGTACACATTGGAGGTGATAGTGGTTGTCCGGCAGCAGCTCAAACAGCACACCTTTCCTATTTCACCAAACAGACAGCAGGACCTTACGTGGATGCAATCGAACTTTAGGGGTCGACATGGGTTTCTGTTTTGGATCCAACCACTGTTTCCAGGCACTGACATTGTCATAAAGGACCCATTTCTTGTCAGCTGTCACAATGCGGTCCAAGAACGGTTCAACTTGGTCACGTGCAAGCAGGGAAACGCATGCACTTATGCGATTTGCTTTCTGCTCAACTATGAGTTGATGGGGTACCAAAACTTCCCTCTTGGGTACCTTCTCAAGTTGACGCAGCCGCCCCGGTGGCGCAGTGGTCTAAGCGATGGCCACTGATCATTCGTCCGAACGGGATCCGGGTTCGAATCCCGGCGAGGCATGGATGTTGTATTTGTCTTACGGCACTGGCTCTCTCCCTTCCCAGGAACCAGTGACCCTAAATTAGGGACGGGCAACTGCTTATAGCCCATTGAGTTGCTCACGGTGGTCGTTAAACCTCCAATCAAACAAACAAACAAACAAGTTGACGCAGGTGCGTGATATTCTCGTGTGGATGGTCACCAGCTGTTGGGCGGGTCTTCCGGCTGTGGGATAGACTGACGGGTCAAAATTAACTTCTCAAAACCGTTCGAATGGACGACAGCAATGACGATATGATATGGCATTGGGGTATACACTGGTAATGTTCCTTACAACACTTGCGGGGGTGCTACCGCGACGAAACTCACACGGCATGCGGATGTGCTCCTTGTCCACTTTCATGTTGGCTGGCGCTTACGTTCTTCGCCTTCTGACGGCTAATTGCCACTGACTTAAGCCACCTACCTGCAGATGTGCTAAAGGTGTGCTGAGCAATCTCAGTGGCCAATGTGCTCCGTGGACCGGGGCTTCGACTTCGGGTACCTCGTCGTCGGACATTACTTTCTTTCCAACCCAATACATGCATAATTATATTATTACGTGCGATTCACTAAGACTAGTATCAGTCGTCTTTTTGATGTACAATTACTGCCAGAATTTCTTCCCCCGTGGAGGATATCCTATCCGAGACTCCACCATGGGAGAAATTCTATCCCTCGTGATGAAGAAATTTAACATGTTTGCGAAAATGCATCGGTATCAACTGCATCTTGAAAGATTTTATAGTTTATACCGATTACAAGTGGACAGCATATGCTACTGTGTGATTTACTTGACTATGCAGAGAGTTGAATTCATAAATGCTAACTAAAAGGGTCCTCCAATGTCGTTGATAATGTTTATCGCGTGCTAACAGTTTAAGAAGTGAATTTTTGTTCCAAGTCAGTATTTTAAGTAAACATTTTGAGAAGCGTTATCTGTATCTTCCTCAAAACTTTTTCGTTACCAAAAGGTTCTTGTTTCCTAATTTCGAGACATGCGAAAAAGTGTAAACGTTAATATAGAGTGCAATTCACGTCGTTTCTTTAAGGATGTTTGGATGCTGGTATCCAAGGCCACAATATTCTGTCTGGGTAATTCTCCCTTTTTTATTTTATTTTTGTTTTGTTCCTTCTTAAGATCAATAAAATTTTCATCTACGGTTTTTTGCGATAAGGTGAACTCTCTGAACAAAAAAATAAAGAGCACGCAATGTTTTTCGAATCACCAATTAAACAGCACTTTTCTTCCAACATTTTGCCACCAAACTTCGAGAACCGTGTTCGTTGATTGGTATCTGTCGTGACTGTTATTATCCAATCAATGCCTTCAGGGCGGGAGACAACAGTATTATGCTCCACCCAACGTTTTAATATTTTTTTATTTTGTTAGCCGTAATGAAGTTTTAGCGTGCCAAACGAGTCTACTAAACCTGCTTTCAATGAGGAGAAATTTGACAGAAAGGAATTTTCTGAAAACTATGTGATCTTTGAAATATCATGTCGATGCTGTTTCTGTGTGATTGTATAGAAATAACATGTTCAGAACTTAGTACTTTTGTCAAAATAATAAATCTTCGAGGTCATGCTATGTGTAACTCCTGTAATGGATCGTATGTTATTGCCAGGTACGGTACTGCAGAGGAAGATTGTATCAGGAACAAAAAATATTATCTTACAGTAATTTTTTATCCTCCCTGAATTCTGCTTCAGACAGAATGTCTTTGGGAAAATGGAGGTGTATCATCCAAGGGACCAGGACTATAACAATGGAAAATAACAAAAATAAAAGAATTCCGAGAAAAAGCATTGAAAACACACCATCTGATGAGAGGTTACAACAAAACATGAACAAATCTAACAGTATTTTTAATAAGGCAGGTACTACGCTTCCGATTTTTTTTAAATCGGGTTTTTAAGATCCCCGTCAGCATCTAAGGCTGTATGGAGTCGTCCATCTCTAATTTAGGGCCACTGAGAAGAGGAAGAACCTGGACTTTAGGACAAGTACACCATCTGTGTGTGCTTCATCTGGAACTCGGAGACGGGCCCTGCTTGATTAGCCAGAAGTGAGCGCCTCTGATCACTCGGCCACCAGTGCGGCCCAATGTTTTAATAGCTCCACCTGGAAGAAGGTTTTGTCGGAACTTCTGTTTCTCCGTACAAGACTTCTCGGACGAGGGCGATTCCTGACAGATTGTATTCGCGCCACAATTACGCCTCTTATACAAGCAATATGGCCTGTGACGTACTACAGGGGCGAAAACATGTGTCAAAACAACAAATCTGTCGCGAGACATTCCGTCCGTGTAGCTCAGTTGGGAGAGTGACTTGCTCCGGACTGAGGGGACAAGGACAAACTTGTTTTTTCATAGGCTTATTTTTCCACTGAATAAAGACCCAAGATGTTTCACATTTTGAGAAACCAGTCAGCTTGGCTGTTTTCTAAAACGTCGCTCCAGCCAGACGGGCGCCCACAGTAAGCCCTTTACCAAACTCTGAAATATCCTTTGTTTTTAGCACGTCTTTTGTAAAAAAAGATCGTGCTTCTGTTATCAGTTTGTCCGTCCGTCCGACTGTACCCACGATATCTCTGCAACTATTAGTCCGATTTGAAAAATTCTTTTTGCATTGGGAAGCTTGAAATATGCAAATGATGATCCTTTATTTCGTTTTTTTTACGATGTACAATTTCGCCGGTAGAGGGCGTAAATGCAGATGATGTCAAATTCAAAAATACGTTTTATTCCACATATTTGCTTCTTAACATCCGATTGAAAACAAAAACAAAATATTTCGATTCCATTTATGTCGAAGAGTATTTTAGATATAGTTACTTTTCCAAATTACGCATAGATTTTCCGCTAGGGGGCGCAAAAGTAAATTACATTTTCCCTGATAACTTTTCTTCTAAACTCCGATTTGAAATTTGTTTTCTTCAGCGGATACATCTCCTGATGGAAAATGTTTTTCATATAATTTAAAATTTTTGGTAAAGAATACTTTGGCCACCAGAGGGCGTAAGTGTTAATTCTTGCTTCTGATGTATTCGCCATAAAATCGGAGCTTCTAAAATATCGATTGAAAACATTGTTTCCTGGACTGATGCCACTCACATCGATAAACCTTTTCGGAATATTTTCTTCTTAAAATATTCCACAGTTTCTCTGCCAGGGGGCGTAGATGTACATCTTATTTTTGTCAATATCTCTACTTCTAGGCGTCCGATTTGAAAAATTCCTTCTTTGTTGGATAGTGTTTTCCGTGCGACATGTTTTTCATATAATTTCAAAATTTTCAAGTAATTCAAAGACTTTCCGCTAGGCTGCGTAGCAGTAAATTGCGTTTCCTCCTATATCTCTGCTTCTAAATCTCCGATTTGAAAAATTGTTTCTGCGCCGGATACAGCTTCTGACGGGAAATCGTTTGCACATAATTTCTAATTTTTGTAAAAAATAGTTTGGCCACCAAGGGGCGTAAATCTTAAATTCCGCTTCTGTTGTATTTGCAGCAAAATATGAGCTTCTAAATTCGCGATTGAAAAAAACGTCGTTTATTGACCGATACTACTCAGGTCGACAAATCTTTTAGAAACATTTTCTTCTTAAAATAGTGCATGGTTTGTACGCCAGGGGGTGTAGATGTATATCTTATTTTTGTCAATATCTCTACTTCTAGGAGTCCGATTTGAAAAATTCCTTCTTTGTTGGATAGTGTTTCTAGTGTGACACGTGGTTCATACAATTTCAAAATTTTCAATTAATTCATAGACTTTCCGCTAGGGGGCGTAAATGTAAATTGCGTTTCCCCCTATATCTCTGCTTCTAAATCTCCGATTTGAAAACTTCTTTCTGCACTGCATACAGCTCCTAATGGGAAATCGTTTCCACATATTTTCTAATTTTTGTAAGAAATGGTTCGGCCAGCAGGTGGCGTAAGTCTAAATTTTCGCTTCTGTTGTATTTGCAGCAAAATATGAGCTTCTAAAATCCCGATTGAAACCAAAGTCGTTTGTTGACCGATACTACCCATGTCGACAAACCTTTTAGGACAATTTTCTTCTTGAAAAATAGCATGGTTTCTACGCCAGGGGGCGTAGATGTATATCTTATTTTTGTCAATATCTCTACTTCTAAGAGTACAATTTGAAAATTTCCTTCTTTGTTGGATAGTGTTTTGATGCGAAATGTTTTTCCTATAAATTCAAAATTTTCGAGTAAATCATAGACTTTCCGCTAAGGTTCACAAAGGTAAATTGCGTTTTCTGCGTTATTTCTGTTCCTAAAGCTCTGATTTGAAAAATTCTTCCTGTATCGCATACAAGACGTGATGGAAAATATTTTCCACATAATTTCTAATGTTTGGTAAAGAATGGTTTAGCCACCAGGGATCATTAGTGTTAATTTCTGCTTCTGAAGTATTTGTTGCAAAATCTGGGCTCCTGAAAACTCGACTAATTTTGTTTTCTTTGACCGATACCGCTTATATGGATAAACCTTTTGAGAATACTTTCTTCCTAAAATAATGCATGGTTCTCCCACCAAGGGACGTAAAGTCACATCTTATTTTTGTCGATATCTCTGTTTCTAAGAGTTGCTCACGTTTCCGTTTACAGCAGTATCTGAGGGATCAAAAATCCGATTGAAAATCTTCTTTCTTTCGTCAGATCTATTGTTTTCCATACCGGTTCCATTGACTTTGAATAGCTTTGATAAATTTAATTTGCGTCAGAACGGATTCAAAAGACGTGCTTATTACACCCGAAAATTCGGTGTCATCTTTCTTGTTCCCACTGTGATGAATACTACTAACGATTACTGCCGAGCAGCAGACATAAATGCTTGTCTAGATTACGTGGTAATTCACGTGACCACGTATTTCACACATACGCTGCGTAAATGACGTTTACGTACATTTGCATAACGGTTTCAAAGTCAGTGTCCGGTGTTTGTATCTATTAGTGCAATGGAATGATTAATTCGACGGCAATTTTTTCTACTGTCATCATGAGCTGGTAAAAATTGTACGATTGATGCAGTCTTGCTCCTACTTAAATCAAACTGTTTAATTTAAAAAGGAATAACATTCTAATTTACTCTAATCTTTACACTGAAGTGCCAAAAGTCATGGGATAACAGTATGCAAAAATTTTAACTGGCGCTGCCGTCTTATAAAGGCTTCTACGCACGCCATGATCAGTTGCGAGGTGTAATCTTGTGAGTCAGGCTGAACAACCACCAGTAGGATTATGGCAAGCCGACGTGAATTATCGGACTTTGAACGAGGCATGGTAGTGGGAGCCAGACGGATGGGACATCCAATTGCAGAAATTGTGCAAACATTCAAATTTCCTCCATCCACGGTGTCACGTGTGCACCAAGAATACCGCATGCAAGGCATTTACCACACACCGTGGACAGAGCAGTGGCCGACTACGGGTGCTGAATGACCGTGACCAGCAGCGTCTGACCAGGATTGTTGATTCTAACAGACAAGCGACACTGCCTCAAATAACATCCACATTCAATGCAGGGAGGCATCCATCAGGTCAGTGCAGCGTAATTTAGCGCCCATGGGGTATGGGAGCAGAAGACCCACCAGAGTGCCTTTGTTAACACACCGACATCGGACACAGCATATCACCTGGGCTCGTGAACTCGGCAATTGGACCACGGAAGACTGGCAACACGTGGCGTGGTCCAATGAGTCACGTTACCATTTGTTACGAGCTCATGGTAGGGTTCGGGTGTGGCACTGCCCCATGAGGCCATGCAGTCAAGCTGTCAACAAGGCACTGTGCAAGCTGGTGGTGGTTCCATACATGCGTGGGGTATATTTACGTGGCACGGTTTAGGTTCTCTGGTCCTCGTAAACACTTCATTAACCGGCAATCGCTCTGTTGCTTTGCTGGGTGACCATTTGAAGCCCTTTATGGACTTCATGTACCCCAACAACGATGGGATTTTCGAGGCAGACAATGCACCAAGTCATCAGGCCCAAGTTGTCCAAAATTGGCTGGAGGAGCATTCTGGGCACTTCCAACGGACGGCGTGGCCACCACGTTCGCCCATCATGGACCCAATAGAGCACTTATGGAACGTGGTGGAAAGGTCCATTCGCACCTAAGATCCTGCGCCTACAAATACCAGGGGACAGTGGGTGGCTGTTCAGACGGCATGTCTCAAAATCTCTCGAGATGTCTTCCGGCCACTTGTCGAATCAATGCCACGTGGAGTTGCTGCATTTCGCCGGGCTAGAGGAGGTCCTATATGATACTACACTATCTACCAACAAGTAATTGGACACCTGTGATAGCAAAGGAAAACGAAGTTTATTCACCTTCAATAGTTGGTGGAGCCTCCACGAGCGGCGGTTACAGCTGAGACCATCCGGGGCATACTCTCAACCAGGCGTTTTATGACGGCTAGCGGTATTTTCTTCTACTCGGCATGGAGAAGACAGGTCAGTACCTTCACCGATTTAGGGCGGTGGGGGCACCCCTTACGTCGACGCTCCAACTCGTCCCAGAGGTTCTCGATAGGGTTAAGGTTCGGGCTCAGCGCAGGCCAGTCCATTTGATTAACCCCATTGTCACCATACCAAGCCATGGTGGACCTCGCAACATGACAGGTGGCATTGTCATCCTGAAAGTAACATGGGTCCACCCCGTAAAACTGTCACAACGTGGGAAGCGCATAGTCATTCAAAATGATGCAGTAGGTCTCGGCGTTGAGTCTACCAGGAATTGCGACCAAGGGTCCCTTGCCATACCAAGAGAAACACCCCCATAGCATAATTCCACCGCCGCCGAACTTCACAGTTGGCACAATACATTCCGGCAGGAGGCGTTCTCCAGGCAGACGCCAAACCCAGACCCTGCCATCCGAACGGTAGAGGGTGAACCTTGATTCGCCTCTCCAGAGAACCTGTTTCCACTGTTCAACGGTCCACTGTCGACGTTCTTTGCACCACGTTAGCCGAGCAGCGCTATTGGACTTGGTGATCAAAGGCTTGTGGGCGGCAGCACGTCCATGATAACTGAGCAGATGGGCTTCCTTACGGATGGTATTCATCGAAAGAACACTCCCGGATGCCTGTTGAAACTCCTAGCGGATGTGGCCCATCGATTTGGTGCGGTTCTTCCGAATTTCTTTGCCCAGCACCCGTCGGTCTCTAACTCCCAGTTTTGTGGGTCTGCCGGGTCGGGGCACATTCCGATAGTCACCTCTCATCTTCCACTTGCCAATCACGTAGGCCACTGTCGATTTTGGGTACTTCAACTCGCTAGATATGTCACGTATGAATCGGTCATTTCTGTGATACCCGACGATTACACCTTTCTCGAAATCAGAGAGCTCCAAACTGCGTGGTATCTTGCATTCGACTGGTTGCGTTGTTGTTTCCCACACGGTTTTCAACGGCGGCGGCCTTGACGTGTGTCAGGACCGCAGATATCGTCGGTTGCAGGGGTGTCCATTTACTTGTTGGTAGAGAGTGTATTATAGGTACGTATCTCATGACTTTTGGCACTTCAGTGTGTAATGGTTCAAGAAACTAATTTGCTCACCACAATCAACGTTTCAGCCAGGTTTTCGTGTTAATCCAGTGAATACTCAGACTTTTAATTGTAATACGTAATTTGCGATTAAATTAATAATTAAACATTTCAGACTACCGGTACTTGGAAAATACTATGAATTTAACTACTATGAAAAAGTAAATTTCAAAATGCTTTTCTCGCAAGCTACAGTATTAGTACATAAAAATACATAGCATTTTTTTCATTTGACAGTCTGCTAAAGCATATTTTGTTGGGCCTTTAACGTTGTCGCTAACAGTTGCCAAACTCATCTGTTTGTTTGTGTTCCTTTAGTTTTAATTCGTAATTATTTAATCTCCGGCGGAAAACCTCATAGACAAAGGTGGAGTGGCAAAAGTAATGAGGATAAAATTCCTACAGCCTGGAGGATTTTCGCAGCTCAGTTGTTATGTTTTAATAAAATTATAAATAAGCATAGGCTCTACCTCGTTAATAGACAGCCTAGTAGTAGGTTGAATGCAACCACCCGCTTCAAGTTAGTAAGTGCCATAGGTGATCTTCATCTGAATAAGATGAAGATCACCTATGGCACATCTGAATAAGATGAAGATCGCCATCACTTATCAGTCTTCATCTTAATAAGATTGAGTCTTCATTTTAATAAGAATCATCTTAATATGATGAAGACAGATCAACAATTTGTCATCAAGGTCGTAGAAAGTGAAGTTAAACCGAGGTGTTCTTGCGATGAATGGTTTGGGGCTGAAAGAGGTTCAAGCCAGTGAAGTTAAACCGAGGCGTGTCCGCTCATTGTTTGGACAATGAAGATAGACTGAAGAGAGGCTTTTGCTACTTAAAAATATTTTCCCATTCCGATCATTCATTAGTCGGATTGCTGGGCACGGGTTCAAGTCCTGGGTCAGGCATGGGGGGGGTGTCTTTTGGTGTTGTCTCTCTTCCTTCTCTGGAACCAGTGGCCTCAAATTAGGGCGGGGAGACTGCTTGCAGTCCTTAAAGTTGCTCGTGGTGGTAGGTAAAACAAGAAGCAAAACACAGCTTTGATTTTACCCTCGTTACTTTTAGCTTTTTCTTGAATTCTCGATGTAAATATTGTCAGGGGTGACAGGATCGAAGCTAATGATAAAACTCTACACGTAAAACAAAAAGTCATTTCTGTTTATCATTATGCTTTCTTTATTTTTCTCTTGTTTTAATCTCAGTTACTCCCTTCAAAAAAAGGTTTGATATACTGCGCAATTTTTTCAAGTCAATGGCAAAAGTACACATAAACAAAAGGGATGCCACCTAATTTTCGGAAAGAATGGGCACGTCTTTTGAACCAATGTGATAGTTTACAATGATGTATTCAGACATCTTCTCGGGGTTGCTTAGCCCTCCCGAAAATCCATGTAAAACCCCCGTAGGCTTTTTGGGCGATCTTTTAGTCTAATTGTGTAAGTTTATAACTGAATATTTGGAGAAATTAATTTTAAAAACTTAAGAAAAAGAGGGAAAATATTATGATAAGAAAAAGAAAACATTCGCATGGACTTCGAAATCTGAAATTTCTATCATTCTTCAATAAAACGTTGAACAGTTCGTGCTGAAGGGGTAATTTTTCAAGCAGTGACAACTCGAACTACTTCCGCAATAAAAACCTAATTCCGCAGAGTAGAGATGTTTACACTGTAACACATCATCATGTTTTGGAAGCTGGTATTCAGCTTTATTTCAATCTTCTGGATGCTGGCTTTCCGTGTATACGGTTAAGCCACAGTGCAGCTAACGTGACGTCAGTGCTTCCAATACAACAAAATGTTTGCTACCTAATTTTTGACAATACTAAACAAATTGTTCGAAATTGTTCCCATAAAAAGTTCTTTTTTTCTGGTGGTGGGTGGTTTACACTCTGTGACAAAAAAAAAAAAAGAGAAAAAATCGAAGCACCTCAAACTGGCATCCAAACGGTTAGTTAGTTTGTTTTGTTTTTTTACTACTATATGCTAATCTAAATAATCTAAAGGGGCTTGAACCAAATGGCAGGAGAATGGTTTACACCATACGTTTTCAAGTAACACTGTAATGATTCCTTAATAACCAGAAACACGCTTGTAGTAAAGCTAAGGCGAGGACATTTTTACTACTCCTAACGTTGTTTTTTTTTTTGGGGGGGGGGATTTTCTCCATTGCAGCCTTATCTTACTAGCATCCTCAATATTTTACACCATCCCATGGTGAAATCCGTGGAGTATTACTGAATTAAAGCAAAGGTATAACGGTTTTACATTTTTAATCACTTGTATGTGTAGATTTACTGGAATTAGCATTTGCGATATACGAGCATAAGAACATTTTTATAATCTATTTAAAAATTGTTATATACATTGATGTATATACGTATATTGTGATTATATGTAAATAATCAGTCAATACGTTTGAGCCCACTCAAAATTTGTAATTGCCCCCCCCCCCCCGGTAAAAAAACCCCTCTGAATGCAACGCTTGTGATATTTATTGTAATTTGAAATCTTATAATTAAGGGTTCATGACAGGTATCAAAATGTTCCTCGCAAGGAATGGAGCCGGATGCCGTAGAAAATGTAAGCACATTTTTCGTCATTCATTGCAGACAGAATTCTTTTAATCGATTTTTCGGAAGCAAACATGCGGTTCGAAACAGAATTCATTTTTCAAGAGAAAGAACTGTGCATTATGAAGAAATGGAAATGTAGGCAAAACTATTGCACCTAGTAAAAGCCACCTGAAGCAAAAGAAAGTTTTCAAATTGGACTTTTATAAGTAAAGATAGCTAGGAAAATTCAATTAACTACTACGCTTTCTAGTGGCATGTTTGTGCATCATTTGAAGTAGAAAATGTAAGAAAAGCATTTGTCACACTGGAAGAAATCAGCCAAAAATTAATTTTTGATCAGATACAGGAACTTATCAAAATAATGGAAGCACCGACTGCGACAGAAGTACACGCAATGCGCAGTATATAAATCACAGAAACGACGTCACCTGCGATGTGGGCCGCGGGTGGCCTAGTGGGCAACGTTCGTGACTGCCACGTGAAGGACCTCAGGTTCGATCCCAGCAGGTACGAACGCTCGATCCACTAAATATCCTCCGTGCGTCGTATGGGCACGTTTAGCCGTCGGACCCCGGGTACTGATCCCCCGGTAATAAATAAGGGCGTCTTCCTCCCCCTTTCTACTTCGCTTCCGTGTCACTTTCCTATCGGGCAATCTAGCCCAAATCTCCCAGCTTCCTATTTCTAAGGGTTGTTTAAGACCTGGAGTCAGACACTCCCTTCCTAAAATCTTCAAACTATGATCATTTGATCACCTGCGATGTGAGGCATATAAAGGTGCGCAGTACGATATCGGCTGTCACGTTACAGTGCCACATTCGGAGGTAAAACAGCTGTTGCGGAGTAATTGTCGGCAATGTCAGATCTCAGTGACCTCGAAAAAGGCATGATCATTGGTGCGGATCTTGCAGGAGCTTCAGTAACTAGAATGGCAGAAGTAGTAGGTGTAACACGAGGAACTGTATCGGAGATTAGGACTACCTATCAGAAAGGACACGGCGCACAGTGGTGCAGGAGCGGAAAAAAGTCAATGTTGGGAAGGTTGACTAAACGCTCATTCGATGTCACACATACTTATGCGAGGCTTAGGAGAAACAAACCCTATAAGAAATTTTGCAGGATGTGTTATCTATGAAAAATATCAGGGCACCAAAGTTAAGCGATCGCAACTGCAACATATTTAGGAAAAACTGTGGTTATTGCACGTACTAATGTTCGTTGTGGTTAGCGGTGAGGTACTGAAAGACTCAATTATATTGAAAAAGTTGATATAAACTACGAAGTAGCATGGTGTCAAGTCCAAGGGTATTTGTCATTCTATTTTCGGCAATGAAAGTATCAGCACTTGGTTCCTCTGTCGACCACCAGTTCGTCGGGAACTCCATCATGACGATATTTATGACGATGCTGCAATCCACCAGACTCTAATTATCAAAACGTGTAAGGTGGTGCAAAGCATATAAAAACTGGGATGCTAAAGACTGGAAACTTGCCATCTGGTCTAATGAATCGTGCTTCACATTGTTGCTCACCACTCGTAGAGTGTACGTGTGGCGAAAACCTCCAGAAGCGTAAAATCCCGATTGTTTGACTCCGACTGTGAAGCATGGGGGTGGATCTGTGATGCTGTGAGGTGTCGTTTCATGGCATTCCTTAGGGCCATTGGTTATTCTGTAGGGACGTGTCACATCTGCGGCATACGAATCCATTCTTGGGGACTACCTGCACTCAATGCTGCAGGCAGTGTTCCCAAACCGTCCCTGGCTTCAAGCAGGTAATGCACCTGTGTATTGTACGAAACGCGTCAAGTTATGGTTTGCAGTGCATCCGGATAAGGGACAGCATCGAACCTGGCCCCTCTATCTCCAGACATCAATATTACTGAAAATTTGTGAAAATATTCAGAGCGAAAGGTCAGATAACACTTTTCACCTCCGATATCACTGACACTGTTCGGACATATTTTACAGGAAGAATGGTTCCAAATTCCATTATCATATGTGCATGCCTTCTATAAGTCTATTCGAAGTCGAATTGTTTCTCTTCTGAAAGCCCGAGGTGGGCATACAGCTTATTAATAAGTTTCCTGCCACATACTTGGTAGCAAACTTGTATAAATCCTACCAACCTACTATAAATTATTCTAACATTCCATCGTTGGATCTTATATGCACCGATCCACATCACAGCACTAATGTACATATCCATACTTTCCAACGAATGGGTTACAATGTCATGAAACACGAAAAGATGTAACGTTAAAGACTTTCTTTCGAGAAGAAGCAGTTATCACGCCAAAATGTTTGAATTCCTAGCTTCAGTTTTAAAAATCACATAAGCGGGTAGTATCGTTGAGAACAAACAACTTCGTGATGATGGTCGATCTCGCATTCCAGATGCTGCTTCAGCAAATTTATACAGTGTATCTCATTCAAGTGCTCTAAATGATCTTTATAAAAGTGCAGCTAATTATTATTGTATAGTGCCGTGGGTTGAATGGAATAATTTAGCAGATTATGACGCAAAACTTATTTAATATCCACTGAAGTACTATTTCATTACAAGTGTCGGTATGATTAATTTTCTACGCAACAAAAAAAATTCGTAATAAAAAAAATCGGCGTAATTAGGTAAACTAACAAATTCTGTAGCGAATGGATTTAATTAATTTAACTATGTATTTAATTGCTCTTAATTAATGACACTGTGAAACACAAAACATTTTACGTCGATTTTTTTGTTTCTTATACAATTCAGAGGAGCCGATTCCAACGGTGGGCTTAGTTCTTTTTGTATCATCAAAACTCTCTTAGTTATCTTCAATTTTGTGTTTTATAATATAAATACACTGTCATTCGTCTTTGATGCAGGGCAACCATAGCCATGACATGAGGTTGTAAGCTCGCCCCGGAAGCTTTCTGTTATGTTTGTGAGTACTACACTAAAGTGTCAAAAGTCATGAGGCACGTACCTAGTATCATGTAGGACCTTCTCTAGCCCGGCGACGTGCAGCAACTCGACGGGGCATCGATTCCACAAGTGGCCGGAAGACTTCTGGAGAGATGTTGAGCCATGCCGTCTGAACAGCCGCCCACTGTCCCCTGGTATTTATAGGTGCAGGATCTTTGGCGCGAATAGACTTTTCCACCACGTCCCCGTAAGTGCTCTATCGGGTTCATGTCGGACAAACGTGGTAGCCACATCACCCGTTGGAACTATCCAGAATTCTCCTCGAACCAATTTTGGACAACTTGAGTCCGATGACATGGTGCATTGTACGCCTCGAAAATCCCATCGTTGTTGGGGTACATTAAGTCCATGAAGGGCTGCAAATGCTCACCCAGCACAGCAACAAAGCGATTGCCGGTTAATGACGTGTTTACAAGGGCCAGAGGATCCAAACTGTGCTACGTAAATACACCCCACACATGTATGGAACCAGCTTGCACAGTGACTTGTTGACATCTTGACTACATGACCTCATGTGGTCTGTGCCACACCCGAACCCTACCATGAGCTTGTAACAACTGGTAGCGTGACTTCTCGGACCCCGCCACGTGTTGCCTGTCTTCCATGGTTCAATTATCGTGTTCACGAGCCCAGGTGATGCGTTGTGACCGATGTCGTGGTGTTAACAAAGGCACTCTGGTGATTTTTCTGCTTTCATACCCCATGGACGCTAAATTACGTTGCACTCACCTGATGGATATGTCTCCGGTACCTCCTGCATTGAACGTGAATGTTATTTGAGCCAGTGTCTCTTATCTGTTAGAATCGACAATCCTGGTCAGACGCCGCTGGTCACGGTCATATACCACCCGTAGTCGGCTACAGAGCTGGTCACGGTCATTCAGCACCCGTAGTCGGCTACGGCGCTATCCACGGTGGGTGGTAATGCCTTCCACGAGGTATTCTCGGTACACACGTGACACCATGGACCAAGGAACGTTGAATGTTCGCACAACTTAGGAAATCCAATGTCCCATCCGTCTGGCTCCCACTAATATACCTCGTTCAAACTCGGATAATTCACGTCGGCTTGCCATAATCCTACCGGCGGTTGTTCAACCTGACTCAAAAAACGGCGTGCGTGGAAGCCTTTATACGACCACAGCGCCACTTAAAAATTTACATACTGCTATCCCATGACTTTTGGCACTTCAGAGAATATTGTGACCATCCCTCCCCCTCGCATAATTAATTGGCGAGAGGCGTGGCTAATAAACGGTAATTGAAACTTGATTGGGGGTTTTAATTAACAGAGAGTTATAATTTAAACACTTGCGAGGGGCGGTATATTAAGAAAAGATCTGCTGGCACTTGGAATTCAAGTGGCGAGTTGCAGGTGTTTGCCACGAGAACAAAGAGCCCATAAACGGAAATGGGACGGGTCGGAGTTTAAAAGCTATTTCCCATGACTCAAAAAATGTTTAGACGGCAAAAGCGTTTGAAGCTTTTATCTGTGCCGCGCGCGAAGCAATGGGAAAGCTCTTGGATTTGAAGAGCGGTATATAATAAATATGTCGCTGTTTCAAGTGGTAGAATTCACCGCTTAACAACTTTTTGGAGACGGGAGATTGTTGTTGAGAGTGGCAGAATCCGTTTTTAGCCAAGAGAATGAGGAAGGATTTTTCCTAGCGCTAGAACAATTGCTTGCCGTCTGCTGTGCTCTTGCAATTCTGAGCATAAGAAGTGAAGCCAGCTAAAAGCATAAGCTGAGGACTAACCAGCAACAGATCTGCCTGGGAACTTTCTTCACTTTGCCGGACCATCGATACCTGCCGTAAGGAGTCATTTCAGGTGAAATGCAGGGAGAGACAAAATAATTACTGAATTGCCTCGCTCAATTGAAATACAAAGAGAGAGAAAATAATCAAAGCATCGCCTCGCTCATGCAGAGAGAAAAGGAGAAACGCCTGGCCCCAGGAACAGAGCAGACACCCTGCAGAAAGAGAGAGAGAGAGAGCTCTGAAGTAACCGCTAGCCTCTTCGTGAAGAAAGAGGGGAGAAAAAATATTGTGTGTGTGTCTGATTACGTACCTCCAGTGACCGGGGAACGACATCGTTTTAGCCACAGCAAAGAATGAGCGGTGATGGAAGTTAAGATCAAACTACCCGTGTGAGTGTTGAGTTTTTTTGGTGTCATCAACATCTTGGATACTCGAGGACCTATGTAAGTACTTTTTACCAGTATTTTATTTGCGGCCCATTGTGAACGAACAGACTTATCGTTAGGACATACTGTATTTTCTGAAACACCGAAGAGGGCCAAAGCTGGGCGGAACTTATGGCCTTTGTTATTTAGATGAAGTGTTCGGTGTAATTTATGCATATATCTATTAAATCCCTGTTTTGATTGTTATACTGTGCCTCCATTGGTTTATTGGTGTACTGTGTCGGCTAATTGGCTAACGAGGTATTGGCGGGTCCAGTGATTCGAATCGCAGTCCGGAATTAATTTGTCATCCTGATATCTGAAGACCAAATGGTCGCAACAAAAGTGGTGATCAGCAGTGGAATCGGTATTGTATACCTCAGAAACACAGTACAACCGGAGCAAAGTATTTATGCCAACTTTTGCAACTTGCATAATAAGTTGAGGTCAGAGTTTCAAAAATGGAAGGGATTACAAAAATATTAGATGAACTGAAAGATGAACTCAGAAATGAACTGAAAACTTCCAAAGAAAGTTTTGAGCAGCAGCTCAAACAGCAACAAGAAAGTTTTGAGCAAAGCTTACAACAGCAGAAAGAAAGTCTTGAGCAGCAGAAGGGCAGCATAAATCAGCTGATAGCTAGAATTGGGGGGTATGAGGAAAAATTTGATAAAAGAATAGAAGATGCCAACTTGCGTATCGATCAGTTGGAAATTGGGCAGGTAAAATGCGTAGACCAAATAAAACAATGTACCCAAAATTTAGAGAGCGTTTGTAACTTGTGTGAGACTCAATGTGGAAATGTAAAGGAAAAACTTTCTGGTGAATTTAATGGTACTAAGTTAGAACAAACTAAATTTTATAGGGATATTGAGAAAAGGGTACAACATTGTGAGGCAATAATACGTTCGTCGGAATTTAAGTCACCGGGGGTGATGAGCGAAGCTTGGAATAGGCCGACCCGAATTAAACCAGGCGCGTCTGACGGAAAGACTAGATGGGGAGTATAAAGGACCCAGTTCGAAATGGTTTCGAGTGTGAACGGCTGGAGCGAAAGGGAGAAAGCATGCGCGCTTGCGGCATCATTGAGGGATGCAGCTGCTGATATCCTACAAACTTTGTCGGAAGAGAGCCGTTTAAAATATTCCTGTCTCGTCGCTGCCCTGGAACTCAGATTTGGGGAGGAACATTTAAAGCAACTCCGTGTTCTTCAGTTGAAAAATCGCAGGCAGGATGTCAACGAGTCACTTCAAGACCTCGCGACCGACATCGATCGGATGACAAGGCTTGCGTATGGGCAATGTACGTCGGATATACAGGACACGATGGCGCAGCAACATTTTGTTGAAGCGATTGCTGATCCAGACATTCAGCATTCAGTGCGCATGGCGGATTATGACTCACTTAAGTCAGCCGTCTTACATGCAATGAAATTTGACTCTTCGCGCCATTCTAGGAGTCCTAGAAAAACAGTTCGTATGGCGACTGCAGCAGAAAGTCCGATCAATGCATCAGTCGAAACTAAACTCGTAGAGCTTTTGGATCTCCTTCGCAGAGATTTTAAACATCGTTCTGTTACATCTCCTGGCCGGGGAAGAAGAGATACGCCGTCTAGAAAAATGGAGTGCTGGTATTGTGGATTAAGAGGGCATCGAATTTTCGAATGTAGAAACGGTTGAGAGAGGAAAAAAGTCTAAGAAGCAGGCTTCGGGAAACCCTCAGAAGTCAGTTTCGAGGGGCGAGAACTGACGCATCAAGAACAGCCCCGCACGGTGAAAGCGCACGTCACAGGTCTTTCTGAGGATTACAGTGGTTTAAGAGTTGAGGGGATGATAAATAAAACTAAATGTCACTTTGTGCTGGATACTAGGGCGGATATTACAATAGTTCGTCCGGATTTTTTCGAGCAAATTAAGGAACCTGCAGATTGTTTGAAGAGTGAGCAACGGGTTGAGATTCAAACTGTGAATAGTGAGGGTTTAGTTGCTCTTGGAACCGCAGGCGTCGACATACGAATTGGAAATAAATGCTGCAGACACACGGCAGTGATTGCTGATATCGTTGAAAAATGCATCCTGGGTCTCGATTTTCTTAGTGAGAACGAATATGTTTTGGACTTTAAGAATGGAACCCTGAAGACGGAACATGAGAAAATGGTTCTCATGAGGAGTCAGCATGGGCACCTGAGGTCGCAAAGGTTCACAGTTCTGGCAAAAGAAAAGTGTGTTTTACCAACAAAAAGCGAAACAATTCTGGCAGGATGTTTGCCTGAGCTTTCACTAGAATTTCCGATGGCAGTATGCGAAATGTCCGAAATTTGCCCGTTACCAAAAAATGTACTTGTAGCGAGAGCGCTTGTAAAAACAGCACATTGCAACCCCGTAAGAATAGCTAACTTGGGTGACTTCGATGTGAAGATAAAGGAAGGGTTAGCACTTTGTTCCTTGAATCCTGTAATTTCGGCGCGAAGCAGCAGAGGAAGGATCCCACCCGAGTCGCGCGTGGGAGGTAGCTGCGAAGTACCGGAGCATCTGCGTGACCTTGCAGCGGAGGCCACGGCAGGCCTGAGCATGTATGTCACAGAACTTACCAGGAGATGAGAGAAGGTACATAGTTTTGCTAGGAAGAATATTGGAATAGCTACTGAACGAATGAAGACCAGATATGACGTGCAGGCTGCGGAGAAAGTGTTTAAGGCGAAAGACTTAGTCTAGCTCTATAACCCACGTAGGCGAAAGGGAAAGTCACCCAAATTGCAGCGCCCGTGGGAAAGTCCTTATGTAGTAAAGAAAAGAATAAACGATGTTCTTTAGAAAGTTCAGTACAATAATAGACCAGTTAGAGTTATACACCTGGATAGGCTTAGACCGTATAGGGCAGGAAATACCGAATCATAAACGTGTGAAGGATGAGTGTCTCAGGTGATTGGTTAGTTTCCCGTTGGTTGACTTGTTGATGTGAAAGGATGAGAAGCGGAGAGCCTGAGAAATTGGAATGAGTTTGTTGGTTGTAATAATTTTGTATAGTGTACTCGGTGTTGTGTTCTATTGGTGGAAATATTTTAATATTGCAATATGTCGTGTGCCCTGGTAGTGGAACTGTATAATGTAAATTAATTATGTAGTATCGTATTTGTGTACTGCCCTGGGGCGTGGCAGTGTAAATAATTATGCAGGTATGCATGGAATGTGGGCATTCCCTGAGATTCGTTAGAAAAGGGGATATGCCCGGGGAATGCCAAAAACCAATTCAAGGCGATTGTTTTGAGAAGGGCAGAGCCGACAATGCATAAGGAAAGAATGGTACTGATGGGTTCTTATCTTGGGTAGGCAGTTCCGGGTTGTGGAATCGCTGCGAATCACAGGTAGCTTATATGCACTCGAGACGAGTTGCCTTTTAAGAAAGGGGCGATGTGACGATCCCCCCCCCTCGCATAATTAATTGGCGAGAGGTGTGGCTAATTAACGGTAATTGAAACTTGATTGGGGGTTTTAATTAACAGAGAGTTATAATTTAAACACTTGCGAGGGGCGGTATATTAAGAAAAGATCTGCTGGCACTTGGAATTCAAGTGGCGAGTTGCAGGTGTTTGCCACGAGAACAAAGAGCCCATAAACGGATATGGGACGGGTCAGAGTTTAAAAGCTATTTCCCATGACTCAAAAATGTTTGGACGGCAAAAGCGTTTGAAGCTTTTGTCTGTGCCGCGCGCGAAACAATGGGAAAGCTCTTGGATTTGAAGAGCGGTATGTAATAAATATGTCGCGGTTTCAAGTGGTAGAATTCACCGCTTAACAACTTTTTGGAGACGGGAGATTGTTGTTGAGAGTGGCAGAATCCGTTTTTAGCCAAGAGAATGAGGAAGGATTTTTCCTAGCGCTAGAACAATTGCTTGCCGTCTGCTGTGCTCTTGCAATTCTGAGCATAAGAAGTGAAGCCAGCTAAAAACATAAGCTGAGGACTAACCAGCAACAGATCTGCCTGGGAACTTTCTTCACCTTGCCGGACCATCGATACCTGACGTAAGGAGTCATTTCAGGTGAAATGCAGGGAGAGACAAAATAATTACTGAATTGCCTCGCTCAATTGAAATGCAAAGAGAGAGAAAATAATCAAGGCATCGCCTCGCTCAATTGAAATGCAAAGAGAGAGAGAAAATAATCAAGGCATCGACTCGCTCATGCAGAGAGGAAAGGAGAAACGCCTGGCCTCAGGAACAAAGCAGGCCCCCTGCAGAGAGAGAGAGAGAGAGAGAGAGAGAGAGAGAGAGCTCTGAAGTAACCGCTAGCCTCTTCGTTAAGAAAGAGGGGAGAAAAAAATCTTGTGTGTGTGTCTGATTACGTACCTCCAGTGACCGGGGAACGACATCGTTTTAGCCACAGCAAAGAATGAGCGGTGATGGAAGTTAAGATCAAACTACCCGTGTGAGTGTTGTGTTTTTTTTTTTTTTTTTTTTTTTTGGTGTCATCAACACCTTGGATACTCGAGGACCTATGTAAGTACTTTTTACCAGTATTTTATTTGCCGCCCATTGTGAACGAACAGACTTTTCGTTAGGACATATTTTCTGAAATACCGAAGAGGGCCAAAGCTGGGCGGAAGTTATAGCCTTTGTTATTTAGATGAAGTGTTCGGTGTAATTTATGCATATATCTATTAAATCCCTGTTTTAATTGTTATACTGTACCTCCATTGGTTTATTGGTGTACTGTGTCGGCTAATTGGCTAACGAGGTATTGGCGGGTCCAGTGATTCGAATCGAAGTCCGGAATTAATTTGTCATCCTGATATCTGAAGACCAAAAGGTCGCAATAATATTGTCCCTAAGCACGTCGAGCACAAAACTACCACAGGGGCTAAGATTTCCATTGCATATCGAGTTTATTTCGGAGTGCCTATGGGAGACCAAGACAAGGTTAGACACAGCCTTTTTGCTGTGGTATTTGTAGGTCAACTTTGGAAGGCTGGATTCATAGTGAAAGGAAAGCGATGCCATTTGCCATTCCTCGAATTTGTAGGGAACCAAAAAGTCATCTTGATTACTGTTTCTTTTTGTATCGTGAATATTTCGAATACAAGAAGCGTAGAGACCGGAATGCTATTACATGTCCCAATATACTATCATATGCTGCACCAGTTCAGCATTGCGATGAGCTTCCCATTCCACAACCACCAAAAATGTGAAGACAGTAGAAGAAGATGTCCCGTCTGCTGGACATCTTCTTCGTCCAAACATTTTTGAGTCATGGGAAAGCGTGAGGACGACAAAGATATGGATTTCCAAGGTGCATCTTGCAGTGCTCAGCAACATTTTCCAAATCAACAAGAAGTAGATGATTTAATAAGAGACTTGGGGCAAGCAAAACCAAAATCAGAACTTTGAACTTCTCGTTTGAAAGAGTGGAACTTATTAAATCGACCACGTACAGAAAAAGACATGAAACGACATTACACTGAGCAACATTACACTGAGTGATCACTAAATTATGACCACCCACCTAATACTTCGTAGGTCCCCCTTTCTCACTCAGTACACTAGCTATTTTTTAAATTAATTTAATTTAATTTTTTTTCTTTTAGCTTTTATATCATACCTTACATCAAGTTTATATTTACAGTTTAGTGTAACAAAGAGTAATTATTATAACAGCCAAGGAAATCAGCGAAAATGTCTTTAATGACCTGAATAAGCTCTGATCTCCCTACATGATAAATGCAAGTCATGTAAATGTTACTACAGAACTAAAGTAAACAGTAGACAGGTCATGCAATAAATCAGCAGTTGTTAGTAGATATTAGTGTCAATTAGAAAGGGGTTAAAATGTTGGTATAATAATTTAAGGTTTTTTTTCTTTTTTTCTCCTGTTTTTCCTTTTTTCCCCCTTTTTTATAAATTAAGCAAATATGTTTTTAATCTTTTTTAAACTAGTTGTAAGTATTAATGTGTTTTAGCTCATCAGGTAAAAGATTCCAAAAAGTTGGTCCCTGATAGTTGATACTTTGTTTCATTTGTTGTGTTCTAGGCAGGCATGGCTTTATCTGAAATCTATTTCTAGTTTTATAATTATGAACATCAGAATTTATATCTATGATATCTATATTAATATTCTGTTTAATCCTTTTAAACATATTTAATTCCAAAGCATATTGATATAATTGTTTTACATTTAAAATATTGTGTTTGTTAACATCTACTCGCATATAATTGTAAATATTAAGATAAGGTGTATTATTAGTATTAATATTTAATTTAAGGTCTAGTAACCTAATAAATTTATTCTGGAGTGCTTGGAGTTTCTTAATGTTAGTTTGTGTTGTCTGTCCCCAACAGGATAGACAATAGTAAAAGTGGGCATGTACAAGAGTACAGTGCAATTTAGGTGTTTCATTAGTGATATTATTAAGTATTCGGCTAACCAATCCTATGTTTCTAGAGATTTTATTAACAGTTTGTTCTACATGTTTATCCCATTTTAGGTTATGTTGTAGTGTTACTCCTAAATAGATAAAATGGTTCACAATGACAATTTTATTATTATAATAGAAAATAGTTATATCTTGATATTGGTTTGGATTCTGTCTTGTAAAAAACATCGCTTTAGTTTTAACTGTATTTACAATAAATTCATTCGAGGTTAGCCAGTCGTGATATTTACTTATTTGATTATTATAAAGGTTAATTATTTGTGTACTATCCTGTCCTGTAATTAGAATTCTGGTGTCATCAGCAACGGAATGGCATCGATTTGTCATCAGTAACGACATGGCATCGATTTGTCATCATCAACGACGTGGCATCGATAGAATTGTGGTGTCATCCGTTTCCTACGTGGCATCGATTCAATAAGATACCGGAAGAAGTTGGGAGGTATGGCCAAACAAGCTGTGTGTAATGCAACTTTCAATACAGGTACGGAGGCGATTGGTGTTTCCAGATGCCTGATATGCCGTTTTCCATAGTGTCCCACAAGTGCTTTATGGGATTGAGATCGTCGAAGTTCAGAGGCCAATCTATATACTGTAAGTCTGAACTGTGTTGCTCAAACCATTCTTTCTTTTTTCTTTGATTGAAGTTTTAACGACTACCCTGAGGAACTCAATGGGCTATAAGCAGTCGCCTGTCCCTAATTTAGGGCCACTGGTTTCAGGGAAGGGAGTTAGCCCGTTCCGTAAGACAAGCAAAGCATCCATGCCTAACCAGGATCCGAACCCTGACCCATGACGTACGAATGATCAGAAGGCAGTGTTTAGACCACCGCGCCACCAGTGAGCCCTCAAACCAGTCCTGCACAGCAGTGGACATGTGGCGTAGCGCACTGTCTTCTTGGAAAACACCTTCGCCATTTGTGAAAAAGTGCAACATTGCTGGATTTATAATGCCAGCAAGTAATTCACCATAGTGGGCCCCAGTCATACGTTGTTCCACATGCACCAGGGGACCAAGTTCCTGCCAGGTAAACATACCCCACCGCATACAACCGCCTCCATCGGTTTGCACTGTGGAGATCATACAAGGTGGATAGAGTGCCTCATGTTGCATGCGCCAAATACGAACACGACCATCCACGGAGTGGAGTAAAAAACGCGACTCGTCAGAGCAGCACACTTTTTCCAGTCATCTGACGTCCAACTTGCACGATCGTTTCACCAGGTGAGCCTTTTTCGATGAGCCGTAGTTGGCAGAGGATGTTGTCGGGATTGCCTGCTGTTATAGCCCATACGTGCGAGCGTGCGGTGAATGGTCATGACACTACTGTTCCGTGATGACCTCTGTTGTATTGGGTAGTCAGCTGTTAAATAGTGCTGCGTCTGTTGGACTGTACGTTTCGCCGAACCCGGCGATCACCTCTTATATCAACCTTTTGCTGTACTGTGCAGTTTTGCCTCCAGGTTGCTGTTTGTCCATTTTCATGTCAGCACTGATACACTTTAACTGGGGCGGTTCGCGAACAACTCACCAGTTCAGCCGTTTGGGAAATCGAAGCACCCGCTCTCCGTGCTCCCAAAATCTGTCCTTTCTCAAAGTCCGGTATATTCTTCAGTTCACCCATCACGTTCCGAATTTAACTACCTATTGTTCCACTTACACCTTGTATATGCTACGAGGGTCGACTAATTGCGCCCTCTCGGAAATCACGTGGTCAACTGGCCGCGTCCCCTTTTGATAAGGGTGCCCATAATACAGTGATCACTCGGTGTATGTTGTAACTGATGCTTCTCGCCATTGCTTCGATATAAATGGGCTCTTTGAAGACATTGGCATTCCTCACATGCCAGAAGAATGGAAACTGTAGACATTTCGGTTAGTAGTCTGAAGGCAGTGCTAAGGCAGAATGGAAATATATGCCCTTCAATTTCCTGTAGCACACTCCATTCACATGAAAGAAGACTCCACCAAAGTTTTCTAATAAACATCAAATAGCTTGGATGCAATTGGGATGCCTGTGCTCATTTTAAAATGATTAAGTTCCTTTTGGGCCTGCAACCACTTTACAACATATCCTTGTTTCCTTTGCTTGTGGGACAGCAGAGCAGCCAGTGAACATTACAAAACTGAAGAATGGCCTCCAAGAGTTGAGTTGCGAGCTGTTGTTACACAGAATGTCATACACAACAGCCTCGTTCAAGTACAGAAAAGTTTATTACTGCCGCTGCATATCAAGTTGAGACTTCCGAATCAGTTTGTGAAAGCATTGAAGCTTAGTGATGGACAAGCATTCAAGTTAATTTGCTCAATATTCCCAAATCTCTCGGATGCCAAAGTAAAAGGAGGGGCCAAAGGCAATGCTTTTTTCAGAAGAACTAGAGAACAAAATGATTGATGTTGAAAAGGATGCCTGGCAGTCGTTCTGTCTTTCTGTGACTGAATTTCTTAGAAATAGGATGGGCACCAACTACAAGCAACTTATGGAGAATGTAGCAAACAATTTTGGAAGAATGAATGTCAGTGAAACTTCATTACTTGCACTCACATCTCGATTTTTTCAGAGAAAATTTGAGATCCGTGAATTATGAACATGGGGAAAGGTTTCATCAAGACATGCAAAATATGGGAAAGAGATATCAGGGAAGATGGGATGAAGCCATAATGAGAGACTACATTTAGAATTCGGTGCGCGATGCTAGTAGCGTTCATAAGAGACAAAGATGATCCAAAGTTACTTTTTAGGACAGATATATTTCTTGTTTTTAATTGTTTAAATTCGTGCTGTGTATTGATTGTATTCATGATTTGTACTCGCTAACATGTCCTGTCCTATTTATTGCCTAATGCATTGTAATAAAAGAAAAGTATTGTCATTACACAGCTGCATAGATTTTGGATAAGCACGTAACTGTTCAGATTTTGTTACATAGTGTAATAATTGCAATAAAAATAAAAGGGAAGAGTTCGTTTTAACAAAACGTACTCTATCCAGGCTTGAAGTTATAGTCCAAAGAATCAATGTTTCAGATAAATTGCAGAGATAAAAAAAACTTCAACATCTATGAAAACATTTGGACAAAATAATTAAAACTACTAAGCCTGTTTTACAAATATATTCGAGAAAAATTCAACTGCAATGGACCTTTTAGCAAAATGCAAAATTTTCTATAAACTGATTCTTCGGTGAAATGACGCTTCGATGAAATTAACTTTTAGGTGAAATAACCTTTGGATAAAATAAATCGTTCGATAATGTAACCTGTCCGTAAAGTGAATAATTTGATAAAATGACCTTTCGGTAAAATAAACTTTCGGTGAGACAACCTTTGTAGCGTTACTTACTATTTGGAACGTGTACAGTATATGTGGCTTGCGCAACACTACGTAAAGTTTGGTCTTATTCACTCCCTTTAAGTGAAACAGAGTCACTCAAATAAAGTTCAAGAAAAATTTACTTACGGTTTGCCTTTTATTCAGCCGCACTTCACTAATGAAGAAACTTTTAAATCATATCTCCAGTAACAACAATAGTCACTTAGTCGAATTAACATGAATTAGTAAACGCAATCGTAGTTTGCAAAGACTAACACGAAATATATGTATACACTACAGATCGACAGACACTATCGCTTGCAGATTAGGACAGCTTCCACGACTACCACTAACGCACACCCTTGTCTGCTAGTTCTAGATATTATATCTCGTTCGGAGTTTGTCAAACATGTACACGTAATGCATTCTTGCCCTCAAGACTGCTGCCAACATAACATTCAATGAGTGAGAAAATATGACGTTAAGGTTGAAACACTAAAACAGGACGAACTCAAAATTTACATAGAGAAAGACAACTAAAAATGAAAGTTAATTTAGAGTATACGTCATACCCTTCGATAAAAACGATCTTTCGATGAAGTTATCGTTCCAGTAAACGACCTTTAGGGGTTACCTTTTGGGTTTTTCTTTCGACCTTTCCAAAAGGTCATTTACTTCTCGGAAGGGTGATTTTTGGTCCAGTCACCCTTCCGTGAAGTGGGCATTAAGCAAATGAACTACACCCCTTTCAGTCGCACATAAACAGGCGATGACAAAATCCATTTTAGGACTCAAAGGACTGTTTCACTTATACGTAATGCTTGGATGCAAATGGGAATGTCCTTAGTAGGAAACAAGATTTATTCTTGTGTCACAATTTGATAATTTTTTTCACAATTCAATAATTTCTGTCACATCAAACTTGTGTACGATAGGTCTTTTCTCTATGAAATTTTAGTTTCAAAATTGACTGTACTTTGAACGTGTCTCTCCGTTGTCATTACAGGTTAGTGTAGTTCTGACTATAGCTGCACTGCACTCTTCAGACTTAATTTATTTCGTGATTGCGGAGTCATGAATGGAGTGTTCATTTACAAGTGTCTAAATTACTTTGCAAAAGAAATAGCTGATTCCTAATGGCTAATGTAAAAGAATGAAGATGTTTCTTCGATACGTCCATCTTAATAAAGGTATGAAACTAAGTAACTTAACGTATGACTTTACTTACTGGAAACATCAAATTTCCCTGTCTTAACGGCTCTTATTTAAAAATTAGGTTTTGCTCTCAGCTTAGACATTTTCAAGTTGCACTCAAAAATGAAAACACGCTTGCTTGGTATATTTACTGCAACAGATTGTCTATTCCAGTTTTTTGATGCAAAATGGGATTCCGAAAAATTAATTTTGCCTCGGATATCTTCCGCAATGAGAAACATTTTGTGCACAGTTTCTGATTTTTCTTAACACACATTTCAGCCACTAGTGGGCATAAACAGCTATTTCTATTTGTAGATATGTTACCAATTGTAGAAATTGGGGGGGGGGGTGTAGCTTTTCCATTCACTATGAAAAACATTGCCCACGTCGTAAAAACTTTAGTTACTCGCATTTCTCAGGCAATGTAGTTCGTTCCACAAAAATAAAGGAGAATCTGAAATAATGCTAAATATCTCCACAATGAAAGCAAAAAAAGGACTTAGATATCATCATAAATAAAAGTAAAATAACTAATTTTTTAGACAATATCATTAAAAGTAAGAAATCAATCTCTAGATACTGTGGAGAACAACATCTATTTAGAGGACAACTGGAGAGGAGGGCTTTAGAGCTAGACAAGACAAAGAGATAAAGAAAAGAATATCACAAGAAAATAAAGCATTCTGGTCACACAAGGACAAAAAACTCGAGATTTCTCACTATGTGTTAAAAGGGTAGCTTTCAACACGCGCCTCATTCCAGACTTGGTCAACAACAGCAAAACAAAAACGAAATACTCGTAGTGGTCCAAAGATCATAAGAAAGAATCATGCTCCACTTTACAAGGTAACAAGATCAGAAAGTGGAAATAAGAGAAATAAAAGGAGTAAAACGTATTGCTGGATGTTGCAAGCAGACCAGAATGGAATTCGGCAAGCCATGTAGAACGTATGAAGCTGAAAGGTGCGCTGAACTGGATTCCAAGAGAAGAAGAAAAACAAGAGGTTGTTAAAAACAAGATGCAATGATGATATAAACAGATCTGCTCCAAGATGGTAGACACTAAGGAAAAACCTCGAAAACTGGAATTAAAAAGAGAAGGCCTATAGTTTAGCAGTGGGTGATAAAAGGTGAAGTTGAAGAAGGAGCTGTCAGCTACACGGTGATGTGGTCTCAGCTTTTCATAGTACAATAGCTGCCAAACAAATCAGCAGGAAACCTATGAATCTCCTAATTCTGGTACTGATTTTAAAACTGCATTTCATGAATTTAAAAGTTCAAAAATCTGTTGGACAGTAGAAGGTGTCAATTGTGAAGAAGCCTACTCTTTCTTTTTAAGCTTTATGAACGGCGTTTAAATCTAAATAGCAGAAAAATGCTATTACTCTATGGTCTTGGTACAGTACAGTTGGAAACAGCAAAAGTAGAAGAAAAGATGCAGTGAGAAGATTTGGAGTAATGAGTAATTGGAGAAAACTGTTTAGAAAATGTGAATGGAAAAAGTCGGATAGACTTATGTTTTTGGTAATGAACTCAAAATTGCGAATACTGTTATTAGGAATAAAACATTCTTAAGTGTACTTGGTGAGAAGGATCTAAATAACAAAAAAATAGTTAAATGATTACGTCCTCGAAAATGCATCTTTGAGAAACTTTGAGATTAGCTGTGATGGATTTCTGGTGGCATCTATTCTTCAAGAGAATTGCCATATATAGTATATATCTCAAGGTATTAAGACCCATTACAATTAAGAAACTGCATAATATCAAATTCAGACACGATTTCCAGAGGAGCATTGCAAAAGGTTTAACAAAATGTGCAAAAATATTGAGGTTAAGGTAGCGAAAAACGCATGTGCAGTAGAAGTGTGTAAAGACTCAATGCCTAGAAGGCCGTGTTGAACAGTAGAACTGAATGATACTGTAAAAGATAGGAAAATATTGTGTAGAAAGTTTTGAAGATGTAGGGCAGACTAAATTAGAAGCTCATAAAAAGCTTATCTTTAATGGTAAAACTGTGCTTTAAGATCACTCAACCTAAGTTTTGAGAAGACTTCGAGTACTACGTAAAAGCGCTTCTAAAATAGTCCAAATGTACATATTTTGCAGTTACTTTAAACCCTTAAAAAATAAGAGGAAGGTCTGTAGGTCAAGTTTCTTTGGAACAGAGACTCAACTTCTGGCATTTCAAGAGAAAATACGGAACAGATGGAATGAACTTTTTATTGCTTTTTTTAATGAAAATCCAGGAGACAAGTGGCAGATGACCATTTGGACGTACTGCATGAGCATAAGGTCACACTACCACGCCCATTCGTGCCCATGGGGTAAGACAGTGCTTCCCAAAGTGTGTTCCTCAAGATGTGAATAGATGTTTTGTGTAAAAATAGTAAATAAAAAATGTCTTTACATTTTTTATTTAAAAGTTAGTGTATTTAAAACCTACTTTATGCCACTCTTTGGTACAAGGCGCTGGATTCTAATTATTTGTCCGAGCTGGGTCCGGATCTGTATTCCGATTGAGGCATGGATGGTGTGTTTGACTTACGTCACTGTCTCTCTCTCCTCTCCTGAACCCAGTGGAGCCAAATTATGGATGGGCGACTGCTTATAGCCATTCAGTTATTTCACGGTGGTAGTTAAAACGCCGAATAATAATAAAAAACTACTGCTTTCGGAATTATAACATTTTATCGTTAAACCTTATCCAGATATTGATATATCTGCTATTGAGTGTAAAGACTACAAACATATAAGCTCATAATGCGCACGAGGTCAGGTGAGGATGCACGAATATTTGCACATTTTTAATTCGTTAAAAAATCTATTAAGTGAGGCATTGAATGAGGCAGCGAAGGAGACAATTATTAATTTATTCAATTTGCATCGGTTTTTTCTTTGATATACGTACTCAGTAGTACCCAACGTGGCTAAACGTGCACAGTTCAAATTATTTCTTTTCCTATAGCTTACTTGTGTGAGACGTGAGTTTTGTATTATGCTACAGCAAAAACCATATATGTTAGTAGAAACAGACTTGTTTATGCTTCTGAAATGAGAATTCAACTTTTCAACTTTAAACCTAATATTAAGTGAATTTGTGATACCAAAAACGCAGAAACATCAATCACCTTAATTTCGGTTGTTGTTTTTTTTTTGCTAACATATATATAAAATCAGTTTCTCCTCTTTAATTGGGATCACTCC
Organism: Macrothele yani; assembly: GCA_039090855.1. Lineage (NCBI taxonomy): Eukaryota > Metazoa > Arthropoda > Arachnida > Araneae > Macrothelidae > Macrothele > Macrothele yani. The sequence goes on from CM077012.1 coordinate 80,638,885, forward strand.
CTGCATGCGTATGTTGCAATAACTTTATCATCTGAATTTTGTACTTTAGTTTTCTTGCATAAATTTGATATTTTAGCCCTGCTCTTATATTCATTGCTACCAGTGGATAATTGACAACATAGTAGAAGAATTCATTGCGGCAGAACCTGTCCCGCAAAATTTCGTTAGAAAAATACAACAGCATTTCGGGGAAAAGAAAATCATTCAGGGGCCATGTGTGTGTTAAAATGGAATCCTGGCTGCTCCAGGAACACGAAGAAGAAAGCTGAGTACCTTATTTCTTTCATGGCTATTTTGTAAACGATTTTGTCACATCTTCTGGCGAACACTGATATGAAAGAACCATCCTTATACCTCCCTGGACTCAGAGCTTTTTACTGACCATTGAATCCTCACGGCGTTTGACATTGACAGTTCGTAGAAATATTAGCCGAGGGCAATTGGGAAAGGCTTAAAATTGCTTTAAGAATGAATGGAAGTATGTGCGAAGCGACTGTTTCTCGAGAGGGACATGGGATCCGTTTTTCTGATGTTAATGGCTTTACGGCCACATCTGAAAATTCGGATCCTTCTGGGCTCCTCGTGAATATGCATCGGCACAAAACTGAGGGCTTTTTCTTGAGCTCTATGGGGTTTCTGTTGAAAGTTTGGATAATAAAAAGCAGGTCCTGGGTGGAGTAGGAATAGTACCACGATTCAAGAGGTTGGAATAAAAAGCTAAACTCAATTAGTGGTATAGCTAGGCCACGAGAAACACGAATCTCGATAACTTCTAGACGCCATTGATGTTTAATAGTAAAACCCATGGAAAGGGGTCAAAAATAGCAAACCAAAAAGAGAAACATACACCTCATAAAAAGAACTGCCTTACACAGAAGGATTGTCGTGTGTATCGTACAAAGCGAATCACTAAAATTTAATAGTGCAGTCATCAAACGATCACATTTGCTGTCTGTTTACTGAAGAGGATACAATAAAGGATAGCATCGATACGAAGTGTGGCCGCCTGTCAAGGAAATACACTGCTGGCCACCCAAAATGCAACACCAAGAAGGAAGCATCCGATTGGCCGGAAATTCGCAGCATGCGTCGCCCGCGAGGAAACGTGCAAACGATTTGCATTGCAGGGCATATGCAAATCATGTGCGCCCGGCACGCCACCGAAAAGCACTATAAGAAGGGTGCACAGAAGGCGGGGTGTAAGTACTGGAAGTGTGTTGTGCTGCCGGACCTGTGCGTGGGAAGTTTCCTAATGCCTCGTCGCAGAATACGGCAGTCATTCCAGCACGTTTCGGAGTTCGACAGAGGACGAATAATGGCTTAACGCGACAGCGGTTTATCGTACCGAGAAATCGGCGCCCGTGTGGGAGGACATCCAGCCACAGTGAGGCGAGTATGAATTCGGTGGGTGCAGGAGGGACGGACGGACCGACGTGAGCGATTGCCGAAGCCGGGGCACACCACCGAATGAGAGGACCGGCATGTTGTGCGGCAGGCATTGACGACTCGCACCGCCACATCACGAACGTTAGAGCAGTAATTAGGGTGTGTTGCGCAACAACCTGTGTCAGCACGTACCGTTCGACGTCGTCTGCAGGAGCGGGGACTTCTCGCACGGTGCCCATTGCTCTGATTACCATTGACGTTACACCACACCGGCGAGTGTGGCGGCAGTGGGCCGTTAAACGCTACACCTGGACTACGGAATGGCACGACATTGTCTTCTCCGACAAACCCCGCTTCTGCCTGCAACACCACGATGGTCGGATCCGCGTGTGGCGGCACCGCGGCGAGAGACTGTATGACGCCTGCATTATGCTACGCCATACCAGTCCGTCGCTTGACGTTATGGTTTGGGGCACAATTGGATATGGCACCCGCACCCCTCTGGTACGCATCGCCGGTACACTCAACAGCCACCACTACATCTCCGACGTTTTGGAGCCTATAGTCCTCCCTTACCTGCAGGACCTGCCAGCGGCCACGTTTCAACAGGACAATGCGCGCCCGCACTTGACGCGCATCGTGCAACAATTCTTCACGACCCACCAGGTGTCACTGCTGCCGTGGCACGCCTGTTCTCCTGATATGTCGCCCATAGAACACGTCTGGTCGCTGATCGGCAACCGAGTGGCCCGGCAAGCACCACCCGCGGCTACGCCTGATGAACTGTGGCAACGTGTGGAAGCAGCCTGGACCGACATACCCCAAGCCCACATCCAAAGCCTCTTTCGTTCGATGCCGCGGCGTGTAGCGGCCGTTATTGCCAGCCATGGGGGCCACACGAACTATTGATGCCTGCGTGTTCCGCAAGTCGCACGGGCCTGTAAGCTCAATCGTTTCATCTTTGTATCTGTTGTTATGAGTCCAGGAAATCTGGCTTTGTTATCTCGTGTCCTTCTTCGTGTTGCATTTTGGATGGCCAGCAGTGTATAAGCAGTGGCATGGTTAGAAGATGTTCTCTTCTGTGTTCTCGTCTAACAATGTTCTCGTCTGTGGTTATCCAGATTCACCGCACTTGCGCCAAACGCTCAGTCATATTATGCGCTGGAGTAAATTCCGTTGTCAGACGGTGTTTCCTCAGATGTACTCAGTCGGAAATGGATCCTAGGCAGGTGTTGGTAGCAGGGAATGGTTGACAAAGTTTGCATTGTAGCGTGCATATACTGTTACGCAATGCGTGCGGTATGTAATCTGACGTTAGCAGGCTGGAACTTCTCTGAAGCAGTGGTAGGACCACATAGTGGAGAATAATGCCCCCATACCACTGGGCGGTTAAATTACCCTCGATAATTATGCCAGGCGACCGACTGTTTTAAGAAATGGCGCTCTTCAGCAGGATCTCAGCTGTAGACTCTGTATGCAGCCCAATTATACATGACGTGGAAGCTGTTTCACTCGTATATCACCACGTGTGCATGTAGTCATCATTTTTTCTCAGACAAATGCACATCTCATCGCTGAAGACAATATTTCAGTACTCGTTGCGCCACTAAGCTCGTTCGTTACATCACTGCAATCTGGCATGCCTATGATTTCGGATGAACTAGGCGGTTGAAGAGGAGAGGGTTCCTCCCACGAATGCCATCTTCGTTCAGGTTAAGATGAATTGTTCTGACAGATACCGGCAGTACCGTATGTCATTCTATCACTAGATATCTATCAGGCAGCCTCATTTCTGGTACTGACAACAGGTCGACGAATCTGCGATTATCCTAGGTGAAAATACTCCAAATACGTGGCGTCAGTTAATAAATAAATACATCGCTCTTTCCACGTTCCAGAAACACACAACATCCGAAAAATTGTTTTTCAGCCGCCGCTGTGGAAATGAACCAACAGAACTCTCGATATCTAGCCGAGCGCGTTACATATACGCCACGGTGGCCAACAATCCACGGTGCTATGTGTATTTTTAAGTCAGCTTCTGACATCATAAATCCGTAAGATGGGCTCAGCTACTGAGACGTCTCCATCTGGTGGGCATGAACGGCACTAGCTATATATACATTATAGCAGTTAAATCCAAAGGGCAAGATCCAAGGTGAAAATACTCCAAATACGTGGCGACAGTTAATAAATAAATACATCGCTCTTTCCACGTTCCAGAAACACACAGCATCCGAAAAATTGTTTTTCAGCCGCCGCTGTGGAAAACAATTTTTCGGATGCTGTGTGTTTCTGTAAACATCCTCCAGTGCTTAAAGCATCCAACATCAGCCGACCGTTCGTGTGTCACGTTTCAAATAAGTTTCAGTTCTTTCAGCAGCGCAACCTGCTTCACACAGATCCATGGTACAACCATGCTCAAACTAGGTGCGTTGAATAAACATCCCTTACACCGTACAAATAGGACTAACTTTTGGAGGTAACCAGATTTACAGGTCAGATTTGGTTTCTTTAATCTATATTGTCTGTTTTTCCTTTACGACAGTCTTTCCAACAATTAACGGAATCTGTATCATTCGCCACATTTTAAATGTAGCCAGACCCGCGATTTTCTCTTCATTTGTTTCTATCTCTGTCTGTCGCCTTGGTGACGCAGTGGTTTAATCGCTGGCCCCTGACAGCTCTCCCAAATGGGCCCTGTTTCCAATCCCGGATGACCGGATGAGTCATGGGTGGTGTGCTTGTCTTTCGCAAAACTGGCTCTCCCCTTCCCTGGAACCAGTTGACCCGAACTAGGTACTGGTGAACGCTATAGCCCTTAGAGTTGCTCATACTGGTCGTTGAACGCTATAGCCCTTAGAGTTGCTCATACTGGTCGTTAAACGCAGGAACAAACGGAAAAGAATTCTCTTCCTCATATGTATTCTAATTTGTCTGAACGTAGCCATGATCCTCCTGAGCTGGCCACTTTTCTTTTTGCATGCTGTTTGGTTATTTATGTATCACATTGCTCAGCTGTTTGGTTATTTATGTTTCATATTGCTTGCACATCTTGCACTTGAAACAAACTGCGTTTGCAAAAAATCTTAAAAATAGTAATTTGTTTGAATCAAGCGGTGTGACAGCAAAGAAATGAATCAGTAGATCATATCTTTAACTGTACCAGTCAAAAGACTTAAAACTTTCGAAATGAACGTCTGTATTTAAAGTTTAAAATAATGATTTAATATAATGTTTATATTTAACTTCATTAATTATGTAATTTTAAGACATTTGAGAAAAGGTGAGTTTTTTACTGGAATTTAACTTTAAAGTCTTGCACTCCTCTGCTTTTTAGTAATCGAAGCCTAAATGTTGAATTACTAACCTGCCGCCAAATATTATTTTTTAAAAATGAAGTATGCTGAAAATTTCACAAAATGATTTCAAGCTATAATTTTCTTTAATAATATTTTTTAAAAACAAAAAAAACAGTATCTAGTTTAGGTCTTAATTTAATAATGTTTTTAATTTTTTTTAAACTCTTAAAAGTGAAAGGCAGATATAATTTCAGAAAATATGGAATCTAGGTGTAGTTGATTTCTCATTTAATTTCAAAAGATAAAAATGTATGGAAATCTGTGTCATTAATCATCTTTCCCACTTTCTTTTCAATTCTTTTTGGTGCACTTCTATTCATTGAGTATGTTCTTAAATTTCAGAGTTTAACTATAAGAACAAAGAAAAATATTTAAGGGTTGAATTATCTGTACAGATTTATCACTGTAGCATTCAGTGTACGTAAAAAACCCAAGCAAATTCATTTATTCGATTGACATTTATCAGTCATATTTGCAGCTGAGACTTTTGCCTCAGAAAGATATTTTACCGTTTATTAGCTTTTAAAAGAATAAACTTAGTAGAATTATGTTTTCTTCGTTTTTGCAGTTTGTAAGTTTTAAAAATTAGGTAATGTTCTCCATTCTATATATAATCACTGTGAATCAAAATTAAACGCATAATTATTGTGCAACATTTTCTTAGAAATCATGTTATCAACGTGATTACTTTACCACTGTATCTTACTTGAAATTATTTAATTGGAAAAAAAAAGTGCCAGCCAAGTTCTAAAGATTAATAAAATGGTTATTATTGAGTTGCTCATTGTTTGATAGAAAAATGAGACTCTCAGGAATTTTATTTCTAGGAATTCTCCTAAATTAAAATTCTGTGAAAAACTTAAGTTAACATGTTATTTTAAAAATCATATCCTAATTAGTCATTCTAAATTCCAACCATCATAAGATATTTTGCAGTAGCTTGTATTCAATTGAAGCTATCAGACGTAAAGGTGAAGGGAAGAAACATTTTGTTATCATACGTGGATGACTGCCAGATACGAGAAGTAAAACCTATTCCTTTGTTCCCCTTTTTCCTACTGCAAAGAACTTCTGTTAAGGAAAACAAACTGGGGTCGCATGACGTTGCGGTTTAAGAGACTAGAACTTCCAATATTAGATCAATATTGTCAACGGAGAGCAAATATTAGTTTTCTTCTCTTCACTTGGGCCATAGACGAAGCGAGTCAACAATGCAGCACACAGCAAACAGACCTATCTCTCTATATAAGTCCTCAGTGTGAGTTGTTGGGTCCCATCTAGCACTTCATGAGATCCCTTCCAGACCACGAGGACATGCAAGTTCCTTGTCTGCGGTAGCTGAAGGCCTGGCTTTACACGAAAACCCCCGACCTATGGGACCTGCTTCTATCCATCTCTTATCTATACTCAGTGTCTGCTTGCACCATGAAACATTTCTATCACGGTGAGGAATTCTTTTTAATAATACGTATTCACCTAACATTCATTCGCATTTTCAAAGTGTATTATGAAAACCTTTATACATTCTAAAATTATGATTGAATAAATCTACAGTGTTGAACAGATAGATATTTTATAACCGCCATATTTTTTTCGCGTAAAATAGCATGTTGTTTAGTTTGGTAAAAGTCAGTGCATCAGTTTTAAAAAGAAGAATTGAAATTGCCGGGCGATCTAAAAATAAATTTTTGATATCTAATTGTTGTTATTTTTAAAGGATTTTATATTAACAAAATAAAAGTATTTTTTTTATTTAAAACCTCAACAGAAATATGAATTTGCACGAAAATAATGGAAGTTTTGTTATGAATAACATAAAAACATAAATTGATATTCTTTTTTCTTATCTATGACGAATAGTAATGGTAGACTTCTAGGTAATAAGTCATAATGAAAGTCAAGTAATTTTATAATTACTTGAAATATCATCAGTACTATAAATGTGTACAAACAGTTTTATCAAATGTTTCGTGGATCATCTAGCTTTAAATTTCATATACCATTAGGATTGCTAGCATTTCCTATTTTATTATGACTCAATCTGTGATAGATTTATTCAGAACAGGAGGGTTGTTTCCAAAAATGTACGTTTTTGTTAATATTTTGAAGAGAATTTCTTTTTGAACACTTAATAAATAGCTTTTACTTAGAAATGAAATTGTTAAATCTAATGTTTTACTAGAAACAGAATATAAAACTTTCAATATTTTCTCATCACAGAAACTCGATCTTATTCTTTGAGTGAAACCACATGTTTTGAGAGCATTTTTTAATGCCTATGACATACATTTTTCACAGAAACAAATAACCAAATTGTTTTCTGAGGAATAATAAACCAAATTTGTATCTTCACTTCACAAAACAAAACATGTCAAAGGAACAGAGATAACTTAAATAGCACCGATTGGGAAAATCATCTTTTAAAACAACTGGAAAAAGTAACTATTTCAAATAAAATTTTATCCTTCAGTGTTTCATCTTGTCATACCGTTTTGAATGTCATGTGGTAAAACTTAGTACAAGTTGCTCTGATTGGCTCTATTTCCTTTCAAGTTTTACGAAGGGCATTTTATTCAATTTCTCGGCCCCAAATAAGAAAGCTTCAGTTTGATCTTGGAATTTATTAGAACATTCAATCTACCTATAAACGATTCGTTTCTGAGGTTTTAAAGCTCCTTGTAATGATCTAAGGTTGTGATTTGCCTACTCTCCTAAGTAAAATCGCTGGTTCCAAGAAAGGGACAGAAACAGCGCTTAGTACAAGAACGCTATCTATACCTCAGCTGGAACGCGAGCTGAAACCCAGCTCTGACGATTAGCCAAACGCACGCGCCTCTGACCACTCGCTACCGGAATATCGGTTAACATTTTCCAAATATTGTCTACCGCTATATTGTTTTTTGTACTGTTACGTGCACATGAACTTAAAATATTTAAATGGAACAAGTGCTGTTTTGTAACAATGAACTCATTGTCGATTAGAACTCTGGAAATTTATTTGACTAATCTAACACTAAACATTTCACAAGAAATCACAAATATATATTCAGAAGCTTTTTATTTAATAAAGCTCTACAGATCTTTTGGAAATTAGCATCATTTGAGTTACAGAGAACACAGAACCAGCATGTATTTAATAAAGAAGAAAACATTTCTTTTATATTGCTAACAAGTGCCTCTTGTGGTTATTCACTGTCTTGATCAGTCATTTTCTTAGGTATATGAATAATCAATTGGGATAAAGGTGAGTTTTCGTTGCTCAATCTCTCATCGTCTCCCAACTGTGTTCTTTAAACTGATTGCAGTTAAGTTTCCTAATACTTCAAGTACAGTGCCAAGACTGAAAAGATCAAAATTCTTCTTGTGTCTTTTAGATGTGTAAAACTTCAAAAATCCAAAAGCTACTTAGCTCAATAAAATTATACAGATTTTGCCAATGACTTCTTATGCCACCTTTGCCATTAAAAAGTCTGCTTAACTAGCCTCAGGGATTTTAATGTTTAGCTTTATCTTTTCCATTTCAAAGAATTTTATTTTTATTTCCATCGGCTCTGAATACCGTGTTTGATTAAAAAGTTTACTTAAATATAACCACATCATCCCCCGAAGAAATTTTTTTGCCATTTATGTATGTTATCATGCTTCGAAATACACTTACGCCAAATTCGAAATATTCACTGCGATTATTTTTATCTTTCGAACAGCCGAAATTGCTAAAGGTATTTTTCCGTCACAGATATATGCCTGCGTTGGTAACGATATGGTATGAGCACTATATCACGAAGGTAACACCTAACTTTGGTAAAAACACATAGTGAATGACATGACTTACTCAGCTGTTCAAATTATTCTGTTGAATGTCCATACATAGGAATTTTTTAAGTTTTAACTAATCACAGAAGAAAAATCTTGTGCTAGAGGAAATAACTTCATAGGCAGTTTTAATATCACTGTAGATATAATCTGATAAACAACTTACACATTTTAGCAATTTCGACAGATTTTTGGAGAAACTTTTTTCATAAAAAAATTTCCGCATTCTGTACTCCACTTTAATCTTTCGTTTGTAGAGGACTCATTTCGCCTAATTTTCGGCATTTCTTGCTTTTGAATGCAAGTAATTTTTTCTTTAAGGAAAAGCTTTTGTTTTACGAAACAAACTTTACTGCCCGCTGAAAAACGTTTCAGCCACCCCGGTGGCGCAGTGGTCTAAGTGATGGCTTCTGATAATTCGTCTGAGATGGGTCCGGGTTCGAATCCTGTAGAGGCATGGATGTTGTGTTTGTCTTACGGCGCTGGCTCTCTCCCTTCCCTGGAACCAGTGGCCCTAAATTAGGGACAGGCGAGTGCTTATAGCCCACTGATGTGCTCACAGAAAAAAAAAACCGTTTCTCACAACTTGTAAATATGCAATGATTAAATATTAAAATTCCTTAAGGTACCTGAATAATGTCTTTGGTGATAAACAGGGGTTGAGCTTACCCGATTTTCCCAAGGGCCTTTAAGGTTTAATCACCAAATGCTTACAAAGCTGTTACAAGGGTGTCTCAAAGTTTTAGTAAAAGTTCAATTTATAAATAAAAAATGCTCTCACAAAAAGGCAGAAAATATTTGCTTTTGCTAGGACCAAGGAGCATCGGAAACTCCGCAAACTGCGTCGTTGACAAACAGAAGGCGAAAGTGGAATATAACTAGAGTAAAAGTATTTTTTGAAGCATTTTCTCACAAATCATCACTTTAATTTTAAAATGTATGTGTTAGAAAATGTCGGATTTTGCAAATGATGCGTTGGAAGTAAACTGCAAATTTTTCCTAACAGCATACAAATTTATAATTGGAAAGTGATGACCACAGTAAATACTGACAGCCAGATGTGTTTTTAAAAATTAAATATTTGTTTGTTTGCATTCGGCTGTTACTAACCTTTCTGGCGTCTAGCGGAGGCAGACCCTAATGGTTTTGATGTCAAAAGGGTAATATAGATAGCAGCTATGTAATCGTCGTTTTCGGACTGTAACTTTTACCTTTTCCTGAAGCGAGGTGAAGTTTTCAGTATGAAATTCTAGTAATATATCAATTTCTCCAAAAGGATTTCACTTGGCTCGTACATTACTTTTCAGGCGATTTGAAAATTTTATATAGCCTCATTTAGCCCACATGCTTAAATTAGTCTGCGTGCTTAAAACTTCGCATTTTGGAGAACTTGAAGGAGCGTTTTGCATGCTATTATTATTATTCTCTCCACCTCTCTCTCTCTCTCTCTTTTTTTTTTTTTTTTTTTTTTTTTTTACGTCTTTCGAAGGAAACGCGTGTGCTCATATTACCATTACATGCGTCCATTCGTCTCTGGACACTATGTCACCGTACCTACTAGTCCTATTTAAAAAAAAATATTCGTTTTGAATTGAGAAGCATGCAATGTGTGAACAGAAATCCATGCAGCTTGGTCCTTTTCTGATGCATAACCTTACCCATAGGCGTGTAAATGCAGAAGCTATTGAGTTCGAAATATACTTTATTCGATATCAATGGCTCTAAAAATCCGATTGAAAAAAGAAATTCCCGTGGATACTTTTGCCAAGAAAAGGACTTTGAATACAGTTTCTACGTCAAAAAATGCACAGTTTCATGGATAGAAGAACTAAATGTATATGACATTTTTCTTGATATCTCTGCTTCTAAGGATTCGATTTTAAACATTCTTTTTGCGTTCGATACCGTTTATGGTGAAAAATAATTGGCCCATGAATTCTAATTTTTCGTGGCGCACAATTTTGTCACTAAGGGAAGTAAGTGCGAATTTCTGTTTGCAATATATTTGCAGCCGCATCCACGCTTCTAAGAATCAGATTGCCCGGCAAAAAGAAAAAAATACGTTTTGGTCAGATTCCATTCACTACGAAAAAGAGTTTATGCCTATTTTCTAATGTAAATAAAACGCAGTTTTCCAGATAAGGAACGAAAATGTTCGTAAGAGTTTTCTCGTTATCGTTGCTAATAAAATTCCGATATGAAAACATTTTTGCTAGCACAGCGTTCATGATGGAAAATATTTTTCATGTAATTTACTGATTTTCATAACGCGCAGTTTTGTTGCTAAAGAGCGTACACATTTCTGTTTTCAACATTATAACGAAGTAAATTTCTTCGTCATTTTTGTCCACGCCGGGGCTCAAACACGGGTCCCCTCATTCCGGAATAAGTCCCTCTACCAATTGAGCTACGCGGACGTCCGTTCTGACTGCTATCTGCCTTTATGTCGTGTGCGTCTTGCTGGGCAGGTACGTACGTCACAACATATTTGCAACTTTATCTCCGCTTCTAAAATACAATTAGATTTTTTGTTTGCTTTTTTCCTCAGATGTCACTCATGAAACGTTTTTTTTAATGCACATTTCCCCTCAAAATGATGCAGTTTTCCCACTGAGAAGAATAGTGCTTGTTTTATTTTTTTCAGTATCCCTTAATTTTTAAAGTTCAATCTGAAAGATTGTTTTTATTTCACGTACTGTTTTTTCACTGTTTCACTGCGAGAACATTTTGCATATATTTTTAATGCTATTATTGTCATATTTTCCCTGTATTCCATGTAACCACTTCCTTCAGAAAACTTGAAAAATTTTCATTGTCCTGGAGCGGGAATCGAACTCGCACCTCCCGATTTCCGGTCGAGCATGCTAGTCCAGTTGAGCATGCTGAGTAAAAGGATTTTCACTACCCAGGACAAGGAAATTCCAAGCAACTGGACGTAGATATGTGAGAACCTTGAGATTTGCGCTGGGCGAAACTATTCCTGCCCCATCGTAGCGTCTCACGACCTTTTCTCAGATCCAAGGTCGGATGTAGGTCACTTTCTGAAGGAAGTGTTTATATGAAATACAGTGAAAATATGCCAATATTTTCATGCCTACCATGTATTTATGAAGAATTATTTCTTCGGAGTAATTAGTTTCCCAGTTGTATATGACATATACACTATCTACCAAAAAGTAATTGGACACCCCAGCAATCGACGATATGTGCGGTCCTGATACACGTCACGGCCGCCGCCGTTAAATATCGTGTGGGAAACAACAACGCAACCAGTCGCATGCAAGATGCCACGCAGTTCGGAGCTCTCTGATTTCGAGAAAGGTGTAATCGTCGGGTATCACAGAAATGGCCGATTCATACGTGACATATCCAGCGAGTTGAAATACCCAAAATCGACAGTGGCCTACGTGATTGGCAAGTGGGAGATGAAAGGTGACTGTCGAAATGTACCCCGGCCAGGCAGACCCACAAAACTGGGAGTTGGAGGCCGACGGGTGCTGGACTGAGAAATTCGGAAGAACCGCACCAAATCGATGGGTCACATCCGCGAGAAGTTTCAACAGGCATTCGGGAGTGTTCTTTCGATGAATACCATCCGTAAGGAAGCCCATCTGCTCGGTTATCATGGACGTGCTGCCGCCCACAAGCCTTTGATCACCAAGTCCAATAGCGCTGCTCGGCTAACGTGCTGCAAAGAACGTCGACAGTGGACCGTTGAACAGTGGAAACAGGCTCTCTGGAGCGACGAGTCAAGGTTCACTCTCTACCATTCGGATGGAAGGGTCTGGGTTTGGCGTCTGCCTGGAGAACGTCCTCCTGCCGGAATGTATTGTGCCAACTGTGAAGTTCGGCGGCGGTGGAATTATGCTATTGGGACGTTTCTCCTAGTATGGCACGGGACCCTTGGTCGGAATTCCTGGTAGACTCAACGCCGAAACCTACTGCATTATTTTGGATGACCATGCGCTTCCTACGTTGTGGCAGTTTTACGGGGTGGACCCATGTTACATTCAGGATGACAATGCCACCCGTCATGTTGCCAGGTCCACCATGGCTTGGTATGGTGACAATGGGGTTAATCGACTTAAGGGGTGCCCCCACCGTCCGAAACCGGTGAAGGAACTGACCTGTCTTCTCCAAGCCGAGTGGAAGAAAATACCTCTAGCCGTCGTACAACGCCTGGTTGAGAGTATGCCCCGAAGTTTCGCAGCTGTAATCGCCGCTCGTGGAGGCTCCACTAAATATTGAAGGTGAATAAACTTCGTTTTCCTTTGCTATCACAGGTGTCCAATTACTTGTTGGTAGATGTGTATTTTTTATTTCCCCATAATGCAGAGTTCTGCCGCTAGATGGTGTAAATGTGCATTTCTATTTGCAATTCTATCTCTGTTTCTAAAAATCTTATTGAAAAAGTTCCTTCTGTACTGTAATACATTCTGTGTGGCAAAGATTGGTTGCGGTATCCACTTTAAATAATGCAGTTTTCCTGCTTGTGAAAATATAAGTGTAAGCTAATTTCTTTGTCTCTGTATTAAAATATTATTTTTAACATCGAGTAGCATCCTTTTTGAGGGATATTTTACACATAGTTTCTACTTTTGATAATGTGTAGTTCTGCCGCTAGGGAACGATAATGTGCATTTCTATTTGCACTCTTACCTCCGCTTTCTTGGTCGGATAAACTCCGCTACGAAGAACATTTTGCACCAGTTTCCTGCTTCAATTAACGTAAACTGTAAAAACTTTTCTGAAATTCAGGAGTTATTTTCCATTATTTCTTTGTGAATTAACGAGGATATCTTTGATTCAAGCATTACCTTGAAATGATGGGAGAAACCTGAATTTGAGGATTTTTCATACGTGAATTGACAGAAATACTCTTAATCTTTCTCCGGTTAATAACGGGAAATTGCCATTTTAAAGACATGTTACTGGAATTTCCTGAATTTTCAGGGAACCTTTCAGTGGTTCCATCGCTACATTAACGGAAAGTTTCAGTTCTCACTTCTTCCATGTCCACATGAAGGAAAATTATCAGTAATAAGAGCAGTTCAAGAGAATACTTGAAGTTTAACGTTTTTGTTTGTTTGTTTGTTTGGGGTTTAACGACGACCATGAACAACTCGATGGGCTGTCTGCCGTCCGTAATTTAGGATTACCGGTTCCAGGGAAGGCAGAGAACCAGTGCCGTAAGATAAACACAATATCCATGCCTCATCGGTATTCGAACCCGGACCCATCTCGGAAGAATGGTCAGAAGCCAGCGCTTAGACCATGGAATAACCGGGTAGGCACTGTTATATTTCAATAGTCTGTTGTTATATTTCAATAGTCATGGTCTAAGCGCTGGCTTCCAACCATCTCGGAAGAATGGTCAGAAGACAGCGCTTAGACCATGGAATAACTGGGGAGGCACTGTTATATATCAATAGTAAGTTTCTATAGCAAGACATGATATTTTGGATAGCACATTGCATGATATTGAGGTTATTGTGGCAACAGATAATCTGTCAACTCCCCCCCAGTTTATATACCTGCTATCATATATTACAGGGATGGAGAAATGTTTTGGGGTTTTGGGTCCTGGGGCTACTTTCGAACTTAGTACACATTGGCGGTCCAGTAATAAATTAACTGACGAAATTCATAGGAGGGGGGGGGGCTGTGGCCTGGCAAGGACATCATAATAAACACCACAGAATGAAATAATTACTTATATTTGAAGTATATAAAATGCATTTCAAGCAATACAAAACGGAATAATTAAAAGAAAAAGGAATAATGAAACTCCTCTTCGATCAACCTGAAAGAGGAAATGTATTCAAAATAAAAACGGAGAAATTGCGACAACCGTAACGGAGTAAAAAAGTTGAAAGTTTTTTAGGTGTAAGTTATTTTCCAGGCATATCTCTTTAAAAAAAATAATACTCCGATAACACAGAAGCTTCCTTTAATAAAACTTGAAACCAAGCAAAGCAATTAAAATAGTAACAGAGTAATGTTTTTTAAATTTTTTGAAATAGCATTAAAAAAATATTAAATTTGTCTTTCAGATGTTGGCAACCTTACCTTATTTTTCTGCGGACACATGACAGTGAAGTCCATCAAGAAGTTGATCATGTTGCTACTCATACAATGTTACGGCAATCCTCAAGCAGCAAAGCAAATGGTCGTCAGTTACGCGATTCTTATCTTTTGTTTTTATCGCTTTCTTTGCAGAAAATAAAGATTCACACAAGTAGGCGGGCACAAAAAAAGCTGTCATCTAAAACGGCAAATTTCGAATGTTGGAATAGGTTTCGTCATATAACAGCTGCCAGAATTATGTACAGCCACTATCATTAGCTCTTGCTTACAAGAATAGGTGGCAGCGCAGCTTCACTATTTCTTCTTCAATTTTAATTGGATCTCCATCGACTTGCTGTGCTATCTTCGAAGTCAGCTCAGCCACATCATTCGTCTTTATTTCCTTGAATGGAAATGTCATAAATGCCACAACGTCCTCTAGCTTTGAAAACTCAGAGAACCTCCTTTCGAATTCTTCGTGGAAATCGTCCAATTGCTTTGCAAAGCACTCAAAGTCGGGGTATGTAGTACACTCGAACTCTTGTTCCATACACTTAAAGTTTTTTAAGTCGCCACTTCTCAGCTGAGTTCCGAATAGTTTTATTCTTTCCTTGAAACTTTTGATCAAGCTCATACCTTCTATCAGGAATTTATTTTTTCTTTGTAACCCGAGATTTCATTCATTTAATTTTTCGGTTATATCACAAAGAAATGATAGCTTCATTAACCACTGTTTATCTTCCACCTGATCGTAATTCTCTCTCCGTGATTTTAGAAACTCTTTGGTTTCTGGAAGGAGGCTTCTAAATCTCTTTAGAAATGAAGTGCCTCTGAGCCACCGAACATCGGTGTGCAGAAGGAGATCAGCATGCTCGGCTCCGCATTCTTTAAGTAAAGCTCGAAACTTGCGTCTCTGAAGGTGTCTGAATCGAACTGAGTTAACAATTTTAAAGGCCGGAGTCATAACATCATTTGAACTCAAAATTTTAGAGCACAACACTTGCTGATAGATAATACAGTGATACGACGCACGTGAAGGAGGGTATATCTTCTTCATCTTCGCACAGTGTGATGAAGCCTACTTTAGTTTCTACCATAGCTAGTGCGCTATCGGTTGTCATGGACACTAACTTATGAATCGGAAACTTCATGTCGGTAGTAAACAATTTAAAACCATTGTAGATATCTCCACCTCACGTCTGTTCTTTCAGCGAAATCATTGTTAAAAGCTTTTCTCTGAACGTCAAGTCTCCCGGGAGAAACCATTCAAATGAAAATACACTGAAGAGAAATTGAATTAGAGATACCTGTCTAGTAACGTGTAGCACCACCTTTCGTCCTGATGACGGCGACGATTCGTCTCGGCATGGACTCGATAAGACACCGGAAACCCCTGAACAAGCTCCCACAGTTCCCGAAGATTTGATGGAGGGGGGTCAGAGCCTCGAACATCTCTCTCGATGGTATCCCAGATGTGCTCGATGGGATTGAGGTCAGGTGACCTGGCTGGCCAAGGAAGCGAGGTCACGTCGGTGGAGTGTTCATCCAACCATTCGGATACAATTCGGGAGTTGCATTTTCCTGTTGCAGGATGAGGTCCTCAGTGGGATGTTGAAGACGCACAAACGGGAGCAAATGGTCGTCCAGGATATACCGGTAACCTTGACCTGTGAGGGATGATGTCACGCGTACCAGGGATCCCATTTCAGTCCACGTAAACAGTCCTCAGACAAGAATGCCACCCCCACCAGCCTGAAGAGTACCCTGCTGGCAAGAAGGATCCATCGCTTCATGTGGTTTGCGCCGTACTCGTATCCTGCCATCCGCATGTACCAACGTGAATGTCGACTCATCAGACCAGGCAACATTTTTTCACATGTCTAGGGTCCAGTAGCGATGTTCCCGCACCCATGCTAATCTTTGCACCCTGTGATGTGCGGTCAGCAGCGGTACCTTCGTGGGACGATGGCTTCTGTACCCCATAGCGAGGAGATGGTTCAGGATGATGTGGCTGCTTACACGTTTTTGAGCACCAGAGTTAAATTACCGAGTGATTTCTTGCACTGTGGCCCGTCTATCCGCTGTCACAATGCGAGCTAGCCGACGATGACCCCCCTCATCCACACGCTGTTGTCCACGGCAGTTGGCCCTTGCAGGGATGGTTTTACCGGATTCGATGTACTCACGGTGCACCCGTGACACAGTGGCTCGTGAAAATCCCAGTTCCTGCACGACTTCCAAGATGGAGTGACCCATTCGTCGGGCCCCGACAATTTGCCCACGATCAAATGCGCTTAGATCCTTCGTCTTACCCTAACTGCGTCCGACTCCTACTGATTCCCGTCGCATCACTACTTATATTGTCGGATCGCTGCATACGTCATGTCGTTTCCGTTTACCGGGCCGCCCAAAACGCCAGGTGTCTCTAATTCAATTGCTCTTCAGTGTGCATAGCTGAACTGCGTCAGTAAAATCTGTAGAATCATCGAACTGCAGAGACGGAAAAGTACACTTACGTAAATCTTCCGTTAACTGGTCTTCTTACTCATAATTTCCGTCCATCTCATCACAGTGTTTCGTAATAGAGATACATGTTTAAGTGTTGAAAGTATTTCTGATTTATATTTAAAATCACTGAAAAGAACTTCTCCTGCTTTACAGAAAGTCTCTTTGATGAGTTCTCCCTCTTCAAATGGTTTGTTTCGTTTCATAAGTACTTCAGTAATCTTGAATTACGCTAACGTCACCGCTTTTGACTTAGTCTTTGTGAATGCAGACTGCTGAGTGCTCAAATTCGACTTAAGTTCACGAACGTTAGTCTTTCGAAGTTCACTACCAGTTGGGAAACTCGTAGCGAATCTTTTGTGAACGGTTTTAAAATGTCTTTCTACATTCACTTTCTTAGCCAACGAAACACTGGAGTTGCAAATAAGCCAAACACATTTATCTTTAACCTTAATAAATAAAATCCCTTCCTCCCATTCACTGTGATAGTGATAAGTTTTTGCTTTCTTACTACTACCGCCTGTTGCACTCATATTGGTCAGAGTGTACTGAATAACTCGGAGTACCAAGCAGCCACAATATACTCCACTGAACAGTAAGTCCACTGCGACGCTGTCTTTGCGCGCCGACGCGCATGCGCAGTGAGAGAACGCAGCAGTCAGGGGAAAGGAGAAAGATTTGGCACCGCCGCCGCCGAGTCGTGTATTTTTAGAGCGCTGGAAACCAAGAAAGTTCGTTGCATTTCCAAAGGCCTGGATCCCACGTTTGAGTTGCCTTCAGAAACGTGACCATACTAAAATTCCGAAATAATACGACTTTTCACCGCGGGCTACCATTTTTCCCCCTGCTGTCCACGCTTTGGCCCTCCCTGGTATATTGTGTTACCGTAAGAAACCGGGTACTTGGAATGCCGTACGGGTGATTGATTGTATGATGTTTGTGTATCAGTCTGCGAGTACCTTAACACAAAAGCTATTATGGCTAATCAAGAGTAAATTTTACATTCAGGGGTTTCGTGAAATACTATGTAGTAGTACATTTCACCTTTTATTAAACATAATTGAAAGTCAGTGTCAATTTAAAAAATATCTCGAGTTCCAAAATTTCCTGTTTCTTTAAAAACTCATGATGAAAAAATGTAATTTGTAATAAACCCTGCTATACAAGAAAGTAAAATTATAATAAACATATTAAAAAAAATAAGCTTTCCTACAGAAAATAAAATGATTAATTTATCCATATTCATAACAAAAAAAATAATAACAATCTGCATTCAGAGCGACTCCAGTCTTATTTGTATCTATCTTAAACGTGCCCCGCTGGTCAATGCCTTGCCAACTGAGAAAGTAGAGTTCCTTAGTTACGTAGAAACTATCGCAGATTCGAGAATCACCGCGCGCAAGGGGGAGGATTTCTTTACCTCGAAAATCAAGAAAAAGTCCCGCAAAATGAGATTAGTGAATTTAGGCTGAAAAAAAAAAAAAGTGGGAAGGAAGATTCTTCCGTTTACGGACTGAAAACGTCAAAACAAAGTTTCTTGAAAACTTGGTAAATTTCTACATAAAAACGGAAAATCGCGACACTGACATTTCTGTAAAAACAAAACAAAAAAAAAAAATGGAATTGGTGACAACGGAAAATCTATCAGACTGCTGAAGTAAGTTTCAGTTATTAGAAACAGAAACTTTCCGAAACGGAAATTTCATTAAAAGTCGGAAACCTAATAGCAACTCTGCTGCTCATTATTTTCAAGAATTTTCCGTTAATTCACACCTTTTAATTTTTACAGTGTACAGTTTTCCCTCTGGTTGGAAAGGGTAAAACTATATTAGGTTTTCCTCCATTCTGCTTCCAAGCGACCGGCATAAAAAGTTCTTTGGCTTCGAAAATCTTATTCTATAAGGAACAATTTCACAATATTTCTGTTTTGGGGTGACTCACGTTCCTGCCGCTAGTGGGAATAAATGTTCACTTGCAAATGTTCTACGAATTCTAAAAATCCGTCTGAAAAAATTCATTTTGTGCCTGATACCATTCACTGTAAAGGAAAGCTGGCACAGTGTGCATTTTAAATTATGTTCAATTTTTCTTCTTGGGGAGTAAAAGAATTTTCTTTTCCGGTGATTTTCCAGTTTTCTAATACCCTTCTTGTGAAAACTTATTTTTGCGTCGGTAAGCTTCCATTAAGCAAAACGTTTCGTGTACAATTTTTATGCTTTACTAACGCACAGTTTTGTCATTAAATGTTGGAAATGAATATTTGCACCTGGCGTCATAGCTTCACTTGTAAAATATCGATTGAAAGATTGTTTTTCTCCATCGGATATCCGTCACTGTGGTAAATATTTACTTTCTTTACCAGCTTCAATGATGCACAGTTTACCTACTACAATATTGCAGTAGGAAAACAGGAAAAGAAGTATTTATTTCTGTTATCTACCAGATTACCGTTTCTGAAAGTCCGATCGAAAGAAAGTGTTTTGTTTCTCATCGATTCTTCGTGAATAACACTTTCCGTGAATTTACCGCTAACGCTCTTTAGTTCTCTTCTTGGGGTGCAAATCAACATTTCTGTTTGCAACAGTTTCTCTGCTTCTGAAAGACCGATTTAAAAGTTAGATTAGCGTCGGACTGTTTTCTCAGTGATGAACAGACTGTTTGCTATACGTGTATTAAACCCCTAGGTATGAGATTTTTTACGCCAATAAATTGTTCAACCATTATTATGTTTTATATTCACACACACATACAGTATATACACACGGTCGAGTCACATTATTGTGACCACCAGCTAATACACAGAGTAACCGCCGTGTTCAGCGTGGACAACAGCTAGACGGGCTGGGAGTGACTCAATAACGTGCTGGAAGGTGTTCACAGGTATGTGGAGCCATGCTGACTGCAGTGCATCTGACAGATGCTGGAGGGTGCGTGGTGGGGGATCCATAGAGCCACCAATACGATCGAGGTGCTCCCACAGATGCTCAATTGGGTTTAAGTCTGGGGAATTAGGGGGGCCAGGGAAGTACTTTGAAGTCTTCATCGTGCTCTTCCAACCACCCTCCGACATTTCTAGCTGTGTGACACGTCGCATTGTCGTTCTGGAAGATCCCATCAGCCCCAGGGAAGACAATCAGAATGTATTGGTGTACGTGGCCTGTAAGGATGGATTCATAACGAATTCGGTCCATAGTGCCTTCCACAGGAATGAGTGGACCCAAGGAAAGCTCCGAGGAGGAATACGCCCTTATTTATTACGGGGGGCAGTAAGCCTTTTCTGCCGATGAACCTTTGTTAGCATAGGCGCAGTGACCATCCGTCTGCATCGGAGCCCCATACGCAGCAGGGTTCGATGATATTGTACTTTTAGACACACTTTCGGTAGTCCCCTGGTTCATTCGGCCAGTGAGTTGCCCCTTTGTATCGTGTCGATCGGCCCTCACGCACCTTCGAAGCCGGCATTAACCTCTCATATCAATGGCACGTGGTGCTTCGCAGATTTTACGTCGCTTATTCGCAATGGTGCCATTTCTCCAACCGCAATACACTGTGACGTGCCTGCCCAGCAGGACGCACACGACATAAAGGCAGATAGCAATCAGAATGAACGTCTGCGTAGCTCAGTCGGTAGAGCTACTTGTTCCGGAATGAGCGGACTCGGGTTCGATTCCCGGCGTAGACCAAAAATAACGGAGAAATTTACTTCGTTATAATGGCGCCCGAACTATCCGGATGACCCGACCGTTCAAAATCTCGCAATGGTGTGATGTTATTTCCACACCGCGAGATAGGAAAAATCAGAGAATCCCTTCTCCAGCGCTTCGAAAAATAAATGTGTGTGACGTTGCATTCCACACACCAGATTGACTGGGAGTTCTCAAGTGCACGTTCTACAGTGGATGGCTGCCTTCAACGATTTATGGTCACGGCTGACCCGTGGGCCATGCCCCCGGCCCTCTTACGGGGGAGGGGGATGTGACGTGCCTGCCCAGCAGGACGCACACGACATAAAGGCAGATAGCGATCAGAATGAACGTCTGCGTAGCTCAGTTGGTAGAGCGACTTGTTCCGGAATAAGCGGACTCGGGTTCGATTCCCGGCGTAGACCAAAAATGACGGAGAAATTTACTTCGTTATAACACTTTAACTACAGCAGTACCCAAACATTTCACAAACTGCACTGCTTCAGAATTACTGCCACGCTTGCCCCGAAAGCCGACAATCATCCTTTTTTGCAAATCTGATAAATAGCTCCTTTTATCCATGACAGCAGCGAGTGATACGTTTTCGGAAGATCAGATCAGATCATATCAGATCATATGTAGAGGATTTTAGGAAGGGAGTGTCTGAACCCAGGTCTTAAACAACCCTTAGAAATAGGAAGCTAGGAGATTTGAGCTGGAATGCCCGATAGAAAAGTGACACGGAAGCGAAGTAGAAAGGAGGAGGAGGAAGACGCCCTTATTTATTACCGGGGGGCAGTACCCGGGGTCCGACGGCTTAACGTGCCCATCCGACGCACGGCGGTCATTTAGTGGATCGAGCGTTCGTACCTGCCTGGGATCGAACCTGAGGCTTTTCCGTGGCACTCACGAACGTTGCCCACTAGGCCACCCGCGGCCCTACGTTTTCGGAATGCATACAACACAACTTATATACCCCCAAACCAGCTCAGGACACGTGCTTTCTATCATTGGCTACGCGCTGTTGACGTCAAAAGTAGGAGGTTGTCACAACAATATGACTCGACTGTGTACATACTGTATACATATATACAATATATGCACTGTATGTATATGTATATATATCATCATCATCAACCATTATCAATCCACTGCTGGATGAAGGTCTCCCCAAGTTTCTTCCACAATTCTCTATCTTGAGCCTGTCTCCTTTACGTCATTACAGCATGATTTCGAATTTCATCCATCCATCTCCCACGGGGTCTCCTTCTGTTCTTTTCCTGTCACTTGGAATCCACTCTAAAATTTCGGTTGTCCATCGGTGGTCCGTTCTTCTGGCAACAGGTCCAGCCCATTGCCATTTCAGTGATTTCACTCTGGTCATGACGTCGTTCACTCCTGACTTTTTCCTTATCCACAAGTTCCTCTTCTTATCTGTCCTGGTTTCACCAAGCATGCATCTCTCCATGCATCTTTGAGTTGTCTGCAGTCTTTTTATGTCTTTTTTAGTTATGGTCCATGTCTCTGCTTTATACATAAGAACTGGCAGGATGCATTGATTAAACACTTTTCTTTTAAAACATAATAGCATACTGCTCTTAAAAATTGTACTGTTTCTTCCAAAAGCTCTTCATACAAGTTTTATACGTCGATTAACTTCTTCATAAATGTGGCCCTCACTTGATATCTGATGCCCAAGATAAATGCAGGTATTGGTTGTCTCAAGCTTTTCTCCATCAATCGATAAATCTGTTAGAAATTATTATAAGAAATATGGCTGTCATAAGTCTTCGAACCAGACGCCTCAGCGAACATTTAACAGAATTGCAGGTGGCGCTGCTCGAAACGTTTTTTATTTGTTTACTCTAGTGAGCGTTGCCTGAGAATAAGATCCCCTTCTGCTGCTCACGTCGGTTAGTAATCTAAGTATTTGATCTTTTGACTGAACAACAACAATGTCGGTGATATGTAGAGGGTGTGCGTGTTGGAATAGTGAGTTATTACCTTTTTGTGGAGATGTACAATAAATATTAGTGTGTTGTCTTTGAAGCATTTGTATGTGTGATTACTAAGGATAGATCTTCCTGCAGCTGGTAAGTGGCTTACTGCGTTACTTAAAGGAATTATAGATTTTAATTGTTTAGAAATATTTAAGAATCTTGATTATGAGACTGAAATCTCACTGCTGTCAGGAAGATTAAAAGCAAAGTTCGTCAAATTCATCAAGCATTTGAGTCGAGTGGATTGAAGGCGTATTTGTTACTGCGTAGTTCCTCATTCGAAAGCGGAACAAAACGGCGTCATTCATAGGAAGCGGCATGTACAGCATAACAAAGTTAGATAATTTTAATTATCAAATTTGGAAAGTAAGAATGGAAATGATTCTTATTAAAAATAATTTATGGAAGGTTGTTTCAGAGCCAATTCCAGAAGAAAAGAGTGATGCATGGTTGAGAAATGATGAACTGGCTAAAGCTACAATAACACTTTGCGTATCTGATGATCAAATTATTCACGTACGCGATAAGAGAACAAGTTCTGAAATGTGGAATGCTTTGAAAATGGTTTACAAAAGAGAAAGTTTGAGTAGTAAATTGTATTTGCTTAGAAAACTGTATAGTTTACGTTTTCAAGAAAATGGATCAACTATGCAAGAGCATGTAAATAGAATGCTGGAAATAGTTCATAAGCTTAAAGCACAGGGAGAGGAATTCAAAGACACACATTTGGGGGCTATCTTGCTAAATAGTTTACCAAGTACCTATGAAAATTTAGTTACTGCATTAGAAGCAAGACAGGAAGAAGATTTAACGCTTGAGTTTATCAAATGTAAAGTGATAGATGAATCTAATAGAAGGAAAGAAAACTCACAGGCACACACCGATCACACAACTGTTTTGAAAACAAGTTATAAAAAGAAAAATTACAGCTCTAAACAAGAAAGATTTTGCACTTTTTGTAAAAGAAAAAATCATGTCATAGATGACTGTTGGCATTACAAAAGGAATCAAAATAAAGGTAACATTGGTAAGTTTCACAAAATAAACCCACATACAGAGTCTCACAGTAATATTGCCGTGAAGACAAGAAAAACAAAATTAGATTGTGAACAAAATGACATAAAAAGAGAAAATGAAAATTTCTCATTAGAAACGAAGTCAAAACCCAACAAAATATCCAAAGGTTGGTCAATTGATTCCGGTGCAACGTGTCACATGACAAATGATGCAACACTGTTTAAAGAACTTTCAAAGGGGGAATCAGAGCTGATCACTACTGCCGACGGTTCTCAGATAAAGTCAGAAGGCAAGGGAAATATAACCTTAAACTGCAAAATCGAAAAAGGAAAAGTTCGAAAAGTGGAAGTAAAGGATGTGTTATATGTTCCAGATTTAGACACTAATTTGTTATCTGTTAGAAAAGCCACAGAAAAAGGATTTGAAGTTTTATTCAAGAATAAAAAATGCACAATTAAGTATGGGGATACTATTGTAGCTATAGGATTAATAGATGCCTCAGATAATTTGTACAAACTACAAATATTAGATGAAAAGGCAAATTTGGCCACTACATGTGAAAATAAGAATTGTTTGAATTTATGGCACAGAAGGCTAGGCCATAGGGATATTGAAATGATAAAACAAATAGAGAAAAAGGAGTTAGCAAGAGGAATAACTCTTTCCAATTGTAAAAAGGAAGAAAATTGTGAGTTTTGCATAAAAGGCAAACTTACACAGAAGCCATTCTGCAAACAAAGTAGTTTTAAGGCCAAAGCTGTATTAGAATTAGTACACACAGATATTTGTGGTCCCATGATTGAAGCCAGTCCTAGTGGTTACAAGTATTTTATCACATTTATAGATGGCTATAGCAGATACTGTTACATCTATTTGCTTAAAAGTAAAGATGAAGCATTAGTAAAATTTAAGCAATATGTAGCTTCAGTGAAAACCAAATTTGGAAAAATGTCAAAATCAATAAAAACAGATAATGGAGGAGAGTATTGTGGAAGAGATTTTGAAAATTATTTACTGGAACAAGGAATAGAACATAAAACAACTGTTCCATACTGTCCTCAGATGAATGGAATTGCTGAAAGAAAAAACAGATTTTTGATAGAAATGACAAAAACTATGATGTTAGATGCTAATATGGAAGGTAAATACTGGGCAGAAGCTGTAATAACAGCAGCTTACATACAAAATAGAGTTCCAACACAAGCAACAGGAAAAACTCCTTTTGAATTGTGGAACGGATTTAAACCATATCTTGGTCATATTAAAGTATTTGGATCAAAAGCTTATGTATATGTACCAAAGCAACAAAGAAGAAAATTTGGCAATAGAGCACAAGAGGGTATCTTATTAGGATATGATCAAAGATCTAATGGATACAGAGTATTAAATAAAGAAACAAACAAAATAATCATTACCAGATCAGTAAAATTTGATGAACGTCAGCAAGCTATAATAAAAGTAAACCTGCTGAAAGGAAAGAAGATGAACAAGAAATTTTCGTTCAAAGTGAAGTAATGTCATCAGAAACTGTGGAAGAAAATAATGATAGAGAAGAACCTGAAAATGTTCAAAGAAAGTCTTCAAGAATAAACAAAGGAAAACCACCAGAAAGATTAGCATATGTTGCAAAAGTTCAGTATAAAAAGGATCCTCAAAATTTAAAAGAAATCCAGTACATGAACGAAGTAGAAAAAGGAAACTGGTTGAATTCCATAAAGGAAGAACTAGATGCATTGAAGGAAAATGAAACATGGACTTTGGTAGATCTTCCAGAAGGAAAGAAAGCCATTAAAAATAAATGGATTTTCAAAACAAAATACAATGCAAGTGGAAAAGTCGAAAGCTATAAAGCAAGACTTGTTGCAAAGGGGTATACACAACAACCGGGATTAGACTTTGAAGAAACTTTTTCACCCGTAGTAAAACATACCACTTTAAGAACTCTTTTAACAGTTGCAGCAAATAGAAAATGGAATGTTCATCATCTTGATATAAAATCTGCTTTCCTGTATGGAAAATTAGAAGAAGATGTATTTATGGAACAACCAGAAGGTTTCAGAGAATCAGGAAAAGAAGAAAAAGTTTGTAAATTGCATGAGAGCATATATGGTCTCAAACAAAGTGCCAGAAATTGGAATAAAACAATAACAGAATATTTGTTCAACAAGGGCTTCAAACAAAGTACAACAGATCCTTGCTTACTATCACTAAAGGATGGAAAACAAACAACGTATTTAGCTATTTATGTAGATGATATATTAATTGCATCGAATAACACAGAAAATATAAAGAAAACTGCAAATTTGTTAAAAAATCAATTTGAAGTCAAACATTTAGGCCACATAACATATTACCTTGGAATTCAAATAGAAGGAGAAGAAGATGGAAGTTTTCTTCTGAGTCAAAGTAATAAAATAAAGGAAATTATACAAAGTTATGCTACAGATCAAAATAAGGAAAGTAAAACACCAATTAGTACAGACTACAGAAAGAACATTCAAGAAGAAGAAGAACTTCTAAAAGATAATGGACTTTATAGAGAAATAGTGGGAGCTGTCATGTATTTATCTACAGTAACAAGACCAGACATTTCAACTGCCATAGGCATCTTAAGCAGAAAAGTAGAAAAACCAAGTAAACAAGATTGGTTAGCCATTATGACGTTAATTTATTATTTGAAATCAACAGTAAACCTTAAATTAAGACTATCTTCACAAGACCCACTAATTTTAAAAGGCTATGCAGACGCTGACTGGGCAGGAGACCGGACTGACTGGAAATCAACATCTGGATTTGTTTTCATGCTTGGAAAGAGTGCCATATGTTGGACCAGCCGTAAGCAGTGAACAACAGATTTATCGACAACTGAAGCATAGTTCATCGCCACTGCAGAAGCAAGCAAAGAACTATTGTGGTTGCGAGAGTTACTCAAGGATTTTGATTGTGAACAGACTGGAACCACTACAATATTACAGGATAACAGATCAACTATACATCTTATAGAAAATCAAGAGATCAATTCCAGATCTAAACACATTATGGTGCGTTATCAGTTTGTGAAAGAATTGAGTGGAACTATTCTTCAGTTAAACTACTGTATTACTTCTCAAATGGGTGCGGACATTTTCACCAAGCCGTTGGCTGGACCCCAGTTTGAAAAACTTAGACTGACACTAGGCATGATAAAATGAACTCCTCCAGCCAAGTGGGAGACTGTTAGAAATTATTATAAGAAATATGGCTGTCAGAGTTCTTCGAACCAGACGCCTCAGCGAACATTTAACAGAATTGCAGGTGGCGCTGCTCGAAACGTTTTTTATTTGTTTACTCTAGCGAGCGTTGCCTGAGAATAAGATCCCCTTCTGCAGCTCACGTCGGTTAGTAATCTAAGTGGTTGATCTTTTGACTGAACAACAACAATGTCGGTGATATGTAGAGGGTGTGCGTGTTGGAATAGTGAGTTATTACCTTTTTGTGGAGATTTTTTTTTTTTTTTGATTGGAGGTTTAACGACCACCGTGAGCAACTCAATGGGCTATAAGCAGTCGCCCGTCCCTAATTTAGGGTCACTGGCTCCAGGGAAGGGAGAGAGCCAGCACCGTAAGACAAACACAACATCCATGCCTGACCGGGATTCGAACCCGGGCCCCATGCGGACGAATGATCAGAGGCCAGCGCCTTAGACCACTGCGCCACCGGGGGCGGCTTTGTGGAGATGTACAATAAATATTAGTGTGTTGTCTTTGAAGCATTCATATGTGTGATTACTAAGGATAGATCTTCCTGCAGCTGGTAAGTGGCTTACTGTGTTACTTAAAGGAATTATAGATTTTAATTGTTTAGAAATATTTAACAAAATCTTCATTTCTTGTAAAAGCATTGTACATCACTTTTGTCTTCTGAAAGTTCATTTTTAACCCCACTTCTTTACTCTTGTCAGCAAGTTCTTGGATCATACTATGCAGCTCTGAAGGGGTAGTTGCAAAGATGACTACATCATCAGCAAAACGAAGGTGAGTTAAGTAATCTCCATTAATCTTTATCCCTTTGTTTTCCCAGTTCAATGATTGAAAGACATTTTGCAATGTGGCATTAAAGAGCTTGGGAAATATGGTGTCGCCTTGTCTCACTCCCTTTCCAATTCTTATATGTGCTGTATCCTCAAATATCCGAACCTTTGCACTTGCATTTTCATAGATGTTATTGATAATGCTAATGTATGCATCTTCAATACCGCAGGATTTCAAAGGCATTGTTACTGCTGATAGTTTCACGGAATCCAAGGCCTTCTCATAATCAAAGAAAGCCATGCACAATGGAAGTTCATATTCCCTCACTCTTTCAATTAGTTCTCTCAGTACATGGATATGATCTATGGTGCTGTAGCCACTCCTGAAACCAGCTTGTTCTCTTGGTTGAGCCATGTCTGGTGTTACCTTCAAACGATGTGAAGGAACCTTAGTGAAGATTTTATAAACCACTGATAGGAGGATGATGGGCCTGCAGTTCCTGAGATCCTCAACGTCACCTTTTGTATGTAGCAGGATTATTGCAGCATTGTTCCAATCCTCAGGAATCTTCCCTTCATTTAGACATCTGGTGAAAACTTGAGCGAGTGTAGTTTCAATTTCTCCATTTGCTTCTTGTATAATGTCCACGGTATGCTAAAGCTCCAGGAGAAGCACAAAATACTTCTCCTGGAAGATTTCCCCGTTTCATGTTCTTAATTGCATATGTAACTTCTGCAGGGAGGATTGAAGGGACTTTGGTACTGGTACCTGTCGTAATGTCTGGAATAGATGTATCATCCCTTTAATATAGTTTTGAATAGAAATCTTTCACCCTTGTCAAAATTTCGCTTCTATTTCTTGTTACAGTCCCATCTTCTTTTTTTCAGAGACAAAATCTGTTTTCTTCACTTATTGCGATGTCATTTTGCTCTCTTCAGGCTTTGGTTGTTTTTAATTGCTTTTCTCACTAGTTCACAACTGAATTTCCTTATGTCTTCAGTGATACTTTTTCGCACTGTCTTGCATCGCTCTATATAATCCACTTTGGAAGTCACATCTTCTTTAGTTGTCCTCATCTCTCTTCTTTTTGCATCAACATTTTTTATCTTTCTGCAATGCAGCCTCTGGCACTTTGGAATTTCAAACTTGTACAAGGGTTTTTTGTTTATTCACTTAATATGCTTTTGCTATATGTATACACTTCTGGCCACCCAAAATGCAATACCAAGAAGGAAGCATCCGATTGGCCTGAAATTCGCAATATACGTCGCCCGCGAGAGGACATGCAAACGATTAGCATTGCAGGGCATAAGCAAATCATGAGCGCCCGACACGCCACCGAGAAGCACTATAAGAAGGTTACACAGAATGCGAGGATTAAGTAGTGGAAGTGTGTTGTGCTGCCGGACCTGTGCGTAAGAAGCTTCCTGATGCCTCGTCGCAGAATACGGCAGTCATTCCAGCACGTTTCGGAGTTCGACAGAGGACGAATAGTGGCTTATCGCGACAGCGGTTTATCGTACTGAGACATCGGCGCCCTTGTGGGACGACATTCAGCCACAGTGAGGCGACTATGGATTCGGTGGGTGCAGGAGCGACGGACGGACCAACGTGAGCACATGCCGCAGCCGCGGCACACCAGCGATCGGGAGGCCCGGCATGTTGTGCGGCGGGCATTGACGGCTCGCACCGCCACATAACGAACGTTAGCGCAGGAATTAGGGTGTGTTGCGCAACAACCTGTGTCAGCACGTACCGTTCGACGTCGTCTGCAGGAGCAGGGACTTGTCGCACGGCGCCCATTGCTCCCATTACCATTGACGTTACACCACCGGCGAGTGCGGCGGCAGTGGGCCGTTGAACGCCGCACCTGGACTACGGATTGGCACGACATTGTGTTCTCCGACGAATCCCGCTTCTGCCTGCAACATCACGATGGTCGGATCCACGTGTGGCAGCACGTGGATCGTTATGGTTTGGGGCGCAATTGGATATGACACCCGCTCTCCTCTGGTACACATCGCCGGTACACTCAACAGCCACCGCACCATCTAGGACGTTTTGGAGCCTGTAGTCCACCCTTACCTGCAGGAACTGCCAGCGGCCGCGTTTCAACAGGACAATGCGCGCCCGCACGTCGCACGCATCGTGCAACAATTCTTCACGGCCCACCAGGTGTCACTGCTGCCGTGGCACGCCTGTTCTTCCGATATGTCGCCCATCGAAAACGCCTGGTCGCTGATCGGCAAACGAGTGGCCCGGCAAGCACCACCCGCCGCTATTCCTGATGAAGTGTGGCAACGTGTGGAAGCAGCCTGGACCGACATTCCCCAAACCCACATCCAAAGCCTCTTTCGTTCGATGCCGCGGCGTGTAGCGGCCGTTATTGCCAGCCATGGGGGCTACACGAACTATTGATGTCTGCGTGTTCCGCAAGTCGCACGGGCCTGTAAGCTCAATCGTTTCATCTTTGTATCTGGTGTTATGTGTATAGTAAATCTAGCTTTGCTATCTCGTGTCCTTCTTGGTGTTGCATTTTGGGTGGCCAGCAATGTATATATATATACAGGGTTCGGGATGTAAGGTTAGGTGATGCGCAATATACTACAACCTCTCCTTGACAAATGTCAACCCCGCCTTCTCGGGGAGCATCCTGTTCCCACTAAAGGGGCTATGACGGCCACCAAATAACGAAATAACTATACCATCGGGATTAGAGGAAATGCTATCCCCCCACATTCACCATCCCGCTTGGCCAGCGTGGAGAGTTATGGCCAAACCCCTCCAAAATGACTCCACAACTTAAATCTAGGCCCTCAGTCTCCGGCAGCTGGAATGTACCTTGCCAAGGCAGTGGCCAGTGCGACATGAAGGCAGAGGGTGCTAAGAATCACCGAAGGACCGGACTAGGCTGCCATCTGATGCTGACCTTGGCTACGTATAACGGACGCTCCCTATCTACTGATTCAAGGCTCCTTGAACTGGAAGAAGAACTACAAAGAATCAAGTGGGATATCGT
The DNA here is from genome assembly GCA_039090855.1 of Macrothele yani. Taxonomy (NCBI): domain Eukaryota; kingdom Metazoa; phylum Arthropoda; class Arachnida; order Araneae; family Macrothelidae; genus Macrothele; species Macrothele yani. Next base: position 80,669,746 of record CM077012.1, read on the forward strand.
CAGGCTAAGTGAGGTAAGGAGAAAAAGAGAAGATCTCATTGAACTGAAAAGTGCACATCTCTTCTATTATCGTGGGACAGATACTGGCAGAACTTGTGGTGTTGGATATTGACACGACCAACCTTAAAAAACATCATAATACCTTCAAATTGGAACTGAGGAACAGATTCTCTGCACTAGTAGGTCTAACATCGAAAGAAGTCGACATCTCTGAAGTTAACAGAAAACTAACTAAGGCTCTTATGGAAACAGTAACAAAAATAGCTGGTACTAAGAACAAGTTGCATACGAACAAATTATCAGGAAAAACCAAAATTCTGATGCAAAAAAGAAGAGAGATGAAGACAACTAAAGGAGATGTGACTTCCAAAGTGGAATATATAGAGCTATGCAAGACGGTACGAAAAAGCATCACTGAAGATGTAAGGAAATTCAACTGTGAACTAGTGAGGAAAGCAATTGAAAACAACCAAAGCCTGAAGAGAGCAAAGGGACATCTGAGTAAGGGAAGGAAATAGATTATGGCTCTGAGAAAAGAAGATGGTTCTGTAACAAGAAATAGAGGTAAAATTATGACAAGAGTGAAATTTTCTACTCAAAACTGTATGAAGGGGGTGATGCATGTACTCCAGACATTACAAAAGGTACCAGAGTTCATCCAGTCCTCCCAGCAAAAGTTGCACATGCAATCAAGAACACGAAACGGGGAAAAGCTCCAGGAGAAGATGGAATTACTGTAAACAACATACAAGAAGCAAGTGGAGAAATTGAAACAGTACTCGCCCAAGTTTTCACTCGATGCCTTAATGAAGGGAAGATTCCTGAGGATTGGAACAGTGCTACAATGATTCTGCTACATTAGAAAGGTGACATTGAGGATCTCAGGAACTACAGACCGATCAGCCTCCTATCAGTGGTTTATAAAATCTCCATTAAAGTTATTTCACAACGCTTGAAGGTAACAATGAACATGGCTCAACCAAGAGAACAAGCTGGATTCAGGAGTGGCTACAGCACTATAGATCATATCCACGTACTGAGAGAACTAATTGAAAGAGCGAGGGAATATGAACTTCCATTATGCATGGCTTTTATCGATTATGAAAAGGCATTTGATTCGGTGAAACCATCAGCAGTTACAATGGCTTTGAAATCCTGCGGTAATGAAGATGCATACATTAATATTATTCATAACATCTATGAAAATGCAAGTGCAAAGATTCGGCTATTTGAGAATACAGCACCCATTAAAATTGGAAAGGGAGTGAGACAAGGTGACACTATATCTCCCAAACTCTTTAATGCCATACTGGAAAACGTCTTTCAATCACTGAACTGGGAAAACAAAGGGATAAAGATCAATGGAGATTATCTAACTCACCTTCGTTTTGCTGGTAATGTAGTCATTTTTGCAACTACTCCATCAGAGTGGCAGAGTAGGATCCAGGAACTTTCTGAGAAGAGTAAAGAAGTGGGATTAAAAATGAACTTTCAGAAGACAAAAGTGTTGTACAATGCTTTTACAAGAAATGAAGGTTTATCGATTGATGGGGAAAAGTTGGAGATAACCAATACCTACATTTATCTTGGACAGCAGGTATCAAGTGAGGGTCACATTGATGAAGAAATTAATCGGCGTACAAAACTTGCCTGAAGAGCGTTTGGAAGAAGCAGTATAATTTTCAAAAGCAATATGCCATTATGTCTTAAAAAAAGTGTTTGATCAATGCATCCTTCCAGTGCTTATTATATAGTGTGAGACGTGGACCTTAACTAAAACAGACATACAAAGACTGCGGACAACTCAAAGAAGCATGGAGAGGTGCATGCTTGGTGTAACCAGGAGAGATAAGAAGAGGAACTCGTGGATCAGAAAAATGACAAGAGTGGAAGACATCATGATCAGAGTAAAATCCCTGAAATGGCAATGGGCTGGACATATTGCCAGAAGAACAGACCATGGATGGACAGCTGAAATTTTAGACTGGATTCCGAAGAACAGGAAAAGACCCAGAAGAAGACCACATGGGAGATGGGCGGATGCAATTCGAAAGTATGCGGGAGTAACATGGAGGAGACTGGCACAAGACAGACCGTTGTGGAAGAAACTTGGGGAGGCCTTCGTTCAGCAGTGGATTGATAATGGTTGACAATGATCATACAGAGTTCAAAGGAAGGTCCTTATTCAGGGCCAAGGCTGAGGAAGAAAGGGTCCGATTGCTACAGAACTTAGATCTCTGTATAGGAAAGGGACCTTGGCCGATCGAATGAAAATGGTTGGTGCGCCCCTAGCGGTAAAGGTAAGAAGTTAGGAAACCTAACTCGCTAGAATGCGAGATCGAAACGAAAGTCGAATTACAAAGTTGTAGCACAGCGTCGACTTTGTAATTGGACTAAATTAATTGGAGGGTACGCTCGAATTACGTATCTGCGTGGCTCAAAATGCTGAAAAAGTGCACGCGATCACTGAATGGTTAGGCAATGTAAAATACCAGCCCATGATGGACAGCTATTCAAATGCGTGTGTAAATGTTGATAGCGACGTAGTAATTGGTCGGAATATCTCCTGTAACCATTTTTCAGTGTTATAATAATTCTGCACAGCTTCTGTCTTGTGTCATTACCTATCTGTCTGTTTCACACGCTTTACCGATTTCGATGTAACAGCATTTCGAGCCCATGTACGTAATTCGTGCGTAATTTGTCATTTTCTACGAATTCGACGCTGCGTTACAACTTTGTAATTCGATTTTCGCTTCCAACTCGCGTTGTTAGCGAGTTAGGTTTCCTAACTTCTTGCCTTTGCCACTAGGGGCGCTGAAAAAAGCATGGGGAGATGCATGCTTGGTGTAACCAGGAAAGATAAGAAGTGGAACTCGTGGATGAGGAAGATGAAAGTGCAAGACCACATGACATCATGATCAGAGTAAATTCCCTGAAATGTCAGTGGGCTGGACATAGGATGACGGACCACCGATGGACAACCGAAATTTTAGCCTGGATTCCAAAGGACAGGAGAAGACCCAGAAGAAGGCCACTTAGGAGATGGGTGGATTAAATTCGAAAATATGTAGGAGTGACATGGAGGAGACTGGCGCAAGACAGAACGATGAAGAAGAAACTTGGAGATACCTTCATCCAGTAGTGGATTGATAACAGTTGACAATGATGATATATACTATCTACCAACAAGTAATTGGACACCCCTGCAATCGAAGATATATGCGTTCCTGATACACGTCACGGCCGCCGCGTGATATCGTAGGGTATCACAGAAATATCGTGTAATCGTCGGGTATCACAGAAATGGCCGATTCATACGTGACATATCCAGCGAGTTGAAGTACCCAAAATCGACAGTGGCCTACGTGATTGGCAAGTGGAAGATGAGAGGTGACTGTCGGAATGTGCCCCGACCCGGCAGACCCACAAAACTGGGAGTTACAGACCAACGGGTGCCGGCCAGAGAAATTCGGAAGAACCGCACCAAATCGATAGGCCACATCCGCGAGGAGTTTCAACAGGCATCCGGGAGTGTTCTTTTGATGAATATTATCCGTAAGAAAGCCCATCTGCTCGGTTATCATGGACGTGCTGCCGCCCACAAGCCTTTGATCACCAAGTCCAATAGCGCTGCTCGGCTAACGTGGTGCAAAGAACGTCGACAGTGGACCGTTGAACAGTGGAAACAGGTTCTCTGGAGCGACGAATCAAGGTTCACCCTCTACCGTTCGGATGGCAGGGTCTGGGTTTGGTGTCTGGCTGGAGAACGCCTCCTGCCGAAATGTATTGTGCCAACTGTGAAGTTCAGCGGCGGTGGAATTATGCTATGAGGATGTTTCTTCTGGTATGGCATGGGGCCCTTGGTCACAATTCCTGGTAGACTCAACGCCAAGACCTACTGCACCATTTTGAATGACCATGCGCTTCCTACGTTGTGGCAGTATTACGGGGTGGACCCATGTTACTTTCAGGATAACAATGCCACCTGCACCATGGCTTGGTATGGTGACAATGGGGTTAATCGAATGGACTGGCCTGCGGAGAGCCCGGACTTTTACCCTATCGAGCACCTCTGGGACGAGTTGGAGCGTCGACTTAAGGGGTGCCCCCACCGTCCGAAATCGGTGAAGGAACCGACCTGTCTTCTCCAAGCCAAGTGGAAAAAATACCGCTAGCCGTCGTACAACGCCTGGTTGAGAGTATGCCCCGGAGGGTCGCAGTTGTAATCGCCGCTCGTGGTGGCTCCACCAACTATTGAAGGTGAATAAACTTCGTTTTCCTTTGCTATCACAGGTGTCCAATTACTTGTTGGTAGATGGTGTATATACGTATATACAATGTCAAAAAGAGTTACTTACTGCGCAGACGGCTTTTAAATCGAATGTATCATAAACTTCTTATTTTAAACTTGAAATCTAAAGAGGAACTAAGTCTTATAAGTGGGTAACATGACCAGAAACATAAGCACCCAATTGTGAAAATTACTGGGGGGGGGGTAAATGTTTTTTGCAGAACATGATTTTTTTTTATAGATTATAGGAGTAACAGTGCATACATGATTAAGTAATATTGTTTATTTGATGTTACCTTATTACAATTAGGGTGTCTACAACAATTTTGAACGGCTTAACTATTTAACATTGAAACTTTGACACACACAAAACGTAAAATACTCATACCTGAAGTGTCAAAACTGAATCAAATTCTCAAAAACGAAATGTTTATAATTCCATTTTAAAACCTAACATGGTACTATTATATACACTGGCGTGCAAAAATTAAAGACGAGACGGTTTTTGGAATGTAACGTCGCGTAGAAGTGCCCCACATCGACTCAAATCATTCCATAAGATACCCAAGGTGTAAGAATATGGGACAAGTGAGCAAAACCGTCCAAACAAGGAATCCAAAGGATGCAAAGGCACTTTATTGAAAAGGTAGCTTTGAGTACAACTTGACAGAAGACAGAAACGTTCATGTGACACCGGTCGCCAAGAAAAATCCAGTCTTTAGTAGGGGATATGATCACCCCTGACTGCGTTGCAGGATTTACAACGTCAGTCCATGCTGAGGACGAGGTTTTCAAGAAGCTGTTGAGGCATCGCGGCCCATTCCTCTTGTAGCGCCAATCGTAGCTGCGGAATCGTTGCTGGCCGCTGGTGACGTGCTGCCAAGCGTTTCCCGAGTAGGTACCACACGTGTTCGATTAGATTTAGGTCCTGGGACCTTGCAGGCCAATCCATGCGTTGAATATCTTCACTCTCCAACAGCTCTGCAACAACCACTGTACGATGAGGTGTAGCGTTGTCGTCCATGAAGAGGAACTCAGGACCCACAGCACCTCTAAACAGACGCACATGAGGCAGAAGAACCTCGGTACAATAGCGGACACCAGTGACTGAACCTTCTTGGAAGATGTGGAGGTCAGTACGGCTACCAAGCATGATACCGCCCCAAACGAGAACTCCGCCACCTCTAAACTGGTCCCTTTCGATGATGTTGGAGGTGTGATTGCGTGTTCCCTGCTCTCTTCAGATGTGTATACGTCCAGAATCGCTCGTCAGACTAAATCGGCTCTCATCCGTAAAGAGAACTCGACCCTATTGCTGATGTGTCCAATTCTTGTGTTCCTGGCACCACAGAAACCGTTGTCTCCGATGAGCAGGCGTTAAGGGCACACACCGTACTAGTCGTCGTGGAAATAGACCACCTTTGTGCAGCCTCCTGGCCACGGTAAAACGCGATAACGGACGTCCAGTTGTCTGTTGCATGTGCCTTGCAATTTCTCCAGCTGCCTGCCGTCTGTCTCTTCTCGCCTGTAGGACCATATACCGGTCGTCCGCCGCCGTGGTTGCTCGTGGACGATCACTCTCGGACAGCTGTTCCTGTCGTTTGAAATGCTCTCCAAGCTCGTGAAACGATGCTGTGAGCGAGCTTTACCGAATTGCTGAGCGTACACCGCCCGTGTGCTTTATACTCTTCCGACACCCTCCCCCTTCCTACGTCATGCGCATATATGCGCATGCCCTACCGTACCGGACCCTAGTCTATCTCCTGAGTGGTCTTTCGGTCCGTTCTGCCTGCTCGTTCCGCTGTTATGCTAATTTCTCCTCTTCTTAATTAATTTTTGCCCACCAGTGTAATAAAAATTGAAAAACAGTGTATGAAATTTATCTACCTCTACCTCATGAAAGTTCTTATTTCTTTTTTAATCCAAATGTTTGGCGTCTAATGTCGTTGTTTAGGGTCTTTCTTATCCATGGAAATGAAGTAATCCAATGAGCTTCAATGTTTGTTTTGTGTGCTGTTTGTCCTCGTACTGATAGTATTTGAGCCTTAGTCGTATTAGAGGAAATAGAGCTAGGTGCTGACAAAGAATAGCCTGTACCTTCATGGTTATGTTCATCACTTAAACTTGATAATGTTGACGTATCAGGCTCACTAGATACTAAATCACTTGGCTCACGCTTTCTAACTTATCCATTCTGGTAAATGGAATAAATTTGCTCAAAAATTACAATACAGTTAAAATCACAACTATATATGTAAATGCAAAACATAACATGAACGATGAAGGTGAAACCTTTCCTGTAGTACGAAGAACAGCTTATTTCATGTAGGACACAGCGGAGCATAGTCCGACGGCCGGTAAGAACTGGTTTGTAGTTTCGGCAACGGCAACTTCTGCCTGGTTAACTTTTGGCAGCGCGTCTACGCGCCGCTGGCATGAGAACATCAAGGACACAGCCTCCTGCGGTAATAAGTGAGTGAGGCGAGAATCGGTCTTCCGTACTATTAAAGCCACAAACATCTGGTGGGTTGGCTAGTCCAGTTACGTGAACTGAATTCTCCTTCGTAAAAAATCACCACTTCTCCTAGCAAGACCAGACACGGAGGAAAACCCGTTTTAAGAAAATAAAAAAAATTATTAGAGAAATATACGTTCTCCTAGATCTGTAAAAATTTCAGTACAGTTTTATTATAAACCAATAATTTTAAGGAGGGGCCTGGCCCCCTCCTTACACTTATTGGGGGACAAACACCTCCAGCCCCATAGAGTCGGCGCCTATGACCAGAGCTAATACATATGCGGCCCTGATTGCTGAGTCGCCTAATGTGCTGGATATTGACCATTCGTCCGAGATGGGCTCGGGCTCGGGCTCGAGCCCCGGATGAGGTATTGGTGCTGAGCTTTCCTAATGGCGCTGGCTGGCCCTGCTCGTGGCGCTGGATATTGACCATTCGTCCGAGATGGGCTCGGGCTCGAGCCCCGGATGAGGTATTGGTGCCGAGCTTTCCTAATGGCGCTGGCTGGCCCTGCTCATGGCGCTGGATATTGACCATTCGTCCGAGATGGGCTCGGGCTCGAGTCCCGGATCAGGTATTGGTGCCGAGCTTTCCTAATGGCGCTGGCCCTGCTCTTTCCCTAGGAGCAGTGCTTCTGAATTAGGGACGGTTCATAGCCCTAGAAATTGCACATGGTAGGCGTTAAGCTCTGTAATAAACAAACCGATGCCACCCACAAAAATGATTGGTGCATTTTTATTTTTTATTTTTTTATTTATTTGATAAGTTCAGAAAAGAATAAAGTGTAACACCGAAAGAGTTTCATAAGCATCATTTACTTCAAATAAAATGTTCATCATCCAGGAGTGAGGGTTAAAATAATATTTCATTAATTTCGTCCGAATACAAGGCTTGCATCTGGAAGTGCGTTAAAATTCCTGAGGGCATTACTGAATCATAAATAGGGCTGATGCAATTTTTACGGTTTCAGAGAGCAAAAAACACGAAATTAATTAACACATTTTGTTACCATTTTTAAATTCTTATTATTCTACCTCCAATAAATATAAGTGGTTTATTCTTCACGAAATTATTTTTAATATAATTACACTTTTTTAATTTCTGCCTTTTTGCCTACTAAATGTATATTTTTCCTCTGGCTTTTTTACCACATATTCTTTTGCTTGCACTTTGGAATTTGAAACATTCGCTGTTCGTCTATACACTCATTTAACATTGTGAAGACTTTAAACAAATTTGAATGATACTTGCCGAAAATGATTTTGCAGTTCATATTAAACCAAAAATATGATAATTTTTCCACGTATGTGTTTTCAGCCTAGCAAGATCCGCTTTCGTCATTCATCCCTGGTCGTCAGGACATTCCTGATTTTCGGAAGTTAATTTTGTGCGTTTTCGAGATTTCAAATTAAATTTCAAATTTTAAACAAGAGCTATTCAAGTAACGTTTTAAGCAGATAATTCTGGAAAACTACATTATGCAATGCTATAATGTCTAAAATGATAAAGAAATAGAGCGAATGAAATAAGAACTTCGCTACATAATGCACAAAGTGCCATGTTGTTTAATTTAAAATTTCGGTACCAATCTTGAGTTTGCCATTTCGAAAAATTTCATTTCCTTTTTTATTGTAACAAGCGCGCACTCCTTCTCATTTCCTCTTGCGGTAGACAAGAGCGTCTCGATTGTTATTGCCTCTTCTTGCAGTGAAGCTTCGGAACTTATTAGTTTTCTCTTGTTACTGAGTCATAGTATACCCGTTTTCTTTCGCATGCAGCAAGTTTTGGCTAATTTATTCCTTTAACCTAACGTTTCTTTCATTCGCACTTCAAATAACCATAACCTTTGTTCTCATTTCCTTTATCATTAAAATGCATAATACAGTATGTACATAAGAGTTTAATTAGATTATCTAAATATAAAGTATCCAGGAAGTGTTTTAAAAAATCAAGAACGCATTCCTCCTCCCCATTTACAATTTCTACGGGAATTTCCCACAGGTCAAATACCATTCATTTTATATGAATCTTTTAAAGAAAAAATATATCGTGATAATCAGCAACTATAAATAGTAGTAGTTTTCTGTTTTAGCGCGTCTTTTGGAAAAACGTAGGTGCTTCTTACAATCCCTTTCTCCGTCCTTCTGAAAACACGATATCCCTGTATCTACAAGTCTCATTAAATAAATTCATTTTGCACCGGATATTCGAACCGTAAGGTGATGATTCGTGAATTTTTGAATTTCTGTGTCGAAAAGTTTTCTTTCAGAGCGTAAACGCATTTTTCCGCTTGGCACGATACTTGCATTTCTAAACGTCCAAGCGGAAAGATTAATTTTGCACTGGATAGCTGGAGCTGTGAGCTAAACTTTTCACGAATTTCTTGCTTCGCTCAACATATGCAAATCTTTGTCGTTGGGTGACACAAATGAATATTCTTGCGAGGTGCTGAAAATGTGTACTTGCATTAGACACTTAATCCTCGCTTCGAAATATCCCATGAGATAAAATACTCTCCCATCAAATAGCTGAAATTTCAAAAGAAATTCTGCATGCATTCCGGAATATTTCCTGATGTGAAATGTTCCAGTTAGAAGATGTAAATTTAATTTTTTTAATTAAACAATATCTTCGTTTCTAGCTGTCTGTTTGCAAAACAAATGTCGCCTATTTGGCCATGATCGACGTAATTCACGTTCTGTCAGAATTTTCCTTCTTACTAATTTTCTGCTAGGTGGAATTTGACATAATCTTTTCTGTTCACGGCGCACACACCAAAAGATGAATACACAGTGCAAAATAAGTCGTGTGAATTCACGGAAAATTCCTGAAAATGAAGTGCAGCAAAGTTGCCGGTAGGTCTCCGTTTTTAAACTCAATATCCATTTTAGAAAGTTTCCGTTTCTAAGAACGGAAACATTCAGTATTTCGATAGCTCGTTGTCACTAATTCGTTTATTTTTACAGAAATGTCAGTTTTGGGTTTCCCGTTTTCATAAACAAATCTAAGTTTAGGTACTTCCGTTTTTATACAGATGTTTCCTACTTCTCCAAAAATTTCAATATTGGCCTCTTCTGTCTTAAAATAAAAATATTCTGTACTTCAGAAAGATTCTGTTTATACATTTTTCGGTCTCTTTACGTGGCCCGTTGTCGTGCGAAAAGGGGGACCTTGAACTTAGAACTTGTGGTGCGTTGAGGTAGGGGGCCTGGCTTACGAAGTGAAAGAAATCCTTCCTCGCCACGGTTGGGGTTTGAACTTGCGGTAGTTGGTAAACGAGTATGAAACTCTGCTAACTGAGCAAGCAAGATGCTGCCTGTCCGATCACGCTTAAAGTACAAATGCGGGGCGGGTGTTTTTCGCTTGAATGGGGATTAATTAGTCATTTTATTTTCTGTAGGAGCTAGTAATTCTTTTTAATAGGTTTATAAGGATTTTATTTCATGAGTAGGAGAATTAAGAACAAATTGCAATTTTTTCACCATCATTTTTCAAAGCAACAGGATGTTTTGTAACTCGCGAGTTTTTTAACTGACAATGACATTCAGTTATGTTGTTCAAAAAAATCGAAACGCACTGCTTCATAATATAATTTTACAGGGCTCCCAGTAATAAAATTTGGTCTTGATAGCTACAAAAGTTTTTGAACTAAGGGCTCCGCAAGATGATACATAGACATTATACACTCAGTCACCTGCACAACACTTCAAATACCCGGTTTCTTTTGGTAACATAATACTCGATAGCAGGTCCACCAACTGGGGGGGGGGAGATACCCGTTACCGCCATAACTTTAATGTCATGTGATATGCTGCTATCCACAATATTGCATCTCACCGCAGAACCTCGAAATCGGGCCCTCTAATCGATGAGGGTACGAATGTTGCCACCAAACTACTTTAAGCAGAGCCTTCGTTGTTAAAAACTTTCGATGGCGTGAATGATTCAGAAAACTGTTGAATTCAAATTTAATAGCTAATCAAACCTCTTGAAATTCAAGTTTTCCAGCAAACATCTGTTATTACGGATTATTTTTCGTCATATGAAGATGGGAAAAGTGACAACATAAATTTTCCGTCATATGAAGATGGGAGAAGTGACAACATAATTTTTCCGTTAACATATGAATAGAAACACAGAAACTTTCCCTGAAAATTCAGGTTTTTCCTATAACATCTCTTAAAAACGGCAATTATCCGTTGTTAACCGGAGAACAATAAATGGGAATATTTCTATCAATTCATGTCCGAAAAATCCGTAAAATTTCGAGGTTTTTCGTCATTTTGCAAAAGGAAAATGCTTCGTAAATCCACGAAGAAATCACAGAAAATGGCTTGCGGATTTCAAGAAAGTTCTTTACAGTGGAGCTTTCTATAAATGACGCATTCAGTCAAATGAATAAATTAGGGAATAACTGAGTGAATGAGAATTATGGGGAGTTCGATTTTTATCAACCTTGTAGATGATTCTGAATACGGAGAGTTTCCAGAAGTTTAATTTCCTGGTCTTACATGTTTCCAGATTTTAAATGATATGCGTCAAACATTCTTATCAACAAAAACATACCAAAACATTGCTTTTTAGTGGATAATGTTAGACTCAAGGGCTGAAAACATCAAAAACTGCAAGGAAACATGTTAAAAGCATATTTTACAGAGAGAAAAATAACACACCTATGTAGTGGATGTATCAAAATAAGAACTTACGAAATAATTGAAAACATTATGGAAATGTATTGCCAGTTATTTAATAATCTACCTTGATAAAGCCGTCAAAAATATGTACAAGCAAACAACAGAAGTGCTTGCAGCTTATCGCAGCTATTTGCCTGGAACAATTTTCAGTGAATTTAATATTCAGCAACCTCCGCATGTTCTCATTTCAAGTAGATTTCATACTGTACGAAACTATTTCAAGAGCTTCGAGATTGAACCAAATTTTGACTGTGCCATATATTGGAGTTGTTCTGTTCGGATATGTTAAAAAGGAGTTTGACGTATTGTCCTGAAGTTTCGTTTAACGTTCCCTTTGCCGTTTGATTTATTTGGTAGTTTAACGACCACCGTAAACAACTCAATGGGCTCATAGGCAGTCACCCGTCTCAAATTTGAAGTCTCTGATTTCGGGGTGAGGGAAGAACCAGTGCAGAAACACAAGCGCACCATCCATGCTTCGCTCGGAACAGGATCACAGGCCCACCTCGCTTCGTACCACTCGCCCACCAGTCCAACGCTTCGTAACACTCGCCCACCAGTCCAACGCTTCGTAATACTCGCCCTCCAGTCCAACGCTTCGTAACACTCGCCCACTAGTCCAACGCTTCGTAACACTCGCCCACCAGTCCAACGCTTCGTAACACTCGCCCACCAGTCCAACGCTTCGTAACACTCGCCTTCCAGTCCAACGCTTCCTAACACTCGCCCACTAGACCAACGCTTCGTAACACTCGCCCACCAGTCCAACGCCTCGCAACACTCGCCCACCAGTCCAACGCTTCGTAACACTCGCCCACCGGGGCGGCTGTTTTGCCGTTTATAGAACTCTATAAGTGTCAAAGGCTATAAAAAGTACATCGCATTCAGTTTAACCCGTTTTAGCCTATAATGCATTTGATTACTTGAGAGTACCACCTTTTATTGTTCTGCTTACTTAACTGCCTACATATGCAGACTCGGTAACACTCTCAAGTACAGTTGAACTTAATTATCTTTGATTAATCTATCACTACCTAAAGTCATATTATTCTTTATACTTAACACTTTACTGTTCATCATGATGCGAAATGTAAAATGAGCCAACGGTTCCAGGAAACGCCATGCTCGCGTTTCACTCGGTTGTCCAACTGAGCTTGTTGCTAACCTCTGAACCGTCACTACTTATTCTACACAATGGGCTAAATAGTGCCATAGCAAGCCGATTTTTCTATAACGAAGAGTCTTTATCCACGGACCCAAGGCTAAACTTAACTTCTAAACCTGGGTGAGTGTTTGGCAGTAATAGAAAGTGAACTGAGAACACTCTGGTCTAAGATTTTCATGCCAACCACTACGCCGCTTTAAGAAGCATCGTTCGGTAAGAAATTGGCTTCTGTTTTATTTGTTTCGGGATCTGACGACCCTCACGATTATTCATGAGTATAAGAAATTATAGGTTCCTAATTTAAGGCTACTACTTCCCGAGAAGAGACGGCATCAGCACTATAGGAGACACACGTAACCTATGATTCCTCCGGGAGTCGATATCGGGCCCAACGCAGATCAGTCGCCAGAAGCCCTCGCCTTTGAATATATTCTGCTGGTTTTTGTGCCAAATATTTTGAACAGCCGCCCAGGTAGCGAGTGGTCTCAGGCGTTGTTCAGTGACTATTCATTCGAAATGGACTGGGTTCGACTCCCGTGTGGGACATGGGTGGTGTGCTTATCCAATGGCCCTAAGTCTTACCTTTCCTTGTAATCAGTGGCCCGAAATTAGGGACGAGCGACTGCGTATAGCTTTGAGAGTTACAAATGGTATTACTGCTTTCGTCAGTGTTAGAGACACAGAACCGCTTCCAGATGTTTTGCTGGTGGTTGACTCTTCTGTACGACCCAGCTTGATGACGCATGCCTGGCAATAATGCAAAACGGAGTCGGAAAAGTACTGCTAGCCGGTTGGCTTCAAGCAAACACAGATGTGCGAATTTCGCTCCAAATCGAGTCAAGACGTCAAACTGCAGCAGTACTAAATGCCCGGAAACTCGTAAACAGGAAGCATCATCCACTGCACCTCGTACAGCCCGATATCAATGGTATATGCACCATGTTGACTGGTCTTCAGATCCGTTGGCCAAGGTAATGTTCACAGAAGAAAGCCGCTTTTGGCCGCCCCTGTTGTGCAGTGGTCTAAAAGCTGGCTTCTGACCTCCCATCAGAGGTAGATCCTGGTTTGAGTTCCCAATGAGGTGAATTTGGCTTATGACGTTAGTTCTCTCCCCTCCCTGAAATCAGTGGAACAAAATTATAGACCGGAGACAGCTTATCGCCAAATGAGTTGCTCTAGGCGGACGTCAAATCCCCTCAAAAAAGCCGTTTTAATCTTTCGTCGGATTCCATGCGGCGATTGACCTAGAGAGAACGTAAGACTGCTTATGATGCGAGGAACATCATTGAATTGGAAAGACATGGCGGTCGCAGTGTCATGGTGAGGGCCGGTATTATGGTCAATGGGAGTACCGAACTGCAGGTAATAGATCAGTGTGCAATCATTGGGCAGCGGTACTGCAATGATGTGATTCTTCACCATGTTCGTCTGTTCTCGGGTTTTGTGCCAGAATATTTCATTTTATGGACGATAACACCCGTCTGCTCCTCACAACAGCTGCGGGTGAAGTATTGGCAAGTGAGAGCAACCGTTGGATGGAGTGGCCAGCGCGCACTCCTGATCTCAATCCAATCAGACATGTATAGGACGTTCTGAGGACACGTGCTGCGCAAAGGAATCCCCCACCAGAAACTATTACAGCGCTTATCAGGGCTCTCCGTAAGGAGTGGGACAATTTAACCCTAGAACTCCTTTACCACTCAGAGCTAAGGATGACACAGCGGTACCAACATGAATTGCGGTGAGGGATTGATAGAAACTCTTCTGAGAACTTCGTGCTGTAGTCTGTTTATGCACTGCTGATGGAAGAGTGAGGCTGTTCCTAATTCGTAACATTTTGTTCTGTTTCGATCTGTATTACACAATACTTGTGATTTTTAATATCGTGTGTTTCGTTTAAGTGTTACTACAAATTACAATCGATACCACGTATAGCAATAAAACCGCTTTTCCCGAATTTTGCTGGTCAAAATGTACATTTTCGTTAAAGTTTGGACAAAAGTGTAGTTAAAGGAGTTTTGCCATGGGCACAACAAGTCTTCTGAAAGCAGGGTGACAGAAGGGGAATCAATATCTACCCAATGTTCTTTCGTTTATTTTTTCGATTTCGTGCCTTGGACCACTGCCATATCCGAACGTGTTCATAAAGGTGCGGCTTAGAACAAAAACACCACCTGTAAGAACAGGAAATTGGAATGAAAATTAAAATCAAAAAAGAAATTGATAGTGAGATTACCTACAAAATTTTTCCGTCTCTGTAGGTCCATCACAAGAATACTTCACCTCTGACAAATTAATTATAAATCATTAGCGGCTCACTGAATACCATCAATCTGCCTTTCTTTTCTTACATCTTCCACTTGACCTTTGGCATGCTACTGTGAAACGTAACACCTGTTGCGGAATTCTTCCATTTCCAATGTGAGGAACATACCCGATCCACCTAGGAAGATTTTTATTAACGTTGCCTTTTGCAGAAAAACTACCCATCTCGGCTCAAGTATCTGCACTACTACTCCTCTTACGATATTGAATCAATCTGCTGTTCGCTGATATTTCTTTTACCATTTTCATATCGTCACTTCTGATCGCCTAATGAGACTCTTAATTCGCACTCAACTTTCACTCTTATGGAAGAGGGTAGTTCTGAATAATGTGTTGTATACAGCCAGATTTTTCTTTGAAAACCCTCCGTGCAATGAAAATAGTTTTATACAGCTGATGATGTGTGAGACTTTCCCTGCTTTTCTATGAGGCAGAAAATCCTTAACAGGATTTTCTAATATACAACATTCAAACAGTCGAAATCTGTTAACTTTTCAAGTACCTTTCCCTAAGATGAAACATCGACGTCCCTAAGATGCAACATTGGCGTCCACCGAAAAACGTAGTTTTCGATTTAAAAAAATCATCTTCATTCCGTGTTATCCACAAGTCCAACTCAGCTGATTAAAATCCTACCTTAAGCTAATGACACATAAATTGAATCATCGGCATAATGCAATCTAGATACTACAATTGCCTATTTTTACACTCAACCCAAATTTCTTTTCTTTTAAAAGCTCACCCATACGAAACAGAAGTCGAGAGAGCATACATCCCGGCTTTGAGTGGTTTGGGATTAACTGTGGCGCGTACCACAGTTAATCCCAAACCACTTATCCATGTTTTCCCCTTGTAAGACTTGATGAAAAGGCTTTTTACGGGTTCTAGCAAATTAAATTTAATACAATAATGTTTTAACACAATGAATAACTTTTTCCAGGGGACGTTGTCAAAAGCCTTTTCAAAGTCATCGAACACCACACATAAATCTTGATTCATCGCATGAAACTTTTCTAAAGCTGTTTGAGTTCAAGAAGGTTACTTATTCCCTTTTCAAAAGGATAATACTTTTGCACTCATAGCTTCTCAAATCCCATTGTTCTTAGGTAAAATTGATTTTCTTCCACCTTCTAAACTTCTTACCTCATATGCTCACATACATACACTTCGCAAGTCACTCTAAGCTAGGAGATTCCGGGAAAATTACTACAGCCTTCTCTTTTGCTCTTTTTAAACTGGGACTATTCGTAGTCATCAGAATCCAAATCATGACGAAGGAATAATCACACGGTGCTAAGAAATGCCTGTAATTGAGTTACGTTTAAATAATTGTACTCTGGTTTCATCAAAACTAGCTGCTCTTAAGTAATCGAATAATACACTACTGTTTGTAAAAATTGCAGCACCAAGAAAGAATAGCACTATTCAAATGAAATTTCTATCACAGATTCCTCATGTTACAGAAGATAACTGATTATGTTTGTAGAGCTATACCAGATTTTATCGCTTCAAAACTCAGTATTATGCGAAGCCACCTCTACCAAAAATAAAACCCTCTACACGGCGTTGAATTGAATGAAAGAGGATTTTGATATCGTCCTGGGGGATAGGCTGCTTCTGTGAGAAACAAGAGTTTACTTATTGATCAACAGAAGCAGCCTGGCAGAGTTTACTTACCGATCAAACATGTATGGGACATGGTAAGCAACTGCGCTTCACGGGGCAGTTGCTTAACATTTCCCAGACATGTTCGATCGGGGACATATCCGGCGAAAGTGTAGGCCAGGGAAGATGTTGCATCTGCGGTGCATGGAAGAGGTCTTGGACATTCCGGGCCACATGTGGCCAAGTATTGCCCTGCTGGAATATAATGCCAGGACAACTCTGAAGGAAGGGCATCACCACTGCCTCTAAAACATCTCTGATGTATCGCTTGCTGTTGAGGGTTCCGTCAATTCTTATATGGCGTGATCGCGAATTGAACCGAATGGCGCCCCAAACCATGAACCGTATGTCGCTGCAAGGTGCCTTTCACCACGATACCTTCGAACACGTATGAGACCATCATGGCGCATCACGTTAAATCGTGACTCGTCATAAAACACAACCTGTTGCCAATCAGCGTGCCGATGTCTGTGTTCGAGACCCCATGGCAGCCTGAGTCGTCTATGGTTGAGGGTCAAAGGAATGCGCAGTAATAGGCTGCTAGCTACCAGTCTTCTGTTAAGCAGAGGACGTCGAATTGTGATGAAGGACAAACCCTGACCTGTGACAGTACTCCACTGCGGCGCTAACACAGTGGATGTCGCTGTGCGATCGGTCACTGACATACGGTAGAAGAGTCTGTCATTCAGTGCAGTCTATCGGTTTTGGGGTCCATTTCTGAAGCAGCAAAAACTCTCGAACGCCGAACTCTGGTATCGTGAAATTTGCATAGGCTATTAATACTGGAATTTCTAGGTCAACGTAACTATTTTAAGATCTCTACGTTGTTCCGTTCGCGACTTATGAACAAATTAATAAACTAATCAATAAAGTCGGCGTCGTTTGCTACGTCATCGTTATCTGAAAGCACGTGACTGCATTCATCGCCGCGGCACATCCACAAGTGTTTCTATTCTTTGAGAACTGTGCATGAAAATGCAGAAACGAACTTTGCGAAATTTTAACGAAACGGGCTGAAATTTTTATCACCACCATGAATTGGTAATAATTTCACCGGAATTCGGTCAAAACTTTTTAAAATAGGCATAAAATTTTCAATTTTGACGGCTAATTTAAAAGGTTATTTACCAATCAGGCGAAATTTGGAGGTCATGTTCCTATTAAGAATTTGTGGTGTTCATTAAAATTTCAGCCAGTTTCATAAAATATTCGCAAAGATACGTTTTTACCTTTTTGTATCCCAGAGATTCGCCCCTCAAATATGTCTGAAACTTAAAGCACGTGATGCATTTGATGCTTCTCACATGGACAGCTGTATGTTGGAATGTCAAGAACAAAGGATCCAACAAAATTATATATTGTCGCCAATGAAGGAGAGACCAAAAATGTTGTGTACTGCCAAGTGCTGAAATAATCACATTATGAATAAATAATTTGTAATGACCGAATTTATGAAATCAGCTTTTTTCTTCCTTGCAAGCAACAATTTTTTTCCCGATTTTTTCAGTGCCATATAAGTGAATATGAAATTAATAAACCTAAATCTCGGGTAAAGCTGGGTAGTAAAGCTAGTTTCTATATAAGCACAAAATATTGACTTTAAATTCATGAGATCCACAGAATGGGTTGTCGAAATATTGATCTCCAAGTAACCAAGATATTGGGATGCAATTTTCTTTTTTTTTTTTTTTGCAGGGGTCCTAGGTTAAAGACTGGAGTAAGAGTAGTATAAAAAGGCGGGTCCGGCCTCAAGGAGCAGCTCTTTCTAGAGAAGGAGCAAGGGGCGTGGCTTGCGGCAGAAGGATGGGGGCGTGGCGTGTGACCGAAGGATGTGGGGTGTGGCAGATGACGCTAGTGTGTTGGGTCGATGTGCTGCCCCCTAGCGGTGCTTCTTGGAACTTTTAATGGATCTTTGAGGGATGGCAACGACCGAGTGGGGGAAAGGAGATGTGCTGCCCCCTAGCGGTGCTTCTTGGAACTTTATTATTGTGGTAGATCTTTGTGTTTGAGTGATGGCAACGGCCGAGTGGGAGAAAGGGGGTGGATATAGGGGGATGTCAACTCGATGTGCTGCCCCTAGCGGTGCTTTTTGGAACGTTTAATGGATCTTTGAGGGATGGCAACGACCGAGTGGGGAAAGGGGATGTGTACGTTGCCCCCTAGCGATGCTTTTTGGAACTTTTCTCGGGAGATTTATTGGACGTTGACAAATTTTTAAGAAGTCTTTCCAATATTTATTTTTTTAATTTTCTCGGGAGATTTACTGGACTTTGTCAAATTTTTGAAGGAAGTTTTTTTGTCGTTTCCAATTTCTTTTGTACTCGTATTTTTTTTGTCCTATTTTTTCTCTCTAATTTATTTTATTAAATTTATATTTTCAGGAATTCCCTGAGATATTATAATTTTTATAGACGTTGCATTATTTTTTTAATTTTCTCGGGAGATTTATTAGACTTTGTCAAATTTTTGAAGGAAGTCTTTCCAATATGTTTTTTTTTTATTAAATTTATATTTTTAGAACTCCGTGAGGTGTTATAAATTTTATAGACGTTGCATTATTTTTTTCATTCTTATATTTGTCCTCCCTCCAATTTTAATTTAGGCGAGGAAAGGCTTTGTTTGAAAAGATTTCGTTCCTGTTGATTCATGTTCCGCCATTTTAGTTTCACCACGTTGTCATTTTGTGAGCCATGTGTTTTGGGATGAGTCACAATTTTCTCTTTGACTCAGAAAATTTTATATGACACGTGTTTTGGGATGAGTCATTATGATGAGTGACGCATTCGTGATAGCAGACATGACATCAGACAACGTCGTTTTCTCCTCAGCGGGGTCGGCTTTATTTATGTTTTTTATTTTCTCGGGAGATTTACTGGACTTTGTCAAATTTTTGAAGGAAGTTTTTTCAATCGAAGCATTTCCTCAAATTTGATTTATTAAATTTATATTTTTAGAACTCCGTGAGGTGTTATAATTTTTATAGACGTTGCATTATTTTTTTCATTCTTATATTTTTCTTCCCTACAATTTTAATTTAGACGAGGAAAGGCTTTGTTTGAAAAGATTTCGTTCCTGTTGATTCATGTTCCGCTATCTTTTGTCCGACATGTGTTTTGGGATGACTCACCATTTTCTCTTTGACTCAGAAAACTTTGTATGACACGTGTTTTGGGAAGAGTGACTATGATGTGTGACGCATGTCGTGATAGCAGATATGACATCAGCCAACGCCATTTCCTCCGCGGGGTCGGCGGTTGACGTCATTTGAGATTCTGTAGCCACATTAAGTTCCAAGACTGATTTTTTTTTCAATAACTTGATCATTTTGCAACGAATTTATTCCTTATTTTTTCCTCATAATTTCCCATTTTATATTCATAATTTTTCAACGTAACGATTTTTTTATTTTCTTTGAGGAGACTTCACGCATTTTCAACGGACGTTCCAACATAAAAACGTTTTCCAAAGTTTTGTGCTGCAGACATAATCTTAAAACACGATTGTTTATTAACGTATTTACGTGTTCATGACATTTTCTGTTACATTTTTTTAACGTTGTACCGTTTTCCACCGTACAAAGCCACAATTTTTTATGCATAATTAAAATGTTTATTTTTTATTTCTTCATGATTATTCAGTGAAATGTACCCTTTAATGCATTATCTTAATCTTTTTGTACTAAATGCTTGCATACTCGTTAAACTTCTCGATGTACCAACATTATTTTATTTTCAAACTAACAACTACTTTTATCGAGGCTTTATTTTTTCTGTCTATGAAGAATTTTTTAGTTTATTCTCTCAAGATATGAAAATTAATTATAACGAAATCCTTTCACTTTTCTATCGCTAAGAATTTTCCTTAAAATAAGTCCTGAGCTATAGTTCGCTTTGTCTGGTTAGAGGTGATTCATCAATAGTATGTTTGTGACCAGATAACGTCTCCGTGCAGTTACTGCCTGAAGCGATGACGCATGGGTGACGGGTACGTCGTGATGTCATCCTTGTGAACTTGGAATGTCATCATACTGCTTGAAGCGATGACGCACGGTGACGGGTTTTTCGTGATGTCATCTTTGTGAACAGATCCCAGAAGAATTTCAGAAACTGTTTCAACTTCGAACCAATGACGTTTCTTCCAATGTCGGGGGTCAAAAAGGCATCCTGTTTGCTATAATAAAATTTCATACTTTCACCAAAAATCATATTTTTAAACGCGCTTTTTTCTTTCATATATAACTAAATTTTTATTGTTTACTCACCTCATCAAAGTCAATCTCATTCCTTTTCTTCATTTAGTTCGCTTTTAATTGAGATGTTTCAAAACTTCGCGTATATTTCATTCACTCAATGTCCGGTTCTCAAGTGTCTGTCCCTTCATTTTCAACTTCTGTGCATGCTGCATTTTTTCTTTAGACGTTTAGTTTCATTGACCTTTTTTCGTTTTAATTAGGTTTTCATTATCATATTTTTTTATTCATTGTCTCAGCAGAAAAAGCTTTCATTCTGGAGACATAGCGACTAAGTCCGTACTTCCTCTAAACATTTTTATTTCACGTTTTACTAATTCATCAGAAAAGCAGGTGTTTCCAAACTCCCATAGTGAAAATATTGTATTCTCCTTATTTTACTTATTATATTTTTCCTTCTATTCAGTGTTATATGATTCTTCAAACTTTGGTTTATTTTTATGAAACTTCTTTTTTTCTTAGTTTTTTTTTTCTGATCCAGACTATCAATCTTTTCCTATCGATTTAATTACTCTTATTTTCCCATTCGACTTTACTTTTGAACAGAAATGTATCTAAAATGTTCAGGAGTATTTTAGTCTATAAGGCCGATTCTTCCCTGTTGCAAATAAAGTCATGTAGGATTTTAGTGTAAATGCCCCAAATCTTTAGAACTTACTTTTCATAGTTAGATACTAATTCCTCGAGGTTTAAATTAAAACATGAAAGAAGAGTGTTTTTACGCTCTCTCCAGTGTGTGAGCTTTCCCCAAGAAATTAACGCTGAATTTCCCCATGTTTCTGTCGGAAACTGAAAATCTCCTGCGACTGTTTTCACGCGTCTCTTGCTTACAGGAAAACCTCATATGGCATGAAATCACTTTGCTTGGCAGATTAAACTAAATTCTGGTTTTGAACTTTGAATGCAAACTCAAGCTCGCAAAAGCATAGTTTTCTGAGTGAACTTAAACTGTCTAAGATGACAAAAATCTAAAACTGCTGACTCAATGGGACAGAGCGCTTGAACTTTGCCCTTCATTCTCCATTTACGAGATCCGTCGTTAACCACTAGAAGGGAAGTAAGCAGACCCTGATTTAGTCCACTGTTTCCAAGGAAGGTAGAAAGCTAGTGTCGTAATTCAAAAGCTCATAACTCAAGCCTCCCCAGGATTCAATTTCGGACGAACGAATACTCAGATGTCAATGCTTAGACATTGAAAAATTACTTCAGACAGATATTTTCTTACTTAAAGTGCTTCAATTCAGAATTTGTACTACTTAAGATTTCCCTTAGTCAATATTTTTTCTATCTTAAAAACTTCTAAAGGGTTGATTTTGAAAAAAAAATAAAAAAATAAAATAAAAAAAAACGAGTTCCCACAAAAATGTAAAATTTCCTCAGATTGTATGAGGAACCAAAAAAATTGATGAAGCTTGAATGTTAACCATTTCTTTCTCTTCATGTTTCATTCCATAAACTTTCTTCAAATTCCTATATATCCAAGAATTTTGTTAAATGTCCAAGTTCGACTCCCCCAGAAATTTTCTGAAAATGATAGTTTCTCTTTTAAAAGAAATTCCAGAATAAGAATCTCTTCACTGAAACAAGAAATTCCTATTCAAAGCATTCCATCCCTCTTTCTACTTCAAATACTCTATTTGTAAATCTAAGGAAGTTTTTTTTTTAATATTCATATACTTTTCCCTCTAACTTTAGAAGATATTGTCTTAAAATGTATGTACATATTACAATAGTAAAATATCTTACTACTGCTTGATGTTCAATTCACTTCACATTGTCTTAAGGAAATTCGTTCATTTTCTCATAACACATAGACATGTTATTTTTCTTCCCATTCACTTCAAAGACTTGAGATCAACTTAATGGAGTCCTTTGAGAAAAACTTTCATAGGAAAGCATAAATTTGCCCAAAAAGTACATTAAAAATAAACAAATGTTGAAAGTTCCTGTACAAGAAGGAAATTCTGTTGTAACTTCTAAACGAAAAAAGACAAATTCTAAGAAAATATGTAAAAATGTTCATTGGATTCCATATTAAAAAAATTTAGTTGAACAAAAGTGTCATTCTTTTTTTTCTTTTTTAAATGTATGCACTTTCGGAACAGTTCATTCTTTCTTAGGGTTAAAAATGGAACACTTCATTTTTTTCTTAGTGGACAGCTTTGAGAAAACACATTTCATTAAAAGCAGGGAAATTCTCATAGAATAACATGGGAAAACTAGTATACATAAAAAGACTGTTTCGAAACGAGTAAAAATCTGTTGAAGTTCGTTTTCGAAAAAGTTGGAAATAGAATATAGTAAAAACAGTCACAGCAAGTTCCTGAAAGTTGAAAATTGGATGTACTAAAAATGTCTAAGGAAAGAATTTTTTATAAAACACAACTGCTTTAGTTTTCCCAGGCTAGAGGGGTCTTCAGTGAGAGCGCTTCTTCTTTTTCAACACAAAGAATGAAGCGAGTCAGTTTGAAACATTTCAAACTCCCCGAAAATAAGCCGTGTACTCTGGTTTCGGCTCAATACTGTAAAGCATTGCTCTCAGACCAGTCGGAAATCCCCCGATTGGCCGCCTGATGGAAAACATCAGGCCCATTTCCCTTAATAAATACCCAAATATCCTTAAGAAAAGTCTTTAGCAAAAAAATACTAGTTCCCCATTAAATCAATTCATTCTGTTACTATATTAAAAAAGAAATTTCTTTTACTTTTAAAATTCTTGAAAGCTTATTATTTTGACTCATTTCAATAAAAAAACATAATTTCACTTAAATTTAGGTTAATAAAAAAAACAATTTCACAAAATTTATATCTTAGAATGAATAAAATACTTACACTTAAATTTAGGCTCTGGAAATAGAAAAAAAATACTTTAAACATTTCCAAAAAATTATTTACTTTTTTTTCAGTAATTTACCTAACTCCCTCCCCCTTCCCTTACCCAAATTTTTAGGAGCCCTAAAAAGGACTTTTTTCAACAGCTGCTGTTTCCTCCAACTCAATACAAGTCGTATTGGGCTACGTGCATGTCGTGAACCGTTTTCAACAAGTTCGTAATGTCCAGAGATTCTAAAAATTCTTTGGAGATGAGTCCCTTCGAAGCAGCAACGAAAGATTCCGCTACAACCACAGGCTGCAGAATAGCAACGGCGCAGGCAAAGTGAGTGCTAAACTTAATATCCATGGAATCAGAGCAGGCATGCTCCATGATGTTGTTAGGCAATTCACGATAGGGCAAGAAACATTCCGGACATCGAAACAGTAGGTTTACCTTTTCTTCTATTTGTGTCGTGAGCACCTCGGTCAAGATGAAAATCAACTCTTCATCAGAAATGTTCGTTCCTGGACGATTCGTACTCTGCAGCTCTAACACAGCTTTTCTAAAAATGGATCCAAATTGCAACTGAGTAATGCTTTTCCATATGTCATCGCATTTCTCCAACAGTTCATCAAATTCTTCCCACTTTAGTGTGACGGAAATGGGGTTTAATCGACGGAAACCATGAACTCTAGGAGAGATCTGTTCAAAGGAATACACACAACTGTCCCCCACTTCTCCGGCAGGAGAGGAAGAAACAATCAGTTCACTGTTGACAATCACTTCGTCAATCCTAGCTCGGAAACTATATGAACGTTCCATAAACTTTCGGAAAGTTAGAGCTGACATAGTAATTCCATTTTTGGTGGGCTGGAAAGTTTGTCCGTCATAACGATAACTCCGGAGATGGACTCTGACTGAGTTTGTGAAATCAGTAACTTTCACCACAACTTTTCCTCCCAAAGGAAAATGATGGGGGTGAAGATCATTTGTAGTTGGAGAACGATTCATAATGTTCGGCTCAGCTACGCAGGCTTTCTTAGCAACAGACGAGGAAGTAGTCGACGAACGCTTCATCATGATTCGGGAAATTGAATCGTTAGCACACAACAAGGAGGAAGAAGGCACAAGTGACTCGGACGAATGCACAAGACGAATTGACGGTGAAAGAGCACTGTCTTTATCTGGTTTGTTATCAGCAGACAAACAAACGGTGGGCCTTGGAACTGATAACAGAGGTTGGTAGTCATCCTGTTTACTGCGTGAGCGCGTGAATGAGTCATGAGACAATGGCGTCTGTGCTATCATCTTTCTGAAGGTTAAATTTAGCCTAATATTTGGAGCATTCTTTTGACGCGGTAGACCATGACTCCAATAAGAATTCGTTGGCGGAAGCATCTGGAGTAGAGAACCTGATCTCAGAGTTAATGAAACTGGTTTAAATCCGTTCCTCTTAAAAACAAAATCTCTTTCTTGCCCGAGAGATACAGAAGCAATGCACGACAAAGGTTCTAAATCTGATTCATTGTCCATGTGAAATCCGATGTTATCTTTTCCAGTTCGGTATTTGTTTATTAAAACAAAGTTGAAAGTCTCCTCGCATTCTTTCTCAACAGCGAGCTTGATTTCTTGAAGCAATGGGGTCCAAGGGTGAGGTTCTAAAGTCAAACCGCTAAAAGTGTATTTCAGATTGGGGTCCCCGAAGGCAACATGCTGTCTTGGAATGTTATAACACTTTCCGAAAATTTTTATTTTTGAGAATTCACCACTCAAATATTCCACTTCATCTTCCAAACGAGAATAGTAATGAATCGCTTGAGCAAGGGAGAAGAGCTGAGAGTAACGAAAATTCAGATTTTCCTTGTTATGACGAAGAGACAACATTTTTTTCAGATCAACACACTCACACCAAGCATCGAACCGATAATGAGTCAGGCAGGCAGGCAGGCAAATTTTCGTCTCAAAATGTTTGTTTTGCTCACGTGAAGATATTTCGTCTCGATTTGCTCACGCGAAGACTCAAAATTTTTACTCTGCTCGCATACATTCTTTTCCTGTTGGAAGAAATTTGTCATGAAAAACCTCCTCTCAAATGACGTCACTTTAAAAATGTGTGGAGACAGTCCAATGTTTTTTTTTTTTTTTTTTTTTTTTTTTTTTCAAATTTGTTGCTGATCATAGTTTTAACTGTCTGTACAAAAATAACGAGTGATCACGTTGCTTTGAATCTGCATTCCTCAGGGAGTGAACCCCTTTCGGAACAAATCATTTTGAAAAGAACAGAAGTTCAGCTTTCGGGGTTGTCAAAGATGCATTTAGCGAGAAAAAAAATTACAAGAGAAGGAACTTTAAAACCAGTAGAGGTTTTTTTTTTTAATATAAATTGAGGAATGTTGTTACTTTAATATTGTGTCTTCATGTACGCATTTCTAGAAAATTTCGTTGTCAACGTAATTGGGGGGAGTAATTTTTCCCCAACATTTCAAAAGGGTAGGACCTTCTGACAGAATAAGCAGGTGGGGAAAGGGGGAAAAGCTGCTTACTCATCTCTCGGAAACCTGACGTCATAAGCCTTATCGCAAGCCTGCCTGCCTGCCTGCCTGCCTGCCTGCCTGACTCATTATCGCTTCGGTGCTTGGTGTGAGTGTGTTGATCTGAAAAAAATGTTGTCTCTTCGTCATAACAAGGAAAATCTGAATTTTCGTTACTCTCAGCTCTTCTCCCTTGCTCAAGCGATTCATTACTATTCTCGTTTGGAAGATGAAGTGGAATATTTGAGTGGTGAATTCTCAAAAATAAAAATTTTCGGAAAGTGTTATAACATTCCAAGACAGCATGTTGCCTTCGGGGACCCCAATCTGAAATACACTTTTAGCGGTTTGACTTTAGAACCTCACCCTTGGACCCCATTGCTTCAAGAAATCAAGCTCGCTGTTGAGAAAGAATGCGAGGAGACTTTCAACTTTGTTTTAATAAACAAATACCGAACTGGAAAAGATAACATCGGATTTCACATGGACAATGAATCAGATTTAGAACCTTTGTCGTGCATTGCTTCTGTATCTCTCGGGCAAGAAAGAGATTTTGTTTTAAGAGGAACGGATTTAAACCAGTTTCATTAACTATGAGATCAGGTTCTCTACTCCAGATGCTTCCGCCAACGAATTCTTATTGGAGTCATGGTCTACCACGTCAAAAGAACGCTCCAAATATTAGGCTAAATTTAACCTTCAGAAAGATGATAGCACAGACGCCATTGTCTCATGACTCATTCACGCGCTCACGCAGTAAACAGGATGACTACCAACCTCTGTTATCAGTTCCAAGGCCCACCGTTTGTTTGTCTGCTGATAACAAACCAGATAAAGACAGTGCTCTTTCACCGTCAATTCGTCTTGTGCATTCGTCCGAGTCACTTGTGCCTTCTTCCTCCTTGTTGTGTGCTAACGATTCAATTTCCCGAATCATGATGAAGCGTTCGTCGACTACTTCCTCGTCTGTTGCTAAGAAAGCCTGCGTAGCTGAGCCGAACATTATGAATCGTTCTCCAACTACAAATGATCTTCACCCCCATCATTTTCCTTTGGGAGGAAAAGTTGTGGTGAAAGTTACTGATTTCACAAACTCAGTCAGAGTCCATCTCCGGAGTTATCGTTATGACGGACAAACTTTCCAGCCCACCAAAAATGGAATTACTATGTCAGCTCTAACTTTCCGAAAGTTTATGGAACGTTCATATAGTTTCCGAGCTAGGATTGACGAAGTGATTGTCAACAGTGAACTGATTGTTTCTTCCTCTCCTGCCGGAGAAGTGGGGGACAGTTGTGTGTATTCCTTTGAACAGATCTCTCCTAGAGTTCATGGTTTCCGTCGATTAAACCCCATTTCCGTCACACTAAAGTGGGAAGAATTTGATGAACTGTTGGAGAAATGCGATGACATATGGAAAAGCATTACTCAGCTGCAATTTGGATCCATTTTTAGAAAAGCTGTGTTAGAGCTGCAGAGTACGAATCGTCCAGGAACGAACATTTCTGATGAAGAGTTGATTTTCATCTTGACCGAGGTGCTCACGACACAAATAGAAGAAAAGGTAAACCTACTGTTTCGATGTCCAGAATGTCTCTTGCCCTATCGTGAATTGCCTAACAACATCATGGAGCATGCCTGCTCTGATTCCATGGATATTAAGTTTAGCACTCACTTTGCCTGCGCCGTTGCTATTCTGCAGCCTGTGGTTGTAGCGGAATCTTTCGTTGCTGCTTCGAAGGGACTCATCTCCAAAGAATTTTTAGAATCTCTGGACATTACGAACTTGTTGAAAACGGTTCACGACATGCACGTAGCCCAATACGACTTGTATTGAGTTGGAGGAAACAGCAGCTGTTGAAAAAAGTCCTTTTTAGGGCTCCTAAAAATTTGGGTAAGGGAAGGGGGTAGGGAGGTAGGTAAATTACTGAAAAAAAAAAGTAAATATTTTTTTGGAAATGTTTAAAGTATTTTTTTTTTCTATTTCCAGAGCCTAAATTTAAGTGTAAGTATTTTATTCATTCTAAGATATAAATTTTGTGAAATTGTTTTTTTTATTAACCTAAATTTAAGTGAAATTATGTTTTTTTATTGAAATGAGTCAAAATAATAAGCTTTCAAGAATTTTAAAAGTAAAAGAAATTTCTTTTTTAATATAGTAACAGAATGAATTGATTTAATGGGGAACTAGTATTTTTTTGCTAAAGACTTTTCTTAAGGATATTTGGGTATTTATTAAGGGAAATGGGCCTGATGTTTTCCATCAGGCGGCCAATCGGGGGATTTCCGACTGGTCTGAGAGCAATGCTTTACAGTATTGAGCCGAAACCAGAGTACACGGCTTATTTTCGGGGAGTTTGAAATGTTTCAAACTGACTCGCTTCATTCTTTGTGTTGAAAAAGAAGAAGCGCTCTCACTGAAGACCCCTCTAGCCTGGGAAAACTAAAGCATTTGTTTTTTATAAAAAATTCTTTCCTTAGACATTTTTAGTACATCCAATTTTCAACTTTCAGGAACTTGCTGTGACTGTTTTTACTATATTCTGTTTCCAACTTTTTCGAAAACGAACTTCAACAGATTTTTACTCGTTTCGAAACAGTCTTTTTATGTATCCTAGTTTTCCCATGTTATTCTATGAGAATTTTCCTGCTTTTAATGAAATGTGTTTTCTCAAAGCTGTCCACTAAGAAAAAATGAAGTGTTCCATTTTTAACCCTAAGAAAGAATGAACTGTTCCGAAAGTGCATACATTTAAAAAAGAAAAAAAGAATGACACTTTTGTTCAACTAAATTTTTTTAATATGGAATCCAATGAACATTTTTACATATTTTCTTAGAATTTGTCTTTTTTCGTTTAGAAGTTACAACAGAATTTCCTTCTTGTACAGGAACTTTCAACATTTGTTTATTTTTAATGTACTTTTTGGGCAAATTTATGCTTTCCTATGAAAGTTTTTCTCAAAGGACTCCATTAAGTTGATCTCAAGTCTTTGAAGTGAATGGGAAGAAAAATAACATGTCTATGTGTTATGAGAAAATGAACGAATTTCCTTAAGACAGTGTGAAGTGAATTGAACAATAAGCAGTAGTAAGATATTTTACTATTGTAATATGTACATACATTTTAAGACAATATCTTCTAAAGTTAGAGGGAAAAGTATATGAATATTAAAAAAAAAACTTCCTTAGATTTACAAATAGAGTATTTGAAGTAGAAAGAGGGATGGAATGCTTTGAATAGGAATTTCTTGTTTCAGTGAAGGGATTCTTATTCTGGAATTTTTTTTAAAAGAGAAACTATCATTTTCAGAAAATTTCTGGGGGAGTCGAACTTGGAAATTTAACAAAATTCTTGGATATATAGGAATTTGAAGAAAGTTTATGGAATGAAACATGAAGAGAAAGAAATGGTTAACATTCAAGCTTCATCAATTTTTTTGGTTCCTCATACAATCTGAGGAAATTTTACATTTTTGTGGGAACTCGTTTTTTTTTATTTTATTTTTTTATTTTTTTTTCAAAATCAACCCTTTAGAAGTTTTTAAGATAGAAAAAATATTGACTAAGGAAAATCTTAAGTAGTACAAATTCTGAATTGAAGCACTTTAAGTAAGAAAATATTTGTCTGAAGTAATTTTTCAATGTCTAAGCATTGACATCTGAGTATTCGTTTGTCCGAAATTGAACCCTGGGGAGGCTTGAGTTATGAGCTTTTGAATTACGACACTAGCTTTCTACCTTCCTTGGAAACAGTGGACTAAATCAGGGTCTGCTTACTTCCCTTCTAGTGGTTCACGACGGATCTCGTAAATGGAGAATGAAGGGCAAAGTTCAAGCGCTCTGTCCCATTGAGTCAGCAGTTTTAGATTTTTGTCATCTTAGACAGTTTAAGTTCACTCAGAAAACTATGCTTTTGCGAGCTTGAGTTTGCATTCAAAGTTCAAAACCAGAATTTAGTTTAATCTGCCAAGCAAAGTGATTTCATGCCATATGAGGTTTTCCTGTAAGCAAGAGACGCGTGAAAACAGTCGCAGGAGATTTTCAGTTTCCGACAGAAACATGGGGAAATTCAGAGTTAATTTCTTGGGGAAAGCTCACACACTGGAGAGAGCGTAAAAACACTCTTCTTTCATGTTTTAATTTAAACCTCGAGGAATTAATATCTAACTATGAAAAGTAAGTTCTAAAGATTTGGGGGCATTTACACTAAAATCCTACATGACTTTATTTGCAACAGGGAAGAATCGGCATTATAGACTAAAATACTCCTGAACATTATAGATACATTTCTGTTCAAAAGTAAAGTCGAATGGGAAAATAAGAGTAATTAAATCGATAGGAAAAGATTGATAGTCTGGATCAGAAAAAAAAACTAAGAAAAAAAGAAGTTTCATAAAAATAAACCAAAGTTTGAAGAACCATATAACACTGAATAGAAGGAAAAATATAATAAGTAAAATAAGGAGAATACAATATTTTCATTATGTGAGTTTGGAAACACCTGCTTTTCTGACGAATTAGTAAAACGTGAAGTAAAAATGTTTAGAGGAAGTACGGACTTAGTCGCTATGTCTCCAGAATGAAAGCTTTTTCTGCTGAGACAATGAATAAAAAAATATGATAATGAAAACCTAATTAAAACGAAAAAAAGGTCAATGAAAATAAACGTCTAAAGAAAAAATGCAGCATGCACAGAAGTTGAAAATGAAGGGACAGACACTTGAGAACCGGACATTGAGTGAATGAAATATACGCGAAGTTTTGAAACATCTCAATTAAAAGCGAACTAAATTAAGAAAAGGAATGAGATTGACTTTGATGAGGTGAGTAAACAATAAAAATTTAGTTATACATGAAAAAAAAAGCGCGTTTAAAAATATGATTTTTGGTGAAAGTATGAAATTTTATTATAGCAAACAGGATGCCTTTTTGACCCCCCGACATTGGAAGAAACGTCATTGGTTCGAAGTTGAAACAGTTTCTGAAATTCTTCTGGGATCTGTTCACAAAGATGACATCACGAAAAACCCGTCACCGTGCGTCATCGCTTCAAGCAGTATGATGACATTCCAAGTTCACAAGGATGACATCACGACGTACCCGTCACCCATGCGTCATCGCTTCAGGCAGTAACTGCACGGAGACGTTATCTGGTCACAAACATACTATTGATGAATCACCTCTAACCAGACAAAGCGAACTATAGCTCAGGACTTATTTTAAGGAAAATTCTTAGCGATAGAAAAGTGAAAGGATTTCGTTATAATTAATTTTCATATCTTGAGAGAATAAACTAAAAAATTCTTCATAGACAGAAAAAATAAAGCCTCGATAAAAGTAGTTGTTAGTTTGAAAATAAAATAATGTTGGTACATCGAGAAGTTTAACGAGTATGCAAGCATTTAGTACAAAAAGATTAAGATAATGCATTAAAGGGTACATTTCACTGAATAATCATGAAGAAATAAAAAATAAACATTTTAATTATGCATAAAAAATTGTGGCTTTGTACGGTGGAAAACGGTACAACGTTAAAAAAATGTAACAGAAAATGTCATGAACACGTAAATACGTTAATAAACAATCGTGTTTTAAGATTATGTCTGCAGCACAAAACTTTGGAAAACGTTTTTATGTTGGAACGTCCGTTGAAAATGCGTGAAGTCTCCTCAAAGAAAATAAAAAAATCGTTACGTTGAAAAATTATGAATATAAAATGGGAAATTATGAGGAAAAAATAAGGAATAAATTCGTTGCAAAATGATCAAGTTATTGAAAAAAAAATCAGTCTTGGAACTTAATGTGGCTACAGAATCTCAAATGACGTCAACCGCCGACCCCGCGGAGGAAATGGCGTTGGCTGATGTCATATCTGCTATCACGACATGCGTCACACATCATAGTCACTCTTCCCAAAACAGATCATTCGTCCGAACGGGGTCCGGGTTCGAATCCCGGTGAGGCATGGATGTTGTGTTTGTCTTACGGCACTTGCTCTCTCCCTTCCCTGGAACCAGTGACCCTAAATTAGGGACGGGCGACTGCTTATAGCCCATTGAGTTGCTCACGGTGGTCGTTAAACCTCCAACCCCAACCCCCCCTTCCCAAAACACGTGTCATACAAAGTTTTCTGAGTCAAAGAGAAAATGGTGAATCATCCCAAAACACATGTCGGACAAAAGATAGCGGAACATGAATCAACAGGAACGAAATCTTTTCAAACAAAGCCTTTCCTCGTCTAAATTAAAATTGTAGGGAAGAAAAATATAAGAATGAAAAAAATAATGCAACGTCTATAAAAATTATAACACCTCACGGAGTTCTAAAAATATAAATTTAATAAAACAAATTTGAGGAAATGCTTCGATTGAAAAAACTTCCTTCAAAAATTTGACAAAGTCCAGTAAATCTCCCGAGAAAATAAAAAAAATAAATAAAGCCGTCCCCGCTGAGGAGAAAACGACGTTGTCTGATGTCATGTCTGCTATCACGAATGCGTCACTCATCATAATGACTCATCCCAAAACACGTGTCATACAAAATCTTCTGAGTCAAAGAGAAAATTGTGACTCATCCCAAAACACATGGCTCACAAAATGACAACGTGGTGAAACTAAAATGGCGGAACATGAATCAACAGGAACGAAATCTTTTCAAACAAAGCCTTTCCTCGCCTAAATTAAAATTGGAGGGAGGACAAATATAAGAATGAAAAAAATAATGCAACGTCTATAAAAATTATAACACCTCACGGAGTTCTAAAAATGTAAATTTAATAAAAAAAAACATATTGGAAAGACTTCCTTCAAAAATTTGACAAAGTCTAATAAATCTCCCGAGAAAATTAAAAAAATAATGCAACGTCTATAAAAATTATAATACCTCAGGGAATTCCGTAAAATATAAATTTAATAAAATAAATTAGAGAGAAAAAATAGGACAAAAAAAATACGAGTACAAAAGAAATTGGAAACGACAAAAAAACTTCCTTCAAAAATTTGACAAAGTCCAGTAAATCTCCCGAGAAAATTAAAAAAATAAATATTGGAAAGACTTCTTAAAAATTTGTCAACGTCCAATAAATCTCCCGAGAAAAGTTCCAAAAAGCATCGCTAGGGGGCAACGTACACATCCCCTTTCCCCCACTCGGTCGTTGCCATCCCTCAAAGATCCATTAAAAGTTCCAAAAAGCACCGCTAGGGGGCAGCACATCGAGTCGACATCCCCCTATATCCACTCCCTTTCTCCCACTCGGCCGTTGCCATCACTCAAACACAAAGACCTAACACAATAATAAAGTTCCAAGAAGCACCGCTAGGGGGCAGCACATCTCCTTTCCCCCACTCGGTCGTTGCCATCCCTCAAGGATCCATTAAAAGTTCCAAGAAGCACCGCTAGGGGGCAGCACATCGACCCAACACACTAGCGTCGTCTGCCACGCCCCACATCCTTCGGTCACACGCCACGCCCCCCATCCTTCTGCCGCAAGCCACGCCCCTTGCTCCTTCTCTAGAAGGAGCTGCTCCTTGAGGCCGGACCCGCCTTTTTATACTACTAGTAAGACACTTCTCTTGTGCTCATTCTTCGGTTCTCGTCGTTACTTTCCTGAAACAAATACCCTAAATCAGATGTTAACGACTCCTCCTAATTTTGGTTACTTAGGAGTTAGTTGAACTACAAGAGTAAGTGAACAAATGGAATCAGTCAAGATATTAATATAGTTCTTGGCACCATAAGTATGGCACCTGTGAAAACCTAAATTTTCCGGTGCAGACTCGAACCCATATCCTTCTGCTCCGGGGCCCAATTCTTTCTCAATTAAGTTACGCAGGCAAGGGCTTATCACTGCGTCTTGCCGTCTTGACATCTGCGTCACCTCTGTAGTATGTCATATATACCCCCCTTTTCCATCCTCTTGAGGAAGGTCTGGGAAGGAATCATATAGGTTCTGTGTCAGTCGGCAAACCATGCTTGAAGGAGCGTTCCCTGTAGAAGAAGGAATTCTGACTAATTCCAGACGATGTGTGGAAGAAGCAGGACAAATTTTTCAAAGCGAAGAATAAATTTTCATTAATTCCAGACGATGTGTGTAATGAACATCACACATTTTTCGGAGAACCTAACGGAGAGGAGATTCATTTTTACGTTCGGGTGACAATGTGAAAACTAAATTTGCAGGTGGCATAAACTCGAAGCACTTCTTTCTGCTCCGGAGCCTAATGCTTCCCCAATTGAGCTACGCCGGCAAGGGCCTATCATTTCAGCTGTGCCATCTTAACATGTGCGTCATCTCTGCAGTACGTCACACATGTGAAGTTTTTCCGATTCGTACAACGGTATTCCAGTACATTTGCAAAATTTCTTATTCATTACTAAGCTGAACACCAGACGATTGCAAATCCCTTTTCTGGAACAGCTTTAAAATACATTGAACTTAACTGCCGAATTTTCTCAAAATATCAAACTTTCTCAAGGCATATAATAAAAGTTCTTAATTATACTGCAGTTTTTACAATGAATAGTAATTTTCTACAATTAAGTTACTGTATTCATTAGCTTCAAAGTAATCTGGTAAATTTCGTAAATAGCAGGTGCCACTATTTTGGAAAAATACAGGCCTATATAGTTTCGCTGTTTCAGCAACAACTGGTATTTTTGTTATTCCTTTACTAGGACTGAATTCACATATGCACTTGCATTTTCACTGACCTGCCAATTCATTAGACGTACTCTCATGTTACGTGAATAGCAAGAAAACATACAAAACCTGTGTAAAGTGCTGAACTCGTTAACACATTTTAAAAATACGAAATTTGCACTCAATGGACAAAACATTAGAAATATTATCGTGTTGGTCCTCCTCTAGCTCCAATAACAGCCTGTACACGCCGCGGCATCGACTCCCCCAGATGCTGGTGTGTTTTCGGAGCTAATGCCAGCTATACCTGTTGCAGCATTGTTCGCAACTCCACCCGAGAAGTCTGTACAGGGTCCATGGATTTGAGGATCTTCTCCGCGGCATCCCAGAGAGCTTCCACAGGGTTTCAACCTGGAGACAGTGTGGCCACTGGATGGTTTGAAACTCTAGTGTTCGTCGAACCATGCGTGGGTGGTTGCGGCCTGGTGGAGCGACGCATTGTTCTTCTGAAACAGGCCATCGGCCGCAAGATGAGCGAAGGTATTGAAAGTGTGTAGATGAACAGCCAGCACACTTTGGTAGCGCCGAGCGATTAAAAACCCCTCCAGACACACTAAGGGACTGTAACGTATACTCTAGATTCACTTTCCTTTTGATTTTACTATCTCTGGTTATTTTATTTTTCTATGTAAATTATCTTCTTACTGAACGAGATGTTATTTCTCCCGCTGAATGAGATCTGGCAATGAGTGTAAGTCATGACGTGGTGGTAGCCAGTATAAATAGGCGCGTTCAACGATACCAGGGAGAGCTTTTGTTTGTGTTACGTGAGAGAACTGTTGTTTATGTGCGAAAGAGCTTTTTGTTGATGTGCGTAGGGAGAGCTTTGTTTGATGTGTAAGAGAGCTTCGTTTATGTGAGTAGAGCTTCGTTCATGTGCAAGGAGCTACGTTTTATTGAGTAGCTGTGTGTCCGGTGAAGTGTATGTTGGATCATATCAAGAGTTTCCCTAATAAAAAGTTGTTCTAGTAAGTACGTTTTTCTCAGTTCATAGTTTTGTCAGACCTCTGTCTGGCTGTTAGGTTTATTTCATTAAGTGTTATTAGTAACAACCAGCATAAGGCTTTATTCATCTTAATTACTACTACAACATTACTACCAGTTATAAGCTTGTTCATTATTATTACTACATTACTAGCAGGAAAGTTTATTCATGATGTAATTAACACAACAAGCATTAGAAGAAGCTTAGAAGAAGCTATATTCATTATAGGACCTAATACGTCATATGAGAAGGCTCCCCAAACCATCACCGCATTGAACAGAGCCGACCTGGTACAATGGGACCGTGGCTTCATGCTGTCGACGCCACATTCGCACCCTCCGGCAGCTCGGTACAGCCGAAAACGGGATTCATCTGATCACACGACGCAGCGCCACTCTGCAGTGGTCCAAGTTTGATGTTCCTGGCACCACGTCAGGCGTAATTTCCGATGACGTGCAGTCAATAGTGGCACAAGAGTAGGGCGTTGACTCCCGTATCCCAAGCTATACAGCGTGTGCCGCACCGTTCTCTTGCTGACGCTGCTTGGGACTCTGACATTTAACTTAGATGTCAATAATCAATGGCATGTGGTTGGCCACCGTCTGTTCTCTGGGCGCTGGTACGTCTGTACGAGAGTGGATAATCTACGTCGACCCCAGTCATCAATGGCATGTGGTTGGCCACCACTTGTTCTCTAGGCGATGGTACGTCCGTTGATGGTATACTCTCGGTACACTCTTGATACGGTTCCCTCAGGAACTCTAGGGCTCTTGCCACTTGGGCGATAGAATGGCCCATCTCTCTTGCGACGGCAATGCGTCCACGACCAAAATAGCTCAGATCACTACGTTTACCCATGTTCGTCGATTGCGATACACTGTGAGGAAGCTCTTCTGCCCTCTTATTTATCGCCTGCGCTTGGTTTGGGTCTGTTCCACCCTGCGCGGGGTATTCCCATATCGACTGTCCATCACTTCTGTCAAGTGTTTTGTCTACTGAGTGTAAATATGATACCTAAAAATATAATTTATCTACCTCATAGACTCCGTTCTTAAAGTTTATTGAAATGGATACCAGACAACGCCGTCACAAACAGTGACCGCGTTGTCAGTACGCTCAAAAGCGTGGACGGACGTTTTTGTTGCGATCCGGTTGATCAGTCGTTGTTTTCTTATTTACCAGGTTGTAAACAAAGTATCCGGAAAATAGAGACGCATATATTTCAAGCTTTAAAAATCGAACAAAACACTTAACCAAATCGTCCAGGTAGTCCCCATTGGGACTGATGACCTTGTTCCAACGATCTACGAGTTGGGATATCCCATTGCGATAGACGTGTGGAGAGAGGGAGTTGAAGGAGTCGTCCATGCAGCGTTTTACATCATCGTCATTAGCAAAGTTTTTCTAAGCGAGAAAATTCGATAAAGACCAGAAAAGATTTTTTTTTTTTTTTTTTCGATTGGAGGTTTAACGACCGCCGTGAGCAACTCAATGGGCTATAAGCAGTCGCCCGTCCCTAATTTAGGGTCACTGGTTCCAGGGAAGGGAGAGAGCCAGTGCCGTAAGACAAACACAACATCCATGCCTGACCGGGATTCGAACCCGGACCCCTTACGGACGAATGATCAGAGGCCAACGCCTTAGACCACTGCGCCACCGGGGCGGCCCAGAAGAGATGAGAGTCGGACGAGGCAAGGTCAGGGGAATAAGGACGGTGCGACAATATTTCCCATTCAAGATCGTGCAATTTTTACTGGTCCGTAAAGCGGCATGTAGACGAGCGTACTCCTGATGGAAAAACAACTCCATTGCGATTAATCAACGCTGTGTGCTTTTCTTGCAGTGCAGCATGGAGATGGTCCAACTGTTGAATGTAAGCATCCGCTGTGTTGGTATTGTTCCGCTTTAAGAGTTCATGGTGAATCACACCCCGACAATCCCACTAGCAACTCAGCATCACCTTCCGTCCATAAAGGGGTAGCTTAGCGACCTTTCGCGGGTGTTGTCCCTGCTTGGCTCATGCTCTTTGTCGCGTAACGTTTACGTATGTGACCCAGTTTTCGTCACCCGTGACCAACCGATGCAAAATGTCCCCCGTTTTTCTCTTTCACTCAGAGCAACAGCAATGGAGTAGCTTTGCACCTGATTCTGCTCAGACAAAGCCTGTGGTACACATTTGCACAGTTTACACGAATATCTCAACTTTCAAAGTCGGGTATTGATGGTCGTATGTGAGGTCTTCAGTTCTTCTGTCATTTCCCGCAGTGTTGCAGTGTATCGTCTTCAACCACACTGGGTCTGCCACTTCTGGGCGCATCAGACAGATTCCATACACCAGTATCGAATTTCCTGTACCAGTCATAGCAAGTACTCTGTCCGATACTATCCTAACCAAATCGTTTCGCAATTTTTCAAGTGCTTCTGTAACTTCCACGCCATTTAAATATTCACAAAACAATATTGCACACACACCTTCCTTTGATATCGCCATCTTATTGTCGCCACGTGCAACTAATCTTCATCACAACAGCGTACGTTATGTTCTTAGAATCTATTCTTTCGCGCACAGCACTCTGGGATGTTTACGTCATCGCAAGCCCGCAGTATCTCGCATTACGCACGCCAAATACGATTTTTTTGGGAAACTTTCTTTACAACCTGATATTTCGGGGTTTAAGGACCACCGTGAGCAACACTAAGGGCTATAAGCGGCAAACCGTCCCTAACATTATAATCTACCATTATTTCAAGCTTAGTAAAAGCCCTCTTTTCTGATTCATATATTTTTGCTCCAGACCTCAAAACAGCAGACGCTTTGCCGTTTCCACATCTAAAAATATACTAAACTCCATCTTCGTTTACTATTCACATCCACAGAAAAATGTACTTTTTGTTTTTTTGCGTTAACTTAATGCCGAAATAACACAGAAAAATGTGGTGAAATGCACTACAAAGTCCTCATCATACGTGTACCTAAAATTCGGTTAACCTGTTAAGTTTGCATTTATGTCCCGAATAAATTATTATCATCAGGTCAATGTGTTCCTTTGAATAACGCCATATGTCGATTACTAATCAGAAAAACTTGTGTTTTGAGAGAGCTAAGAGGTCGTTTTCAAACAGAACACCCACAATATCCCTTTCCTTCATGGCGCTGATCATTTAGTTGATTACTTTGCGAGTACATGACCTAAAAGACGACGGAAAATAACATTACGTCATGAAGGAAGACAAAGTATTCAAATATTTGCTCTTAATATTGCCACGGACGACAACCCATCCCCGCTATTCATCACAGTTGAAGGGGTGGGCGCAGCGTAGGGAAAACGATGTCTTTCAGGTGATATTAATCCACCTCAGCTATCGCCACAGGTAATCAACGAGATCTCCCTTGGCAAACACCGAACTCCACACAGCACTTTATTTGTCAGCATTCACCTAGCACGGTCCCTCATCAAAAGGGTCATTAGTGCCTTTCCGAGAAATAGCAATTGATAGGAGACGCACACTTCTTTACTGGTGAAGGGAGGCTGTTATATATAAGGTTACGCCCTTTGACCTAACTTCTAGGGTTAACCGCAATGCTTTTATATCACTCTTCTGCACCTAGGTATTAGATCACAGATAAGATTAATATTAATTTGTCATGGGGATTTTCGTTAAATGGGGCTCCAATTCATCAGCATTCAGGACGGTAACACAGAACTGCAAAAAATGTTACAGGAAAATATTAGTGACGATAGTCAATAATAATAACTTATTTACTTTCAAATCTCTATGGCTCATTGTATATTGCTCATAACAAAGTTTTATCTCCTAAGTTATCCCACGAGGCATCTTGAGCGATTTGCGCTATGGCTCGGGTCCAGAATATCGCCCGAGGTTGTGTTAGTTTTCCGGTTCCAGTTCTCTTTCTTTCTTGATCCAAGGAACCGGAAATTGAGAAAAAGTCACTTCTTTAACTGCTGATACTCACAAAAAATGTAAACGTGAAACAACACATTTGAAGCGTTACTTTTGAAATAATACTTTAATGAACTTTGCAATGAACAAATAATTGCCGTCTTTTCCGCGTGTAACAAAAAACAGCCTGATTTTCATCATTTTGTAGGAAATCAGATAATAACGCAAATTTCCGTGGAAGTGGTCTGCGTTTTTATTCTAGCGCAGGTGAGCAGTATTACACGATGAACTTTATTTAATGTACAATAACGTCAGTTTTTTTTTAATTTGGTTGCATTGTACCTTGCTCAAAATAGTTAGAACCCTTAAATTGGGAATGCGCACTTGAGGTGTGCAAAAGAAGTAAACCAGACGTGGAGAAATGTTTCCACTAAAATGTGATTTCCTGAACTCGCCACTAGCAAGACGGTCAAATATATATACCAAATGCTTTATGTTAATACGGCGAATTTGGGGCATGAATTAGCTAAATGTTCATCACCTTCTTTACACGAAGATGAATTAAAAAAAACAGATCTTGTTTGCGTGTTTAAATAGTACAGAAGCTGAGAATGCGCTTTCAAGGTTATTAAAATTTCAGAGTGTGTATTCTAAGGTTTAACGTGCTTTCCAAGGTAAAGTAGAGGAGAGTGAGTGTATATCAACTAAGCTTTGTGATTGAACAGTCCGTGAACAACACGCACACTTTTCAGTCATGGGTGCGCAAACTCTTGAAAATTTACATCATGCCAGACGTGTTAAGTCTAATAAAAATAAACTGATAAGCTGTAAGGTTTGAAACAGTCTACAGATATATTTTCCATACATAAGCTTGTGGAATACTTTAAAAAGGGTTTGTTGAAAAAAACAGACTGCAGTGAATAACGACACTGAAGGTGTTCATATGCTTTTAATTTCACAGAAATTCGCTTTGCTGCTTGACTTAACCTGCAGATATGGAGTTACAAGAAGTGATATTTCTGAAAACTTTGAATTATATCTAGTGCGAAGAAATTTTTCGTTCTTCAGCACATCATCATTGACCGGACAGAATTAGTCCATGTAGTTTAGAAGAAAGAGAAGAGAAACGAAACTCAGTAGTAGGCTTTTTTAAGTATTTTAATTGAGCGTTAGTGGAACAGTGAAGTCCCCGGAATCTTCCTCTGAGAGTTGCCGACTACGAGCTGTTATTTGGGAATGAATCTCTGATCCAGCACGAACATATCTTTATCTGTCAGGGCTCAAAACTAACTGATTCTTTGAAGATTGGTTCGCCAGCTTAGCCTGCTTTCCCATAAACATTTTGTAAAAACAAAGGCTTTTTTGCCGATGGTGGTATTCGAATCCACGTTTCCTCGTTCTGGAGCCAGTTATTTTCCCGACTGAACTACACCGACCTTGGCTTATCGCTGCAATTTGCTGTTTTGACTCTTGCATTGCCTCGGTGCTATGTCACAGTGTAAAGCTGCACAATTGAAGTTCTGAAGAGCTCAATGACAATTTTAATCACACACTAGATACGGTTCTACACACTTTCCGTCCTTACATCTGAAGTGGGTCATTCTCCACTAAAGAAAACAAAAAGTTTTACCTGGCGTTCGGCATGGGCGGTGATTTCTTTATCTGAAACAAATTTTGCACCAGATTTCCTAAATAGAAGTGCATCACTCGCGACCGGTCTCTTCTAAAACGATCAACTGAAAGTTAACAAAGAGACCAGTTCAGTTGTTACACGAAACATCACTAGCGAACGATACGGTCTGAAGACTTTGGTCGGTCATGTGTTTTAGTCATTCGCACAGTTTCAATGCTGAAACTCTACTGAAATCTTCCT
Source organism: Macrothele yani (assembly GCA_039090855.1). Taxonomy (NCBI): domain Eukaryota; kingdom Metazoa; phylum Arthropoda; class Arachnida; order Araneae; family Macrothelidae; genus Macrothele; species Macrothele yani. The sequence goes on from CM077012.1 coordinate 80,711,458, forward strand.
ATATCAAGCAGTTCAAAGTATGAAAAAGTACTAATGATTTTTACTCTGATGCTCAGCAAGTTTACCTTGTGTGGTCAGAGAGTTTTCTTTCGTGGATTTTCAAAAGAAATATGTTGTGCTCTTACAAAAACTAGAAAATTAAGTGCAGTGATGGTGACGCATGTGCGCGGCAATTCAGTTCCATATTTTATCTCAAATCATCAATGACTCTTTGGCTTCAACGAAGACATGTGGATTGCTATTTCGAACAATATTGTAAAGCACCAGGTTATGCACTTTAAGATATAATTAATCTCCATATGAGTAAACACCGTACACATAAAAAATTTTCGAAGACGGCCTGGACTCTCTCGAGACGACTGCAAAAATTTTCATTCTTTCGAACCCTGTGCTGGAAGAATCATTTCGATTTGTAAAACCTTTTTGCCAGGCGGACACTCTTTCTAACGCATGTCTCAGTATTTTAGCTGATTTAAACCGAAAACGTTGGATCAATAAAAAAATATTTCGGGAAGCTGCATTCCAGTTACTACATAAACTCCTGGAAGTTCGTTTCCCAAGTTTCTCAAAATATGAAGTTTCTCAAACATGATACATCGTTCTTATTGCATTGTTGGAAGAATTGGAGCATATTTCTATAGTTGCAAGATTTCGTTTAATTAATTTTTTTCCTGTCTTTCTTCCTTTTTCTTTTTTTCGTATAAATGCAAGACTACTCTGTTTAAATTTAACAGAAACATTACTTTTTCAGGAATCATTAGAAAAACTCAAAATGTATTTGTAATACGTACTGGAATAACCAGTATCTGATTACAAAAAGATGCTGAACCTACAAAATGAATCATTGAAATTTAGGGATATTTTCCAAAAATGTTTGTATACTTAGCAAAACAACGGAAACCTTAGGTTTAAATGATCTACCGTGGACATTTTTTACCTATGTTTTTCATAAGAAATTGAAAAATAGTTTTAAAAAGTGCATGCAAAATATACATAACCTTAAAAACACTTTCTGTTCAGTTCGATGACGTAAATGAAATTAGACCCCAGATGCAACCGATTTAGCCTTTGAGAGCACATACTGAAATAAGGAAGTGAAAATTGAAGATTGGCTCTTCAGTCGATCACGCTTTACAGACAGAATCCTTCGCTTACCTATTTCGAGTACTTTGGGACCAGAGAATCTCTGAACTTTGTAAGCATTTTCTTTTGTTCACTGCGCTGCCGAAAAAAATGTGATTTTTATCAATATCACGAGGACGTATAATTCGAATAAGATCCGGACTTGAAAGGTTTCGACATATAAGGGTTGTTCAATAAGTAGTGAGACTTTCTGTCTGAAAGAGTCAAAACATGACATACCTAAAAATAATCGCCTCCAGCATTTAGACAGCGGTCCCATTGTTGCACAAGTCCTTGTATTCCTGCAGCATAGGAGGTAGGCTGTTGCTGCAACCAGTTATCTATAGCTTCACGCACCTGATCATCCGAAGTGAAACGTTTGCCATTGAAAAATGTTTTCATAGGCCCAAGGATGTGAAAATTGCAGGGCGGTAAGTCAGGATGCCGGATGTTGAAAGACTTCCCAGCGAAAGCGCTGCAATGTCCTTTGCGTGGTAATTTTCGTTAAAACGAAACAAGACAATGGTGTCACATCGTGTTTAGAAGGGTAAGCTTAATGCCAAACCATTTCAACTGCTTTGCCATTAATAACACATTGGTAAACAAGACTATTTCAGAACTATTGGAAATATCCGTTGCCTAGCAGCAATGAGGGTCTCAAAGTCAGAGAATTTTATTTCGCTGGAAATCACCTCTTGAAGATTTTCAACATACAGGCCAGTAGTTCATTCTGGATTATTTTCCAAGTCCCCATGCAAAACTTAGGACAAACATGTTTTTAGGGCATTACTAACCTCTGCACTAAACTATCCCAAAAAAATTCCATGTTTGCAAACCGAGCCTGTATCCATCACGTTTCTCCAGATCAGATTTAAATTCCTCATAATGTCTAACAACGCTCGCTCACTTACTTTCTATTTCTGGGTTATAATGTTCCATTTTCATGCTATGACTTGAATTTTGTAATGTTTTTGTATTTTCCATCCCAAGTACAGAACATTCAGTACATTATTCTAGCGTGAAGAAAATGCATCATGCTTTTGAATTTTCTCTGATAAATGGGGCAGAATTTTTACTCGAGTTTTGGACCATCAAATTTCGTCAGCAATTTATGAACACGGAAGGGAAAATACAGCACCTTTGTGTTTCAGAGAGATTTCGCGACCGCGTATTCATTCATCCTTTTTGAAAGTTTCAAAACTAAACTTTTTAACCCTTTCAGCATTTTTATCTTTTCACTTTTTCTGTAATTTAATATGTGGCGTAGGCAGTGTTTCTTTTTCTGGACAAAAGGTGTGATTTAATATGTGGCTTAGGCAATGTTTCTTCTTTCTGGACAGAGGACGATTGATCCAATAAAGAATAAATCAGCTGTTGGAACGTTGTACTTTAAGCCTTATTACTCTTACATGGTACAAAATACAAAAACATAATTCACATGCTCATATTATATTAAATTATTATATTAAGAAACCAGCATTCCGTAACAGTTTTATAATACACTCACGGACAATGAAATTTGCGCACCAAGAAGAAAGCATCGGATTGAACTGAAATTTTATGGACGTAATAATACAGATGAATGATACACATGATGGCAAAAACAGAGCTGCAGGACAATTACAGAGGGATCTGGGGCATGCAGTCCGGTCATCTTCAATAGCGCGTCGCACCGCTTGGTGCGGCGATACATGCTGCAATGCGGTCCGGCATGGAGGCGAACAGACGTCTCATGTTGTCCTGTGGCAGACTGGCCCACACATGCTGGACGGTGTGCTCCAAATGCCGCATAGTGCGGCACGGCTACAGCCGGCGTTTCAACTGGTCCCAAACATGCTCGATAGGGAACATGACCGGGGAGCGGGCAGGCCATGGAACTGTCTGGACATGAAGTAGGCAGTCTTGGCAAACCCGAGCCGTGTGCAGGCGTGCATTATCCTGCTGGTATAGCGCACCTGGAATCTCGGCCAGGAATGGGAGCACATGGGGCCGTAGGATCTCATCCACATACCACTGGCCCGTCAACGATCCACGTACCACTACTAGAGCTGATCGGCTACCGTAGGCTATGGCTCCCTAGACCATAATGCCTGCAGTGGGGGAGGTTTGGCGCTCGATAGCGAGGTTGGGATTGTGCCGGTGACCTGTGGACCTCCACACCAGGACACGATGATCAACTGTCCCCAAAATAAAGCGGCACTCATCGCTACACACCATACGTCGCCATTCTGTTGCGCTCTACGTCGCTCTGGCCTAGCACCACTGCACACAGAGCTGGCGATGTTCCGGTGTTAATAGCAGACAACGTAAAGGCCGCAGATTCGCTGTATCGTAGATTCGCTTCCGCGAGGCGTCGGAAAATGGTTTTTGGGCACACAGGAGGCACTATATCTAACTGTATAGTGGAACAGGTCCCCGTGGGATCCGTTCGTACCTGGCGTATGTTCCGTCGATCCTCTCCTCCTGATTCGTCCGGAGCCACTCCGCCGTGTGGCAGTGCCGTCAAGTGTCCACTGCTCCCAAAACAGTCGGACGGTATGGTCAGAACCATCCACGTGGCGGGCTGTACGGTGCGCCGACCACCCTGCGGTTTTCAGCCCGATGATCAAGCCTCTCTCAAAGTCCGTAAGTTGCGTAAATCGACGTCTCTGGCGTCTACCCGGCATTCTTGCCACTGTGTACTCTTGCTTGCGTCGGCCGGTGCTTTTCGCTTTCATGGGGCATCGACTACATGACGGTTTATAAGGCTGCCGGTTCGTGCTTGGCACCACAGGGTGTGCGGTCATGCGCACTCTCACCAAACGTGGATTATTTGCATATCAGCACGCACTCTAGCTATTTGGAAAGTTTCGCGCTTGTAGCATGTTTTCTTCTAGGTGCACAAATTTCATTGTCCGTGAGTGTGCATAGCAAATGCTTAAATTAAAATTTCTGTCATTCTTACCCACCAATGAGAGTTAAATTTTCGCTAAGGATTACTTTACATTGAGGAACAGAAGGTAACTACAGTTTGATCCTAAAATACAATCCATATTTCGTTCACTTCTTGAGATTCTACCGTTCTCGTCCGCTCCTTGCGTTTTGTATCCACTGCCGAGAAATGTCCTCGAATGAGCCAAGATTGGACGTAATTTTTGTAGGATCAAACTGGGTTAGTTGCGGCACAACAATTTTTATGAATAAAAATGAGGTTATTGCTAGGATTGAAAGAAAAAGACCTAACTGGGGTGATTATCAAATTCTGAGAAAATCCCCATTCAATTCACTAGGATATACAGCAATGGATCGCAAAGTTAACTTCACTATCAAAGTTCCTTAGGGTTTTCTTTTCCTCGAAGTGGTAGGTATTCTCTAAATTCTCGAATCATGTTTTTCATTAAGCCCAGACCTGTTAGGTAATTTTGCAATTTCTTCTTTACAATAGAGTATCTGTATTTCCCTTTATATACAACGCACTGCTGTAAAAACGTTGTACAGCGATATAGTTTTTACAGAAAAAAACTTTCCTGTGTACAACTTGGAAAAAATATAAAGCTCGTGGGGTTAAATCCCATCATCCGTTTCCCTCACATGTTAAAGTTACTTAAATTAAATAATTACATGTTGTTACATGTTACGGTTATTACGGTATTTTTATTAAATAATTACCTCCCAAACTCAAAACGAAACATTTTGTGTTAAAAAAAGGTACCAGAACACCATTCATTCCAGCTCGTTCCACCAGAGAAAAAAATCCTGGTCATAGGTCCACCCAATATTACGATTTCCAGTACCTGTTCCAGCTAATAAGAGAAGAGATGTTTCAGATAGTAATCTACAATATTCATAACTTTTAACACTCAGTATTAACTAACTTAAGTCGCTTCAAAATGTGTTCTATATCTTACGAGGCACTGTCCTGATTCAAGAAGGGTGCTTAACAGCGCATGCTCGAATACCTGTACTAAGGAGACAAGAATATTCGTGCTCATGTCCATGAAAGGAACAAAGTTACAAGTTTGGCTTATGTTGCATGTTGATAACTGCAACAAAATGCACGGTGATTTCTCGTTCTTCTGCGTATAGCAACTCACAACAAATAACAATAATTCAATGTGTTTTAACCTTTACAGAATTTATTGGAAAATATAATTGGTATTTGTTAGTGTAAAACTTCATGCTCAAATAACAAAGTACAACCTACATGTGTTCCTTCACACTACCATCTTGATTTTGAGACTGTAGTTTTAAAAACCAAATCAGAATTCAAACAAATGTATCACATAGTCTTATTGTTCATTAATCTAAAGGTGTGATCGAATGTTAACTTTTTGAAAATGTTAACAGATTGGTTCTTATTAGATCTCTGAATAACTGGGAAGCACAAAACTGCAATCACGTTGAGAGAATGAAAAGCCAATGACGAATGGCAAAACGTATCCTCATAGGAATATATTTGCTTCTTGCCTCAATGAGTGGTATTTCAACCAATATGAAATATTTCGCAAATACAGAGATGACTGACTGGTGTGTATTTATTTGTTGGAGGTAATCTTAATAGAAATAAGACTCGAACTCTTTCGGAGAAATCAAATTTCACTCTAAATGTCTACCACCATATCGGCAGTCTTCAGTAGCTGACAAAGAAATTACAGGTATTCTGCAAAGTTAGGATTTGCTGCTCTAATGCTAAAATAGATAAACTTCGAAAAATTAAATGTCATTGCCCTCATAAAATGGAATGACAATCCTTTTTAAGAGTTGTGCAAAAATTCGAGTTGGTCGGGATGAAAGATCTGGTGGGCAAAATAAAGTTCACCGTGGGCCGACGCAGGCCCCTAGATCGGAGTTATTCATAGCTGTGTCGTGAAAGTGTTAAGTGTAGTGAACTGCGTATGTGCGCGCGCGTGCGCTTTGATCTGACAAAAAACATGCGATTTTAAGCCATCCATTGGTAGGCTAAGAGGTTGAGTTTTTTGAAAGAAAACTGACATTGTGTTTGCTTTAGCTGTCACGAAAAAAAACGTTTTCATCTTCAAACAGATAAAAACGCCAGAAACTGGACCTTTTAAAATGCCATAACGTGTGAAATAATATTTTCATTAAACTATTTCACTAACATGCAACAGCAACGGTGGTGCAGAGGTCTAGGCCGTTTGCTTGTGACCATTCGCTATAGTTGGTTGTGGGTGTTAGTGTTTGTCTTTCGGCACTGGTTCACAATCAGTTACTTGATCAACACTGGCTCTCTGTGTACATTTAGCATACTGTAAAAACCACGTTTGATATGTACTCGTTGATGTGAAATATCTGTATTCTGTCTATGTCTGCCTGTTTGTCATGTCTCTGTACCACCAGGTCCAATAAATCATTTTTTAAACCTTTAACCAAAACACAAAGCAAAAAAACTGAAATGGAACAGGAGTTATAGGCCACAAACTTACTGAATCAGGTTGTTCTGGAAACATCAGCTTGGTTTGACCGCTATTTCTCGGTTATCCCATGCAGGGAAAAGCGCATAAGTGCTCTCACAAAATAAGTGTGCGCACCTCACTGAAGTACATACAAATGCCTGATTAGAAACTTCGAATTCAATCACACTATGTAATTCATGTGAAAATGAATAAGCACTGTTTGGAGATATTACAATCATTTTACTGATCTCATAAAAGTGTATATGTCAGAAGTAATTATTAATTCAAGAGAAAAATATATGAAGTACATTTTAATAAAATTTCTTTGTATGGTTTTATTAGTTTCTATGAATTTGGTTCCTGTATGTTTCAATATTATCACTCAGTTAACATTAATGCAAATGTTTGTTTAAAAAGTAAATATTTTTAAGATAAAAATGTCTAATTAAAAGAACAATGTGCATCCGGTAATTCCTCATCAGAAGTAAAACATGCGAAAAAGGATGGCGCAATATATATCGATTAAGAGATCTGCATATTAACTTCCACCAAACAAAGACATACCGTATACGAGAGGTGACTGAACTAATGAATAATAAAAGTTTACAGGAGGTATATTTTCTGATGTATCAAAGCAAGTGAATTTCGAAATAGTGCCACAATCTCTTTTTTTAGAATATCTATTATCGTTCCGCTATCTGAAAATTTCTTAATTTGTAGACTAGTGCATCTCAATCTTATTACTTTTAATGACAAATATTACAGTTCATGTGAATAAATTGCCTATATAAAATCAATTCTGTGCCAGGATTAATTAAAACACTGGGGGTGAAGTAAGGTTAACGACCACTGTGAGCAACCCAGTAGGATGTAAATAGTCGTCCATCACTAACTTAGAGCTACTAATTCCAGGGAAGGGAGAGAACTAGTGCCGTAAGACAAACACAACATCCATGCTTCACCGGGATTAGAACTAGGACCCATTTCGGACGAATCGTGAGGAGCCGGAGCCACTGTAGCGGCATTGAAACATTTACTGTAAATCGATAAATTTTCTACAATTAGTAGCGACGAATAAATCGTTATTATTGTTGATAAATCGTGTTTCTTTTCTCTCACTCTCTCTCTCTCTCTCTCTCTCTCTCTCTCTCTCTAGCCCTCCTTTCATTCTTTCAAAAAATTGCTAAAATCTCATTAGCCATAAATTATATCAATAATTTCCCTTTAAATTGTTGCTCAAAAACTTCGCTGACAAGAATGTCGAAAAATAAACCAAAATGGCGCCCAGCGTCTCTATTGCACCGGTTTCAAATACTGAAATATGCAGGAAATATTATTCACTTAGACGCTTTGTTTCCTGCTCTGGATAAAATAAATTAAAAACGCGTCGAAAAAGAAAATTGAATACCCCGGCAAATCTGCATCAGTAGAATTTACTCTAGTAAATATCGTACCAAAATTCATATTACCGAACGCCTTAGAGGTAATAATGAAATCAGTATTTATTTTCTTGTCTTCTAGGTATCGTCAATATGAGTTTGTATGTGTGCACTTTTTCAGTACTCAAATGGTGAAAGAGGCATCAACGAAAAGCTGATGTTAAATGAATCTTTTATACAAAGAAAATTAATAATGATAAACGAATGCGCTCGATTTTCTTTTTTACTTACAAGGAATGAAACAACGGTAAAAATGCATTATTTTTTTATTCCTTGATTTAAATTTACTTTTATTTTAAGAGTAAATTCTGAAATTCGTGAACTGGCAAAGTAAAGTAAAGTAGCCAGCACTCCAAACATTTTTTTTTTCAGAAAAACTGGAAAACGCATCTTAAATTATTTTTTGCGTGTTTTTGAAACTCTCATTTTTTTAAAACTAGGTGCCAACCAGAACTTTTTTTTCATTTTTTCTGAAAGTTTCAGCAACTTAAAAACTGTCACTACTGAGACCACAAGAAAAGCATCCAAACTTATTGAAAAAAAAAAAAAAAGAAAACAATAGCGCACTACCTCAGTGATTCAAATGCGTAGTATATATAAAGAACTACTGTGGCATGAGTGTGTAAGAAAATTGTAGTCTAAATTATTTTAACAGATATTCATCCACGCCTTTCTGGGTACCAGTAAAATTCGCTAGTACAATAATCAGCCAATAAAGGTCCCGATAAAGTGAAAGTAATGTTTAGAGTTTGTTTTATAATTCTTAAATATCCTTGCACAATATTTTGAAACAATGCTTGAAAAATTACTTAAGACTTTAAAAAGAAGCATTGTAGCTGATGAACATTAACACTGAAATGCAAAATAATGTGCACATATTATTAGTTTGGTCCTCAAAGTAATCTGAAGTTTATGTAGAATACTAAAAAACATTAAATTGTTTAAACACTTTGACTCCCCAGGAATATCGCACACATTATCAGTTACCATGTAGAGATCCATTGACTTGTCCCCCTTCTCATTTAATAGATATCTTCGTATCATGCATTTTATTTTCTCATTTAATCGAATTCATAAATATCTAAGAAACACCGTTTTAAGCATGTGCGTTTACCTTATCGTAAAAATAGCTTTTGGACTCATAATGAAATGTTGTGTTAAATTTTTCGCAATTCGCAATGATTCTGAACTAACATAAGTGTTCGAAATTTTCTTATGCAGGAATTACTTTTTACTAATAAGTCATCGATTAGAACTGAATATCACCTGACCTGAAGAAGTGATAAATATACTTAAAACATGATACTTTCAATTACAAAAAAATGTGCGTAAAGAGGAAAGAAATTCTAATCGTCAATAACAGACCTCAAATAATATTTGATGTTGTTAGTCACACCGTTAATATTGGGGTGTCCTGGAAAAAATCTTGTTTTTGCATTGCGTTCTTTTGTATCGCTAATTTGCATAGGTTCAGCGGGATAGGTTGTTGATGTTGCAGATTGTATAAAAGCTAGTTGCGTGGGCAACCAGTTCGTATGGTACACGTGTTTCGAAAGTGCATTGAACGCCTATCTCAATGTACGAAATGGTCACAATGTTTGCAATGTTGGCTCTCTTTCGCCATTACGGAAAACAAGATTTTGAAGCGGCTGAAACAGTCCGAAAAATATATGAATGTGCGGCATTTCGACAGCACACACCTAGAGCCGTAACTACCCAGCAAAAACAGTCTTGCTGGGCCATCACTGGGCTATTGCTGGCCGCCAGCACTGCTAGCAATGGCCCAGCATTATGTTGCCGCCGCCGAACCGTCAATAAAATGTCCGGGCGTCCAACAGAAGGGCCAGCAGTTCAGCCAACTGTTGGCACCCCCATCAGTTGTCATATGCCACAACAGGGCCATCAGTTATCCACCACAGGCAGTAGCTGCCACAAGTGGCCCTTCAGCGGCCCTGCAAGCGCGTGTCATAAATGATGACTAGCCTAATGTGGCCCGCTACTTTCCCGGCAGTGGCAGCCGGCAATCACGTGACGTAACTGATGGCTTGCCGAATCTTGTCCGCCAAGTTCCCAGTAGAGGCCATAAAAAAAAAAATTAAGGATAACCGCAGTTTACCAAAGCTACAACATTTTTACTCCATTATGGAACTTCTGAATTATGGCACTGCACTGAGGAAATTTTATCAACAGGCCGGGAAAACTCTCGTACCAATCAGGGTGTAAACGAACCAGGTCTGTCGGAATGGGAGGCGAGCTCTCTACCGACCGAACTGATTTACCACGCATAAGTGTGTGTTTGAAGCTGAATCTCTTTCCTGCGGAATGTGTAATCGAATGGTTCTCTCTTTAATTTTACAAAATTGCGAGGTATTTTTCATAAATGTCAGTTTCATATAATTCATAAATTTATTTTTTCAACGTAACGATAGTTTTTTATCTTAAGGGAACTTCCTCCTTTTCAAGAAGTATAACAACTTAAAGGCGCTTTCCAAAGTTTTGTGCTGTCTTTGTAGTCTTGAAAGGCGCTTTCCAAAGTTTTGTGCTGTCTTTGTAGTCTTGAAAGGCGCTTTCCAAAGTTTTGTGCTGTCTTTGTAGTCTTGAAAGGCGCTTTCCAAAGTTTTGTGCTGTCTTTGTAGTCTTGAAAGGCGATTGTTGAATTAATATATTTAACCGTTCATCTCACATTCTGCTACATTTTTAACGTTGTATCTTTCCCTTCCGTTGTCCGAAGCTACGTTTGTTTTAAAGAGGAAAGATATCTTATTTTACTTCTCGTTATTTTTAGAAGTGAATTCCTCCAGTCATGTGTATTCAATCCATGGATGAGTACATTATATCCACATAGCGTTTATTTATTTATTTATTTTTTTGTCTTTCACATAATTGATAAATTTTGTAAGCGTATCATTCTTTTTTTTTTTTTTCAACAAACGTTTTTTTAATGTTTTTCCAGGACGGTTATTTCAAGCGGTTTCAAATGATTTCTTGTTATTCATGGGAATGGAGTGGGTGTATTTCACGGCTGTAATCTAGTATTTCATGGCTTAATCTGATATCTTCGTCGACGTGGTATTTCATTAGGAAATTAATTCGCCTCTCTACATATGGTTTTTTCTTAACATCCACTAAAATAACACGATGGCGATAGCTTCGTCTTCAACTAATTGGTACCACGAGAGACACAGCACGTGTTGTTTCTGCGCATACGCAGTCCCGTTGCTTCCACCTGGTGTTGGGGTTGCATCGGTTGCCAGCTACGGGCCGCTAGTGGCACTTGCTTGGAGGCCCGCAATTCACGGCGACGCTGCAGGGCCATCAATGGTTCGCCAACTGATGGCGCTGCCACTAACGGACCGCTACCGGGCCGTGAACGGCAGATTTCAGCCAGCAGTTACCCATCACTGCCAGCTGGTGGCCAGCAGTTTCCCAATACTTGTGTTTTTGCTGGGTAGTGGTAAATTCTATAGAAGGTTACTAGTAATGCTGGGGAGGCTAGAAAAATTTTAGCTACTTCGATAAATTAATTTTAATCCAATATCGCAGTATTTATTGAAAAATTAATAAGTACAGCAATACAGTTTTAAAGATATATATGTATATATTATATATATGTTTTTAGACTGAAATGACTCAAAAATTGATTAACTGATCAAAACAAAATTTGACATTTTCAAGCTTTGTTTAAAAAATGTTGATTCGATTTGGTTGAAACTAGAAAAAAGTATCCTTTATGTAATGCCACACCGTTGTTTTCTTCCGGCGATTTTAAAATGAAATTCGGAAGAAAAGTTGAAGAAGACTGAAGACAACACTACCTCCAAGCGAAAATCATTCACAATAGACTGAAGGCAACACCCTGATTAATTTTGATACAATGAATAGTTAATGAACTATTAATTTAAAATTGTGTTAACAGAAGCTCCATAGAATTTTTTTATCCCAGAGGGAAACATGTTTTTAAATTGATACAGGTGTCTTTCAATGCAATACATGTACAGTAATGGTATGTTTTGCATTACATTTCTGTTGTGTCTAAACTTTTGAGACATATGTTGATACTCCTCTTTTCACGCCATAACAATATACATATAGCTATATCTACTGCATGTATTGGTTTTCCATTGCATAGAATGTATGTCACAGTTTAAAGTTTTTCACTTGCTTTTCAATGTTTGTGTTCCTTTCCTTCGTATTTTTAAGTTTCAGCTTCGATACATTTCGGGCGTGTGTGCCTAAACATTTGCGGCGAACTTCACTGAATGCAAAACATTTCAAAAATGAGTAATCATAATAAGTACGGGAAAACGGACGGCCATACGGTGTACGATTGCAACAGTTTGTCATAGAAGTCAAAGCGACAAACTGATCTGCAAATTTTCTGTGAGAACACTTCGGTGCTTTAAACTTCGAAATTTTCATAATGATAGATCGATGGACTTTATCTTAAATCAGCTGTTTTACAGGCTTTTCTTTTCAGTGGATATTGAAATTTCTTTCATTCGTCTTTTTCTTCTGAATTTGGCATGTGCTAATTATTATTAAGTTTGTTGAATCTTCCGTAGAGAGGCTCAAAACTTTAGCTTCCCCTGGCGGCACATATGCTACGACCCTGCAACCAGCGATTCAAGAAGTTCACGGCGGGATACTGAGCTTGGGAAGGCCTTGTGTGGCTGATTCGGAAACTCCGATCATGGCTGTTGAAGCAAACGCAACAATCGGCACATGAAAATTGTCAGCCGAAGTAAGAGTTTCGAAATCCACCCTGGGTGATTGCCTGCACAAGCTCGGAAAGGTCTGCAAACATTGGCGCTAGGAGCCCCATGAATTGACTCCAACTCAGGGTTCATGAAATTATAACAAAGTAAATTTCTCCGTCATTTTTATCAGCGCCGGGGCTCGAACCCGGGTCCCCTCATTCCGGAATAAGTCACTCTACCAACTGAGCTACGCGGACGTTTTATTCTGATTCCTATCTGCCTTTATGTCGTGTGCGTCCTTCTGGCAGGTACGTCACATCTCCTGGTACGTTACAAAATGCTCAAGAATCAGCATTACACTCCGTTCATCAAGCGGGGTAGTTACCGGGAATAAGAAGTAGATATGTTTGCGTAATCAGGACACCTCGAACCAGTGATTTAATCCAAGTGAACTAATTTTACTTGCTCTCAAACGCCGGCGTTTTGAAAAATAAGGTCATGCTGTGCGTCTGATGACACTGCAAAGGTGTGATCCTCATCGAATTCATTCCGGATGGACGGACTATCAATGGAAACTGTATTCCGAGGAACGGGATCGGGTGTACAACAAACTGAAACAATGCTACTCTGCTTTAGTTAGACGAATGCAGGAGCTCCTTCGACCGAACAATGCGAAGCCTCATAACATTATTCGGACCAAGGTTCACGAACTTGGTGGAATCGATCTCCTGCCAATCTCAGCGTACAGCCCTTTCATCGTCCCCTTCTTATTGTCAATTGTTTCAGGCGATGGAATATTTTCTCCATAATAGGCACTTCGTTGATTCGGACGATACTGCAAATTTTGATCAATCTCCGGAAGATTAAGTCAGGTGAAAAGACGAAAAAAGTTGCGACTAAACTTCATACCCCCTAAAGTACTGACTGAAATAAAATTTAACTTAATGTTCATTAGTCATCATAAAACTTACAATCTGTGTGAAAATATTTATTAATATTTATACACTATTTTTAGTTAATTCCAAATTAAAGTTTATGCTTCATTGTACCCAGCCTTGAAAAAGAGTAATAACACTAATACAATGTGCATATTAAATACATTAACCGATGAGCCATTACATTGTGACCACTTACCTAATAAGCTTTAGCCCGCAAAACAGCGACCACTCGACGAGGTATCGATTCGATGAGGCGGCGATAGGTATCCTGGGGTATCTGGTACCATAATGTCAACAGGAGGTCCTCAAGTTCCCGTACATTTCGGAGTGATAGTAATTCAGCACGAAACCGCTTTTCCAAGTCGAACCACAAATTTTCGTTGGGTTTATGTCAGGTGAATTTGGAGGCCAGGGCATTAACAGAAAGTCACTAGCATGTTCCTCGAACCGCTCCTTGATGATTCTTTCAGTGTGCTATGGCGTATTATTCTGTTGGTAATGGCCATCGCCAGTAGGGAACACAGTTGTCATGAATGGGTGAACTTTGTCCGAAATGATGTTCAGATCTTCGCTCTTTCCACGTTTATAAGTGAGTCACGGAAAAATTCTCATTGGCCGCCACCGGGAGTCGAACCCAAGGTCTTCCAGTTACGCGTCGGATATGCTTCCGCTACACCACAGCGGCCTCGAATTCCTCCAGACTCACGCACGCTAACTGCCAAGCTAATTTGGCAGATTGCTTCTTGGAGCCCCGCACAATGCTGGGGATTCACCAAAGATGGTAAGAAATAATCAGAAGGCGAATGAATAATTAATACAGAGATTTAACGTGGACCAGGGACATCAAACAAAGATCTTCGCTCTTTCTACGTTTATAAGTGAGTCACGGAAATATTCTCATTGGCCACCACCGGTGCGGTGCGTAACTGGAAGACCTTGGGTTCGACTCCCGGTGGCGGCCAATGAGAATTTTTCCGTGACTCACTTATAAACGTGGAAAGAGCGAAGATCTTTGTTTGATGTTTCTGGTCCACGTTAAATGTCTGTATTAAGATGTTCAGATTCCTGACAGCTGTCAGGAATTGTGCTATTGGGATAATGGGGCCTAAAGTGTCCCAGGAAAACATCGCCCACAGCGTAACACCGCCGCCGCCGGCCTGTTTCCGCCCAAAAGTGCATCCAGGTGTCATGGCCTCCGTTGGTAATCAGCGTATCCGCACTCTGCCGTCTACGTGATGCACCATGAATCTCGATTCGTTAGACCAGGCCACTTTCTTCCAATCATCCACGGTCGAATCTCGATGATCTTGGGCCCATTTCATGCGTTGTTGGCAATGACGTGCAGTGAGTATGGGGACCCAGCTGGATCTTCAGCCACGCAAGTCCATGTGCAGAAGGCTGCGATGAACTGTGTGCTGTGACACATTGCCTTGATCACTATTGTTGTAGGTGCTGGTGATTTGTCGCACTGTGGCCCTGCAGTCGCTGTGAACAATGCGCGAGAGTTTCCGCTCCGCTCCCCTCTGGCATCAATGAGCTGCGGACGACACACGGCTGGACGACGGTTCGTCGTTTGGCCTTCTGTGCACCACTTTTGATACGTACTCACTACAGAGGCACGTAACGAACCCACAAGCCGAGCCGTTTCCGAGATCGTAGTTCCGAGGCGCAGTGCCATCACAATTTGTCCTTTAGCAAACTCTGATAAATCGGCAGCTTTTCCCATTCTGAGTACGAACACTCTACTAACCGAAAGCTAATCCCCGGGCTGTATATATTCAACTTCACCTGCGCCATCGTTTGGTTTCAAGGCGCGCTCATTTCTCTAGGCTGGCGGTAGTCATAATGCAATGGCCGATCGGTGCAAATACTTGAGTCATTTGCGAACCAGTAAGAATGGTTAAGGATCACCAACTTCTGGCATACACTGGTCAGCAGACACTGGTCACCTGTTAAATGATTTTCAAAATTCTACCACTGAAGTAGAAATCAGACACATGCCATTTTAGCTTACGTAGGCAACTACGACATTGAGATGCCTTAATAAGCAACTCATTCCAAAGGATTAGACGTGTACCAAGCGTAGATAGGCGCGATATGGGAAATTCTCGTGATTTAAGACTTTGAAAGAGGACGGATAATGAGTGCTAGCCAAGCAGGTGCAAGCATCTCAGAAACGTCAAACGTTCTGAGAGCAACTGAACTGGGTGTATAAAATGAGTGATGCATAAACAGCAACACATTCAGTCAGCGGTCATCATGTGAGAGTGGTCGATTTTCGAGGGCAACGGAGGCAGTGGAGGATTGTACGAGGTAACAGACGAACTCCAGTGCGCCATGTGACCGCACAGTACAACAGTGGTATCGAGAGCAGAATTTCAGCATACACAACCCAAAGCACATTGGTGCGAATGTGCTATAACAGCAGACGTCCTTTTCGTGTCCTACTCGGCTCTGCTAAAAACTGACAAATTAGTCTGTAGTAGGTACGAGAGCACCAAAACTGGACAGTTTAAGACTGACTGGAAATAGGTCACATGGTGCGATGAATAACATTTTCGGTTAATACACGTCTATGGACAGGCCAGAATACGGAATAAACAGCACGAATCGATCCAGGTAGTTAACTCTGCAAGCGGTAGGAGGCCGTGTAATTGTCTGGGGTCTGTTTTCATAGCGCGCAATTGGAATCCATAATACCTCTGAGACAGCATTTGGAATCCCTTAAGAATCTTAACATCTTTGTAGACCAGGTGCTCCCATACATGTGCATGGTGTTTCATGATGGAGAGGGCTACTTCCAGCAGGATAATGCACCATGTCACAAGGCTCGGGTCGTCATACAGTGGTTACTGGAGCACGGCAGAGACTTCAAAGTACTAAAATCGCTCCCAAAGTCTCCAGAACTTAACCCAATTGAACACCTGTGGGATGGGGTCGAGAGCCATTCGTAACATAGGTCCTCCTTCAACGAACATTCTTCAGCTGATGGAATTCGTCACATCCGCTTGGCTGATTATACCTGTACAGCGATATCAGCAGCTCTTTGAATCCATGTCACATGAGGCTGTTTTAAAGTTTAAGAGCTGCCCCACACGTTATAAGGTAAGGGTTCTTTGCAATTTGTTACTTTAGTGTACTATGGATATATTTTTTGCGGTTCCGATAAGCTGTATCGTTGAAACTATACTAGTTATCAAAAGTTTGAAAACCTTTTGAAAAATTTGTATTTCTGAGATTTGATGCCTCCTAACATCAGTCTTTTTTAGAATAATACAATAAAATTATACATCGTTAGAAAGGCAATTTAATGAAGAATGTAATGCAGTACATTTTTAAAAACAATTGCATTTTAAAATACGTTATACACAGAAAGCCATAATATAGCATATTTCATAACTTCTTGCCATTTCTGTTAGTATTTAGTTGGGAAACCTTTTGCCGCAATTACAGCTTTACAATGGCATCCCGTGGAGTGAGCCAAGCGTATTAATTAATTCATTAAGTGTTATAATGTGAAACCATATGATTGCTTCCATCAGTTGTGCTTCATATTCCTTGGTTGCTTCTGACTAACAAGTTCCTTTAATCGTCTCCACAGATTTTCTATTGGATTCAGGTCAGGGCTATTACCTGGCCATTCTAACAGTGTAATATGATTTTCCTGAAACTACTTTTTGCACACAGCGGCAGCATGACAAGGAGCTGAATCCTATTGAAATTTATAGGCTTCATAATCCTGGAAAAAATCCCGTGCCGAAGGCTTCAGTTTTGGCTCAAGTATATCAATTATGTATTTTTGCCATTTATAGTACCATTAATCACAAAAATCCTGCCCACACCTTTTTCTGTCATACAACCCCAGATCATAACACTAACTGGATGCTTCAATGAAGTACCTGCAATGTACTCAGGCAGCAAATCTTCTCCATCTCTTCTTCTTACATACTTTATACCATCACTACCAAATATGTATATTCTGGTCTCATTATTTCAGATGACTCTGTCCCATTGTTCCTTAGACCAATTAACATGGTTTTTAGATCATCCTAATCTCTTCCTTCCTTGTTTGAGAGATAGAAATGACTTTTTCCTGGAATTCCAGAATTTAAACCAAAATCGTTGTGTCTGCGTCTAACAGTCCTACCACCCATTTTCAAACCACATTGAGATAATTCATTTTTAGTTGACTCAGAGGACTTTCTTCTGTCGCTTAAACAGTCTTTTAATTCTTCTATCACCACATGCTGTTGTGCACGTTTTCCTGCCTTTACTAGTTTGGTTTTGAATAAACTGAGTCTGTTGAGGTCGCTCCCGTAGCGCACTGGTCTAAGTGATGGCTTCTGACCATTCGTCCGAGTTCGAATCCTGGTGAGGCATGGATGTTGTGTTTGTCTTACGGCTCTGGATGTCTCCCTTCCCTGGAACCAGTGGCCCCAAATTAAGGACTGCTTATAGTTAATTAGGACTGCTCACGGAGGTCGTTAAACCCACAACCAATAAAAACAGTCTGCTGCTATCTCTTGCACAATTTGGAAATACCTCCTTTGGTTAGATTTACAACTATTTTTCTCATGCATTCTTCAAAAGTGTACATTTCTTCACCAAAGTAAGCATTTTACATCGCTTTCTAGGTCACCAGTCCTTTCTTTTCACTCTGTTTTTAATCTTACTAAATTACACAGCTTACTAAGTCATCAAGGAATAGACAAGTCCTTGAAAAAACCAGTGGCCAACTTGATGACACTCACACAACTGAAATGGAGTGCTATTATTGGGTTGGTGCGAATGAAATATCCGGCGCGAACGTCCAGTGGAGACAGGCCCCCACCACAGTGGAATGAAACCACCCACAGGTGTTGCGGGTATTACGTCACAGAGTTACTATAAATAGCTAGCACGTGTGCGAAGAACAAGGTTCAGGCGTGGTTTGTTTGGACGTAACGTGGCTTGCAAAGGAAACATGCAGATACTGGATTTGAGAGTCATCTTCCTGTATGAATTTTAACTGGGCGATTCTGCTGGAATTGCCGCTCGAGACGTTAACAAAGTGTTTGGGGAGAATACAGCCAACGAACGAACCATTCGGCGATGGTTTGGGAAGTTTCGAAGCAGAGATATGGACCTGCACAACGAAGCACGTGGTCCCCGACCTGTTGCTGTTTCTGACGATGCTTTTCATGTGTGGTTGAAGCGAACCCCTAAAAAACGAGTCGTGAGATAGCAGCAGAGGTAGGTGTCCACCACACGACAGTTGTTCGGCGATAATCCACAAAAGTCAGCAGCTGTCAATACACGATACATTAGACACTCGCGAATACATAATCCACTGAGTAAAAATTTATCTAATGCACGTTAAAAATACAAGATCTTTCAATTCAGTAACTGAACCTTCATCAGGAAGTTTCAGTCTGTTGGGTGTTAAATACAATCCGGACAGTGTTCATGACATATAAGAGCATACATACTGCGCAATCGAAAATGGGTCGATACCATTAGTTACGTGGACTAGTTCATTGTCTCATCCTCACTAGCGGGGGGGGGGGGGTAGATCATGGATTGCATGTGTATTTGTTTTCTTGACAAGTGATTTCCATGTCTGCGGGATGTTGAAAGGTACATCATCGTTGCAACATTGATTTCCCATTTGATAAACAAATAAACTTTCCATTATCAAATTTGCTTGCTTAGTGTTGGATGTTCCCAAGATTGAGGCATTGTACCACTTGGGAGTGTGTGAGCCTGTGTTCACGAGACGTGAAAGAGCAGTGGCATTGGAATGCACCCGTACATCATATTCATGTTCCATCAACCAAACCCCCAATGTACGGATTGTTGAACCAGTATAGACAGAATCAGACGTATTAGGTTCATTGCTCATTAAGGGAATGGATTAAATGCCATGGTTATTATTAACTGTGACTTGATCACGATCCTTTTTAAATTTGGCAAATAAGCTGGATGTTGATTCGCCGAAATCATAATTATGTCTTCGGCACGCTTTCCTCAATATGTTTGTCACTGGTGGTAGTTAATCCATGGAGCCAATATATTTAACATTTCTTTTTTCAGGCTGCATAGTGGTGAATGCCAGACGTTCCATTTGTTTTGACAACTTCCGAATACAATCTGCAGAAAATCCGTGGAGAGTAGCAATAGTTGGAATGTTTTTTAACTCCTCTTTAAAACACCTTCTGTCAGAAAAGTGGGTCTGTGCGCGGTGTAAAAGAAAACGCAATGCGGCCAACTTATATCTCATAGGGTGAGAAGAGCAATTTGGAATAATCACTGGCGAGTGTGATGGCTTACGGTATGCAGAGTATCTCACTTGAGTTGTTCGGCGTCTGACTGCGCTGGGTAAATGGAAAAGGCTGGACATGTGGCTGCCGTATGAGTTGACAACTGCCAACAAGACTAGGCGTTTGGAAGTCTGCACGTCGCTGCTCGCCAGGAATAAACAGGAACCTCTACTGCATCGAATCGTCACCTGCGAGGAGAAGTGGGCCCTTTATGATAATCGGAAACGATCTGCATAATGGTTAAGCAAGGCATAGCCTGCTGGACAGCATCCTAACCCACCCCTTCACACCAAGAAGATGAAGTAAGCCAATTTATTAAGATGCCGTGATGATCTAATGTGGAGAACCTACAACAAGAGACAGGGTAAGTACGTATTATTAACTGATGGATACATCGCTCATATTTTTAGTTACGACGTATGTAATAATCTATTGTAAGTGCAAGAAAAGTCAAAAATAAAGATGTTAAGAAGTTATTTCTATTTTTTTATAACCGCACCAGTTTCAACTGGATGTGTATTATTGCATGAAAAAAATGAAATTATTTTGGTACACACAACAATTTTAAATGAATATCATGAATTTCTGTATAAATACTAGTCAAATATTCTCAGAACTTTGCACGTTTTTCTTTCCCCTTTTTTCTAACCATTTTGTGATCAAAACGCAGTGTTGTAACTATTAGCATAGTTATATGGAGAATTTATGTCATTTTACTTCTAGAGTGGGGATCCTTTCCCGCTAGAATCAGTAATTACATGAAAATTGATACGAAATTCAAATCGCTCCTGCGGTCAATAAAGCAAATTCTCCAAAACATTAAGACAGAATTTTCCTGAACACCATAAACAAAAGAGAAAACTAGCTTTCTTAAAAACATCTCACAAAAGGGCACATAGTTCTTATATCACCCGAAGAATTTAAGTCAATCTTGGGTACCATTTTTTTGTGAAAAAAAAAACGTTATCCTTCTGCATGCACATTTTAGTTAAAATATTTTATACTATTACTTCTTAAACACCTGTCGGCGTGAAACTCTACAGCAATTCTCCCCAAACTTTTTAAAACAGCGATCCAATTTTTAGAACTACAAGCTTTCTTTACAGACCCTGCTTTAATGGGCCCCCACCTCAAAAAAAAAAAAAAAAAAGTTATCTTCAGAACATACTCCTTATCATGCAACGATTCTGTGTAATCGCCCTTTTTCGCCCAGAAGCACGCGACTTCATCGCGGAGTTCCACAAGTTTTTCAGCTGCTTCCCCCTCGATAGCCAATGTACCTCCGAATGCAGAAGTGATTTATTGATACTCCCATCTCCTCGCACAGCTTTTCAAATAAGTAGGATTGCAACGGCCTTGATTTGATGAAGTTCAAAACATTTTTCAAGTCATCCACTATAGTTTTCGATGCTGGCACTTACCTGTGAAGGTTGTAGTGAGTCCATGACGCAATCGGACTAACTTCACGAATTCGAGTCACAATGCAACTATTTTTGCCTCATATAGCCCGTACATACTGTATATCGATGCATTTCATCCTGTCCATGTCTTTTGTTTCTCATAAGCATTGAGGGTCTTGAAAGTTTCCTCACTAGTACCTCCAATAATTAGTTCGCAGCACAGCTTATCTTCATGCAGTTCGTTGTTTCATATGTAACGTACAATCAGCTCATCTTCTGTACACTGGGACATTCCGTCGATTTTGCGAGCTATTGGAAAACGGAATCGTTTCTACTTCTTTCGAGCTCTTATTACCGAACATAACTCCAACCGCTTTTTCTATCTCTGAGAGCACTAAAGACTCGTACATTGTGTGGGGATTACCAGCTTGCGCAGATTCTTCATTGATGCTGAATTGCGAAAGCTTCCTTTTCGACATCATCAACAGCTACAGCTGCCTTTCGAGAAATTTGAGAGGCTTGTTCTTCAAATCCGGATGCTTTGTCTCGATATGCCAATGCAATTTGTTCGATGGCATGCTCTCTTTTGCAAGTACTTCGCAGCAAACAATGCACTGCAGTCGTGAGTCTTCTTCGTCCTCATTCCACGAAAATCCGATTTATAAGTACAGTAGTCAGAATCATACTTTCTCATACCTTTTTTTCGTTTTGACTGCATGGAACTAGCAGTTGAAGGCTCTTCTTCTACAGCTTCAGTTAATTTTCTTTGATTGACCGTTTCGTACGCCGTGGTTCTTTTTCGTTTTTCTTCGATTCTAGTATTCTGCGTCGTCGTGGGCTTGTTTATCAACTATTTATCCGTGGGTCCTACGTGCCCACAAGGAGCATTAACTATGGATTAAATCGCTTCGAAGTTAACGCACGCACTTTTGCATCCGGATTGGACTCGAGCGAAGCTGGTTCTGCTTAAATATGATGATGAAAAGTTCTGGCAACTTCTAGCAGTCGAAACGTCCATTAATGGAAGTGACCAGTAGGTTCTACCGTTAGATGCGCGCTGTGGTTGTTAGAGGTCAGCACTGAAAATTCTATAGGCTGTTTGCCTACAGAATTTTGGGCTGTTGTCGTTAAACGGCAACACTAGTAGGCTGTGCCTAGCCTTCTTCGGAAGGTGCCACAGGCAAGAATATGAAACCCGATTCCCGTATCCACACATTATGCGCCTTATTTCTTTTCCATTTATTGTTGGGTTTTTTCACTTTCCCATTTTTTTTAAGATTTTCTATTCTCAAATAATTGCAAGTTATTTTTCATTTCAAAAACTTTTCGCGGCCCATCATAAATCGGCTCGCGACAAACAGTTTGAGAAACACTGACCTAGAGGATCAATGAACAACCTCTGCTTCAGGTCAACCACGTAAAATGCGAAAGAGTCCAAAACTCAGTCATTTGTGCATTCATTGCAGAAACTTCATTTGTGTGCTACTGCTACAATATTTGCTTACCGTGGCTGAGATTTATGCTGGGACTTCATTGCACAGCAGGTTTGTTACTGTATGAAACAACTTTTTTCACATAACAACTGCTGTTCTTCGAATGAATTATGCATGCACGGTAGATTATGGGGGCTAAACAGGAGAACGTATTTCATGCTACCCTTAATTCATTGTTTGAACCTGATATTTCAAACATGTATTGATAAAATGATATACACAACACGACGAATAGAACTTTTGGATTAACAGAAAAACATAACTATGAAAACGTAAGACCCAGGAAAACAACGACATAGGTAAAGAAGAAACAGAAAAAAATTATTAGGTTAAGGAGAAACAAGCACAATATTGGACCCCAAAACAAAGGTAACTTAGATTAAACAGAAATTCTGACCAAACAGCTGTGAAAGGATCTCAAGAAACAAAAAAGCAAAGACAACTTAGATTAAGCAGGATACCAGAACATCGAGAAGATCACAAAATATGTAAAAACAAAGGCAACTTAGGATGCATAAAAATAATCACAAAACTTCTCTGAGAAGACTGCCGAATACAGAACAAAGGTAACTTTGATTGAACCAAAATATAGAAATACAAACATTTTTAGAAGCCAAATGCAGCGGAACTCTATACTGTCTCTATAGCACAGTGAAAACCAAGTCTGTTTATTCATTTCGGCCTATGTCGAACGTATGCTCTGCCAGTAGTTCAGCGTTAGTCTCTAACGGTGAACTGATTTTTTGTTGCTGTTTCGGAGTTTAGCTCACACCATGAGTAACTCTTGGGGCTATTAGCTGTAACTCGCCTCTAACTTAGAGCTGCTAGTTCTGGAAAATGGACGTGCATGTTGTACCAGGTCGTTCGGAAAATAATGACCGATTTTCTGAGGTGCTACATTCAACTCGCCCACAATGCTTGCAGACCAACCGCTCGCAGCGCCATTCGTACGAGTTGAAGGGCGACTCAGACGCCAAATACCCGCCATAATCGGTTGAGCTGCAGTCGTTGCTACTCGTGTGAGAGTGGTCTGTACAACATGTTAGGAAGAAGTGAGTTGCGGGTGATTCTGCTTCGTGAGTTCAAATTGGGTCGTAATGCGACACAAAACTACCTTAATGCGGTCATGGAGCGAGGAGGCAACATCTGAATGTACTGTTCGTCCGTGGTTTCAAAAGTTTCGTTACGGTGACACGAGTTTACAAGATGAGGAGGGCCTAGGGCGACATTCGGTCATTGATAAGGATGCTCTGAAGGCCAAATGTGGAGACAAATCCTCGCGTCACAGTCAGAGACTCGCCAAACAGTACAATGTGCCGGTGTCAACCATTTCCGAACATCTCCACCAAATTGGTTAGGTCAAGAAGCTCGATACGTGAGTTCCACACGAACTGACGGTTCATCAGAAATAAAAACGGTTTGAGATGTGCAATAACCTTCTGCTTCGCAACGAAAAGGAGCCACTACTTGATCTCATTGTAACCTGTGATGAAACGTGGGTGCTATACGACAACCGTAAGCTATCTGGACAGTGGCTGAATCATGGGGAACCACTGAAACAACAACCTAAACCAAGGTTTACGCCAAAGAAGGTTTTGTTGACAGTGTAGTGGTCTGTTCACGGTGTGATACATCACTTTCTTGAATGCTGGTGAAAGCACTACCTCAGTCACATACTGTGAAGAAACTGACCGAATGCATCAGAAGTTGTGTTTCAAACAGCCATCTTTGGTGAACAGGAAGTGTCATATCCTCCTCCATGAAAACGCGAGACCACACGTGTCACACATGATGGAACAGAAGCTACATGAACTCAGGCTCGAAACCCTCCCACATCCAACCTACTCTCCTGATTTGGAACCTACCGATTTCCACCTGTTCATGCATTTTAGCAATTACCTCAAGGAATTGCCTTCAGAAACCGAGAGGAGGCCAAAATTGCATTCCGGGATTTTTTTTTTTGCATCCAGGAAGCGAAATTTCTTCTGGTCTGGCATTGAAGCACTTATCCTTATCCTTGTCACTCGCTGGCAGAGGCGTATAGCTGCTGAAGGCACCCTTTTCGAATAAACCAAGGCTGTGTGCTATGAGGTATGTGTCTTTCAATTTTACCCTCCAAATCGGCCATGATTTACCGAACGACCTAGTATTTATCCCTAAGTTACAAGACATGTATGTTATCTTTATCCTTAGGTCGATGCTCTCTTTCTTCCCTGGAACCAGTGAGTCTAAATTCAGCATGGGCGACTCTTTATAGCCTTAGATGTTCATGAAACCTAAACAGGAAAGATGGTACTGCCATGTATAAATTTATTTAGTTTTGTATTTATTTTGGTAAGAAATACTAACTGAAAACTGTATGATTTTCAGAAAACACTTCATGAGGATTGAGAACGCGGCTGCAGACAGTAATATCAGAATTATTTGACTTTTTAATAAAATATTGTGATATCTATATTTTCAGGGATATTATCGATGCAGCAATAAATAGCCACAGATGTTTAACATCGATGTTTCTCAGCGATATATCCATGTATTATTCCTGTTCTTAAAAGGGAAGATACATTGCAACTGAATGCGCTGGAGTCATTGTAAACTGTTAGCATTTGAAAAATAGAATATCTTTTTTATGGTGTATAATGTAGAAAGTACATTGCACACCTGCAACATTTCAAACAACTTTAACCAACATCATTTGCACTGCTGGTCTATTTAATAATTAATTTCGGCAAAGGTTTGCAAACATCAAAATTTCGTACTTGCATGGAAACAAATTCAGCTCACTTAAGCGCGAAAAAATAAGGACTAAGAAATCTACTTTAATTACAGTTCGCCACTTTTTTTAAAGAAATAAGACTTACTAATCGACCGACTGAAATTTTATTAGAAATTTCGATGTGAAAGTATTACAAAACATATCACGGGAAGTCACAGATTCACAAGTACGTCATAGTTTTCCCAGTCATAAATTATTTCGAAAGACTACTAGACAAATATTCACATACATATGTTATCGATTGAGATTATTTACGGTTTACATAAAACAGCTCTGTCTAAATGGTTAAATGAGAAAGAAACTTCAAGTAAAGGTTTCTTCCTCATTTCTTAATGAATAATTTCATTTAGTTTCGACAAAGGTTCATATCCATTTATTCTGTACACTGAGTGCTTACTAAATTACGGTCACTAACCTAATACTTCGCGGGCCCTCCTTTAGCCAGAAGAACAGCCGCCATTTGCAGATCAACATACAACTATACAGACACTCCACGAGGTGTCTGTATAGTTGTATGTTGATCTGCAAAGAAGTTCTTTGTGTTGCGGTACACAGATCCGGTATAGAAAAGGGTGGTGTGTCCAATTACCTCACCTGGCGTTCCATAATAGCCTACAGATGTTCAATTGGGTTGATATCAGGCGACTTTGGGGGTCATTTATGATCGCTGATATCAGCACTTTGTTCGTCGAACCATTCCTGCAGAAACCGGGCCAAATTGCATGAGGCATTATTGTCCTGGAATAACTCATCTCTTCTCTCTCTCTCTCTCTCTCTCTCTCTCTCTCTGGGTGGAAGCACAATATTATGGGGTGTACATGGTCCTTAGTCTCTGGTGATAGTCAGCGTCCACACGTTTGTTCACAGACATCAGGGGTCACAGTTCATGCCAGCAAAACATGTCCCATATCACACACCTGACCAGCCGGTCTCGATAGTCGATGCCATACATGAGGAATCCATAGCACCATGCTGCTGATGCCAAATATGGAGTCAACCATTGGCAAAGAGGAATACATACCGTGATTCATCGATCCAGCATACCAGCTTCGAATCTTCTATCGTCCAATCATCATGCTGTTGGCACCAGGAGAGTCGTTTACGTCAATGGCTGTTGTTTGGAGAGGGTGGAGTATAGAGCTTCTGCTCTTGCAGCCAATCCTTGCCAGCGTGTGACGCACAGTCGAGCGGAATATTGTTTGTGACTGACGGATATTTTACTGGGCTGCCAACTGCGAAACAGTACTAAGTATATTGCTTTGTACAAGGCAAGCTCCCGTCTTTCACCTATGGAGTCCAGCTTTTGCCCTCTTTTACAGATGTTTCGCCGGTTGGTTGTTTCGCGATTTTAGTCCCACTTCTCCTACATTTTGACCACGGAGGCCCTGGAACAACCAACAAGTGCCGCTATTTCTGAAATGGACGCACTAACCCTTTGTGTGCCCAGAATTTAGCCTTTCATAAACTCCGATAAATCCTTGGTTTTAGCCATTATGTCTGTAACTTTGATCTCAAGTGAACCACCAATGACCTACATACACCCTTTTAGCCAACAAGTCATGTCTTCCTCCTCGTTACACCACTTTCAGGTGTAACTCTTTTTGCATAGAAGTCGTCGTAGTTCAGTAAGGACTTAGTGTACATGCGCGCATTCATTCCACAAATTCTACCGCTCATGCAAACACCTAAGGAGCATTTTCTTTTCCTTTTTTTGCATGTGGTAATTTTTAAATTGCTGATTTTAATTTAGTGTTGAATACGGAAAGCAATTTTCTTTACTAAAGGCTGTTTTCTGGTAACTTGATTTCTTATCAAAGTTGGATTTGGAATTGTTGATTTTTACAAACAAAGAAAAAAGAACTTAAATTCAGGAAGTAAAAATTTTGAAAAGTGCAAGTTTAAAAAAAAGACAGTTTTTGTTTCATAATGAAAGAAAACCCGTTATTAGATTTCGCAACTGTAGAAATGCATTTTCTTTTTCTACCAAGTTAATTATTTCTATTTATGTTTTGCTGAATGTATAACACAAGAGCGATAAAACTGGAAAAGAAACGTAAGCACCTTTTTTATTCAAAAAGTAATCATTCTTACATCTTCCTTTTCCTTAGATTTCGTGTTTAAGATGTCTAGAAATTTTTAAATGTAGATTTTTTTTGTTTGTGCAGATCCACTTAACAAACTTTTATTTTCAATGTACTTTAGCATGCATAAATTTATGCACTTCAAAGATCAAGCGGTACGTAAAATTTAGTGCATGAAGTACATAGTTAACAAGACCAAAACCACCAGATTTTT
Source organism: Macrothele yani (assembly GCA_039090855.1). Lineage (NCBI taxonomy): Eukaryota > Metazoa > Arthropoda > Arachnida > Araneae > Macrothelidae > Macrothele > Macrothele yani. The sequence goes on from CM077012.1 coordinate 80,739,310, forward strand.
CCGCTATTATTCATCCGTCTTACTTTTCTTTTCTTTTCTTTTTTATAGGTTGAAGGTTTAACGACCACAGTGAGCAACTCAATGGACTATAAGCAGTCGCCCATCCCTAATTTAGAGCCACTGGTTACAGGAAAGGGAGAGAGCCAGTGCTGTAAGACAAACACAAGTTCCATGCCTCACCGGGATCCGAACCCGGACACATCTCAGACGTATGGTCACAAGCCAGCCAGCGTTTAGACCACTGCGCCACCGGAATGGCCCGTCTTACTTATTTTCCGTTTTAAGCATTTTTCAATAGAAAATCAGCTCTTCGACGTAGCGATCTACCTTAATGTCAACTTTCAACAAATCTTTCTCTTCGCACACACGTCGGGATTTTGGAATAAATTGACTCACAACGAGTACTTCTTCCTTTCAAATAATCCCATATTTTTTTCCCGATTAGCTAGAAGTTCCCGCCTCAGACCAGTCAGAGACCGAAGAGGCTGAAATAAATTCGCATCCTTCTTCGAAAAGTCATTTGGTTTTTATTATAGTATACAGGGTCATCTGCTTGACAATGGTGGAGGGGTTTCCTCACTTTAAAATACCCTAAAAATGTTCCATTTTAACTTGCTTTTCATTGTTTTCATTTATTTTCTGATGTTAATTCTTCTTCCAATCAATTCGCAACGTCACTTTTGGATTTATCTGTGTGTGTGTGTGTGTGTGTGTGTGTGTAAACACACAGAATCATTCTCTGAATAGTAGAAAAATTCATAAGGAAGTGAAAAAAGTTTTCTGAGATTACAATTCAAATTGCTAGTTAGAAGAACGTTCAGATAGCTATATATGTATATATGTGGGATGCAAGGTCAGGGAATGCCCAAACGTATAGCCTCTCCTTGATAAATTCCAACCCCGCCTTCTCCCGGTGCATCCTGTTCCCACTAAAGGAGTTTTTTATACTACCGGGATTAGAGGAAATTCTGTGACCCCCCCCCCCCACCCCCTGGATGAAGATGACTTCGCAACGTACATTTTGCCCTCAGTCTCTGGCAGTTGGAATGCACTTGGCCAAGGCAGCAACCAGTGCGACATGAAGGTAGAGGGTGCTAAGAATCACAGGAAGACCGGACTAGGCTGCCATCCGATGCTGACCTTCGCTGCGTTTAACGGATGATCTCTATTTTCTGATCCAAGACTCCTCGAATTGGAGAATAAACTCCAAAGAATCAAGTGGGACATCGTCGGGCTATGTGAAGTAAGTTGAAAGGGAGGGGATCTCATTGAACTGAAAAGAGGACATCTCAAGAAAATGACTTATTATCATTATGTTATTATTGTGCTAAGTAATAAAAAGTCTTGTGTAAGGTCTATTTTGGCCCTGTGGTGCATATCGAAGGAAACCGTGAAATGACTGTTAATCTTTAGCACTTATTTCTAGCCATCACATTTTTAGCCAGAATTCTAAAAGAGCACCTTGCCTGATGCGTCCAGGAATGGCTTGAAGGACATTTTGGTGATTTTCGAGTCTTGTCTTGACATACGAACTAACTTGATTTGTATCCCCTGGAACTCCTTTTAGACGACTTGGAGCAAGATCTAAAGAGCATTGGGATATTCCACCGTCCATTAGTGCGAGGCTTATTACAGAATGATCAACATACAGCATAGCTGAGCATCTCTCCGAATGTGTTCCACCACCTCAACCAGAAAATTTCTTGATTAACTGCGTTGGTTTTAAGTCCCAAGGGGGATCTTAAACGTTACTAGCACAGTACTGAAAATTTATTTCTAAGTGAATTTTTAAAAATGCATGTCTTCAAGATAAAGGGTATTTCTTCAAGTCCAAGATAATTAAATATAAAACTCAGTAGACATAATGAAAGAACCCTGTTAGTATAAATATGGTGCATTTACCAAAATATATACCATCATATAATGAACGTCCACTGGACGAAATTCAAATTTTTGGAACCAAAGGTGTTCCGCAAAAGCCCAGAAATTCTGGCATTAGAAATGCACATACTACATGTTTGAGCCTTGGCGCAAAGCGAATCAAATAAACTTCATTTTGTTTTACTGAGCGTGATTGTTCAAAGCACCATAAAGGGTTTTTTTGTTTCTGAGGTAGCAAAGGTGTAAATAACTGTTGTTGAGTTCTTTTACGGCAGTAGTGAACGATATATCGTTGCAGTTTCGAAATTTACATATCTATTCATGTTTGTATATTTTACCTACAATGCGTGAGGTATATAAACACAGTGTACTTAAGCTACCTAGAATGAGAGGAAGATATTTCAACATGTATGCACTGCCCATCAGCATCTTTTTCTTGTTTTTCTTTAACGTGATGTCTAAGGTACATCACCATCGAATGAGATTGCATTAGGACTAATGCCAATAATATGTACGCCACAGCTCAAACGGGAGTTTGGTACCGCTGTCAAAACACTGGATTAGTTAGAAATCGATAGGCTTTATTTCGGAGATTTCGTGCTAAACGTTATCAGCCTTTAATAAATACATGCCACTTCATGAGCTATATCATATTTGTGCGGCAACATTTCTAATGCAACATCGGACAAAGCACCGCCAGCTGATCTCCTTTACATTGCTGATTATCAAAATATTTGGGAACTCACAGAGGAATACAGCATGCATGTTGTTCGTTTCATTTTCCACTTCCAGCATAGATGGAATCTGGTCAGCTTCAAAGATCTAGACTTGGCCAGCGAGAAAAATTTAAAACCGACTACCTTTAACTTTGTTTTTTAATACAGTTCAATTGCAGCTATGGTTTAAATGTATGCCTGCTGGCGTACTGATATAGCCCAGCATAGTAATTTTATCACTAAATTTTCATTATAGTTTCATATACTTTTATTCAATAAGACGAGCTATTTAGTACAGTTCATGTCGTTCACATACACATATTACACGGACTTCTATTCGTGCGCGATTATTAAAGTAACAAGCATATTACGACATAAACTACACTACTTCACGTAAACAGTTAAATTAGGAAGCACGTTAAAATTCCACATTAGAGGCCTATTTCTTTTCAGTTTATATAAACGGTGCAGTAAATAATAAAATGCTCAAACTTATTCATTCATTGCAGATGGAACATGGCTGTCGTGGTGATATTAAGTGGTAAAGATTCCAGACAGCAAAAAGAAGCTTACAAATAACTTAAACGATGCATTCAGATGGCTAGACAAAATTGCAAAAACATATTTTGGTAGAATCTCGTGACTTTTATTGCATTTATTGCATTTTATTTTTCTATAAAGAAGAGAAAAAGTAATATAATAGAATATTATAGTTCAAAAATACTATAGTGCAAATAAATCTACACTATTTTGTTATTATTTTCTATACACATTTATTCGAATATATTGGCGTTGTATAAAAATCAGTTTTCCAAGCTTTCGCACATCAACCAGATGGTTATCTTCCTTGAAAATGATATCTGGTTGATGTGCGAAAGCTTGGAAAACTGATTTTTACACTACGCCAATAAACTCCGATTACTTGTATAGTTATAATATTTTCTACGTAGGTGATGTATAGCTCCTCGTCATTAATTCGTTACTAATTCAAATTTATTCATTAAAACGTTTTCAATAAAAAACGGTAAAAATGGCCCTAAGATTCTCTTGATCCATCCTATTTCAACCGAAAAAAATCTTAACCAGTTCACCCGTTCCTGTCCCTGATTGCAAGGGCTATCATTGTTTTGCATAGGCTGGTGTTCAAAAATAAAGTCCCAAAGGCATTCTCAGAGATGAAAAGGAAAACACGCAGCAACATGAAGACACGTTTTGAATGTAAATAGACACAATCATTAAGGTAATAAACAGTTATAACAAATAAATATGTACACATTTTGCGTATACAGGGATACATCCGCAAATGTCACCAAGCTGAGATATCAGAATGTAACCTAAAAATGTCTTAATGAGGAATGTGATCACCTCGTACGGACATACAACTCTCAAAGCGACGATACGCACTAATACTAGGCTGTTGATGAACTCGGCTCAATAGGATTCAGATCCGGAGATCTTGCTGGCTATTCCATGTGTCAAATATCCTCACTCTGGAGGAAATCATCGACAAACTGTGCAGGTAAGCGTTGTCATCTATTAAAAGGAACTGAGGGCTAACAGCTCCCCGAAAAATTCTGACTTAGTGCTCTAGGATCTCGTTTCTATAGTGATCAATACTCACATTGCTTACGTGGAGTAATGTGCCGCCGTTGAACAGAATATCCCCCCCCCACACACACACACACGGGAAGATCACCGCCTGTGAAACAGTCTTGTTCGTGGACGGTTGCAGGATCATTACGGGTTCCCTTTTCCCTCTAGATGAAATATCGACGGGAATCCTTTTATGGACTAAATAGCGACTCGTCTGTAAAAACAATCGCCTGTCCACTCGCTTGGGCTGCAGGAACGATATTGCCTGCACCAGTTGAAGTGAGCTCTTTTGAGAGATGCCGTCAGCGGGACACAAACCATGGGTCTCCAGGCATAAGGGTCAAATGCATTAAGATTTTGATATATTGTTAGCCTTCATATCGTAATTCCAATGGCAGCTGAGATCTCCGAAGACAATTGCCTAGCTCTATAGGGCCTATGATACCGTATGGTGTAAAAGACGTAATGGTTTTCGCGAGGTGTCGTACGTCTTGGAAGACTTTGGACGGGCCTTCGTGACACCCCACCGGTGTTGCTCAATTGTTACCATAACCATGAAGCCACTCTGGGGTGGATATCCAAGTCCCCTGCGACCTGGGCCTGAGCAAGGCCGTCTAGAAAACACAAGGCCATGGCATTAGAGAGATGAGTTCCCTCTATTTGTAACGTCACTCTCACGTTACACTGCCCTATACCTCGGTGTTGTGTTTGACGTCACAAACGACAGCGTTGGAAACCAATCGGAAGCTTTGGTTTCCGTGTGACGTCACTAAAAGAGGAAACTCATCTCTCTAATGCCATGGCCTTGTGCTTTCTAGATTGCCTTGTCTTGAGACTGGCGTCCTGAAGTCGTCCTATCGCTCGCCACCATACAGCGTCGGATACACGTGTATGACACTTAAGAAAATCATTTGTAGTCACAGGAAGGCTTCTTGCACGCGCTGTCAGCTAAACATGCCTGTGACGTTCCCCGTTTGTATGTAACACAATTTACATACTGGATAGCATTTTGTTCACTGATATGTAAATTTCACTGCGGGCAATTGTTTCTCGTGTCAGTTTTTTTTTTCATTTTTTTTTATTGGAGGTTTAACGACCACCGTGAGCAACTCGATGGGCTATAAGCAGTCGCCCGTCCCTAATTTAGGGTCCCTGGTTCCAGGGAAGGGAGAGAGCCAGTGCCGTAAGACAAACACAACATCCATGCCTCACCGGGATTCGAACCCGGACCCCGTTCGGACGAATGATCAGAGGCCATCGCTTAGACCACTGCGCCACCGGGGCGGCATGTGTCAGTTTGCATATGTCCTGTGAACTTCATAACATTTCATTTAGCACTCTGGATTATTTGCCCGGTATTGCCTTCCGGAGTTTAATTTTTGGACACCAGTGCCGATCATTAGTCCTTGGCGCTCTTTGGCCAACCATGGCCCTTGCGCCAATAAAATCAATGAACCAACCGATCATTAGTCCTCTTTTATTACACACACACAGATATACCTATTGTCACCATTCTCAATCCACTGTTTGATGAAGGTCCTCCTCCAAGTTCCTTCCACAACTCTATCCCATGTTATTCCTGCATGCTTATGAATTGCATCTACTTATCTCCCACGTGATATTCTTCTGGGTCTTTTCCTGTCCGTTGGTATCCAGTATAGTGTTTCAGTTATCCAGCGGTGGTCAGTTCTTCTGCCAATATGCCCAGCACATTGCTACTTGAGGGTCTTTACTTCAATCATGATGTCATCGACTCTACCAATTTTCTTAATCCACGAGTTCCCTGTCCTATCTTTTTTTATTACACCAAGCATGCGTCCCTCCATGCGTTCTCGAGTTGTGTGTCGTTTTTAGTTAAGGTTCATGTCTCAGATACATAAGAATGAACTAGAAGGATGCAATGATTAACCACATTTGTTTCAAGACGTAATGGTAAATTGCTATTAATAATCGTATTATTTCTTCTAAATTAACATCAGCCAAATCTTCTACAACTAGTAATCTCTTCTTCGATGTGGTCCTTTGCTTTATATCTATTGTCTAAGAGAGAAGTATGCCTTAGTTATTTCTAAAATTGCCCATCAACCTCCAATGCTTCATTTTTATAAAAGCATTGCACATCAATTTTGTCTTCTTAAAATTTATTTTTAATCCCACATCTTTACTATTGCCAGCAAGTTCTTGGATCATACTCTGCAGCTCTAAGGGGTCACTTGCAAAAATTGCAACTGTCATCAGCAAAAGGAAGGTGGGTAAACCTGTCTCCGTTAAACTGTATCTTCTTTCCTTCATAGTTACTTTACTGAAAGACTTTTTGTAATGTTCCATTAAAGATTTTGGAAGATGTGGTATCACCTTGTCTCACTCCCTACCTGATTTTTACACAATCTATGCCCTCTAAAAGTCGAACATTTCCACTTACATTTTCGTAGATGTTGTCACTAATGTTAAAGTATGCATCATTAGTACAGCAGGTTTTCAAAAACGCTACACTGAGTACTCACTGAATCACAGCCCCCTTCTAAATACTTTGTGGACCATCCTTTCCCACGAGGTGTCTGTACAGTTGTGTGATGATCTGCAACCAAACCGTTTGTATTGCGGTTCACAGCTCCGGTATGGAGCTTATGGTGTGTCGAACTGCCACACCTGGCGTTCCAGAACATTCCACAAAGGTTCAATTGTGTTAACAGCAGGTGAGTTTGGGGGCCATTCGAGATATATATCAGCATTGTGTTCGTTGAACTAGTCCTCAATGTGTCGGGCACGATGATTTGGGGCATTATCGTTGTGGAAGAACCTATAGCCCTCTGGATGGAGGCAGATAATTGTGGGGTGTACATGATCCACAAGCAGTCATTAATAGTAGCCAGGGTTCGGTACGTTGCTCCACGCGCACCATGGGTACCAGTTTATGATAGCAAAACATGTCTCATATCATACATCCATCACCACAGTCGAGAATAGTCAATGTCATGCATGAAGGATTCATAGCTTCATGCGGCTGATGCTAAATACGGACTCGACCGTCGGCTGAAAGAGGTGCATATAGACATTCATTGGACCATCACACCTGCTTTCAAACTTTTATCATTCAATCCGCATACTGTTGGCACCAGGAGACTCCTCTACGTCGATGGACTGTTGTTAGGGATGGGTGGCGTACAGGGACATGGACGCCAACTTATATAGGCCCGTGGGTCCCAGCCCACCCAATAATTTGCTGTGTTTTATTGCGATTACTACTGTATTACGTACGACTATACTAGAATTTTTTAGAGAAATTACTTTATTAAAATATTCGTCGATCTTATGTTATGGAAAACATAAGTATAGAATGTATGTTTCAAGTAACAAGGCTAAATAGTTTGAAATATCTATTTTATCCTTTTTGAGTTCAAATATAGTTATTTACATATAATTTACAACACTTAGGCGATTCGAAGCAACATGAACCATTGTCGCTTCTTCTCGTTCGAAACCCAACCGCTTTCTCTGATTTCTCAAACAAAGTCTAAAAAAATCTTTTATTTTCACAAGTGGTGCTTCTTTTTGTGTATCCTCTTGCATCGTTGTGAGAAATACTTGCAATACCCCTTCTAATCGCTCTCCTGGGCAAGATAGCTACCAGGCAGTCTGACGTCTCGTCTGGCAGTGAACGGCGTGGTGCCTGGAGGTACAAAATTCCAGTCCCAATTCCGTGATTCCCACGTGAAAATTGAAGAGAACGAAAAGTCATTTGGAAACACGGAGTTGTGGCGAGTGCAGGTGCGAACAGTTCGCGGCTCGCGGGTCGCAATTTGTATTTTTTAGGTATATAATTTCCTTATATTCACACGGAAAGAATCAGTTAAAGTTAATTTGTGTTTGCGCTAATATTACATTGTTGTAGTGTGGTTTGATTAATGTGATTGTCAATCATGTTAGGATTATAAGATATAAGATTGATCATGGATACATATGTAACCAAGCGGCCCCGACTGGACAATACAGTTCTGAGTTTCGATACTAAAGATTTAGTTCCGGTTCGGAAACCGGCTGTTACTGATTTATCAAGTTCTTCTTCAAATAATTCCGGAGTTTGTGATTGTATAATATCAAATGAATGCAAGAATGCTGGTAGAACTTTTCAAAATTCATGGCAGGGTAAACATCCGTGGATATTTTACGATGAAAACAAAAAGGTAGTAGTATGTAAAGTATGCAAGAAAGCTCATGATAAAAATCTATTACGTTTTTCCACCAAAACGGATCCTTGCTTCATTTCTTCTGGCTTTTCCAGTTGGAAACATGCTTTAAGAAAATTCTGTTCTCATGAAACCTACCAGTGTCACAAAGAGTCGTGTTCTAAAGTTGCAGCAGTGCAGAGTAGAGTGCATATTGCATCTAGTTTTAACTTTTTCAAAGTTGCAAGACCTCCAAATTTCCCGTATTGCTTTATATAAATAATTTTCATCATTGTTATACTTATCAAAACAGGGACTGGCAATCTGGGGACATAAGGACAAAACAAGTAATTTTCACCAGCTTCTGAAACTCCGATGTGAAGACTCTCCAGCACTTAAGTGATACATTGAAAGAGAATCCTATAAGTGGGTGTCACACGACGTGGAAAACGAAATGCTGGAAATCATGGAATTGAAACTGCTTCGTTCGTTGGCTAACAAAATCCAAGAAGTTTGTTATTTAGGCTTTCTTATGGATGAAACTATTTGTGTGGCAAAGAAAGAGCAAGTGTCAATATGTTTGTGTGTCGTTTCTAAAGAAATTGAGACGCAAGAGCACTTCATCGGGTTCTACGAAACTTCAGCGACAGATACAATCAGTCTCTTCAATATTGTGAGTGACGTTTTATTAAGACAACGACTAAGTATCCAGAATTGTCGCGGACAATGCTATGACGGGGCTTCGAATTTAAGCGTGAAATACAAGAGGGTACAGGCAAGGATTTTACAAGTCAATGAAAAAGGAATGTATGTGAATTGCTTTATGCACTCATTAAATTTAGTGGCGCCAGACAGCGTGAGGCACATTACAACTTGCAGAAATGTGTTAAATATCACTAAAGATTTGATCAATATGATAAGAGAGTCCCCTAAAAGGTTGAACTGCTTTAATGCTATAAGAGACACCAACACACATGAATTAGAACAAATTTTAAGACCCTTTTGTCCAACACGATTCACTGTCAGGACCCTTAGTCTAAAATCCCTGACAGACAACTATCAAGAAGTCCTTTCATTTCTTTTAGATTTTTATGAAAACGATAAAAGTGATGCTGCTACTAAAGCCGGTTACTTATCACTGGGACGCGGATTTCTATGACATGTCATATTTTATCCTAGAAAGTCATATTTTGATCTTTTGAAAATGTTAGGTCACATTTGTAACTAATTTCGTAATACACGGCATATTTGGTCATATTTTAGCCAATCGTTGGCTATGCGAATGTGAAATGACGTCATAAGGACTCCACGACTCGTAACCGAAGCATTTCGAACGGCCTGACTTTCCCGTGGTGAATTTTTCCTGAATATTGTTTTATTTAGCCTCGTTTGGATTATTATTATTGACATCTTGCCAACCACTGAACGAGCCTAGAGCGGTGGTGTCTTCACGAGTACTTGTAAACCAGAGTTTAATTCTCGTTTATTTTTGATTTACTGTACCCAAGCTAAAAGTAAAACTCCCGTCTCAACTTTAGTTTGATCTCAATATGTCTAAAAGCGGGTGTTCGATTAGCGTGAAATTACGATGTTTTGTTCAGGAGTTTGGGGAGCGGATTTTCTGTAGCGATGGTGATATTTTCTTTTGTAAATTGTGTGAAGTCAGGGTATCGGATCAAAAGCATTTTAATGTTCAACAGCACTGTGCTACCGCGAAACATCAGAGGTGTTTAGCAAGATTTTCCTCCGTTGAGAACAGCCAGCGTCTACTTTTCGAGACATCTTCTTCAACTGCAGGTTCATCAATACACTGTCAGTTCAAATAAATTGCTCCTACTTTGGCACTGCCTCCCCAACCTGTCCTAACGCGGTGGGGGACCTGGCTGGATGCGGCTTTGTATTATTGCACAAATTATGATTCTTTAGACAGGACAGTTAAAGAATTTGACTGTTGTGATTTTTCTTCCATCAAAATTGTGCAAGATTTTTTTTTCTGATACCTTGGCTGGAAACTTGGCATATATATAAAATGTAACTTCAGTGGAATATCTAGTGCAATCACTCGCCTTGAAACTGTAGGAAGGAAATTAGCAATGAACTAGAAATGGTGAAACAAACTGTGGGTGATTTAAAGCAACCAAAGGTGAAAGTATAGCTGAAAACGTGATAAACTGTAAAGAGTGTTGCAATCTAATCCAGATTATTCAACACTTCGCAAAATAAGTGACATATTTTGTGGAAGTAAAGAAAAATTTGATGACTTCAAGCCAGAATTTTCTCTAGGTGAGTTGGCGTTATTCAAATTTGCCCCAGTAACCTCTTGTGATGTCGAGCGGAGTTTCTCTAGGTACAAGAATATACTGACGAGCAACAGAAGTCGTTTTGAGTTTGATAACCTGAAGATGCACGTAATCATTCAGTGCAATTCTATGATCGACGATTTTACTCTCAAAATGTTCATTTGATTCCTTCAACGGTAGCACTTTTGCACTGATTAGTGCTAATTGTTTAATTAAATAGACGTCATCAAGTTCTAAGTATGTAGAAGTGATGAAGAATAAACCTTTTAGTTAATAACTAGAATTTATATGTGTATAAGTACTAAGTTTTAAAAATTGGGTGATAATTTCATAAAATTTATGGTCATATTTTCGGTTTATTTGGTTATATTTAAACAACTTTAAGGTCCTATATGCTTGCATTTTTTTGACATTTTTAGGTCATAAAAATCCGCGCCCTACTTATCACTACTAGTTATTTGAACATTTTGCTTATTTAAATATGCTGTCACATATTTTAACCCCCTAGATGCAACAAATGTAAAACTACAAGCTGTAAACCTTGACTTCCATAAAGCAAATTGTCTCATTCAGGATTTGATACAAACATTCCAAGACATTCGTAATAATTTTGAAATGTTCTGGGATAAAACTACAAGAAGAGCGTGTAAGCTTGAACTGTCAGAACCAAGGGTCCCCAAGCAAAGGAAGCTGTCTCGCCGCCTTGACGATCGTAAATACACACGGCATGAATTTACTGATGTGAAAAAGTATTTTGAGTGCAAATTCTACGAATTTATAGATTGTGTGAATGTATCCCTTAAAGAAACGTTTCCAGGAGAGTGAAATCCTAGACACGGTGGAAAATTTTGTTATCGTAAAAGTAGACGATGTCAGGTGTGTTTTCAATGATGACATTCACGATTATGATATCTTACGGTAGCAGAAGAATATGGTGTGCGACAGTGCTGCAATGTTGTGTACAGAATTAAGAACTTTTGGTGATGTAGTAAAACTTCTGAAGTCGAATGTTATTCTTAACATTGTTCCTGAATTCATGAACTCTGACAATGCCAGTTTCCACAGCCACAACCGAAAGATTTTTTTCCACTTTGAAAAGATTAAAGACATTTTTGCGTTCCACCATGACTTAATCACATTGCTGTTTTAAGTTTACATAAGAACAGCGCTGAAAAATTGGATTTAGAAGATGTTTGCGATGAATTGTTAGGGAGAAGTGCAGTCAGGAGAAACACATTTGCAACACTCCGTGCCAAATAATAGTGATTGGTGAGTCCACGCTCTATTTTATTTAAGAAAGACGTCAAGTCCCCAAATTTAAAAATGTTTACATAATTATAAACTTTCAAGAATTTATGTTAATTGTGCTAAACAACACCTTTGTGACGATTTACCCTACAACGCATGAATTTTATTTTCAAAAAACTTATTTTCAAAGTATTATTTGGTATTTATATTCTTGTAGGTATGTTTTTTAATTATTGGTATAAATATATTCTTTATACAAATAAGTAATTTTATTTATTTATTTTTTCTTTACATGAAAAATAATTGTAGGGTTAAAGTATGCATTGTAGGGTTAATTACTAACTGTATATATTTTAGGTGATTGTTATTACTAACATTTCAGAATCTTTGTGTTAGATCTCCAATTTTTTAGCTTTCTATGTTATATACTATCCGTAGTCATATCGATGGTACGTAAGTAAATATCAAGATTTATGTAAAGGAGGGTTTATGAAGTTTTTTTTTATGAAAGCATAACTCAGCCCACCCAATCATTTTCAAAAGTTGGCGCCTCTGTACAGGGAGTCTACTGTTGTAGTCCGTCCGTCTAGCTCGCGACCCATAGTCGCGCAGGATATTGTTTCTGGTTAATCCGTATTGCACTGAGCCATCAATTACCAAACTGTGTTGCGCTGAGTGCCTTGTACAAGGCGACACACCCCTCGTTCACCTCTAGAATCCACCTCTGCCTTTTTTCAGATATATCGCCGGTTGGTTGTTGCGCCACTTTGGCCCCAATCCTGATACACTTTTACCAGGGTTGCCCTCAAACAACCCACAAGTGTCGTGGTTTCAAAAATGGATGAACAAACCCTTCGTTCCACAGTTTGAGCGTTCGTAAACTCCGATAAATCCTTGGTTTTACCTATCATTTCTTTAACTTTGCAGTCAACTAAATTCTAAATTCTAAGTCAAGTGACTTTAATTGAAATAGAGCCCTCCTCACCCCATGGAAAAGCTAAGAAATACCCCCAAAATATTTTTTAGATGAAATTAAATATAGAGGGCTCAAGAAAGGGGCTAGTAGTAGGCACTCTGCACCAGAAAAAAATAATTAAAAGCATACAAAAACACAAACAAAAGAATTGGAAAGGTGCCTAACAAAATTTGGACAGAAAGAAAAATAAGGACCCCATAACCACCCTACGCTGTCTAAACCTTGGCTACCGCCTTCCTCCCCCCCCCAAAGGAACACGGAAAGGCTGGCTTCTTCATCTATAATTGGTCCATTTTATCCGTCCACTTCATCTGGAAAAGGCAATCGTCTTCATCTGAATCTTTTTATCTGTAAAATGCCCGGCACTATAAGAAAAAGAGACAGAGCCAGAAACAGCAGAAACAAAATACAACTTGAGAAGGAAAAATAATACAACGTTGTGTGTGAAGAAATCCCCCGACCACATGAGGGAAAACTCCGTATAAAATAACAAGGTTAAAATCAAGGAGAAATTCAATGATAATCAATGAATAAATGAAAAAAAAAATAGTTATCTTTGGCTGAAATACCCACGCAAAAACTGCCCCATCCTTTGCTGCTGAACTTCAATGATCAGACGAGAAACTTGAAAAGGATTAGTATGCAAATTTCATGAAACTAGGAGAAGCCGCCAACGGTACCCGATAACTCGGGTACAGTTGGCAAATTTTGAGCGAAGCTATTACAAAAACTAAGCTCATTAAGGCGTATATTATAATAAATTCTAAAAAAGAAAAACGAACGCGTAAATTTTATGACTTCCGGAACAAACGTACGAAACATTCTAAAAAAGAAATGCCTAAAATTTATCATGAACTACTTTCTTCACGCTGGTTGGGATCAGGTTGCATGTAAACAAAGCGGAAAGACATACTCAGATCGGGAACCACGTTTTCATTTTGTATCGCGAAAGACAGACACACACACACACACACACATACACAAACTTCCTTTATTAATATACGTAGATTAGGCAAGTGTTATGCTAACGGACGGAGTCTTTCCATTTCTTCGTTTTTCAATTCAAACGATTTTGTTAATTAATGTTTGTGAGCCAACTTTCGTGAAACGGTTCAAGTAAAAGGCCATCTAGTTTTAATTGAAATTCCTCAATGACACGGAATTTCGGGAATCGGAAGGCGTCAAAACCTGGACGATGTCCAGTCGCATGACAAAAATCATGGTGATCGGATGTGTCATGTCGTAGCTATGCCCGAACAACTAATTGTCCCGAGTCTCGTATAGAGAGCGGATGTTTTCAATTATTATTAAAATTGGTCAATTTTTAATGGTCATTATTTTTATACGACAAGACCAATCACCATGATACCAACTTCATGTCACTCACCATGTCCTTCCCTTTCTCTGTGGCAAGTGTTACCGCGATTGGCTGAAGATCTTTGGAGGAGATAGGTGACTAATGACCCCTTCTCAAAACCCAGATAAAACCCCCTAAAATGCAAGTTTTTGGACGATTATTCCTCAATGACACGGAATTTCGGTAATCGAAAGGCGTCAAAACCTGACCATGGACGATGTCCAATCGCATGCAAAACATCACAGTGATCGGATGTGTCATCTCGTACCTATGCCCGAACAACTAATTGTCTCGAGTCTCTTTACGAGACTCGAGACAATTAGTTGTTCGTGAAACACATGAAATGTGTTCACAATTAGTTGTTCGTGAGACAATTAGAAACACATGAAATGTGTTTCCAGTGTGAGGTTGGCCCCTAATCATTTCAGTATAGGCATCTTCTTCGTGTTGAATCGTGTTTCTGTTTTGTTGGCATGACGAATAACGGGATTTTCTCTCAGTAAAGTTTCTGCATGTTCTTTTAAAGTCATAAAATTATTAAAAAAAAAAAGCGCTTTGGAGATCTTTCCTGTTTTGCGATGATCAGATCGTGCTGCGACAGATCTCAGGGGAATTTGCAACCTAACACTTTTCTTTTTGCAGGCTACACATCGTTCCAACAACATGGAAGACTAAAATCATATTCTTCTCCAACCAAAAACGCCAAATGCGCATTTCTAAAATGATGATTTCGTGTTTCTTTAAGAAAAGTAAGTCAACTCTTTTGTTATGATAAACACTTTGTTCGTGATACCTTTCATTTGTATTTCACTTCATGAGAAGATCCCTACGAAAGAAAAGCTGGTCATTTCTGCCACGAGATAAAGCGTGAAACAGAGAACTCAACATTTGTGTGGTAATTATACACTGCCAAACCAGAAGACGAATAACGTATTTTCTCAAGAGAACACTATGAAGCCGCTACGATGACCGAGTTGTCTGAAATGCTGGCATGTTATCACTCGTGCTAAACGGATTCGACTCCCAGATGAGGCATGGAATCTGTGTCTGTCCTGTGACACTGACCCTATCTCCCGCTCGGAACCAGAGGCCCCAAATTGGGGATGGGCTACTTCCTATCACCCTGGGATTTGCTCATACCGGTCGTTAAACTCCGAAATAAGCAACTAGCTTTGATAGTTGATTCTGAGTTTATTTTAATTTTTTGTAGTAAACACCTCATGTACGGACCGGTCATTGTAACACAACCCAGCTAAGTGAAATTCTATTATTAATCAGTTACTTCACCGCACCTTTCAAATGTCGATTTGACCATTTTTGCACCTCACCACTAACCGGAAGTTTTCAGTTCAGTATTTGTGTATTTCTACGCAGGATGAAACTTACACCTTTTTTATTAACATATACACCGAAATGACACATTCCAGCGTTGACATGCGAGCCCAGAATTCGTCAAACTGTTATGCGCCCGTAGTTCCGTATGGCTAAAATATTCATGTCTTATCGCCTAAATTATCCCCATGCGCATCTAAGGCTAGCGGCTGCCCTTGGTTTGAGCTCTGTAGGTAAAGAAACAGAGTCGTGGCGTCCTAAGAACTCCCTTATCTTACCGGAGATTCGAATCAGCTTCACATACTTTTCTACAACCAAGCGACACAACTGCCCGTTTGCTCAGCTTTAAGCATCATGTTTTACTTGTGTCAAAAATGAAGCTCGATGTATTGAACTTGATTTGTAACACAGGTAAGTAGATGCCTCTCTTTTTTTCTCTTTACTCCCCCTCGTGCCATTCAGTCTACAATGAGATGTTATTTTTTTAAGTACTCCAGCCCTCGTCACATAAATGGCTCACTCCAAAATGTAAGAAACGAGCACGGTTTATGGTATAAATCAGGCAGAGCATCGTCAGACATCAGTTAACGTTCGATTGAGGGTCTGAATGGATAAAACACGTCATCTAAGCAGCTTTGAAGATGGCACGATAGTTGTAGCAAGGCATGCCGGTTCGAGCATCCTACATACGGCCTTCCTCATGGGCTTTTCATGCACAACCTTAGCAAGGATTGCATGCGAATGGTGCGACATACAAAATACTTCCAGAAATTGGCAATCCTGTGGACGAAAATAGCTTGTGGATCATAGGGATCAAGAAGACTTGCGATATGATCGTACGTTGTTGTGACCCATTCGCAACATGATTCGATAAGTGGTGCATTGACAATCTGTGCACAGTGTTTAATTTTGCAGTGTTTTTAGCTGGTTTTGGCCCGTATCTTTGCCTGCCTAGTTCTCGACAGTCAGTTTGACTCTGATCCATCAGCTATTTTTTGTCCACAAGATCGCCGATTGCTGAAAGTTTTTTGTGTGTCGCACCGTTCACGATTAACCCTTTCTACGGCTGTTCGTGAAAATCCCAGGAGGATAGTCGTTTGGATATACTCGAACTGCCACTCTTGGCGCTTACTATCACACCATGCTTAAACTGGTTCATATTATTCGTTTTCCCCTTTCCGTCCTTCAATCGAACGCTAACTGATGCTCGATGAGATGGTCAGCTTGTCGTCTTACGTGTTCGAGTTCGAGTGATTCGCCCAGGGCCGGTGTACCTAATCAACTGGTATCGCAGTGTATTTTTTTACGTTTTAGATGTTAAATCAAACTCCCATTTTCTCTTCTGTTTCTACAAACACCTGGAAGTCTTGAAAAGCAACTTGTTTTGCAATGGCTTGAGCGTCTGGTCGTACAGTTGTGACATGTACCTAGTCTTCTGTCAGAAAACCGCTATGCACTCTATGGAAGAGACGTAGGCATGGGATTTGGGAAGTAACTGACATTCACAGAAGAATGTGAGAAAGATCTCTGTGAAATCAAACATTTTACTCGAAGCAGAAGGGCCCCTAAAATATTAAATAGTTTCTGCCCTTTTTTCTAATGACGGCGTTAATGAAGTTACACCGTCATTAGAAAAAACTTGGGTATGCTAATAAAAATAATACTCTTCACATATGCTATTAGGACAAACATGCATGGCTAAAATAAAAGAATAAAAAACAATTGAATTATATTGGCTTCCATAAATAAAGGAACAACATGATATTTGGAGTTTTGGTAATAACTTCACAGTAAAACTGGAGGACGAACTTAACATAATATAGGTATTCTAATCCTTCGATGTTAAATATGATAAGCGAATCGACATAAAGGGCATCAGATTTGCAAATCAACTTTAGGTTAAAAGGAGTTAGTTGAGATAGTCTTGCCATTTCGCTTCTGAATTTTAAGGTGAACACGTTGCTTTAAGAGACATCGTGACATTGTCTAGGCACCATTTAGGGAAAAAAATAAGATAGAGAGCTTTGGAAGGCTCGAAGCTGGCAAGTCTTAAGCCGAAGTGGCCAGGTGGCTCAATGTGAGTCGTTCCGTAGTCCATTGCTTTGAGCTACATTCCAAAGGACAAATACGGCATCGGAAAAGCTTACCAATGGAAGACCTTTGGTAACAACTTCAAGAGATTACCTCTATCATCAGGTAAGTGCTGATGACCGCTATATCCACAGCTACTGAACTGCGTTCAGATCTCATGACATCTATAGGAAATATGATATCTTGTTTAACGTTGAGCAGGAGGCTTCATGAATATGGTCCTTAAGCTAAGAGACCAATGACGTGCATCTTCATCACCTCTCGTCGTAAATGAAAACATCTCAATTGGTGTGGCAGTCATGTCAACTGAGCTGATGATCAATGGAGTTCTGTTTTCTTTGCAGCTCAATCCAGATCTCTCCAGAGTTACTCCGGACGAAGACTTATATAGAGAGAATCAGAGATTCGCAATCATCCTTTAAATGTCTTAGAAAGTGACACTTACGGTGGTTGAAGTGCAATGGTGTGGAAAGGCATACCTTTGGGTGGTTGCACTGATCCCTATGTGCTTTAGACCGGCTCTATGATATACTCCGATTTATAGTGATCAGATCCTAGAGCGCTTTGTTAGTTATGCTAGAGCAGTTGGAGACAATTTTATCCTACAGGACAATAATGCACGTCCTTACCGAGCCCGAATTGTTGACCAATATTTTGAGGAGAACACTATCAACCGTATGAAGTTGCCAGCTAGTTCCTATGACCTGAACTCTATTAAGCATGCTTTAGAAAAATTTGCTGCAGCGCTTTGACTCCTTCCGCAAAAACTGCAGGAGCTTCGTAACGCCTTGGTTTACCACACAATGGTCGTTTTTGCCAGATCATCTTCTGGACACTCTCATTATGAACGTCGCTGTGAAACATGTATTGTTCTGAAGGGTGACCACACACCACGCTGAGTCACTTTGGCTAACTCGTTTTAAGCATGCCTTGTGGCCAGGTATGCTTACTTGCTATTTTCCCTTTAATTAATAATATCAATTTTTGCTAAAATTTTGGAGAGCTTGATTTATAATAGATTAATCTTGTTCATTCATAATCTAAATATTATCCATCCAAATCAACAAGGTTTTCAATCTGATAAGTCAACTGAATTAGCCTTATTATATCTAAAACAAACAGTCCAACATAATTTTGAACTCAACTTATATACCATCGCTTTATTCTTAGAAATATCCAAAGCTTTTGATACCATAAATCATAATATCTTACTACACAAATTACACATTGTAGGAATAAGGAATATGAACATTCCCTTCTTAAAAGTTATTTATGAGGTAGGCAACAATATATTCAGATTAACCAACATCAATCCTCTCTTCAATTCATACCAACTGGTATTCCACAGGGTTCAATTTTGGGACCTCTACTTTTCAGTATATACATTCATGATATTTTTACTTCCACAAGTAATATTGGTCTTCTTCTCTATGCGGACGAAATAGCTATCCTCACCTCATTTAATTTAATGACTGACACTATTTTGAATATTAACATTCCCTTTAGATTTGCTAAATTCCAATGAACTAATAATAAATACTACCAAAACAAAATCTTTAATCTTCTCAAAACAAAATATTTCACAACTCTATTCTATCACATTGTCTGTTAATGGTACAAATATGGAAGAGGTTAATTCCTTATTTTATTTGGGGATTACTTTAAATAGGGACCTTAGATGGAACCAACATGTGGACTCTCTTCTTCTCAAACTCTCTAAAACATCGGAGTTATCAGCTCGGTATTTCACAAATCTTTCCTATAAAACACTAATTCAATTATATTATACCATGTTTCAGAAACATATTAATTATGCTACCGTATCGTTGGGACAGACAACTAAATAGAATTTAAAAAACCTTCAAATTCTTCAAAATAAATAGATAAGACTAATTGGCCTAAAATTTGATAGAACTATCACTATATCATAACACAAGAGTTTTCCTAAACAAATACAACATTCTTACGATTAACCAATTATATTACTTTAATATTGAGAAAATTATGTTCAGGCTAATTAAGAATAATTTACACACTGGTATCATACAAATTGTACCACAGATACACTCACATGACACACTCACTAAATCACATATTCGGCCTATTCATCCGAAGACGGAGACCATCAAACAAAGTATAAATAACATTGGCCCACACTACTGGAACTCATTACCTAAGGAACTGACTTCTTTAAATAACTTCAACCGTTTTTTTAATTAAAAAACTTCATAATGAATTGCGGCTCCTCAAATTGTTGATTGCAGTGGAAGGGAACTATGACTTGTATATCTCGATGTAAATTGATTTTCAATGGTATTACCTGTAATGTTTATCATCTTCTTATATATCATTACCGTTTTTGTTTTGTTTTTGTGTCTATGAAATACTGATTTGTTTGTAACTTTAAATATTGACCTCTGTGTGTAAAATCTGTCTAGGGAGTAGGGGACCCTGTCATGCCTTGCTGGCCTTTTGCCCCTGCTTCCTTCCGGTGCTTTGTTTCAGTTTTCATTTGATATTTTTGCAACACTGGTTTTTGGCTCAGCAGAATAAATGAATTGAATTAAATTGAATAAAAGTTTCTTATTTTGTATATATAATATAATAGACCATATTTAAATTATACGTTTTCCTCAAATTTCTTGTAAAGACTCCATATAGGTTTTGAGACATTTCAAAATTTCATCTTCTTTTATTTATGGAACCCAGTGCATTTGGAAAAAGAAATTCATTTCATTCATTTTCAAGAGTTAATTCTAAATTCCATGGTATTATTTTGGTATCTATAAAATTTTGAGAGACAATATATTACCTCTAAATTGTATAAATGTTGTGGAATTTACATTGAAGTTTCTGGCGCTAGCACCTTACTTTACTTTATTTTATTCTGCTCTAAAGCAATATCTTTTCCAAAAGGCAGAGCGAGTAGTCCAAAAACCATGACTTCATCTACGAATATGTTCCCTTGTGTCAATGAGCGGCATTTTTCTTCAGGAACTTTTGCTATTGCTTTCCCTGAGCAGCACTATTTTCTGTTCAGGGACTCATTTCCAACACAGTTTATGTCTGTCTTGGAGGAAAATGTAATGTGTAGACCATAGGGTGCAATAAGCAATAAGCGCGACTCCTATTAAACATTTACTTGCGAAAGTCATTTGCCTACTTCCTTAATAGTATGAAGCCGGAATTTTCGCACGTGAAAATGCTTGGAAATCGATCAGGTCGTCGTTTGAAGGCTTCAAAGAAATTTACTTTAGCGCAGAGGGTTTGGGGAGTATCTCCTAACATGTGTTGGCTGGACCGGAAAATGTTGGATCGACACACAGGTAGCCCTGTGTAAACTAGTTATTCCGTGTCAGGCTTTTATCAGATTGAGTTTCCTCTAAGTTTTCTTACTCTCTTTCCATCTGTCTCGCTCTGTCTCTCGCTTAGTACCTCATCTGCACCCTCTCGCCATCCCCTCTTCCATCCCTCATACTACTTTATCCTTCGCCAACTCATCCCCTCACCCTCCTACACACACTCTCTCTCTCTCTCTCTCTCTCTGTCGTTCCCTCTCTTTCTCTCTCTACCCCTCTATAATCCCGCGAAGTCTGAGATAGGAAGGACAAATATTTGCACTCCCGTTTCCATGGAAACCAGATGCGGCTTCATCCTTATGGGACGTCAGGAGGCGCCGCGTATGGTTCCTATGGCAACGTCTACCTGCAGCACTCACTACAACCAATGAAATTCCGAGTTGACACAACTCCGAAGAAGAGAAAGAAGGCGAATAAGAAAGGAAAAAAAAATGAGAAAAGAAGAACAGAAGCTGATGTCTCCGATGGAGAAGTGTTGCAGCAGCTGATCCCACCCAGCTCTGCGTCTGGTGCCTGCATGGAAATTTTTTTACGGCGAAATATAAAAAGAACGTGATAAAAAAACAAAAGCCCCGGAATAAAAACCGGTATTAAAAGCTTTCGGAGATGAAATGTCAAACAAGGTGAGATAGGTAAACAATTCTCCTCTTCCAATATTGGATAGAAAATTCACTCGTTTTTTCATAGCATGGAGTGGAAATATAATGAAGTGATATTAAAGAGTTAAAAGACGACAACAACACACGCAATGCTTACAAGAAACCAGGTCACATGAGATTACCAAAGTATGTTGGAACAACGTAAGGTGATCCGGTTTTGCAATGAATTTAATCAGGTGGCCGCTCACGACAACAGTACCTTGTTTGCATGCACGATTTAAACCGCACATACTTTACATGATGTATGTGGGATCTTTTTTCCATTTAATGTTGGCACAAAAGACAGCATGGACAGGGAAACGAAATGAAGAAGAATTAATTACAACAAGTAGGAGATTTTTAAATGTTAGAACCAATTTTACGAAGAAAACCATGTTTATTAAATCGTGTAAATGTGCGTTATCTGTCACATAATTTCATCGCTGTTGTAAGCTCAGTAAATGCAGTTTTATCATAAAGAAAAAAATTAGCAACACCAAATTACTCTTTAGCTCATTAACATTTTTTCATAAGAATTTTTTTTTCGCTCACCTTTTCTTTTACCTAGTCGTCCGTTGCAAATTAGTGACCTCAGTTTCAGACATTGTTTCATCATAAGTCGACATTAATCAGTTTATAATTGGTGTCTATATATAAAAAAAACAATACCTGTTTCCTCTTTTTCTTATCATATGCTTAATATCGTAATATATTTTATTCACATCTTCACACAACAACAATTCGTTTGCCATTTGTTTTTACATTGGTAACTTCCTTCCACGACTCAGATGGCGCATAGCTTTCTTTCTCTTCTCATATTTATTATATTAACATTTTTATATTTTGAATAGCTGAATTGCCCGGCGTTCCTCGGGAGAATTTGGTGATAATTCACTATCTAAATTTTGTACAAATCAAATGAAAACGATTATTTTTTTACGGCATGAACCGTACCTAATACTGTATTTCATTTCTTCATTGAATTTGAATTTTATTGTCAGTAGAGTCTTTAGGCACACAGAATTTTTAGTTTTTCTGCTTGAGTTTTGTTGTTTACTTACCTTCAGTTCCGATGCTGAATTGTGTTGCAGTTCTTCACTGGAAAGCACTTGTCACAAAAACATTAATTCTTGCAGTTATCACAACAAAAAGTATTAAATTCAAATTCAAAATAAAAAAGTAAAAAATGGAACTTTTTACGAAAATTTTGTACGGGGGCCCCTTGATCCCGGGCTCCGACCCCTTCCAAAAACCGTCTATGGTCTAAGTTAGAGTACCATGAGATAGTATACCAAATTTGTTTTTTCTAAATTGAAAACTGTAGAACAACAAAAAGAATTAAATTCGAATTAAAAATGAAATAGTAAAAAATGGAAATTTTGCGAAACATTTGTATGGGGGCCCCTTGACCCCGGACTCCGACTCGGTAGTATACCAAATTTGATGGTTCTAAATTGAAAACTGTAGATTTGCATGGCGGACAAACAAACAAACAATAAATTCAAATTCAAAGTAAAAAAGTAAAAAATGGAAGTTTTTATGAAAATTTTGCATGGACCCCGGGCTCGGACTCCTTCCAAAAGCCGTGTACTGTCTAACTTAGAGTACCATGGGACACTATACCAATTTAAAATAAAAAAGTAAAAATTGGAACTTTTTACGAACATTTTGTAAGGGGGCCTCTTGACCCCGGGCTCCGACCCCTTCCAAAAACCCTCTACGGTCTAAGTTAGAGTACCATGAGATAGTATACCAAATTTGGTGGTTCTAAATTGAAAACTGTAGATTTGCATAGAGGACAAACAAACATTCAACTTTATATACTAGATGTTAATATTATTGAATGAAACACGATCACGTGTAAGTCAGGTCCCCACTACATTAAAGTCTTATTGGTTAGAAAGAATTACGGCATATTGGGTTGGAAAGAAAGTAATGTCCAATGACGAGGTACCCAAAATCGAAGCTCCAGCTACAACGCACATTGACCACTGAGATTGCGCAGCACACTGGCATGACATTTGCAGGTTTAAGGATTTAGGCAATGGCAGTTAGTCGTCAGAAGGTGAAGATTGTAAGCGCTAGCCAACATGAAAGTGGCCAAGAAGCATATCCGCTATTACATGCTGTATGAGTTTCGTCGCGGGAGCAACCCTGCAAGTGCTGTAAGAAACATTACCTGTGTGTATTTCAATGCTATATCACATCGTTAGAGCTGTCGTTGATTCGATAGGTTTTGAGAAGGAAATTTTGACCTGTGAGACTGGCCCGAAGCCGGAAGACCCACCACAGTGAATAAGGACATGCTGAAGACCTTGGTAGAGACGGACCCACGTGTGACCACGCGGGAGTTGGCCAAACAGCTAAGGACTACCTACACGAGCATTATCACGCACCTGCGTCAACTCGGGAAGGTGCACAAAAGGGGAGTTTGGGTATTCCATCAACTCACAGTTGGGGCAGAAAGGAAATCGGATGAGTGCATGCGTTTCTCTGCTTGCACGTGACCAAGATGAGCCGTTTTTGGACTGCGATGTGATAGAACACGAGAAATCGGTTCCGTATGACAATGTCAGTGCCCAGAAACAGTAGTTTGATCCAAAACAGAAGCCCATGCCGACCTCCAAAGCCAGCTTACACCCACGTAAGAACCTGCTGTCTTTTTAGTGGGATAAGCGGGGTGTCGTGTTTTTGGGCTGCTACCGGACAACATCACTATCACCGCCGATGTGTACTCACGTCGAAACGACCAGCACTGCTGAACTCCAAGGTCGTCTTCCTACAGCAGGATGGAGTGAGACCTCACACAGCACTGGTGATCTGTCACAAGATCCTGGACCTCGGCTGGGAGTTGCTGCCGCACCCAGTCTATTTCTCCGACATTTCCCCAAGCGACTGCTACCATTTCCAATCGTTGCAGCATTTCCTGGACGGACAGTAGGTCACCAACTGAGACGATGTCGAACGCGCACTTACTCACTTCTTAAAGTCCAAGCCGCCACAGTTCTACAAAGACTGTATCTAACAGCTGCCCAGACGATGGAAGCAGCTCGTGGCAAACGATGGCGATTAAATTTTGGACTGATTTGTACTTGTATATAAGGTAATTGGCACTTTTCTGTTGCCTTCCACTTGCAGACGTTACTTTCTTTCCAGTCCAATATTTTAGCCTCCCCGGTGGCGCAGTGGTCTTAGCAATGGCTTCTAATGATTCGACCGAAAGGGTCCGGGTACGAATCCCGCCGAGGCATGGATGTTGTGTTTGTGTGGCCCTAAATTAGTGACGGGCGACTGCTTATAGCTCATTGTGTTGCTCACGGTGGTCGTTAAACCTTCAATAAAAAAAATAAAAAAAAGTGTTTTACATGTTCTGTATGCGAACAAAAACTGTTTTCGAAGCGTGAAAACATTTGGAAAAATATCATTACGGAAATATTGCGCTAAGTAGCGATTGCAATAACCTCATTCAGGCAGTCAGAATACCGGTGTTCCAAGATATTTCAACGTACAGGTGTTTTCCTTGGTAAAATACAGGCATTTCGGTATTTACTGAAAAGCTCATTCATTCACCTTATGTTCCGGAGGAGTGGGCCTCAATGCACGTTCGGGACCCTATTCTACTTACCCCAGAGTGAGGAGACCCTGAAAACCTGCGTTTTCCAAAATTGCTCACGGTGGTGGTTAAACCCAGAAAAAAAATTATCGATAAATAATATTTGCTTAATGATCACTGCAAAATAAACCAGGTATCAGTACCGGTATTAGAATCACTAGTACAGAACAAACGTTTTTAGAACTCTACAAAACTCATTCATTCACCTTATGTTCCGGAGGAGGGGGCCTCAATTCACGTTCGGGACCCTATTCTACTTACCCCAGAGTGAGGAAACCCTGAAAACCTGCGTTTTCACAAATTGCTCACGGTGGTGGTTAAACCCAGAAAAAAGTTTATCGATAAATAATATTTGCTTAATGATCACTGCAAAATAAACCAGGTATCAGTACCGGTATTAGAATCACTAGTAAAGAACAAACGTTTTTAGAACTCTACAAAACTCATCAGAAACATCCAAATTCTACATTAATTCTTATTATGGTGCCCTACACCACGTTGAAGATGTGTCATCGATCCTCTTTCGGTCACGGTTGCAGAAGATTGCTTGTTCTGCTCCTTCACTGCACAGAATCAGAATTCATATGATTAATTTCTTCCGAGTAATCATTTGACTTGCTAGCTCTCGGTATGATCAACACTTATGCTGCTGTATAAAATGTGTCCATATCGTATTTCCCTCGCAATAACATATTAGGATTTGTGTGACGAATTTCAATGCTTAATTCTGTTGTTTTTCGTTTCAGATGTGCTGTGCCAATTCAGTGTGAAGTGGCGCCATGATCCATGGGACGAATTTTATTCTTTCCCTGTTAACAGGAGATGATGTTCTCTTCCTTTTACTGGGTCAATATGCACATACATTAGCATGAAAAACTGATGTTTCTACTTCTTTCAAAGCTAGTTATCATCTTTGTACATCTAGAACATATTTTTTAGTCTGAATTATTTAATGGAGGTAAAATTTATTTTAATTTAAAACAACAGCTTTGGGCTCACTGCCAATGTTGAACATGAATTTGTTTTATTAAAATCCATTTTGGAAGCTTTCACAAAGAATTTAATGAGCATGGTAATTCAGTGAAAAGAAGTATGTATTTCAGAATTAATGAAAACTGTGGGTAAAGTAATTGTGGACTTAATTCACTTGAGTGCATTACATCCTATACAGTAGATTCCTGTTAATTGGGCCATCAATTAATCGAGACAGCCGTTTAT